>CM046880.1:404888633-407366133 GCA_025667525.1 Glebionis coronaria
AGGTCAATTTTGATCGGCTTAAAGTCGAACTAAGGTTAAAAATAACATAGTGTAACTTGACCTTATTTGAATTTGGTTTTTTGAGTTCAGATTCATTCGATTCAAGTTAACATATTTATTTCTATAAGTGTAAGGGTGTGTTTGACATGGAGATTATAAAGAGATAGTGATTATTTTTCTGAAAAGAAAGTCATTTATAAAATAATCTTTGTTTGACGTATCATCTTATTAGAGATTATCAAAAGTAATTTTTCATGATCGCTTAAAATTAAAAATTGATTCATGTAGCTTTTAATAATAATATCTTTTCATAATCTTGAGCACTAATTTAATCTCGTGTACCATCTTTTGTTCCAACACCAGTTGCTTTCACCAAACAAAAGAAATCTTTCATAATCTCTTAAAATCAAAAGTTAATTCATGTAGCTTTTAATAATAATATCTAATCATAATTTCCAGCATCATCTCCATCTCTAGCACCATCTTCACTTCCAGCACCAGTTACTTTCACCAAACACACCCTATGTCATGCCATCAAACATAAAAATGTGTTTCGTAAATGTAAATATTGTTAGAATTGGAGATGAAGTTGTGCATGGAGACGGAACTAAAGATCAAGAAAAGTTTATCATAAGAAAAGATTATTTTTAAAAGTTACAAAAATTAGCATTTGATTTTAAGAGAGTATTAAAAATTGTTTTCTCTTTAATTTCTTATAAGTTTTTTTATTAAAATGAAACTTATATTTTAAATAGCTTATTTTTACAAAAAAAGCATAATAATTATATAATCTTGCATACCAAACATGCCCAAAGATTAGAAAGATTATATGAATAAGCTCTTGTGCGTTGATTGTTCCAAGCTAATGACCATTTTTGTAATTCACATTATTTATAAAAATACAATTGTTGTTAAACATGTGGTTTAGTAATTAAATTGTCCATAATAAACATTCTACCCAATTACAAAGAATAAGAATCTTTTATTCGGATTGACCAAAACTAAATTAGCTAAACATTTTCAACTCGATACTCAACCTATTTAGTATTCGGTTTAAACGTTATATAGGATCATGTCTAGCATAATTTTACTACAGTTATCCACATTGTTTCTTAAACGACATGGAAAATCTAGGAATGAGCTAGAAAAGATTACAAACAAATGGTACTCATCATAGTAACCCGATTAAGTTTAGAGTTACATGAACAAGAAGAGAAAATAAAAGATAACCAAACTAAATCATCAAATATAAACTCTTTAGGCGTTTGAATATCGTCGGAAAAATAATTTTTGAAACGAAATATTAGCCACCACAATACATAGAAAAATCCTTCAAAATATCTTTCATACACGTAGAATTAAAGAAAAAATACTATTGAACCAATCAAGCTATTTGTTGGGTGTTTTTGATGAAGACTTTTTAGAAGCATTCAGGAAATAGACGAGTGAGATTATGAAAACCAAAAACTTCGATGCAATTAAATTAATTTTCAAATCAAGTTTTATACGAGAAAATAAACCATTATAGAAAACCATAAATCTACAACTACTCACTATATCATTCATTATCAGAACAACTATTGTTAAAAAGAGATTCTTACTTGCAAAATGTGAAGTTGTCATAAATATAAATTAGATGCCAAAAAAAGAAAAATCGTACATAAAACCTAGTTTATTAAAAGATAACAGATCAATCCATTGAATCAATTCAACTAAACACCAAACACACCTTTTAACATAGCACACTCAATAGTTTAAAATAAAATGATAATTAATTACTTAATATTTTAATAAAAATTAATAAAAGTTGAAGATGCCTCATATCTTTTGGTTTTGGTTAATGAAGTTATTCATGTTTTAATAAAATCCTATAACAAACATAATCACCGTTTATGATTTTTAATTTGATTATGACATGCCAATAGAGGTAAAAGGTGTGTCTTATAAATGTTAAAATTGGAGATGAAGCTATACGTGGAAATGGAACTGAAGATTAATAAAAAAAACATTATAAGAAAATATCATTTTTAAAAGTTACATGAAGTAGAATTTGATTTTAAAAGATTATTAAAGATCGTTAGTTCTATAATCTCTTATAACTTTTTTTAATCAAACGAAACTTATATTTTAAATAACTTAATTTTTCAAAAAAAAAAAGGTAAATCATTCTACAATTTTGCCTATCAAACATGCCCAAATATTAGAAATATTATATGAACAAGCTCACACGCGCTGATTGTTCATAAAGCTACTGACCATTTCGTGATTCACATTATTTATACAATACAATTGTTGTTATATGCCTGGTTTAGCAATTAAATTGTCCAGAATAAACGTTCTACCAAATAATATTGCAACACAAATTAAAAAGAATAAGAATCTTTTATTCGGATCAACCAAACCTAAATAAGTTAAACATTTTCAAATCGATACTCAACCCTATTTAGTATTCGAGTTTAAGCGTCATATAGGATCATGTCTAACATAGCTTTACTACAAATATCCACGTTTTTCTTAAACGACTTGAAAAAAAGTTAAAGAATGAAGTAGAAAAGATTACAGACATATATTAGTAGAATATTTCATCAAAGTAATCCGATAGAATTTAGAGTTACATCAACTAGGACACAAAGTAAAAGATAACTAATCTAAATCATAAAAAAAACACTTTGCGGGATCGACTATCGCTGAAAAGAATAATTTTTGAAACAAAAAATTAGTCACAACATCACATAGAAAAGTCCTTCAAAGATATCCTTTATACACCTAGACTTAAAGAAAGAAATACTATTGAACCAATCAAGCTATTTGTTTAGTTTGTTTGGTGAAGAATTTTTAGAAGCATTTAAGAAAGGGAGTGGTGAGACTGAGAAATCAATACTTAGATGCAACTAAGTTAATTTTCAAATCAAGTTTCTAAAAAGAAAATAATCCATTATAGAATACCATAAATTCTCCAACTACTCTATATCATTCATTATAAAAATGATGATACTTAAAAAAGGATGCGTTCTTGTTTCAAAATCTGCTGGTTGAAGCAACCTTTTGTGTACGAAAGGCGAATAAAGTTGGTTGAAGCAACCATTTAGAGTCGCTGAATAGCATGTTTTCTGCTCCAAATTGGAATTAAAATTGTAAGATATACCTTTTAAAGTAATCATTTTTCTACTCCAAATTTGTTAATGTACAACTTAATTGATGTTATTGATCATATGTGAATATAACTTTTTTAATGCTTACATGGTAAAAGTTAAGTTAAGTGAGAAACTACTTTGACCGTTCGTCATTTTGACCCATTTGCTTATATTTGGGTTAATTCGGGTTCACATGTTAAACACTTAAACATATATAATGAAAGAGATTGGGTCAAAATGAAATAGTTCAAATGGGTCCAAAGTCCAAACGGGTTAAAAGTGTATTAACGGTTCAAAATTGTTTAGTTCAGTACATCAGTGACTGTGCGAGTTCTTGATTTTTGGATTGCTAACGTTTTTATTTTATTAAATTACTTATAGGTACCTTGGAGCAATGAGAGTTCATTTGACAACAAAAAGTTGAACGCGACCATTGACGCATGATTTACATTGTGACGAGATTAAAACTAGACAATTTTTGTAGTAGTGCCTATTAACATAATCGAAGGGCTTTAAAATTCGTTTTTTATTTTGCATTATATGCTCGTGTTCCTAATGACCTAATCCACTTATACTGAAGCTTCTTGACCTTATCAACTTTTCTTAGTATTTCATTTCATGTAATGTACTTTCAACTATATGACACATGTATTTAGAATATATAAGCATGCCATTGTGGTAGAACCATGCCACAACGTAACATCATATAGACCTTTGTGAGGCTAGTTTAGTTATAGAATTGTTTGGCGAGAGCGGAACATATATAATCCAACGTTTGAATTGAGGACTCTAAGGATACCAAGGGAAAACTATAAGACTTTGTTTATCAGCAATTCTTTCTAATCGGTCGTAGGACAAAAAGGACAGAAATAATACTATTTTATTAAAAGTACAAAAATGATAGAAGAAAATGCTCACGACCTGGTCGGTTGGTGATTTGCAAATCGTGGAACCAATCTTGACATATGTCATATTAAGATTAGTAAATCAAACTCTTGTATTTATTATCTTTCTTATAAAAAAACAAACATTCATCGGATAATGTACTTCTAATATAAAAAAACCATCCATGGCGGTAAACCTAATCATCCGATTACAAATCATCCTTCCTTTTAATTGCTCGATCTAGACTCTTTTAATTACCAATCATCTTATAACGATTAATTTATTATGGATCTTATGTCATCATATCCTGTTCGCCCTATCCCTGTGACTGGCTTAGGCTTTCGACTTCGGTTGGTCCCTATCACCAGAATGATCATATAGGAACCGTAGGGTGTTATTTCATTTAAGGTTTCATTTTAATTTCTATTTATTCGATTGAAGTAATTTTAAGGTTTGTTTGGGTATTTTTTAGGGTTTCTTTTGGATCTGCTTTTATTTTAGGGCTTTTCTTTTCTTTTATCATGGCTCATTATCGCAATCATAGATCAGGAGATGGTGTTAACAGGAGATCACACTCTTCCCATGAAGATTACACACAGAAGATTTTCCAATCGGTTTACGTGACTAACTTCCCTGATTCAGTTACATCCCGTGATCTTTGGGATACATGCAGCATGTATGGCATTGTCGTCGATGTTTTCATTCCATTTAAAAAGTCTAAAGCAGGTAAGAGATTTGCGTTCGTTCGTTTCATTAAGGTTGCTAATCTTGATCGTCTTGTGAAGAATCTCTGTACCATTTGGATTGGTCGCTATGACCTTTTTGCCAACCAGGTTAGGTTCGAAAGGCCTCACAAACCTAATCCTAATGTCAAATCTGGGGTTCCTAATAATCCTAAACCGTTGGTCTTTCATCAAGCTGCTGGAAGAGTTGGGTCTTATGCAAATGTTGTGAATGGTAAGCCTTCGGATAAGCAGGGACCGTTGACCTCCCTTTCACCTGCGTTGGTGTTAGATGATACGTGTTTGATTGAACGTGATTTATCCAAGTTTGCTATGGGAAATGTGAAAGATTTTACATCCATAAATAATCTTTATTCTATCCTTAAGGATGAAGGTTTTCCAGACGTTAAGCTATCATATCTTAGGGGTACATGGGTTCTGATCGAATTTGATAAGGAGGCCACAAAGGAGAACATGAAGAATCATATTGGAGTAAAATCTTGGTTCCATGTCATTCAAGACGCACGTAATGATTTTGTTAGTGAGGAACGTATTGTATGGGTCGATATAGAGGGGATTCCACTTATAGCTTGGACTCGTGAAACATTTGTGAGGATTGGTAAAAAATGGGGAGAGACGATGGACCTAGAGGATAGCGCTGACATTTCCTTTGGTCGTAAACGCTTATGTGTTAAGACCAATCATCCTGTGTCTATATTGGAATCCTTCAAGATTATTATAAAAGGAAGGGTTTTCATGGTTCGAGCTAAGGATCTTTTCACATGGCATCCCATTTTTATTGATAATAAGGAGAGGGAGTTTTCATCTGAGGATGAATCGATTCATGCTCCTAAAACTAACGAAGAAGTACATGGAGATGGTTATCCTAGTGATGATGATGGAGTACCAGAAACTGTGTTTGGCTCTACCGCTTCTCTACATAATCATGTTAAAGAAGGTATTGTTCATCCTCATTCAGAGGATCCGTTTGGGATTTACGACTATTTGGATAACGAGAATAGAGATAAAGACAATCTTGTTGACAAAGGCGAAGCGAGTTATTCTATACCTCATTCCCCTGGTTATACCCCAGATAGCCCTAAGAAATGTGAAGTCAATGAAGCAGCAACCGATGAAACAATTAGCAATGAGAATAAGGAAGCTCGGGTGGAATGTAATGCTAAGGTTATGAACGCTTCTCAGGAGGTGCCAGTGGAGTCACATAGCGAATCTGCGAGACAGAACGTAATCAATAAAGGAGGCTCGGTCCTGGGAGTCATGGAAGAGGTTATTCGGGTCGGCCAAGCAATGGGATATTCAATGGAGGGCTGTGAAAAGGATTTAGAGAACATCATTGGACAACAAGGAGCTGGTAATGTTAATAGATGAATGTCCTATCTATTAATATTCAAGGTCTTGTGCACAAGACCAAAAAGGAGTGGATAAAGGAGTTGTCTATTTCACATAAACCTAATTTCTTAGCGATTCAGGAGACTAAGTTGTCTAAGATCTCTCATATGGACGTGAAGGTGTTGTGGGGAAATTCCAATTATGATTATGTTTGTAGTGATTCCTTGGGAAATTCTGGTGGTATCTTATGTATTTGGGAAGCGTCGATCTTCAGAAAGGATAATGTTACGATATCGGATAAATTCATTGCGATATACGGAACATGGCTTCCCAATAATTCTAAAATTTTAATGATTGTTGTTTATGCTCCGCAACAAGCTTCACATAAAAAGACCTTATGAGATTACATTTCGATGATACTAGGGCGTTGGAACGGAGAGGCTATCATCATGGGTGATTTTAATGAAGTTCGGTCTAGTAGCGAAAGACGGGGGTCCAATTTTAATCCATATAGCGCTAGACAATTCGATCGTTTTATTTCTAACTCGGGTCTTGTTGACGTTCCTTTGGAAGGTTATGCTTTTACATGGTCTCATCCTTCGGCAACTAAAATGAGTAAGCTTGATCGTTTCCTTGTTTCCAACGGTATTTTTCTGCTTTTTCCCTCTATTACAGCTATGTGTCTTGACCGCCACTTGTCGGATCATCGCCCCATTTTGCTCCGAGAGGTGCATTTGGATTTTGGTCCTACTCCATTTCGGTTCTATCATTCTTGGCTTGATTTTTTAGGGTTTGATGATATGATCAAATCGACATGGCAGTCATTCGATCATTCAGATAGTAATGGGATGATTCGTTTCAAGAAAAAATTACAAGATCTCAAAAGCATTATATGTATTTGGGTTAAAGCTAAAAGGGGGGAGATGTTGGGTGCTAAGAATGAGGTTGCTGCGGAACTGGGTGAGATTGACAAGATCATGGATCAAGGGGAGGTTAATGAAGCTATTGTCCTTCGTCGTATAGAATTGAAAGGTAAACTTCTTAATATTCGTGACATGGAAGCTAAAGACAGGTTCCAAAAATCTAAAGTCAAGTGGGCGGTTGAGGGGGACGAGAACTCCAAATTTTTTCATGGTATTATAAATAAGAGGCGATCTCAACTTGCTATTCGTGGTGTTTTCGTTGATGGTATTTGGGAAACTGATCCTATCAAGATTAAAAATACATTTTGTAATCACTTTGCAGACCGGTTTAAAGAACCTGTTATACACAGATTTAAGCTTAATTTTCAGTTTCACAAGAAGTTGTTGCAGTGTCAAGCGGACGACCTAGAGAGAGACGTTTCGATTGACGAAATTCGTAGGGCTGTTTGGAACTGTGGCGACAAAAAATCCCCGGGTCCAGATGGATTCACATTTGAATTTTTCAAGAAATATTGGGATCTTGTTGGTTCTGATTTTTGTGGCCCGGTTCAATACTTCTTTAAGAAAGGCTCCTTTCCTCCAGGTTGTAACTCATCTTTCATCGCTCTTATTCCAAAGGTCATTGATGCTAAATTCGTAAATGACTTTCGTCCCATAAGTTTGATTAGGTGTGTTTACAAAGTTGTTACCAAGGTGCTTGCCAACAGGTTAGTATCAGTCATTGGGGATCTTATTTCTGACAATCAATCTGCCTTTGTTGCCGGGAGACAAATCTTAGACGGTCCTTTTATTCTTGATGAAGTTCTACAATGGTGTAAAAGGAAGAAGCAGCGAGCAATGTTTTTCAAAGTTGATTTTGCAAAGGCTTACGATTCGGTACGGTGGGATTATCTTTTAGATGTTCTTGAAGCGTTTGGGTTTGGGAAAACTTGGTGTAATTGGATTCGTGGAACTTTTAATTCCGCCAAGGCCTCTATTTTGATTAATGGGAGTCCTTCAACAAAATTTTCATGTCATCGCGGCCTTAAGCAAGGCGATCCGCTTGCTCCTTATCTCTTTATTCTTGTCATGGAATCGTTGCATATGTCGTTCAATCGGGCCGCTGATGTAGGCTTGTTTAAAGGCATTCAATTGCCTGGATCGATCTCTATTTCGCACCTTTTTTATGCGGATGATGCCTTATTCATTGAAGAATGGTCTGATAGGAATTTAAAAGGTATCATTAACATTTTGAAAAGTTTTTTTCTTGCTTCTGGGCTTCAAATAAATATTCATAAAAGTCAATTGTTAAGTGTGGGGGTTTCACGTCATGAGATTCAGCATGCGGCTTCTTCCATAGGATGTTCTGTTATGAGTAATAAATTTCGTTACTTAGGAGTTATGGTAGGAGAGTGTTATTCTCGTCTTAAGGCTTGGGATGACACTATCATAAAGATTAGATCTCGTCTCTCTAAGTGGAAGATTAAAACCCTCTCAGTAGGTGGTCGGTTAACCCTCTTGAAATCAGTCCTGGGTGCTACTCCTATTTACACTATGTCTATCTTTAAAGTTCCCAAAGGCGTTTTGAAGGTAATAGAGGCTATTCGCAACAGGTTTTTCAATGGAACAGATCAATCGGAAAGAAAAATCACATGTGTTGCTTGGGATAAGGTGTTAACTTCTAAGAAACACGGAGGTCTAGGAGTCTCGAGTTTTTTTGCTTTGAACCGAGCTTTACTTCTTAAATGGGTATGGGGGTTTTTGTCGCATGATGGTTCTCTTTGGAGTCAAGTTATAGCTGCTTTATATGGGCCTTCGATTGTAAATCATCCGTCCCATTTACCATCTACCTGGTGCTCCATTGTCCGGGAATTACATAAATTACAAGGTAAAGGGTTAGATTTTCGCTCTCATTGTAAAAAGCGTATTGGGAATGGTTCTGACACAAGGTTTTGGTCTGACTGTTGGTTCGGAAATACAACTCTCGATCTTAAGTTCCCTCGTTTGTTCGCTTTGGAGATGGATAAAGATATTTTAGTGGCAACAAAATTAAATGCTCCTGTGGATAATTCTTTTCGTAGACATGTTCGGGGTGGTCTCGAACAACAGCAGATGGCAGATATGATAGTCATGCTAGAATCAGTTTCTTTATCTAATTCATGTGATCGTTGGTTTTGTGATTTGTCCAGCGATTGTGTTTTCAGGGTAAAGGAGGTTCGAAACTTTATTGATGATTTACTTCTTCCTGCTCAAACTCAGCAAACTAGGTGGATGAATTCAGTTCCAATTAAGGTTAATGTCTTTGTTTGGCGAGCTTGGCATGATCGTTTGACGACTAGGGTTAACTTAGCTAGAAGAGGAGTTAATCTTGAATCTTCTATCTGTCCGGTGTGCTCCTCTTGCGAGGAAGATGTACATCATATTCTCTTTCAATGTGATTTAGCCCAGCTTGTTTTGCGTAGTATTTGCAGATGGTGGGATTTAGATCCGCAAAGTTGGTCTTCATTCCAAGATTGGCAGGCGTGGTTCTTATCTATACGTTTTCATTCCAAGGTCAAATCTCTGCCGGAAGGCGTCTTTTTCGTTGCGTGGTGGTCCATTTGGAGATTTAGGAATCGTGTTATTTTTGAAGACAATCATCCTAGACGCTCGGAGGTTTTTGATGATATCGTGTTTTCTGCTTTTAATTGGTGTAATAGTCGTAGTCGTAAGTCTTTTTCATGAGTGGATTGGTTAAAAAAACCTCATTTAATTTCTTTGTAATTGGTTTTCTAGCTCCTTGCTAGTTTTATAAAAGTTGCCGTTCAAAAAAAAATTATCTTTCTTATTTTTGTAAAGTGCTGCACATCAAAATATAGATCATGTTTTGATCTAGCAAAAAATGTAATCAATGAAACAAATGTATATAGGTGAATATTAGATGATGATGATGATGATGAATCGTGATTCTTAGTTTAATATACTGATCGTTGTATCTAAATGTTTAGGATATGTCCAATCTCGCCACATGTGGTGATTTCCGTCAAGGGTGGAAGAGCTTGTGAATGATGGTGTTTCTTGAATATAGAGGCATAGCTCCATAGCATGTCGTAGGAGAAGATATAATCACAATCAAGATGAATGAGTAAAAAAAAAGTAAAGAAAAAATAGAAGTGATTATGAGGAGAAAGAAAAGGACCATAGTAAAAAATAATACTAGTAATTAAATCTTTATCTTTATATCTAATAAAAGAAAATCTTTTTGAATTCCATTCCTCCCCATATCTGACGTCATAATGTACGTCATATATCTACTTAACCGCCTTTTTCTCCCATTAGTTTTTTCTTATATCCAATTAACCGCCTCTTTTTCCTGATAAATTATCCTATCACTACTCGAATCAACCGTCTGAATCTATCAATCTATCAGTCAGGTATGTTTACTATTGAATTTAATATTAATTTTTTTAATTTGTTGCATTAAACCTAATTGTATTTGTAATGGATCTTAAATAATATAAATTTTTTCCGGATTTTTGGAAGTAGGATTGTTGATAAGATATTATCAATTTACATGATTATATGGTAAAACATTTGATGATTCATACTAACTGTAAACAGGAGTAGGTTTGATTTGCTGATTTTTTTTAATTGGCAAGTTATGAATATTGTAAAAAGAATATGATAGATGATAGTGGATACCCTCGTAGACTACGTAAAGGATTTTATGCAATTTTATTATTATTTTTTTCAAGTTCGTCAAACAAGAATTTGGTGGGTTTTGTGTGAATTGAAGACGGTATGTGTTTGATTTAGATTTCAATTCATTGGGTGATTTGGGTTTTTGGGTTGGGATGTATGTTAGATGTTTGATGAATTGTATGCCCCAGAATGAGTTACCACAACAGTTAGATGTATGTTAGAATTGTGTGCCCCAGAATGAGTTACCACAACAGAATGAGTTCGTCAAACAAGAATGTTAGAGTGATTTGGGTTTTTGGGTTGGGATGTATGTTAGATGTTTAGATTTCAGTTTTAAGCCGACCATTGTACACTTATAATGGCAGGTATGTTGTTTTCGCCTAACTGAAGCTTCATTGTATTAGTATAATATGTTTAGTCGTTAGAGGAATAAAAAAAGTGGGTTAAGCAAGAAACTTTATATGAAAAATAGGTGAGCTAAGGATTAAAAATTGAACCTTAGGCCCCTCATACAGAGCAAGTGAATGACATGAACACAAGCATCACTAAGTGCCAATTGGACATCTCAGAAATATCGTCGAGTTCTGATTAGTTTATGCCACTGGTTTCAATTTTAGATATTACAATTTATATAGGTGCAAAAAACTTCAGTCACTACACCATTATAAATACAATGGATACTAATTAAACGAAATATGGTGTTCCTGTATATTTAAGTCGGGATACTTATGCAATCTCTTTTTTGGCTCATATTTGGTATAATAGTACGACATATTTTATCACTGCTTGTCTGTCGTTGCCCGTCTCCTGTTATCTACGTGTTAACATCATCAAGTTTTAGTGGAAATAATAACTTTTCTCTGCTCATCAAATGTTGCTCTCTTGCCAAATATTGACAGGATGCAGTTAGCACCTTAAATGGAAATACAGTGGGCTTAAACTTCTGTGCATCCCGGTGGCCACCATGCCAAAGTTTCATACGGAATCTAATAGATCTGTACAGTTGCTGAAAAATGTGACTTCCAGATTGTATTCATCTCAGCTGAATCCTTTAATGACTATTTCTCCAAGATGCCGGTGTTGTATGTTCCATTCTCTGCTACCAAAAACCAAGAGCCTTTAGAATATACATGGTGTTTTAAGGTCAGCGAAATACCTCATATTGTATTCATTGATGAAAGTGGGAAAGTTATGACCGATTGTTGGGTCATGATATTGGAGAATATGGATCACAAGGGTAACCATTTACTCTAGACCGGGTCAAAGAGATCAAAGATCGAGAAGCAGAAGCGAGGAAGAACCAGTCTTTAAGGGCCATTTTTGAATCTCCATCTTGTAACTATATCATCACGGCGAATGGCGATGAGGTAAGTCTAAGAGGGTGTTTGGTATTACTTATTCTTTCTACTCATATGTCCGTTTTAAGTAAATAAGCAGTTTGAAGTGTTTGATCCATCTGTACGACTTGTAGATGTAAACTTTCCACCAGTTATGAAAAGAAAGGTTCATTTCGGGCCTACTATAGTGATATTATTCATACATATATATTGCTATTAAGGGTATTATCATGTGTTATCGGGTCGGGTTGATTCTATTTTTTTTGGTTACGAAAACCAACTACAACGTGACCTTATGACGTTTGTTTGGGATTCGGTCCGGGTCCACTGGGTTTTCAGGTTTCATGCTAATCTCCCCTCGAAATTTACGTATTTGTTCATAGATAACAGTAGCCATAGTCCATAAGTACCTAAATACACAATGCTATACTAAGTCAAACTTTAACATTTTTTTTCATTATGTAGCCGTTCAGTTGATCTGGATATTTTGATAATATATTCTAAATTTCTGATAAAGACTACAAATTCTTGATCTTAAAGCATGATTCCTAAAAAGATAAAACTCCCAAAGAAAGTGGTACAAGTGTACAACTTTTTTATATGTAGGATGCTCTTAAGGCTGCATGATTTTTGAGAGAGACATCGTTGTAGTAGTGTTAGTCCAATATGTTATAAACATATCAAAGGATAAACACCAGTCTTTGGTCATTATATTTTCACATGTGTTACCTTTTACTAAAATCTTTATATATTCAACTCATGAGTCATAGAATATTATCTCTGACTCTATTATACATTGTCTTCCTCGTATGGTTTATGACATTTTTTGCTGTCTTCTTCCTATCAACAGTATATGAGTTTAGGTTATATAGTACTTTTAGGGTCGTTACGGGTCAACCCAGTAACACGATAAGATAAAAAACTCTATCCTAAACCGACCCTATAACATTATCGGGTTATGGGGTTCGGATCAAAATAACCTGATAAGGACCTTATTAGTCTCATTCGGGTACGCTTCACGTTAACTCAACCCTATTAACACCCCTTATTGTTATAGCTTACAAGTGGTGTGTTTATCTAATTGATATAGATTTTAGAGAACATATGCTACATAATAAAAGCAGAGGAATAACTATTTTGTTATAAACATGGCTTGTATTATGTTTTTTTCTTTTACATATTGCTATTGGAAAATTTGTTGGTGATTCACTTATGAAATGTTAATAATTAGGTTCTTCCTTTTCTAATGCAGCCAAGTGATGACAGAATTCACAACGGTAGAAGTCATAAAAAAGATAGAACTACTATGATGAAATACCCGAAAAGTAATCTATTAGTGCTACCTCTAGCAAATGTGCTCTGTGGATTACGAGCATGAAGTAGCAGATTATGCTAGAATCACTAAGACTTCTAAGATTATCTATAAGGAACAATAGTTGTTTTATTGCTATATTATTTACTTAAACTTTTTTTCAACACCATCTTTAAAATTCTACGACTGTGTGCCTATTTTTTATTCATCATAAGTTGTCATTTTAGGTTTTAGATTCCATTAGTCCACTGATTTTAAGTTTCAATAATTTATTCATAGCATCAAATACAAAATATGTTCAGTGAAAAAATATCAAAAACAAAACTTTTTTCTATCGTCGCCTGCGAAACCTGCGGGTCTATAGTCTAGTTTAGTATAAAAAATAATATATATTAGATTAGGTTGGGTTGGGTTGTTAATAAATGATAAAAAAAGTTATAACTGAGTCGAAATAAGTTGTGAATAAACATAGTCTAAGGTATGAGTGTGTATCAACAACAAATAACTCTGACATATAATGTTATAAACATAGTTAAGGTATGAGTTGTGAATAAACATATAACGTTTTGCATGTTTTTTTCCTTGATTAAAATGATATTGGTTGAAGATGGACAGATGGTCCAATGTGTTACCTTTGAAGGTAATGATAAATTAGTCTTTGTACAATGTTGATATCAACGGTGACAAATAAGATTAACTATCATCAGTTTTATTGTGGAGAGGAAATGAATTGTTAGGTTTTGGTAGATACTAGTCCTACTACTAGCTTTTACCCACATTTATTATATTGAAAA
Organism: Glebionis coronaria; assembly: GCA_025667525.1. NCBI lineage: Eukaryota > Viridiplantae > Streptophyta > Magnoliopsida > Asterales > Asteraceae > Glebionis > Glebionis coronaria. The sequence goes on from CM046880.1 coordinate 404,902,751, forward strand.
TTTCTTACTGGTCCTATTTTCACCTTCTTGTCCTGCAGAGGTTATCTATGATTCGTTTTACGAAAATGGCCATGATCCTCGTGATTCTCTTTTCAAGATTATCCGTTTGACACGTGTCATTATTTCATTGGTTCTCGAAAAAAAAACAAAAAAAAATCTGATAATTTTGGCCAACTTTTCACGACTATGTCAGTCGATCCCACCCACTCTAATTTTTATTACTTTTTAAAAAACAGTGTATTTTTTTGGTTTTTTTACTTATTGAAAAAAAAAATTCGAAACATTTTTTTAAAAATTTAAACTTTTTTTTTCTAAAAGAACTAAAACTTTTTTTGAAAAAGTGTTTCAAATTTTTTTTCAAAAATATTTCGAAATTTTTTTTCTTTACGGAAACAAAATTTTAAACTATTTTCTACAAAAATTTCGATTTTAAGTTTTTAAAATTTTTCAAAAATGTTATTTTTTTAAAGTAAAACTTAAAAAAAATAATTTGTTTCGTATTATAACTTTTTTTAGAAAAAAAATATACTTTTTTCGAAATTTTCTACTTTTTTCGAATTATTTTTTACTTTTTAAAAAACAATGTACCTTTTTCGGTTTTTTTACTTTTTGAAAAAAAAAAGTCGAAACATTTTTTTAAACTTTTTTTTTCCTAAAAGAACTAAAACTTTTCTTGAAAAAGTGTTTCGAAAATTTTTTTAAAAAATTTCCGCAATATTTTTTTCTTTTTGGAAACAAAATTTTAAACTTTTTTCTAATAAAATTTCGTAATTCAGTTTTTAAAATTAAAATTTTTGAAACAAAAGTTTTTTTTATAAATATTTCGAAATTAAAATAAATAAAATAAAACAATTTAAAATTTTCGAATTAAAATTTTTCGAAATTAAATATTAAATTTTTTATAAATATTTTAAAATATAATCTTTTTAAAAATTTCCGAAATAAACATATTAAAAAGGAAAGTTTGAAAAAAAAATTGGAGTGAGTGGGACCGACTGACATAGTCGTGAAAAGCTGGCCAAGATTATGAGATTTTTTTTCTGAGAACCAATGAAATAATGACACATGTCAAACGGATAATCTTGAAAAAGGAATGAAGAGGATCATGGCCATTTTCTTATGAGGAGTGGCTCCAATGGTTTAAGTCTATCCGGTTGAATACGAAGATTAAAAGTGTGCTTGAAGGAGTTTGTTATGTAGCATGGTGGAAGATTTGGAGTTATCGGAATCAGCTGTTGTTTGCGGTTAAGGCTCCTCGTAAAGATGTTATTTTTGATGATGTTACTAATTGTTCTTTTTATGGTGTCGGTCTAGATGTAATACTTCTTTTGGTTGGGACCGTTGGCTTCAACACCTTTTTCTTATTTCTTTGTAATTTCTAGCTCTTTACTAGAGTTTTTTTTAATAAAATGTTAGATGTTCAAAAAAAAAAGGACTCTGGACAAGAAGTTGAAAATTGAGCCCCGTAGTAAATTTTCACTTTATTATATTCAGTGATTGGATTGAGTGTGAAAGAACAAAGAAAGCTAAATAGATACAAGAAACGTTTAAATCATCTTCAACATTTATCAGTTTTTCTGACTCAAGTCCATTAAATATATGCCTGCATATGGCCATTCTACAACCACTATTAACATATCATGTTACCAAAACTACTGCTACTATGTACTAGCATTAAACGATCTAGTTCCTTGCAGGGGCACACAGTTCGAAAACCAGACCAGACTCGACCGAACCAAATGCACTACAACATTAGACCTTTCCCCGGCTATTTTTTGGCCTTTTCCCGGCGACACATAGCCGCGGTTGATCGCATGGAAAAGCTCGTTGGGATTGTTTCCCAGCGACAAGTGGATCCCACACCATTTTCAATCAACAAAATAAGTGTTACGCTGGACAGGTTTTCCGATTTGATCCTGTTGACGGTCCAATATGCTCAGGCCTAGTTACTTGTCTACCATGTACTTGATTCGTCGAACTAGTAAGCAAATTTATAGATACTACTCGTCGTTTACCATTCTGGCTATAACTAGGACAACCATCTATTTTTTCTTGGTACGTTGAAGGTGGAAACCTGACAAAAACTAATTTTGCAAAATTTTACACTCAAAATGAGCTTCTACAAAACTTAACCATGTGATTGGTGTATACCTTACCATCCTACCTCCATACCCCTATGTCCTAGTCTAAAATCCTACTACTATTACACATATTACACACGAATCATGACACTTTTTACCACAGAAAGGGAACTCAAGAAACACCATGAGTAGTCATTTTCATTTCACATTACCATATTTAGTCCCATTTCACCAAGAAAAAGGAAATGCTAACTTTTATTTTTGCTTGTATTCTCTACAAGTATGGCGGTTTAATAAGGGACTATAGAAACGTAACATATACGAGTACTTACTTGGCCAAATTATTGTGTTTTTTCATACATAAAATACACTGGGGTTTTTTATTGGGTCATCATTTTTCTATATATAATTGTATTTAGCCAGAATGTAGTATATGCTCCTATAATACATTTGTTGTAAGTTGTAACATGCAATCTCTACTCCTTTATAAAGCAAAAATAAGGATAGTTGAAAAATACTAATTTTGGAAATGTTGAAAGTAGCATGGTTGAAAAATAATAATTTTAGAAATGTTGAAAAATTGTGGGCCATACTAGAAACAAACTTATCGTCCAAATAAAACTCACCCATTCTAACACACTTTTCTTTTGCATCTAAAAAAAACACACACTTTACACAACGCCGCCACCACCACCATCGCCACCACCATCGCCACCACCATCGCCACCACCATCGCCACCACCATCGCCACCACCATCGCCACCACCATATCTCACCAACGCCGGATCCCACCGTCGCCGGATGTAACCTATAAATCGCTACCGCCATATTCACAAAAATAGTTTTCCAATTTCGAGATATTTCTATAGATCTGTAGTTTTTTATTTTTACATCTACTTTTTTAATTTTTAGATCTAAGTTTCTATAATGTATCACCTTTTTTTTGAACAGCTGTCACTATGCTGGAAAAAGTTGTCGTTGTTCGCCGGATTGACAGCCTTCAAACAACAAAAACCCATCCGAAATTAATTTGTAGGTTTGACATGAATTAAGGTTTTAAAACGTTTTTTATAGATTTAAATCTTTTCTTTCTTCACATTTGGATTCTTAGTCTTTTGGAAACGCCCTTGTTGGAATCTTCATTTGCCACCGTCGCCCTTTTTTTTGCTGCCATCGGGAACTATAACTGTTCAGGATCAATGACAGCATGATTCATAGGCCAACATCACAACTAGAAGCGGTGCCCTATGGTATGATGCTCTTTTTATTTATTTGTGGTTTCAAGAAAAGGGATCATGTTCTTAAAAATGATCATTAGTTTAAAATTGCATGTTTGAAACTGCTTATTTAACATATAAACACTTTATTGATCGAGCTTTCATGAATTATATGTAAAACATGCCTCCTATATTATTTGTGGTGTTTGGATTAGCTTTTTTTTCTTCATTTTTTGTGCTTATGGGCTTCTCGAAAAACTAATAAGCTAATCGTATATGCTTTTGAGTTTATGGCTTATAAGCTTAACTTCATAAGTTGTAGTTCATTAACTCTGAAAAGTGAGCTTATTTGCCTTTTCGATTTCAAATTAACCTGTGAACTCTCAATATAAGCTACTTCTTTTTAGTTACAAATAAGCCCGTGAACCCTCAATGTGTTCGAAGATTATTCAATGCAAACACGCCAGCAAACCCTTTTGTCTCTCATATCTCATCTATGAATAAGGGAAAATTCTTTTTACAAAGTTAAGGAGTATCATTAATGGATAGACGTATGCGAAGCCAACAATCTTTTTAAGCTATTAAATTGGTCAATTATTTGTGCAGGTTTACTGCTGGAAAGGTCTTCGATTTTCAGCAAGGCAGGATTTAGAAGGATTTTCTCGAGTAAGATGATACTCCATATACTTTTATCACTAATTTAAATAAGAAGGATATGAGATGAGTTAATTTTTAATATTTTTATACATTTTAGTGCTTTATATATTCTTTGTTTTTTTTGTTTGGGAGTGTCGCAGTTATGGCGCCTATTGTTAGTGAAGTGGTGGTTTCGACCGCGGCGGTGAAACTGAAAGATGAACTCGGGAGTGTTCCAGGATAGTTTATATGAGGTGTGGTTCACGCGGAGATTAAGCCTAGAGGTTCAAATCTTTACAAAGACTTGCCCAAGGTATATCTCTTTATGGCATGATCTTTTCGGTGAAACTAAAAGTGCCTATTAAGGAATGAGTAACTTACTTACTAATGTATCTTTTTTGTAATATTGTATGCGTAGGTTCACAAAGAGGCACGGCCCTGCTCGTGCAGAGATTAATTACATTACTAGGCTCCGAGACAAATATCGAAGGTTTGTTTTCAATGTGCCCCTCTCAAACCATTTTAATGGCTGGCTATAACTATTTGCAGCTAAAGTTCATGTTGCATAGCCTATTGCTGCTGAAACAAAGTGTGTTATAGGTGGAGATATGGAATGATAGTCGGGTTTGAAAAATGGTGGTAAGTCCCTTAAAACTCGAATCTTGATGTTAAAATGTATTGTGCGCTTACGCTTAAAGAATCAGATGCAAGATGCAAACCAACACATTATCATGTTCTTTGGCTAAATTACTTATACCAGGTCACACAAATTCCATTGAACATGGGCATGTTTTTCTGTTTTCTATAATTCTAAAACGCTTAGCTGAAAGGATTGACCACAACATCTTATTTCTTGCACTATGCAGGGTACATCATACATGGGGCTGGAATTGCATTCTTCTTTCCAGGATAGAATGTTTGGGAGAACTTGCTAATATCAATCACTTTCCGTTCGAGGTTAATACCGTTATTTCTTTTGTTTACAATGCAATTATTTGGAGTTTTATAATTATAAGATGTAGTAGGAAACAGGTAATTAACAAAGATGCATATGCATAAAGAATGTATGATGCTTTCATGATCAAATATGTTAATGTTAGTCGTTTGATTTTAGTGTATTTGCATCAAAATAAAAAACACAAATGACGAAGCAATATTGATGATCGATCAACATAGGAAAAAGCTAATGTAGATTCTGTGCACAGAGGTAATATGTATTAATTTTTTCGTAATTAAAGAAATTGTAAAGACGTGGTGCACTACTAAATTTTTTATAAGCATTTTGTCTTTTGGGCAACCCTGACCCAATGTGTACGTGTTTCAGCATGTACTTAATCTTTTTTAGGTGATCGTGAAGGCGACAAGCTGACGTGCGACTAAACTTTTGGGTTCTGAAAATGGCTTTGATGTTAACTCCCATGTTATGTTATCAGGTACGTTTGTCTTTTATCAAAAATATCTATCAACAATATCAGCATGTTTACGGGCAGACTTAGGTGGTGTTTGGATTTGCGCTTTAAAACTTCTTTTTTATTATAATAATTGTGACTTATAGGATACTCAAGACACTTCTCACACAAATGATCTTATTTGGTAAAACTTAGTCGCATCAAACCGAATATTTATGCAATACCTTCATTAAGGGAAACTGCATCGGGTATTGTGATTGAAAAAAACTTACTCCGAGGTGTCATCATTTCATAATGATCCTTCCCAACATTGTTCCCTATAGGTAATTCCTTTTTGAGTTTTTAAAGCAGACCAAGGTCGGATTGGATTAAGCTAGCCAAAACTTGATCCTTCTTATACTATTATAAAGTCTTTTTTGTACTACTAGAATATATATAAAAGGGTGGGTTAAGTAACGGGTATTTTTATGTGCATCTCGTCATGTACACCTGAAACATATGATATCGGGTTATCTTTTATGCGTGAAGTAATTTTACTTTTACATATTCCCCATTTTGTTATTCGAATATGTGCTACTCCCAAGATGTAACCAATTTCGAGTTTTTTTCACACGTAATGTGCAGGAAGTTCTCGGTGTTGTTGAAGTTAACGGAAGTCACAATCACCCATTAGCAACACCCTCAAGTATAACTTCTAAACATTTACAGTTCAAACAGGGCCGTGATGGGTTTTTTTATGGGGAAGGAGCTTGAGTCATGTTGATGGAAGAACTCGAGCATGCTAAGGTTTGTTGAGATCTAATAGTAAAGATGTATGTGACAGAGTTTGTTTAGACGAGAACTATAATACGACAATATGCTAATGATTTGTGTTTCCATTTGGTCAAATCTCCCTTTGGCAGAATAGGGGCGCGACGATCTATGCAGAGTTTCTGAGAGTAAGCTTTACTTGTGATGCTTATCACATGACAGAGCCTCACCCTCAAGGTAATAGCATTACGAGTTTATGTGTAGAATATGAAGTCAGACTTCCATTATTCTTCTCATTCTTGTTGATTGTTACGTTCACACCTTATGCATATGTCGACTTCTATTTATGTATGCTCATGTAGGCCCGCTATACTATAGTTACAAATCTATAGGTTTTACGGTGGTAATAATTATAATCTAGCATGTTTGGATTTTTTTAAAAGTGCATAGAAACACTATTAAGGATAATGGGTGTGAGATGTTTTTTGTGGTGCTAATAAGGAGAAAAAGGATTTTTTTTTTTGATTTTTGTTTATTGATAATAAGAAGAATAAAATGTAGGCAGCGGCCACATGAATCGATTTCGAAATGAAGAATAATCATGAGTTCATTATGAAATGTGTAAAAGTAACTAAATAGTAGATTGTTTAGTTGTTCAAGTTTGCGCAGAGTGACATGTATTAATTCTGGAAACTTTATTGTTAGCTTTAGGAAGACAGCAAGTAAATTTTAGTATGTTTGGAATATTGTATCAGAATCGATGGTGATGTTGAATAAGATGAATCGATAGGGTTTTGCAGCCCCCATCAAAACTCTCCACCATACCACCACCTCTTACTGTGTTTTATTTAGGTTGCTTTGTATGATTTATGTTGTAAATATGTATAAATTCATTAAACTGTTAAATATTTCTTTAGTATGGGCTAGCAATTAAAATACCTAATGGTGTCATGGCTGAGAAGTTATATGAAAGATATCAAGTTATACGAAAGATATTGAAAACATATATATCTTCTTTCATTCTCTACCCGCTTTGATACTATAAATGTGATAAGGGAAAACTGACATTAATCAAGTAGACTGAAAGGAAAACTATACGTGGTGGGAGCAGGTTTAGGATGTAATTTACCTTTTTTTACTTCATAAGGATTGTTTGGGATTGCTTATGGAATTATGTGCTTATTTGGGATGTTTGTGGCTGCTTATTGAGGTTACTGATTATATCAGTTGTTTGGGATTGCTTATTGAAATTGCTTAAGGTTTGTTTGGTATTGCTTTTTGGAATTGTATAGGACTTTTTGGTATTGCTTATTTAAATTGCTCATGATAAGCATTTCAAACCATTCTCAGACAACGTTATAAGCAGCTGCAATAAGCAATTGCAAAAAGATACCGGTTAGTTTTTATCACATACACCATGTTCTGTACTAACTGCTACTATATTATTTATCTGCAGATAAAAGAGTTCCAATTGACGACCTATTTTTTGTATAAGAAGCATTTTACAAGATTTAACATGAGAAAATTCTACTAAAGTCGTAAGAATTTTAAACTTATGATAATTTGTATCTTTTGTCATTACTTCTTAGTGCAAATTCACAAGCAAGTAACAACTTTGGATGAATAGGCTCTAATACTATAACTTATTACTAGGTCATCTCTTTCTTTCTCGCAGTGATGCAGATAAAAAAGATAAACATGGTACTGGCATTATTATTTAAGTTTAATTTGTACGATAGCTAATAGCTCAAGTTATTAATAGGTACAATTTAAATAAATGAGATACTTGGTTCATAATACTTTGTATCTTGAGTACCGTAGGTAGGATTGTTAAGGTCATTAAGGAGGTTGAAAACTTGAAGTACATACAAGCATGCTGATGTTGTGTATTATGTCAATTTACCATAATGTTAGCAATGTGATTTTTATATATGTGCTTGTGGTTGAAATTTAGCAAAGTATATCATAATCATGTAATATTGTATTTTTGTGCAATACATTCATTGTCAAGAAGAGAAGATATATCACAACTTTATGAAAGAATTGTCGAAGGTCAGTAGTAATTACTTGATTCAATTGTCGGGCACAATAAGTTATAGATTTGATTTCATTTTGTGGCAAATGCATAAATGATTGCAGCTTAAAGTTACGAGCGGTGTTCCGTTGTAGCATGTAATTTACTTTGGCTAATACCGAAGCATTTTTATGGATTATATCTTGTAGTTGTTTGATTTGAATGGGTTAAATTAATGGCTTAAAGCTATAAGTATTTTCAAGGATATATTTGCATCTATCGAGTAATTAGGTTGCGGATTCTCAATTTATAGATACCTGTGCATTTAGAAAAACAATTAAATATTTTTTTGTCAAAACGAGATTGTCATTAACACCGGTTTTAAAATAGAGACCAGTTTGTTTACTCTAAAAGAAAAGGCTTCTTTAATTGATAAAAAGATTGGTTTGTACTTTATAATAGCAAAAAAAGAACAAAAATAATAAGAGTTTGATTTTATAATAGCAAAAAAAGGGTGCATGGTACGGGTCAGAATGGCTCGTATTGTCTGGAAAATAGGTTTCTAAAGGTTAATACTTTGGCTAGAACAAACAAAAAAGCACAATGATAATTTGAGGCTTTTTTTCTTCTACGGTTTTGGAGTTTTGCTTTGTTTATTTTTCATAATCAAAGAGTTTTAGACATCTTATAGACGAAAAACACTTGCCATAAAATCACGTATCGTTAATTATTCTTCGTTAAAAATTTCCGTCGCTATGCGCGGGTACTCGCCTAGTACCCTATAAAAACTTTTATCCTAATTGTTGAAAAGTTAAATTTTTTCAACATTTCATCTAAATAAGGAAAATATTACAACTTCAAAGTAAATCTCAAAGTTTTCACCATAAGACTCATCCTGAAAATTAAAAGAGGTCCAGTTTCGAAATTATCATAAAGCAAGATTCATGAATCGATCTACATGTTAAGAACTCATGGAATGTTATGAACGTTTCCATTTTTATTTAAAAAAAATCACTTTCAGTTTCAAAAAACATTTACTACAAAATGAGTCATTATGTTAATTATCTGCCGCTAAACATTTCGCTGCTATGCGCGGATATTCGTCTAATTTATATAAAAGTAACTTCACTATGTCAAGATTGTAGCACGTGACACAGATTTTTAGCAAAACTCGATTCCAAATCCTCTATATAAACACATGTCTCATCTACACTACATACATCCTTTCTTCTCATATTTTCTTCAGTCACATACTCAAATTCATCAAAATGACTACACCAACACAATTCATAATCTCATCAGATGCACTATCAAAAGCCAAATCCAAAAACCAAACACTCGAATAGCTTCTCACTTCACTATACTTGGACACGCTCAAAAGCTTTCATGTCCACCCATCTCCAATAACTTCCAAGTAGGCGCTAACAGTCGGGTTAGCGTCCGATGGACACCTTTTTTTGGAGTCAACATTAAGTTTTCAGGGTTGCCACTGAATCATATCATGCATGCTGAACTGTTCTACTTGATAACTAACATGGCTTTGCATGGTGGTAGTGGGCTCAAGCTTCTTTGGATGACTGTTTGTTCGGCATAGAGGTGGCAAATCTTGCCCATTTGGATACATATGGGCACTTTTTGCCCATTTTCAAAAAAGGATGGGGCACTTTTTGCCCATTCTTTATAATGAATGGGCTAAACGGGCGCATATGTATGAAACTAAATGGGCTTAACGGGCTCACTTGTAAAATACAAATTAGTATACTCGACGAATATTTTTTATTAAATTTTTTATCCCGGCTTTCAAACAATTATTTTTATTTTTTAATTGTAGGTTTTTATATGTTTTTTCTTTTTTTTAGCTTGCGCCCGTTTAGCCCGCCCATTTTGCCCGCCCATTTCGTCCGTGCCCATTTAGCCCGCGCCCGTTTAGCCCGCCGCCCGTTTAGCCCGTTGCCCGTTTAGCCCGCCGCCCGTGCCCGCCCGCCCGCCCGTTTTGCCACCTCTAGTTCGGCCCTTTGTGGTCATTGTAGACAGTTTTTACAAAAGTTGAAAGATGTTTCGAGCACCAAGATCTGGATCACTAAACCTCAACAAGGTTATAAGTTTATAAAGGATTTAATACCACTTCCTTTTTGCCCTGCTTACATATTTCCTGCTCAAGTTGTGCCTCTTGTGTTCTCAGAACATAACAATGACTTGTCTTTGAAGGACGACTATCACCACAGAAAGAACGAGAAGGAGGAGAAGCTGATGTTGGGGGCACTCGAAGCGGCGCGTGGGTCTCACGCGCCCTACACCAAGTGTCCGAGTGAGGTGGCTTTGTTAGATTCGAAGCGTAAAGTGCATCTGGGGATGTATATGAGTCGGCTGCTTTTAGTCCAAGCATGATGCACCTCCAGGCTGCCTTGGTGGCCTACGTGGTCAAAATGTGTCGTTACTAGGCCGGGCTAGCATCATGACTATGTTATGAGCTAGTCATCATTTATCTTATTTACTTTTTTTATGTTGAGTCATGTTAAGGATGTACGTGGTTGTGTTAAGTGAACGAGTCGCCCAACTGTCGGTTGTCGTTAAGTAATCATCCTTAACCTCCACCGAGCATTATATCAGCAGGGCCAAACGGAAGTGGTAGTAAGTCTTTCATTAGCTTATAACCTTGTTGAGGTTTAGTGATCGAGATCTTGGTGCTTGAAATATCTTTCACCTCTTACAAAAAGTGTCTGCAATGGCCACAAGGGGCCGAACAAACAGCCATACAAACAAGCTTGACCTCATTACCACCATTCAAAGCCATATTAGTAATCGAACTGTTAATCATAGATGGTAAGATTTAGTGGCAACCCTAAAAACTTAATATTGACTCCCAAAAAGATGCGCCCATCGGACGATAACCTGAGTGCGCCTACAAGAAACTCTGAGATGGGTGGACGTGCAACCTTTTGAGCTTGTCCAGTGAAGGGAAAAGCTGTTGGAGTGTTTGGTTTTTGGATCTGGCTTGTGTCGTTTTTTTTAATTTAAATTGTAACTGTATCAATATAATGGTTTTTGTTTCCTGAAATTACATGTATATGTAATTTGTTGAAAACCAATTAATCAAGTTGTAAGTTGTAGTTGAAGTGGATCTTCTATAGTTTATGTTACTTGATTGCTAGTACCGATTCTTAATTTGGGTACATTCATGCATTACCCAAACACTTTTGGACTTTTGGTTGTGTTTGGTTAAGAAAATTTTGTAACGATTTTCTTGAATTTTTAGACATCATGTGCTTTTAACTACTTCAAGACCTAACGGTTCTCATAACAATCTTTCCCCAAAACTACACCGTTCATTTTGGCTAACGCCTTTCGTGTTTTGGGACAAATAAAAGGGATATCATGGCGTCTTCATAGAAGGTTCGCATTCGTAAAGTACGCGAATAGGAAAGCTGCCACACAAGCTATTGAACAAATGAAAAATGCTTGGATTCTCGATCGTAGAGTCTCGGTGTATATGGCAAGGGCCCAAATGGGGGCACACTTGGCATACGGGTTATCTTTGCCGAAGTTTCAACAACATATGTGTACCGGTGTAAATATTCGACTTGTCCAAGACAATGAGGTAAATAATCCCTTTGAGTTTTCGATTTTAATTTGGGACATACTGCCATTAGCCAAGGATAATTTGCAGTCCTGGTTACATCATAACAGTATCTTGTTCTCTCAAGTTGTCCAATGGGGTAAGCTAAGTTGTATCATATAATGTCGTAACTGTCATGAGTTTGAGAAACTTACCTCATTTTTGTCATCAAAAGAGCATGTGTATTCTCATTGGCAAACCTTGAAAACAAAGAACAAGAGTTTTTTTAGAACCCGTTAGTTACAAATTAGTGGGGTGCCAGTCAATTTCGCAACTAGTTCAAATATGATGTGTATTGCTAGTAGTTGGGGCGATGTGCTTCACATTCTAGATAAGGAACTCCCTGGTCATTTTGGAGACAACTTAATTTGTCTTATGGAATTTCACACTCCCTTGATGATAAACGAGGTGGTTGAAGTAATGTTGAATGACACAAAAAGAATATTGGTTTCGGTAAGGGAAATGGATTTTTGGTGCTACATCGCAACATAAATCTCGTTGCGATGAAAATATATTTGAAACCCGACCAGAAACCAACCAAAATGTTCAAAATATAATTTCATCTCCATGTGATCCCATTACTAATCTGCGTCAACGGTCTTCTCAAGTAATTCAAAATTTGAATCCATATTCGTTTGCTGTGGATGAGGTACATAACATAGATGTATTGTCACCATCAGCTCCAACTTTTGATCTTTTGGATAAAACAAACCCTCTGGATACTCACATGATATCTACACTCAAATGTTTGATACTTTGATAGGGTGAAAGAAGCTTTAGCTCAACCTGAAGATTTCTTGCCTACATCTACTTCAAATAGGGTTAAGTTTTCCTCAGCCTTTTACTAATTTACCAAAAGTCGCAATCACAGCTAACCCTCTTTCTCTATAAGAAACCCCTCTCTCCTCCATTATGTCTATTACAGTAGTAATTAGTCAAGCTAGCACTGTGTGGTTGTTCAAGCATTTATCATATGAGTATCTCTCACCATGTAACTCTCATAATGTACTTTTCTTTCTTTAACTTTGGTTGAGCTAAGATTCATATATTTATATATTTAATGCTTTTAACAAAGTAAATTGAATAACAACTTAATTTTGATTTATAGTGGTAAGCACTTATGCAAGGTTACTATCAAGTACGTATCAACTATGTAAAGAGTGTAGATATCAGATAAAAGACCACACTCTCAAGTTACTGAGATTGGAAGAAGTAGTGGAATCATATTCAACATAACAAATGGCTTTAAATAGCCTTACACAACCTAAGAAATAGCAACAAGAAAAAATAACAACCTGCTACACAACTCTCCTAAAAAACCGGATTAATATGCCCACTCTCCTAGTATACTGCTATTACTAGGTCAAACATAATACTAATTCAAACTATCTACTAAAACCTTAATATTAACTACACACTAAAGTTCGTCATGCACACTTGAACCATGCAATTACATTCGTAGGTAAACCCGTCTTATAACCGATTAAACCCAACAAAGTGGAAGTAACGTTTAGAAAGTACAATTAGGTTTAACTTTTTTGTTTTTTCTCAAGCTAACATAAACGAAAATAAAAAGTTTTAGATAGGCGAAGTCCCTACTCGAATCAATGTATATTAACCCGTGTATTTCTCCTCATGCCTTTATTCATGAGAAATGATAACTCAAAGGTAAAATGAAAGACAGTGCGTACTAGTCACTGAAGTATGACATCCTTTCTATATCACATTCATGATTCATGTGCTTAATAATCAAAACATGCAAGATGTATGTAAGTCATAAGTTAAAGTGTTATACAGTATCCAAAAGTATCAAACAGTTAAAAGCATTTAAGAGATTAACCATTTATCGAAAATACCCATGTACGTACGGGTATTTTACAAAAAATATAACTTTTTTAATGCTTATATGGTAGCAGTCAAGTTAAATGACAAACTACTTTGACCTTTTGTCATTTTGACCCATTTGCTTATATCTGGGTTAATTCGGGATCACATGTTAAACACTTAAACATATATGATGAAACGGATTGGGTCAAAATGAAATAGTTCAAATGGGTCAAAAGGCCAAACGGGTTGAAAGTGTATTAACGGTTCAGAATTGTTTGGTTCAGTACATCAGTGACCGTGCGAGTTCTTGATTTTTGGATTGTTAATGTTTTTATTTCATTAAATTACTTATAGGTACCTTGGAGCAATGAGAGTTCGTTTGACAACAAAAAGTTGAACGCGACCATTGACGCATGATTTACATTGTGGCGAGATTAACTAGATAATTGTGTAGAATTATAGGGCCTGTTTAGTTGCAAAAAAAACCTCCATTTTTCCAGAAAAAATTTCATTTGAAAAGTGAAAAACATAAAACTTGTTTAGTTGCATTTTTTCTCAATATTTTTCAAAAAATAGAAAATTTTTATTCTTCACTTTTATATAGAAAAACAGGAAACTCTATTTTACACTTTTCTATTTTTTCTCCTTTCACCTAAACACTTTCCACTTTTTTTTTAAAAAAAAACATCTAAACAAGTTTTCAAAAATTTCAACTCTTCTCTAAAAAAAACTTTTTTCTTTTTCTAGAAAATTAGAAATAGAAAATTATGAAAAAATTTCTACAACTAAACATACACATAATATTTTTTATGGCTATATGAATTCTAGTGCTTTAAAATTGAAATACTGACATAATCTCCTTTAATGTGTTGATCTTGAAAATTATGGTCCCTGTGAATCATTTTATTATATACATATTTCTTGTGTTTATATTTTGTATTTGGGATCAAATTTGTAAATTTTGGAATTTATAAATGAATTAAAATGAACTTATAAAGATATGTTGCAGGAGAACCGATGTCTATTTTTAATAAAAAAAATGTGTTACTTTAATATGAAGACCCATTCTTAGAGCATGCGGTACGGTGGGCTGGTGGGGGCTGGCCACCACGGCGCGAGGCCACGGCGGCGTCAACCACACCGTGGCTCGCGTCGTCGGTTTTGGGCTGGTACCTACCAGCCGACGCCATGGTGACGGCGTGAGGCCACGGCGGCGCCAACCACACCGTGGCTCGCGCCGTCGGGTTTTTTAATTTATTTATTTATTTATTTTTATTTTTTTTTGAAAATTTAAAAAAAGTTACCGTTGGGTAACGGCTAGTTTTTTGTTTTTGCATGTTTTTGCCCCTTTTTTTGGTTATAAATACCCCATTTTTTCATATAATTTCACTATATATCACACAAACACATACTATTTTCTCATATTCACACGGGAGTTCCGATTTGTCCTCTTCGACGTGATCTCGTTGAGCATTTATGGAACCTTAATCATTGATGTTTTTTTTTATTATTGTTATTTTTTTTAAATGTAATTTTTTTTTTCGTGTATTATTTTTAAAAAATTTTGTATTTGTATTTTTATTATGAATGAAATGTGTTTTTAGTTGAAAATTAATTGTTGAAAAAAAAAAAAAAAAGTTGGGTGACGACGACACGAGAATTCTCGTGTTAACCAGGGAGGGGGGTTGAGCCATCGTGGGGTGTTTTGGTGTCGTGGGAGTAAAAAGTGACGTGCCATCACTTTTTGCCCACGACACGAGCACGACGGCTCATCTGTACCGCGTGCTTTTAGGAGGTGTTTTATTCTAATAAAGATAGGTTGCATAACCGGTTATCTTATGTTTTGATTAGGGAGATACCCGTGGAGAGTCGTTCAAAAAACCCATTTTTTATGTGCTATTTTGACTGATTTCTATGACAATTTATAGTAGTATTAACATAACCGGAGGGCTTTAATTTTTAGTTTGCATTATATGATCGTCTTCCTAATAATTTCATGTATGGCTGAAGTAATGTAATTTCAACTATATGATGACACATGTATTTAGAATATATAAGCATGACATTGTGGTAGAACCATGCCACAACGTAACATTACATAGACCTTTGTGAGGCTAGTTTAATACCTAATAGAATTGTTTGGCGAGAGGGGAATATATAATCCAACGTTTGAATTGAGGATTCTAAGGATACGAAAGGAAAACTATAAGGTATAATTAGTGTGTATCAACACTCAACAGTGAGGAATAACTCATGACAAATAAGATTTTGCATGTTTTTTCCTTGATTAAAGATGGTAATGATATTGGTTAAAGATGGACACATGGTCTAATATAAGGCTGGGGGGAGTGGTGGGTATATCCCACTGGTGAGTCCAAGGTGGCAAAAGTCACCCTAAGAACCCTACCATAAACCTACGCGTGGGTACTATTCCAAAACCCACTACTTGTCAATTACTCACCCCTGTGAGTTATACAAGTGGTGGGCACACTGTTTTCTTTTTTATTTTTTAATAGATTGTGAGTGGGGTTTTATTAGTGGGATATTTAATGGGGTATATTTTATATAAAATGAGAGTGAAGTGGAGGTGAGTTTTTTTTCCTTAAGAACCTTGAAAGGTGAGTTGTGGGTGAGTTAAGGTGACGGTGGGTTTTTTTGGTTACCGCTCCCCCCAGTCTAATGTGTTACTCTCAAGATAATGATGAATTAGTCTTTCTACATTGTTGCTCAATAGTGAAGTATGATCAGTTATTATGGTAGAGGAAATGAATGGTTAGATTTTGGTAGATAGTAGTAGTACTAGCTTTTACTGCTAGTATTTATTATACTCAGTGATGGGATTGAATGAAAGATCAAGGGAAAGCTAATAAATACTCACTCCGTTCTAAAATTATTGTCACTAGAGAAGAATTACACAATTTAAAAAAAAGTATATTTATTACAACTTTCTCTCTCTTACTTTTTAGCATAATGACAATTTTACCCTTAACTAATTAATTAATTTTTTTTAAAGTTTGTAATAATAATTTCAAGCAAAGATAATATAATAAATTTATCAAAGTTTCCTATCTATTTTTAATAGTAGACAATAATTTTGAAACAACCTAAAATAAAAAGATGGACAATAATTTTAGGACAGAAGGAGTAGATACAAGAAACCTTTAAATCATCTTCAACATTTATTGTACAGTTTCTTGACAACTCCATCGAAGCTCCCTATTTTGGAGGTATTCATTACCTTTTTTTCTCTATCTCACATCATGTCTAATGCATTAAATTCTTTGTTGGATGAAAAGATGTAGCATTAAATATATGTGCATATGGCCATTCTACAACCGCCATTAACATATCATGTTACAAAAATTAGTGCTACTATGTACTAGCATTAAACGATCTAGTTGCTTGCAGAGGCACACGGTTCGAAAACCGGACCGGACTGGACCGAACCAAATGCACTACACATTGGACCTTTTCTTGGCTTTTTTTTTTTAGAACGGCGATTTTTAAAACTCACACCAATTATCTCACAATTTCCATCTCACATGTCTCCACCGAGATTTGAACTCACAACCTTAAAGTTAGAGGACCACTCACATAACACTAGACCAAAAGGTTTTTGTTCTTTCCCTGGCTATTTTTTAGACTTTTCTATTGTTGCAAATAATACACACGACGCAAGACCTTTTTTTACCACAAAAAGAGCTCAAGAATGCACCATGACTAGTCATTTACATTTCACATAACCATATTTACTCCCATTTTCCCAGAATGAAGGAAATGCTGACTTTTTTTTTGCTTGTATTTTCTACAAGAATGACGGTTTAATAAGGTTTAATAAGGGACTATAGAAACGTGACATATACAAATACTTCAAGTTGGCCAAATTATTGTGTTTTTCATACATAATACACTGGGGTTTTCTATACATAATTGCATTGAGCGAGAATGTAGTATATGCTCCTATAATACAGTTGTAAGTTGTAACATGTAATATGGATCCAAAATCCTCTCAAGTTGAAGAAAACTTGATAGATCATGTTGGTCAATAAAAATTAAAATAAATATATAAAAAAAATTATTATTGAAATTCAGGGGGCCTATTTGTATTTATCTTCATTTTGATTGGCTAACTTTACCTATCAAGTTAGCTCTAACTTGAGAAGATCCTCCTCCTTTAAATAAAAAAAACTTCACTAGATCAAGCCATATGTTTTAGCAGAGATTTATACGTAACAATTCTCAATTCCAAATCCTCTATTACATACCATGCACCTTTCTTCTCATATTTTCTTCATGAGACAATCAAATTCATCAAAGTGACCATACCAATACCTTTCATAATATTAGCATCAGGCGTAGGGCGGAGCCAAAAACTTAGATTATGAGGGGTCGTAAATAATTTTTATAATAGCATAAAGTTCATTAAGCATTTATTTTATCGGGTTTCGTGGTTCAACCATCTTTTTATAACATGTATGAATTTATAGTTAGGTCTTTGGGTAAGACAATTCCGAATCCGCTTTGTCTACGAACAAGGGAGCTATAAGTAATGCATTCATGGAGAGTTCGATCCTGGCTCAGGATAAACGCTGGCGGCATGCTTAACACATGCAAGTCGGACGGGAAGTGATGTTTCTAGTGGTATACGGGTGAATAACGCGTAAGAACCTGCCTTTGGGAGGGGAACAACATCTGGAAGTATATATTATGTTAAATCATCGATATTATCTCGCTGTCAAATCAACGAACAATTTAAATCATTACTAAAAAGTTATCTTGTTATCAAATCAACAACTTTCACATATCAACTAATTACTAACACTAGGTATCCAGTTTTACAAAATGAGTAACTTCTTTATCATTTTTTGCCTTTAAACAACTATTCCTTGATCGTATGAACGTTTTTCTAAACCGTATGAACGATTAGTATTTTTTGTAAAAAACGATCGAAATACTTCTTCGAAAAGTTGAGAAAAATAAAGAAAATGAGAAAATGACAATGACGATCGAAATACTTGCTCCTTGCTCGAAAAGTTAAGAAAAATAAAAACGACGAGAAAACCGCAATTACGAATCCAAATATCTATGTTGGGGATAAGGAGAAAAAATTTGAGTAACCTTATTTTACGGTTAAGACACATATACAAGTTTATATCACCTTATTACATTTGTAATTTATATTCCATAGAGTTATTAAAAAGTTGTTACTTTAGTACGTTAACTAAAACAAACGAGTATATAACCCGCGCTTCGCGGAGGAGGATACGGAACAAACGGTGACAGTGAATCGATAAAACGAAAAATTTACGTTAATTACTGGCATTGCAAAGAACAATAATCTTATGAATTATTTTGATAAAAGAATATTTAAAATGTGTATTAAGTTTCAACAACTTTTTTATAAAATTCTACGTATGTCAGAAAAATTGCAATATTAAGCTCGTTTGACTCGCAATTCAACAATTTTTTTTAGCGGTATTTTTTTCCCAAACAAATCGATAAATATACACTCTTATTTGATAAATAAAAGTTGTTATACTAAAAAGAAGTGTTGCAAAAATCGGTTTTGGCGATCGATAAATCAGGGATAAATTTTGTTTGGCGGGGATTAACCGTTACAATTTTCACTAATCGACCTTATTGATCGGCTTGGTCGAAACCTGTTAAAATCGGATAAATCGAGCGTAAATCGGTCAAATCAGAAAAAAAGATAAATCAGCCAACTCGATTTCGAATATAAATCAGATAAATATTAGATAAATCGGCCTAATCGGACATATATTTTCAAAATTTTATAATTTTATATAAAAAAATCCAATCCGATTAATTGTTGATTAATTCCCGTTAAATCGATTAATCGCTTGGCGATACCCAATCATCTAGCTAATTCCGAACGATTTTTGCAACTTTGCTAAAAAAAGTGTAGATAGTTAAAAATGTTAAGTCATTTTTGTTATATATCTGATAGTGCAAGGGCTTGATTTGCTATTTGCTTTTTTTTTTATCTATGTTACTGTTGTTAGGCGGTTTCCAAAAGGACACCCGGGAATATGCAAAACGACTTTGGGGAAGCATTTACGACGTCGTATCAAGCGCCATTTAATATCTTTATTTTTACTACATTATAAATAGTGTATTCTTTGGTTGAAAGTTGAAAGTTAAAATGTGGGTCCTACTAAAATGTTGAAAAATATTGATTATTCCTTGGGGTCAGCCCTAATACACAAACATAATTAATTCACACACATACACACAAATTTTAATCTCTCTCTAAATCCTAATACCCACCATCCAAACCAAAATTTACACACACCAAATTAAAGTTCAAAACCTAAAAAAATATTTCATACCAAAATATTACAAAATGCCACCGTACAAATAAATACCCATAAAATACATCCCATAACATTTACTTGTACTTCACCACGATATATCGTATCGTTAATTTTCTGCCGCCAGGCAATTCTGTCGCTATGCGCGGGTAATCGTCTAGTATATTATAATGTAGCAATTGAAATTTGAAAGTATTCCAACAAAATGGGTAAAAGTCAAACAAGTTTCGAAGCACACTAATATTCACCACACACTACTTGTCTACTCTCTCTCACTTTACATTTAGTTCTTCTTCTTCAATTAAACCTGCTACTCTATTTGGGAGCCAATCTTGAGTTTACAGGGTTGCCACTGAATCATACCATGCATGCTGAACAATTCATGATAACTAACATGGCTTTGCATGGTGGTAGTGGGCTCAAGCTTCTTTGCATGGCTGTTTCTTCAGCCCTTAGCTTGTGGTCATTGCAGACAGTTTTTGCAGGAGGTGAAAAATGTTTCAAGCATAAAGATCTGGATCACTAATCCTGAACAAGGTTATAAGCTTATGAAGGACTTAATACCACTTCTTTTTTGTCCTTTTGATATATTTCTTTATCGAGTCGCCCACTGTCAATCGTCGTTCAATAATCATCCTTAAATATCGAATATAGGTTAAGGATGATTACTTAACGACGACTTACAGTTGGGCTGACTCGATCACTTAACACAACCATGTAGATCCTTAACATGACTCAACATAAAACAAATACGTTAGTAAATACTAAATAAGATAGATGATGGCTAGCTCATAACAGTCATGATGCTAGCCCGGACTAGTAACGACACATTTGGGTAGCTGAACACACATCTAGGTGAAATGTGTTTCAACTTTCAAGTGTAATTTAGCCGTCCTCCTCTTGGGTCACTTTTGCACCCTCTTTCTCAACAAACGGCCACAATGTTTTCAAAACCCTCCGCCCATTAACCATGTAGGCCACCAAGGAAGCCTGGAGGGGCACCATGCTGGGTTTAAAAGCAGCCGACTCCATATACATCCCCTGATGCACTTTACCCTTCGAATCTAACAGAGCCACCCCCTTGGACACTTGTTGTAAGGCGCGTGAGTTTCAGTGCCCCTAATATCAGCTTATTATAACCTTGTTTAAGTTTAGTGATCCAGATGTTGGTGCTTGAAACATCTTTTACCTCGTGCAAAAAACCGTCTGCAATGGCCAGACGGGGCCAAAGAAACAACCATACAAAAAAGCTTGAGCCCACTACCACCATGCAAAGCCATGTTAGTTATCAAGAACTGTTCAACGTGGACAGTATGATTCAGTGGCAACATTGGGAACTCAAGATTGGCTCCCAAATAGATGCACCCATCGGACGTTAATTTACCCGACTGCGCCTACTTGGAAGTTGGAGGTGGACTTGCAAGCTCTTGAGCTTGTCTAAGTAGTGAAGGGAGAAACTGTTGAGTGTTTGGTTTTTGGATTTGACTTGTGATAGCGCCTCTGATGATGAGATTATGAAGGTGTTGGTGTGGTCATTTTCATGAATTTAGTGTGTGATGAAGAAAATATGGGAAGAAATGTGGTATGTAATAAAGATGGGAGGTGTTTATATAGAAGAGGATTTGGTATTGAGATTTGCTAAAAATCTGTGGCACGTGCCACTACATATGCCTTGACATAGTGTCGTTTTACTCACTGTATTTAAATTGCAACTGTGTATATTATTATAGGAGCATGGCTAAATGTAATTATGTGTAGAAAATTCATGGCCCAATAGCAAAAAAGCCCAGTGTGTTACATTTGAAAAACACAACAATTTGGCCGTCTTTAATTAAGTACTCGTATATGTCACGTTTCTATATGGTTATGTGAAATGTAAATGACTGACTAGTCATGGTGCTTTCTTGAGCTCTTTCGGTGGTAAAAACTACAGTAAAAAGTGTCTTGCATCGTGTGTGTTATTTGCAACGATATAAAGGATTTTACACTAGGACATAGTTGTACGTCGGGCATGGAGGTAGGATGGTAATCAGGTATACATGGTACGTCATCAAAATAGAAGACGCCGCGCCGCCCACCCCCTTGGAAACAAGTTTTTTACGGAATCATTTCCATTGTGTTTATTGGTGATACACGTGTATGTTCATAGAAATTACGCATTCAAGATTACAACATCTACATCCTGAGAAAAAAGGAGTTTATACGAACAAATAGAATAATGATGTTTAATTGTAAAATTAACAAGATGACTTCAATTCTTTCGGATTGCTTAGTATGCCCGCAGATTCGCTTTTATATCTAGGAGTTGAAAATGTGTTGATCTAGGAAAGCTACTGTATTAATGGCACCACAATTAGATTCTTTTTCTTTTTCTTGTGACATCTTGGATGAAGGTTTTTCACCTCTTATATCAAGCATTCAAACTGATGCATGAGATCGTGTCACAGACGTATGACAGTATGTTCATCAGTAAGTCATGTAGTTTGCCATTTCTCCAAAACCATGGTATTTTTGTGTCAAAAGAAGCCGCAAGCTGCAACAACATTAGAAACCAGCAACATATTGTTTTTTTTTTGTTTAATGAATGATATGTCACATAAAAGTGAGGACCAAATACTAAAATACCACTCAACGGGACAATGCCGAAACGTGGAAACAACTATGTTGATCACGATGTATATCACAGACTTACAATTACATTGTAACGGTAGTTATTGGGTAGTAAAGTAAATTTGAAAAATATATGTTAAAAACTTGTAATTAAACTTTTAGCAATAACTTTGGATGCACGACTTTGCTTTCGTGGTAGACGAAATAGTACTATAGAATGATCTTTAGTTAATGACATGTTATCGTGAAGAATTCTTAATTGAATTTCTATGTTATCCCTTATATTTCAAAAGATGTACTCCACAACTCCGTGTATAACTGTAAAGCTCAAGCCAGAACTGAATAGAACTTCCAGCTTCGAAGAGCCTAAGTGGCCATCTAGGTAAGTGTCTCCTCATAACTCTGGCTCTAGCAAATTTATTTGTGGATTCACCCGTTAGTTTGAGCTACCGTGCCCGAGCTTTTGCGTTTAACTATTATCGAGCTCAAGTTGTAACATAGATTGCTCATTTGTGCAGCAAGTACATGTATTTCCAGGGAAGGGGGAAAGCTACTGAGATAAATCCCGATGCTTCAGATCAACTATAATGGCTGCATTTTTGCACAAATATATATTTTGGCACTTTGGCCATTTTAAGGGGCGTTTAATTTGGAACTGCTACAAGACAACTTTTTTAGAGGTATCTTGGATGTTTGATGGTATTTTTGAGGCCGCTGAAAAACTGCAAATCTTAAGGGTGTTTCCGGCAAAAAAATTTGTTTATAGATTTGGTTGAATATTACAGACTTAGCCGGCTGCTGCTGATGGGTTTGCACATATTGCTGCTCTTAGCTTTAAAGTTCGTTATTGTATTGTATAGCTGTTAATTTTGAGAACTGCTTATTCTTTAACTTGAAAGGTGTTTATAATTTCTTTCAATGATAGGTAATTTTCTATTTGATAAGCCCGTTATTTCCCTTTTCCCTTATGTTAACCCGCTACCCGAAAAGCGCCCGTTACACAAACCCACATTTTTGTTACAAAGTACTAGGTAAATAAGTAGCTTCATTGTTTCAAGTTTCAACTAATATGGTTTTACATTTGAATATATAGAAACCTTATTTACATTTACATATGTCACCTCATATGATGGCTACTGCCTAGGACAAGAAATCAATTTGAGTTTAACTCATTACTTTGTTCATCAGAAAATTCAACTCTTTTTAGGATTCTAGACCTAATAACTTTCATAAATACTTGCAGAACATTTCAGAAGAGTTGTTGGGCCTATTTAATCTTATTTGTGATAATGTATTGTTAGTAAAATTGTATAACATATCTAACCCAAACTACAATGATTCTGTAACTGTGAAAGATAATTTACAAATGTTATTAGACATGGTAAACTCCATTGCAGTTCGAGGTTTCAAATGACTAGCGCCGCCTTATGACAATATCAAGTACCGAATTCACAGGAAACAGGCAAAAAAAATCACGCTTCCAAGTCTCAAAGCTTAGATGGTGATGCTCATTCTGAATTTTAGACTAAGCACATGAAAATGAATTCACTACAAACTAGTAGTTAATATTTGAGAATTTCTAACCTCAAAGTGCGTATATGTTTGAGTTTATATAAAAGTAAAGTTTGAGCTTATTAAAGACAAATTGTTATTCATTTACAGTGAATTTTGAGTATATTTAATGTGAATTAAATTTGTTATTATTCAATATAAAAGGAAAGTTAGTGTTTAATTAACATGTCTTAACATGTGCTTGAGGGCACATATTAGAAAAGGGAGATGATTTGCACACTCAAAAAAGTTATTGGGACACTCACAGTACAAGCAGATAAAACACATTATAAAATACAGTATAACTTTGTAATGCACAACTTTGAGTGTCCCAATCAATTTCATGAGTGTGCAAATCAATTCCCATTAGAAAAACCCTTAATAAGAAAAGTTATTTTGCATCCTTGTTTTTTTGGTGGAAACTAAGGGACAAATCCCCACACTTCATCTATTTTTTATCTAATGGTAGAGATTAACCTAATATTTAAAAAAAAACACGGATGAGTCATTTTTACCAAAATGTCCAAAATTTGAAAAAATGGGCGGAGGTACTAAAGTTGTAAATATGACGGAGTAATGAATTAGTGATATTTCACTAGCGAAAATCAATGAAATATCACTGTTGACAAAACAATGAAATATCACTAGGATATTACGCAGTAACTATGTTAATGATATATCACTAGTGATGTCATTGATTTATCTCTAGTGATATTTCGTTGTTTTTATCAGTAACGCAATATCACTTGTGATAACTGATTTTTGTCATATTTACAATTTAGTCCTTCCGCCGCTTTTTGCAAATTTTGGACATTTTGGCAAAAATGGTCCCTCCGTGTTTTTTTTAATCTTAGGTAATGAATGGCTAGGATTTGTCCATTAGATTCGAACAAAAAACAAGTTTCCAAAATAACCGGACTCCAAATTGATTTTTTGTCCTAGACTCTTAGCAAAGTAGCCATCATGTGTAACTAGGGTTTCAAATGCAAGTAAAACCATATTAGTTGAAACAATGAAGCTATTATTTACGTAGTACTTTGTTTTAAAAATATGAGTTTGTGTTTCGTGTACTGGTTTACCATAAAGGGAAAAAGGAAATAATAGTATTAGTTTATTTAACTAAAAAATCAAGTATAATTGAAACAAACTGTAAGTTTCATTAATGTGCATCAAATACAATTTTCATCATAGAAAAAAGTTTGTGCATGTAATGTTGATCGCTAATCAAAAATTGCATCAGACAGAAAATTGGTATGGCCCAAAATCAAATATGAGAGAAGGCATGGACAAAAGATTTGGTTGAAATATGGACGGCTCGGTTTCGATTTTCCGGTATTTAATAACGGTTTATTATGCTCAACGTGATGCATGTGCAAAGTGTATTGTCGATATAAAGTTTTATATGTTTGGTTACATAGTGATCACTCCGCTTTTAAAGTTGATGGTAGGATACTAATAAAATTGCTAAAAAAAGATATTAATACAAAATAATTAGTAAGGTATTCATGCGTTGTCGCGTCCGGTAATTTTTAACATAATTTTTAGCTATATATATTTTAATTTTATTTTTTCCTTATAATCACATCCTAAAAACGATAATTTAAAGTTTGGGTGACTTTATCTAATTTGCTAACCGAACATATAGTGACCCCGTTTTTTCATACGGTGTTAGGACGTGAGGTATGCCTTTTAATTAGTTTTGCTTTCTTAAGGTAAAACAATGGCGGCTATACCTATAGCACATGCCCTCATAGTGCAATTTTCTTTTATTAAGAACTTTTGATAGTTCGTCTAACATTAAGTGCATAACGTTTTCAGAAAAAAAAAACAGTGCACTATAAAGAGTTTATGCGACTGCCACTATCATAAACGTGTTTAAAAAAAGCTTATCAAGACATGTATGAAATTCTTTTGCCCCAAGCCTTAACCAACGTTTTATTAGGAAATAAAATAATAAACGTCATGTCCTTTTTTTATTTCATTAACCATGTTTCCTTTTCTAGAGTAAAAATATTTGATTCATTTGCCCATTAAATAATCAAACACACAAAATATGAAACAAAGTAAAAGAGATGAGTTATTTTATATTCTTGTTTTTCACTAGAAATTAAAAGACAAATCCTTACATTTCATTTATCTTGTATCTAATAACGGAGATTAACCTAATATTTAAAAAAAACACGAAATGGTCTGACTAAATGTTTAAAAGTTGTAAAAATGGGTGGAGGTACCAAAGTTGTAAATATGACGAAGTAATGATTTATCACTTGTGATATTTCATTCATTATCAATATTATTACCGTTTCATTGATTTATCACTAGTGATATTTCATTACTTTTATCACTAGTGAAATATCATTTGTGATAACCATTTTTCGTCTATTTACAATTTTATCCTACCGCCGCTTTTTTTTACAACTTTTAGACATGTTGGCAAACATGATCCCTGCGTTATTTTTTAATCTTAAGTAATGGATGGCTAAGATTTGTCTCTTGTTTTCCATAAAAAACAAGTTTTCAAAATAACTGTGTCACCTGTTACTCTTTTTACAAGTTAGTTATAATTATGGCATCTCAAAAGTACCAACTACTCTCTTCATTTGTTCCCACCTAGTAATTTAAGTTATTTTCATGATTGTTCATGTTTTTGGTATCTTACTTACATTTATGATAACATTACACATTGCAAGAAAACATCTTTTTTTAGCTAATTTGGTTAAGAAAATGATGCACTGAGTCGTTGAGAAATTTATGATCTTATATGATAGTTAATTTAAACATGCTTTGAAAATTGTAATTTAATTGCATTTAAGTTGTAGTTTTGAGTTTTTGACTTAAAGAAATCGAAATTATTTGAAATATTGTGGTAGAAAGAAAAAATGGGGAAACATAAATCTTGTGTCAATTCAGTTTATTTGAGCTAGATGCATGTTTAACTAGTTGGCTAACCTATTTTCAGTTTAATTGGTTTGATCCTATAGAAAGAAATAAGAAATATACATAATATATACACTTGGTTTGTCTGTAATTAGTTGGTGAAAACACTCTTTTTTTCAAAAAAAATTCCATTATCAGTCGAGAAAACTAAAAATTCATTTAGTTACTCAACTAACAAATTCTTTATAAAAGAATTAAGTTCTTATTAAAAAAATCATGATAACTTATATTTTAAATGTTCGTTGCCCTTATATTTTTTCAGATGGTCTTCGCTGGTGGAGTATCCATAACCCTAGTATTTCCCACCCCACTTCATGTGAGTTGTGGTTTAACAACCTCAACATCAACAACCTTCAAAAGTGAATCGACGGATTTTTGACATATAATTTAACAACGGAATTCTGACACATTTTTCTGTCACTTTCCATCTGAATCCCGACGACCATAAATACGCCGACAAAGTATTTTCGTGACAAATAGCTTATACCGACGGATTTTTGACGGAAATGTTTGTCGCTACGTGTTATGTTGTAGTGGTAAATGGTTGCGCGTTAGGACGTTTTTGTTTTCTTAGAAGGACATAACTATATGGCACTAGCATAACCTTGTAGTGTTAGGACGTGAAGTATGTCTTTAAGTTAGTTTTGATTTCCTGTTTAACTAGTAGTGTAAAACATTTGCGGGCATACCTAATGGCACTAGCATCACAAAAATTAAAGTGTTTGTGATTAACCCTTTTTATGTAAGAAAGCCATCAACAGGTATGTTTGGTATGTGTATTTGGTTAATGGCACACGTTTAATAAATAATTGTTAGAATATTATTTTGTATTTAAAAGAAATTGTTCAACATATATGAAATTTCTTTGTCCTAACGTTAACCAACGTTTTTATTACGAAAGAATATAATAAATATCATATAACTTTTTATTTCATTTTTCATATTTCCTTTTCTAGAGCAAAAATATTTAATTCATTTGCTCAAAATTTATTTTTATGAAACAAAGTAAAATTGTCATTTTAAATAAAATGTGCCTGCTAATCCTTTCATAAGTTCGTTATAAATATGGTACTTCAAAAGATTCATGCTACTCCTTTCATTAAGTTTATTGATTTGTTCCCTCCTAGTAGTAATCTAGGTCATATTCATGATTTGTCATTTTAAATAGAAGTTACCTGCTACTCCTTTCACAAGTTTGTTATAAATATGGTACCTCAAAAGGTACCTACTACTCTCATCGTTAATTTTTGTGGATATGATAGATTGATTTGTTCATGCTTTTTGATATGTAATTTACATTTATGATAGATCTACACATTGCTAGAAAACACCCTTCAAGCTAAGTTCACTAAGATAATGCAGAGAGTTGTTGAGAAATTCATGGTTTTATATAATGGTTTATTATCTTTTTTGAAAGGTGTTTTGAAATTAATTTAATTACATGTAAGTTTCTAGGATAGAAAGGTAAAATGGGAAACATAATCGCCGTGTCAGTTTAATATATTTACATCAGATGCACGATTAAGTAGTTTGCTAACTGGTTTTTGGTCTAACTAGCAGAGAGAAATAATGAATATACAAAAACCAGACATAAGTATTTTAGCTTTATCATACGTATCCCTTCATATGTAGTTCAATATACATGATTAGTTAGTTTTATATTATGTATGTAAATTTGCGTGGTAAACATGAAGATCTAGAAAACATGAATGACAAAAACGTCTTTGTTTAAATTGCATGGCAAACATGGAAAACTAACGCTATGTTCCATCGGTTAGATTGGTCATCAATAAATATTAGGGCGTCAACTATGGTGGTTCATACATATGTTTGTCTGTTCCATTGGTTAGATTGGTCATCGGTAATGCATACGAATAGGAACATATTTGCGTCAAGGTTTTTCATTTCATACGACACATTTTGATAGTTAACTGCTTCAAACATATGATATAACATTTGATTTTCTGATGTGTATCCACCTTAACGCGTCAAACTTGTCATGCCCCTCTTGGTTCACACATGGTTTAGAAAATTTTGGGTAGTTTGGCGGCCTGCGAACCCATTGATTTTTGTGTGTGTGAATGCGTTGTGGATTTGTGAGGTATGTTTATGTTTATGTTGTGATATATGTAAACGTTAAACATCGTGGTAAGGACTGTGGGGTTAGATAGTGAGACCAATGATGGACCAAGAACAAGATTCATCAAGTTCATTTTATAAATAGTATAAAAAATCGTAACCCAATGCATCGGGATCATTTAAAAAATCGATATACTTGATATAGTCTAACACTACGTAAGAAAAATTAATGCGGTTCTTATGCACCTTTGTGAACCTCTCAAGCTGAGACAGAAAAGATGTGGCGTCTTAGAAGTGGTAATTGATATGTGTGAAAACACACATCTTTTCTACCACTTAATTACAATAATAACCGGACCAAAACGTGTATTTTATGTCTTTTATGTCGGAATTATGCGTGGTTTGTGTTTTTGTTGTGGTTTAGGACGAAAAGGTGAAAAGTGGAGAAAACACGGGAATTCACGGGCAATTACGGACTTTTATTGAAGAAAGGGATGAAAGACGAAGTCAAGAAGTCAAGAGTGCAAAAAGAACGGAAGTCCAAGACCAATTCTGAAGATTTATCGAAGAAAGAGTCAAAAGACGGAAGTTCACTTAAAGCCGAGGAATTCAAGTCTTATTTATTGAAGAATTAAAAGACGAGTCCAAAGAAATCCCGAGCCAAAAGTCGTTAAAGTCCAAGATTAAAGAAGATTTGAAGGCTTAAGGACTAATGGCGCAATTAACAAAAAGATTAAAGAAGAGGAGGGACCTAAGCATGCAATTAAGGAAGAAAGGAAGGAGAGGTGGAAGCTTCCTCTAACCTCCTCCCTAATCCCCTATATATAGTCATTAGCTAATCACTTTTCATTTTGTTGGCTAGATTGACAAACTAGTTCTTCCACCTTTATTTTATGCACATTTAATTACTTGCACATTTAATTACTTGTCTTGCACCTTTAATTACCTTTTAATTTCAAGTAAGTGTCTCTTTTAATTACTTGCACCTTTACTTTATCTTGTTAATCTCATTCTTCCTTTCATTAAAACTTTGATTTACAGTTTTTTTATCTTGTTAAGTTGTTTAAAGATTTGATTTTTATGCTTTTGATTGTTTTAAATCTCTTAATTTCATAGCTTATTTGATTTATTTTCAAGTTTATATAGTTTTTACAAAAGTTATTTTTATATAAAAAAGTTGTTTTTCTTAAAGTTTATCTTTTTCGTGTTTAAAAGTTGTTAACTTTCAGTTTGTTAGCTTATTTTCACACGGTTCCACCTTAGGATTTAGTCTTGAGCTATTTAGGATTATAACTTAATTGTTAAGCTTATTTTTGGTACTTTTCTCCGTATTCCGATTGGATCAATCGGAAGAGGGTTTTACTTTCCGATATGCGTGATCGGATAAGGGATTCTACATTCCGATTGGTGGGGGTTCTGGTATTCCGATCGTAGCAAGGTGTTGGTTATTCCGATCGTGTGTGAGTGACAAACATTCCGATTGGTTCTCCTTTCCAAATTCCGATCGAGGTGCTTAATCAGTATTCCGATTGGGACAGTGACAGTATTCCGATCAAGTGGTTTCCGATTAGCATTCCGACCAGATCACCATATTCCGATCAAGAGGAAGTTAAACATTCCGATTGGAGGTGTTTTGGATATTCCGATTGGTGGTGACAGCATTCCGATTGGGTTCCGACCAACTTTCCGATTGAGCAGGTTTGACATTCCGACAGGTAAGATCGGAATATACATTCCGATTGGGGTATTCTTCTTGTTTTGTTTTGTTTAATTTTTACATTATCATTTTAATACTTGTCTAATTTTATTTTCCGCCACGCTTTAATTTTTAGTCATTTAATTAATTTACTTTTTGTCACGTTTTTAAATATCGCACCTTTCTTTTTAATTAGACTTAGATTTATTTTCACGTTCTTTTAATACTTGCCCTTTACTTTAACGACATTTACTTTTAAGTCTTGCACATTTAAATTTAAAAACCAACCAAAAATATTTGTTTCACCAAAGAACAATAGAGTCACATAGAGAACCTAGATCAATTCGATTAGACACACATCAATGAACAATAATTTTTAACCTGAGTAAAATCGAGTTATTAAATGGCGCCGCTGCCGGCTCTTTTCGTAAAGATCAACAGTTTTCTGTGAGAGACACGTTGCTTTTTGGGATCCGTTCACTTGTGAACGTTACTTTTCTTGCATAAAAAATTCAAAAATCATAAAAATTAAAAATTGATAAAAAACCATAAAAATTAAAAATTTCAAAAATCCAAAAAGATTTTATCTTTATTGTGTATATATATTGTCTTTGTGTTTGGTTTTGTTTTCTTTTGCATTTTCAGGTGTATGCGTACTAGATCTTCTAATTATCAAGAGCCCGAGCCTCAAGAAGATTTAGATATGGCAGGTGTTAACAACAACAACATGCCACCGCACCTCAATAATAATAATAATAACAACAATGCTCTTCCACAGCCCGATCTTCGGACCATGGAGGAACTTTGTCAACCAACAATGTTTGGACGAGGAGGACCGATTGCGACGATGCAAATCAACGCTCCTGAGTTTTCGTTGAAGCACCACATGATTCAGCAAGTACAAACAAACCCTTTTAGAGGATTACCTGATGATGATGCCAACAAACACCTCGACAAGTTCATTACTATCACCCAGAGCATGAAGTTGGCTGGTGCCACAATGGATGAACTTCGCCTACAACTCTTTCCACATACCTTATTACATCATGCCGAGAAATGGTTTGATCGTCTCCCGAAGAATTCTATTCACACTTGGGATGATATGACTCAACGCTTTTTGTCGCGCTACTTTCCACCATCCATGGTCACAAGCCTTCGCAATCAGATCAGCGGTTTCATGCAAGACCCTGATGAATCTCTTTTTGACGCTTGGGAGAGATATAATGTCTTGATCGATAGATGTCCAAACCACAACATGCTCCCTGTGACCTTAATTGATACTTTCTACAACGGTTTGACTTTTCGAGATCGTGATACGATCAATGCAGCCGCCGGTGGCACATTCATGAAAAGGAGACCCGAGGAGTGTAGAGAGTTAATTGAGAACATGACTACTCACCACAAAAACTGGGATTCCTCTGCTTCTTCTAGGAACAACCCGAGAGTCAATGTTTCCTCCACCTCAGCAAACCCTGAGATGACCGAACTCACCCGCATGATGACTGAAATGAGCAAAAGTATTACGCTTCTCGCTTCAAACCAACAACAACAACAAGTTAAAGTTGTTGCTACTCTTTGTGAAACATGCGGCGGTCCTCACTCATACACCGATTGTCCTTCGACACAAGGAAATCCGGAAAATGTGTATGCAGCTTATGGTAATTATTCACCGGAAAATTACCAAGCTCGACCTCAAGGGAATAGAAATCTGCTGAGTTACCGATCCAACAATTACCTTTCACCCGGTTTTTCTCCTCAAAACCAAAACCCCGCCAACAACTACACTAGAAGCAACCAAATCCCACCAAGAGCTTCTAATCCTTATCACCCACCCACCCAACAAACCCCACCCATTAATCCTGATGTTGAGGCCATCATGAGAACCCAAGGTGAGCAAATCAAGAACTTGCAGAGCCAAATTATCAATCTGAAAGGAGATATCACAAAGCAAGGAAATGAGATAAGATCCGAGCTTCGAGATAACATTCAATCCTCCTTCAGCAGTCAAACCAATGATTTGAAGAATATGCTTGCTAGTTTCTTGCCAGCCGCTCAACCCTCTTCTTCAAGTTCTCTACCTTCAAACACCGTCACCAATCCGCGAGCAAATGTGAGTGCTATAACTACTCGTAGTGGAGTCACCATCGAAGGACCACCAATCCCACCCCCATCATCTACACCTCCTCCACCACCATGTATCCCTACTCCTCCTACACCTAGTATTAGTGCACCATTACCGTCTCCGCCTCGACGTGATAAAGTTCCCACGAATGATCCTTCAACATCTCAACCTTTAACTACACCTGCACCTTCACCACCCAAACCCAATATCCCTTATCCCTCTCGTTTAGGCAAGTCCAAAATGCTAACCAAGGAGGACTCCGAAGTGTCACGCTATGTGAAGATGATTTCTCAAATGAACTTCAACATTAGCTTTCTTGAAGCACTTGTCCACATGCCTAAATTTGTTAAAGCATTTAGGGAATTGCTTAACAAGAAGGAGAAGCTGATTGAACTCGCCAACACACGCTTAAATGAAAACTGCTCTGCAGTTATTCTTAAAGAACTTCCGGAAAAGCTTGGAGATCCCGGTCGTTTTGTGTTGCCTTGCGTGTTCAACAAAACTGAAGAATTTACTGCCCTTGCTGATCTCGGGGCTAGTATTAATTTGATGCCTTTGAGTGTTTGGAAAACACTATCATTACCCGGCCTCACTCCAACAAAGATGACTCTTGAACTTGCAAATCGCACTCTCGCTTACCCCGTTGGTATAGCCGAAGACGTGTTCATTAAAGTTGGCGCATTTACTTTCCCGGTCGATTTTGTTGTAGTTGATTATGAAATGGACCCTCGTATTCCTTTAATACTTGGTCGGCCATTCTTGAGAACCGGACGAGCTTTAGTGGATGTTGCCGAAGGTGAGTTAATCTTAAGAGTCGGAGATGATGCACAAGTTTTCAAAATGGGGAAGCTTACTAGTACAACTTTTGGAGGCCGAGAATCAGTGAATATGATAAATGTGCTCGATGACTTTACCGTCTACGACAATCCTCTATTCGACTCTTGCATCGATAATCCACTTTTTCAAAATGATGTGGATGATTCTCTCCCTACCTTGGAACCTTCTCCCATTTATGATTCGTCACCGGTCTTTGATGCTTATGATGATGATGATTCTAGCTCAGATTCGGATGATTTTGATTGTACTTCTGAGTATCCCGAGCTGCCCACATATGATGATTTTGATGAGGCTGATACTCTCTCGAGCGATTCTTCACGTGATGAAGATCCTCCGCCATCACTCGATCCTACTTTGGACAATTATTCATTTGAGGAAGATTTCTCTGAATTTCTCAACACATACTTCCCTCATGAAAGTGATGCTCCTCCTTTGGACTTTGAAGATTATCGTCTTGATCCTACGTTGGATTTGAAGAGCATTTTGTCCAAGGAGAAGAAACCGGTCGACACCGAAATCCGTTGCACTTATGATTTGACACCTCTTTGTCCCCCTTCTGAGGACGAGGTTGTGCTTCTTTGCGGATCTTCTTCACACTCGGCTGAGCCTGAGTGCTATTTTCCCTTAAAGGAAAAGGTGTTCGACCCCGGTATTGAAGTCTTTAAGCCATCTCAGTATCCACCTGATGAAATAAAAGGAAAAATCTTTGGACCCATTGAAGACATGCTTGCACCACTTCATCCTTGCTTCTACTGTGCTCCATCACTGCTTAAGGGAACCTTGCCACTTCTCTTTTGGCTTGCCTTGTTCGCCTTAAGTTCTTGTTATTTGATGGATGAAAACTATGTCTTTGATCCGGGTGGATATGCCTCATGCTTCTTCCGTTGATGATCAAGGTCGAGTCAGGCTAATGACTCGGTTAACAAAAATCAAGCGCTTCTTGGGAGGCAACCCATGCATCTATCCTTTTGCTTTCTTTATCATAAGTGTAGGGGGGACCCTTTGGATTGCTATTTTCTCTCCTCGCTTCTTAATCAGGGATTCGAGCTTCAATGATCCACTCTTGATGATTCTTGACGACCCGTGATTCCGTGTTCTACTTTATCCCGGTTCTATCCTAAACCCTTTTCGATTCACTATTTTATATTTTCTCAATATTAAAATAGGAATCTCTTTAGTTGTCTTTTCCTTAGCAAGATTTAAACAACGTGCACAATGTCCTAAGTGTGGGAGTTTACTCCCACATGCTTAAACATTGAGAACAATGTTTATCTTAAGTGTAGGGGGGACTTCTATCGAAGTTAAGTGGTCTTTTCCTTGTATTTGTCCTCATTTTAACCGGAAAATCAATTTTTCGACATTTTTCAAAATTTTTGATCTATTTTGGCCTATTAGTTTTTCCTTTTGTATAGTTTATTTTCTTTCCTTATTTGAATAAATGTTTAATAAGTGGTTTTAATTTTCAAACGTTGTGAATCTTTTGACTCAACCCGAGTTTACTTATCTAAGTTACTCTAGCTAGTACCCTTAACGTGTTTAAGTCAAGTTTTACTAGGCTTTTATATAGGGAGCTATAAAACGCGAAAGTCTTAACTCTCACGGGTTAAGAACAAGAACTTTTCGCAAGTTCCCATAATTGATCCTAGAGAGTCGTTTATCAAGGGAACTTTAAAATGCGATTTCTAAACTTGAAAAAGTCTAAAGAATTTGCAAGATCCTATAGGCGACTCGAAAACCCAAAACTTTGATTTAATAGGCTAAGCATCCACGAGTCTCATTCCTTGAGATTTTAAACTGTGGAGAACGAGAGATGATAGAGCCAATTATAAGTTCGGTATTCTTTCGTGAATTTATGTGAGTTAATTATAAGCCTATTCTCCCATCGCTTGCTCAATAAATTATCTGCT
The DNA here is from genome assembly GCA_025667525.1 of Glebionis coronaria. Taxonomy (NCBI): domain Eukaryota; kingdom Viridiplantae; phylum Streptophyta; class Magnoliopsida; order Asterales; family Asteraceae; genus Glebionis; species Glebionis coronaria. The sequence continues at coordinate 404,938,372 of CM046880.1, forward strand.
AATAAGTAGGGTTGTACGATTTAAAAAGTTACTTAGCTTCTAGCCCCAGATCGTTTAAAAGTTGCTCGGTATGGATTAGAGTTCATAGCCAAGGCATAACTTATTGAAGCGGGACGCGAAGATTGGCGAGTCCGAAAAGGCCCTAACAAGGCATGAGGGCTATATTTTGTTGCTAAAGATCCAAAGTGATGTGAAGAATCATTTATCGAAAATCAATATGAAGGATCGAGACACACGACGTAAAGCAAAACTCCCCAAAAGTCATGGAGAAGTGTATCCGAAAAGACCCTAACAAGGTATGAGGATAAATAGATCCAAGTCATAAAAGGAGGCGGATCGTTGTATATCAAAGTCCAAAATAAAGATTGGAGAAAAATGAAGAAGTCGTGGTCCAAGTATGAGTCTCTCAAAAAGTTCGAGTGAAGAAATTCCAATTATGAAGAGAAGACCATTATTTCATGAACGTCTCTCAAGATTTGAAGTATGAAGTCGCTGCCAAATATCGGTCCGAGAAAGGTCTCAAATCGCGAAGCGAGTTATGCCAAGATATGAACTTTATGAGGTCCCGAGAAGCAGTTTTAAAAGATTTGGTCCTTTAGCTAACTATTGATTAAATCGTTCACTTTATTTTCAGACTAAATAACTATCGAAATAAGTCAAACAATGCATCCTCGTGATCATTCAAGACAACAATAAAATATAAGAGATACCCCTAGGAATAAGGGAGTCTAAGTTAATAATTGGCCCATATGAGTTCGTGTTAGTTTACTAACTTATAATAACAATGATCTCGTTTTTAAGCTTGATTTGGAGAAAGTGAAAAGTTGAGGATGATGATTATTCATGACATTTCCAAAACCCAAGGTATGCTTTTTAATTTCTTTGCTTTGAATTTTTGTAATTTTCTATTTCTTTAATAAAGGCCAACATGGATTAATTATGATGAAAAATGTAAACGTGCTTTGTAACTAATGCATTGCATGAGGACATTGCAATGGTCAAGTGTAGGGGATTTGATATGTGTGAAAACACACATCTTTTCTACCACTTAATTACAATAATAACCGGACCAAAACGTGTATTTTATGTCTTTTATGTCGGAATTATGCGTGGTTTGTGTTTTTGTTGTGGTTTAGGACGAAAAGGTGAAAAGTGGAGAAAACACGGGAATTCACGGGCAATTACGGACTTTTATTGAAGAAAGGGATGAAAGACGAAGTCAAGAAGTCAAGAGTGCAAAAAGAACGGAAGTCCAAGACCAATTCTGAAGATTTATCGAAGAAAGAGTCAAAAGACGGAAGTTCACTTAAAGCCGAGGAATTCAAGTCTTATTTATTGAATAATTAAAAGACGAGTCCAAAGAAATCCCGAGCCAAAAGTCGTTAAAGTCCAAGATTAAAGAAGATTTAAAGGCTTAAGGACTAATGGCGCAATTAACAAAAAGATTAAAGAATAGGAGGGACCTAAGCATGCAATTAAGGAAGAAAGGAAGGAGAGGAGGAAGCTTCCTCTAACCTCCTCCCTAATCCCCTATATATAGTCATTAGCTAATCACTTTTCATTTTGTTGGCTAGATTGACAAACTAGTTCTTCCACCTTTATTTTATGCACATTTAATTACTTGCACATTTAATTACTTGTCTTGCACCTTTAATTACCTTTTAATTTCAAGTAAGTGTCTCTTTTAATTACTTGCACCTTTACTTTATCTTGTTAATCTCATTCTTCGTTTCATTAAAACTTTGATTTACAGTTTTTTTATCTTGTTAAGTTGTTTAAAGATTTGATTTTTATGCTTTTGATTGTTTTAAATCTCTTAATTTCATAGCTTATTTGATTTATTTTCAAGTTTATATAGTTTTACAAAAGTTATTTTTATATAAAAAAGTTGTTTTTCTTAAAGTTTATCTTTTTCGTGTTTAAAAGTTGTTAACTTTCAGTTTGTTAGCTTATTTTCACACGGTTCCACCTTAGGATTTAGTCTTGAGCTATTTAGGATTATAGCTTAATTGTTAAGCTTATTTTTGGTACTTTTCTCCGTATTCCGATTGGATCAATCGGAAGAGGGTTTTACTTTCCGATCTGCGTGATCGGATAAGGGATTCTACATTCCTATTGGTGGGGGTTCTGGTATTCCGATCGTAGCAAGGTGTTGGTTATTCCGATCGTGTGTGAGTGACAAACATTCCGATTGGTTCTCCTTTCCAAATTCCGATCGAGGTGCTTAATCAGTATTCCGATTGGGACTGTGACAGTATTCCGATCAAGTGGTTTCCGATTAGCATTCCGACCAGATCACCATATTCCGATCAAGAGGAAGTTAAACATTCCGATTGGAGGTGTTTTGGATATTCCGATTGGTGGTGACAGCATTCCGATTGGGTTCCGACCAACTTTCCGATTGAGCAGGTTTGACATTCCGACAGGTAAGATCGGAATATACATTCCGATTGGGGTATTCTTCTTGTTTTGTTTTGTTTAATTTTTACATTATCATTTTAATACTTGTCTAATTTTATTTTCCGCCACGCTTTAATTTTTAGTCATTTAATTAATTTACTTTTTGTCACGTTTTTAAATATCGCACCTTTCTTTTTAATTAGACTTAGATTTATTTTCACGTTCTTTTAATACTTGCCCTTTACTTTAACGACATTTACTTTTAAGTCTTGCACATTTAAATTTAAAAACCAACCAAAAATATTTGTTTCACCAAAGAACAATAGAGTCACATAGAGAACCTAGATCAATTCGATTAGACACACATCAACGAACAATAATTTTTAACCTGAGTAAAATCGAGTTATTAGTAATCACTACACATGGTCTAATATATTTTCATTTCATGAAACTTAAAAATGCATGACGCTTATATATATATAGTACGCACTGTAAGCTAAATAGTGTTATAGATATCCTAATCTTACATCGAATAATTCAATGATGTAGCACTACTAATAGATAAAGGTGAAATTTTGCGTTGATATAGTATTGGTCGAAATGTTGTTTGGTAAACCGTTAATTGTGGAAAAGTTAATTGCTAAACCGAACGTGTAAGGACAATTTTTTTATAAAAGCTAGAATAAAAAAAATAGTCATTAGATTTATGAACAACAAGTCGGTGTAGGCAAGAAGATCGTGGAAAGATTATATTTTTTTGAACTCTTGACTTCTTGTTGCATAGTGAATAACATAGAAGATTAAGAACACATCTAGATGGACGGTGCACATTTAAAATGAACTTGCGAAAATTCGATGTTTTTTTTTCCAAAATTTAATGCTAGATCAAAAAAAATTCACAAAGTATTTTGGACACCCACGGGACATATGTGGCTCCGTCTGTGATTCCGTGCTTATAATCTAGGTTACAGATATGATTTTTTATGTTTTAAGGTGCTTAATTTACATTTATAATAGCTTCACATTTGGAAAGGAATCATCCTTTTTTTAACTAACGTCATTCAGATAATGAATTAGTGAGTGGCTAGAGAATTCATAGTTTTCTATAATGATTTATTTTCTTTTCTCAAAACCTATTTTGAAAATTATTTTTCCATCTAAGTTTTGGTTTTCACAAGATTGAATACTCACCGCTCACATCTTCTAAATGTTTTTAAAATCTCTTCACCAAACACACTTAACAAATTGCTTGATTGATTCAATAATATTTCTTTCTAACGTTTTGCAAATCAAGTCAGTGATTGACATGACAAAGACACCGGGTCGCCAGGTCAATCAGTTCGACCTCCGAGTCAACCCAGTTTTATGCCAATGCCCAAACACCATTTTCTACTACCCAAACGCTCATTGTGTTATAAATAACAGCTAAAAACCATGTTCCATGTGAGATTGAGAACCAATTGATGAGTTTATCGTTAAGATCTCTAAAAACAAAAACAAAAACAAAAACAAAAACAAAAACAAAGTAAATACCATGATATTTCAAATCTAATCTATGCATACAATCTTTGTATCAAACCAAATCACACCAAAATTATAGAAAAGAAAGAATCAAAATTATATCATAACTTATGTTGGGTTAGGCTTCATGTGTGTACGATGAGCTTGCAGTCCTTCATTCAAATATGGTGATTATAAGTTTCATTTACTAGATTTGGGAGGTAGGTAATGATTTAATTTATATTGGAAGTTATGCTCGTGGCTAGAAACAAGTTAGGTAAGAAAGAAAAAGTTAGAAGTGGTGAATATATACCGCATGTTCTTATTTTTCTTCAACATTAAAGTAGATAATATAAGAGATTCGGCGGTTATTGTTCATCCGGGTTAACCAGTGTTACGTAAAAACCGACGGTTCAACCCGGGTTTCAAATAATTAAGAACTCGGTTAGTGTTGACCCGTTTTTTAAGGTTGTAACCGGTTTGTAGAAACTAGAGGGGGGGGGGGGGGGGGGGTTGAATAGTTTCTCTTCGGTTTATCTCCTAATTAAAATTCCTTTCAATTAAGTGAGTATCAAAACCATCTTTTACGAAAAATCTAGTTGCATAATGATTAGGTTCAATTCTAATGCATTAACAATAAGTAGTAAGTGTAATGATGATGAAGGTAAGTAATGAGTAAGGAAGGAAACAACCTATTAGGAAGACACCAAGATTTATAGTGGTTCGGCAACGAGGCTCTATCCTCATTCCTACTCCACTCCTCGATTACACCTTACTCGAGATTTCCACTATATCCACAAGCTCCCTTCTTGGCGGAGAAAACCTTACAACGTCACCTTCTGACACTAAGCTAAATATCGATACCTAATCTTAGCTAGGACCAATCTACACAACGTCACCCACTTCACCATTTTACGACACAAGGCTAGATGTCGAGTTCTAATCCAAAGCTAGAACCAATCTTCACAACGTTGCCTACTTCACCATTTTCCGACACAAGGCTAGATGTATCCAAAGTTAGAACCAATCTTCACGACTCTTCACTTTGAAGCTAAGTGAGAACTTCACACAACACAACTACACATCACTTTATAGTTTAGTTAGAACTCACAAGATACAACACAACTTACTACAACTCAACTAAACATATCCAAGTACACACATGTAACTTGGATCTACACAACACAAATCCAAGCACACACATATGCAGAGGATTTACACAACTCTAATCCAAGTATTCACACATAGCTTGGATGAACACAACCAGTCCAAGTATTCACAAATACATTGGATCTACACAAGACACAAATAAACAAATGATGAACATGACTAGATCTTTAGGAGAGAATGATCTTCATCAAGGCTTCATCTTTAATCACATCACAAGTGTGTGAGTGATCTTCTCTTTGGACAAAGTAATGAAGGATATCAAGAGGATAATCATAAGTAAACATACTTAACACATTAAGTGATCATGTATTAGTGATTAGGATTAGAAAGGAGAAAGAAGGCTGAAAGAGATGTCCAAAAAGAGTTATTGAAAATGCAGATTTGATGCACTATTTATAGAAGACAAATCCCAACGGCTAGCTGGGGGCGGTTCCTTATCGATAGCGAACCGCGTAGGCACTTAAGGAACCGCGGAGTGTAGACTCTGCTCCTTTTTGTCTTTTACTGAATTTGAAATATCTGAGGCTGTTTAAACCTTCAAAGGATATTCTTATGGCATTTGGAATATGCTATATTCAAATTTACATTTTCATTTTAATAAAACATTTTATTAAAAATAAAGTTTATTAAAAAATCTTTTGTCACATTTGTCAAAAGTGAGTTTTAAGGCTAATCACTTTTATGATCACTAAACATGATTAAGATATGTTAGTGTAATGATTATTACCTTAATGATAGTGTTTGTTAGATAATTCGTTTTATGATTGTGTTTAACAATAAATGTCTTTGTAATTTGTCATGATCAAAACTAAGAAAGATTAATTTATCCTAACATTGTTTTTAGGCATTGCTTTGCATTAACAATATCTCCCATTTTGATTACGACAAAATATAAACTCATTTACGTAAAATACAAGATTATTCGAATTATTAACGAGTTTATCACTATCATTTCTCCCCCTTTGTCGAAGAAAAAGGTTAACACAAGTCTTTGAAGAAGAAAAGAACCGGACTTTGCTAGTAGCTCCCCCTTGGTGCTTACTCCCCTTGCTTGGGGCACCAAGTGAATGAGCTAAGGTGACATGCTACACAAAGGTTAGAAGAAATAAAAGAAACACCAATGTATATATGTGCACTACCTACTAACTAACTTGAGAGGGAGAAGGAAAAGAAATCTCAAATTAGAAGTAAGTATTTGCTAAGTATGTCTAAAGAGTGCGTGTTGATAACATCAAAGTTCAATTGGTGGAATAAATGAAGAAAAGAAACATCCAAACCAATAAAAAATGATTAAAATGTCAAGCGGTTAAAATTTAGAATTTATGGGATCACCTATAATTAATTGTAAGTTTTAACCATGATCAACTCTTTAACAAATGTGTGAAAAAGAATTAGCGGAAGATATAACACACAAAATATTCACATTACACAAATATGAAAGAACATACAAGAGTAATATACACACAATATGAATATTTAAAGCAGAAAATATGGAAAATAAACCACAAAGCATAGACTACTCTAATAGTGATAATCTTCCAAGATTGCTTAAGTTTTATTGACTCAAACAACTAAAGTACAAGATGTTCCTTTGATGGAAAAAAAGACGACGAAGCATCATTCAAAGTTTTGTTCACGGGAACGAAAACTTTGAGAGGAGTTCGAGTGATGAGGATTCAAGGAAATTTAGCTTGTCATAGATATGAGCAAGTTCAATTTGTTGAAACCGACAACAAGCACACGAGGAACCATGATGCAAAACAAAGTCGTTAGATGGGGGAGGTCCATCAAAATTAGAGTTTGGTGGAGAGGGAGATAATGGATAAGAGGTGTTTTCACAATGCCTAGTGAGATTTGGGAAAAAAGATAAATCATTGAGTTGCGGAGAGTTGAAAGGTTTAGATGGTGGTGGAAGAATTTCCTTTTCTCCGGTAATTGGATTTATAGAGTAAGTCTCATTCCAATATTTAATCGGAGAGAAAGAAGAATTCTTGGAGGATATTGGAGAAGGGATCATGAGGATTCTTGTTCTTCTTGATCCAAACGGGTCAAAACGTGATTTACGTATTCTTTGAAAGCTTGGAAGAAGAAGCTTTAGGTTGAGAAGATTGTGACAAAGATATGTCAAGGTTAGGAATGGAAGAGTTAGGCATTATGAGGGATGAAGAGAAGAACTCCCAAAAGAGAAGAATTTAAAGAAAGTAGACAAGGTAAATATTTGAAATGAAAACAAAAGGTTTTAGGGAATGTTTAGCCAAATTGGATAAACAAAGAATCTTAACCAAGACAGTGGTCAAAGAAGAAAGACCAAAAGTAAGCCAAAAGTGGCTTTTACGTACGCGGTTCCTTAAGGGAGCCCGCGGTTCCATATTGATATGGAGCCGCCTAATGGCTAAGGAGCCGCGTCCAATGGACCTCAACCCGTGATTTTCAAAAGTTTTGAAGAGTTTCAAAATTTTTCAAATCTTGAATTTTTACCTCTTTTATCACTAGAGTATACTAGGGTTGCATAAAAGCAACACATTCACAAAGAATGTCTTGACAAAAGGTGACAAAATATTTAGATAATATTTTGATCCAATTTTTAAGTCAAGTTTTTAGAGGTTGTCATAGATTAAGGTTCAATTTTAAATAAATTGAAGTTGATTAATGTGACCACATAGGTTAAAACACATAAAACTAAATCCATAAATCATTTTCATGAAAAACTCATGAAGGAAAGGAAATACAAGAAAGGAAATAACAACTAACTAATACAAAGTTAGCTTAAACTAGTTCTTGAATGCATAGTCCTATTTGGTTTGACCTTCTTAAAAAGATTTGATTTTGAAAACCATCATTCATCTCCTAGGAAGAGGAGGCATGGAGAACAAGGTAAGCAAGAAATCATGCAATCTTCTATGACGACCAAACATCTCCAACCTTCGGTTTTGAATGATGTAGTTGTTATAGAGACAAAATGGGCAATTGGCACCATGAGCTTCTAGAAAACCAAAGAAGTAAGAATCACCCATGAAGTAAGGAATAAAAATGCCCAAAATAGGAGCATTAGTGTTTGAAGGAGGAGGAGGTGGTGGAGGCATAGTGTCCAAGGGTGATATGGGAGAATTTGGTTGAGTGAAAGGAGAGGTAACCAAAGGCTCAAGGAAAAAGGGAATGCTTTGTAGAGGTTGAGGTTTAGTATTCCCATCCAAGGGAGGACTAGGAGTGAATGGTGAGGAAAGCTCTTTCATTCTTGATTGGAATGAAGAGGAGGTGGAACCATGTGAATGGTTAGTACCATGAGTTGAGTTGGTCTTGCATGGAGCAAGGGGTGGTGAAGGTGATGAGTAAATGAGAATAGGAGAAATCTCATTTTTAGGAGTGTGAAAGGATGAAGAACCAATATTAGGTAACTTAATTTTGATTTTAAGGCTTCTTTTAGAAGAGGAAGTTTTGGAAGAGGTGGATGTTCTAGTGGACATCATGGTTGTGTGTTAAGGTTTAAAGAAGAGTTGATGTAACACCCCCAAATTACCACGCAGGGGAATACCTCATTGGGACGCTACTAATAGCACATCGCACACAATCATAGACAACGACCTCAAAAGAGACGTTAAAATAATATACAATCTTGTCTAAAAACTTTCCCATCCCAATATATATATATATATATATATATATATATATATATATATATATATATATATATATATATATATATATATATATATATATATATATATATATATATATATATATATATATATATATATATATATATATATATATATATATATATATATATATATATATATATATATATATATATATATATATATATATATATATATATATATATATATATATATATATATATATATATATATATCTATATTATATATAGGTATATTTATGACTTGAAACCACAGTTTTAGATCCCAGTCATATCCCAGTCACATCTTTTAACCAATAAGATTTGAGTATTCCCTAGAAAATCTCCAAATTCCACGAATTTTCCGTTTGAAATCGCAGTTTTATGAAAATCGCGTTTTGGAAACGCAATTTTGAAAACTTTGTTTTGGAAATTGCGTTTTGTTTTTTCTGTTGTAAAAAACATTATTTTTTTTAGTGAGGGTTGTGAGATTCGAACTGAGTACCTCTAGGTTATTTGTTTTGGTGTTTTCCAACTGAGCTATTGGATGATTTTTATTTTTTGATGCTAAACCTCTATATTTATTATCCGGTTTTGTATTTAATATAATAAATATCTTCTGATATTTTTTAAAATATATCAAGATATACTCCAAGTATATTCATCCATATCTAAATTTTGTTGAAAATTATATTTTTTTGAATTCTGTTTATCACGTATTAATTTTCTATCAAACCCTAATTCGCTAAAAAATATTCCGTCGTAATCTTCTTTTTCTTGTGTAGGTTTTTTCCAGTTTGATCATAGAAAATATATCAAGATATCCTTCTTAATATATTCATACAAATCCATATCGTTATACGTATTAATCTCATTCACGTATTAATCTCTTTTATTTTATCAAAACCCTAATGCTCCTTCATAACCTTAATCTTTTTCGTTTCGTTTTGTTTGGCTGAATAAATCCTAATAATATGATTCGTTATTTTTTTTAAGATTATGTATGCCGGTGTATTCATTGTTTTGCAGGTTAATGAAGCATCTTAAAAAAAGTTACCTCTTTTTTTGAACTCTAATGATCTCAAATCCTAATGAAACTGGTGTTTTTTTTCTTTTGAAGGTTAAGGAATTATCTAAAAAAGGTACCTCTTCTTTTAGAAAACTCTAATCAAAGTATTTTTTCTTTGTTTTGTTTTGCAGGTTAATAAAACATGACAGAGATCTGAGAGTGTTTAAACTTGACAGAGAACTGGAAGACCGGCTTAGAATTACCCAACCATCTTTTAGAAAAGAGAACCATTATTGGCAATCCGAAGACTGTTTTTTTACCCAAAGAAGACTGGTTTTTGGTGCTAATGGTCTTAATTATCATGTTGGAAACTGTTGGATACAGTATGCTAAACTTTGTCGTTCAGGTGGTCACATGGAAAAGGCTATAGTAAGTAGACATGCAGTAGAACATATCCTAAATGTTTTTGAAAACATAAACGAGTTTGCATTACAGATTGGGAATACAATTGAAAAATTACACGATGGTGGAGTCGTTCATGGGGACTTGACCACATCAAATATGTTATCGCGTGATGGCAAGCTGGTACTTAAGACTTTCTTATGATATTTTATTCGTTTATCAATTTATGCGTTTAGTTTTTGTAGTCATGACTTATAAAAACTTTATTATTGCAGTATCTTGCTTTACTTTTCTTAGGTTTTAATTATTTTTGGTTTCGGCTTACAGCTGTATTTTGCAAAAGTAACCAGCGAGGTGCATTCGGAGGGTTTTCTTTGTGCACGTGCCATAGAGACACAATGTTATGTATGAGTCCTTACTCTTATCTCCTATCAATTGCATACTTTATCATCTTCTTTTGCAGCATTTAGGTGTCTAAGCCTTCTTTTTGCTAATGTGAAAGTAACAAAATCTATGATGTGGGATAAGGTTATAGCTGTTGCCCAAGGTGGGAAACATAGCCATCCAAAGCATATTTTTCTTCCAAAACCACCTTGGTCACATCTGAAGAAGAAACTCGGTCTCGCCTCTCGTAAATTATAGTATCCGTGAAGTTAGATACCTACTGAAGATATTTGAAGTAGGCCCTCTTTAATCCTTGAAGATCGAGGCCACTTATTTGAGGGAAAAGATCACTTACATTGTGTCATACCACTCTCCAATGTCTTCTGGAGTGCCACTTTCAACCAGTGAGCAGTTCTATGTTCATCATTTAAATCGAGAAAATCTTTGCTGAACAAAATATTGCTCATACTGTTAAAGTAGTAAAAACGACTTCTTTAATTTTTACAACTTGACCTTGATTGTTATGCAGGAAACCTAACATTTGAGCCATCTTTTCATTTCTTAATTTAGACTGGGCATATAGCTCTTTAGCCGAGAACATTTGAGGCTTAGAAATGGTTCTCAAGGATTTCCAATACTGGTTGCAGTCGTCTACCCAAACCCAGTAGGAGTCCATGAAACTATGCTGAAGAGCATCAGGTGTATTGCGGCTTGAAAGATTATGGTCTTGTGTCTTAAGACATTTCATAGCTGCCTCTGGGATAAGGCTACCAAAAGAATTCAAGATCAGAAGTGAAGAGAGATGAGATGGACGTATTCTTGAGCCATCATTGCAGTAGAAACATGGTCCTGTTGCTCATTTGGTGCATATTGCCATTGAACGGCAGAGGCCGTGGCCTTGTTGGGAGGATTTTCTTAGTTTTGCTAAACTTTTTTGGCGATAAACAAGAGGAATGCACACATGGAGTGTGAAGTTGTTATACCAAAAAGCTTACACAAGACAATAAATTGCTTAAATTTAACACTAACCTTGTGTTTTTTACTTTGATCCCGTATCAAGTGGATTTGGTAGCCAAAACTGAAAAGCTTCAACCTGGTAAGCTCTCATTTGAAATTCTAACTTTGTAAACTAAAAACTTCAACCTGTACATGATAGTGAAATAAATGATATGTGGACTTTATGTTGGGTGACTATAACCTTTGTAGTGTTAGCATTAGTCTTGGACTTGTGTAGGCATTCAGAGTTGTTCGTGTTCTTTGTTACTTTTGCTGTCATCCTATTTCAATAATCATCTACAGTAACATATGAACTGTTGTGTTTTTTCGTTTAGAAGGTTAATCTTTTTCACGTATAAGAGGTATGTCTCTTTTTCTCAAACCCTAACGAATGTATTTTTATTTTTGTTGTTTAACAGATCAAGGTTGTTCTACTTCCAACATGAATTACTTAAGGTTTTTTTTGGTTAATGTTTAGATAATTTTTAAATTAGTAATATGGTAATCTCGCCATGAGGAATAACCATCAATCATCACTCATGTTACAGTCTAACGCTGGAGGTCCACACGATAATCAACCAGCATAAGGGCAAAGGTCCAATGTGGACTAAGCTATTACATCTGAGGTTACTGACCATGAGCGATGTTTTTATTTTAGAGGAGTGACATTAATGTCTTATTGCTTATAGGACGGTAGAAACTTATGCACATTGTAGCTTAGTTATTATAGATTAAAGATAATGAATAGCAAACCACTGCCTCCTAAGAAGATCGATAATTGTAAGATATGAGCATAAATATCGGTTTCTGTCTGTGTGTGTGTGTGTGGGGTATATGACATTGAAACAATACTGATAATCATTAGTCCATGTAATGTTGTTAAATAGTTGTAGTATGTTTGTGGTATTTTAATTGTTCTTGCAAGCTCATGTTCCAGTCCTGTGGCTTTTGACTTTTATTCTTGTGTCTTGAAATGTTCTGGTTGTGCTTAACTTCAGAAAGTTACTGTCACGAATGTCAACATAAAAGAGGTATGTTATGTTCCCACTGGTTTGTTTGTACCCTGTGGCATGATTACAAAATATATAGATGAGCTAATCAGGACCCACGTAAAGAAACAAAAGAGGAGCTAAAACAGAATGATTAGAAGACAAAATATGCTGGTATGTTCCTATACTATAAATTGGGGGCGTTTGGATGTGTATTCTGAAAGTGGTTATTAGTACCACTGCTGATAAGTGTTATTGTACTGCTGGTATGTTGTTAATATGTCAATATGAATATGTAGCAAAAGAATAATTTAGCTTTATGGTACATACATATTTAGTATTCCATGGAAAATTTACAAGATTGCTCTTTATTGGGAATAAATAAGCAAACTAACATTTTCAAACTGAATACACAGGTGACTAAAACAAGTTAACTCAAAATTTAGTATTCCATTAGCTGACGACGCTTTCATTCTTTTAATCCTAACATTTTCATGGTTTCAGGATTGTCAGATTAGTTATGACGATGAAGCCGAGAACTGACTGGAGAAAAGCATCTCTTGGTAAGTGTTTTTTTTCTTACAGCTTGTTTCACATCTGGAATTAAGAACAAGCATCACATGCAGCACGCGAATCGGCTCTTGATTTTGCATATGGGAATGGTAGAGTTTTTGAAAGGATTGACCCGGTGGTATGACAAGATACACCGGTGACTAAAACAAGTAATTTAAAATTTGTTTAACGGGCCAGCTTTGTTAAAAGAATTTTAGACAGGTTATATCATATCATTATATAGTGAGTGCATACTCCATGATTGCAGGCTCCAAACCTTATTTGCAGGACGTTGGCAAAGATCATAAAACCTGTACTCCCATAAAGAAACCAGGTACATCAAATTTCTTGGGTGCATAATCAATATTATGGAAAATATGCATCTTCATGGAAGTATCAGGAGTTAGCAAAGATCATAAAACCGACACTCCCATAAAGAAACAAGGTACATCAGATTTGTTGGCTGCATAATCAGTTTAAAATGCATACAGAAACACCCCCATCCCTCCTCATATTATCGTGCTAATTACGAATACTCTTATGAAGGTGTCCAAAGGATAAGCAAGAAATACTTGAGACTCAACTGCAGCTCCCACAAGTACAAATTTTTAAGCCTCGCCAACAACCGCAACGGCAACCCCAACTCCAAAGAGCTGTTGCATATCTCACCAACGATTTCTTCATGCCCCTCTTCCACATCCACCCCCACCTACCCTTTCAAATGCTCCACCACCACCACCACCACCATCTCAGCTCAATATCCAAACCAGTATCCTCAGAGCATGCGAATGTCGATCTCCCACCATGATTCTAACTACCCACCACCAGGTCAAAACGCTGAACCATCACCACAGAAGCACTAGATGCAACCACCTCAACAACATCAACCCCTAAAATGTTACCATGGTCACCACAGCCACAGTATGCACTACCTAATCACATCCAATATTTGGCTTATATATAAGACATCTAATGGGGAGCTAATTGAAGTTGAGAAGAAGTTGCATAATGGAACACTTTTACAGAAAGCTGCAGAAGAAGTTAAGAATCTAAAAAGTCAAGTACTGCAATGGAAACGCTCGGAGGTGCAATTTGTATAGAAGTCCTTGCTTTTCTTTTTGATCAACTGTTGCTGACCATGTATCTTGTGGCTTTCCAGGCGACAATAAATGCTGAAATTTAAAATTTCAGAAGATACTGGAAGATGAGGTTCATCAGAGAGAAAAACTTTAATTAAAACAAAACCACCCAAATTCCCTTTTTAATACTACTATCTACACACATTGGTGCTCCAAGATTTCTGTGTGACAACATGAAACAATTCAATCTTTTCAATTCAGTGTAACGTAAGCATCAGGTTTGTTCTAATTTTATTTGTGGTGTTTATAGATTCTATAGTTATTTATGTTTTCTCTATTACAGATATGCAAGTTAGAAAATAAATATTTGGCAATTTACACTTTACCTGCTCCGATGTAAGCAAGGACGTTTCTATATATGTAATAGAAACAGCGATGCTTCCTCTATCATCATCAAGATTAAACAATAGGCTTCCATCATCATGTTCTAACTCAGTATTAACTCCAAGCACAATATCTTGGAGTGGAATATCATATTCAAATTTCTTATTTAGCTTAATTTAGTAGAAATGATACAACTTAGATGAATCACTACCACATTGGCCCAGAAGCTCAGATGGCACGTATTGAACTCGTTCTTATACAAAGTCGTACGCTGTAACAACAGTAATACTATTAGAAAATAACGTAGCAAAATGTAGAATTTCTAGAGGTGATAGTTATATACAAATTGTATTATGAACTGCGTCTTTATGGTTTTTTAGTGGCTGCATCTTTATGTTATCTTTTGTGTATGTATGGTATGATCGGAGGAACCAAGGGAGGTCAGTAGAGTCCTATTATCAACATCTGGTGGTCGTCGGTATTAATAAGGGTGACAATCATCTCTCTGTCACTCCAAACTTTATATCAAACATGATCAAACAAAGTGTAAAGTATTAGAACAAATCAGTAATTTTGAATCCATCAAGACATAACAGCCTTTCATATCAAGATAGGTAGGATATTTGACCAATCCTTAGACTAACCAAACCAATTAAGTATTCCCATACTAAATTAACCTATTAGATTCAAATCTATTCATTCAGCTTTGCTCTCATCTGTGTGTTTGATTTAGGTAAGTGCTACAAACTAAATCAGTCAAAAGTGATCGTATTTGACTATTTGGTAGTGAAAATATTGGTGCTGAGTGGGCCAAATCTTGCCTACGATTCAACAAATTCTGTCGTATAGTTGAATTTATCAATTTATATACTTTTTCAAGTTGTATCTTTATTTTGTTCAATAATTATTACTCCGTATATGCAAACTCTAACCTGCTTGAAACAAGCCATTACATGAGTGTACTATTTATGCACTAATATTATATTTACAGTATATTTGAAGAAGCTAGCACATGTGGACTAAAATAAAATGGTGTGAATCATTCATTTAATTAAATGTGTCAGTAATGTATAACGTTATATGTGTGGAGTAATGTATATAGTAGTAATATATTGATTAGATAATATTAAAGTAATAAGCAATTAGCCAAGCTCAGTTGGCTATCAAAGTTTATTAATTAGTTTTTTGAGAGATTTTTTTGAAGGTTTTGGGTTTAAGACATGCCAATGGTTTTTCCTTTCAGGCGAAACGGATAAAGAGTTTAACATAACTAGGCGAGGGTTCGAAAAAGACATTTTTTCCGCTTAGATGTCATTACATAAACCGACTCACTAACCATTAACATTTGTTGTTGTAAAAAAAATAATACTAAAGTAATGTTGTCAAGTCATATGACTAAACTTCGTAATCAGATTTTTACATGTTATAATGTATATTTTTATTGGAGTTAAAGAACTTTTATCAAATTGTAAAAATTTTTGTCTGTACAAAACTAGACGAAAGTTTTAATTAGTAATTTTAGTTAATTCAGATTGTTCATTGAAAATAATTTTCAAACAATTATTTTTCATATAAAATTAAGTTCACTCAACATCTTAAAATATATTCACTGATTTTGATTCATTCAACACTAAATCATTTTTTTATCAAACAACTGCTAATTCAAACTAATACTTTATATGAGCTCTCTAACATAAAATAATTCTAATTCAAACTAAGACTTTATATGAGCACTCTTAACACAAAAACAGATCATTTGTTTAAGAGAAGTTATTTCTTTTTCATAATCGTGTATACCTTCAAATACGCATCTATCCTATCAAAAAAAGAAAAAAATAAATACGCATCTATCTATATTATCATCAAGCACATGTTCTTTTACCATACATTACAAAACAATATCCAATAAAAAAACAACGTAATTAGTGTTTGTGTGACAACGAGCCTGTCTCTTGGGTGAGCCAAGACATAACACTATCACATTTAGGTTTGGTTTCGGGTTAAAACCAAGAAGAATAGCCTAAATTATTTATCTGATTAGGTTTTGTTCGGTTCGGTTTTGGTTTTGCTCAATTTAATTTGTATTGGTTTTGGTTTATGTTTTTTTCAAAGTCGATTTTTAGTTCGGTTCGGCTCGGTTTTAAATGATGCTTAACCCTACTTTATACAACCTCCATCAATATGTTCTGATTAAACGTTCTCCTTCTTATGCAGATTAAGACTCTAACTTTTGTAAATATAATTTTGTATTGGGTTGCTATCAAAGACGTACATTTTTCACTGACAGTGACTCTTGATATTAAGAATGTAGTATTTTCATAAATAATAATTCCATCCCGCACGGACTGAAGAGTCAACCGAACTCGCCTGTCATGCTGATTGGACAAAACAAAATATTGACATTGCAACAAAACAAATTCATTGGGCGGGACAAGCATTAAAAATATATTCGTTTAACTTTTATTTTAACAAACACAAGTCTCACTGCAAAAAATACTTAATACACAAACGTCTTTTACAAAAAAAATTAACAAACACACCCATAAAAGTAAGACAAAAGATTAACATGAGACTAAGCAAATCCCTATGGGTGGGCTAACCACAAAAATATCAAAACGTGGATTCGCTTAAGTTTGCTTGTAACAAAACAAGTCCCACATTAATACATAAACATACTTTTTTTCAAATAACCAAACACACCCCTCATATTAGTAAAACGAAAGATTGACATGAGACTAAACAAGTTTGTTAGGTGGGCCAAGCCCTAAAATTAAAAAAATATACATTCCTTTAACTTTTCTATTATTAAAAGCAAGCCCATAAAAAAAATTAATACACAAATATGCGTTCAAAGAAAATAAATGAAACGAACCCACCCATTGGAGTAATAATATCATGTATAAAACATTTTTACAAAGCAAAAGATTATCAAAAGTTGGTTTATTTTAAATAAAGACTATAACTAATCAAAAAACTAATCAACAAAAGTTTTATAAATATATTGTTACTTTAGCGTAAACTATAACTTAAATATACTAAATGTTAAATTAGAAATGGAGAAATTAAAAAACGCACAAACTAGAAACTCTCTAAAACAAATAAAAAGAAACGACCCCGCCCGTTGGGCGGGTTACGACGCTAGTATATATATATATATATCTCTATATTATATATAGGTATAATTATGACTTGAAACCACAGTTTCAATCCCAGTCATATCCCAGTCACATCTTTTAACCAATAGGATTTGAGTATTTGCTAAAAAATCTCACTTTTTTCCTAATTTAACTCATTTTGGGCGGACCACAGTTTTTTAAAACGTAATTTTCCACAAAATCGCGTTTCCATACCACGACTATATATAATGGATATTTTTCATTTTTAGCCATTTTTCTCACACACATACGGGTTGAAAAAAACACACAAACACACAGGCGGTCCTTCCATCTGCTTCATCACTTAATCTTTTTCAATCCAATCAAGATTTATTCATCTGTATTTAAAACCATGAACCAACGAGTATTAATATAAACCCTACAATAATCCAAAAACCCTAAAATCATTCAAGAACCCTAAAATCACTCATAAACCCTAAAATCATACATCCTATTATCATCACCAGATCCAAGATATAGAGGTAACCCCTTCACATATCAATCTCAAATTAGGTATCATTCTTCGTATTTGTTTTTTATCTGTTGTATCTGGTGTCACTCAAATCACGGGTTATACAAACACAACGATTCTATAAACCCTAATAACAGGTTCGTTTTTTTAGTTTCTGGTAATTAATTTGTGTGTTGATCACAATTTAATTGTATAATAAGTTATAACCATATTATCCTAATTAAAAAAATTGTTTGATTTGTTTTTAAACTGCGGGTTTATATGATTTTTTGTGTGCTTCTATATCACTACCTCTTGCCTTCTTTGATCTTTAAAATATGGTCAAAACACTTACCTCTTGCCTTCTTTGATCTTTAAAATATGGTCACAAGATTTTTTATATTTCCCTCAGATTTTAACACCTTCTATCTTCTATATTTATGCCAAATAATTTTCGTTATTTATTTTGTTCTTATCACTAGGGAAGACATTGACTGTGAAACTGAGCATTGTGAGACCACATATTAGTGAGTGGCCAGACTTGCGAATCTATACAGATTGATAAAGGTAATTCTTTATTTTTTTCTTTTGAATGAATATGTGTGATTGTATTTTGTTAATTTTGCATAATTCAATGGAAACGAACAAGCCAACAGGGGCGAAAGGAGTATACCAGAGAAGCACCCATATATGCTCATCAATGGGGACTTCTTTTCTTGAAGAACCGAAATCCTTTTGCTTGATGAAGCAACAAGTGCTTTGGATTCAGAATCTGAAAGAGTTGTTCAAAAGGAACTAGACCAAGCCTCGGTTGGAAGAACAACCAGTACGGAAGGAAACTGTACCAATCCGAATACCTGTGCGGCTGTGCCTGTGCTAAACTTAACGGCGGTGATTTTCCATATGTACAAGACATGTGAGTATAAACTATGTGTATAAACTTTTAAGTATTTGTTTACATTATTAGCCTCTATATTTGGGGACACTACATATGCCATGATGTATGGATATTGGATTATATTATTCACGTGGATCCGTTTTAAGAGGTGAAGTATTTGATGGGTCTGCTGCAGTTAGTTGAATGGAGTAGTGGCTGATCAAGAACCATGAGCGACAATGGACCATCTTCCAATCAGAAAACTACATCGACTCAAACTATAAAGGTACTGGCGCAACTCTTTGCTAGCATAATCCAGTTAGAATTACAATTACTGCACATTATATGTAATGAGATGGAACCTTAAATAGAACTTGCACCATGCATGTTATGTGTGGACTCAACTATCGCATTTCGTGTCATAGAAAATGACCTAACCTGGCTCATTTTCCACTTCTACTTCTGATTGTGTTAAGCTCTGATGTTAATATCCTATCTGAAGTTATCACTTGTGGTATTGCAATAACTATCCAACACCACGGAATGGTGAGACTTCATTGTATCATGCATATGTTAGCTTTATTGAAGCAGTCACAGATAGAACATGTAATGAAACAGTCATGTTCTTTCTTTCCATGTTGGAAATATTTAGATTATGATGTAGCTTGGAACTGCGTTTCTGAATATACCATGGTTTTGTTTGTAAGTGGCTGTTTGGACAGCAGAAAAAGGGGTGTTTGGACACTAATTTTACAGCTTTATGTGCTTTTTTAACAGATTTACGCGTTGTTTTTTTACCAGGCTTTATATGTTCTGTATATTACTCAGCTTCTAGCGTAATACTGGTATTATAGATTTATTCTTGTGTTTTGTATGCACTCCAGATAAACAACACAGAGGACACATAGAAGCGTATCAAACCAAGTTTGTCCCAGGACTTCATCGTGTAAGTTTGCATCTTTGTATTCATTCATTTTCTACTATCTGATTCAAGTACTTATAAAAGGGTCCAAATTGAAAGTTGCTATGTCTTATAAATAACTGATGTTATTCTTATAACTTTTGTGTTGCAAAAATGCTAAATAAGTCAACCCGTTTAAAAACCTCACGCTCCTCCCTATCTGCATATTTTTCTCATTCGCTTTTAGTACCGTTCAATTTGGCTTATACAAATCTAACTTACATTTAATTTATATGGACATTTATTAAATAAACATTATGGGTAGATAAAACATAGTTACATACTACTATATCGTTATGACCAGGTACTACACAAGTGGCTCTGCCCATGCTCAGAGGTATGTGGGTCCTGTTTCATCTCGTCTGAAGTTGATACTACACCATTGGAGTAGAAATCTTCATCTTTGATTGGTGTTTCTCCAAGAAAAACAAAGATTTGGTTTCCCAAGGACAAAAATGAATGAAAGGTTGTATGTTTATCAGTTATTTTTTTTGTAACCTTTTCTTGAAACAAAAATACCCGTAATCCATGCAACTGATTTGGTGTTATACTAGCCCTAATCATTGTTCATGTGCTTTCTATTAAAGATGAAGCTGAAAAGTTATCCTAGCAAAGTACAGCATGAGCTAAAGATGAAAACGGATCAACTTGATGATATGATGGTTGGACATGAAAAATTTGAATGCTGCTTATCTGATACTGAAGCAGCTCTTTCGGGCCCTATTTACGGAATTCAGAAGAAAGTATCAAAGCACTATCATACCAAAATTCCGAATTGAGAATCCTTTTTAGAGGATCTATACCTTAAAAAGTCAGAAACTGAAACGCAACTCGAAAAACAAAAGGAAACGGTCAAAGCTTTGGAGAATGAAATTCATTGGATAGCTTCTTCAAATCAAAAACAATTTCTCTTTTTTCTAGAAGGAATAACTGATGATTTGGAGAGGGTTTCCAATGAGAGAGATGTGTCATATGAACAAATCATTCTTTGCAAGATAGGCTTGAGATGGCCTATGCCATAGCTGATGAAAATGAAGCTATTGTTGTAGAAGCACGTTAGGTAAGCATTGAAAACTTGTGGTAATTTTTTTATATGGGACTCCTATGTTATTTGAAGGTTTTTTACATCATATGATTAAGCTAAGTTAATCATTTGAACGTTTTTTAATCTGTCTTATCAACTAATGTTTTGAAGAAACTAATGTTTTGAAGAACAGTGCCTTACGTCATGACATCCATTACTGGATTGGTAAAGATACCAGTCAGGTGACTTGGACACTTGTAGCTTATAGTAATACTCCATCTTATCATAAACAATAGCTGACACGTAGACCTTGCGTACACCAAATATTTTGATACAGGATGAAGCTAGCACATCGGCCATAAAGACGATTGAACTTGATGCAACTCTTGGAGGACGTGCTTTTGACTATCGTGAAGTACAAGGATATGAAACAGAGAGGTCTCTTTATTAATTTAAACCATGCATTATACCTGAAACAGGCGGTGTTGCATCTGCTTTTACTCATGCTGAAAGAGCATAAGATCCACATGTTCAATTGCCAAGGGAAACACGTTGTTTGTGTAAAAGAGGCAAGTATTTCGGCTTATAAAAGATGAAACAATACTTCAATACACCAAAATGTATGTTTGTAGTTACATTATTTATGGCAAGTAGGCTTTGAAAAACGCAGATATTCATCGGATTGTAAAACAGTATGCTTTAGTGGGGCAACCAATATTTTTCATGTGCTTAATTGTATCATTCCCTGCAAATGTTTATGGTGTTATGGCATTTTCTGTTGGAACGAATTACTGATTTGTAATAATAATAAATTTATATAATGATTCAAGTAATTTGTACAATGGAAATCTGTTTTACAAGGATCCTATATATACTAATTGAAAAGGTGTCAACCAACCATCACAATGGTTCGGTGGTGACAGTTGGTGGTGGCTGTTAAATCTAACCATCACAACCTTTCCTTTCTAACCATCATAATCCTTGAATTAAATTACATAAAACTATACTATATACATAATATACTAAAGTTTATTTATTTGACAATTATTCCTAATATTCTCCCCCTTAATTGTCAAATATCTTCAATCTTCAAACTTGTTCACAACAGTGGTGCGCCTACCATCGGTTCATCATCTTCATATAGCATTAAATTAACCTCCTCCTCTTTCTTTGTGCATTCATGTTTGAAGTGTCCAAATTTGTTGCACTTGAAACATTTAATATGACTCTTGTCTTGTTGGAGTTGGTTACCATCTTTATTCTTCCATGATTTCCAATTTCTTCCTCGGTTTTTTTCATTATCTTCATTTGGCTTCCTATAGCCGCAACGTTCACAACTATGCTCTTTTCCATCTTCCTTGTCTCCTGTTTTAGCGTATAGAAGTCTATCATATCTATCTTCTTCTTTGTTGGGCTTCTTAATGCGTTCTTCATAAGTTTTTAATCTTCCAATAGCTTCTTGAAATGACATGGTTTTAAGATCGGCGAATTGTTCAATTGCAGCAACAATTTGAATGAATTTTGCTGGGACAGATCCTAGAAGTTTTCGAACCAATCTTTTGTTATCAATCGTTGAACCAAGAGTGTTTGCTTGTGACACAAGTTGACTAATTTTCCCAGTGAATTCCTCAAGTGATTCGGAGTCTTTCATTTTCAAGGATTCAAATTCTGATTCTAGTGTTTGTAGTCTAGCATCCTTGACTCTATCTATACCCACGAATCGTGCTTTCAAGTCTTCCCATATATCTTCGGCTTTTGTATGATGAGAAACTTGTAAAATGAGTTGTTCGGGCAAAGCTTGAAATAGATATGCAATAGCCATTGTGTTTTTCTTTTCATCTACTTCTTCTTCTGGTTCGATTGCTTCCCATATTCCATATACATTAAAGAGCGCTTTAATCCTCACGGCCCAAATAGTATAATTTGTAGAATTTAGAATCGGGCACTGGAACGTCATTGACATCCCTCCTTCGTTTTTCTTAGATGTCTCCGCATCTGAATCTCCTTTTTTCTTAGATGAATCAGGCATTTTTCCGTCTTTCTTCTTTTGTTTGCGGGGCGAATCAACCAACTGTCTCTAGGAGTTCTTTGGTCTTTTTGATTCCCGGGCAAATCTATGCAAAATGTTCTCCTGTTTGCGGGACGAATTAAACCAACTGTCTTCGCAGTTCTTTGGTTTCCTAATTCCCGGGCAAATCTGAACAAACCTTTTCTACTTTTGCGGGGCGAATTAAAGCCAACTGTCTTTAGCAGTTCTTTGACTCTTAATTCCCGAGCAAAATCTAAAAATTTCAATCGGTTTGGTTTTCCTAAACCGTGTCTAACTTAATAATTTAAAAAAATCTCTAGTTATAAGAAAAATAGTATACACACAAAACAAAAGTGAAGGGGTGTTACAGATATTTTAAAACCTGATGGGTATTATATACCGATGTCCCTATTTGATAAAAAACAACGCCTCCTTTTTTTGTATAAGTCGTGTCTTTTCTTTTTCTTTGAGGAGAAAACACGTCTGTTCCTGTTGATATGTTTCTTCCTTCCTTGTGGTGGTTATCAGCCTATTAATATGGCCGGATTAATCTTCCTTGACCCTCTATAAGTGTGTTCTTCTTGAACCAAATGGATTCCTTGATTTATTGTGCGAAATCAGGGTTTCGCAGATTTGGGGGTCTCTTGAATTAGCCTCGGATTTGGCTTCTATTCACAGGTATGTTCTTCTTCCCAAGAGTGATTCGATTAGAAACCGCTCTGATGCCAATTGTTGGAACGAATTACTGATTTGTAATAATAATAAATTTATATAATGATTCAAGTAATTTGTATAATGGAAATCTGTTTTACAAGGATCCTATATATACTAATTGAAAGGGTGTCAACCAACCATCACAATGGTTCGGTGGTGACAGTTGGTGGTGGCTGTTAAATCTAACCATCACAACCTTTCCTTTCTAACCATCATAATCCTTGAATTAAATTACATAAAACTATACTATATACATAATATACTAAAGTTTATTTATTTGACAATTATTCCTAATATTTTCTACCTCGAATTATACAGCCCCAACTCTCTTATATTAACCTCTTTAAAAAACTCTAGCTTTCTGTTTTCCTAGCAACCCGTCTGCCCAAGAGGTTCTATTCTTCGGTAGTGGTCTTTATTACCTTCTCCCTCAAGCAGATTTCGACCTAAGTAGTTGCAGCTAAACTTAAATCAAACAGCGGAGAAGGTGGGCGCTACTTCCAAATGGTGCAGTTGCAGCAATCAGCAACATGGTTATCAGAGTTTACTTTCTTTACCGTTTTTGAGTTTTACTTCTTTAAACCTACTGCTTCTGTGTGGGAAAATGAAATACCATAATTCTTTGTGGTCTTTCTTTATATATGTAAGTTAATCGATAAAAAAGGATTAACGTACTTATTCTTTTGTTACATGTAAGATGCTTTTTTTAAACATGTCCTGCTTTAAGTCGAAAGAGTCGCATATTTGTGGGAATGCAAAAACTCTAATGTTGGTCTTCATACAACGTCTCCAGGCATGGTTACTATTTAAGTATCAAAATTGATGTTGATGGGGTTGGGTCATGTAAAACAAGCCCCTTCTACCTGCTCGCTCGCAGGGCTATTCACAAACGACTGCAATATCTTTCAATACTAATCCTGGCGTCTCACCAGAGCATATCTGGATAGGTTCCACTCTTAACTTTCTTATTTAATTCATTTATTACATGGTGATTTGGTAGGCTGTTCTGCTAAGGGGTGATGTTTCTATTGCGCTAGGATTCAAGCAGGTAATATATTGGGGTGTTTTTGTTTAATTACTTTGCAGTTGTGATGTTTATATAGCAAGTCTGAGTTTCACCATTTGCCACTTTAGATATGAAATTTATTTATTTCATTTCATTGAATCTAGCATATAATTTATTTAGCATATACTTGAGTACCAATTTAGCGCCTGACAGATAGTCTGAGTAGGCGGCTAGCAGGAATGCGGCTGAGGCTGCATATTGCATGTTGTTCCACTCCTGCAAATAAAGTAAGCCCCTGTATCAACTGAAAATTTAAAATAACTTCTTCATGCCAATGGCTCCACAACAGATGTTATAAGGTCAAGCTCAACCTACCTTTATTCCTCCTCAAGTGCTGGTCCAATGCCAAACTTCTTCATGCCAATGACCCCACAATGTCAGCAAGGACCACGTCCTGTAAGGTGTGTTGGTGTTCCTGAGCAGCAGAACCAGCGAACGCCTGTTCCTCTCATGCAGCAGCAGGTATGCAAACATCCATAATGTAAATTATAATATTAGATTATTAGAAGTCATCACCTAATATTAGAAATCATACCGATTTATTAGGTGCTGGTGTGTAAATTCTGTTGTCGAAATGGTTATAGGGAGATGTCTCTACCGTACCTTCTTCCGACCCATAATCGACATTCACTCACCTGCTCACAACATGTTATCGTTAGGAAAAAAACTTATGAACACAATAATAACTTATTATTGTTGTGTCGGTTCATCCCATTTGACACACCTAATAATAAGACCCAATAAAACAGAAATATGGAATGCTTACTGTGAGTAATGAACAAGATCATCTAACTATTGCTCTTTCAATATGTAAAGGTACATATGAGTGTGGTCAGATTTGACCGTAGCCTTATGAACATGAAGTTCCAACTCTTCCATAATTGTGACTAAAGATCTCAAAATACTCCTTGACGTGAAAGACAAACTTAACTGAGATATTATCGGACCCTTGGTATCAAGAGAACTACACTTTTGTTGGTTTTCTTACAAGATTTCTAAGAAAAATCCTTTGAACTAGAAGTGGTTTGGCATGAACGCTACTATTTTGACATTGAGCTCTCGGGTCAGCCAAGGTTATACATTTGCTTCCATTAATTCCAATTTATAAAAGTACATTTGCTGATCAATATGTATTACCTTTTGGTCCAAAAGATAAATATGTCCCAAAAGAACTCCTTTGGCCTCACATTCTTGAGTTTGTTGATGGTGCATTGAGCTACATTTTACAAATGCTAAAAGTTTTAAGTGAGCAGATTGGTGATGGGAAACCTTTGTGGCCCGCTTCAATTCACAGACATTATGCTGATGCAGGAAATGCCGACGTTGGCTTCCATTACTGAGCCGAACATGAGCTCTGAGTTGGCGCAATATGCTGGAACGGATCACGAACTGATCATGAACATATCTAAAAAAGATTCACTTTTTTTGTTTGTCTCTATCCTTTATTGCAGGTATTTTGAAATTAAACATGCAGTTCAACTAAATAAGCAATCCCAAACACCCTGGCTAGAAGCTGCGGACTGCAAAGGTTCTACGGAGATCGTTTCTTTAATGCCACAACTAAACCTGAGCTTCCAGGACCTGCTACTACACCAACTGAAACATCAATTGGCGTTAAGTACGTGTCAAGGTTCCCTAGAAGTAGGCCTGCAAAGCGAGCAGCACCACCACCACCTGCAACACAATAAGTACGTGCCAAGGTTCCATCAGTTTTTTTACCCTTGCATTTTTGCTTACCCAGTATGCATTAGATGTTTTTCATCTGTTTATATATGCTTATATGTACTTTATCAAGAAAAAAAGCCATAAGATTACTCAAACTCATTTAAAAAGCACTTTTCGCCTTTGTGGTGTATGTGTACTTAAGTTCTCTATTTATACCCATGTACCTCGGATCTTTTTTACCATTCTGTTGTAGAAGGATAAGCAAAATCCAACGAAACACCAGCAGCTTCATAGTTCTCATGCACTTGCTCTTTCTGTAGATGAAAGAAACAAATATACGAGCTGGTTGAGAAAGAATCAAGAGGATGACAACCTTAGTTGCCTGGAGCTAAATTGGATTGCTCAGATTTCTTCACGACCAGTACCAAGGTAAGTACAGATACCTGACATCTTGTAAATGTTTCTGTTTTTTTAGAAGAGTGCAAAAGATAAGTTGCATGAAACCATAATGGGGACCTTGAAATCATATAACATAGCCAAATATAATGGTAATGAGAACGCATGGTATTTCCATACATATTTTTCAATCATGCGCCATTTCTGAATATAGTGTCTGCTCTATAAGTGTTGTTGCACTTTCTTCGTCATCAATTTCTTATCAAAATATAGTTAGCGGCCTTCACAACAAGTAGGACCTATGTGTAAGAACGTCGCTTTTTATCCACACTGTTTACAAGTCTAGGCTTAACTATATCAATCCTTATTTCTTCATGTAATTTGTAGTTCATAATCATAAGTATTATATATATTAGGAAATAATTCTAATTATTGTTTTATGTATATACATAGATATACTTTTTTGAATGGGTTGTCGATTTAGTTTGTTCTATATTTTACCGAAGTTATATTTAAACCGATACTGACTTTTTAATTCGGTTTAATAAAGACAAAATTAAACTCGATTAAAATTGTTAATTCAGTCTCATTTTATTCAAAACAGAAAACCAAAGATACTAAATTGAATAAACGGATTTTGAACTTATCTTTTACAAAGTTGTCGATTTAATTTAGGACTGATGTTAAAAATTAGTAATTTTGTTTACTTTTTAAATGGTTAATAGTATTTTCGGTCTTTTAGCAAACTAACCTACAAATTACGATCCATCGCCACACACACTTAAACCGTATACAACCCTCTCCTAAGTTACGAGCTTTTTCAATAAGGATGTGAATACATATTTATTTCTTGATAACCCAGATGTCTGAATCGAAATTGCAAGACTATCCTGAGGGTCGATTGTCCTTTCAGAAGAATATATAATACAAAATGAGTCCCATTACCAACATATATAAATATTACAATCGACTTTTAAAAAGATTTACAAACCAAACCCGACATACATTTATGTACATTCAAAAATTAACATGACACCAAACACGGTCATTGTGTATACCAAGACTTAACACTATCAAATGTTTGTTTTAGTTTAAGCCTAAATATCAAATATTAGTTACAAAACATAGTATAAAAAAATTTAAAAAAAAATATCTCATATAAATATGTAAGTACATCATTAAAAAATAACACAAAACACGTTTTTAGGATGGACCAAACCATAACAAGTTATACACATTGCGAAAAAATATAAAAATAACAAAAAATGCGATATACATTTTACTTATAAATAATCGGATTGTTTAAAAAAGAAATCATGCACACGCTCAAAAATAAAAATACTAATAAAACCCTTTGGAACAAAAATATATATATATATATGGGGAGCGCTATATACAGAACCACTTTTTTGGTACAGAACTTACAGAACTAATTTTTTACACGTGATACCGCATGATGTACATCACATCAATGCAAAATGGCATTTTTGAAATTATTTAAAACTTATTTTATTTACATTAAATATATATTTTTATCAAAAGGGTATAATAGGAAAAGGACATTTTGACTTATTTTTTTTTATTAAAAAACATTTTTTAAAACAGCCTGATTTTGGGATTTTTTTTAACGATACAAGATTTTTAATATGAGGTGCGTACATGTTTTTTTTAAGATTACTATAAAAATTTCAAATGTTCGCTTGTGTACTGTATATTATCTTTTGCTAAAAGTAATAATAGCATGTGTGACCTTATTATACATTATCTTCAAAAAATTTAAAGCAAAAAACATACACAATGTAATCTTTATATTTATAGCAAAACAAATAAATAATTACAATACACAAAATTTGATATCGAATAGGTACAATACAAATACAATTGTGTATTGTTAAATACAAAATAGTTAAGAGATTCAAAAACATGTGTGCACTTTTTTAAGATCATGAGTGTACGTTTCGATAACATATATGTACGGTTTCAAGAACATATATGTACAGCTTCAAGAACATCCATGTACGGGTACGACTTCATGAACATACATGTACGCTTTCAAAACGTACATGTACACCTTCAAAAACATACATGTACGGCTTCAAAAGCATATTTTTAACGGCTTCAAAAACATGTGTGCACAACTTCGAGAACATTTATGCACGCCATCATTTTTATGATTGAGCATCCTGTAAAAAAAATATATAATAACAAAAGAACCTAGTTATATCAAATTTTCATATTAAATTAAAACTTATTGACAAAGTAAGCTAAAATTAGCACTTTCTTATTGCCAAAGTATGTTGAAAAAAAACTGTTTTGCACAAGCCGATTACAACCTACGACGCATCTTTGAGGTTGCCACCAATGGCATGTTTTAAAAAAGATGTCTTGTTCTTTAGTAATCAACATGCCACGCGAGTCATTTTGTCATCCCATTTCTAGATGAAAAGCAAATGAAAACATCGAATGTAAATTTTTTCATCTTCCCCATTAGCTTCTTTTTCAAATCGATTTATTTTTCATTAGAGTCCTTAATGATACTTTTTCAAACCGAATAGTTTTTCAGATCTAAATCCAAATTATCTTTTATAAATCATAAATAAAATTAAATCAAAATCCATTTTCTTTTAGATCGAAACTCGAAAAAACGTTAGCTAATTATTTAAAGAAATAATAAAATAAAAAACATACCTGAATAAAAGTCGCACCAATAACCATATAAACATCATTTAAATGGGTGGGTTTGGTGTTCGTGATTGCTTTTTTCATCCATATCACGATGAAAAATTGGAAAACACAACCGCAACCTTAAATTGTAACTTGACAGTCGACTGTCTTAAAATTCGACTGGTGATTTAAGAAACTCGATTTGTGAATCAAAACCGGATATGAAAATCGAGTTGGTGATTTTTTTCAGGAGTGGTTTATAAAAAAAGAGAGGCGTCATTTTAGGTTTCATATAGTTTTGATAAAGTTGTGTAAATGGAATCTGAGATAACATTATCAGTCTCTATCTATTTTTTTAGTTACAAAATACCCGATTTGCCCCTATTTTAATTTCTCTTTTTAAATTGACTAGTATATATCTACAGAAATGGCATCTTGCATTAGTATCATGTACACAATGCTTTATTAGTAGTAAAAAATTGGTTCTGTAAGTTCTGTACCAAAAAAGTGGTTCTGCATATAGCACTCCACACACACACACACACACACACACACACACACACACACATATATATATATATATATATATATATATATATATATATATATATATATATATATATATATATATATATATATATATATATATATATATATATATATATAGGGGTGAGATCTAGAGAAAACCTTACTTTCGTAGAAAACCTAGAAAACAAAGTTACAGGGTGATTTTGCAAACATTTCAAACTTGAGGGTAAAAATAAAAAATAAAAAAATAGTCGTACACTTAATCAACCAAATGGACAATCCATCGAGTTCCTCATCTCCATTGCTGCAACCATCTCCACCGTCATGTCCGTCGGCGTAACCATCACCGTCGGCGTAACCATCTACACCACCATCCCCATCGAAACTGTCATCACCATCTATTGATCTGAATCATAATTTATGTTTTGAAACTACCTAAACAACTCCATCATCTCCGACACCACAACCACATCTCCGAACACCACCAGACCTCCCAACATCACAACCACATCTTTGACCACTACCATACCTCCGTCCATCACCAGACCTCCGACCACCACTAGACCTCCGTCCACAACCAGACCTCTGTCCATCACCAACACCATAGCCACTTGAGTTGTTTCATCTCTAGTACTAGTAGCATCATCACGGCAGAGCTCAAAGGTATTTTGTATACAATACTAGTAGTTTTTAAAGATTAACCACATGTATATGTTGTATACTATACTAAGCTGCACACAAGGTGTTTGCTTAAATGTATCAATGAGATTTTATAAGTTCGATCCACTATATTTATACTATGATGTGTCAAATGTAAATTTGTACTTGTTTTTTGTTATTTTATCAACGCAATAAGTATGTATGTGTAATAACGATGCTTTTAAGATTATTGGTTATTATATGACATATTAGTGTATCTATATGTATATTTGGAGAATCAAGCTATACTCTAGAGACGTGTATTTTATGTTATTGTGTAATGATATGACATCTTAGTGCATCTTTGACCATATTTAAAGAATTAGTGATTGTGATTAATACATCCGTGAGTTTGATTAGTGAATAATTAGACACATTATGGCATCAATGTGTACGTTTAGAGGATTGTTGGACAGATTAGAGCATCACTTAGTGTGATTATTGCATCAGTGATTATAAATAGTGCATCTCACATGTTAATGCATCAATGTGTATGTTTATTGTATCAGTGTGTATGATTTTAGGACATACTTAGGGCATCTATTTGTTTAAGTGCATATGAAGGCTATAAGGCATCAGTTTGTTGGAAGGCGTCAATATGTACAGTTGTTCAATGAATTTGTTATTAATATTTTTTTAAGGCATCAGTTTAAAATTATTTTAAGGCATCAATTTAAAATTATTTTAAGGCATCAATTCAATGATGTTTTAAGAGATCAGTGTATCATGATAAGGATCATCTGTTTTAAGAATGTATTAGAGAGTTAGTTTAATTTGATATTACTCGGGATCATATAGTGCCTATTTTGTACACATTCGAATTATGCAAGTGTATGCCTAATATGTATTTTAGATTTTTTGCTTAATTCAGGTCTTACTAATATTGGAATCCCATACTTTTTATACCTTATTAATGAAGATTGGTGCATGTCTTTAACATATTGGACATACCTTGTGCATATAGTCTGAGGTAATTTTGTGTGTTGTAATTTATTTCATTCGTTTGTATCGTAGTAGGGAATCCAAAATATATATACAAGTTCCACTTTCATTTACAGATTCAAGGTTGCAAAAAATAGACTTGAAAATATATAAGAACATCACCACCATGGAGTAAATGCATACCTTGTAAGAATTTAAGTTATTAGCCAAGACTAATTACATAATATAGATGAAATCTACCTTAATATAGCTTTATTCTAGTTTCGATTTTACTCAAACAAATAGGAAGCGTTTGTACGAACTAGTAACGTGTCTTCAGAATTAAATACAATATGCGATGAGTCTAGGTATCTGTCACACCCCACCATGGCGGAATATATGGGGCGCGACGTATGGATATCATCACAACAACAGCGTGTCTATAGAGTTAACTAAATGAAATAGAAATGTCATAAAAAGGTGACACAATGCCATGACAATATCTCAAACAATGCAGACGCCTAGGTAAGTAGGTAACAGGCCTATCTTACCAAATACATACAAATGAACAAACATCAAACATATAGGTACCATAAAGTTCACTTAATCAAGACACAAAATAAAATCTAAGAGGAAAGGGAATCCTCCTAATGCAATCCTAGTAGCCTCTACACTCTAGCCACTTCTAACATCATCCTCCTCAACTACCTCACCTGAAAATGACACTAAAATCTGTCAACATAAAGTTGGTGAGAACATAGGTTTAAGTTATCTAGAACATCATAAGAAACCTTTACATCCGCTGCAAATAAGTTGAAGGAAAACAATTTATAGTAATAGACCATAATGCGATAATCATGCTACATGCATTCACAACAAAACTCAATCCAAGTACCAATCACATCTACAATTCACAAAGAACACTATAACAATCAAGAAGTATCCTGTCACACACACAAGAACACACACCACACTATCCGGATCTTTCCCACACCACCTGTGGAAGATGAACTATATCCCCGTCGAGATATCTTGCCTCCGAAGAGACGATGCACAAGTACTCAGGAGGGATCGTGCCCCCCGAACCAAGAACTCAGGACGGATCGTGTCCCACGAACCAAGAACTCAGAACCAAGAACTCAGGACGGATCGTGCCCACGCTCCACACACATCACAACTGGTCCCATAGACGCCCATACATCTACGTACCAATCCCAATCATAACCCAATCAAGATTCACATATCAGAACACATATCAAAGCACATATGAGAACACATAAGCACGCAAGTCACACAATATCACATGTATGTCCACACATTTTAAAACATAGTACTAAATCATGTTAAAGAACATTGCAAGTGTCATCTCCATCCCATACTGGAAAAACATTTTAAAACGTAGCAAAACGGGACTATGAACTCACCTGATAGCACAGCAAGCTAGCACTCCTACAAACCTATAAAATGATACACGACACCCTTAGCTCAGGTCTTAACACCCAAGTTAAGTAACAATCAAGGAGATGAATCTAATCCCCCAATCCCCACTATCTAGTTCTCCCACTACAAGCTATTCTATACGTAAAATTCCAGTTTTTCCCCGGTACGGTTTACTAGTCACTAAACGATCACATGAAGTGAACTTAACACCACACTTGACTCCTACCCTACTGGAGTTATGTTGTTATATGATCTAAGAACTTCAAAAACCAATTTTACTTTCTAATTACACGTTTAACCCTTTCGTTTAGTCTCTACGCCAAAAGTCGTTTTCACCAAAACTGATTTTCCGTACATGCTAAATGTTTGACACCAAAAACCCGACCTAAACACCATAAATTTTATTGAAAACCTACAGTCCTTTTATATACATTATAAAGAGTTCCCAAATCAAAAATATTTGGCTATCTCATCCGTTTGGTTAGGTTTTGACTCAAATCCCCGAAATCATAATTTATTCCTGAACAGTGCAATGTTTTTGTAAAAATTATTTGACGACCTTCCCGAACTCCATTTTCGACCAACCTTACATTTTTTAAAAGTAGACTCCCTGAACTTAATTTTCAAAAAAAGAAACTCGACCAAAGGTGCTACCTACTGCCCGGAACAGTCGACACAAGACAGCCTTAAAAATCAGACTGTTTTACGCCTTTATGCACTAACTCTCTAAACATCATTAATTATCCCTAAATTTATAACACAAACCCTAAAATCATTAATGGATCTTAATTAATATAATTTTCCATAAAATTAATAAAACCCTAATCATCTCAATGATGGTTAATTAACAATACAATTACGATTAATTAATAAAAACATAAATTATATTAAAGTTTAATTGATCACTTACCTTGAAACAAGAAAAATTAATGAACCCTAATCATAATTTCGACTTCTCTTGATATCCATGGAAGATTTAGACTGATTTTAGGTTTATTTAGGGTTATTAGTCGTTTTTAGGGGTCTAGGGGTGTTTATATAGGCCTTGGTAACCTTTTGGACAAGTTTAGGCCCAATTAGGACTTTTAAATGGTAATTATCCTATTTTTATTAATTTAATTATTAAAATTAAGGCTATGGGACCCACAAATTCGACTCCTCTCTGTGTTTTATCATATTTACACTCCCCCCTTCTATTTTATGTTTACTTATACTCCTATACACTTTCGGGACCAAACCGGGTACCCTTTTGCTAATTTTTCGACTTTTTACGCGATTTTTGAACTAGCCTTCATTTCTAAAAGTTTCTAAATATAGAAAGTAACTATAAAACTTACCCTAACCATATTATATATACTTAATACATACATACAACATACGATACGTACACGAAACCTTATCAAAACGATACCCGAACTTTTATGCAGTTCATTTCTGAACTCATTTCATTTAATTTCATTTCGTTTCATTTCCAACTTATACCATGATTTATGCATTCATGTGAACTCATGAGCACGAACCAACCCCATCACATCATCATATAACGTACCATGTACTACATAAACAATGTCTAACATCATGATAAAGTCTCAAATATGAGCACATAACATATAAACGCACACCAAGCACATGATCAACATCAAACAGTCAAAAGTGAAAAATCCAAAATCTAGGGTTGTCACATCACTCCCTCCTAATAGAAATCTCGTCCCGAGATTTACTCCATAAGCTCAAAAAACTTCATTTCACAACCAACTCGCTATCTCTCTCATAAGAACGTAACCGGATCATCCGTATGACTACAACAACGCCCTCAATGAATATAAGCTCAGGACAAATTTTAGGACCCCCAACTTCGGATAAACGATCAAGCCCATGGACAACTAACAGACGTTTACGTGAAAGAATTTAAAAATATGAACCAAAACCTGAGACTCCAAAAGATACTCAACATAAAACATGTATCGACTCCCAACGAACCATGAAAATGGACCAATGACACAAGAAGCACCCAACGACAACCGAAACGTATTACGACCGGTGACATACTATTAAAACCTTGTGCAAAACCAAATTTTACCCCAGAATGGATTTCGTACCTTAATGTATATTAGTTGTTCTAAAACCATGGTATCACATTAGTAATTTATGTAATCATTTGACGAAAAAAAAATCTATAGTCTCTTCACGAACGATCAATTGTCTAAAGCACACAACACAATATCACGCGTCAACATTGACTCCGGAACCCACATTCTTCATTAATGTAACAATCTCTATGATGGATACATCTATAATCCTATCCCAAAGCAGCCCTATGTTAGCCTTCTAAGTGTCCACTATCCCAAAATACCCAAAACACGAGTTTAAACCATGTTGTCCGAAAATTAATCTTGAACTCGACAGTTGTACAATTAATTCGACCAAGCTACTGACTTCCATTGACAATACGTTCTAAATATTTGAAAAGTACGCTCCAAGTACATAACTTTAGGCTTTTGAATCACCCAAAAATCTTTAAAAACGAATAAGTTATAACCAAAACGATTTTTACCTAGAATCTGCCCAGACATTAGCGACAGTTTCTGACAGTTTAGCGATGAATTCTGACAATTTAGCGACAGTTTCTGCCTACACCGATTTATAACAAAAAAAAAACGATTTGAAACCCTAAAACCCCTCATTAATTACCAAATTCAAGACCTAATTTATTTTAATTCCAGAAAATTAGAAACCCTTACCCATCATATGAGTAATTACATGATTTTAACATATTTAATTAAATAAGAACATGAATTTAACTAAAGATCATTAGCTTTAGGTGATCAAAACCAATTTTAGTTTTTTTTTAAAAAAAAAAATAATAATAATAAACAAGCCATACTTATATGTTAAAAAAAAATATATATCCCATCTTATTTCAAACACGCTTACGACACTTAACCCTTATTTCACCGACTACCAACAAGTATTTTAACTATTTACAAATTTCATTTCTTTTACCACATAAGATACAAACTAAAAGATAACGTGATCCCAAAAAGAATTCTCCACCCTCTCAATAGCCTCTACACCAAAAGTACCGTACAAACAAATACGTGAAATGAGGACTCGATAAATGCGCTACTACAGAAGTTGAACATCCCAAAGAATGAAGAGCTATAAAACCATCCTAAGAATACAACCGATAAGTAGAAGGGATATATACATATATATAGGCATACACGTACATACACTCAAGTCCATACAACATATACAATACAAGCATGTATTAACCCTCTTTCATGCAACCATACTTAGGAATCCACTGATGTCGTGGTACTTGTATAACTATGTTGGCCACCATACTTATACCAGTCCCCTTTCACTAATGCACTCCCTCCTATGATGACACTTATAAGAATTAATACTACACATAACACATCAGTCTACCAACTCAAATAATCACATAGATCCTACAACTCATATAAGCACATAATCCACAACATAACATAAGGTCCAAAATCACATGTATTAAAATAACATAGCCAATGCATGAAACAAATAAACTCGTAATCCAGCTGAACCAGCGTAGACAAAATTCAAAATGTATAAAGAACATGAAAACATAATTAAACAAAATCCAACAATGACTAGCGTATACGACCATGGTTCAACCCGTACTAGTCAAAACTCGTAAAGAAAATAACATGTAGTTAAGTATGAACCATGGTAGTTCATAACTTAACAAATATCGCAAAAATAACATCTAAACACATCAATTATTATAAAATGCACACAAACCCCTATGACGCCTATATGGAGGGACCCTTAAGCTATAGATTAGGCTACGCGACTAAGCAACCTAATTCTCTATAACCATTGTCTCTGATACCATTCTGTCACACCCTACCATGGCGGAATATATGGGGCGCGACGTATGGATATCATCACAACAATAGCGTGTCTATAGAGTTAACTAAATGAAATAGAAATGTCATAAAAAGGTGACATAATGCCATGACAATATCTCAAACAATGCAGGCGCCTAGGTAAGTAGGTAACAGGCCTATCTTACCAAATACATACAAATGAACAAACATCAAACATATAGGTACCATAAAGTTCACTTAATCAAGACACAAAATAAAATCTAAGAGGAAAGGGAATCCTCCTAATGCAATCCTAGTAGCCTCTACACTCTAGCCACTTCTAACATCATCCTCCTCAACTACCTCACCTGAAAATGACACTAAAATCTGTCAACATAAAGTTGGTGAGAACATAGGTTTAAGTTATCTAGAACATCATAAGAAACCTTTACATCCGCTGCAAATAAGTTGAAGGAAAACAGTTTATAGTAATAGACCATAATGCGATAATCATGCTACATGCATCCACAACAAAACTCAATCCAAGTACCAATCACATCTACAATTCACAAAGAACACTATAACAATCAAGAAGTATCCTGTCACACACACAAGAACACACACCACACTATCCGGATCTTTCCCACACCACCTGTGGAAGATGAACTATATCCCCGTCGAGATATCTTGCCTCCGAAGAGACGATGCACAAGTACTCAGGAGGGATCGTGCCCCCCGAACCAAGAACTCAGGACGGATCGTGTCCCACGAACCAAGAACTCAGAACCAAGAACTCAGGACGGATCGTGCCCACGCTCCACACACATCACAACTGGTCCCATAGACGCCCATACATCTACGTACCAATCCCAATCATAACCCAATCAAGATTCACATATCAGAACACATATCAAAGCACATATGAGAACACATAAGCACGCAAGTCACACAATATCACATGTATGTCCACACATTTTAAAACATAGTACTAAATCATGTTAAAGAACATTGCAAGTGTCATCTCCATCCCATACTGGAAAAACATTTTAAAACGTAGCAAAACGGGACTATGAACTCACCTGATAGCACAGCAAGCTAGCACTCCTACAAACCTATAAAATGACACACGACACCCTTAGCTCAGGTCTTAACACCCAAGTTAAGTAACAATCAAGGAGATGAATCTAATCCCCCAATCCCCACTATCTAGTTCTCCCACTACAAGCTATTCTATACGTAAAATTCCAGTTTTTCCCCGGTACGGTTTACTAGTCACTAAACGATCACATGAAGTGAACTTAACACCACACTTGACTCCTACCCTACTGGAGTTATGTTGTTATATGATCTAAGAACTTCAAAAACCAATTTTACTTTCTAATTACACGTTTAACCCTTTCGTTTAGTCTCTACGCCAAAAGTTGTTTTCACCAAAACTGATTTTCCGTACATGCTAAATGTTTGACACCAAAACCCCGACCTAAACACCATAAATTTTATTGAAAACCTCCAGTACTTTTATATACATTATAAAGAGTTCCCAAATCAAAATATTTGGCTATCTCATCCGTTTGGTTAGGTTTTGACTCAAATCCCCGAAATCAAAATTTATTCCTGAACAGCGCACTGTTTTTGTAAAAATTATTTGACGACCTTCCCGAACTCCATTTTCGACCAACCTTACATTTTTGAAAAGTAGACTCCCTGAAATTAATTTAAAAAAAACGAAACTCGACCAAAGGTGCTACCTACTGCCCGGAACAGTCGACACAAGACAGCCTTAAAAATCAGACTGTTTTACGCCTTTATGCACTAACCCTCTAAACATCATTAATTATCCCTAAATTTATAACACAAACCCTAAAATCATTAATGGATCTTAATTAATATATTTTTCCATAAAATTAATAAAACCCTAATCATCTCAATGATGGTTAATTAACAATACAATTACGATTAATTAATAAAAACATAAATTATATTAAAGTTTAATTGATCACTTACCTTGAAACAAGAAAAATTAATGAACCCTAATCATAATTTCGACTTCTCTTGATATCCATGGAAGATTTAGACTGATTTTAGGTTTATTTAGGGTTATTAGTCGTTTTTAGGGGTCTAGGGGTGTTTATATAGGCCTTGGTAACCTTCTGGACAAGTTTAGGCCCAATTAGGACTTTTAAATGGTAATTATCCTATTTTTATTAATTTAATTATTAAAATTAAGGCTATGGGACCCACAAATTCGACTCCTCTCTGTGTTTTATCGTATTTACACTCTCCCCATTTCTATTTTATGTTTACTTATACTCCTATACACTTTCGGGACTAAACCGGGTACCCTTTTGCTAATTTTTCGACCTTTTTACGCGATTTTTGAACTAGCCTTCATTTCTAAAAGTTTCTAAATATAGAAAGTAACTATAAAACTTATCCTAACCATATTATATATACTTAATACATACATACAACATACGATACGTACACGAAACCTTATCAAAACGATACCCGAACTTTTATGCAGTTCATTTCTGAACTTATTTCATTTCATTTCATTTCGTTTCATTTCCAACTTATACCATGATGTATGCATTCATGTGAACTCATGAGCACGAACCAACCCCATCACATCATCATATAACGTACCATGTACTACATAAACAATGTCTAACATCATGATAAAGTCTCAAATATGAGCACATAACACATAAACGCACACCAAGCACATGATCAACATCAAACAATCAAAAGTGAAAAATCCAAAATCTAGGATTGTCACAGTATCCATATGGTTTAAGGTCTAGGCATCCACAAGTGAAGTTTAGTTGCATGATTCATGCATGTTTTAATCGTGAATTGCTAAACAAGGTAATCATAATCTATTTCTGTAAATTTGAGGTCTCTTTTTGTTGCTTTCCCCCGTTTCATCTAATTATTTGGTAACTTAATTGCTCGTAGTTGTGCACATTTGACCAGATTAGTTTCTAATGTTATTGCTCACATGTTGATAAGTAAAGTGTCATGAAGAATGTATTATAATTTTTTTTTGTACTAACTAAAGATTATTTTCGAGTGAATAACCAGAACACAACTATACCAATAAAAAGAATACATAACTCCATACTTTTTGTCACCTCTGATTCTGTTATTCTTTTGTTGTGGATGATCTGCTGCAATTAGTATTTGTGTTTTTGTTTTATAGTAGCAATGTAGTAAGAAGTTATTATGCATAAGAGATCCACTTGGAAAATTATTCAAAAGAGATACACTTTGTAAATTTGTTAACTCCAATTGTTGTTGGAAAGCTGTTACTGCATTTGTTAGTGAGTATGGTTAGGTAGTGAGTGATAATGGTTAGGGCATCAGTGAGCGATTATGGTTAGGGCATCAGTGAGCGAGTATGGTTAGGGCATCATTGACCGATTATGGTTATGGAATCAGTGCGCGAGTATGGTATGGCATCGATGAGCGAGCATCATGCTAAGTTAAGTTAGGGAGTATGTTTGTTTTGCTTTGTGCATCGATGGAATATTTAGGTTACGCTACAAGTTATGTTGTATCTCTCCCGGGTTAAAAGGGTAAAATTGAAATATGTAGGAAACGGGTCAAATGTGTGGAATATGTTGAAAGCCATCCGATGGGTATTCATAATGCATCATCCTCTCACATGGTTGTAAATAATGTTACTTTTATATTTATTCATAATTACCATCTGAAAATTTGTTTTTGGAACAACGGAAAATGAACAGACATATTAAGAACGACTTGCAACAATGGCATCAACTGTCAGAAAAGGAAACAAGTGGCAGAATATAACAAGAGCATATAGTAAAGTATAAAATAAGCCGAAGAGCGGACTGCAAGGAAGCGTTTGAAACGCCAAAAAAACAAAAGGAACAAGAAAAAAGATAGAGTTGGAACAACAACATACTTCATGTGCTTATTTATAATGTATGCTTGTGTCCTAAACAGGTACGAAAAATCAAAGATCAACAGATTGATTAACTTCACAGTCAGGTATGAAAAATGGCTTGCCATAAGAAAAGGAAAGGAATACGATAAATACAAAAGATCAGAAGACTTTGTGTGTTATGTTCCAGAAACAAGTACAAATCCAACTAAAGATACACATAGCGACATGTATACTTTTGATATTTCAGACTTTGTAGGATCATATGCAGTCATTTCTATATGACTGCCTTGTACATGGAGTGTCAACGCTGCAAATGCTCAGAGATTGTAATATACAGTAATGTCTCTTTTATGTATGGAGATTTGTCAAATTTCTACCTGTAGAACATGCTCTTTAAGGGCTTTACTTACAATGTTATTGTATTTAATATCACTTACATACTTGGGCATCTATTTGTACGTTTATTGCATCTTTAAAAATTCAACATATGTTGGTATATATAGTGCATCAATTAACATATTATTAGGGAATCGATGGCATATTATTAGTGCATCTCTTTTCGGTTATTCTTCTCAAAACCAACCACCAATCACGCATCATTTTTCGGAGAAGCTACTGATACATTGCATGCTCAGTTTCTAAGTTTTAAATATCTCATAGTAACAGCTAGTAAACATATAAAGTTGGACGTTATAAATCAATTTGCAAACAGAGAACACGAAATAACAAACTGTACAATGTGCGATGCAAAAAGAAAATCAACTCTTTTATCCACGATACTTCTTCAAGGGTTATTAAATGTTTACAACTAAAATATTTGGGGCGCAAAATGCGGGACTGCAGATATAATGCCTTATCCAACTTCTCTTTCTCGATCTCTACTCTTCTCTGATCTGCATGATAAGAAACACCAATTGCAAGTGCTTGGAAACAGAAGTCAAGTGTGTGAGAGGGGTTTTGGAACCTCAACTGATCTAGAGCTCGCAAAGCTGTATTTCAAGACAGAGTTAACGAAATATTTCCACTTTAGCCACATATACCTGATAAGCTTAGAGGTTTAACTACATTGTTTGTTTAAACATATAGATGACCCAAAGAAAGATAACATTTCCTTGAAGGCCTCACCCATAGGTTGCAAATGCAGACAATACTAAAGAAGGATAAAATTTCATGAGTATTAATGCAATTTACCTTTGCAGTACCCATAAAGAAAATAAATAGATCCACTTCATAGATAGTAAATGCGGATCCTCATCATCACATAACTCATCATCAAAGTCATCATCGTCATTAGCAAGTCGACATGATTTTTCCTGAATGAAAGTTTGGTACTCCAACAAAATCATAAAATTCATCTTAGTACACTATAAATTGATTACAAATACTTTCAGTTACAAACTAGTTAAATTCATAGATAATGGAGACTTAACAAACATGTGCATCCAATCTCTAAGGCCTCATGCTATCGGCTCCCTCGCCATCATATGCATAAACTGGGTTTAATTGGAACATCTCTGAAGAGAACATCAGAAGTTACAAATGAAGAAATATTCAAACTAGAAAGTTGTAGACAATGCAAGAGTTTATATTGAATAGTTTCTAAATTATTACACGTGATAAACCAATGGCAAAATCGGGGTAGGTATTCGTAGTGAGTTTTCCAGTCCATTTTCTTAGCTTCTTGATGGTATCCATTTCTTTCCGATTTCCATTCTAGTAGGAACACTTCATGGGTCTTGTCAAATGGCTCCTATATTAACATGTTTTCAAGGGTCAGATTACGAAAAAAAGTTAACATGGTCAAAATCATAATAACATATAATATATCATTAACTGAATTCTTAATATTGAGAAATAAGAAAGGGAATGAAAATCATTTTAAGTTATTTCATGACAAAAAAATAGGATTTAGATTTATAAAGAGAACTTACCTTTCTAGATGCTGAAGACGGGCATGTTTTAATTGATGGACACAACGTCCACTTGAAGTGGGATCCAACATGAGCTTTATCAAATGCATAAAACTGACCTGCAATAAACCATCAAAAAATATTTAGAGCACAAATGAGAGCCTACTGCACCAAATAGCAATCATAACAACATGTTAGAAAAACACTCTATAATTTGACTTATGCCCCGCCTTGGGCTACTACTTTTTCTATAACATCTTCCCCTGCTACGACTATGGCGATGACGTCTCCTATAACTTCTTCCCCTGCTACAACTACAGCTAAGGCTTCTACTATAATTTCTTCCCCTGCTACAGTCACCATCGCTTATGTTATCAAACCACCGAATGCCACAGCTCTTGCCACAGGAATCCATGAATCTATCATTCTTATAAAAACCACCATCTGGACCACCAAATTCAACACCTCTAGGACCACCACAACCACCGAATTTTACATCCCTCTTCCCACCATGACCAAATGGCAAGACCACTACCATCTCTCATTCTACTACAACCACCAAAAACTCCATCCAATGGGCCACAACGACCTCCAAATATATATTCTATTGGGCCATCATGACCTCCAAACCCATCATCCCTTGAGCTACATCTTCTTTCAAAACAACCATCCATAACGCCACCAAAACCGCCATCCGTGAGCTCACCACGGCCATCAATTCTGGCATCCCTCAAGTCATCTCCAACTGTACCACAATGACTGCGAAAGCCTTTATCTATTAAGTTTACACCACGGCCTCCAAAACCATTATCCCTCATTTTATCACGTCCGCTAGAATCCCAAACGACCATAGATACCTCTAGAATACAAAAGGATCATTCCACCTCTATCTCTTTCAAACCAGTCCCGTCACGTGTGTTAATCTCCCACACCTCCATTACATTGTAACTAAAATCTATTAACAAATTAGGGGCATCACATTTATAGAATCTTATTCAGGCAGTTTGTCAAACACTCGGTGTGCAAAACTCTAACTCGTAAAAAAACAACAATTAGTACAAATAAACTACAGCAAACACATATATCTTCTATATATTCGATCTTAATAACGTAATTAACAAAACCAAAATTAAAATAAGTTAA
Organism: Glebionis coronaria; assembly: GCA_025667525.1. NCBI lineage: Eukaryota > Viridiplantae > Streptophyta > Magnoliopsida > Asterales > Asteraceae > Glebionis > Glebionis coronaria. The sequence continues at coordinate 404,982,278 of CM046880.1, forward strand.
TAAACTTACTTCCAATAAATCATAAAGATATGATTTTGTTAGTGGTACAAAATCGACGTTAATATGCCAGAGATGATCTCTATCTCCATTCAGGTTGCCGGAGCTGATCTCCATCGTCGTTCAATACACCGGAGATGATCTTCATCGCCATCTTGGTCGCTGTCCAGGATGATCTTCATCGCCGGAGATGATCTCCATGCTGTTTTGTCACCGGAGGTGATCTCCATCGTTGGTTGCGCAAAAAAGGTGGGTCGTGGTGGTCAACGGTGGTTCGTATGGAGGTTGTGGTGGATATGGTGGTTGTGAAAAATAAATACGCTAACAGGGAAGGCATAAAAAGGAAAAGTGTTATGAAAGTTTGAAAATCATAATATTTGCCCATAAAGATTTATAAATTACATTTCGAACCCTGTAGTTTTTGTGCGAAAAAAGGAGGAAGATTTATATTGTTTTCTATGTTTTCTACCAAGGGGGGTTTTCTAATGATCCTATCTCTCTCTCTCTCTCTCTCTCTCTCTATATATATATATATATATATATATATATATATATATATATATATATATATATATATATATATATATATATATATATATATATATATATATAAATCAGAGTAGCGTTGGTCCCAAAAACCGTTACCGATACATCACATTCATCAAAGACTTAAAATTCATTTATTCAGTTCAATGGATGGACAAATAAAGTAAACTTTAGACAAGTAAGCACCAACTTCCTTCTCGCATGCTCCGCTGCTATCCATCTTGATTACCTGAAATACATGCTTAAAATCATCAACACAAAGGTTGAGCAAGTCTATAGGTTTTGCAAATCATCATTTGAACACAAGAATTTTAATCATCTCAAGCTTGTCACACAGAGAAGTCATATATATCTCGATAAATTCCTTAAGCTCATGCAACTGAACTTTAACCAACACGTCAAACCGAGTCACTTATGGCGCCCTACAACAGGTAATATTGTCATATACTAGCGACTTCTTATACATAATATCCCTTTCAGGTGATCACAAGGATACATACCCTAGGATAAGGCTGTCAAACCAAATAGATCTATCATATGTATTAGCGTTTACCTCGCAAGGTAATTAACAGTTCATGAAATTCAGGGACTTCATAAGACAATGGTACTTAGGCATTTATCATCATATTCAGGTCCAGCATACCAAAAACAACTTGTGTTCACTTTATAAAACAGCATGTATTCCCCCTCGCGGGTTAAAAATCATTTATAACAAGTATAAAAAGCGAGGGTATAGACTCACCTTAGATAATACATGAAACTACTAGTAGTAGTAGTGATCGCCGAAGTGAAGATGCCTCCAAAATATATACACATCAAAATCTGCCACCTAACAAATAAGGTGCGCGCTTATTAACATACTTAAGTATTTCAAAACATACTTAATATAATAAAATCAATGACTTGAAATAGTATATACATAAATATGACCAACCAATGCAAGTGATTCCCTTCTAAATCCACGACAAGTACTAGCTTTCCAAGACTAACACCTTCGATATTGATCCATCTCAAGATGCCAAATCAATACGGTTCAAGTACCCAACACGGGTCTCCAATCTCAGAATATACACTCACACATAAGACTTATATCCTTTTAGAAATTTGAGAAGCTAATAGAATAGCCTCTCGCCTCAAACTATGACGCGAGGTTAAGTACCTCCCAAAAAGTACTTAGCTGGTACTTACCAAAAGTACACGCTGTTTTCCCCTACCTAAACAAATCTGTTTTCGACGAAACTTGATGACAAACTCACTTATAATCTGTAAAAGACTCAGTTTAAATTTCATTCAATAATTCACATTTTAGAACCACCTGCTCGACACATCTTTAGACTTTAAAAACCGGACAGTTTTGCACACTTGCACCGTAAAACCATTTTGACCTTGTTAAACATTCCCGTTTACAACATCGCCACTTGACTTTGAAAATAGAATCTAAATGATAAGTTTAGAACCTAACAACAGCCTTTGATCAGTTTTAAAACTCAACTTACAGTCCCCGAGATTGGATCCAAATATTGACAACAATTTTGTATTGTGTCAACACTCGTCTCCCTGTACACGAATAATCAAAGTAGCATAACTTTTCACTCGTTTGGAGTTAAAAGCTCTATCTTATATCGAAACGAGCGTCTCGACGACTACTACAACAATATCCAATAATATCAAACTTTATTCAAGCCTAAAATTGGCAGAATTTCCTTAAATCCACTGATGTAAAACACCTCTTTAAAAATCACTTCAACACCCATTTTGATCCATTTTTAACATCATCCACCCTTCAAAGCTATACCCATCATCCCTAACATCTAATAAAATCCCTAAATCACTTGCATGATTCATTCTTTCAAAACTCATATCAAAAATCAAACATGCAACACTTTTAAAATCAAATATAATAATAATAACACCTTTATACAACACAACAATGGATCAAACACCATTGTTCTTCACTAAAAATCTTTGAAAATTAAAAGTACTTGCATGTTATAAAAATTTATATCAAAATGATCACAAGATGATTATAAAGATGGGTCTAACCTTGGATTGTTTAGATTCAAGCTCAAAATCAAAATATGAGGGTGTTTTTGTTGAGAGGGGGTCACGGCTAGGGAGAAAACAAAGAGAGAAGAAAGATTTTAGTGGATGATTATGTATGTGTGTAAAAATGAAAGGAAAATTCCTTTTATATGGTGGGTGAGGGTAGAAATTGTAAATTGTGCATTCTTGTGGGCCAAAATGTAAATATTAGTTAAAAAGCGGGAAATGACTACCAGTCAATTTTGTAATTATTTACGAGAGTCAGGTTTCGACCCGGGTTCATAAAAATATAAATCTCGTTTGTTAAATAGATCGTTTTAATAATTAAACGCACACAAAACGAAATAGTAAAGTTCGACTCGACTTAATACGAAATGAAATAAAAATTTCATAAATATCAAATATGAATAATCGATACTAAAATATAGTATTTGGGCATCCATTGGCATCGCGATCACTACTAGTACTCTTCAGTCGTCACAACAATTAAATATAGTCACACATTACCGGTTTCAACTAAAACCGTCAAATATAATAATACTCATAATACTTAGAAATTAAAAATCCGTTACATAATTAGGGTAAAATAATGATGTTAAGTTCGGGTTATTACAGTTGAAGGGATGAAGAACACAATCAACAAGAGAGGGTTTAAGAAGAGAAGGGAATGATCCAAACTAGTAATGGGTTAAAATTATTTAGGTGCATAATGAAATTAGGTATCCTAGTTTAGGAAAGTGCATGTTTTTGCAAAAATTTTATCAAAGTTTACACAGATTAAGGAAAACAGTGTATAGCAAAGATTTTGTCGGAACAGTGGCTGGCGGTTCCTTATGTAGGGCCGCGGTTCGATATCGATAAAGAAACACGGAGAAGATAAAGAACCGCTACCCGAGGGTTCGAAAAATGGCACTTCTTGAAACATTTTTTAGCCCGGATTTTATATCAAAGTTTATCAAGCCAAAGTGAACTATAAATCAAAATCTAGGAAGCTAACAAACATATAATATCCATAAAGCTATGAAAATCGAAGGACCAATCGCATAGAAGATTAGGATTAGAATACTAAGTAATCCAAACACAAAGTATTAGTTAGCAAATATACCATCCTAGAAATAAAAAGAGAAAAAAGGGGAAATATTGTTCAACAATTCAAACATGTTTACAAACATGTTAACCTTGATAAACCAAAGCTTCATTTCTTCTTCTTGCCAAGTCCCTTGATCAATTTGGTTATGCTCTTGAACAATCCTCTTGACTTCACTCGATGATCATACAACTCACCATGGGTTTTAAGATTAGCTCAGTAGACATCCCTAAGACCAAATTTCTCTAGAAGTCCACTGTAACACCCCATTTTGAAGGAAACAGGAGAAGAAGTCTATGGCAGCTTCCATCCTATGCATGTCCTCCAAATGCTCGAGTCTTGGGTACCTGCCGTTTTGGGACATGGAAAGGAAAGTAACGGCTGAGCAAAACGCTCAGTGCACGGATATACAATATAGCATGAAATAGGATAAGCATGTAACATATAACAGCGGAAGACTAAGTTCTGAGTAGACTGGTTAAGTATTGAGAAAACTGGTTTTATAGTTTGAAAAGCCTTATGTTTATCTTATGAAAACTGTTTTAACATAAATATACCATAGCCCATATATGTCATGAAAAGGTCACGTGCATGAATACTTGGAGGGGTGACCTCATCATGCTGATTAGAGGGGATGCCTCTAATTAATATACTGGTTTGGGTAGGAGGGATCAACTCCTTGTGAAGGATGCAAGGCACACACCACATTCACCATGAAATACTGAATAAAACATGTAACTAGGATGCACCCATACGCCCCACCTGATATAATAATATGGCCAAAACTGAAAGGGACGCCACGAGCAATCACTCCGCCGTGGGGAAGTCATAACATTGGTGCCTCCAATGTTATGGTTATGGTACCTCCATAACTAGGTGAAACTGGTCATGCTTGTATATGGCTATAGATTATGCTAATTAAACATAAGCAGTTCAAAACAGTAAAACAAATACTGGGAAAAACAGTTGGCTGCATACGGGGAAATCCTAAAAAGGAAGGAATGTCCATACTGAAAGGACAGGAATCCGTACCTCAAGTCCAGTGAATGAACGGAAGAAAGACTCCTACTTTTGGATCACTAACGCTACATGAATACACACGTGTATAAGTATCGATTCACTGATTACGTACAGGGTTTTATGTCTCGTCTTAGCTTACTTTGTATGTTTTAGATCATGGTTTACTGTTTAAAGCCTCAAACTGTGTTTATCTTGTATTCTGATTAATCTGTTTAAGTATTACTGGTATTTCATGTATTATTATACTTACTGTGTAATAATAAGTAACTTTCCAAAAATAGCAGGTTTCCAAAAATAGAAAGTTTCCAAAAATAGAAAGTTTCCAAAAATAGAAAGTTCCCAAAAATAGAAAGTTACCAAAAATAGAAAGTTTCCAAAAATAGAAAGTTTCCAAAAATAGAAAGTTTCCAAAAATAGAAAGTTTCCAAAAATAGAAAGTTTCCTAAAATAGAATTTACTGCTTAAAATAGATTAGTTTCTAAAAATAGAAAGTTTCCAAAAATAGATCAGCTGCCTTAATTAAATAAGTTTCCATATATAGAAGGTTTCCATGATTAGATTAGCTGCCTGAAATAGATAGATTTCCATATATATAAGGTTTCCATTAATAGATTAGTTGCCTTATTTAATTAAGTTTCTATAAATAGAAGTTTCCATATTTAGAATTAAGCTGGTTACATAAGCTAACATATAAGTCTAAGTGTTTATAAGCTTATTTCTTAAGTCATATGATATAGTATATAGTTTAATTATTATTTCATGTATTTTAATTAAACTATAGGTTAAGCATTTTAATTAAAGTATAACATGTTTTAATTAAAATAAAATGAAATACTTAGGTTAAAATGTGTATTATTATTATTAATAATATAACCTAAGTCATGTCTAAATTAATTAATTATAGGCATGTTTTAAATAATTAATTAATTATAACTTATAACATAAAATACTTAGGTTAAATTAATATCATGCTAAATTAATAATTAAATAACCTAAGTCATGGTTTAATTAATATTTCATGTTATTAATTAATTTATATCCTAAGTTCATAATTCATAAAAATTAACATGTAGCATAAATCATGATTTAACCAACGAACCATGAATCGGGCATGAACTCGACACCGTACCTCGAGCCAAACTCGGGGTACGTGTGTCCCCTTGCTGCCGTGGGTCTCACAAGCACCAACCAAGACCAAAAATGGTCTTGGTGGTGGCGGCAATAAGCAAACCAAACCCCCCTCAGGTTTGTTTTGCTAGGCGGCTAAAAACAAACACCCTTTTATATCATTCTTTGATTTTAATTTACCCCAAAACATGTTAGATCAATGTTTAATTATCATGTTTTAATAAGAATAATAATAACATGTTCATGAAAATAATCAAAGATTAAAAGAATTAAAAAGAAGGGTTTAGAATGATATACCAATACGTAGCTTGAAAGGGGATGAACAAACACGGTTTCTAGCACTTGTTTTTAATATCAAAAATCAACAACACCCTCTTATGGTGGTGTTATAGGTGGCGGCACAAGGAGGAACAAAGAGGAGGAGGAGAAAATCTTCTAGGGTTTATGTTTTCTTTCTTGAAAAGTGAAAATGAAAAATAGTTTTTACTCTTTACCCCCCTTTCATGTAAACTTGATGGGCTTAGCCCATTTCTTGTTGTTGTGCCGTGGGTATTGGGGCCCCACATGGGGTACCCGTACCTTTCTCGTGTCCCGATGTTTCGTGTTCGTTCGTGGTTAAATGTGCTCGTGTTTAAAGTGTTTCTGTTTATTTTATCATGTCGTTTATCGTAATCTTAACGCTCGTAATTATATTATATGTATTTACGTAATTATTCTAGTTCGTATTTTAAATGGTGATCATGATTTAATTATGTTCACGTGACATATTTATTAACTGTTTATCATGAGTTCGTACGTAATCGATACTTATCATGTCATACACGTATGCACTTGCTTGACTATTAGCACATGAATGTGATCAATACTAAATAAGGTAAGTTTTAATCTAGGACGTACGATCTTAAGGGCACTATTCATGGTAAAAGCATGCGGGTTTTACAATTCTTCCCCCCTAAAAAGAATAATTCGTCCCCGAATTATAAATAAAGTAACTGGAAGCGAAACATACCCGAATCAAACTGGAAAGGTATGCAAAATAACGGAAATGAAGGTGACATGGTAGAAGGGAACGTGGAACGTGACATGTCTTGAAAAGACATGGAACGTGACGTGACTGAAAGGACATATCTAATCGATAAGAGAAAAATGGATAAGAAGTCCGGATGAACTTGTCCGTTTCCAAGTGGCCTCCCTCTTGGAACGGTTCCTTCAGAAGATCCTGACACTAATGATAAATCTTGGTCCTCCTGACCTTGACTTGGAATACGAAGAAATTCTTGGTTATCAACGGAAGGTAGATCCCCTAAATTCGATCGAGGAAAAAGAGTTAACGTGCAAGGGTAACTGAAACGTTACGATGCGAGACAATCTGACTTAACTGATAATTAGAAACGATGCGCGAGACATAAAGAAACGTAGTACGTGAAAAATTTTGAACGTGATACGTGAAAATTTTTGAACGTGCTACGTGGAGATATGGCGAGTGTAGTATGAGTAAACATATCGTGATCCATGATACGTGTAACATATCTTGATCATGATATGAGGAACGTGGAATGAACATGACATGTGAGACATATCGTGATCATAGAATATAATGGTGGTAACACCAAACGCTACAAGGTGAGACGTGGAATATGACGTGAAACGTCTATCTGATGATGGAGAGTTATACTAAACCTGGGTCTGGTCTCTCAAGTTCTTGCAAACTTCCCAGAATGAGAAAAGAATGAACGTAAAATCGTAAGCCAAAATACGATCATGAACGTGAATAGTGTCATGAACGTGAGCGCGAAAGCAAGTCGTGGAATTAGAATGAAGACGTGAAGTAAGTTAGGAGTACAATTACGAATCTTTGTCTGACCCGATAGCTGAGGAATTGCCAAGTGATCGGATGAGCCTTGGCTGGAACATGTTCGTTCAATCTGTTGGTTCTGAAATCCGTACGGATGTAAGGATTCTGCAGACTTGATCAAACTGTTGAAAATAACCCAGATAGCATCATGCTTCTTCTGAGTTTGCTGAAATCTGGTAACTAAAATCCATGGAGATCTTGTCCCTTTTTGATTCACAAATTCATGTGATGAAAACATCCCAGTTTGTTGGTGTCCTATCTTAACCTGTTGGTATGTCAGGTACCTAGATATGAACGTAACTGTATCTTGCTTCGTAGAACTTGATACCTAGGAGTTTGCGAAACTCCGAGTCTCTGAATCTAGACTTCTCCTAGCGTATAATTTTCTAGAACACCTAATGTAGTGTAGGGTTCTCTCCTTTACGCATAAGCTGAGTCATGGTAAGATTAACCATAGAAACCCATGTGATTCAGTGTGTCACGGTAATCAAACAGAATTGATATAGAGAAAAAAAAAATTCCAGGGTAGAATTTCTCTTGTCATAGAATTTGCAACATAGTGCAGATATGGTCTTCCTGTTCTTCTCTAGGCTTAGAGGAAATCAGGTTATCCTCAATGAAAACGCTGATGAATTTGTTTAGGAGTTCATGGAAACTCAATTTATTAAGTCCATAACGCGGTTGGAGCATTGATGAGACTAATTCAAAATCATAAATTTAGCATGACCGAGTCGTGTACGAATAGCAGTCATGGACATGTCCTGCTTTTTCACTCGTCACTGTTGGCAGCATGATCGTGAGTTCGATATTGGAAAAGTTATTAACACCATACGGTTGATTGGACATGTTGTCAATATGTGGAGGAGAATAACGGTCATGAATGGTGATTTGTTTAAGTCGACGGTAGTCGACACATAATCTCCTTGTAGATTCTTCTGGAATGTATAGGAAGACTTTTGGAATAATCCGTTGGTTATGCGTAAAAGGACCTTAGTAGTCGTGTGTTACTGACAGCTAGAAAATTTTAGCAATTATGGCTAACAAAGCACGTGCTTGTAAGCATAGATAACTTGTATAGATTTTCTCGATGGAAAATCAAGCTGAATGTATTCAGGAGCCTGAGCATTACTGTACATAATTATGAATCGTTGCATGGTGTGCTGTTCATAGTACATAATTAGGATAAAATTCATCTCGTGTTTGTCCGAGGAAATGCGTTAGCAGCTTGGATCTTATCATTAAGCTGAAGGAAAACCTTCGTATGCGTGGGAATACGAAAGGCGTCCTTCATGGTTATGAATATATGAACTATGGTGAAGGAAATGAAAGTGACATCGGCAACGTGACAGTTCTCACTGATGCGCCGATAATGGTATTGAAATTCTTGTGGCCTGATACATGGCACAACAACATAGATATACCCTTGGAGGGTACCCTGAATTTCTTAGAAATGTTCCATAATTAGACGTGAGTCATGTGTCTTGACTCGTGTCTTGAGAAATGTAAGCGTGACATATGTCTTGACTGGTATCTTGACACGTGTCCTTAGAAAGTATACGTGAGACATGTGTCTTGACTAATGTCTTGACATGTGTCTCGAGATGTGAAACAATTAGAACTACAAATATTAGGTTAATATGCCAGAATTGGCGGATCGGTTGGACTACTGATCGTTTGTACGTCTGATCACGTCCGCGACCGGAGCCTCGGTTGCGATTTCTAGGATAGTTTCTGTCATAGTAGTGGTTACTATCATCTTGTCTGTCGGTTCCCTGACGGTCATTCTCATGACCGTGACTCATGTAACTATTTAGCTGAGTGGCCGGCTGGTACTGGTTTGCACTCATATGGATGAAATGACAGCCGAACGACGTGTGACGTGTAACTATGAATTTGGGACAATGATTGATGGGAATTGTCTGATGGTGAAGCATCTTCTCCTCCAATTGCTTTGCTCCGACGCCTTTGTCTTTGTCTTTTAGAATCTCCAGGTTGTGAACAGCATCAGCATCAGCATCTCGTAGCGTCTCCCAACATCAGCAGCATCAACCTTCAGTAACATCTCCAAGCTATGAGCGGCATCGACAACCTTGTAGGATATTAGCAAGTGAACATACGCCTGAGATGATTTAGAATCGACTAGCGAATACTCGTGAAGTATTGCAAGTGGAATACACATGGATTAAGGTACATGTAATACACATGAAATACGGTACGTGGAGTACACATGGAATGCACATGAAATGATCGGTATGGGCTCGATCATTTGTCATGATTTAAGGAAAGTAAACCGGTTAAACGGTTAGGAAAACCATCATGATAACCTGGCAGTATTAGCATAGACATCATTCTGGTTGCATAGAGAAACGCTAAAGTGTGGTTACACAAAATTCAACGATGATTTGCCTGACAGCATGATCAATGAAAACCAACCATGACTATCATGAAAGCATGATTCAATGAAATCTAACAATGTCTTGCAGAACAACGTAAATGACAAAAGAGGCGTAAAACATAATCAACATGAAGACGGAATTATCATGAAGAAACATGAAACCATCTATCACGAAGAAGTGTATAACATAATCAGCATGAAACTGAAGTTAAACATGACAGTATGAAAACATACTTGACATAAAAACATAATACTTATGATGGGACATGAAAAAAATAAAAAAAAATTTATGCCAATTTAAATCATGAGAAAAATTTTATGCAAGAAACACAGTGCATGAATGCGTAATGTAGTTTATAAAACCTTTATATGTGCGAGGGAACGCCTATGGGTCGGTTCCAAAACAAAAGACATGGCGAGGGGACGCCTATGGGTCGGTCCCAAAGTTAAAAGTTTCGATAAAAGCACATGCGACTAAATAGGGCCAGTCCTGTACCAACCATTACTTAGTCAAAATTCCTGCAACAGATGACATATGATATAAATGCATGAATGCATGGAACATAATAATTAAAAGTCATTGTCAAAACTTAACAGAAAAAATTTTATGTGAAAATTATGAACTACTGGGGTCAGTCCACATCGTCACAGTTCACGAGGAACATCATGCATAGACAATGACACATAACTAAGTATGGATGACGGTTGTTCATTCCATATTAGTAAGACGATACTGGTGAAAACATCATGGTGAAAACAACAAGGTGCTGAAAACGTCATGGCTAAAACAAAAAGGTGCTGAAAACATAATGGTTAAAACAACAACGCGCTGAAACATCAATACGTGGAATAACAATCGTTGGCTTAGGAAGCTCCTGGTGACTACCCACTAGTCACAGGTCGAGTTTTAGAGCCTACAGGTCGAAGCCTTGGCTCTGATACCATAATTGTAACACCCCATTTTGATAAATGGAATGTCACGCGTAATTATGGCGTGTCATCAAAGCATGCAAGGTAGTAAAACATACATGAACATAGGGAAAACCGGAATCAAACATCGGTTCCCAAACATAAGCCCAAAACATAAGAAAGTAAATGAACTGAATGAAAGACTAAACAAGCATAAATATATGAAGGAAACAAGAGAAGAAGTCTATGGCAGCTTCCATCCTATGCATGTCCTCCAAATGCTCGAGTCTTGGGTACCTGCCGTTTTGGGACATGGAAAGGAAAGTAACGGCTGAGCAAAACGCTCAGTGCACGGATATACAATATAGCATGAAATAGGATAAGCATGTAACATATAACAGCGGAAGACTAAGTTCTGAGTAGACTGGTTAAGTATTGAGAAAACTGGTTTTATAGTTTGAAAAGCCTTATGTTTATCTTATGAAAACTGTTTTAACATAAATATACCATAGCCCATATAGGTCATGAAAAGGTCACGTGCATGAATACTTGGAGGGGTGACCTCATCATGCTGATTAGAGGGGATGCCTCTAATTAATATACTGGTTTGGGTAGGAGGGATCAACTCCTTGTGAAGGATGCAAGGCACACACCACATTCACCATGAAATACTAAATAAAACATGTAACTAGGATGCACCCATACGCCCCACCTGATATAATAATATGGCCAAAACTGAAAGGGACGCCACGAGCAATCACTCCGCCGTGGGGAAGTCATAACATTGGTGCCTCCAATGTTATGGTTATGGTACCTCCATAACTAGGTGAAACTAGTCATGCTTGTATATGGCTATAGATTATGCTAATTAAACATAAGCAGTTCAAAATAGTAAAACAAATACTGGGGAAAACAGTTGGCTGCATACGGGGAAATCCTAAAAAGGAAGGAATGTCCATACTGAAAGGACGGGAATCCGTACCTCAAGTCCAGTGAATGAACGGAAGAAAGACTCCTACTTCTGGATCACTAACGCTACATGAATACACACGTGTATAAGTATCGATTCACTGATTACGTACAGGGTTTTATGTCTCGTCTTAGCTTACTTTGTATGTTTTAGATCATGGTTTACTGTTTAAAGCCTCAAACTGTGTTTATCTTGTATTCTGATTAATCTGTTTAAGTATTACTGGTATTTCATGTATTATTATACTTACTGTGTAATAATAAGTAACTTTCCAAAAATAGCAGGTTTCCAAAAATAGAAAGTTTCCAAAAATAGAAAGTTTCCAAAAATAGAAAGTTTCCAAAAATAGAAAGTTACCAAAAATAGAAAGTTTCCAAAAATAGAAAGTTTCCAAAAATAGAAAGTTTCCAAAAATAGAAAGTTTCCTAAAATAGAATTTACTGCTTAAAATAGATTAGTTTCTAAAAATAGAAAGTTTCCAAAAATAGATCAGCTGCCTTAATTAAATAAGTTTCCATATATAGAAGGTTTCCATGATTAGATTAGCTGCCTGAAATAGATAGATTTCCATATATAGAAGGTTTCCATTAATAGATTAGTTGCCTTATTTAATTAAGTTTCTATAAATAGAAGTTTCCATATTTAGAATTAAGCTGGTTACATAAGCTAACATATAAGTCTAAGTGTTTATAAGCTTATTTCTTAAGTCATATGATATAGTATATAGTTTAATTATTATTTCATGTATTTTAATTAAACTATAGGTTAAGCATTTTAATTAAAGTATAACATGTTTTAATTAAAATAAAATGAAATACTTAGGTTAAAATGTGTATTATTATTATTAATAATATAACCTAAGTCATGTCTAAATTAATTAATTATAGGCATGTTTTAAATAATTAATTAATTATAACTTATAACATAAAATACTTAGGTTAAATTAATATCATGCTAAATTAATAATTAAATAACCTAAGTCATGGTTTAATTAATATTTCATGTTATTAATTAATTTATATCCTAAGTTCATAATTCATAAAAATTAACATGTAGCATAAATCATGATTTAACCAACGAACCATGAATCGGGCATGAACTCGACACCGTACCTCGAGCCAAACTCGGGGTACGTGTGTCCCCTTGCTGCCGTGGGTCCCACAAGCACCAACCAAGACCAAAAATGGTCTTGGTGGTGGCGGCAATAAGCAAACCAAACCCCCCTCGGGTTTGTTTTGCTAGGCGGCTAAAAACAAACACCCTTTTATATCATTCTTTGATTTTAATTTACCCCAAAACATGTTAGATCAATGTTTAATTATCATGTTTTAATAAGAATAATAATAACATGTTCATGAAAATAATCAAAGATTAAAAGAATTAAAAAGAAGGGTTTAGAATGATATACCAATACGTAGCTTGAAAGGGGATGAACAAACACGGTTTCTAGCACTTGTTTTTAATATCAAAAATCAACAACACCCTCTTATGGTGGTGTTATAGGTGGCGGCACAAGGAGGAACAAAGAGGAGGAGGAGAAAATCTTCTAGGGTTTATGTTTTCTTTCTTGAAAAGTGAAAATGAAAAATAGTTTTTACTCTTTACCCCCCTTTCATGTAAACTTGATGGGCTTAGCCCATTTCTTGTTGTTGTGCCGTGGGTATGGGGGCCCCACATGGGGTACCCGTACCTTTCTCGTGTCCCGATGTTTCGTGTTCGTTCGTGGTTAAATGTGCTCGTGTTTAAAGTGTTTCTGTTTATTTTATCATGTCGTTTATCGTAATCTTAACGCTCGTAATTATATTATATGTATTTACGTAATTATTCTAGTTCGTATTTTAAATGGTGATCATGATTTAATTATGTTCACGTGACATATTTATTAACTGTTTATCATGAGTTCGTACGTAATCGATACTTATCATGTCATACACGTATGCACTTGCTTGACTATTAGCACATAAATGTGATCAATACTAAATAAGGTAAGTTTTAATCTAGGACGTACGATCTTAAGGGCACTATTCATGGTAAAAGCATGCGGGTTTTACATCCACTAGTGGCATAGTGAGGAGGAGGGATGATTTCTTCTAACCCGTCCATGAAAGTGTCCATGGATGGGTGGGAGTCACTCGAAGAGACGACATGAGCACTTGTGCCTACGCCACCACCATCACTTGGTGACATATCAATGTCCTCATCATCAGACTCTTGTGGATCGGAGTTTCTCGAACCTCGATCACTTCTAGGATTTCGTGGTTGTACCCTTTGAATGGGTAGCATAACACGTTCGACCAAACGAAAGCGAGAGATGTTGATGTCGGAATAGTCTTCACCAACCTTCTTAAGAAGGCGAGTATGGAGCATGGCATAGGGAAGATTTTTTTTGGGTTTGGAAAGAGCATAGGTGATTTGTCGAGTGATATAGTATGCGAGATTGTACTTGGCGTTGGTAGCGATGCAACATAACATGTGCGCCATACACGCCAGAATATGATCCAGTTTCCGCCAAGACAAAACACATTCTCCCTAAGGATGTCGTCCCAACGGACCATACAATCATTAAGGTCGCTTAAGAGAACCTCATAACGTTTTACCACACGCTTGGTAGAGTGGAAGCTTCTTACAACGTTTCCCTTACGCGCTTTACAAATGACATCAAGAATGAAATCAAGGTCAATCTCTTCATTTTCATCTGGAGCACAGTCGAATAGTTCAAGGAGATAATCAAGTTTCCATTTATCAGTAAATTGACAAGTGCCCCAAAATGGAACACGAAGAGCTTGACCAAAGTCTTCAAGAGAGAGTTTAATGAGTCGACCTTCAAGGATGAACCTAACATATACTTTATCGTCATCATAAATGAGATAGTATGTTCTAAAGAACTCCAAGAGAAATTCGGGATATATATCTTCTTTGATATCCAACAAACAATCAAACCCAGTTTGTCCAAACATCGAACGAGTATATATATAGCCCTCAATATCCTTTTCCACAACTCTACCCTCGTGAAAGAAACGGTTTTGGAGTGAGGAATAGGTGTTTGTAAGTTGAGGGGAAGCACACATTACTGAGAGATATGGCATATATTGTCTGGTGTGTTGGTGATCTTGTTGATATTCCGAAGGCATGATTAGTACTTAAATAAGCACACAAATATTTTCCCAATTACTCATATGTTACATATAAACCAAAAATCAAAAAGATGAGAATGTGTTTCATCAATCTCTTGACAAACAAAGGATTAATCCTTATCATTCCCATACTCACAATGTACCTAGTTCATTATTGACAATAACACATTGACCATGTAAGATCAATAATGAACATGAACATAGGTTTTTCAAAACAAGGTTTTTAGGTAAGCACTTAACAATGCCATTACCAACTTGTTCATGGGTTCATATCAATTGCATCAATCAACTAAAATTATTTAGTCAAAATTTGGATCGTTCTACAAGTAGGTTTTAGTGAAATCTCAATGAATATGAACCTAAGGAATCATAGAAAGATTACTATGTCAACTCTTATTCCTAGTAAGGTTCTAATTCAATGTCAATATTAAAAATCGCCAATTATGAATGTATGAACCCTAGAACAAATTAGATGAAATTGAAAGAAATGACTCACAGATAATTGATCTTGGATGAAGGATGAGTGAAACCCACAAATTAAAATCAATTAATCTTGAGTAATTGAAGGTTTTGGAAAATCAATAATGGTGGAAAAATGGGTATACCCGTCGCTATGTTGGAGAAGAGAGAGAAATTGTGTTTGAAAAAATGATTTTTAATAAAAACTGGCACTTTAGTCGCAAGTACTGGTCGCGGTTCCTTATCGATAAGGAACCGCCTGTTTGAGCCGCGCCATTAAGGAACCACCTACAGTGGCGTGTTTTAATCAAGGAAAATCAAAGAATTCTTCAAAACCAAATTTTTCTAAAATCCTTAAAATATGTCTCAAGCCTTTAGTAAATTATTGGACCACCACAACACTAGGTAATAACGCCTTAATGAAGGATTACGAGTTGAATCGAGATAGGAAAAGACCAAAACGGTCAAACGACTACTCGTAGCAAAGTAGCAAAGAGGAAGAAGTCAAGAGAAGTGAATCAAGACCAAGAACATTGCTCAAGAGATAAATGGCATTCTTCAAATTGAGGAGACGGAGAGCTTTTGTCATATATAGTTGTTTAAGACGTGCCTTTCCGGCGAAGGTTTAAACGGCTTTGGTAATGAACTATACCAGGCAATTTTGATACATAGAATAAGATCAATTTCAAGAGTAGTCTTACTCTATTTCAAAATGTGAGCAAAGGATAGATTTACTTTCTCTCCCACATGATCGGATAAGTATTTCTAGGATTTACAATAACAATATCCTTGGAATATTTCAATTCCAAATGTGTAAAATCCAACTACAACTTAGTGAAGTAGTTTGGTATCTCAAGAGATTCAACAATCATCCTAGAGATGAGCTTAATTGCACAAGTTACACATGATATAGGGCCTACTAACCGTAAGGGTGCAAACCATGGAAATCATGCTTGATACTTTAAGCTTCTAATAACTCACCCTACATCTCCATAGTGATTTAAGTATCCAAGCAATGAAGGTTTGAGAGGGAAAAAGAAAAGAATCACAAACCACAAATAAATGTCAAGGCAAGGATGCCAAGATCAAGCATATAGACAATTAATGATAAAAAAATGATCAATAGGGCGTGTGGAAGAACGAAAACTTACCTTGGCCACAAATTGCATTCCAAGCTTTCAAGTAACCAATGCAAATCCCAACCACGACTAAAGTGACTACTAAGTCTTCAAGGACTAGTATCACTCTCATCCATCTTGATATCATCATTCATTGATGTTGGAAATCAAAGAAGATGAGTCTTCTATAAGTGTAAGTAACTCAATCCATAGTCAATTGAATGATTGATCTTCATGAGTACCTACACATAACAAGATGCAAACTAGTAGATACATTTCAAGAATAAATCTAAAATGCATAAATTCTAATAATCTAAATGAGATGCAATATTACCAATTAAAAGGTTTATTTTCAATAAAAGATAGTTTTGAACAAAGAAAAACTTTAGTAGAACTTAACCTTCTAATTTGAGGAGACAATGGATCGATTCAAGTTTTAAGGTACAATATACTTCAAAGATCTTGTGTCACCATCGCTCTGATACAAATGTTCTTGTTTTTCTTCAACATTAAAGTAGATAATATAAGAGATTCAGCGGTTATTGTTCACCCGGGTTGACCAGTGTTACGTAAAAACCGACGGTTCAACCCGGGTTTCAAATAATTAAGATCTCGGTTAGTGTTGACCCATTTTTTAGGTTGAAACCAGTTTGTAGAAACTAGAAGGGGGGGTTGAATAGTTTCTCTTCGGTTTATCTCCTAATTAAAATTCCTTTCAATTAGGTGAGTATCAAAACCATCTTTTAGTAAAAAGCTAGTTGCATAATGATTAGGTTCAATTCTAATGCATTAACAATAAGTAGTAAGTGTAATGATGATGAAGGTAAGTAATGAGTAAGGAAGGAAACAACCTAGTAAGAAGACACGAAGATTTATAGTGGTTCGGCAACGAGGCTCTATCCTCGTTCCTACTCCACTTCTCGAGTACACCTTACTCGAGATTTCCACTATATCCACAAGCTCCCTTCTTGGCGGAGAAAACCTTAAAACGTCGCTTACATTATTTTCCGACACTAAGCTAAATGCCGAGACCTAATATTAGCTAGGACCAATCTACACAACGTCGCCCACTTCACCATTTTATGACACAAGGCTAGATGTCGAGTTCTAATCCAAAGCTAAAACCAATCTTCACAACGTTGCCTACTTCACCATTTTTCGACACAAGGCTAGATGTCGAGTTCTAATTCAAAGCTAGAACCAATCTTCACGACTCTTCACTTTGAAGCTAAGTGAGAACTTCACACAACACAACTACACATCACTTTATAGTTTAGTGAGAACTCACAAGACATAACCACATCACTTTATAGTTTAGTGAGAACTAACACAACTTATTACAACTCAACTAAACATATCCAAGTACACACATGTAACTTGTATCTACACAACACAAATCCAAGCACACACATATGCAAAGGATTTACACAACTCTAATCCAGGTATTCATACATAGCTTGGATGAACACAACTAGTCCAAGTATTCACAAATATATTGGATCTACACAAGACACAAATAAACAGATGATGAACATGACTAGATCTTTAGGAGAGAATGATCTTCATCAAGGCTTCATATTTAATCACATCACAAGTGTGTGAGTGATCTTCTCTTTGGACAAGGTCAAGTAGGAGATCAAGAGGATACTCATAAGTAAACATACTTAACACGTAAAGTGATCACTTAGAAATGATTAGGATTAGAAAGGAGAAAGAAGGCTGAAAGAGATGTCCAAAAAGAGTTACAGAAAATGCAGATTTGATCCACTATTTATAGAAGACAAATCCCAACGGCTAGCTGGGGTGGTTCCTTAGCTACCTAGGCGGTTCCTTATCGATAGCGAACCGCATAGGCACTTAAGGAACCGCGGAGTGTAGACTCCGCTCCTTTTTGTCTTTTAGTGAATTTGAAATATCCGAGCCCGTTTAAACCTTCAAAGGATATTCTTATGGCATTTGAAATATGCCATATTCAAATTTACATTTTCATTTTAATAAAACATTTTTTTTTAAAATAAAGTATATTTAAAAATCTTTTGTCACATTTGACAAAAGTGAGTTTTAAGGCTAATCACTTTTATGATCACTAAGCATGATTAAGATATGTTAGCGTAATGATTATTACCTTGATGATAGTGTTTGTTTGGTAATTCGTTTTATGATTATGTTTAACAATAAATGTCTTTGTAATTTATCGTGATCAAAACTAAGAAAGATTAATTAGTACTAACAATGTTTTTAGGCATTGCTTTGCATTAACAAGGTCAACTTGGTCGGGTCAAATCGGGGTTCAAAACATTGTTTCTAACTTTAAGTCTAAGCGTAAGAAGGATGTGTTTGGAGGATTTTTCTATGTGATGTGGACTTGTGAGTTACTTTTATGTTTAAGTTATGATATAAGGCTTGATGGAGTGGTGAGTAAGAAACTCACCTCCACCTCAGCGCCACATCAGCTTTCTCTCTTCACTCGCCCAACCTACTTTACAACCTTACGAGCGGTGAGAAAATCACCGCCACGTCATACCATAATTTTTTTCCTTATTAATTTTTTAATTCGTAAACTCTAAACGTAAATGAAAACACTTATTATTCAAAAATTAAAACATTTATTCAATAATTTAAAAAATTACATAAACATTAATAATAAAACTACAATTCAGCATTAACATACAAGTGTTCGACTAAATCAGCTTGAAGGTTATGATGTGTTTGTGCTGACCCTATGTATCTCATAATTTATCCCCTTTGCTCATCGCTCTGGAAAATGTCCTCGGGTTGGTGATCTTCCTCCGGGAACCAGATGGGTGAAATTGCATGTTTTTTGTATTTCTGAATCATATTATGTAATATGATGCATGTATACTATTCTGAATTCGTTGTTTTCTCAATGTTCGAGCATGAATGGCTATTATGACCCATTTCTTTTTTAGAATATAGAAAGATCATTCCACATCCTTCCTTGCCGATTCTTGTTTTTTCTTGTAAAAAATTGGTTTCTGGTCATAATCCGTAGGTTCTGGTATTTTCTTAACAAGTGGCACCAATTCTGGATAAATCTCGTAAACTAGATTATATCTCTAAGGGTAAGAAACACCATTTGCCACAAACAGATCCTTTGGTGCTCGTCCCTTCTTGATATCGTTAAACAAGGGAGATTGGTATAAGACGTTGATGTCGTTGTTGGATCCAGCGACATCAAAGAAAGCATGCCATATCCACAAGTCTTGCGACGCAACAACTTCCAATAAAATAAACGGATTTGAACCGTGATCACGTCTAACATAATGGCCTTTATAGGCGTTCTGGCAACCAAACCTCTCCCAATCTGTACAATCAAGGCTTCCTAACATCCCTAGAAACCCATGTTTCTCTTCATTATGTTTGTAAAGATTCTCAACATCAGTGTATGTCGATTTACGCAAATATTCGGGACCAAACACCTCTATCACAGAATTGCAAAAATGATCAAGAGCTTCCCTTGAATTTCTCTCACTTATTTGAAAATATTTATCAAGAAACCGGGAGAAACCTTATAAGCCAATTGATGAATTGTAGATGTGCATTAATTTAACTAACGCTGATACGTCTATTTTAACAGTACAATCAACGTTTTTGGTAAAGTAGGGATCATGAGTAGTTACCTCGTTAACTATCCAGTTGCAAAGGGGCTTATCCATTCTAAACGTCATCCGGAATTTGTAATCAACATACATTTGATTCTCGAAAAAAAAGCCTCCCACAAACGGTCATGAGCGCCATAACGATCTTGGTAAACCATTGTTCTCGGCACTCGTTTTTTTGTCGTCGACGCCTAAGAAACGACATGGCTTTCATAAGAAAGGTAACTTTTTTCTTTAGGATTTCTTCGGCGTACGGTGGGAAACATCAACTCATACTCGTGCATTTCGGTTTAGGTTTTGTTTTAAAAATGTGTTTATAGACAAACGAGTGGTAAAATAATGTATTTATATAGAAAAAAGGTGGGCTTATTTTGAATGTAACGGTTTGATTTGTAAAAGTTATACAAATGACAGAAACTCGTTGTTGTGAAGAACCCACCATAGTTAGTCTGAACTCACGCGTGAATTTTTAGTCGGGCTGGAAACTGGCGCGTGGCTTTTGCATCTCACGTGTGAGTTTGATGCCACTCTGTCTACCCAAAGTAAATGCTAAATATTACGGTGAGTACTAAGAGGTTCGATAGTGAGACCAATGATGGATGAAGAACAAGAGTCGTCAGGTTCATTTTGTAAAAAGTACCAAATAACTTAACCCAAAAATCAAGCATCAATATTGCTTATGAAAATCAATATACAAAACTTAATAAAATCTAAGACTATGTAAGAAAGATTAGTGGCGTTCTTGTTCAACTTTGTGAACCCTTTTGATGCACACATAAGAGAGACAAAATAATGATGTGGTGGTGTGGAAGTGGTAATCACTACACATGTTCTAGTGTATTTTCATTACATGAAACTTAAAAATGATGCTTCAATAGATAGAATAAGCATTATAAGCTAAATATTGTTAGAGATATCTTAATCTTACATTAAATAATCATATGATGTTAGTAGCACTATTAATAGATAAATATAAAAATTTATGTCGGAATATTATTTGGTAGAACGTTTATTATGGGTAATTTAATTGCCAAACCAAGCATATACATCAAATTTACTTAATCATAAAAATGGTTATTAGCTTTATGAACAATCAGCAGGAATCTTTGGGCATGTTTGATAGGCTAGATTTTGAAAAGATTATGCTTATATTTTGAAATATAAGCAATTTAAACTATAAGTTCCGTTTGATAAAAGAACTTATTAGAGATTAAAAAGAATAATTTTCAATAATCTCTTAAAATTAAATACTACTTCATGTAACTTTTAAAAATAATCTTTTTTTATAATTTTTTTATAGTCTTGAGTTCCATCTCCATCTACCCCTTCATCTTCAATTCTAACAACATTTACATTTACCAAATACACCTTTTATGTCTAATGACATGGCAAAATCAAATAAAAAATCAAAAGTTATAGATTTTTTTTTGGGTATAGCAATTATATTAAAGCATAAATTACTTTATCGACCGAGACCAAAAGATGTCAAGCCTTTTAAACTTTCGTGATTTATTATTAAAACGTTAAGCAATTAATTACTATTTTATTGTAAACTGATTATTCTACTTCGTTAAAAGATGTGTTTGGTAATTGGTTTAGATAAATTTGATGGGTTTATTTATGATTTTTCATGTTTTTGGTATCTAATTTATATTCATGACAGCTTTACATTTTGCGAGGACGGATCCTTTTTTAAGTATCATCATTTTTATAATGAATGATATAGAGTAGTTGGAGAATTTATGATATTTTTTCTTTTTAGAAACCTGATTTGAAAATTAACTTAGTTACATCTAAGTATTGATTTTCTCAATCTCACCACTCCCTTTTTTAAATGATTCTAATAACTGTTCACCAAACAAACCAAACAAATAGTTTGATTGGTTCAATAGCATTTCTTTCTTTAAGTCTAGGTGTAAAAAGGATATCTTTGAAGGAATTTTCTATGTGATGTGGTGGCTAATATTTTGTTTCAGAAATTATTCTTTTCGACGATAATCGACCCCGCAAAGAGTTTTTTATGATTTAGATTAGTTATCTTTTACTTTGTGTCCTAGTTGATGTAACTCTAAACTCTATCGGATTACTTTGATGAAATATCCTAGTAGTATATTGATGAGACTGCTTTTATACATGGTCTCATCGTCCAAATCGGCCTTAAAATGCATAAAATATCATAAAATAGACCAAATATATGCTCGTGTTTGTTACTTGTGTATTTTTAGGTACGGATATTGAGGAATTGGCAAAAGAAGACAAGAATCAATCAAAAACGAACACGGGAAATGAAGTCGCACAATGAACCGGGCCCAAGTTTGGAATTTGCAAAAATACCCTTGAAGAATTGAAGATTGGCAAAAATGGCCCCTCATCTTTGAAGAACTTGTCACAATTGACCCTCCATTTATCAATTGTACAAGTATGGACCTTAATATTTGAAGATATTACAAGATCAGTCCATCAAGTTTGAAGATTAGACAAAAGAAACCCTTTGGAAAAGTTTTGGAAGACTTTGTGCCACTTTTGACAAGTTGTCAAAAGTTGACAAGGCACAAAATGGGCGCTGACAGCATTATTTACAAAGTGAATGAAATTGGAAAACCTGGGGACCAAGTTTACCAATTACCCAAACCCTTACACCCAACCAGGACGTGACACCTCATCAAACCCACCCACTAAACCCTTTTACCCGACCCTACCCAGTACCCTACACCCGGTTTATTAAATTAACCCAAGTCAAACACAGTCAAACCCCCCCACTAACTATTTTTCCCCCCATAACACTTTATTTAAAAAGTGTTTAACCCAAAACGAATCTAAACTTACCCCTAATCCCCTATGAACCCTAAATCACCCCAAATTAAATCTCACTCAATCCAAAGGGGTTTTCCCTGATTTTGTCCAGATATTTGATTAACCACTTTCTCACCTAAACCCACCTCACCAAACCTTGCCACGTGGCCTGTGGTCCTCTCCCCACCCTTCCCCTGCTACATCACTTTCACACAAAACCCTATGTCCCGACAATTTCAATGGTTTGATGCAACTCCTTTGTCCCCAAGGTTAATCCTACGTCCAAGAATCATTCAAACATCACCAACACCAGCTGGATCATCACATGGCACATTTTGACCCATTTTTCAGTCAAATCTCCAAGGGCAGCATTGGCATTTCAGTTAGCTAGGGTTTCACATTCTAGAATAGTCTTTTAGTTCTATTTAAAGGGAATGAGCCTGTTCATTCACCTCTGGTTCCAGTTTTTTGCAAAATCTCTTGTAATTCCTTTTTTAATTTTATAAAGTTTGGTGTTTGATAAATTCAATTATAATTCCTTTTATACTTATTAAAAAGTTTGTGTATTGAGTTGTTTGCAAAAGGCTGAGTTCCACTTAATTTGTCAAGGTTTGTTTGAGTTTTGAAAATTCAAAAAGTTTTATAAAAAGTTTGTTTAGAAGCTAGAAATCACAAACCTGTATGAAGTGAAAGTGGAATACAGGTTTGTGTTTTGTGATTGTTAGTGTTTTAAAACGTGTGTTTAAGTTTTGGAAAGTTTTTAAGAAAGAAAAAAAAAAAAAAGAAACAGAATAGTATCCTGCATATTATCCTTGTCTTTCTTGTTTCTGTTTGATCTTCTTAAACAGGTAAAGAAGGTGTTGATTTTGATCTGCATGCACCCGGGTGCATAGGGAGGTGGAATTGCATCCACTTGAACCCTTGGATGTAAGGGTTCTAAGGTATTTTCTTTTACCTTGTTGAAAATCTCAGAAATTGGTGATTTGCATGATTACTTGATCAAGTGTTGTTAATATTGTTTGATTTGAGTTGCTTTATGATGATATGTATGTTAGATGCTGTTTTGATCAGATTGGTTAAGTTTTAAGGTGTTTTGATTTGCTAAAAGTTGGTTTATAGATTTTAAAGGGGTGTTTGGATTAGTATTTTAGCAGGTTTAAAATCTTTGCTTGTGATTTAAAAAGGTGTTAGAGTTACTGATTAGGGGTGTGTTAAGTTATATGTTAGTTTTAGAATAGGTTGGTACAAGTTTCTAGCCTATTGGTGTGTTAAAAAAGGATTAAGTGAGCTCAAAATGTGCATATGCTACTAATCTGCTTGTTTTTACTCAATTTGGTGCATGATCTTGTGAGATTTGTCAAGACCTAGGCTAATTTAAGGCTGGAGTGTGTTTGTATGTTATGTGGTGACTGTGTATGCCAAACTTGAGTGTTTGAAGTTCATTAGAGTGCAAGATTTAAGCCACAAAGTCCACCAGACCCCCTGCTAGACCTCAGAAACTTGCTTTGGTTTTTCTTATGCTTTGGTTGTGAGTTTGTGTGATTAAGTGCTTATTTGTGTTTTGTCTTGACTCCTTGTGCTCAGAAAGAGCACAAGGGTGCCTTGTGTTCCACAAAAACATCACCAATACCAATAGCCAAGTCCTCTTGGCTCAAAAAAAAGTGCACAAGTGTTCACTTGTCACTTGTTCATCAGAAAGCCAGCAGACCTGGGCTTTATTTGAGCTCATAAATCATCCAATCTTTGTTAGATTTTGATTTTGTTTGAGTTTTTGTGTGTTGTTAAGTTTCTGGATTCAAGTTTTAAACTTTAAAAAAAAAATATATATAAACACAAAAAGGACGTGGCCAGGACTCGAACCTGCGCCACTCCTCTCACAACACAACGCTCTAACCATCTGCCCTAGGGTCTTTGACTGGTAAGTGTTTACAAGGTTTAATATTTAAGGTGTTTGTGAATTGGCTTCTCATAAATAAGCCGTGGCTTATTAGACTCATTTCAGCTTATTTATTGAGCCCCTTAGCTTCTTTCCATTTTTCCTAGGTTTTAAGTAGGCTTTAGGATTTTTCTGGTTAAAAATATTATTTTTCCTTTTATCTAATTATTTAATAGGATTATTTCTATTTTTAATTTTAGAAAGTCTTTAAAAAATATTAAACAGTAATATAAAAATACAAAAAAATAGTTTTTAGGTTTTTATTAGTATATTTGAGGTTTACATGTGAAAAAGTTTTCAAAAACTTTAATTTTTGATTTTATTTGATTTTAGGTTTTTTATTAAACTTTGAAAATTAATATAAAATTCATTAAGAGGTTTTAGAAACTTTTGTTTACATTTTCTTTCTAGTTAGAATATTTAGGATTTTTGAGAATTTTTTAGAATTTATTTAATAACTTTTAATTTTTTTGAATATTTTATTATTATTTTATTCATTAAAATAAAAAGTTTTATTTTTAACTTTTTTTCATTTTTCCTAGATACTAGACATTAAAATAGGACCTTGTCACTTTCCATTTAATTTTTAGGCTTTTCAATTAATTTTTAGAATTAATTTAAGATTTAATAGTTTTTAATAGTTTTTAGGAGTTTAAAAATAGTTTAATTTGGTTTTAAAATTTTTAAAAATAGTTTTTAGTTTAATTAGGTCATTTTTGAGGTTTACAAACTATAAAATCTTGTTTAGGGCTTTTTAATATTTAAAAGTGATTTTTAGGGCTTTAATTAGCATTAAAAAGTCATTATTAAATTAATTAAAAGGTTTTGGCAAGTTTGAATTTTTTGTAAACTCTTAGAATATTATTTTGGGATTTTTAGTAATTTTTAGGAATTTCTAGATCAAAATTTTAAATTTTGTGTTTTTCACGTTCTTCGTCGTAACTTTCTAGTAGTGTTTTGCCTTATTTTTCTATTTTTTTTTCGTCTTCGTCATTTTCTCTTCTTTTCTTCTAATTAATAATCAAAAACATAATCAATCATCATTCATTACACAACGCACTAGCCTCCTCGAGAGAACGATTCCCACTCATTGGGTCATAAGTGCTTGGTTTTCCTAAACCGACGCTTAATACTTACCGCTTTTTGTGTTGCTTTGTTTTTCCTTAAATAAAGTAACCGTAAAATCACTACATCACTTTTTGGCGCCGCTGCCGGGGAGGCGTGTTGTGTTTTGATTGAACCATTGTTGTTTTTCTATATTAGCCATAATATAATTGTATTAATAGCACTCTATTAATACGTATTATCGTTTTTCGGTTTTTGTGTGAATACTATTACTATATAGTATACGTAGAACAATAAATACACAAGTACTCCAAATACGTGAGAAATCACAACCTTGATTCGGGATTTCATCACTCGATCATTGTATTCGAATCTCAAACCAAAGAAAAAGGCAAAAATAGATAAATACTTTCGTGAAGCTTAATCTTGATAATACAAACTATAAGGTGGGTATAAGGCGGTTGTATTTCACAACCTAAAGGAAAAAGGCTCTTAAGTGCTTCGCGCCGCCTCGTTTTTTCCGCTTGCTTGTGCGTATTTGATTTTGAGAGTGAATCGAGGGTTTTGCCGCCCAAAGTATTACTACATATCATATATATTTTCTTGGTTTCATTTGATTAAACCCTCTTGAACGATTTGGTGTTCCACCATCGTTCTAAAGTCATCGAAGGCGTTCACTCCACGTGATCGTTTTCATTCCTTGAGGCCTTTTTAATCAAGAGATTTGATTAGTGAGGAGATTTGTGGACTTGTTGTCTACTTAATATATTCACCAATTTCCAAAAAGTTAATACAATCAAAAACCACAAAAAAATTAAAAAAACACAAAATACCAAAAAGAATCTTCTTTGCTCGCCTTCTCGTTGTACGTGACGTTTATGCAAACTCGCTCTAAAGCTAGACGTGCTCGTAAACGAAGAAACAAATCACTCACTCTTTCTAGTGAGGAATCTCCTATTGACGAACCCATTGTACGAGAAGAACCAACCATGGCGAATCTAACTATGATGGATTTACTTCAAGCACCCACCGAGGGTTATGGAGAAGCTATCGTGATTCCCGCAATCCTTGCGGAGAATTTTGAGGTGAAAACGGGTTTGTTGTCGATGATCCAAAACAACAAATTCCGTGGTGATGAGAAGGACAATCCTCACAACCATATCCGCCAATTTAATCGTCTTACCGCCACATGCAAATTCAAGGATGTCTCGAATGACTCGATTAAGATGATGTTATTTCCGTATTCCTTAGCGGGGCCCGCTAAAATTTGGTTAGAGAAAGAGCCACCCAATTTTATATTGACGTGGAAGGATCTCGTCTCGAAGTTCGTGAACCAATTTTTTCCGCCCTCTAAGACTACGCATTTGAAGAATGAAATTTCTAAATTTTCACAAGAATCAAATGAAAGTTTTTCTACGGCTTGGAATAGGTTTAAGGAGATGTTACACGAATGTCCTCATCATGGATTTTCCGATTTGCACCAAATCGACACGTTTTACAATGGACTTAACGATCATGAAAGAGATTATTTAAATGCCGCCGCGGGTGGTAATTGTTTGTGTAAAACGGTTGAAGAAGCTTTGGTCATAATCGAGAATAGGTCTAAGGTTTATAGCCCTCGTCACACACCGAGTGTTGCCAAAAGGGGCTCATCATCGTCTCAAAGTATCAATGCATTACATGATGAAGCAAATGAAGAAAACCGATTTTTCGATAGATTTGCAAACCTTATGTCCCATTGGAAGGCTCAAGAAGCTTCCAACACCGCTTCGGTTAAAGCGGTTTCTAAAAGTTGTTTGTCGTGTGGGGGAGCTCATGATTTATCCGAGTGCATTACCGCGGATGGTAACACTTCGAATGCTTTTGTAGCCACGGGAACTTATAACCAAATCGGTCAAGGTTCACGTTCAAATCAAGCTCCACCCAATCAAAATGCTAATAATTATCGCAACAACAACAATCAAGGTGGAAATTACCAAGGAAATCAAAGAAACTATAACAAAGGTAATTACCAAAGTGGAAATGGGCAAATTTAAAACCAAAACCAAAACCGTGATTTTCAAACTAATGCCCAAGGTTTTCAAAACGATCACACCAAAAATCTTCAAGGAGAGTTTTTGAATTATGCTAAAGCTAATGATGCTAAGTTTGACAACATGCAACGTGAAATGGTTAGCTTAAGATCCGAATTGAAAAACGAGCTTAAAACCGAACTTGCTAATGAACTTAAAACTCATGCTAATAAAATGGAAGGAAATGTCACACGACTCCAACAAAATCAACAAAAAATGGAGCAAGGACAACATGAGATTAAGCAAGAGTTGTTGAAAGCGGATGCTAGGCAATCAAAATTTGAAGACCGTATGGCTAAGATGTTTGAAGCTATCATGTGTAAGCCCTCTTCTTCGGGTGGTCTTCCTAGTGATACCATCGTGAACCCGAAAGGAGAATTGAAGGTTATTACCACTCGTAGTGGTAAAACTTTCAAAGAACCCATTTCTCGTCCAAGTACTTCTATGGAGAAGGAAAAAGAGAAAGAACCCGAGGTTGTGGTTGAAAAGGAGCACATTAAAAGCCCACGAAGTACCGCTCAAACCACACCTACGGTTGAACCAATACCCATAATGGAACCCGAGATTCCAAGGCCGATGCCTATGCCTAATTTGCCCCAGCCCACACCACCTTTACCCTACCCATCAAGACGAGACAAGGAAAAGGCACAAGAACGAAATAATTATCAATTTGAACTTTTTATGAAAATGTTTCGTGACTTGCATTTTAATATAAGTTTTGCCGATGCCTTAGTCATGATGCCTCGATTTACCGCGAACTTCAAAAGTATGTTGAATAACAAAGAGAAATTGCAAAAATCGTCTAGTTGTTCTTCGGTTTTTCTAAGCCGCATACCTCAAAAAGTCGGTGATCCTGGAAAGTTTTTAATACCATGTGCTATCCAAGACATGGAAGAATGCTACGCCTTGGCCGATCTTGGTGCTAGTATTAATTTGATGCCTCTTGAGATTTTTAAATCGCTCAATCTTCCAAATCTCACTCCTTCAAGAATGTCAATCGAAATGGCCGATCATTCTACGATTCTAGCTTGTGGAGTTGCCGAGGACGTCTTTGTGAAAGTTGGGAAATTCTATTATCCCGTGGACTTCATTGTTGTTGATATTCCCATCGATCCTAAAGTTCCGTTAATTTTAGGTCGATCTTTTTTGGATACCTCGAGAGCACTTATCGATGTGCATGCAAGAAAAATCACTCTTCGTTTCAATGAGGAAGAACTCGTCATTAATGCAACCCAAAACTCCACGCTTTCTCATGTTTATTCAATCACATCTTTGTACAATGTCAATCCAATCAAAAACATTTGTCAAAAGATTTCAAATAGAGTTTTAGGAGTTGATAAAAATGAAGTTCCGTCCCCTCCGCCGATGGAGGTTAAGAGTGTTAAGCCTTTGATACCAATCTCGAGTGATTCTTCGGATGATGAATACGTTGATCCCGATGGGGAGGTTTTCTTTGTTGACAAAAGATTTGAAAACTTGCCACCACCTAAACCAAAACGCTTTCAAAATGTGAGAATTTTTAGTGTGACTAACATTGTTTTAGATACACCAAATATTTTTGACATAATTAAATCGGGTTTTCACGAGGAGAGTGTTAAAGATGAAAAAGGAAAAGATTTTGAATCTAATTTAAAAGATTTTTCTACAATTCTAACTCAGTCATCACCGCGTGTATTGAGTACTACAAGCTCGTCTTCTCCTTTTGACGATGCTTTGTGTGGACCTAGTGTGGGGGAAGCCCCATATGTTCCCTTCCCTTTCTCCACCGAGGACGAGATATTTGATCCTGGAATTGCTTTTATAGGGAAATCTCGGTCTTCCACCGATGCAATAAATGGAAAATATTTTCATTTGATTGGTGCGAGTCTACCTCGAGTAGCTCATGTTTTTAGAGACTTACCCATTGTCCCACCCTTCTATTTCTTCTTATCTATTTTCTTGAAACTCTTTGAGTTTGTGTTGACACACGACAAAGTGGCGTTGATTTGTTTTTCCAAAGAAAACGAGAACGCCATCTTTGATCCCGGTATTTTGCATCATCAAAGGACTTAGTCCTTAATACCGGTTGCTTTTGGGCCTTGTTTATCATGTAAGCCCCACCAAAAATTGACCATACCATGATTATCCCTAAATGATCACATTTATGGGGATTCGAGTCGAGCTTTTGACTCGGTTATCAAAAACAAGGTGCCTCGTGGGGGAGACCCATGCTTATCCATGTACATATTATTGCTTTCTAATTAGTGTAATGTGAGGGGATTTGTGCCCTTCCAACCTTTGTTCCGTGGTTGTTTGTGCATTGTGTCTTTTAGATGATCATCTTCACGATTGGAGCCTCTCGTGTTCGTTTCATGGGAGCACTCGATTGTTTGCTTTGGAGGCCTTTCCCAATATCCATCATGATATATCCTTTTATGTTCTAACCTTAGGTTTTTAGCACACTTCATAAACGGCTATTACTTATTGGTTACACCCTTTCCATGCTAGATTAGGCATTCGACTATGTCTCTAGTATGGGGGTTTTGCACCCCTAGACTCGAAACATTGAGGACAATGTTTAACTTTAGTATGGGGGGTTGAATAGATACTTGCCTTGCCAAACCTTCACGCTTTCCAAAGTTTATCGTTTTGTTATCGTTTTCTTGCAAAATAAGGCTAAAAATGGCCAAATTTTAAAATTTTTCTCATGTTTTATAAGTGTTTGAAGACACGAATGTAGATTTTCCGATGGCGAGAATAAGAGTAATTTTTGACTCGACCGTGCGTGTTGAGCACTTAGCTTTGGTTCCTTAACTACACATTAGGCTAAGTCTCTTAAATGAGGACGAGAAATGATAGAGTTAACTATAAGTTACTATGCTAAACGTAGAGTACTCGTATTCTTTCAAAAACTCATGTGTTCTCGTTGTTTGCTTATTCTCCCTTCGCTTGTAAATATTTTTGCTTAATAAATATTGACTTAGCGGTTTAGTTTTGATTGTTGGGTTTCTAGTCTTTTCTAGTAGCTTCCGTGTAATTAAATTGGGAAGACATTAAGGTATCGCCAGCGTCACGGTTTTGAAGTATTGGCAACCCTAATAATCGAAAGCTTCACCTAATAATAAGATTTCAAGTGCTCACCTAAATCAAGCAAACAATTTGAAGCCCCACAAGGCCTAAAATCTATGCAAAATTGAAAGTGAATCAAGCCTTAATCTTCGAAGCTTTAAAGATCCAAAATTCGCTTTAGCGTGAGGATATACGTCTTTGGCTAATAAAACCACCGATGAGGCGGATAATAAAAGGCAAGTCAAGACCGAAGTCATAATAAAAGCTTCATGGCGAAGTTGAATAAAAGATGGAGGTAAACCAAAGATAATAAGGTCCTTCCGTTAGGGGGCGTATAAAAGTCTTGGTAATAAGTCTCATGTTCAAAACCGTTATAAAACCGTGTTTATCGATTCTTCTTGTCAACTTAATTTTTTAACATCATTGTCTATTAGGAGGGGTTATTGATTTGATGGTCTTAGTTACACCGTTAGGACTCTATTTTTAGACCTAAATCTCTATTATCGCATAAGTCAACGATGTATCCTCGTGATCATTAAGACATAATAAAATATAAGAGATACAACTTAGGAATAATGGGAGAATAAGTACGTGATTAGGGCATATGAGTAGTGTTAGCATTACTAACTTATAATGACAATGATCTCGTTGCACGCTTGGCATGGAATTAGGGTGAAAATCGAGGACGATGAAATTATTTCTAACGAAGCATTCACGTGTTCTTATTCTATGAACCTAAACGTCCCATTTTGCGATGAAAATCATACATTATGTCCAAAACACATGTAGTAGTAATCATAGTGTGTAGCTAGTTATCATTTCAATAAAGTGAATAAAATCAAATTTTGGAGATGCTTCGATACTTTATTCTTAGCATTGCGTGAGGGCACGGCAATGGTTTAGTATGGGGGAGTGATGAGACTGCTTTTATACATGGTCTCATCGTCCAAATCGGCCTTAAAATGCATAAAATATCATAAAATAGACCAAATATATGCTCGTGTTTGTTACTTGTGTATTTTTAGGTACGGATATTGAGGAATTGGCAAAAGAAGACAAGAATCAATCAAAAACGAACACGGGAAATGAAGTCGCACAATGAACCGGGCCCAAGTTTGGAATTTGCAAAAATACCCTTGAAGAATTGAAGATTGGCAAAAATGGCCCCTCATCTTTGAAGAACTTGTCACAATTGACCCTCCATTTATCAATTGTACAAGTATGGACCTTAATATTTGAAGATATTACAAGATCAGTCCATCAAGTTTGAAGATTAGACAAAAGAAACCCTTTGGAAAAGTTATGGAAGACTTTGTGCCACTTTTGACAAGTTGTCAAAAGTTGACAAGGCACAAAATGGGCGCTGACAGCATTATTTACAAAGTGAATGAAATTGGAAAACCTGGGGACCAAGTTTGCCAATTACCCAAACCCTTACACCCAACCAGGACGTGACACCTCATCAAACCCACCCACTAAACCCTTTTACCCGACCCTACCCAGTACCCTACACCCGGTTTATTAAATTAACCCAAGTCAAACACAGTCAAACCCCCCCACTAACTATTTTTCCCCCCATAACACTTTATTTAAAAAGTGTTTAACCCAAAACGAATCTAAACTTACCCCTAATCCCCTATGAACCCTAAATCACCCCAGATTAAATCTCACTCAATCCAAAGGGGTTTTCCCTGATTTTGTCCAGATATTTGATTAACCACTTTCTCACCTAAACCCACCTCACCAAACCTTGCCACGTGGCCTGTGGTCCTCTCCCCACCCTTCCCCTGCTACATCACTTTCACACAAAACCCTATGTCCCGACAATTTCAATGGTTTGATGCAACTCCTTTGTCCCCAAGGTTAATCCTACGTCCAAGAATCATTCAAACATCACCAACACCAGCTGGATCATCACATGGCACATTTTGACCCATTTTTCAGTCAAATCTCCAAGGGCAGCATTGGCATTTCAGTTAGCTAGGGTTTCATATTCTAGAATAGTCTTTTAGTTCTATTTAAAGGGAATGAGCCTGTTCATTCACCTCTGGTTCCAGTTTTTTGCAAAATCTCTTGTAATTCCTTTTTTAATTTTATAAAGTTTGGTGTTTGATAAATTCAATTATAATTCCTTTTATACTTATTAAAAAGTTTGTGTATTGAGTTGTTTGCAAAAGGCTGAGTTCCACTTAATTTGTCAAGGTTTGTTTGAGTTTTGAAAATTCAAAAAGTTTTATAAAAAGTTTGTTTAGAAGCTAGAAATCACAAACCTGTATGAAGTGAAAGTGGAATACAGGTTTGTGTTTTGTGATTGTTAGTGTTTTAAAACGTGTGTTTAAGTTTTGGAAAGTTTTTAAGAAAGAAAAAAAAAAGAAACAGAATAGTATCCTGCATATTATCCTTGTCTTTCTTGTTTCTGTTTGATCTTCTTAAACAGGTAAAGAAGGTGTTGATTTTGATCTGCATGCACCCGGGTGCATAGGGAGGTGGAATTGCATCCACTTGAACCCTTGGATGTAAGGGTTCTAAGGTATTTTCTTTTACCTTGTTGAAAATCTCAGAAATTGGTGATTTGCATGATTACTTGATCAAGTGTTGTTAATATTGTTTGATTTGAGTTGCTTTATGATGATATGTATGTTAGATGCTGTTTTGATCAGATTGGTTAAGTTTTAAGGTGTTTTGATTTGCTAAAAGTTGGTTTATAGATTTTAAAGGGGTGTTTGGATTAGTATTTTAGCAGGTTTAAAATCTTTGCTTGTGATTTAAAAAGGTGTTAGAGTTACTGATTAGGGGTGTGTTAAGTTATATGTTAGTTTTAGAATAGGTTGGTACAAGTTTCTAGCCTATTGGTGTGTTAAAAAAGGATTAAGTGACCTCAAAATGTGCATATGCTACTAATCTGCTTGTTTTTACTCAATTTGGTGCATGATCTTGTGAGATTTGTCAAGACCTAAGCTAATTTAAGGCTGGAGTGTGTTTGTATGTTATGTGGTGACTGTGTATGCCAAACTTGAGTGTTTGAAGTTCATTAGAGTGCAAGATTTAAGCCACAAAGTCCACCAGACCCCCTGCTAGACCTCAGAAACTTGCTTTGGTTTTTCTTATGCTTTGGTTGTGAGTTTGTGTGATGTGCTTATTTGTGTTTTGTCTTGACTCCTTGTGCTCAGAAAGAGCACAAGGGTGCCTTGTGTTCCACAAAAACATCACCAATACCAATAGCCAAGTCCTCTTGGCTCAAAAAAAAGTGCACAAGTGTTCACTTGTCACTTGTTCATCAGAAAGCCAGCAGACCTGGGCTTTATTTGAGCTCATAAATCATCCAATCTTTGTTAGATTTTGATTTTGTTTGAGTTTTTGTGTGTTGTTAAGTTTCTGGATTCAAGTTTTAAACTTAAAAAAAAAATATATATAAACACAAAAAGGACGTGGCCAGGACTCGAACCTGCGCCACTCCTCTCACAACACAACGCTCTAACCATCTGCCCTAGGGTCTTTGACTGGTAAGTGTTTACAAGGTTTAATATTTAAGGTGTTTGTGAATTGGCTTCTCATAAATAAGCCGTGGCTTATTAGACTCATTTCAGCTTATTTATTGAGCCCCTTAGCTTCTTTCCATTTTTCCTAGGTTTTAAGTAGGCTTTAGGATTTTTCTGGTTAAAAATATTATTTTTCCTTTTATCTAATTATTTAATAGGATTATTTCTATTTTTAATTTTAGAAAGTCTTTAAAAAATATTAAACAGTAATATAAAAATACAAAAAAAATAGTTTTTAGGTTTTTATTAGTATATTTGAGGTTTACATGTGAAAAAGTTTTCAAAAACTTTAATTTTTGATTTTATTTGATTTTAGGTTTTTTATTAAACTTTGAAAATTAATATAAAATTCATTAAGAGGTTTTAGAAACTTTTGTTTACATTTTCTTTCTAGTTAGAATATTTAGGATTTTTGAGAATTTTTTAGAATTTATTTAATAACTTTTAATTTTTTTGAATATTTTATTATTATTTTATTCATTAAAATAAAAAGTTTTATTTTTAACTTTTTTTCATTTTTCCTAGATACTAGACATTAAAATAGGACCTTTGTCACTTTCCATTTAATTTTTAGGCTTTTCAATTAATTTTTAGAATTAATTTAAAATTTAATAGTTTTTAATAGTTTTTAGGAGTTTAAAAATAGTTTAATTTGGTTTTAAAATTTTTAAAAATAGTTTTTAGTTTAATTAGGTCATTTTTGAGGTTTACAAACTATAAAATCTTGTTTAGGGCTTTTTAATATTTAAAAGTGATTTTTAGGGCTTTAATTAGCATTAAAAAGTCATTATTAAATTAATTAAAAGGTTTTGGCAAGTTTGAATTTTTTGTAAACTCTTAGAATATTATTTTGGGATTTTTAGTAATTTTTAGGAATTTCTAGATCAAAATTTTAAATTTTGTGTTTTTCACGTTCTTCGTCGTAACTTTCTAGTAGTGTTTTGCCTTATTTTTCTATTTTTTTTTCGTCTTCGTCATTTTCTCTTCTTTTCTTCTCATTAATAATCAAAAACATAATCAATCATCATTCATTACACAACGCACTAGCCTCCTCGAGAGAACGATTCCCACTCATTGGGTCATAAGTGCTTGGTTTTCCTAAACCGACGCTTAATACTTACCGCTTTTTGTGTTGCTTTGTTTTTCCTTAAATAAAGTAACCGTAAAATCACTACATCATATATGTTTGTAATCTTTTCTAGTTCTTTCCTAAGTTTTTTTCATGTCGTTTAGTAAAGCTATATTAGACATGATCCTATATGACGTTTAAACTCGAATACTAAATTGGGTTGAGTATCGAGTTAAAAATGTTTAACTTATTTGGGTTTGGTTGATCCGAATAGAGGATTCTTATTCTTTATAATTTGCGTTGCAATATTATTTGGTAGAACGTTTATTGTGGACAATTTAATTGCTAAACGAGGCATATAACAACAATTGTATTGTATAAATAATTTGGATCACAAAATGGTCATTAGCTTTATGAACAATCAGCGCGCGTGAGCTTGTTCATATAATATTTCTAATATTGGTGCATGTTTGATAGGCAAGATTGTAGAATGATTTTGGTTTTTTTTTGAAAAATTAAGTTATTTAAAATATAAGTTTCGTTTGATTAAAAAGTTATAAGAGATTATAGAACTAACGATCCTTAATAATCTCTTAAAATCAAATGCTACTTCACGTAACTTTTTAAATGATATTTTCTTATAATATTTTTTTTATTGATCTTCAGTTCCATCTCCACGTGCAGCTTCATCTCCAATTCTAACATTTATAAGACACACCTTTTTACCTCTATTGGCATGTCATAATCAAATTAAAAATAAAAAACAGTGGATTTTTTTATAGGATTTTAGTAAAACATGAATGACTTCATTAACCAAAACCAAAAGATATGAGGCATTTGCAAGTTTTATTAATCTTTATTAAAATAGTAAGTAATTAATTACCATTTTATTGTAAAGTAGTGAGTGTGCTATGTTAAAAGGTGTAGTTGGTATTTAGTTGAATTCATTCAATGGATTGATTTGTTATCTTTTAATAAACCAGGTTACATGTATAATTTTTCCTTTTTTGGCATCTTATTTATATTTATGAGAACTTCACGTTTTGCAAGTAAGCATTTCTTTTTAACTATGGTTGTTTAGATAATGAATGATATAGTGAGTAGTTGTAGAATTTATGGTTTTCTATAATGGTTTATTTTCTCTTATGAAACTTGATTTGAAAATTAATTTAATTGCATCGAAGTTTTTGGTTTTCATAATCTCACTCGTCTCTTTCCTGAATGTTTCTAAAAAATTTCATCAAAAACACCCAACAAATAGCTTGATTGGTTCAATAGTATTTCTTTCTTTAATTCTACGTGCATCAAAGATATATTTGAAGGATTTTTCTATGTATTGTGGTGGCTAATATTTCGTTTCAAAAAATATTTTTCCGACGATATCCAACCGCGTAAAGAGTTATGATGATTTAGTTTGGTTATCTTTTATTTTATGTTCTTGTTCATGTAACTCTAAAGTTAATCGGGTTACTATGATAAAGTATCATAGTACCATTTATTTGTAATCTTTTCTAACTCATTCCTAGATTTTCCACGTCGTTTGTTTAAGAAACAACGTGGATACTTGCAGTAAAATTATGTTAGACATGATCCCATATAACGTTTAAACCCGAATACTAAATAGGTTGAGTATCGAGTTGAAAATGTTTAGCTAACTTGGGTTTGATCAATCCGAATAAAAAAAATCTTATTCTTTATAAGTTGGTAGAACGTTTACTATGGACAATTTTATTGCTAAAGCAGACGTATAACAACAATTGTATTTTTATAAATAATGTGAATCACAAAAATGGTCATTAGCTTTGAACAATCAACGCGCAAGAGCTTATTCATAAAATCTTTCTAATCTTTGGGCATGTTTGGTAGGCATGATTGTATAATTATTATGCTTATTTTTTTTTGTAAAAATAAGCTATTTAAAATATAAGTTTCGTTTAATAAAAAAACTTATAAGAAATTAAAGAGAAAACAATTTTTAATAATCTCTTAAAATCAAATGCTACTTTTTGAAACTTCTAAAAATAATCTTTTCTTATGATAATTTTTTCTTGATCTTTAGTTCCGTCTCCATGCACAACTTCATCTTCAATTCTAACAACATTTACATTTACGAAACACATTTTTTATGTCTGATGGCATGACATAGGGTCTGTTTGGTGAAAGTAACTGGTGTTGCTGGAAGTGAAGGTAGATGGTGCTGGAAATTATGAAAAGATATTAATATTAAAGGCTACATGAATCAACTTTTGATTTTAAGAGATTATGAAAGATTATTATTTTTTGTTTGGTGAAAGTAACTGGTGTTAGAACTAAAGATGGTGCTAGAGATGAATATGGTGCTCGAGATTATGAAAAAAATATTATTATTAAAAGCTACATGAATCAACTTTTAATTTTAAAAGATCATGAAAAATTATTTTTCTATAATCTCTTATAAGCTGATACGTCAAACAAAGATTATCTAATAAATGACTTTTTTTTTCAAAAAAATAATCACTATCTCTATATGATCTCCATGCCAAACACACCCTTACACTTAAAGAAAGAAATATTATTGAACCAATCAAGCTATTTGTTCAATAATATATCTTTATTTTAAGTATAAATCTATGAAAGATATCTTTGACGGATTTTTTTATGTGATGTGGTGGCTAATATTCCTTTTCAGAAATTATTTTTTTGGGCGATAGTTTATCGCGTAAAGAGTTTCCTTTTTATGATTTAGTTTAGTTATCTTTTACTTTGTGTTCTAGTTGATGTAACTCTAAAACCAATCGGGTTACTTTGATGATGAATCATAGTACCATTTGTTTGTAATCTTTTCTCTCTCATTCATAGCTTTTTAATGTTGTTTTAGAAAAAAATGTGGACACTTGTAGTAAAACTATGTGAGACATGATCCTATATCACGTTTAAACCCGAATACTAATTGAGATGGAGTACGGAGTTGAAAAAGTTTAGCTAACTAGGGTTTGGTCTATTCGAAAAGGATTCTTATTGTTTATAATTAAATTCTATAAACAATGCATTTAAACTTGCATAAACAAGAAATTTAGTTACACGACCATTATACTCATATTCATGTTAACTTGAATAGAATGAATCCTAACTCAAAAAACCAAATTCAAATAAGGTCAAGTTACACTATGTTATTTTTAACCTTAGTTCGACTTTAAGCCTATCAAAATTGACCTAGATCGGACCAACCTGATACTATTAACATACTATTATATTGGTTTATTTTTGTGGTAGTCAATTAAATTAGGATTCACATAGAGTATCGAATAACAAAGGGCTTGATTGATTCAATAATATTTCTTTCTTTAAGTGTAAGGGTATGTTTGGTATGGAGATTATGAAGATATTGTGATTACTTTTTTGTAAAAATAAGTGATTTATAAAATAATCTTTGTTTGACATATCAGCCGCTTATAGAGATTATAAAAAAAATAATCTTCCATAATCTATTAAAATCAAAAGTTAATTCATGTAACTTTTAATAATAATCTCTTTTCATAATCTCCAGCACCATCTCCATCTCCAGTACTATCTCTAGTTTCGGCACAAGTTATTTTCATCAAATATACCCTAAGATTATAAAAGATATCTTTGAAGGATTTTGCTATGTCATGTGGTGGCTAATATAACGTTTTAGAATATATATCTTTTGCGATAGTCAAGAGTGTATTTTCTGATGATTTCACCCTACAAATAAAACATAAGGTGCAAGAAGTAGGAGGTTTGTAAACCTTGTAACCCTTTAGCAATGGCACGAT
Organism: Glebionis coronaria; assembly: GCA_025667525.1. Lineage (NCBI taxonomy): Eukaryota > Viridiplantae > Streptophyta > Magnoliopsida > Asterales > Asteraceae > Glebionis > Glebionis coronaria. The sequence goes on from CM046880.1 coordinate 405,021,857, forward strand.
CGAGAATAGTTGGCTAAATCATACACCATAAAGAGCAAAGAAGAAAAAGAACATTAATAGCTGAATTTAGTTGTAATCTCAGGTTATACATTTCAAATATTTTTTTACGCAATATTATCGAGTTATGGATTCGATTATCAGATTCACGTTGTCGAGTTATCACGTCACGGAGTCGACCACTAGGTCATTTGTTTCTTGTTAAAAATGTGATGTTCTTCATGTTGAGTTACACTTTTGGACTTGACTAGTACCCCTTTCGGGTTCATTTGTTTCATGTTAAAAATGTTGGATAATTAGTTATAGGTATTTTAATTACAACGTGTTAGATCTAGAAAATATGAACGTGAAAAATAGTCATTGGTACTAATTGATCGAGTTCTATTGGTTTGACTAGTACGTGCTCCATTGAGTTCCATTGCTTATATCTATATATATGTGTTACAGTTTAATAAAAGTTAAATTATTTGTCGCTGGTTGCTAAGTTTTTACCCTAATATTCGGTATTAATTGGAATTAACGATTGCTAGAAAAATTGTTTCGATATTCATTGAAATCAACAGATCCAATTTATTTATCTTGTTTCTAATCTACATCAACCAACCCTTTCAAACCTTGAACTGCAATGGAGTTTACCAATGTTTTAAAATCCGGTTTTTAGATCGACCCGCTCAAGTCACCGGGTCCGGGTCAACCCGATTTTCTAATAAAAATATTTTCTTTATATTTTTAAGAATTAACAAAAATTATATATAAAAATCATAAAAACTCCCGTAAATTAAAGATATAAATTGTTTATCAACCAATATAATATGTAAAACTAAATTTCGTCGCTAATACGTAAAATTTACTAATCTTTTTTAAAGAAATACCCGACAAAATTGAAACGCGACCCGAGTCTCGAGAACCGGGTTGACCCGGGTCACCCCGAATCCGGCGGGTCTAGCTGGGTCTCGAAAAAGTGAAACCCGGGTCAATATGACCCTTTTTTCGGCCGGAACCAGGGCAACCGGTTAAGTGGCCGGGTCGACCCGAGTTTAAAAACATTGGAGTTTACCATTGTATACATTGTGAAAATTACATTTCAAACCATTATATTTCGAGTTGAATATGTTTTACATTTTTACTAATAATACTTAATATCACAAATAAGATCAATTAGGCCCAACAACTCTTTTGAAATGTTGATCTACGAAGTACTTATTAACTTATTGATGTTCAGCCACTTGATGCCCGCTAGGAAACAACCTATCTTTTTATTTTTCTAGTTCTTATCTAGTGACAAAAATAAGAAGTTTTGAAATAACATCATGAAAAAGAGATTCATAAATACTTCACAATATAGGGTTTGAAAAAGAGTTTTCTGTCGAGTTTAATTAGTGATTTTTTTAACTAGGCAAGTACCCATCTTATGATAACTCCTACTGAAGGTTTTGATGAAGAAAGTTATGAGTGGTTAAACTCGTAAGAAATGGAAAACAACCTATCTTTTCCTTTTTCTAGCTAGTTCTTATTTATTATTTAGTGACAAAGATGGAAAGTTTGACACAACCTCACGAAAAAGAGATTCACAAATAGATCACAATATATGGTGTCACGTAAATCACAAATTGGTTTCGCCCAAAATCAAATATGAGAGAAGGCATGGACAAAAGATTTGGTTGAAATATGTACGGCTCGGTTTTGATTTTCGGGTATGATTCACGGTCTATTATGCTCAACTCTATGTGCAAAGTGTATTGTCGATATAAAGTTTTATATGTTTGGTTACATAGTGATCACTCCGCTTTTAAAGTTGATGGTAGGATATTAATAAAATTGCTAAAAAAAGATATTAATACTAAATAGTTAGTAGGTATTCATGCGTTGCCCCGTCCGGTAATTTTTAACATAATTTTTGGCTATATATATTTTAATTTTATGTTTTCCTTATAACGACATCTAAAAAACGATAATTTAATGTTTGGGTGACTTTATCTAATTTGCTAACCGAACTAATAGTGACCCCAGTTTATCTTACGGTGTTTGGACGTGAGGTATGTCTTTTAATTAGTTTTGCTTTCTTAGAGTAAAACAATTACGGGTATACCTATAGCACATGCCCTCATAGTGCAATTTTCTTTTATTTAAGAACTTTTGATAGTTCGTCTAACATTAAGTGCATAAGTTTACAGAAAAAAACAGTGCACTATAAAGAGTTTATGCGACTGCCACTATCATAAACGTGTTTAAAAAAAGCTTATCAAGACATGTATGAAATTCTTTTGCCCCAAGCCTTGACCAACGTTTTATTAGGAAATAATATAATAAATGTCATGTCCTTTTTTATTTCATTAATCATGTTTCCTTTTCTAGAGCAAAAATATTTGATTCATTTGCCCATCAAATAATCAAACACGCAAAATATGAAATAAAGTAATAGAGATGAGTTATTTTGCATTTTTGTTTTTCATTAGAAATTAAAAGACAAATTCTTACCTTTCATTTATCTTGTATCTAATAACGAAGATTAACCTAATATTTAAAAAAAAAACACGAAGGGGTTATTTTTGCCAAAATGTTCAAAAGTTGTAAAAATTGGTGGAGGTACCAAAGTTGTAAATATGACGAAGTAATGATTTATCACTTGTAATATTTCATTCATTATCAGATTTATCACTAGTGATGTTTGATTACTTTTATCACTAGTGAAATATCATTTGTGATAACCATTTTTCGTCTATTTATAATTTTGTCATACCGCCGTTTTTATACAACTTTTAGATATTTTGACAAAAATAATTCGTCCATTATTTTTTTAATCTTAAGTAATTGATGGCTAGAATTTATACCTTGAATACCATAAAAAACAAGATTTCAAAATAACTTTTTCACCCGTTACTTTTTTTACAAGTTAGTTGTATCTCAAAAGTACCAACTACTCTCTTCATTTGTTCCCACCTAGTAATTTAAGTTATGTTCATGATTGTTCATGTTTTTGGTATCTTACTTACATTTATGATAACATTACACATTGTAAGAAAACATCCTTTTTTAGTTGGTATCTTAAGACAATGATGCACTGAGTCATTGAAAAATTTATGATCTTATATAATAGTTTATTTCCTTTTATGAAACATGCTTTGAAAATTGTAATTTAATTGCATTTAAGTTATAGTTTTGAGTTTTTAACCCTCGAAGAAATCGAAATTATTTGAAATATTGTGGTAGAAAGGAATAATGGGGAAACATAAATTTTGTGTCAGTTCAGTTTATTTAAGCTAGATGCATGATTAACTAGTTGGCTAACCTATTTTCAGTTTAATTGGTTTGATCCTATAGAAAGAAATAAGAAATATACATAATATATACACTTGGTTTGTTTGTAATTAGTTGGTAAAAATACTTTTTTTTTTCAAAAAAAAATCCCATTACCAATCGAGAAAACTAAAAATTCATTTAGTTACTCAACTAACAAATTCTTTCTGAAAGAATTAAGTTCTTATTAAAAAAATCGTAATAACTTACATTTTAGATGTTCGTTGCCCTTGGATTTTTCAGATGGTCGTCGCTGGTGGAGTATCCATAACCCTAGTATTTCCCACCCCACTTCATGTGAGTTGTGGTTTAACAACCTCAACATCAACAACCTTCAAAAGTGAATCGACGGATTTTTGACATATAATTTAACAACGAAATTCTAACACATTTTTCTGTCACTTTCCATCTGAATTCCGACGACCATGAATACACCAACAAAGTATTTTCGTCGCAAATAACTTATATCGACGGATTTTAGACGGAAATGTTTGTCGCTACGTGTTATGTTGTAGTGGTAAATGGTTGCGTGAATGGCGGAAACACATGTTGCAATGACTTGTCTTACGGTGTTAGGACATTTTTGTTTTCTTAGAAGGACATAACTATATGGCACTAGCATAACCTTGTAGTGTTAGAGCGCAGGGAGTCATCACTCCGAGTGAGTGTATTTTGGGGTGCCACGTCAGCAAAACTCACTCACTCACATGAAAAAAATAGGGGTGTCATCACTCCAAGTGATTTCCAGTTTTTCAGAATTTTACAAAACACCCCCTAAACAAACTTAAATATTTCATTAAACATAAGCAACATTACAATACTTTTAAAATAAAACGAACATAATAAAAAAGACATACGAAAATTAAAAAAACATACGAAAATTAAAAAAACATACGAAAATTAAAAAATCATACGACCCGCCGTTTAGTTTTCTTCATCTTCATATGCATCTTCTTCTCCGTGGTCAATTTGATTCCAGATATGATCCATAAGGTTTTGTTGAAGACTTTGATGGGTTTGTCGGTCACGTAGTTCTTTGTTTTTTCGGCGGTAAACTTCACACCGCTCAACCCATGTTCGTTGCATATTTCTTGACGGGTTAACGTAATTTTGGTTCCAATCTAACACCTACATACCTTGATCTTTCAAAATCATCTTATGAAGTATGATGCGCGTATACATGAGTCGCCGTAAGTTGTTTACTTCATATGTTGGGGTTTACTTCGTTCCAACAGGGTGAAGATAATCAATAGCCTAACTACGTACCAATGAATGGTTACCGGATATCTCTTGGAGTCGTGTAATCACTTTCCAAAGAAGATTATTCGACCCTATGCCTGGGTTAACACGAATACCTCCTTGGGATAAAACCAAAAGTTAGTTCTTGTTTTAGGCACAAATCAAGAACTCTCTGCGTGTAAGTGTTTCCTGTTTTTTTGTATATTTCATCATGCAAAATATGATCACTATTTATAGTGATCCTATTCCTTAAGGAATGTAACTCCTAGTCAAAGGTATTAAGAGCATTAATCGGCCTATTAATCTCATAATTACCTTCATAAAGCATAGTGGTTACATGACCATAAACCTGGTCATCAAGTCAATATTCAACCCTCATTAACTGGTCAAAGAGGTTACAAAGACTTTGTGCATCACTAGGAGCAACGTCCTAACCAGGAGCAGCATCCTAACCAGGAGCAGCTTCCTAACCAGGAGCAACTTCCTGACCAGGAGCAACTTCCTGACCAGGAGCAGCTTCTTACTGATATCACAACCACTATATTGAGTCCAGGGAGGTAAGGGACTTAATGGGTGTACACTTCGTACCTCCAAACCCATTTACAAGTATTACCCGTTCCCACAGTTGCACTAAATTTCCAACAATCCTCCCCAATTTAGTACAATTCCTTTTTGCATGAAAATCAACTTTAGCAAAACCAGTGCATAAATGAAAATGTCCTGAGGATTGAATTTCCATCTTAGTACATCACTCCAAATATTCGAGAATCAGGGTGTTCTAAGAATTGAACCCTTCAACTACTTTGAACACCTGAAGATAACATACACCCAAGTTTTCAAACACTTAAAACGCTCCTGACACCATACAAGCCATGTGTCCATATCCAATTCATAAATGTTGTAAGAGCCAAAGTCCATGCTCCTTGAGGCGGCGAAACCTCAACATTTACATAGGTGGTTCCTCTTTAGTTCATGCTCCTGCTTAAGCACTTTTTCAAAGAAATTAACCATTAAGAAGTTTATAACTTCATCCTCCTTTCAGCAGGTACAAGCACATCCTTGGGATGATATACATGTGCTTCAGTCCCCTGAATGTTCAGCTTTCCACATTGAACTCAGCTCCCAAGTTTCCTCAGGAGGGAGTTGGGTGTCCTAGCATTCAGTGACTAGAGTGGACTTTTAAACCCATCCCTTTACCAGACTTTATAACCAAGTCTCTAGCCAATGCCTTCGTCAAGTGATCAACTAAGTTTTGTTGAGACCTCACAAACTCTATTGAAATCACCCCATTCGTGATCAACTTACGAATCATGCCATGTCTAACACCTAGGTGTCTAGACTTGCCATTGTACATCTGGCTATATGCCTTAGCCAATGTAGCTGCACTATCACAACGGATAGAAATGGGTGCCATAGGTTTGACCCACAATGGAATCTCAAGAAGCAAGTTTCTCAACCATTCAGCCTCTTTACCAGCAGCTGCTAGAGCCACAAATTCAGATTCCATTGTTGAACCAGTAATGCAAGTTTGCTTTTTGGATGCCCAAGAAATTGCACCACCACCAAGAAGGAATACCCAGCCACTTGTGGATGAATTATCCTCAGTATTGCTGATCCAACTTGCATCAGTGTAACCTTCCAACACTGAAGGATATCCAGTATAAGACAAACAATAATCCATTGTTCCTTTCAAATACTTCAGTACCCTCTGAATTGCTTGCCAATGCTGAGTACCAGGATTACTAGTATACCTACTCAGTTTACCCACAGCAAATGCAATGTCAGGCCTAGTACTAGTCATGGTATACATCAAGCAACCAATAACCCTAGGATACTCAAGCTGGGAGACAGCCTGACCATTGTTAGGCATTAGTTTCTCACTTGTATCCATAGGTGTACTTACTGGAGTACAATCAAAGTGATTGAATTTCTTCAGCACCTTCTCAATGTAATGAGACTGAGAAATTACAATACCATCACTTTCATGTTTAATCCTTATGCCAAGGATAACATCAGCCTCCCCCATGTCTTTCATGGAGAACTCTGATGACAAAAAATCCTTTGTCTGATCAACCTTAGCTTGGTCAGTACCACAGATTAACATGTCATCAACATATAGGCAAATGATGACTCCTTTACCAGATTCATCAAATTTGCTATATACACATTTGTCAGCTTGGTTAAGTGAATAACCATTAGACAAAACCACTTCATCAAATTTCTGGTGCCATTGCTTAGGTGTCTGCTTCAGTCCATATAAGGACTTAATTAGTTTACACACCATACCTTCATGACCAGGCATGATGAAGCCCTGAGGTTGGTTCATATAAACCTCCTCATCCAAGTCACCATTCAAGAATGCTGTCTTCACATCCATCTGATGAATAATCAGATTGTGTATACTTGCTAGAGCAATCAGCATTCTTATGGTACTGATACGTGCTACTGGAGCATAAGTATCAAAATAGTCTATCCCTGACTTTTGTTTAAAGCCCTGAATGACTAACCTTGCCTTGAACTTTTCAACAGTTCCATCTACCTTCATTTTCCTTTTGAAAATCCACTTGTTACCAAGTGGATTACAACCTGGAGGTAGATCAACCAACACCCAAGTGTTGTTGCCCATGATGGAGTCCATCTCATCATTTATTGCTTCTTTCCAGAAAGCAACATCCTGGGACTTCATTGCTTCATCAAATGTTTTGGGATCATCCTCAACATTAAAGCAATAGTAGAGTTGGTCAGAGACCTCATCTCTTGTACCTTCAACCAAGTATAGTTGAAACTCAGGTCCAAAATTCCTTGGAGTCCTATGCCTTGTGCTTCTTCTAAGCTCAGGCTCAGGTTGCTGAACCACAACCTCATCAGTGACCCTTTTAGGTTCCACTGAAACACCAGTGTCCTCAGCTCCTATAGGAGTCATAAGGCTTGGTCTAGGGACTGATGAGAACCTAGTCTCATCAAAGTTAGCATCCCTTGATTCAATGATTGAGTTTATTGAAACTGAATCATTAGGTTCAATAACATAGAACCTATAAGCCTTGGAATGCTCAGCATATCCAACAAAGATGCATTCAATGCCTCTTTCACCCAAGGTTTTTACCTTTGGATCAGGGAGTCTTACAACAGCCCTACAACCCCAAACTTTGAGGTAGTTCAAGTTTGGTTTCCTTTTAGTCCAGAGTTCATAAGGGGTAATCATGTTCCTTTTATTAGGAACCCTATTTAATAAATAGCAAGCTGTTAACATAGCTTCTCCCCAAAACCCTTGACTCAGTCCTGAGTAGGACAACATGGAGTTAACCATCTCTTTTAGTACTCTATTTTTCCTTTCTGATATACCATTTTGTTGTGGAGTATAGAGGGCAGTTGTTTCATGGATTATTCCAACAGACTGAAAAAACTGATTATTCATGTACTCACCTCCCCTATCAGTCCTAAATCTTTTGATTTGGACTCCTTGTTGTAATTCAACTTCAATTTTAAATACTTTAAATTTATCTAATGCTTCATCCTTAGTATGCAACAAATAGACATAACAAAACCTTGAAGCATCATCAATAAATGTTACCAAGTATTTCTTATTCCCTAATGAGGGAGTAGCATGCAAATCACATAGGTCACTATGGATTAGCTCCAAAACTGTAGTTACACGTTTTACATCCTGAAATGGTTTCTTAGTAATTTTATTCAGCATACAAGTCTGACACTTATCAGTGTCCATGTCAAAAGCTGGAATTAACCCATCCTTAGACATATCTTGCATCCTCTTATAGTGGACATGGCCTAGTCTAGAATCAATATTAAGCCTGAACATTTGATTACTCAAATAGCCAAAACCAATAAACACACCATGTTTGGATAAAACAAATTTATTAGATTCAATCACTTGTTTATAACCACAATTATTCAAAACACTACTAAAAACCAAGTTCTTCCTAATATTAGGAACATGCAAAACATTAAACAAAGAAACAATCTTTCCAGAACTAAATTTAAGATCTACACAACCACGTCCATGCACTAGGGCTGTTGACTCATTTCCCATGTGAAGAATAGATCCATCATTCATTGACTCATAAGTCTTGAACCAGCATCTATCTTTACACACATGTACTGTTGCTCCAGAGTCAACCCACCACGCAAAATCATCATCCTGCACAAAGTAAGCTTCAGATACATATGTAACATAATAAATCTAGAGAGATTCATTAAACATATTCTGACCTTTTGTGCCTGATCCATTAGCTTGGTTGCCAATGCTAACACCTTTGCAATCCCTTTTGAAGTGTCCAGGTTTCCCACACTTCCAACAAGCCACTGATGACTTCTTGTTAGGATTAACTTTGGTGTTATCCTGATGCTTACGTTTTCCCTTGTTGTCATTGTACCTGGTGGAGTTGTTATGCTCTACCATATTGACAACAGATGAACCAGCAACATTGTTGCTCTTTGGCTTATCACTTTCATGCACCCTGAGGGATTCCTCAATGCGCAAATGACTGCCCAACTCAACAAGAGTTAACTCCTCCTTCTTATGTTTCAAGGTGTGCTTGAAATCTTTCCAAGAAGGAGGTAGTTTGTCAATGACACACGAGACCTGAATGGTCTCATCCATGTTCATTTTATGTTGTGTAAATCTGCCAAGTATTCCAAGAAGTTCATTGTATTGTTCCATGACTAGTCTTGAATCAGTCATTTTGTAATTTGTGAAATCACTCACAAGGAACTTCTTACTTGATGCATCCTCAACCATATATTTGGCTTCCAAGGAATCCCATAGTTCTTTAGCAGATTCAACATTTTGGTAAATATCAAATAAAGAATCAGACATACCATTGAGAATTATGTCGCGACACACATAATCATCATTCTCCCATTTGCTCCTTTTCCTCAGTTCCTCCAAAGTAGCATCATCACCACCATCAGGAATGGGAGTGGTCAGCACGTACACCACGTTCATGGTAGAAAGAAGAAAGTGCATCTTCTTCTGCCATCTCCTAAAATCAACCCCTTCAAACTTGTCCAGTTTGGAGAAGTTAGCCACCATATGCTTCATTGCCGCCGCCATTGATTATCACAAAATAATCTTCTTTGATTGTTGGGGTTTACTTCGTTCCAACAGGGTGAAGATAATCAATAGCCTAACTACGTACCAATGAATGGTTACCGGATATCTCTTGGAGTCGTGTAATCACTTTCCAAAGAAGATTATTCGACCCTATGCCTGGGTTAACACGAATACCTCTTTGGGATAAAACCAAGAGTTAGTTCTTGTTTTAGGCACAAATCAAGAACTCTGTGCGTGTAAGTGTTTCCTGTTTTTTGTATATTTCATCACGCCAAATATTATCACTATTTATAGTGATCCTATTCCTTAAGGAATGTAACTCCTAGTCAAAGGTATTAAGAGCATTAATCGGCCTATTAATCTCATAATTACCTTCATAAAGCATAGTGGTTACATGACCATAAACCTGGTCATCAAGTCAATATTCAACCCTCATTAACTGGTCAAAGAGGTTACAAAGACTTTGTGCATCACCAGGAGCAACGTCCTAACCAGGAGCAGCATCCTAACCAGGAGCAGCTTCCTAACCAGGAGCAACTTCCTGACCAGGAGTAACTTCCTGACCAGGAGCAGCTTCCTACTGATATCACAACCACTATATTGAGTCCAGGGAGGTAAGGGACTTAATGGGTGTACACTCCGTACCTCCAAACCCATTTACAAGTATTACCCGTTCCTACAATTGCACTAAATTTCCAACATCATACGTGCGTGCTGGTTGACGTAGTATTCCCCAACGTCCTTGGAGAACACCAAATGCACGCTCAACATCTTTACGTGCACCTTCTTGATGCCTTTTGAAGTGAGCATGTTTGGCGTCAGTTGCAACCGTAAAAGACTTCACGAAACTCGCCCATTGTGGGTAAATACCATCCGCTAAGTAATACCCATTTTGATACTCAACTCCGTTAACCGTATACGGTTTTACCGGTGCTTCGTCATTCAGAAGGTCATCAAATAACGAAGAATTATCTAAAACATTAATATCGTTATTCGCACCTGTCATCCCAAAAAACGCATGCCAAATCCACAGATCTTGCGAAGCAACAGCTTCAAGCATCAAAGTAGGGTATCTTTTATAACCACCAGCGTATTGCCCATGCCACGCAACTGGACAATTTTTCCATTCCCAGTGCATACAATCAATGCTGCCAAGCATCCCCGGAACACCATGTCTCGTAAGATGTAGATCATATATTTGATCAACATCGGCCGGAGTTGGTTTTCTTAAATACTTGGCCATATACAAGTCAATAACACACATATTAAAATACATTAGACACTCACGTCCGCTTCGATTAGCAATTTGTAAATATTCATCAAATGCATCCGGCGTGTTGCCGTATGCCAATTGACGTATAGCCATTTTGCACTTCATAATAGCACTAATACTCATTCGACCCGTAGCATCGGGTCGAGAAGTAAAATAATAAAAATGCGCAGGAAGAGGATCGGCCTGATAATTTTTTATGCCGTTAACTACTTTTAAAAATAGTCTTCGGCTCATTCGAAATCATTCACGAAACTTAACCAAAGGATACCTGCAATTCTCAACGAAATAATCGTTCATGAGCCGTTCCTCAGCACCTTCTCGGTCACGGTTGACTGGGGTCCGAGATAGTCTTGGACGATTCTCTTCTTCAAGCAACCGTTGATAATGATTGTGTGCTATTGGCAAGAAGTAAGCATCGAATTCCTCATCGATTTCAAAAAATGACGGAACGTGATCGGGATTCATATTTGTTTGTAGAGAGTGTTTATGTTTTGGTGTGTAAGAAATGGTTGATTTTGAGTTATAATTATAGACGGATCGAAAAATATAGCCGTTATAATTCGAATTTCCAAAAACTAGCCGTTGGGGGGGTGAAATGAAATTTTTTCGAAAACTAGCCGTTTGGGCGGGCTGAAATGATTTTTTTTAAAAATATAACCGTTTGGGGGGGGGGGGGGGGGGTAAAATGAATTTTTTTTTAAAAAAAATCAACTCACACGACGTGAGTATACCCACGCAGGGGACTCACGCCGCGATTTTGGCCAGGGGTGGGAGTGATCACGCCTCTCGCGCCGTGGGTTTGGCACTCCACGACGCCATGATTCCCTGCGCTCTTAGGACGTGAGGTATGTCTTTAAGTTAGTTTTGCTTTCCTGTTTAACTAGTAGTGTAAAACATTTGCGGCCATACCTAATGGCACAAGCATGACAAAAATTTAAGTGTTTGTGATTAACCTTTTTATGTAAGAAAGCCATCAACAGGTATGTTTGGTATGTGTATTTGGTTAATGGCACACGTTTAATAAATAATTTTTAGAATATTATTTTGTATTTAAAAGAACTTGTTCAACATATATGAAATTTCATTGTCCTAACGTTAACCAACGTTTTTATTAAGAATGAATATAATAAATATCATGTAACTTTTTATTTCATTATTCATGTTCCCTTTTCTAGAGCAAAAATATTTAATTCATTTGCTCAAAATTTATTTCTATGAAATAAAGTAAAATTTTCATTCTAAATAAAATGTGTCTGCTACTCATTTCATTAATTTCGTTATAAATATGATACTTCAAAAGGTTCATGCTACTCCTTTTATTAAGTTTATTGATTTGTTCCCTCCTAGTAGTAATCTAGGTCATATTCATGATTTGTCATTTCAAATAGAAGTTACCTGCTACTCCTTTCACAAGTTCCTTATAAATATGGTACCTTAAAAGGTACCTACTACTCTCTTCATTAATTTTTGTGGATATGATAAATTGATTTGTTCATATTTTTTTGATATGTAATTTACATTTATTATAGATCTACACATTGCAAGAAAACACCCTTCAAGCTAAGTTCACTAAGATAATGCAGAGAGTTGTTGAGAAATTCATGGTTTTATATAATGGTTTATTATCTTTTTTGAAAGGTGTTTTAAGATTAATTTAATTACATTTAAGTTCTAGGATAGACTAGACGAGTACCCGCGCATAGCGACGAAATCTCTAGCGGCAACTAATTAACGATATATGATATCGTGATACATTTCTGTGTATGAATGCGATATACGTGTACATGCAAAGATAATCACATAGGCACGTACCCGCGCCTAGCGGCATTATAGTTTTTCTTACGAACACTTATTTTAGATTAACTTTATTTATAAAACGAAATAAATGGATTAAGTTCATAGCCTTTTAATCAATAACAATAGAATTATTAAAATCTAATGTCACGCTCTTATAAATTGTTTTCTAAAACATTTAATTGTATTTTTTATGAACATTGTTACGACAATTTTTTTATTCTAAAAAGATGGTTAAACTACAATTACACAAGTTATAATCCGTGAGAGACTAAATTTATTGGGATTTTTTATACGCAGCCACATAATACAAGGAAGTTGCCAATAAAATACATAGAGTTTGTAAATACCCATCACATGAAACAACTGAATGTAATGTTTGGATATACAGTTCAAAATGCATGGATAAAATAATATGCAAGGCTTATGTTTTGACTTATGAAATACGTAGTCGGAGAAAAAGAAGAGCCTCCAAAGAAACCCACAAGACCCTCGTAACTTGAAAATGTCATACCAATTAGGTGCAATATATGCTTGCCATTCTTAAGTGTAATTAAGTATGGGTAGTATTATCTTATTTTGGGATCATATATTGTATGTGTGGAAAATTATCAAAGTGAAAGTTCTTAAGCCCGTCTATTTATTTTACGTATCATATATCATATGATCTCGTGATAAGAACTCTAAAGGAGAAAAACTGATATTTGGGCATTCAAAAACTATATTAAAAAAAAGTGGTTCGGATTGGTATACACCCATATCTCACGTATCTTAACTCGAGTTATATCCCAACTTTTAAAATTGTATATTCTACTTATGGTATTTGAGTTTGTGCCCAAGATAGCCATTATATATGCATGAAAGAAACATAGCTAATCATGCAAAACAAACTCTCGAAAATACATGCAGGTGAGAGAGACATATATGTTACTAATCTTGTGAAAAGATATTCCAAAGACTAATTATGATCATCCTTATTAACTGTGACAGTGACGACGTCCATGCTTATGTACTCGTGTTCTTCTTGACAACAACACCATTATTCCCATCCTTGTTAGTAATATTCACTTTATGTGTTCAATTCGATATTATTTGCCTCTAGGTAACTACCATATCCGCTGGAATTCATACATTTTATGAATCATTAACATCACCAAATCAACACCAACCTACACAAATCATTATTACCGACGATTATCACAAGAAATATTACATTTTATACGTTGAGATAGTGTGTAATTCAAGGAGAGTTCGGTATAAAGTAAATAGAATATAAAGAAAGCACAAAAGTGTTTGAATTAAAAGTGTAAGCAAAACGAACCTCAACATTGTCATAAAGGTTTCTTTCATTTTCCAATTCTACATCTTCTCTTGTATTTCCTGTTTGCGGTTGAACTAAACCAACATTATGCTTATTTATAAAGCCAATGGTATTAAGTTTCTACTTCATTTGAAAAAATTCTTTCATTCGAGCCTATACTTTGAATTAGAAGAGATAAATGTCCAGCAAATAGTTTCTAAGTATTACATTTTCCAGCTAATATGCGTTGCAAATATTTAAATGTCCAGCAAATACTTTCCAGTTAATACATTCTCCAGCCATGTGTTTTTATTAATAGTTCAACATTTCTGAAATTAGTTTATCAACTTTCAACATTATACATTTAAAGTTTCAACAATTCTAAAAATAGTCATTTTCAACCAAAGGGATACACCATTTATAATGTAGTATAGATATAGAAAGGTGAAATGGGAAACATAATCATCATGTAAGTTCAATATATTCACACCAGATGCACGATTAAGTAGTTTGCTAATTGGTTTTTGGTCTAATTGACAGAGAGAAATAATGAATGTACAAAAAACAGACACAGGTATTTTAGCTTTATCATACGTATCCCTTCATATGTAGTTCAATATACATGATTAGTTAGTTTTATATTATGTATATAAATTTGCGTGGTAAACTTGAAGATCTAGAAAACATGAATGACAAAAACGTTTTTATTCCAATTGCATGGCAAACATGGAAAACTAACCCAATGCTTATATGTTCCATCGATTAGATTGGTCATCGGTAAATATTAGGGCGTCTACTATGATGGTTAATACATATGTTTGTCTGTTCCATTGGTTAGATTGGTCATCGGTAATGCATACAAATAGGAACATATTCGTGTCAAGGTTTTTCATTTCATACTACACATTTTGATAGTTAACTACTTCAAACATATGATACAACGTTTGATTTTCTGACGTGTCTCCACCTTAACGCGTTAAACTTGCCACGCCCCTCTTGGTTCACACATGGTTTACAAAATTTTGGGATAGTTCGGCGGCCTGCGAACCCATTGATTTTTGTATGTGTGAATGTGTTGTGGATTTGTGAGGTATGTTTATGTTTATGTTGTGATACATGTAAACGTTAAACATCGTGGTAAAGACTCTAGGGTTAGATAGTGAGACCAATGATGGACCAAGAACAAGATTCATCAAGTTCATTTTATAAAAAGTATAAAAAATCGTAACCCAATGCATCGGGATCATTTAAAAAATCGATATACTTGATATAGTCTAACACTACGTAAGAAAAATTAATGTGGTTCTTATGCACCTTTGTGAACCTCTTGAGCTGAGACAGAATAATGATGTGGCGTCGTGGAAGTGGTAATCACTACACATGATCTAATATATTTTCAATTCATGAAACTTAAAAATGCATGACGCTTATATAGACATAATAAGCACTGTAAGCTAAATAGTGTTAGAGATATCCTAATCTTACATCAAATAATTCAATGATGTAGCACTACTAATAGATAAAGCTCCTATGGCTGTTATCAAAGAGATTGAAGCTACCAGATGCAGGTTCTTCCACGGTCACGATATTGGTTGTAAAAAAGCTACTTGGGTAAGCTGGAGTAAAGTGCTAAGTGCGAAAGATAGAGGAGGTTTAGGAGTTCCTAGTATGTATGCGCTGAACCGTAGTATGTTGTTGAAGTGGTTATGGCGATTTATTTCTCAACCTGATTGTCTATGGTCCAGGGTGATTAAAGCGTTATACGGGAATAAAGGGGGTATTGAGAGAGGTTCTAATCTCAAGGCTTATTCGAATTGGAGCTCCATCATTAAAGAAGTTTTATTAATTAAAAATAAAGGAATAGACTTCTTTGAATTCGTTAATCATAAAATGGGGAACGGTAAATCGACCAGATTTTGGGAAGACATGTGGTGTGATGGCAAGAGATTGAAAGATATGTTTCCGAGATTGTACGCGTTAGAAGATAATAAAATGGTGACAGTAGATGGCAAAATTAATAGTAGTTCACTTGATCATTCTTTTCGGCGTTGCATTAGGGGGGAGTAGAAGCTAAGTAGTTTAAGGTTATGGAAGAGGTGGTAAGGGCTGTGTAGCTCAGACTGTGTGGCGACAGGTTTGTGTGGTCGTTGAATAACTCAAGAGAATTCTCGGTAGCATCTTTTCGGAAGCACATGGACATTGATAATACTCCAGAGGGTAGGGAGCAGACGCTATGGTGTAAGTATGTTCCAAGTAAGGTAAATGTTTTAGCTTGGAAAATTCTGTGGGATGCTCTTCCTTCCATTTAATTTATCTCGACGTGGGATCACTATCGAGTCAATTTTATGTCATGTTTGTGAGGCTAAGGTTGAATCGGTTAATCATTTATTTTTTGAGTGCGAAGTAGCTCAGCATCTTACTAAGAAGATTTGTTTATGGTGGAATATTGACTACTCTAATTGTGCTTCGTTTAGAGACTGGAAGGCTTGGGTTGTGGATTCGCATGTCTTCAAGGTTAAAAGAGTATCTTACTGTTGTTTGGTTTACGTTATGGTGGTGTCTTTGGAATTATCGCAATAAGGTCCTTTTCGACACGAAGGCTGCTAAGAAGGACGAGCTTTTTGATAACATTATGTTCTTTTCTTTTAATTGGTGTAAAGCTAGAGGTAATTCCAATGTCAAATTCGACGATTGGTTTAAAACTTCATATCTTATGTAATTGCTAGCTCCTTGCTAGTTTTGGTCAATAAAATAGCTGTTAAAAAAAACAATCAGCCGGTGTAGGCAAGAAGATTGTGGAAAGATTATATTTTTTTAACAATAAATTATTTAAAATATAAGTTCCGTTTGATAAAAAAACTTATAAAAATTATAATTTTTTTTAATAATATCTTAAAATTAGTTGCTATTTCATGCACCTTTTAAAATTTGTTTTTTTATAATCTTCATTTTCTCCATCCACGCCTTATCTCCAATTATAACAATAAGTATTTTATCAAACATACTTTTTATATCTATGACATAACAAATCAAAAATCAAAAGTGATTGTTCTTTTAATTGCTTTTAGGGTATATTTAATATTCCGACTCGACATTGAAAGCAGACTAATCTTACCTTAATTTCCCTTTTGGATAGTGCCACCACCAAACATACACACCTAGTGATGTTTGAACTATTGACTTCTTGTTGGAGAGTGAATAACATCGAAGATTAAGAACACATCTGGATGGACCAGGCGCATTTATAATGAACTTGCGAATATTCGATGTTTTTTTCTAAAAATTAATGCTAGATCAAAAAAATCCACAACTATTTTGGACACCCACGAGACATATCTGGCTCCGTTCGTGCTTCCGTGCTTATAATCTAGGTTACACATACGATTTTTTATGTTTTAAGGTGCTTAATTTACATTTATAAAAGCTTCACATTTGGCAAGGAATCATCCTTTTTTTAACTAACGACATTTAGAATTCAGATAATGAATTAGTGAGTGGCTAGAGAATTCATAGTTTTCTATAATGATTTATTTTATTTTTTTGAAACCTATTTTGAAAATTATTTTTACATCTAAGTTTTGGTTTTCACAAGATTGAATACTCACCGCTCACATCTTCTAAATGTTTTTAAAATCTCTTCACCAAACACACTTGACAAATTGCTTGATTGGTTCAATAATATTTTTTTCTAACGTTTTGAAAATCAAGTCAGTGATTGACGCGACAAAGACACCGGTTCGCCAGGTCAATCAGTTCGACCTCCGAGTCAACCTAGTTTTATGCCAATGCCCAAACACCATTTTCTACTACGCAAACACTCATTGTGTTATAATTAACAGCTAAAAATCATGCTCCCTATGCGATTGAGAACCAATTGATGAGTTTACCGTTAAGATCTTTAAAAACAAAAACAAAGTAAATACCATGATATTTCAAATCTAATCTATGCATACAATCTTTGTATCAAACCAAATCACACCAAAATTATGGAAAATAAAGAATCAAAATTATATCATAACTTATGTTGGGTTAGGCTTCATTTGTGTACGATGTGCTTCCAGTCCTTTATTCAAATATGGTGATTATAAGTTTAATTTACTAGATTTGGGAGGTAGGTAATTATTTAATTTATGTTGGAAGTTATGCTCATGGCTAGAAACAAGTTAGGTAAGAAAGAAAAAGTTGGAAGTGGTGAATATATACCACACGTTCTTATTTTTCTTCAACATTAAAGTAGATAATATAAGAGATTCGGCGGTTATTGTTCACCCGGGTTGACCAGTGTTACGTAAAAACCGACGGTTCAATCCGGGCTTCAAATAATTAAGAACTCGGTTTTTGACCCGCTTTTTAAGGTTGAAATCGGTTAACTCGTTCGGGCTAAATCAGGGTTCAAAACATTGTTTCTAACTTTAAGTCTAAGCGTAAGAAGGATGTGTTTGGAGGATTTTTCTATGTGATGTGGATTGTGAGTTACTTTTATGTTTAAGTTATGATATAAGGCTTGATGGAGTGGTGAGTAAGAAACTCACCTCCACCTCAGCGCCACATCAGCTTTCTCTCTTCACTCACCCAATCTACTTTATAACCTTACTGGCGGTAAGAAACTCACCGCCACGTCATACCATAATTTTTTTCCTTGTTATTTTTTAATTCGTAAACTGTAAACGTAAATGTAAACACTTATTATTTGAAAATTAAAACATTTATTCAATTATTAAAAAGATTACATAAACATTAATAATAAAACTACAATTCATCATTAACATACAAGTGTTCGACTAAATCAGCTCGAAGGTTATGATGTGTTTGTGCTGACCCGATGTACCTCATAATTTCTCGCCTTTGCTCATCGCTCTGGAAAAATATCCTCGGGTTGGTGATCTTCCTCCGGAAACCAAATGCGTGAAATTGCACGTTTTTTTATTTTTGAATCATATTATGTAATATGATGCATGTGTACATCATATTCTGAATTCGTTCTTTTCTCAATGTTCGAGCAGGAGTGGCGATTATGACCCATTTCTTTTTTAGAATACAAAAAGCTCGTTCCACATCCTTCCTTGCCGATTCTTTTTTTTGTACAAAATTCGTTTCTGGTCATCATCCGTAGGTTCCGGTATTGTCTTAACAAGTGGCACCAATTCTGGATAAATCTCGTCAACGAGATAATATATTTATCTCTAAGTGTAAGAAACACCATTTGCCACAAACAGAACCTCTTGTGCTCGTCCCTTCTTGAGATCGTTAAACAAGGGATATTGGTATAAGACATTGATGTCATTGTTGGATCCAGCGACATCAAAGAAAGCATGCCATATCCACAAGTCTTGCGACGCAATAGATTCCAATAAAATAAGTGGATTTGAACCGTCATCACGTCTAACATATTGTCCTTTATAGGCGTTCCGGCAATAAAACCTCTCCCAATATATAATCAAGGCTTCCTAACATCCCTGGAAACCCAAGTTTTTCTTCATGATGTTTGTAGAGTTTCTCAACATCAGTGTATGTGGATTTACGCAAATATTCGGGATCAAACACCTCCATCACAAAATTGCAAAAATGATCAAGAGCCTCCCTTGAAGTTCTCTCACTTATTTGAAAATATTTATCAAGAAACCCGGAGCAACCCTATAAGCTAATTGACGAATTGTAGATGTGCATTTAACTAACGCTGATACGTCTATTTTCCTAGTACAATTAACATTTTTGGTAAAGTAGGGATCATGAGCAGTTACCTCGTTAACTATCCAGTTGTAAAGGGGCTTATCCATTCTAAACGTCTTCCGGAATTTGTAGTCAATATACATTGGATCCTCGGAAAAAAGCCTCCCAAAAACGGTCATGAGCGCCATAACGATCTCGGTAAACCATTGTTCTCGGCACTCGATTTTTTTGTCGTCGACGCCTAAGAAACGACATGGCTTTCGTAAGAAAGGTAACTTTTTTCTTTAGAATTTATTCGGCGTTGTGTTCGGTGGGAAACATCAACTCATACTCGTGCATTTTGGTTTAGGTTTTGTTTTAAAAATGTGTTTGTAGACAAACGAGTGGTAAAATAATGTATTTATATAGAAAAAGGTGGGCTTATTTTGAATGTAACAGTTTGATTTGTTAAAGTTATTCAAATGATAGAAACTCGTTGTTGTGAAGAACCCACCATAGTGAGTCTAAACTCACGCGTGATTTTTTCGCCGGGGTGGCAACTGGCGCGTGGCTTTTGCATCTCACGTGTGAGTTTGATGCCACTCCGTCTATCCTAAGTAAATGCTAAATATTACGGTGAGTACTAAGAGGTTCGATAGTGAGACCAATGATGGATGAAGAACAAGAGTCACCAGGTTTATTTTGTAAAAAGTACCAAATATCTTAACCCAAAAATCATGCATCAATATTGTTTAAGAAAATCAATATACAAAACTTAATATAATCTAAGATTATGTAAGAAAGATTAATGGTGTTCATGTTCAACTTGTGAACCCTTTCGATGCACATATAGAAGAGAGAAAATAATGATGTGGTGGTGTGGAAGTGGTAATCACTACACATGGTCTAGTGTATTTTCATTACATGAAACTTAAAAATCATGCTTCAATAGATAGAATAAGTATTATAACCTAAATATTGTTAGAGATATCTTAATCTTACATTAAATAATCATATGATGTTAGTAGCACTATTAATAGATAAATATAAAAATTTATGTTGGAATATTATTTGGTAGAACGTTTATTGTGGGTAATTTAATTGCTAAACCAAACATATACATCAATTTTAGTTAATCATAAAAATGGTCATTAGCTTTATGAACAATCAGCAGGAATCTTTGGGCATGTTTGATAGGATAGATTGTGAAAAGATTATGCTTATATTTTAAAATATAAGCTATTTAAAATATAAGTTCCGTTTGATAAAAGAACTTACTAGAGATTACAAAAAAACAATTTTTAATAATCTCTTAAAATTAATACTAATTCATGTAACTTATAAAAATAATCTTTTTTTATAATTAATTTTTATAGACTTGAGTTCCATCTCCATCTATCCCTTCATCTTCAATTCTAACAACATTTACATTTACCAAACACACCTTTTATGTCTAATGACATGGAAAAATCAAATAACAAATCAAAAGTTATAGATTTTTTTTGGTTATATCAATTATATTAAAGCATAAATTACTTCATCAACCGAGACCAAAAGATGTCAAGCCTTTTAAACTTTTTGTGATTTATTATTAAAACGTTAAGCAATTAATTACTATTTTATTATAGACGGGTTATTCTACTTCGTTAAAAGGTGTGTTTGGTATTTGGTTGAAATTAATTTGATGGGTTGATTTGTTCTCTATTAATATTCTAGGTTGCATTTATGATTTTTCATGTTTTTGGTATCTAATTTACATTTATGACAACTTTACATTTTGCAAGGACGCATCTTTTTTTAAGTATCATCATTTTTATAATAAATGATATAGAGTAGTTGGAGAATTTATGATACTCTATAATGGTTTATTTTCTTTTTAGATACCTGATTTAAAAATTAACCTAGTTGCATCTAAGTAGATTTTCTCAGTCTCACCACTCCCTTTCATAAATGCTTCTAATAACTCTACACCAAACAAACTGAACAAATAGTTTGATTAGTTCAGTAGCATTTCTTTCTTTAAGTCTAGGTGTATAAAGGATATCTTTGAAGGACTTTTCTATGTGATGTGGTGGCTAATATTTTGTTTCAGAAATTATTCTTTTCGGCGATAGTCGACCCCGTAAAGAGTTTTTGTATGATTTAGATTAGTTATCTTTTACTTTGTGTCCTAGTTGATGTAACTCTAAAGTCTATCAGATTACTTTGATGAAATATCCTAGTACTATATGTTTGTAATCTTTTCTAGTTCATTCCTAACTTTTTTCATGTCGTTTAAGAAAAACGTGGATATATGTAGTAAAGCTATGTTAGACATGATCCTATGTGACGTTTAAACTCGAATACTAAATAGGGTTGAGTATCGAGTTGAAAATATTTAACTTATTTAGGCTTGGTTGATCCGAATAAAGGATTCTTATTCTTTATAATTTGCGTTGCAATATTATTTGGTAGAACGTTTATTGTGGACAATTTAATTGCTAAACCAGGCATACAACAACAATTGTATTGTATAAATAATGCGGATCACAAAATGGTCATTAGCTTTATGAACAATCAGCGCGCGTGAGCTTGTTCATATAATATTTCTAATATTGGGGCATGTTTGATAGGCAAGATTGTAGAACGATTTTGCTTTTTTTTTGAAAAATTAAGTTATTTAAAATATAATTTTCGTTTGATTAAAAAAAGTTATAAGAGATTATAGAACTAACGATCCTTAATAATCTCTTAAAATCAAATGCTACTTCATGTAACTTTTATAAATGATACTTTCTTATAATATTTTTTTATTAATCTTCAGTTCCATCTCCACGTGCAGCTTCATCTCCAATTCTGACTTTCATAAGACATGCCTTTTTACCTCTATTGGCATGTCATAATCAAATTAAAAATAAAAAACGGTGGATTTTTTTGTTATAGGATTTTTGTAAAATATGGATGACTTGATTAACCAAAACCAAAAGATATTAGGCATTTTCAAGTTTTATTAATTTTTATTAAAATATTAAGTAATTATTTATCATTTTATTGTAAACTAGTGAGTGTGCTATGTTAAAAGGTGTAGTTGGTATTTAGTTGAATTGATTCAATGGATTGATTTGTTATCTTTTAATAAACTAGGTTACATGTATGATTTTTCCTTTTTTGGCATCTAATTTATATTTATGAGAACTTCACGTTTTGCAAGTAAGCATCTCTTTTTAACCATGGTTGTTCAGATAATGAATGATATAGTGAGTATTTGTATAATTTATGATTTTCTATAATGATTTATTTTCTCTTATGAAACTTGATTTGAAAATTAATTTAATTGCATTGAAGTTTTGGGTTTTCATAATCTCACTCGTCTCTTTCTTGAATGTTTCTAAAAAGTCTTCATGAAAACACCTAACAAATAGCTTGATTGGTTCAATAGTATTTCTTTCTTTAATTCTACGTGTATGAAAGATATATTTGAAGGAACTTTATATGTATTATGGTGGCTAATATTTCGTTTCAAAATTTTTTTCCAACGATATTCAACCGCGTAAAGAGTTTATATTTGATGATTTAGTTTGGTTATCTTTTATTTTCTATTCCTGTTCATGTAACTCTAAACTTAATCGGGTTACTATGATAAAGTATCATAGTACCATTTATTTGTAATCTTTTTTAACTCATTCTTAGATTTTTCACGTCGTTTAAGAAACAACGTGGATACTTGCTGTAAAATTATGTTAGACAAGATCCTATATAACGTTTAAACCCGAATACTAAATAGGTTGAGTATCGAGTTGAAAATGTTTAGCTAACTTGGGTTTGATCAATCTGAATAAAAAATTCTTATTCTTTATAATTTGGTAAAACGTTTATTATGGACAATTTAATTGCTAAACCAGACGTATAACAACAATTGTATTTTTATAAATAATGTGAATTACAAAAATGGTCATTAGCTTTGAACAATCAACGCGCAAGAGCTTATTCATATAATCTTTCTAATCTTTGGGCATGTTTGGTATGCAAGATTTTATAATTATTATGCTTATTTTTTTGTAAAAATAAGCTATTTAAAATATAAGTTTCGTTTAATAAATAAAATTATAAGAAATTAAAGAGAAATCAATTTTTAATAATCTCTTAAAATCAAATGCTACTTTTTGTAACTTTTAAAAATAATCTTTTCTTATGATAAATTTTTCTTGATCTTTAGTTCCGTCTCCATGCACAACTTCATCTCTAATTCTAACAACATTTACATTTACGAAACACATTTTTTATGTCTGACGGCATGACATAGGGTCTGTTTGGTGAAAGTAACTGGTGCTGGAAGTGGAAATAGATGGTACTGGAAATTATAAAAAGATATTATTATTAAAAGCTACATGAATCAACTTTTGATTTTAAGAGATTATGAAAGATTATTATTTTTTGTTTGGTGAAAGTAACTGGTGTTGGAACTAAAGATGGTGCTAGAGATGAAGATGGTCCTCGAGATTATGAAAAGATATTAATATTAAAAGCTACATGAATCAACCTTTAATTTTAAGAGATCATGAAGAATTATTTTTTTATAATCTCTTATAAGCTGATACGTCAAACAAAGATTATTTTATAAATGACTTTTTTTCCAAAAAAAAATAATCACTATATCTTTATAATCTCCAAGCCAAACACACCCTTACTCTTAAAGAAAGAAATATTATTGAACCAATCAAGCCATTTGTTCAATAATATATCTTTATTTTAAGTATAAGTCTATGAAGGATATCTTTGAAGGATTTTTTTTATGTGATGTGGTGGCAAATATTCCTTTTCAGAAATTATTTTTTAGGCGATAGTCTATCGCGTAAAGAGTTTCTTTTTGATGATTTAGTTTAGTTATCTTTTACGTTGTTTTCTAGTTGATGTGACTCTAAAACAAATCGGGTTACTTTGACGATGTATCCTAGTACCATTTGTTTGTAATCTTTTCTCTCTCATTCATATCTTTTTAATGTCGTTTTAGTAAAAAATGTGGACACTTGTAGTAAAACTATGTCAGACAGGATCCTATATAACGTTTAAACCCGAATACTAATTGAGATGGAGTACGGAGTTGAAAAAGTTTAGCTAACTTGGGTTTGATCTATTCGAATAAAGGATTCTTATTCTTTATAATTAAATTCTATAAACAATGCATTTGAACTTGCATAAACAAGAAATTTAGTTACACGACCATTATACTCATATTCATGTTAACTTGAATCGAATGAGTCCGAACTTAAAAAACCAAATTCAAATAAGGTCAAGTTACACTATGTTATTTTTAACCTTAGTTCGACTTTAAGCCTATCAAAATTGACCTAGATCTGACCAACCTGATACTATTAATATCCTATTATATTGGTTTATTTTTGTGGTAGTCAATTAAATTAGGATTCACATAGAGTATCGAATGACAAAGGGCTTGATTGGTTCAATAATATTTCTTTCTTTAAGTGTAAGGGTATCTTTGGTATGGAGATTATGAAGAGATTGTGATTATTTTCTTGTAAAAATAAGTCATTTATAAAATATTCTTTGTTTGAAATATCAGCCGCTTATAAGTGATTATAAAAAAAAAATAATCTTTAATCTATTAAAATTAAAAGTTAATTCATGTAACTTTTAATAATAATCTCATTTCATAATCTCCAGCACCATCTCCATCTCCAACACCATCTCCATCTCCAGTACTATCTCTAGTTTCAGCACAAGTTATTTTCGTCAAATATACCCTAAGATTATAAAAGATATCTTTGAAGGATTTTGTTATGTCGTGTGGTGGCTAATATAACGTTTTAGAATATATATATATATATATATATATATATATATATATATATACATATATATATATATACATATATATATATATATACATATATATATATATATACATATATATATATATATACATATATATATATATACATATATATATATATATATATATATATATATATATACATACATATATATATATATATATATATATATATATATATATATATATATATATATATATATATATATATATATATATATATATATATATATATATATATATATATATATATATATCTTTTGCGATAGTCAAGAGTGTATTAATAAAACATAAGGTGTAAGAAGTAGGAGGTTTGTAAACCATGTGACCCTTTAGCAATGGCACGATCGAGAATAGTTAGCTAAATCATACACCATAAAGAGCAAAGAAGAAAAAGAACATTAATAGCTGAAGTTAGTTGTAATCTCAGGTTATACATTTCAAATATTTTTTTACGCAATATTATCGAGTTATGGATTCGATTATCAGATTCACGTTGTCGAGTTATCACGTCACGGAGTCGACCACTAGGTCATTTATTTCATGTTAAAAATGTGATGTTCTTCATGTTGAGTTACATTTTTGGACTTGACTAGTACCCCTTTCGGGTTCATTTGTTTCATGTTAAAAATGTTGGATAATTAGTTATAGGTATTTTAATTACAACGTGTTAGATCTAGAAAATATGAACGTGAAAAATACTCATTGGTACTAGTTGATCGAGTTCTATTGGTTTGACTAGTACGTGCTCCATTGAGTTCCATTGCTTATATCTATATATATGTGTTACAGTTTAATAAAAGTTAAATTATTTGTCGTTGTTTGTTAAGTTTTTACCCTAATATTCGGTATTTATTAGAATCAACGATTGTTAGAAAAATTGTTATCGATATTTATTGAAATCAACAGATCCAATTTATTTATCTTGTTTCCAATCTATATCAACCAAGCCTTTCAAACCTTGAACTGCAATGGAGTTTACCAATGTTTTGAAATCCGGTTTTTAGATCAACCCGCTCAAGTCACCGGGTCCGGGTCAACCCGATTTTCTAAAAAATATATTTTCTTTATATTTTTAAGAATTAACAAAAATTATATATAAAAACCATAAAAACTCCCGTAAATTAAAGATATAAATTGTTTATCAACCAATATAATATGTAAAAATAAATTTCGTCGCTAATACGTTAAATGTACTAATCTTTTTTTAAAGAAATACCCGACAAAATTGAAAAGCGACCCGAGTCTCGAGAACCGGGTTGACCCGGGTCACCCCAAACCCGGCGGGTCTAGCTGAGTCTTAAAAAAGTGAAACCCGGGTCAATATGACCTTTTTCGGCCGGAACCGGGGCAACTGGTTAACCGGTCGGGTCGATCCGAGTTTGAAAACATTGGAGTTTACCATTGTATAAATTGTGAAAATTACCTTTCAAACCATTATATTTCGAGTTGAATATGTTTTACATTTTTACTAATAATGTTTTACATTAACTTATTGATGTTTAGCCACTTGATGCCCGCTAGGAAACAACCCATCTTTTTATTTTTCTAGTTCTTATCTAGTGACAAAAATAAGAAGTTTTGAAATAACATCATGAAAAAGAGATTCATAAATACTTCACAATATAGGGTTTGAAAAGAGTTTTCTGTCGAGTTTAATTAGTGATTTTTTGTATTAGGCAAGTACCCATCTTATGATAACTCCTACTGGAGGTTTTGATGAAGAAAGTTATGAGTGGTTAAACTCGTAAGAAATGGAAAACAACCTTTCCTTTCCTTTTTCTAGCTAGTTCTTATTTATTGACAAAGATGGAAAGTTTGACACAACCTCACGAAAAAGAGAGTCACAAATAGATCACAATATATGGTGTCACGTAAATCACAAATTTGTTTGGCCCAAAATCAAATATGAGAGAAGGCATGGACAAAAGATTTGGTTGAAATATGTACGGCTCGGTTTCGATTTTCGGGTATGATTCACGGTCTATTATGCTCAACTCTATGTGCAAAGTGTATTGTCGATATAAAGTTTTATATGTTTGGTTACATAGTGATCACTCCGTTTTTAAATAAAATTGCTAAAAAAGATATTAATACTAAATAATTAGTAAGGTATTCATGTGTTGCCCTGTCCGGTAATTTTTAACATAATTTTTGGCTATATAAATTTTAATTCTATATTTTCCTTATAACGACATCCTGAAAAATGATAACTTAAAGTTTGGGTGACTTTATCTAATTTGCTAACCGAACGAATTGTGACCCCGGTTTCTCTTAGGGTGTTAGGACGTGAGGTATGTCTTTTAATTAGTTTTGCTTTCTTAGTGTAAAACAATGGCGGGTATATCTATAGTTCGTCTAACATTAAGTGCATAACGTTTTCAGAAGAAAAAAAAGAGTGCACTATAAAGAGTTTATGCGACTGCCACTGTTGTAAATCTGTGTTAGTGAGTCGTTGTGTATTCGAATTAAAGTTAAATAAACCATTATCATAAACGTGTTTAAAAAAACCTTATCAAGAAATATATGAAATTCTTTTGCCCAACGTTTTATTAGGAAATAATATATTAAATGTCATGTCCTTTTTTATTTCATTAATCATGTTTTCTTTTCTAGAGCATAAATATTTGATTCATTTGCCCAAATAATCAAACACACAAGATATGAAACGAAGTAAAAGAGATGAGTTATTTTACATTCTTATTTTTCACTAGAAACTAAAATGACAAATTTCCACCTTTCATTTATTTTGTATCTAATGACGGAAATTAACCTAAGATTTAAAAAACACGAACAAGTTATTTTTGCTAAAATGTTCGAAAGTTGTAAAAATGGGCGAAGGTATCAAAGTTGTAAATATGACGAAGTAATTATTTATCACTTGTGATATTTCATTGATTATCACTATTTACCGTTTCATTGATTTATCACTAGTGATATTCCATTACTTTTATCACTAGTGAAATATCATTTGTGATAACCATTTTTCGTCTATTTACATTTTTGTCCTACCGTCGTTTTTTACAACTTTTAGACATTTTGGCAAAAACGATCCCTCTGTGTTTTTTTAATCTTAAGTAATGAATAACTAAGATTTGTCCCTTGAATTCCATAAAAAAACAAGGTTTCAAAGTAACTTTTTCACCTGTTACTCTTTTTACAAGTTAGTTATAAATATGTTATCTCAAAAAGTACCAACTACTCTCTTCATTTGTTCCCACCTAGTAATTTAAGTTATATTCATGATTGATAATTTTACACATTGCAAGAAAACATCCTTTTTTTTAGCTAACTTGGTTAAGACAATGATGCACTGAGTCGTTAAGAAATTTATGATCGTATATAATAGTTTGTTTCCTTTTATGAACATGCTTTGAAAATTGTAAATTAATTGCATTTAAATTGTAGTTTTGAGTTTTTGACTAGAAGAAATTGAAATTATTTGAAATATTGTGGTAGAAAGGAAAAATGGGGATACATAAATCTTGTGTCAATTCAGTTTATTTAAGCTAGATGTATGATTAACTAGTTGGCTAACCTATTTTCAGTTTAATTGATTTGATCATATGGAAAGAAATAAGAAATATACATAATATATACACTTGATTTGTCTGTAATTAGTTGGTGAAAATACTATTCTTTTCAAAAAAATAAAAATTCATTACCAGTCGAGAAAACAAAAAATTCATTTAGTTACTCAACTAACAAATTTTGTCTGAAAGAATTAATTTCTTATTAAAAAAGTCGTCATAACTTAAATTTTAAATGTTCGTTGCCCTTGGATTTTTTCAGATGATCGTCGCTGGTGGAGTATCCGTAACCCTAGTATTGCCTATCCCACTTCATGTGAGTTGTGGTTAAACAACCTCAACACCAACAACCTTCAAAAGTGAGTCTTGGATTTTTTTTCATGTGGTTGTATATTTGAATGTTTAAAATTGTTTTTTATTCTCTTTGAGAACGCCTATTAAAAGAACGATTTTCGAAAAAATTGTTTCTCCAATTTTCATTTGAGTTATTAATAGGTGTAGGAAGTTAAATCTTAATCGGGCAGTGTTGCTTAATGATCATTTAAACGTTATCTCTAAGTAACTTCTTTTTTTCAATCTTCTTGTTAACTTTTTATTAATATTTCGTGGTTATTTTTTTTAAAGCATGAAAAACTTCTATTACAAAATGCGACTTTAGTGTGGCACGAAAGGAATGTCTTTTTTCGAGTAAAAATTGTTTACAAATGAAGGAATAATTATCGAATAAATAATAAGAGCAATATCGGAAAATTATAAAGAGTTATCGTCAGGTAAGTTTTCTATATATTAAAAAAAAATTTGAATGGGTACTTTTAAATTAAAACTAGCAAGGAGCTAGAAGAAAATTACAAAGAAATTAAACTAGGGTATTTTAACCAATCTAACCAAGAAAAGGAAAGATTGCATCGCCATTTACACTAATTAAACGAACTAAGAACGATGTCGTCAAAGATCTCCGAGCGGCGACGAGTCTTTTCCTAAAAAATAAGCCGATTACGAAAGCGCCAGATAAACCACCAAGTTACTAGAACCCCCCCCCCCCCCCCCCCTCCAATAGGATCTTTAGTTTGGACGTGATTCGAATAGAAGCAAACCAGGACCCCCACTCGTTAAATGAAGACAAATCTAGAGGAGCCAACTCCCACCAGCGACATACACTCTGAGTTAATTCTTTGCCAAGTCACATCGAAAAAAGATATGGGAACCATCATCATCAACAGCGTTGCACATGGGACATGACAAAGAGACAGGAGGAATACTTCTTTTCAGCAGGTTAACCCTAGTCGGAAGGCAATTAATACGGGCACGCCACGCAAAAACATTCACCTTTGTAGGAACGGCTTTAACCCACTCTGTCGGATTACCACGAGGAAGGAATAGATCGTCCATGAACGACAGAACGTCTTTTACCTTAAAAACTCAATCTCCAGATAAGTCGCAGAACCAACGATCATTGCAATGAGAAAGAGAGACCGACTCCAACAAGGTACCTGTTCAGCACCTCCACGCGGCTGTCTGCGAAAAGAAGCTACTAGGGTCTCGTTGAACTTCGACGTCACCGTAGCGTCGTGACTTTTATCAAGAGAAAAAAGTCTGGGAAACTGCGCATAGAGAGGAAGTTCACACACCTAATGATCCAGCCAGAAGGGAGTGGTGCTACCGTTACCAATCCTTTTTTGCAATGAGCCCATAAATCGAACCCTTCGTTTTTTAACTGTTGCAGCTCCCTCAAAATACTATACCAAATAGAATAAAATTAGAATCATGAAGTTCAATTGATGAGCCGTATAAGGAGTGTATAACTTTCCACCAAAGCGAACCATCATCATAGATAAATTGCCAAACCCATTTAAGCAAGAGAGCGCGATTAAGGGAAAAAAAACTAGAAACACCCAATCCATCGTTCTTTTTGGAATCTAAATCTTTATTCCATGATACTCTTGTGATCTTCTTATCAGAATTGTCTATTTCATTAAAAATAGCTCCTAATACCCTCCATCATTTTGATAACTCTATTTGGTACCCCCAAAAGAGAAATATTGTAGATTGGAGACGCTCTAAGAACTGATTTCAGACGTGTAAGATGACCCTCAATTGAGAGAGTTTTCAACTTCCATTTGGATAACCGGCTACGAAGTTTAGATAAAGTATCGTCCCAAGCTGAAATACGTGATGAAAATTGACCGACATTAACCCCAAGATATCTAAAGGGGTTGTTCATAATCGAACACCCTATTGATGACGCTGAATATGAAACATCAATACTATTAACATCCACCCCTAAGAGTTGGCTCTTATGAACATTGATTTGGAGACACGAAGCAAGAAAGAAACTCTTTAAAATATTAATAATACCATTAAGGTTATCTGTAAGTTTATGGACTTATATTTAAATAGTCGTGTGCTAGGATCGAACTCGAGATTACAGGATTGCACACAATACGTAAAGAGTTAATATAATTAATTAATATATATCGTATTTATTATTTTTTTTATAAATATATTTATGTATTTATTAATTTAATCGAGCAAGTAACTATATAACCTTAACGGTCGTTAAATAATTAATAGTTAAGTTATAACGAGCGTTAAATAAATATATAGTATGTATAAACAAAAGGAAAAAAGATTGGAAGTTACTAGAACACCCCTAAGGAGTGTTTCGGTCGGTCGGTTATGGGCTTTAAGGGGGGGGGGGGGGCAAAAGTTGCCTTTTATTTATCTTAGGATATAAGGATTTAGGCATATGAATACACTTCCTAATCCCCTCATAATCACAACATCATAAATCTTCTCCCCTCTCTCTCCTTTGGGTCGATCGCAACACCTACACCACGAAGGGTTTCAGTTGGTTTTTCTTGGTTGATCGATTGTATACATAATCTAGTCCTAGCCCCTCTCTAGGGTTGTTGGATAGATTAATTACAAGCGTCGTAGCTCGGTTTTCACGTGCTAGAATCACGGTTAGATCGTTGTATTACGTGTGTATAAGAACGTAATATAGTCTTACTTTAGACTATATCTTGGTATATACGGTTTAAACCTGAATCGGTGATTTGTTCTTCGTCTTGTGGAATTGCTTTAGCGTAAAGGTACGTAACCCTAATTCGATTCATAATAATTGTGTTATTATTATGATCTTATTAAGTCGCTTCCGCTATATGTGCTTTGATCTCGTTTAGGGTTTTATATAATTGTTATGATACTAATAACCCTTCAGTGGTATCAGAGCCGTTTTAGCATGTTATAATTATCGAAAATATAAGTCTTTTTAACTATAATTGTTTTGAGTTAAAACTACATGTTTTTAAAAAAATTTGGGTTTTGTTTTTTAAAAATTAGGGTTTTACTTTATTTTTAATAAAAAAAAAAGAATTGTTTTGAAACCCTAAATTACATGTGGGATAATTTTAGATTAAATTACATGATTAATTGTTATGTCATGTATGGTTACGATCCGTAGAGATTTAATTGTTAAGATTTGTGGGGATTCCCTGATTACGTGCATGTTTTTCGTGTTTATATGATTTTATGTGCTACGTCATTATTTGATTCGATAAATCTAGAATTAGGGAAGACTTTTATATAGAGATATAAAGACCTAGATTTGATGATTATTGAATAAATCGTATGCATGTAACTATTTGATTTATTTTTTGCACATATAAATTGTTATTATGTGTTTATGATTTAGCTTTTTTACTTGTTTATATATAACGTTGTTGAATTGTTGTAAACAAGGGTTTTTTAAAAGAAATAATATGGACTAAATCATATTAAAAATAATGATTTGTTAAGAGATTTTAAATTACATAAGATTACGTTGATTGGTGAATTGAAATAATAATCTAACGGCCTACTCAATTTAGACAAACTATAAAGTGAGTTTAACGCACCGCTGGTCATGTACCCGGTTAAGAAAGGAGGTGTTATGCCATTAGTCGCTGACCAAATTCCCGGCTCGCCTGTGCGTCAAAATTGAAATTACCTATGATTATTAATTGAATTATACCTTACAGGTGATTTACCACAAATTCACATCCGAACCACAATGAATAAGGGTATTGCTTTGTGCGTAGCCGAGTTCTAGCAAAGTATGATGTGATGAGTTGTGGGTAAATTATTTAATTGGTTTAACCAATACCGCAACATAATTTATGAAGAAATTTAATCTCGTGAATAAGTTTACTAAATGCTTTATTAAACTTATGCTATAGAGATTGTATGCATGCTTCTCAATACATAGATTTTGTCATCAAAAATTTATACCCTTAAAATTTAAGTCGAATGCTCCTAATTGATGAACACTTGAAATTACTTCGTCATCAAATGAGATTTTTGGATGATGTTGTGATGGAGAGAAAACCGTTTGTAGAATGAGAATTCGTATGATGGTTTTACGTTACTCAGATTAGACGGCTTTATTAAGTTATTCAGTGAGATCTAGAAAAACTTAATGCATTCAGAAGGGATGAAACATGTTTACAATGCAAAACGTTTTTTTGGCAATGTAAATCCCTTAAATATCTAGAAATTGAAAATTGTTTGTCAATTGAATTGTTCGACAAGTCGCTATTTTGAGTACATTCATTACTAGCAGATCAACTGATGTGATGGATCTATGTCAATGTAGTTCTAGAATTCAAGGAAAATAATATGGTTTTGATACCGGGGTAATTTATTTTCTTGAAAGTATTTTGTTATCTAAAATACTAATATTTGAACTTATTTCTGTAAAAATGGCTCAACCCACCAATAACACGATAAGTTCTGCGTTCAAAGCTTTCTTTGAATGACCTGAACTTACTGGCCCAAACTTCAGTGATTGGTATCACTCGCTAAGAATTGTCTTGAGAGCAGCAGGTACTATCGATATCTTGACTACTCCCTATCCGGAGGATCTTGCTGAAGGAGCATCCGATGCGCAAATGCTTGAACACGCTACTAATATTAAGAAGCACTCTGAGGTGGCTTGCTTAATGCTAGGAAAAATGGCTCCTGCATTTCAACAGAAGTATGATCTATTTTCACCTAAGCGAATGCTTGATGAGCTCAAGGCTATGTTTGAAAAGCCGCAAGTTGTGGAGATCTACGATTTGGTAGATGCTTTGCATAGCTGCAAGCGAGCTCTAGGAAAGTCTGTAAGTGCCCATTATTTGGAGATGAGGGGTTATATGGAACAACTCATTGAACTCAGACAACCCTATGATCATATTATGGCTATCAACTTGATCAACATGTCCCTTAACAAGGACTTCAATGAATTTGTTAGAAACTATAATATGCATTGCACGGGGAAGATAGTTAGAGATTTGCATGCAATGCTCATTGACTATGAAAAGGGGTTAAAAGACAAGGCATCTACCGCTACGCCTTCTGTAATAACCATACAAAAGGGTAGAGTGAGTAAGCCAAAACCGCAAGCGAATAAGAAGAAAGGCAAAGGCAAGGGTAATAAGGGCAAACAAGTTGCGACTTATTCGAAACCCAAGCAGAACTTTGCTAAGAGGAGTCAATCTCAAAAGGATGAGACTTGTCACCATTGCAAGGCAAGTGGTCACTAGAAGCGGAATTACCCTCTTTACCTCGAAGAATTACGAGAAATAAAGAAGAAGTCTGAGCAGAGCGCTTCAGATTCAGGTACTTTATTTACGATTGAATTGTTCAATTTAACATACAAATTAAATTCCTGGGTATATGATACGGGATGCGGTATTAACATTTGTAATACCCTGCAGGGATTTAATCTGGAAAGGAAACTTTTCTATGGGGAACAATATCTGCAAGTGGGCAATGGTGCACAAGCAACGATTGAAGCTATAGGAACTTTTGATCTAGTTTTACCTTCGGGTTTAGTACTGAGATTAAATGATTGTCATTATGCACCTACAATTGTTAGGGGTGTTATTTCCTTTTCTTGTTTGTTAAATAATGGATTCGTTCACATGATTGATAATAATGAAATTTCTGTTTGGAAAAATGGTTTTTCTATTCTAATGAAAATTCTGTGAATGGTGTGTTTGAATTAGACATGCATGATAATGAATCCAAGAACGGTAAATCGATATTTTACATGAGTAAGAAGAGAAAGTTTGACAAGAACTCTTCTTATCTTTGGCATTGTAGACTTGCCCATATTAGGAAGACTCGTATACAAAAGCTTCAACGTGAAGGTCTTTTGGAAAATATCAATGATGAATCATTTGATAAATGTGAGTCTTGTATCTCTGGAAAGATGACCAAGAAACCTTTTAATAGCAATATTGAAAGGGCTACTGATCTACTTGGACTTATACATACTGATGTGTGTGGACCACTTAGACATATGTCAAGGAAAGGTGCTAGTTACTTCTTAACATTTACGGATGATTATAGTCGTTATGGTTATGTTTATTTACTTAAGCATAAACATGAGGTATTTGAAACATTCACAGTGTTTAAAGCAGAAGTAGAACTGCAATTAGGGAAGAAGATTAAAGCTCTTCATTCTGATAGAGGTGGTGAATATTTAAGTCAAGAGTTTATAGATTATCTAGGTGAGAATGGAATTTGTTAATGCAATAATGACTAAAAACGTTACTTGCATTTTTCGGTCTCGCTTAGTTTTGATTACGACAATATGTAAAAATAAGCATTTACGAAAACAACGAAAAACGAATTCTTGAGTTCAAGTATTTTTCATTTTACCCATTTTCACTTAAGGTATGGATAAACAAGTACTAACCTTAATCAAGTGATCAAGTGATTTAATCTTTTCTTAAAACTCACTTTTTATTAAATGTGACAATTTTTTATAAAACTTTATTTTTAAGAAAATGTTTTATTAAATTAATTATTTGAAATTTGAAAATGGCATATTCTTATTCTGTTCAGAATATCCTTTCAGGATATTTTTTATACCCATATAAGACCTCCACCACTAAAGGACAAAAAGGAGCGGAGTCTAGTCCGGCGGTACCTTAGCGCCTAGGCGGTACCTTATCGATAAGGTACCGCGGGCAGATATAGCCGTTGGCTCCCTTGTCCTTTAAATAGTGGACCATTCTCAGCTTTTCACCTCACCTCTTTTGCACATTTATTTCCAGATTCAAACCCCTTCTTTAATTACTCAAATCTTTGATCATTTGTTTGATTATTTCTTGTTTAAGAAGTGAATCTTGTTCTTCCATCCCTTCCTCTCCAAGTGCAAAGAGAAGAACACTATCCTAGTGAAGTGTTGAGTCCACTACCAAAGATCCATTGAAGATCTAATTTTATACATTTGTAGTTGTGTCATAGTTGTGAAGATCCAAGTAGTTGTGTCTATTTGGAAGTTGTGTATGTACTAAGTATAGTTGTGTATATTGGTCCTAGCTACAATTAGGGCTCGACTTTTAGCTTAGAGTTGAAAATTGGTTAAGCGACGTGTATGGTTTTCTCCACCATAAGGAGCTTGTTGTGTAGTGAACTCTCGAATAAGGAGTACTCGAGGAGTGGAGTAGGAACGAGGAGTGAGCTTCGTTGCCGAACCACTATAAATCCTTGGTGTTCGGTTTGATCTTTCTTTACTCTTTACATTCTTTATTCTTTATACATATACATGTGTTAGTACTAGATTAGTTACACTATCATTCTTTATTCTTTGTGGATATATTTTTGTTAGTATTAGTTTAGCTACACTATCATTGTTCATATTGTGCATAAGAAGATTTCATATATTTCCTCAAGCCTAAGTTTTTGAAAAAGGATTTTTGGAAACTATATTTTAACAAGTAAATATAAGAAACTATTCAACCCCCCTTCTAGTTTATACAATTGGTATCAGAGAGGGTTGCTCAAGAATTTTTAAAGTATATTGTATTTTAAAACTTGAATCGATCTATGGATTCCAACAAGTACCTAGAAGGGCAATCCATGCAAAGACCACCACTTTTTGAAACCGATAGTTTTATTTATTGGAAAGATAGATTTGAAACTTATGTGAAATCAAAAGATTTAGATCTTTGGCATGTTATTACCAATGGTGATTTTTTACCCTTTCAATTTAATGAAGTTTCTAAAACAAAAGAATTGGTCACTTTTGACAAAGCTAATGATGATACTAAAAAGAAACTTTCAAAAAATAATGAGGCTAAAATGGTGATTTATAATGATTTGCCTAAGAAGGAGTATGAAAGAATTTTTATGTGTGAAACCGCTAAAGATATTTGGAACACTCTTTTAGTAACCCACCAAGGTAATAGCCAAGTCAAAGAAAGTAAAATCGATCTTCTTGTCCAACAATATGAACAATTTGTCATCTTAGAAGATGAAACTATTGATAGTGCATTTGCTAGGTTTAACACCATTATTACTAGTCTAAAAGCACTTGATGAAGGTTTTTCTAGCAAGAACAATGTTAGAAAGTTTCTAAGGGCCTTACATCCAAAGTGGAGAGCAAAAGTCACGGCGATTGAAGAGTCGAAAGATCTCTCAACTTTATCACTCGATGAACTCATAGGAAACTTGAAGGTTCATGAGATGATAATTTTGAAGGACTCGGAATTAGTGAAAACCAAGAGTGAAAGGAAATCTCTTGCACTTAAAGCCAAGAAGGCACAAAGTGACCATGATAGTTCCTCGGAAAGCGATGACGAGGAGTATGCATTGGCGGTAAGAGATTTCAAGAAGTTCTTCAAGAGACGAGGTCAACACGTTAGGCAACCCAACTATGACAAGAAACCATTGTCAAAGAATCGGTTTGTCAAGAACGAAAAAGGTGATAGGAATTTCTTTAGATGCGGTGATCCAAATCACTTCATTGGTGATTGTCCAAAGCCCGCTCGTGATAAGAACCACACGGCATTCGTTAGTGGCGCTTGGAGCGATAGCGGTGATGATGATGATGACAACCCCAAAGAGGAGAAATGTCTTATGGCTCACACTTCTAAAGAGGTACATTCCGAAACCGAATATTATAGCAATGATAGTTCCACTTTAGATGATATTGAATTTGAAGGCAAATATGATAGCTTACACAAACTTAGTCTTAAATTCATAGAAAAGAATAAAACCTTAAAATCAACCAAAACTAAGCTTGAAAATGAGATCAATGAACTTAGGGAGAAATTGGCTAAACTTGAGAAAAACAAAGAGGTTGATTTAGGTTGCTTAAGTTGTGAGAAACTTAGATTAGAGAATGAAGATCTCAAGAGCACCTCCATTAAATTGGAAAAGTTCATGAAAGGTACTAGTGCTCTTGATGATATGTTAAACAAACAAGTTCATTCTAAGGAAAGACTTGGTCTAGGTTTTAACTCAAATGAAGCCTCAACTAGTGAACCAAAACAAGTCAGGTTTTCACTGAAAACACCCTCTGGACGCGGTTCCACATTGTATAGCGCGGTTCCTTATCACTATGGAACCGCGGCCATAGATAAGGTACCGCGGCCAGAAGTTGAATTTTGTGAAAATTCTGAACTTTCTGAAAAATCTAAGTTAAATGAAAAACTAAAGCATCTTACTGTTAATAAGGTACAATTACCCATACTTGACGACAATGCTATTGGTAAGTTCTACAAGCCTTTAAGTAAACCTCTCATGGGAAATAGAAGTTTATCTAGACTATCTTCTACTCCACCTAGAGTATGGAATGAGTCTAAGCCTAGAAGTAGAACGACAACGCCTACAAGAGATAATCAAAACAACTCACGACCTAGAAGTAAAACTCCAACACCTAGAAGAAATAATAATAACTCTAAACCTAGATCAAACACACCTAGGAGAAGTAATGAACAACAAAATGGTTACATGAATTACTACCCTCCTCCATTTTGTTCTCCATGGGGAATCCCCTCCTCATTCATGCATCCCAACCAAATGCAAGGGATGTTTGGAACTAACAATTTTAGACCCATGAGATATTGGGGACCAAATGTTTGATCTTGTGTGTTGTTACCTAGATATGCTTGGGAATTGATTTGGATCCCGATGAGTGGATTAAGGATAGTGGATGTTCTAAACACATGACGGGTAATCGAAGTTTGTTCTCGCATTACAAAGCATATGATGGAGGTAACGTCACATTTGCTAGTAGTCTACGTGGTAATATCATTGGCAAAGGTACGGTTTCTCTTGACTCCATGACCATTGAAAATGTTGAGCACGTAGATAACTTAGGTTTTAACCTTTTAAGTATAGGTCAAATTTGTGATAATAAGTGTAAGGTCATCTTTTCGGAACATGACAGTGAAATCGTAAAAGATGGAAAAGTCATTGGAAAAGGTGTTAGAAAGCATGGGCTTTATGTCATGAAGGTTAATAAGAAGTCAAAAGACAACATATGTCTTGCGACTATAGATGATAGTTCTACTCTTTGGCATAGGAGATTAGGTCACGCTAATATGCGTTTAATTCAATCTTTAGTCTCTAAGGAGTTGGTAAGACACCTCCCCAAGATTAAGTTTGATAGTCACTTTTGTGATGCTTGCAAAGTTGGAAAGCAAGTTCACTCAAGTCACAAAGCCAAGAATTTGGTTTCGACCTCTCGGTGCTTAGAGCTCCTACATATGGATCTCTTTGGACCTTCCGCCATACGGAGTTATGGAGGTAACCTTTATACCCTAGTTATAGTTGATGACTATTCTAGATTCACTTGGACTAGATTTTTGGCATCTAAGAATGAAGCTTTCGATCACTTCGAAATCTTTAGTCGAAGAATTCAAAATCAACTAGGATGTTCAATTGTTTCTATTAGGACGGATCATGGTAGGGAATTTGATAATGAAGTGCAATTTGGTGCCTTTTGTGAAGCTCATGGTATTACCCATAACTTCTCGGCTCCTCGCACTCCACAATCAAATGGGGTAGTTGAAAGGAAGAATAGGACTCTCCAAGAGATGAGTAGGACGATGTTACACGAACAATCTTTGCCTCAAAAGTTTTGGTGCAATGCCATGGACACATAGACTTATATTCTCAACCGAATTCTTATTCGACCTTTCCTAGGAAAGACCCCCTATGAGATTCTTAAAGGTAAGAAACCCTCATTAGAATACTTTAGGGTGTTTGGAAGCAAGTGCTTTATCCTCAACACCAAAGACTACCTTACCAAGTTTGACCCAAAGTCTTATGAAGGTATCCTTTTAGGTTATTCCCAAACTAGTAAAGCCTACATAGATCTAAATAGAACCTCGGGGGTTATTGAAGAATCACTCAACGTAACCTTTGATGAAACCCCTCCTTCACCCAAGACACCACCATTGGTTGATGATGACTTAGATGAATTAGAAGTAGTTAAAGCCAAAGACGTTAGAAAATAGGAGTTGAATACCTTAGTGTTGAAAAGGAAGTAAACATTAAGGAGTCTAGGGATCACACTCTCAAATATGTCATTGGTGACTTAAATCAAAGGACCCTAAGATCTCAAGTCCAAAACCAAAGCAACTTCTTTTGTTTTGTCTCCTTGATTGAACCAAAGAATGTTAAAGAAGCTTTGACGAATGAGAGTTGGGTCATTGCGATGCAAGAAGAATTGAATCAATTCGTTGCCAATGATGTTTGGGAACTTGTTCCTCCACCTAGAAGTTCTACCATTATAGGAACCAAATGGGTATTTAGGAATAAGCTAGATGAGAATGGTGTTGTGTCTCGTAACAAGGCTAGACTTGTAGCTCAAGGCTATAATCAACAAGAAGGGATTGATTATGACGAGACATATGCACCGGTAGCTAGATTAGAATCAATTAGAATCCTTTTAGCCTACGCTTGTGCCTTAGATATTAAGCTTCAACAAATGGATGTAAAGAGTGCATTTCTTAACGGTTTAATCAATGAGGAGGTATATGTGGCTCAACCTCCTGGCTTCATTGATTTTGAGAAACCGGACCATGTTTACAAGCTTAAGAAAGCACTTTATGGACTCAAACAAGCACCCAAAGCTTGGTATGATAGACTTAAAGCGTTTCTTGTTAAACATGAGTATACCATGGGAATGGTAGACAATACACTCTTTACAAATAAGAAAGGTTCTCACCTCATAATCGTACAAATATATGTTGATGACATTATATTTGGCTCAACTTGTCAAGAATTGTGTGATGACTTTGCCAAAATCATGCATGATGAGTTTGAAATGAGTATGATGGGAGAACTTAACTTCTTTCTAGGACTCCAAATTAAACAAATGGACGATGGTATTTTGTTTAGTCAATCTAAGTACGCTAAAGAAATGCTAAAGAAATTTGGATTAGAAGAATCTAGACCAATGAAGACCCCTATGGCCTCGGATACTAAACTCACCGTAGATGATGACTGTGAGTCGGTAGACAACACCAAATATAGAGGTATGATTGGTAGTTTGTTGTACCTAACGGCAAGTCGACCGGATATCATGTTTAGTGTTTGCCTTTGTGCTCGCTTCCAAGAGGCTCCCAAAACCTCTCACCTTGAAGCGGTTAAGCGTATCTTCCGATACATTAAAGGCACTATACATTTAGGATTATGGTATCCTAAAGGGACCGGCATAGAAACCATTGTCTACGCGGACTCGGATCATGCGGGAGACTATGTGGACCGGAAAAGCACTAGTGGAGTTTGTACCTTCATGGGTTGTTGTTTAACTTCTTGGTTCTCCAAGAAACAAACCGCTCTTGCGATATCTACCACGGAAGCCGAGTATGTGAGTGCCGGAAAAGCATGCCAACAAGCTCTATGGATGAAGCAAGCGCTTGTTGATTACGGGATTTCTCTTGATGATGTTCCCATCATGTGCGATAATAAAGGCGCTATAGACCTAAGCAAGAATCCCGTGCAACATTCGCGAACCAAACACATAGAAATTAGACACCATTTCCTTAGGGATAATGCTCAAAAGGGTAACATTACTATTAAAAAGGTGCCATCCGAGGACAACTTAGCCGATATCTTCACTAAGCCACTTAAGAGGGAACCTTTCAATTACTTGCGTCTAGGTCTAGGATTAATGGAACATCTTCCTTAAATTCTTTTCTTCTTGTGTGTCTTCTTTTACCACTTTGAGTCCTTGAAAAATCTTCTCTTCTCCTTTTCAAAACTCTCAAAGTCTCGTTCGGAAATGGTTGAGAAATTCGTTTGACATTGTTAATTCAATCTAAAAACGATTTTTCATAGATTCTCGCTATTAATCTAGAGCTTACATAATTCATATGTATGATTCTCTCAAACATAGCAAGAACAAGATTAAATCATTCAGGATCATTGTGTCATGACTTAAGGTCTTGTCTTACACACCTCCTACATTGATTTTTTTTAATCCATGTATTTTGGTCAAATCTCTATTTGGTAAGTTTGCATATGTTTTCTTTGTCTATCTTTGCTTTTAAGCATATCCCTATGATAAGTTAGACTAGAAAAATAAGATTTGCTAAAAAATCTTCCTCCAAACACCAAACCCTGCTTCTGCAGGCGGTTCCTTATGTGAACCGCGGTACCTTATTGATAAGGTACCGCCACCCTAGATAAGGAACCGCCTACAGTGGCCTTCCTTTTTCGGGTTTTTGTCTGAAACTCCAGATTTGCTCCAATATTTTTGAGAATCTTTGTTTCAAACCCTTTGACCACCCCAAAAATACCCTAAGCCTTCCCTATTTAAACCATAAGCATTTTGCATTACTTCACATCCAAAATGTCTTATTCTCCCAATGAAAGCCTTGAATCTCCTCCATTTTCTCCAATTGCTTTCAATCCAAACCCACCTAAGAACACTCTTAATCACATTTCTCCTACCAAGAATGTTGATTGTGGAACTTCTTTTCTTCCACCACCACCCTTTAGTGTTCTTCCTCCTTCTCATGATAATGTCATGCACCATGGAACATATTGTCATTGTTGTCAATATCAACATCTTGCTATGGCACACATCTATGAGGAGTTGAGCTACATCAAGAGTCTCTTAATCAAGCATCCTATTCACTTTGATTATGAGATCTCCAACAAGCCACCACCACCACCCTCCGCTATTACCTTGTCTTTCATATAAGTATTGATTGCTTATCCTCAAGACACCAAATTCAAGCAAATCTTAGAATTCTAGAATAACTAGGATTAGATTTATGCTTTTGGCTTGTTTCTTTTTCCATACTTCTTTGTATGATGTACTTTTAGTAACCTATCTTGGATCTTTGTCTTTGTATTTTTCTTCTCTTTTATTTTTTTGTGACCTATTGCTATATATTGTTGGTTGTTTCTTTTGTTCAACTAACCCTTCTATGTAGCTTGTCACCATATCTCGATTCCTCGGTGCCCCAAGCTAGGGGGAGTAAGCACCAAGGGGGAGTCTTTGCA
This sequence comes from Glebionis coronaria, assembly GCA_025667525.1. Classification (NCBI taxonomy): domain Eukaryota; kingdom Viridiplantae; phylum Streptophyta; class Magnoliopsida; order Asterales; family Asteraceae; genus Glebionis; species Glebionis coronaria. The sequence goes on from CM046880.1 coordinate 405,065,117, forward strand.
AAGTCCGTTTCTTCAACACCGGATTACGCAACCTTTTTGCTTCGACAAAGGGGGAGAAATGAATAAACTTGTCTTCGAAAATCTTGTTTTTGTGTGATTGAGTTTATGTATTGTCGGAATCAAAAAGGGGGAGATTGTTAATGCAATAATGACTAAAAACGTTACTTGTATTTTTCGGTCTCGCATAGTTTTGATTACGACAATATGTAAAAACAAGCATTTACGAAAACAACGAAAAACGAATTCTTGAGTTCAAGTATTTTTCATTTTACCCATTTTCACTTAAGGTATGGATAAACAAGTACTAACCTTAATCAAGTGATCAAGTGATTTAATCTTTTCTTAAAACTCACTTTTTATTAAATGTGACAAGTTTTTATTAAACTTTATTTTTAAGAAAATGTTTTATTAAATTAATTATTTGAAATTTGAAAATGGCATATTCTTATTCTGTTAAGAATATCCTTTCAGGATATTTTTTATACCCAGATAAGACCTCCACCACTAAAGGACAAAAAGGAGCGGAGTCTAGTCTGGCGATACCTTAGCGCCTAGGCGGTACCTTATCGATAAGGTACCACGGGCTTAGATAAGGTACCGCGGGCAGATATAGCCGTTGGCTCCCTTGTCCTTTAAATAGTGGACCATTCTCAGCTTTTCACCTCACCTCTTTTGCACATTTATTTCCAGATTCAAACCCCTTCTTTAATACTCAAATCTTTGATCATTTGTTTGATTATTACTTGTTTAAGAAGTGAATCTTGTTCTTCCATCCCTTCCTCTCCAAGTGCAAAGAGAAGAACACTATCCTAGTGAAGTGTTGAGTCCACCACCAAAGATCCATTGAAGATCTAATTTTATACATTTGTAGTTGTGTCATAGTTGTGAAGATCCAAGTAGTTGTGTCTATTTGGAAGTTGTGTATGTACTAAGTATAGTTGTGTAGATTGGTCCTAGCTACAATTAGGGCTCGACTTTTAGCTTAGAGTTGGAAATTGGTTAAGCGACGTGTACGGTTTTCTCCACCATAAGGAGCTTGTTGTGTAGTGAACTCTCGAGTAAGGAGTACTCGAGGAGTGGAGTAGGAACGAGGAGTGAGCTTCGTTGCCGAACCACTATAAATCCTTGGTGTTCGGTTTGATCTTTCTTTACCCTTAACTCTTTACATTCTTTATTCTTTATACATATACATGTGTTAGTACTAGATTAGTTACACTATCATTCTTTATTCTTTGTGGATATATTTTTGTTAGTATTAGTTTAGCTACACTATCATTGTTCATATTGTGCATAAGAAGATTTCACATATTTCCTCAAGCCTAATTTTTTGAAAAAGGATTTTTTGAAACTATATTTTAACAAGTAAATATAAGAAACTATTCAACCCCCCTTCTAGTTTCTACAGAATTGTTCAGCATCTCACTTCTCCCTATGCTCCACAACAAAATGGTGTATCCAAAAGGAGAAATCGTACATTATTGGATATGGTACTATCTATGTTTAATCTTACAACTTTACCTTTATCCTTTTGGGATTATTCTCTAGAATCTGATGTTCGCATATTAAATATGGTTCCCACAAAGAAGGTCGATAAGACACCATATGAACTATGGCATGGAAAGAAGCCATATTTGTCTTATTTAAAGGTCTGGGGTTGCGAGGCGTATGTGAAATGTGACTCGGGTGACAAACTCCAATAATGATTTGTAAATGTATCTTTGTAGGATACCCTAAGAAAACTATGGGTTAATACTTTTATTATCCACCTGAGAACAAAGTTATTGTTGCTAGGTATGGAGACTCCCTTGAATCTGATCTTGTAAACCAAGAATTCAGTGGGAGAAATTATGATCTTGAGGAGAGTCATATAGATACATTACCTTCTGAAAACACTAGTGATGTAATTCCTATAGAACCAAAAAGTCTGGCGGTTCCACCAGAATTAGTTCCTCTGCGTAGATCCGCAAGGATTAAAAACGCAAATAGCAATATGTGTCTTAACATAGAGGATGATGATGAGTTAGGGATCTTGGTGAACCCGCTATTTATAAATCTGCTATACTTGATCCCGAGAAGGATAAGTGGATGGTTCCTATGGATGAGGAAATGAAATCCATGAAAGTAAATGATGTTTGGATTCTTGTAGAACCACCATCGAATGCTAAAGTAGTGAGACATAAGTGGTTATACAAGAAGAAAACCGACATGGACGGAAAAGTACAATCCTATAAAGCTCGTTTAGCAGCTAAAGGTTTTACTCAAACTTTTGGCATAGACTACGAGGAGACATTTTCTCCTGTAGCAGACTTAAGAGCTACTAGGATTCTCACAGCTATAGCAGCATACTATGACTATGAGATATGGCAAATGGATGTTAAAACTGCCTTCTTGAACAGTTGCTTAGATGAAGACATCTATATGCAGCAACCAGAAGGGTATGTTGATCCTGAAAATCCAGGACATGTGTGCAAAATTCAATGGTCCATTTATGGTTTGAAGCAAGCATCACGTCAATGGAATAAAAGATTTAACAAAGAAATCAAAAAATTTGGATTTGTTCAGAATCGTGATGAGCCATGTGTATATCGCAAGCTAGTGGGAGTGATGTAGTATTCCGAGTCCTATATGTTGATGACATATTAATCATAGGAAGTAACATTGCAAGACTTAAAGCTGTTAAGGATTATCTTGGTAAATATTTTTCTATGAAGGATTTAGGAGAAGGTGCATATATTCTGGGAATTAAGATCTATCGGGATAGGAAAAGACGATTAATTGGTCTATGTCAAGATGCTTATATAGATAAGAGTTTGAAGAACTATAATATGCATAATTCCAAGAAAGGTTTTCAACCTATGGAAGTTAAGCATAATCTGAGTCATGAGATGGATGAATCAACTCCTGAAGAGGAGGCATACATGCAGAAGGTGCCTTATGCTTTGGATGTAGGATCTATAATGTATGCAGTTAGATGCACAAGGCCTCATGCGGTGTTTGCTCAGAACTTGGTCAGTAGATACCAACAGAATCTAGGGAAGCTCCACTGGACTGTTGTTAAACATATTTTAAAGTATTTGAGGAGTACGAAAGATATGTTTTTGGTATATGGTGGAAAACCAGACACAGAACTGAATGTTACAGGTTTCTGTGATACGTCCTGGCAATGTGATAAAGACGATACGAAGTCTCAGACGGGTTACTTTTTTGTTATCAATGGAGGAGCAGTTGACCGGAAGAGCAAGAAACAGACAACGATTGCAATGCATGCTACTCAATCTGAGTACATGGGTGCTTCAAAAGCTGCAATGGAAGCTGTTTGGATTAGGAAGCTTATTGAAGATCTTGGAGTGATGCCTTCAATTAAAAAACCTATTGATATGTATTGTGACAATTCTGCCGCAATAATATTTGCCAATGACACTGGAGTCATGAAAGACACCAGACCCTTTATGCGTAGACATCACTACGTCCGAGAACAAGTTGAAGCTCGGGAAATCAAATTGATAAAAGTTCACACAGTTGATAACGTAGCAGATCCTTTGACTAAGGCATTGCCTAGACCAAAGGTAGTTAAGCATGCCAAGGCGATTGGGCTACGACTAGCTAGCGAACTCATGCAATAAACATGTGATTAGTATTTGGATAAAGGATGTTATGACATTATTATATAATGAAATAAAGATTGGGTTTCGTTTATTTCTATTATTTAATAAGTGTATCCTATTTTACATGCTTTAATCCACGAATAAAAGTTATGCTAAATGTCCGTTATCGATTAATAATATGGGAATATTATTAAATTAAGACAAATCAAAATAGTGACAGAGTATACTTGAAAGTATATTGGTCAATTTTGGATGATATTTGATGAATCGAATATAGGACTTATCCCAACTATATGTTATTACTTTATGGATCTTTGTCATTAAGTAAAACATAAATAGTTATCCTTAGACTTGAGATACCAGGAAACTGTTATGAATCTAGTGCATCTCTGTGGGATAATCTAACGCTAAACGTAACTGGTAGCTTATAAGGATTATTTTCGGAAGTGTTGCAAAATTCATAAGTTTTGCTCGTAGTCATTATGGAATTTATTTCCTCCAATTTCGTTTTGGAGTTTAATACAGCTGGGCCCCTCGTGGGATTAGTAAGATGTTTGTGTGGCCACACCCAAATTTGTTTTGGTAATCTTTCTTAATCTGTGAACGAGAAACAGATTGGTTAATGAGAGGAATGACTGAGATCCATATCCTTATTAACGTTGTATTAGAAATAAAAGGATAATAATAACGAGGCAGAATCATTAAAAGGCTTTGTCCAGGAGACCTTACTCGAGTTGTACTAGAGGCACTGTTAGTGTAACTAGACGCTAGTCAATGTAATCACGATATTCGAAATATGTCCAAGTGGGAGCTGTAAGTTTATGGACTTATATTTAAATAGTCGTGTGATAGGATCGAACTCAAGATTACGGGATTGCACACAATACGTAAAGAGTTAATATAATTAGTAAATATATATATCGTATTTATTAATTTATTTAATAAATATATTTATGTATTTTTTAATTTAACCGAGCAAGTAACTATATAACCTTAACGGTCGTTAAATAATTAATAGTTAAGTTATAACGAGCGTTAAATAAATATATAGTATGTATAAACAAAAGGAAAGAAGATTGGAAGTTACCGAAACACCCCTAAGGGGTGTTTTGGTCGGTTGGTTATGGGCTCCAAGGGGGGGGGGGGGGGGCAAAAGTTGCCTTTTATTTATCTTGTGCTATAAGGATTTAGGCCTATAAATACACCTCCTAATCCCCTCATAATCACAACATCATAAATCTTCTCCCCTCTCTCCTTTGGGTCGATCGCAACACCTACACCACGAAGGGTTTCAGTTGGTTTTCTTGGTTGATCGATTGTATACATAATCTAGTACTAGCCCCTCTCTAGGGTTGTTGGGTAGATTAATTACGAGTGTTGTAGCTCGGTTTTCATGTGCTAGATTCACGGTTAGCTCGTTGTATTACGTGTACAAGAACGTAATATAGTCTTACTTTAGATTATAGCTTGGTATATACTGTTTAAACCCGAATCGGTGATTTGTTCTTCGTCTTGTGGAATTGCTTTAGCGTAAAGGTACGTAACCTTAATTCGATTAATTATAATTGTGTTATTATTATGATCTTGTTAAATCGCTTCCGCTATACGTGCTTTGATCTCGTTTAGGGTTTTATATAATTGTTATGATACTAATAAACCTTCATTATCTTGAGACCATTTCTCGATAAACATTGCATCGTCCGCATAAAAATTGTGAGAGATTCATTACCAATTCCCAGAGTTTTGACCAGACTCAAATCCTGAATATAACATTTATGCTCATCAAACCTAACAAACAACTTGCTATCTTTAATCAACTTATTCACAGACATAAGACTAACACAATATTCTGGAACAACCAAAACATCAAACAGAACAATATTACTAGACAAACTTAAGTTCCCAATAGCAGACACTTTAGCAAGAGTACCATTAGCATGACCCACAGTAATATTCAGACTAGATATATCAATCACATTAAACATGTTCTTAGTAGAAACAATCAAGTGTTGGTTAGCACCAGAGTCAATAATCCAACCAATAGACAAGTTATACATATCATAACACTTATTAGCACAAAAAAACTTATTAAACCTAAGATTAAAATAGGCATTTCCATTAAAGAAAGAGAAATTAATACCTGCCATATTAGCATTAAAATTGACAGAAGGAGATTCATTGATCAAGGAAAGAATTTCTGCCATTTGCTCCCTAGTAAAAGAAGTATCCAAATTAACAGAACCATAGGAAGCTCCCCTCTCAGCCCCTCTAGAACCATTAAACACCCTACTTCCATTACTAGTACCCTTCTTAGCTAGACTAGGATTCTTTTTAAAACCAAGGGATACCCAACCAATTCAAAACATATTTCAATAGTATGCCCAATAAGACCACAATGCTTGCATAACAAGTTAGGATTGGGTCCCCTACTATTACCATTATTCCAAACATTATTTCTCATATGTATCATTAGGTCTGAAGTTATTAGACTTAGCCACACACATTACCAGAACCATTTCCTGTGCTGGGAATAAGCCCTCTATGAGACTCTTCCATAGAGATGATATTAAAAGCATCCCTAACATTAGGCAAAGGTTCTCTAGCAAGAATGTTACTCCTAATATTTTGATAAACATCATTCAAACCCATAAGAAACTGCATAAGCCTAATAAGCACATTATGTCTAAGCACACCTTCATGGGTAGCGTAAGTAAAAGCACGAAGCAATGTAAGAGTATCAAAGTCTCTCAATAAAGAACTTGATAGGTGTGTAAACACCCATCCTTTTTACCACTTAACTACAATAATAACCGAGCCAAAACGTGTATTTTATGTCATAAATGTCGGAATTATGCGTGGTTTGTGTTTTTGTTGTGATTTAGGACGAAAATGTGAAAAGGGGAGAAAACACGGGCATTCACGGGCTTTTATCGAAGAAAAAGACAAAAGACGAAGTCAAGAAATCAAGTGTGCAAAAAGAACGGAAGTCCAAGACCAATTCTGAAGATTTATCGAAGAAAAAGTAAAAAGACGGAAGTTTACTAAAAGCCGAAGAACTCAAGTCTAATTTATTGAATAAATTACAAGACGAGAGTAGAAATCCCGAGACAAAGTCGTTAAAGTCAAAGAATTAAGAAGATTAAGGACTTAATGGGAATTAAAGAAAGAAGAAAGAGGGGAGGAAGCTTCCTCTAAGCACCTCCTTAATCCTCCTATAAATAGTCTTCATTTTCCTTTCATTTGTTTTTGTTGGCTAGAGTGACACTAGTTCTTCCATTTTCATTTCTTTGCACATTTAAATACATGTCATTTACTTAATTGTCAAATTTAAATACTTGTCTTGCACCTTAAATACCTTTAATTTCAAGTAAGTTTCCTTTTAATTGTTGTTAATCTTTATTTTTATTGTCAATCTTCTATCTTCCTTTCTTATTTGATCTCTAATCTTTATGCTTTATTGTTTATGTTCATGTTCTTAAGTTTTTATTAAATTGATTAAGTGGGTTTTGATTATTTTGATTAGTATTGTTAGTTTAATTGTTTTGGATTGTTTGTTTATGATTAGTAGATTTTTATTGGTTAGTTTGATTTTATCTTGTGGTTGATTTTGATTAGTTTTGGTTAGATCCGTATTTCTTTTTGTCCTCGTGTTCTTCGTGATTTTTGTTTCCAGGTTATTCCGAACCAAGCTGTTTATTCCGGATAAAGGTGGTGTTGTGATTGTTCCGAACCAAAGAAACATTCCGGATCAACAACTTCTTCCGAATCAAAGGGTGTTCATTCGGAACATCCAACATTCCGAATCAAGGAGTTCATTCGGAACATCCAATATTCCGGATAAAGGTATTCATTCGGAACATTCCGAACGAAGGGTTGGAGAATTTGTTCCGGATCAACAGAATATTCCGAATCAAGGTGTTTGTTCCGAATCAAAGCTGTTTGTTCCGAATCAAAGGTCGTTCATCCGGAATATTCAACATTCCGGATCAAGGCGCCATATTCATTCGGAACATTCCGGATGAAGGTTGTTTATTCAGAATAATTAATTTTTCCGGATCAGTGACACATTCCGAGTGAAGGATTTATTTCGCATCAAGCTTTTATTCCGGGTGAAGCATTATTCCGAGTGAAGAAGAATCATTCCGAACGAAGGTGACATTCCGGATGAGTGATTATTCCGAACGAAGGATTATTCCGAATGAGCTGTTTTCAAGTTCTTTTTAGTTTCAGTTTTTAATTTTTAATTTTTAAGCTTTACTTTTCCCGACTTTTTCCTTAGTCGCACTTTAAGTTTACTTGCCTTAGATTTATTTTAATCCTTGCCTTAGTTTAAGTTTTATTTGCGTTTTAAGTTTGCCTTTAGGATAGTTTTAAGTTTGCGTTATTTACTTTTAATTGCCTTTTAATTATCGTCACGCTTTAATTTCTTGTCATTTATTTTCACTTAAATTAGATTTAGATTTATTTTACCTGCTTTTACTTTAAAGTTTTTGCACCTTTAATTTTACTACAACAACACAAAAGTTGTTCCCACCAAAGACAGCTGAGTCACATAGTTAACCAGTTATCAATTCGATTAGACAGGAACAACGAACTTTTTAATTTTCATACGGGCAAAAGCCATGTATCAAATGGCGCCGCTGCCGGTTCTTTTCGTAAAGATTAACGGTTTTCTATGAGAGACGCGTTGCTTTTTGGGATCCGTTCATTCGTGAGCGTTATTTTTCTTGCTTAAAAATTTTCAAAAAATCCATAAAAATTAAAAAAATTATTAAAAATCCATAAAAATAAAAAATTTTCAAAAATCCAAAAAGATTTTATTTTTATTGTGTATATATATTCTCTTTGTGTTTTGTTTCTTTTTCTTTTTCCTTTGCAGGTGTATGCGTACTAGATCTTCTACTTATCCAGAGCCCGAGACTCGAGAAGATTTAGCTATGGCAGGTGTGAACAACAACAATAATCCACCGCACCTCAATAATAACAACAACAATGTTCTTCCACAGCCCGATCTTCGGACAATGGAGGAGCTTTGTCAACCCACAATGTTTGGCCGAGGAGGACCGATTGCGCCGATGCAAATCACGGCTCCAGAGTTTTCGTTGAAGCATCACATGATCCAGCAAGTGCAAACAAATCCATTCCACGGAATGCCTGATGATGATGCCAACAAACACCTCGACAAATTCATTACTATTACTCAAAGCATGAAGTTGCCCGGTGCTACTATGGATGTTCTTCGCCTTCAACTCTTTCCACATACTTTATCACACCACGTCGAGAAATGGTTTGATCGTCTCCCGGAGAATTCCATTCATACTTGGGATGACATGACTCAACGCTTTTTGTCGCGCTACTTTCCACCATCTATGGTCACGAGCCTTCGCAATCAAATCAGCGGTTTCATGCAAGAACCCGATGAATCTCTCTTTGATGCTTGGGAAAGATATAATGTTTTGATCGATCGCTGTCCAAACCAAAACATGCTCCCTGTGACCTCAATTGATACTTTCTACAACGGTTTGACTTTTCGTGATCGTGATACGATTAATGCAGCCGCTGGTGGCACATTTATGAAAAGGAGACCCGAGGAGTGTAGAGAGCTTATTGAGAACATGACTACTCATCACAAAAACTGGGATTCCTTCGCTTCTTCAAGGAACAACCCGAGAGTCAATGTTTCTTCTACTTCAGCAAACCCCGACATGACCGAATTCACCCGTATGATGGCCGAAATGAACAAAAGTATCTTGCTTCTCGCTACAAACCAAAATCAAGTTAAAGCGGTGGCTAATCCTTGTGAGACTTGCGACGGTCCACACTCATACACTGATTGTCCTTCTACTCAAGGAAATCCGGAAAACGTGTATGCGGCTTATGGTAATTATTCACCAGAAAATTACCAAGCCCGACCTCAAGGGGATAGAAATTTGCTAAGTTACCGGTCAAACAACTATCTTTCACCTGGTTTTTCTCCTCAAAACCAAAACCCCAACAACAATTACAATAGAAGCAACCAAATCCCACCTCGAGCTTCTAGTCCTTATCACCCACCCGCTCAACAAGCCCCACCCATGACTCAAGATGTTGAAGCCTTAATGAGAACCCAAGGAGAGCAAATTAAGAATCTGCAGAGCCAAATTATCAATTTGAAAGGGGATATCACCAAGCAAGGGAATGACATTAGATCCGAGCTTCGAGATAATATACAATCCTCCTTCAGCAATCAAACGAATGACTTGAAGAATATACTGGCTAGTTTCTTACCAACCACTCAACCCTCTACTTCGAGTTCTCTACCTTCAAACACCGTCACCAATCCGCGAGCGAATGTGAGTGCTATTACTATCCGTAGTGGAGTTACTTTAGTAGGACCACCTATCCCGCCCCCATCATCTACACCTCCTCCACCATCATTTATCCCTACTACTCCCACACCTAATATTAGTGCACCATTACCGTCTCCGCCTCGTCATGACGAAGTACCCAAGAAGAACCCTTCAACATCTCAACCTTCACCTGTTACACCTCCACCACCCAACCCCAGCATTCCTTACCCTTCTCGACTCAACAAGGCTAGAATTTTGACAAAGAATGACATGCAAGTCGCTAACTTTTTGGAAAGATTGCCGGCATGAAAATCACCTTTACCCTTGTTGAAGCTCTTGCTCAAATGCCACAATTTGTCAAGATGTTTAAGGAATTGCTTAGCAAGAAGGAGAAGATGGCCGAGTTTGTTAATACTCGATTGAATGAAAATTATTCTGCCGTCCTTCTTAAAGAACTTCCAGAAAAACTTGGAGATCCCGGTCGTTTTGTGCTACCTTGTACTTTTAACCAAACCGACAAATTTATTGCCTTAGCCGATCTCGGGGCAAGTATTAATTTGATGCCTTTAAGTGTTTGGAAAAAGTTATCATTGCCCGACCTTACACCCACCAAAATGACTCTTGAGCTAGCCAATCGCACTCTCGCTTACCCCGTTGGTATTGCCGAAGATGTGTTCATTAAAGTTGGCACATTCACTTTTCCGGTCGACTTTGTCGTTGTTGATTATGAAATAGACCCTCGTATTCCGTTAATACTTGGACGGCCATTTTTGAGAACCGGTAGAGCTTTAATAGATGTGGATAAGTGTGAACTCATCTTAAGAGTCGGGGTGATGCACAAGTTTTTGAAATGGGGAAGCTTACAAGCAAATCCTTTGGAAGAGAATCAGCGAATATGATTAATGTGCTCGATGATTTTTGTCGTCTACAACAATCCTCTATTCGATTCTTGCAATGATAATTCACTGTTTCAAGATGATGTGGATGATTCTCTCTCCAATTTGGAACCTTCTCCCACATATGATTCTCCACCGATATTTGATGCTTATGATGACGATTCTAGTTCCGATGGAGATGATTATGGTAATTTTACTTCCGAGTATCCCGACGTGCCCACTTATGATGATTTTGATGAGGCCGATACTCTCTCGAGTGATTCTTCTCATGATGAAGATCCTCCGCCAACCATGCTTAATCCTGCTTTGGATGACTACTCATTTGAGGAAGACTTCTCTACTTTTCTCAATACATACTTCCCTCATGAGAGTGATGCACCTCCTTTGGACTTTGATGATTATGGTCTTCATCCTACTTCGAATTTGAAGAAAATTCTTTCAAAGGAGAAGCAACCGGACGACACCAACATCCGCAACACGTATGTTTTGACACCTCCTTGTCCACCTTCTGAGGACGAGGTTGTGCATTTTCTTAGCGGATCATCTTCAAATTCTGCTGAGCCTGAGTGCTATTTTTCCCTAAAGGAAAAGGTGTTCGACCCCAGTATCGATATTCTTCAGCCATCTTAGTATCCGTCTGATGAAATAAAAGGAAAAATCTTTGGAATTTTTGAAGATATGCTTGCACCTCTTCACCCTTGCTACCACCGTGCTCCATCTTTGCTTAAGGGAACCTTGCCTACTCTTCTTTGGCTTGCCTTGTTCGCCTTAAGCTTGTGCTATTTGATGGATGAAAACTATGTATTTGATCCCGGTGGATATGTTTCATGCTTCTTCCTATGCTAATCAAGGTCGAGTCAGGCTCACGACTCGGTGAACAAAAATCAAGCGCTTCTTGGGAGGCAACCCAAGTATCTATCTTTTATCTATTTATATCCTAAGTGTAGGGGAGACCCGTTGGTGTTTGCTATTTCCTCTCTTCTCATATTCAGGGATTCGAGCGCTCAATGATCCACTCTTGATGATTTTTGATGACCCGTGATTCCGTGTTTCCGTCTTCCCGGTTCTATACTAAACTATTTTCGATTCACTATTTTATATTTTTCAATATTAAAATAGGAATCTCGTTAGTTGTCTTTTCCTTAGCAAGATTTAAACAACGTGCACAATTTCCTAAGTGTAGGGGAGTTTACTCCCACATGCTTAAACATTGAGGACAATGTTTATATCAAGTGTAGGGGGACTTCTATCGAAGTTAAGTGGTCTTTTCCTTGTATTTGTCCTCATTTTAACCGGAAAATCAATTTTTCGACATTTTTCAAAATTTTTGATCTATTTTGGCCTATTAGTTATTCCCTGTGTATAGTTATTTTCTTTCCTTATTAGAATAAATTTTAATAAAGTGGTTTTAATTTTCAAACGTTGTGAATCTTTTGACTTAACCCGAGTTTACTTATCTAAGTTTACTCTAGCTAGTATCCTTAACGTGTTTAAGTCAGGTTTTGCTAGGCTTTTATATAGGGAGCTTTAAAACGCGAAAGTCTTAACTTTCACGGGTTAAGAACAAGAACTTTTCGCAAGTTCCTATAATTGATCCTAGAGAGTCGTTTATCAAGGGAACTTTAAAATGCGATTTCTAAACATGAAAACGTCTAAGAATTTGCAAAATCCTATAGATGACTCGAAAACCCAAAACTTTGATTTAATAGGCTAAGCATCCACGAGTCTCATTCCTTGAGATTTTAAACTGTGGAGAACGAGAGATGATAGAGTCAATTATAAGTTTGGTATTCTTTCGTGAATTTATGTGAGTTAATTATAAGCCTATTCTCGCTTGCTAATAAATTTATCTGCAATAAATAAGGTTGTACGTTTTGAAAAGTTACTTAGCTTCTAGCCTAAGATCGTTTAAAAGTTGCTCGGTATGGATTAGAGTTCATAGCCAAGGCATAACTTATTGAAGCGGGATGCGAAGATTGGCGAGTCCAAAAAGGTCCTAACAAGACACGAGGGCTACATTTTGTTGCTAAAGATCCAAAAGTGATGTGAAGAATCATTTATCGAAAATCAATATGAAGGATCGAGACACACGACGAAAAGCAAATACTCCCGTAAAGATCATGGAGAAGTCTATCTAAAAAGGCCCTAACAAGGTATGAGGATAAATAAATCCAAGTCCAAAAAGGAGGCGGATCGTTGTATATCAAAGTCCCAAATAAAAATTGGAGAAAAATGAAGAAGTCGTGGTCCAAGTATGAAGAATCTCTCAAAACTTCAAGTGAAGAAATTCCTATTATGGAGAGAACACCATTATTTCATGAACGTCTCTCAAGATTTGAAGTATGAAGTCGCTGCCAAATATCGGTCCGAGAAAGGTCTCAAATCGCGAAGTGAGTTATGCCAAGATATGAACTTTATGAGGTCCCGAGAAGCAGTTTTAAAAGATTTTGTCCTTTAGCTAACTATTGATTAAATCGTCCCACTTTATTTTCAGCCTAAATAACTATCAGAATAAGTCAACGATGCATCCTCGTGATCATTCAAGACAATAATAAAATATAAGAGATACACCTAGGAATAAGGGAGTCTAAGTAAATAATTGGCCCACATGAGTTCATGTTAGTTTGCTAACTTATAATAACAATGATCTTGTTTTTAAGCTTGGTTTGGAGAATATGAAAACTTGACGATGATGATCATTCATGACATTTCCAAAACCCTAAGGTAAGTTTTTGATTTCTTTACTTGTTTTGTTAATTTCTATCTCTTTAATAAAGGCCAACGTGGATTGATTATGATGAAAAGTGTAATCGTGCTTTGTAACTAATGCATTGCATGAGGACATTGCAATGGTCAAGTGTAGGGGATTTGATAGGTGTGTAAACACCCATCCTTTTTACCACTTAACTACAATAATAACCGAGCCAAAACGTGTATTTTATGTCATAAATGTCAGAATTATGCGTGGTTTGTGTTTTTGTTGTGATTTAGGACGAAAATGTGAAAAGGGGAGAAAACACGGGCATTCACGGGCTTTTATCGAAGAAAAAGACAAAAGACGAAGTCAAGAAATCAAGAGTGCAAAAAGAACGGAAGTCCAAGACCAATTCTGAAGATTTATCGAAGAAAAAGTCAAAAGACGGAAGTTTACTAAAAGCCGAAGAACTCAAGTCTAGTTTATTGAAGAAATTACAATACGAGAGTATAAATCCCGAGACAAAGTCGTTAAAGTCAAAGAATTAAGAAGATTAAGGACTTAATGGCAATTAAAGAAAGAAGAAAGAGGGGAGGAAGCTTCCTCTAAGCACCTCCCTAATCCTCCTATAAATAGTCTTCATTTTCCTTTCATTTGTTTTTGTTGGCTAGAGTGACACTAGTTCTTCCATTTTCATTTCCTTGCACATTTAAATACATGTCATTTACTTAATTGTCAAATTTAAATACTTGTCTTGCACCTTAAATACCTTTAATTTCAAGTAAGTTTCCTTTTAATTGTTGTTAATCTTAATTTTTATTGTCAATCTTCTATCTTCCTTTCTTATTTGATCTCTAATCTTTATGCTTTATTGTTTATGTTCATGTTCTTAAGTTTTTATTAAATTGATTAAGTGGGTTTTGATTATTTTGATTAGTATTGTTAGTTTGATTGTTTTGGATTGTTTGTTTATGATTAGTAGATGTTTATTGGTTAGTTTGATTTAATCTTGTGGTTGATTTTGATTAGTTTTGGTTAGATCCGTATTTCTTTTTGTCCTCGTGTTCTTCGTGATTTCTGTTTCCAGGTTATTCCGAACCAAGCTGTTTATTCCGGTTAAAGGTGGTGTTGTGATTGTTCCGAACCAAAGAAACATTCCGGATCAACAACTTCTTCCGAATCAAAGGGTGTTCATTCGGAACATCCAACATTCCGAATCAAAGAGTTCATTCAGAACATCCAATATTCCGGATAAAGGTATTCATTCGGAACATTCCGAACGAAGGGTTGGAGAATTTGTTCCGGGTTAACAGAATATTCCGAATCAAGATGTTTGTTCCGAATCAAAGGTCGTTCATCCGGAATATTCAACATTCCGGATCAAGGCGCCATATCCATTCGGAACATTCCGGATGAAGGTTGTTTATTCGGAATAATTAATTATTCCGGATCAGTGACACATTCTGAGTGAAGGATTTATTCCGCATCAAGCTTTTATTCCGGGTGAAGCATTATTCCGAGTGAAGAAGAATCATTCCGAACGAAGGTGACATTCCGGATGAGTGATTATTCCGAACGAAGGATTATTCCGAATGAGCTGTTTTCAGGTTCTTTTTAGTTTCAGTTTTTAATTTTTAATTTTTAAGCTTTACTTTTCCCGCCTTTTTCCTTAGTCGCACTTTAAGTTTACTTGCCTTAGATTTATTTTAAGCCTTGCCTTAGTTTAAGTTTTAGTTGCGTTTTAAGTTTGCCTTTAGGATAGTTTTAAGTTTGCGTTATTTACTTTTAATTGCCATTTAATTTTCGTCACGCTTTAATTTCTTGTCATTTATTTTCACTTAAATTAGATTTAGATTTATTTTAACTGCTTTTACTTTAAAGTTTTTGCACCTTTAATTTTACTACAACGACACAACATTTGTTCCCACCAAAGACAGCTGAGTCACATAGTTAACCAGTTATCAATTCGATTAGACAGGAACAAAGAACTTTTTAATTTTCATACGGGCAAAAGCCTTGTATCAGAACTCAACTTATGATAGTATTAAGACATAGACAAATAACCCTGTTTTATTGAATGAATTTTATGCAGCACATTAAAAATAACAGAACCATCCACCTTATCATAAGTTTGAGCCAACTCTTCCCAAACATCAGAAGCATATTAGAATAAACATGACCAAGATACAATTCTAGAGACAAAGAATTAAGAATCCAACTAAGAACAATAGCAATACATATTTCCTATTGTTGAGCAAGAATCACACTAGTAACAGGCTTAACACAAGTACCATCAACAAACCCCATTTTATTTTTACCAATAAAAGCAATTCTCATAGCAGTAGCCAATATTATGTAATTATCAGTACCAGTCAACTTTACACTAACAATAGGCAGATTAAAATGATCATTACTATGGAAATATAAAGGATTACCAACATCCAAACCATTAATAAGAACATCACCCATGATAATAAAACAAAGCAGAACAACACAAAATACCAAATGAGTAAGATAAGACAATAAAGACAACTAAGATAATAAGCAACAAGACTACGCAGGCAATAAAGACTCATAGCAAGATAAACACCAAATACCAAATAAGCAAGATAAGACAATGAAGACAACTAAGACAATAAGAAACAAGACTAAGCAGACAAAAAAAGACTAATAGCAAGATAAACCAGACAATAACCAAAAAACAAGCACACAATAAAAAAATGAGACCTAATAGTAGCCTGGTCAGTTTTCAAGATTCCAAACCACTCACGGTGGCAGGTCAAGGGCAAGGCTACAAGGAGTCTAAAACAAACAAAACATAAGAAAGGGAAATAAATCACAGCCACCCAAATAACCAGAATCAAAATCAATGGAAACCAATCAATCTCCCCTATTCTTGATCAACAAGAATCAAGAACAAGAGAAAATCACCCCAAGAAACAAACACCAATCACCAGAATCAAGATCCATAAATTTTATCAAATTATGGTTTCAAGAAAACCCTAATTAGATCAAATTAAAGATCAGAAATCACAATTAACCAATCAATTAACCAATCAAGAACCACCAAGAACCAGCTAGAATACCTGATTAACACCTCTGTATACAAAACCCCCAACTCGATCGAGACCCTAATTTTCACAATCAATTAAGAACCAATAATAAAGGCGATTATGGCTCTAATACCATGTAAAAACTAATGAATCTATACTCATATCAAGATTGAAACACTCAATCAACCTCCCCATGTACTTCTTATTATTACCTCAAATCTGATAAGTCCATAGATGTGTGCTTATCGTACATATAATAGAAAACCTGATTGTCCCTCTATAAGGTGCAATCACTATACAATTTCACAATTACAATGATCCTCACTAAAAACACTCAATACTAATACCAAAATACTATCAAGCTATTGATCAAGAGGATCAAGAAGATTATTCCAGACTATGTAAAAAACTAACAGAAAGATCTTGTATGTGTGTGAGAGAGAATCAAGATGACTGCGTAGCCAGAATGAGAACCCTATCACCGTTTATATACACCCATCTAATATCCTTATTTACATATCAACCCATGCACAATACAAACTTATAAAAACAAAATATAACTTATTTAACATAGAAAGATATTTACCAAATAGTCCTCAGAGTATGAGTTTGACCCAAAATAGCACAAATACTTCCAACATCTTTCTAAGCTAATATTTAAAATTGAAAAAATCAGCTTTCAGAAGACGTCCTAGATCCCGTATTGAAGAAATGAAGAATGTCAGTTTTTAGAGATTTCTTAATCGCTCTCTTCGGTTGTTGTGTCCGCCGCAAGTGATCATTAGTCTTGGACCTTAAATGGTGTCGATGATTTTTTTGTGAAATCAGATAGAGAAGTCATTGACTCTCATGTGCTTGTTGAATATTTATTCCCCTACGAGATGGTCCAAGTTGCTTCCCATAACCTCAATGTCTTTTTCTGGCACATGTTTCTCGATAAGCTCCATACTAGGGCTAAACTCTCCGATATAGGCTTAGATATTTCAAGTATGTTGTGTCCTTTATGTGAGTCTCATATAGAAACTCGTGATCACTTGTGTTTTGTAGATGTTCTCCGCCTTTGGATTTGTTTAAGATGCTCTGTCCGTTGATGGAGTATCCATATCCATATTATTATCGACCCCACTTCCTGGGATTTGTTTAAGATGCTCTTTCCGTCATTCCATCCTGATTTCACTGTCCATTTCTTTCAATCTTAATTGTTACTATATACAGTAGTTAACAATTTGTTCCTCTCAAAACTTGCAAAAAACCCTAATTTTATATTGTAAAATCATGACTTCACTATTACCATTTTCAAACAAAATATATGCGTACTAAATTAAATCTATATTGTATATACAAGGTGTAGCCCAAAGTGGAAAATTGAATATTTTCTATTATACATTGTAAATATTTTCTTTTACGCAATGTTATTGGGTCACGTGTTTGATCATCAGATTAACTCAGTCAAGTAATCATGTCACATGATCGACTACTGAGTCAACATAGTCGAGTCACCGGGTCATGGAATCGATCACATGGTCAACCCGACCGAGTCAACGGGTGACCAGTTCCACCACCGACTCAACCCGGTTGAATAACCAGTTTTGATTCGACTGATAGTTCAACCCGGTCGAGTAATCGGTTCATTAATACGCTCACCGGGTCAACCCGGTCGAGTCACCGGACTACCGATTCGACTACCGAGTCAATTAACATATCGTTAACTATTTTTTTCGATAGAAAACACTTAGTTATATGAGATGCTCGTTCAAAAATCTCTGCATCGTATATATTTATTCTATTTATATCTAGTTTGCTTTTCATGATTGAACTGAAGCAAATGTAATTTTAGTTCCATCTTAGTGATTTGGTAGGCATCACAACGGTCATATTGCAAAGCAAAATAGTCGTTTTGTTTTTCCGAATCGTGAATAGGTAAGCCATATTATCCTGCATATAATAAAAGACACATGATATGTTGAGCTAGTAATAAATATGATGTTCTTCATATTGAGTTACGTTATTAGACTTGACTAGTATTCGATCGAGTTCATCTGTTTCATGCATGTTAAAAATGTTGGATCATTAGTCATAAGTATATTAATTACGATGTGACCGTTGGTTAGTGTTAGAATGTGTAAACCTCCATCGCTATGATTTATTATTGATCCAATACTTATAGTACATTATAAAACATATTAGAAACATCAAACCCTAACAGACCCAAAGCCCACAAATCGGGTTTGGGCTTTATTATCTCTTAATACTCCCCCGCAGTTTGAACGGGAGGCTTCTCGACGGACAAACTGGAACTGAAAGCCTCTTCTTCGATCATTTTCTTTGTTTGTTGAAGCGGAAAAATAATTGTATTCGACGGCATAGTTGATGACTGTTTGCGGCTTCCTCCTTTGCGTGACATTTTTTTTATGTCATGGCTTGCTTTGCCTTTAGGTAAGAGCGACATTTTTAACCAACTAATTTCGAAAAATGGCAATGATTTTCGATCATAAAACAAGAATAATGAGGATGATGATGAGACACTAGTCTTCTTTGATACCATGTTAAAATTTGTAAACCCCCATCGCTATGATTTATTATTGATCCAATACTGATAGTACATCATAGAACATACTAGAAACATCAAACCCTAACAGACCCAAAGCGCACAAACCGGGTTTAGGCTTTATTATCTCTTAATAGTTAGATCGAGAAAATATGAACGTGAAAAATAGTCATTATTGGTACTAGTCGAGTTGCATTGCTTATATATGCTCCATTGGTCATTTGTAAACGCATGTAACGTCATCAATCATTAACCTTTATATTAAAGAGGGGAATCACGATTCCCAATGAACAGTGATTCCCCTCATACCCTTAATAAAAAAGTTTTCTTTTTCCCCTCACAACACCTTGCCTCTCTCACAACATTTACACACACAAAACACGCACAAAACACTGACACCTTCCGTTATCTTCCTCCGTTTTGGCTCCGTTCTTCATTTACTTTCATTAATGAGGTTGGCCTCTTCCTCCATCATTAATCAGTTGCCCTTTGCCCTTTGGCCCCTTTGGCCCTTCATAAATTCGATCCAAAAACACACACAGCCCATCTCTCACACACTCAATAATTGACTCTCAACTAACAAAATGTGTGGGGTTGATCTTTATATAAAGATGATCTTGATTATTGATCTAATCAAGATTATATTGATCGAGGATCTAATAAAGATGAGGTTCATAAGATCTATGATCTGATATTGTTTGGGTTTCACCTAATTTTGAAAAGATTATAGGTGTTTTGTGGGGGTGATGGTGGTCATCTACGCTATTTGATGAGATCACAGGGTTTGTCTCTTTTGAGTTACCATTGTTGTCCGTAATACCGGACTTTGTCTCTTTTGAGGTATAGTTTTTTTTACTATTTTTATGTATGAACCTCTGATAATTGAGAATAAGTGTTGTGGTTCGTTAAGATTGTTCGTTTGATCAGGTTAGGGTTAAGTAAGGGGTGTTTGTTTAGCCGTACATAACCAGGTCACGGGGTAATTGATTTTAGGCTAATGTTGCGTACGGTAAACATCATATTATGGTTTCATTAAATTTCGATTAGCGTTTGATTAAATTCGTAATTGGGGGTTTCTGGTTGAAACATTGTAGTCCGGTGTTTTGTTTTTCGTTGCCGGTGTTGATGGCAGGCGACGATAGTCACGGTCGTGCCTTTCGATGCCGGGCGACGATGGTCACGGTTGTCTCACATTGGTGATGGCCTATAGAAAAAATATATGATCTTGGTTCCTGATTTTGCTTCCTGATTATTTGCTTAATGAGCTTCCAAGCTAAAAAAATGTTCTCAACTTGTTATATTTGTGCCACTAATAGAAACCAGGTCGTGGTGGTCTGGCCTTTTAACGTCGGCTTAAATAGGGGCCGTATGGCTTCTTTTATTCCAGCTTATGTTTTACAAGCTTATATGGCCTTGGTTAAGTATGATGGTCTCATGTTCCAGAGTATTATATATGGGGCAGTGATGATATTAACAAATGATTTCCGCGTGAATTTGAACAAAGCTTGAGATTAGCCGTATCTTGGCGGGGTAATTCATTCATAATGTTTTGCAGCCATGGCGGTTTTATCCGCTTTGTTTCATACCCCTTTCTATTACAGATCTGAGCCTCTGAAAGTCTAAATTAAAGACGTTATTTGTTGTTTAGGCTTATATGATGGTTCTATTACTTGATTAACGGAGCCAAAACGGAGGAAGATAACGGAACGTGCCAGTGTTTTGTGCGTGTAAATGTTGTCAGAGAGGCAAGGTTCTCTGAGGGGAAAAAGAAAACTTCTTTTTTAAGGATATGAAGGGAATCACTGTTCATATGGAACCGTACTTCCCCTCTATAATAGGATATGATGACCAAGAGCAGATCCCGACAAGGTTGAGGCCACCCATATCTTGGCGGGACAGCCTGTTACGGCTGCAGCCATGACGGGTGTGCACGATTATCCTTGATTCTACCGTATTTGAGCCCACAAAACAAAATAGAATGCTTGGCATTAAGAAAACCAAACGGTTTTTTTTACTTATTTTTAGACCTATGGGCTTATATAGGTTTTTTTATCATGTCAAAACAATCTTATATAAGCTCATAAGTTTCGAATAAGCAGGAAAAACTAAGAACTATTATCCGAAAGCATAAAAGCTAATAACCTCATAAATAAGCTTGGTGCACTTTGATTTTGACAAAAGGAGATTCTGCCAAAGATCTTAAGTTGGTGTGCTTGTCCTTTGATAATCACATAGTTAGATACTTCTATTTGTATAAACAATCTTTTAATACAATGTTGAACATTGTTTGCAGATGTCTGGATTATCTGTTGTGGGGCAGGATTACTATGGCGTGTTTTCTTTGAAAGGTAAATTGCTCAATGTGAGGGAAGCAAGTGCTAAACAATTGCAGGAAAATGATGAAATTCAAGAATTAAGAAGATTCTTGGCCTCTCGCATGGTAAAAAATATGAAAATGTTAAGGAATTGAGATATGGACACTTGATGATTATGGGTGTTTGTTTCGGCAGACTAATTTGGTTTTGACCTTACGTTTCATAAGCTTACTTTGAAACTTTTGCGGTTTATACAAGTTCATTATTTATATAAGCCGAAAAGTTTATCAGGGGTTATGCGATTTTTGGCTTATAATTCATAAGTTCACTTTTTTTGAAACTTTTCGACTTATATAAGCATATCATGCCAAAATAAGGCTATATAAACTAAAAAGTTTCCAATAAAATGAACTTATGAAACATAAGCCATACAATATATAAGCTTAAAACCAACACAGTCAGGGTATTTGTTTAACTGTACATAGCAGCCTTATTCCTTATTTTGTTTTCAGGTTATGTTTTACGCGTTTACTTTTCTGGCTTATATTGGAAAATATTTGGCTTATATAGAGATAAAAAGTCCAACCTGTAAAAATTGTAGAGCACGATATAGGTTTTTTTGAACTGCAGCCATATGATATATATACAATGTCTTCTCTATTTGGATGGCTGTGATGATCCTTTCACTATATTTTGTTGCCACGGGAAGCGTACGGACGACAGAATGTGAGAATTGCTCCATTCAGCAACGTACGCGACCCCGGGCTCAAATATCAACTACTCTGAGCCGCTAGATGATATTGTGTGTCATATGGATGATATACAATATTTCCTATTTAACTGTCCCCGTATGCTATGTGTCCGTTGTGATCTCAACTTTTTTTGCCTGTGATGATCCTTTTATTATATTCTTTTGCTACTGAAAGCGGGAGGATGGCAGAAGCGATAATCGCTTCAGCAACCTCCACGACCCGGACACGATATGAATTAATCTGAGTCGAGAAAGCATATTGTAGTTTTGTGGCAAACACATTATATGAAGGGAGACACCGAGACAATAATAGCTACCGAAAAATTACTGTAATATTTAAGCTTCTTCTCATTGCATACTGATGTGTGTACACTGTCTTCTCTATTTGGATGGCTCTGATGATCCTTTCACTATATTCTGTTGCCACGGGAAGCGTACAGACGGTAGAATGTGAGAATTGCTCCATTCAACAACCTACGCGACCCCGGGCTCAAATATCAACTACTCTGACCCGTCGGATGATATTGTGTGTCATAGGGCTGATATATAAAAGTTCCTATTTAACTTTCTCCGTATGCTATGTGTCCGTTGTGATATCAACTTTTTTTTCCTGTGATGATCCTTTTATTATATTCTTTTGCTACTGAAAGCGGGAGGATGGCAGAAGCGATAATCGCTTCAGCAACCTCCATGACCCAGACACGATATCAATTAATATGAGCCGAGAAAGCATATTGTAGTTTTGTGACAAACACATTATATGAAGGGAGACACCGAGACAATAATAGCTACCGAAAAACTTACTGTCATATTTAACCTTCTTCTCATTGCATATTGTAATGTGTGTTTCATGTTTTACATAAGTGACTCTGCGTGTTACAGACTCATGGTATGAGAGTTGGACAAGAAAGTGCGATGAAAGCAATTGGATTTGTACATGTATATCTTTTTGTGTATATTTATTGTTCTTTACTTCCATTACTTACTAGGAGGTGATGTAAACTTCATACTTTAAGATTCTGATAAGCATTAGAGAAGTGAATACTTTGCATAGATGTGCTAATTATATTTATGAGTTTCATTCAGAATGGTTATTAAAGTTTGTGCTATTTGATAATACTTTTCTAATTATTAATATTTGTTTTATGCATTAGACCGAGAGAAGACTGGGTCTGCTGACCGCGGGTGTTCGGATCGTCAACAAACTGTCGCGCGTGAGTCTTTTATTTCAATTAGGAAATACACTGAATGTTCCTTATCAATGTTGCAAGCGTCTTTCCAGGGATGATGGAGACCGTGTAAGGACCAGAGCGAGGCAACACAAACTACATTAAATGTAGTTTGTGTTGCCTCGCTCCTATAAAGATGTATTTGTTGAATGCTCCTACAGAGCAAGGACCATAGATGTATTAAATGTAGTTTGTGTTGCCTCACTCCTAAGCCCAAAGGCATCAAAACAAACATAACCAAACACCCCCAAAGAAATACTTTGATTTAGGATACTCGGATTTAGGATATACATAGATAGACGTAAAATACGTCTCAGTTAATCAAGTTCTCTATTTTTATTAATATTTGACAACAGGGACAAAGGCGGAGCCAGTGCTGCTCCACATGCATGGATAGGAGATCGAAATCCGTTCATGTGACAAGTAATCATTTGATAATGGGTATGTGATTCTTCCATGTTGCAATCCAGTTGATGTACAGGTATTGGATCAGTGATTTTAGTCGACACCTGATACTATCTTTGTTGGGTCTGATTATGATTTTTTTCAGGTGTAATTGCGTAATTTTTCTTCTACATGAAAAGAAGAAATTCAGTTGCAGGATCTTCGACTTGCTGAGCTGAAAAACCCTAACGAACAAAGGGTAAGTTATACAAAAACTCCTACATATACAATTATATCTTCTTTGTAGTCATATGTATTTATGTTAGGATGTTCCGTATATGTGAATATAATGTGCAACCAAGTACAAAATCATCTCAAAATATGATTGGTTTCAGCCTGTTTATGTGTAACACAAGTGTCACTACATAGTGTGGTCTGTGATACTAACGACCCCTGTACTCGAAACAACTGGACTTAAATATGCTAAAGATAAATCAAGTCGGCTACAAGCTCCATCATGATGCTTGGCCGTTCTTGGGGAAGAACCTGTTGTTGGGTCAGGGGTCATGCCTCGCAAGAGATTGTGGGTCGGGCCAAATTGAATGCAATGGAGCTGAAGCAGCTCCCACCTACCACATACCCAAATTTCTTTATCACACGGATAGCCTTTAATTCTTTTACAATGAGTTTACGCAGAAACATATAGCTAGCTATTAGTATCATCTCATGCATACATTAAACTTACTTTCATTTAGTTAATGAAAAGAACACAGTGAATATGATATTATTTTGATACATTGTATGTGATAGAGATTTCGTGAATGTGTGAATGAAGCGGAGGTCAATGTGATCGTATACTACTTACGGATTGCAGCTGACTATGTCCGTATGTTGTAGGTATTCCCATAAAGATTGCACCAATCATGCGGATTGCAGCTGAGTGTCTTCGCAACTACTGCTCATTTGAAGGTATTCTCCGTTTTGATTACTTGAACATACACATGTTAAATTGTTAAAGAAATTCAAACTATAAAATTCTCTGTTGTTTGCCATTTATTAATCATGATCATATAATGAGCTGCAAGTAATTATGAGTGTTTAAATATGCGTATATTGTTTATATTTATGAACTGTGATACACATGTTTTTGTATTAGGATTGTTTATGGATAAACAAGTAACATGGCCCCTAAACAATCACATACTCCCTCCGTCCCATATTAAATGTCTGCTTAGATTTTTCGGTCTTTTTTTTATAACTTTGACCATAATTATTTTTATTTGTGTTGTATAATACTAGATACAAAGTATATGGATAAATAGAGTTTTAAATGTGTTTTCATTGATATAATTTTCATCAATTATTATATAACATAAATAAAAATAGTTATGGTCAAATTTAAAAAGTAAGACCGAAAAAAGTTAAAATGGACATTTAATATAGGACGGAGGTAGTAGTTAGTATCAGATTTGTTAGAAAATGATTAGATAATGAATCAACAAGAAATCCAAAAAATACGTTTATGATGTTTTGATATATGATTCAATGTGTGTTATGCTACCTGTTGTGAAGCCATTGCCCCCCTTATAGGTTCTTCAGTTCTTGGCCATAGAATTAAGGCAAATATGTGAAAGGTTTAGGACGTATTTTATTCTTCGGCAGTAAGAGTTCCACTAACAAGCTTTATATATTCAAGACTTCTTTTATTGTAGTATTGACCCTTTTAATTTTGAGATATGCTAGAACCACAAAGGTTTTACAAAACAAAATCCACATAATGAGTTGTCAAGATTCTTATTGGTTTAGAGTGTGACATGATTTGAAAAGTAAGAAAGAGATAGCCACATATTAACTTGACACCTCATTTTATGGATTTTATTTTGTAAAATTTTTGTGGTTTTAGTATTATTGTTTACTTTTTGGCATAAAAAGCAGCGCCTCTTTTGTTCTACTTTTGCAAATCTATAAAAAGGTTTTCGTACCTTTGATGTCGATATAATACACGCCCTGGATAGACTATTAAAAATTCATTGTCTTCTCTTAAATTTGCAACGTCAAAAACTTTTAATGTTTCAAACTCTCTAAAAATTGAATAATTACATAAAATATACCTATTACTCCATATTTATTGTTGTTTTTAGGGCCTGTTATGTTTCAGTGACCTTTGTCAAATAATAAAGATGCAGGTGATGGTTCGAACAGTGAAGAATTGTTATTAACCAGAAAATTGTAAAGTACGCTGTTGTTGTTCTAGACCATGCCGAAGACGAAAAGTACGCAAACCATCCACTGGACCAAGCACGAACATCGAGTCGGTGATTGGTGTTACGAAGATAGCGGGCTAAAAAAGGTTGATACCGACAACCACCATTGTTATCCACGCTCAGGGCTAATAGAATATAGTTTCACATTGTTTAAGCGTTCGCATCCTGTAAGGATTTTTGTCAAAACATGAGTCTTGGATTCAGATCTAAATTTTATCACAATCTGACTTATACTAACATCGTTTTTCGAACAACTCTATGTTACAACAGACTTAGCCTAATATTTGTGATAGCCAAAAACGTTCGCCCTTCACCGCAGCGAAGCGCGGGCACAAATCCTAGTTACAACTATAAAGGGACATAATAGTCTTTGCACAACAATGTTATGTGTATCAATGAATATGCTATGTACCCTATTTAGTTTGTTCATGGTGGGATGCAAATGAATAATTGGCTAAATAGCTCAAGTTAGTTGTAATCTCGATCAGCTTATAACTGGAGTACCGTGTATACTTGATTACCAATGTACCTCCATGCCCCACACGTACGACTATGTCCTAGTCTAAAATCATTTTCTATCGTTGCAAATAACACAAACTACGCAAGACGTTTTTTTTTTACCACTGAAAGAGCTCAAGAATGCACCATGACTAGTCATTTAATTACAATAAACATAACCATATTTACTCGCATTTCCAAAAAAAAAAAGAAAAAAGAAAAAAGAAAAATGAAGAAGAAATGTTGATTTTTTTGCATGTATTCTCCATAAGAATGGCGGTTTAATAAGGGACTATAGAAACATGACATATAACGAGTACTTAAATAAGTTGGCCAAAGTATTGTGTTCTTACAAACATAACACACCGGGCTTTTTTACTATTGGTCATGAATGTAGTATATGCTCCTATAATAGTAACACATTTTGCCCACATGTGAGTTGAGTGTGTGTTACGTCTCTTGATCGAGGAGGCCAGCTGGTCGACCCAAATGTGTCGTTACTAGGCCGGGCTAGTGTAGTCATCAGAGGCGGACCCAGAATTTATAGTAGGGTGTTGCACAATTTTTTTTACGATTATTAATACTAAAGTTGACTCACATTATGTAAAAAGGGTGTTGCACGTATCGAGAAAAGACCTATTATGTAACAAATTAACCCTTCGTGACCTAAAATTGGGTGTAGCCCGTGCCACACCCAGCTCTCATGTGGGTACGCCACTGGTAGTCATCATCTATATCTTATATGTGCTTAGACTCTCATATTCAGAAAGTGCAGCATCTTCTAAGCTTTGAGACTTTGCGACTTGGGAGCATGATTATTTTTTTGGCATATTTGGTGTTAGACCGGTTCTTGATATCGTCGCAATTAAGGCAGCACTAACCCTTTGAAACCTTGAACTGCAATGTACATTGTGTAAATTACCTTTCAAACCATTATATTACGAGTTGAATATGTTGTACATTTTTACTAACAATATACTTACTATCATAAATAGGATCAAATAGGCCCAACAACTTTTGTAACGTCATCGGTCATAACATTTATAGAGGGACATAATAGTCTTTGCACAACAATGTTATGTGTGCAAACCATATTCAGTCCTCTATATAAACACACATCCCAGCTTCATTACAAACCACCAATCTTTCTTCCCATATTTTCTTCATATCCCATCTTAATAACACCTTTCTTTCTTCCCATATTTTCTTCATCTCCCATCAAAATGACCACACAAACAATACCTTTCATTATCTCAGCATCAAAGGCACAATCACTAGCTAAAAAAAACAATGTAACACCCGAACAACATGGAAATCGGAGATTCCTGGACGTTCAAGCTTTTTAGCTGCTACAAGTAGTAAAGGATGTCCCTTTACTACTTGCAGCAGCTAAAAAGCTTGAACGTCCAGGAATCTCCGATTTCCATGCTGTTCGGGTGTTACATTGTTTTTTTTTTTCTAGTGATAATGCTGAGATAATGAAAGGTATTGTTTGTGTGGTCATTTTGATGGGAGATGAAGAAAATATGGGAAGAAAGAAAGGTGTTATTAAAATGGGATATGAAGAAAATATGGGAAGAAAGATTGGTGGTTTGTAATGAAGTTGGGATGTGTGTTTATATAGAGGACTGAATATGGTTTGCACACATAACATTGTTGTGCAAAGACTATTATGTCCCTCTATAAATGTTATGACTGATGACGTTACAAAAGTTGTTGAGCCTATTTGATCCTATTTATGATACTAGTACTCTAGTAGTAAGTATATTGTTAGTAAAAATGTGCAACATATTCAATTCGTAATATAATGGTTTGAAAGGTAATTTACACAATGGTTAACTCCATTGCAGTTCAAGGTTTCAAAGGGTTAGTGCTGCCTTAATTGCGACGATATCAAGAACCGGTCTAACAGCAAATATGCCAAAAAAAACATTGAGTTTTTAAGGTTGCCGGTTAACCATACGGTGCATGCATGCTGAACAATTCATGATTACCAACATGGCATTGAATGGTGGTAGTGAGGTCAGGCTTACTTGCATGGCTGTTTCTTCGGCCCCTTGTGGCCATTGTAGACGGTTCTTGCAAGAAGTGAAAGATTTCGTTTCAAGCACCAAAATCTTGATCACTGAAACTGGTTATATGTCTATGAAGGACTTGGTACCCCTTCCTTTTGGCCCTGCTGAATTGTTTTCCGGTCAAGCTGTGCCTGTGCCACTAGTGTTCGAGGAACACAAAAACCACTTGTCTTTGAAGGAGGACTATCTCCTCGGAAAGAGCGAGAACGAGGAGAGGCTGATATCGAGGGCACTGGAAGCGGCCCGTGGGTCTCACGCGCCCTACACTGAGCGTCCATCTGGGGTGGCTTTGTTAGATGCTATGGGTAATGTAAATCAGGGGATGTACATGGAATCCGTGGCATTCAACCCGAGCATGATGCCCCTGCAGGCTGCCTTGGTGCACTACATGGTTAATGGGGGAAAGGGGTTTGAAGACATTGTGGCCGCTCTAGTTGTTGAGAAAGAGGCCGCAAAAGTTAGCCAACAGGAGACGGCCAAGCTACTCCTGAAACACTTTTCTCCGGGATGTGTGTTCAGGGTCTGCTACGTCTCCTCTCCTGAGGAGGCCAGGTCGACCTAAATGTGCCTTACTAGGCCGGGCTAGCATCATGACCTTGTTATGAGCTAGTCATCATCTATCTTATTTGCTTGTTTTAGGTTGAGTCAATGTTAAGGATGTACGTGGTTGTGTTACGTGATCGAGTCAGTCGTCGTTAAGGTTGTAACCAGGAGTGTACCTCCTTTGGTGATGTTTAATTAAGGTTGTAACCAGGAGTGTATCTCCTTTCGTTGTGTTTAATTAATGAATAATCATCCTTAACCTATATTTGATACTTATATGTTCAGTACTCTTGGTGTGAGCAGCTGACTTAACCTATGAATTGCTTCATTAACTGAAGTTAAAAAGGCGTTGATCCTTTTAAACTTTGGTAAATTATTATTAAAAACATGAAGTACCTTTTAAGACTTTCAACTTTTATAAATTTTATTATTAAAACATGAAGTAATTAATTACTGTATTAAATATAGATGCATGATATTCAAGTAATCTACCACCATTAACGCTTTTTATTAAGCTTAATTACATTTTACATTATTATTAAAGATTAAACATAAGTGTTACTGTTAACTAGCTTGGAATGAATTTATTCTCATATGCTTATTCTCAAATTCCAAAAGAGCAGCATCTTCTAAGCTTTGAGATTTGCGAGCATGATTTTTTTGTGTGAATATTTGCTGATAGACCAGTTCTTGATATCGTCGTAAGGCGGCGGTAGCCCTTTGAAACCTTGAACTGCAATGGAGTTTATCACTGTCTAACAACATTGTGTAAGTTATCTTTCAAACCATTGTATTTCGAACAGAATATGTTATACATTTTTACTAACAATACACTGTCATAAGTAAAGATCAAATAGGCCCAACCACTCTTTTGAAATGTTGATCTACGAAGTAGTATCTATAAACTTATTGATGTTCAGCCACTTGATAACCGCTAGGAGACAAGTAGCCATCGTATGAGGTGGTACATGTGACATGTAAATAGGGTTTCAAATGTAAAACCTTATTAAAACTTTACGAAGTACTTTGAGTTTTCGGGTACTGGTTTAACATAAAGTAAAAAAGAAAATAATGAGCTTATTTATTTAAAATCACGTGTAACTGAAAGTAATTATCGTAGAAAAATGTGATTCAAAAGATTTAAAACATTTATATATTATAAATCAAAAATAGATAAAACATTTAAATTAAAGAAAACGACTCTACTAGTGCTACATAGGTGTAAATCTATTATCTACATGATAATAGTTTTACAAGATAGAAACATAGAATAGATTAGGGTTCGACAAATTAACAAGAGAGAGTAAACCCTAAAAAACATACTGATGAAATATCCCACCTACCCATCCAAGAGAGGGAGGAGCGTGTATATGGCATCAGGATCTAATATCTGATGCCATATGTCATATTTCCTTTATAGCTATGTCCCTTCGCCCAAAATAGACTGCATCATATAGGAGTAGTCTTTGGCACAAGAGTCACTTCAGGCCCTTAGGCTTCCAGTGTAAGTCGCTAGCAAGCCAGAGGGACTGAAACTAAAAATATAAATAGACATAATAAGTCCCTGAAAGTTAAAGAGGATATCTAATTAGGTCAATAATCTTAACATCCTTTTTTTTAATCACATATCCTATATAAGTTTGTAATACCCAGTTTTTTAACAAGTTCATTGTGCTGATTTGTACTCAATCCTTTAGATATCTTCATTGTGCTGATTTGTACTCAATCCTTTAGTTAAGATATCTGCAATTTGATTTGCAAATTCTAATTTTACAATTTTCACAACACCATTTAAAAAAAATTCTAGAACAAAATGCAAATCAATTTCAAGGTGCTTTGTTCTTTCATGATAAACAAGATTGGCAACTATCTTGACATGTCACAGAAAAGTTTAACTAGAAGCACATGTTAGTTTACGTAATCCTTGGATTATCTAACTATAGAGATGATTACTAGAGAGAGAGAGAGATAGATGAAGATCTAGAGAGAGAAAGAAGAGAGAGGTTAGAGAGAAAAAGGAAATATGAGATTAGATGTGTGAGAAATGTGAGAAACAACCCCTCCTAACATGCTAGGAGGGGGTTTATATAGCCCACCTTACATGTGGGCTTTGTGGGTTATATTGTAAGACCTATGACTACGAGCCCATACTACGTATATATTATTGGAGTGACTGATCATTCCTATAAATACATAAAAACGTATTTCCAACAATCTCCACGTAAAGGAGGTCACTCCAAACAAGGGCGTTACCCGCGTTACAATAATAAACTAAACCTATCATACTATGCTTGTCTTGAACTCGTAGTCATCTTTTCTTTTTCTTGGGAATATGCTTATGTGATCTTTGAGATTAGTCTTAAGCATGTTTCCTTGCCTTGACCTTGTGCATTCATCACTTGTGATATTCGCCTTCTCGTGACTTTATGTCCCACATACTTATACCTTTGTAATTCTTGAAAGCTTCAGAGTTTGATACACCGAAAGACTTGATATTGAACTTTCTAGAATTTGTTGAAGTATATAAGCAAAAAATGTAAGCATGTGGGGACGACATCTTCTGGATTGTACACCACGACGTCACCTTCTTGTTACGCTGTATAAGACAATTAGCAACAAAACATATACACGGATGAAATGGCCTTTAGCATTTCATTCTAATTCGGTAGCATTTTACCTCCCGTCGGTCAAGACTGTTGGACGATATATATATATTACATATGGCAGGTAGTTTCAATTAAGAACCTACTTGACAAGATTTCGCGGGTAAACCTGTTCTCTTTACTCGACCGTCCAAAGCTGACTGCGAACGTAGAGAGTGAATCATTTGGATGAAATTATCCGCATGATTGAAGCCGTCAATTCATATACCTAGAACAAGTGAAATTCAATTAAGAACCGCACCATCGTTGCTTTCTAGTTGTCACGAGCTTGATTCATGTAGAATATTGCAAGTTACCTACCAAGTGCTGTTTGATGTTAACACTAGAAGGATTTTCACTCATCACTGTGAACACTAAAGAGTTTCACTCTGAGTGTTCTGGCAAGATCAGTAACATATTGCGTAGAGGCCTGGAAGGTGTTTAAATTCAGTAAAGAATTAAACCGCTGTTGCTTTCCAGTTATCACAAGTTTGGTTCATATAGAATCTCACAAGTCACCTACCATGAGCTTTTTGATGTTCACTCAAGAAGGATTTCCATCTTCATTGTAAATATTTTCGTATTACTCGGATGTTTAGGCAAGATCATGAAATTTTTTGCGTAGAACTCTTAATATCTTTCTTACTTTTCACAGAGTGTGAAGAAACAAGGAATAATGGAAATGTATCCTAATGAGATATTTGATGATCTCAAATAGCTCTAGACTCGACAGTGCATTTTGGATTTTTAGTGATCGGAGGCTGGAGAGGAGTACCACTATTTTAATATCAATATATTTAGAGTGATTAAATCGATAGATAATGTGTTGTCTCCGTGCGATTAAAACAAATACCTTTTGAGAGATATCTGAGTTAGCTGGGATGGGTTGTGCATTGCATCACTTGGTACATGATATCTATCTTTACTATCGAGCATCATTAAAAATGATCTCAATAGCATATGTGTTAACCCGGTTTCTGCCTATGTTGTAAGGAGGGCTTCTTCCTTTTCACCCTTTATCTTTATAATTCTTTTTAATTCTTCAACCCCTTCAATGCTTACC
The DNA here is from genome assembly GCA_025667525.1 of Glebionis coronaria. Classification (NCBI taxonomy): domain Eukaryota; kingdom Viridiplantae; phylum Streptophyta; class Magnoliopsida; order Asterales; family Asteraceae; genus Glebionis; species Glebionis coronaria. The sequence goes on from CM046880.1 coordinate 405,098,007, forward strand.
AATACGTCATAACTAGCACCTTGTTGTGATTGTTCCAGTGCTAACGTAAGTACTTGGTTGGCATTCAGCTACGTTCACAATCTTTCTCCATCTTTCCTAAGGACTACTATTTCTAGCTATGGTATATCCGTGGGAAGATTCTTCTGGTTCTAGAAGAATCATTGGACTTTAACCTATCCTACCATCCTTATGTCACCATAATCGTCACCTCGTGAATAGAGATATTTTGGGTAAGTGATGTCACCATGAAATCCATTTTGATATCCAAATCCATTTTGCTCCCCCTTAACATATGCCACGATATCGAAAACATTTCACATATGTTGGGAAGAGCCAGCACATTAAGTCAAACCATTATTGATCTCAATATTAAATCACATTTTTCCCCCATATTAAAAATATTAACCCAATCGATGTTTTTAATATCAATTGATTTAATGAAATTTTAAGAAAATTGGGGAAGAAAAATGCAAGTTCAATTATCTTCATGATTTACACAAACTCCCCCTCAAATTAAAGAGGGTGTACATATCACGTGCAAAGATCATATTTGATAATATATTCGCAAGATTGATAATTTACAAGGTTGGACCTGGATGATGAGAACATTATGTGATAAGATCACGTGGTTCTTGTTGGCGAATGTTGGTCGTCCTCGTAACGTCTGAAGTTATCTCTTGACACCACATGTACGATTGGTATTGTTGTCTTGACACCAATTTGTGAACTTGGCACTTTGGGCATCGACGATTATCAATGCTTGACAATTGCCCCAACTCAATTGTTGACCCGTGTTCTATCAAAAGAGCTGTAGTCGTCGCTTGAGTAGTCGCATCATCGAATATGTAGATACCAGTTGTAAATTGCTATGGTTTGTGGAGATGATAACTTCATGAAAACAAGATTTCTCTCGTTTTAACAAATAAATGCACTAAAGCGTACATATATTCATGTTAGATTGTGTTATAATGTAAGCGCAATCCCTTACATGGTTATAAAGTAAACCAAGCCCGAGAAAGTTAATTCCTGTTGTTGAGCCTAAGCTGTCATAAGAAATACTTGACTTTAATATGAAAAGCGGGTTGTAGTCTGAAATAACTACAAGCCATATTGAGCATGTTTTAAATCATTTAAACTTCTGTTCGAACTTTATTTACATCCCCGTGTCATTATGAAACGACATTTCTAGGATCGTAAATATTATCAATTCTAGAAGACATTCTCTTTTTATCAAAACATTGTTGAACACACAATTTTGAAAGATTAAAAAAAACCTTTTGAAAAATTTTTGAAAAATTATGTTCAACGGTTTTGAAAAACCAATTACTTGAGCTTAAGATTTTGAATATCTTACAAAACGAGCTCAAGTCCGAGAAGTTGTAAGCTTCCCGTTTTGAGGATAAGTTTATCATTAAATATATACTTTTCTTTTAACTAAAGAACGAGTCCTAAGCTGACATTTACTTAGAAATTGTTTTCATGAGCTTGAAAACTTTTGAATGTTTTAACATAAAGCTCACGACCGAGAAAGGTGAATTTCACATTATGAGAAAAAGTTCTCTTATTTAAAAGATACACTTTCCTTTCTAAGCTTAAAACTTTGAATGTTTTAATACAAGCTCATTACCAAGAAAAAATAATTTCTCGTTACGTGGATAAGTTATCATTAAAGATAAGCTTTCCTAAAATTAAAGTCCGAGTTACAGTCTGATATTTAACTGTAAGTCATTGTGCATGAGCTTAAAAACATCGAATGTTTTTAATATAAGCCCATACCAGAGAAAAATTAATTCCTCAGCCTGTTTCTCTATTTCTTCAGGGGTTAAAGGAATCTCATTAGAAGGTGTAAAGGTTGAAAATTGGGAAAGGTCTGTGGTGGATCCTCCTGTCTCTAGCATCGCAACTATCTTCTTGAGTTTGGTGTCAGTGTCAACCAAAACTATCTCTTTTCCTTACTTCGAGACAGAGGACTCCACACTTATGTTTTTCAAAACATCAGCTCTTCTGATAAATGCTGTCTGAGCCTGAGTTTGTATTGTTTTGGGAAGGGAGCTAACAGTGAACTTTAGCTTCTTGGCAGCTGGTTCATCATCATCCCCAGGCTTGCTGGTGTTAACCAAGCCAGGGACTTTGATGAGTCAGCTCCATCTTGATTCTTTTACTCCCCCTGAGTGTTATCCTCATCATCAGGTATGTTGATAGGTGTGATGACTTGGAGAGGAACAGGTGTGATGGTGTTGTCAGCTGATGATGAGCCTTGTTTAGCAGATGCAAGGTTGAGTGTTGTATCTTTCTCCCCCTCACGTTCATCCTGGCTACGCAGACGTTTGGATGAACATGTCTGAAAATGCCTTGCAATCTGTTCAACAGAGGCAGCCATAGCACGTTGCCTTTTCCTTGAAGCCCTGGCAATCTTCAGCAGAAGGTTGCCATTTGCATTAGTGTTGGCCTGAACTCGACTGACAATGAAGTTTGCATGACGGTATTACCTGTTGCGAACATCATCAAATTGTCTGTGCATAGTTAGCTCATGCTCATGAAGTAAGGCAGGGACCTCTGAGTCAATGACATCCTTCATTCTTGTGGAAAGATGACTAAGTCCCTGTGCTACACCTTTCCTTGCACCCTCCTTGATTGGTTCAGTAACCGCCTCAGCCACAACCTTTTGTATGATCCCTGGAAATGTAACAGTGAAGTTGTGCATTTCAGAATTGATCACATCCAGCTTCCTTGATAATCGTTCAATATCAGCTTGGTGATGAACAGGCTGAAGATTATGGATGTTGAGGCTTTGTTGAGCATAATCATCCCCCTTTGGTAAAAGATCAAAGTTAGTTTGGGCAGGATGATCAAACATTAGAAACTCCGCTGTTGGATCATAGGCTGGGCGATGGAAGACTGTTGTTGTTGAGGTAGCAGAGTTTGGAGTAACAACAGCGTCCTTGGGAGGAGGAGTATTATTTCCAGCTGGTGTGGACACAGCTATTTCCTTGGGAGGAGAGACAGATTGTTGATCTTCCTCATCTTCTTCATCCTCCTCCTCAAACATCCCTTCAGGGATTTCATCTTCAGGCATTGACTCTAGATCAGAGACATCATCTACTAATGATAGCATTTCTTCATCAGTATTTAGCAGAGGCTCATCGTCATTAGGTTGGTCTTGAGTCATTGTATCAGCCTCCTTCTCTTGTTATACCTGGGATTCAGTGACTGGCTGTACGATTTCAGCCTGCAAATTGTTATAATTAGTAACAGGGAAAAAGATAAGGGGAATGGTCGCCATTTCGCTGTCCTAGAGAGGCTGAGGGTGATTACTCAGCCACTCCAAAGGATAAATCCTTGGAATTCTTTTAAGTGTGAAAAATATATGGTTAATGATCGCCATTCGCTGCCCCTAGGAAAGCTGAGTGTGATTATTCAGCCCCCCCAAAAGGTTAAAACCTTTGGGACTCTTTTGATTGTGAAACATATGTTGTTTATGGATCGCCATTCGCTGCCCCTAGGAAAGCTGAGGGTGATCATTCAGCCCCCCCCCAAAAGGTTAAGAAACCTTTGGGACTCTTTTAAGAGTGAAACATATGTGGTTTAAGGTCGCCTGTTACGCTGCCCCTAGGAAAGCTGAGGGTGATGATTCAGCTCCCCCTTGTAACACCCCCAAGTTGGTCAAATGCAGCAGAATAGTAATTGGGGTGTTACTTGGGTGGATCGAAAGCACATAGCATATAGAGCAATGATCATAAATGTAATTTTGGAACATATTACATGAATTAATCGTACACATTTAGTATCTTGTCTGAAAAACCACATTTATTATAAAACAGAAGTAAATATCCCAGCCCGATGGTAAATATGATGCTTCCTAAGATGCTGGAATCCAATGCATGAACCTGCTTACTTTCCTGAGAAAACATAAAAGTAAAATGTGGGGGTCAACACGAAGTTGGTGAATTCACAGGTTTAATTAAATAAATAAAGTATTAATATGCAAAACACCACGATGATAGCAGGACATCACAGCCCAACGCTATAGTAGTTCCTACTGCCCTGTAATAGAAGCTAGACATGATTCTCAGTACGCCCATTTGGGTCTATCCTGATGAGGTTTCCCTTAATCCGACAATGACATAAACCTGCTGCTTAGCCTAAGCATCACATGACAACTGATCACGATAGGCCGGGTGTTGTCAATACCCGAATAGATCTATCCATACATTTCGCGCTACACTATTAACTATTACAGTCCACGGGAATGGGGCAAACAATAGGCAATAAATTGTTGTTGTCTGTGCATGCTTGCATATAAATAGTTTTTGTATGTTTTCTCCCCCAGTTATAAAACAGTAAAGATGGGGCCATGAACTCACCTTAGTGATAATGAGATATTGAGGATGATGTCACTGAATGACTGGCACAGTATAGTCACGGACTGGAGAAATTACCTAAGTAATTTAAATGCCTCAGTGAATGTAACAATAATAATGCATGATGAATGGTGCATATGAAAATGCATGGTCACAAATTTATGATTTGTTATGTCAGTTCAAGTATTTGTTCTTATAGTGAAATGAAAGCATATACATATTTTTAGTTCTATATATATATATATATATATATATATATATATATATATATATATATATATATATATATATATATATATATATATATATATATATATATATATATATATATATATATATATATATATATATATATATATATATATATATATATATATATATATATATATATATATATATATATATATATATATATATATATATATATATATATATATATATATATTAATTTGTTTAGAGAAAGAGGGGTCGTAAATTAAATAAATGGATTTTATCTTATTTAATTTATTATAAGGAAATAAATTACAATTTATTAAGATTAAGGTTTCGAAAGAAAATGGTTAACGGGGTTTGTCAAATTACGTAGAGTTTTGTAAATAACTATAGTGATTTATTTAACAAATGAAATGTTTTATTAATTCTTAAAAATACAAATAAGTCCTTGTAAGTATAATAATTTACAAAAGTAACTTTAAGATTTCGTCCGTTAAGTGTATTACATCGTTAGTCCTTGTTGGTTAATTTTATTTATAAAAACGCCCCTAGGGCTTGGAAAACTTTGGGGAAATGACCAAACACCCCCCCCCCCCATATACCACGGAAATTATTTAATATGTGTTAGGGCTTGATATAAGTTTCAAAACTGGCACAATTGGTCCTTGTAGTTAATTTTAGCTCACGGTTTGAATTTGACACCCCTTATAGTTTTGAAAACGACACAAATGACCCTTGCACTATATCATGGTCACGAATATGTTTATACAAGGTTTACTAGTTTATGATTTTGGACTAAACTTTCACCAATTGTCAAAGAAGGCACGAATAGTCTCTATATTTTCTAGTTGGGCTCATACGGCCCATTTGGGTCTGGTTAGGGTAAAAAGGGTTATGGGCTTGACTTTTGGCTTAGTAAAAACTTAAGGTAACTTAGTAAGTTCTAAAAAATTACTATTGGGCCTAAAATAATTTTATTAAAGGGCTTATATGTGAAGTGGGCTTATAACATGTTCCATTTCCATTTTAACTTAGTATGAGCTTATATATACTCGGCTTATTTTGGTGGCTTATGTTGGCTTATAGGACTTGACTAAATTTTATATTTTTTTCTAAGAGCTTATCCTAAGCTTACGGTTTAAGGGCTTATGGGCTTATTCTAAAGCTTCTGGGGTTCGGCTTATGTTTTCATGGGCTTATGGAGGCCCATAATATTCGACTTATTTTTATGGCTTATTTCCAAGAGGGGTTATCAAGACATGTTCTACCCTAGATTATGCTAGGTTGGTTATAGTACTTATCTTCTTTTTGGGATTTTTATACAAGAGTACACACGGCTTATTAATAAGCCGAGCCTACTAGTCCATCTATTGGGCTTATTGTTTGTTTTCAAGGCACTAAATTACTACTAGCTTATTTCTAGGAGCTTTAAGCAAGGTGTTCAACATATTAAGGTATAGCTAAGGATTTGGGGCACGAAAGTCTACCCACCATATGAGCCGTGGGCTCATAAGCTACTTGAGAGGCATTTCATGGAGGTTTTACGTATGCATGGTAACCTAGGCTCGTTTCCTAAGTTCCTACATGCACGCCATGAGATGAAAAGTAAAGAGGATTGAAATAGGTCTAAGGTAGACTACACTTACTTGTTTGATCAAGAAGGTGACAAATGAGGTGACTTTGGCGTCGGTTTGCCTTAGACGAGACCTAGGGGTCTTGAATGCTAGCCTTCAATGCTTGAAGTACAAAGATATGGTGTAGTAAATGAGATGAAGAAGTTTGTTAGCTCAAGGTGCTATGTGGGAGTATATTTGATCCGAAAATATTAAGTGTGGGGATGAATGTATGTATGTTAGTTTCATAAATATCTAAGGAAGAGATGAGAGTTGTGGCTTGGATTGTGACACGGCAAGCAAGAGGGAATGCATATATTTAGGGGATTTAGGAAGTACTAGGAAGTACTTAGCTTTAATGAGATCTTGATGTACATATGACCCTTAGGGTCTTTCTTGCCGTTGCATACTAGGTCTCCAAGGGGCAAGAATAGTTGGATAGTGTTTTCATTTAAGGTAGTGTTGTGCAAGGTGTGAAAGTGTGTGTGGTGATGTTTGTATACACGGCTAGGAGTAATAACAAGGTGGGGTTTGTAGATTTTTGAGTTTTGTCTTAAGTATAAGTTAGTTAAGTGTATAAAACATTGTAGTGTCTAGGATTGGTTTTGGTTTGAATATTGAGATCTTGGTATAATTACTAGGGTTCTAGGTATGATATAGTAGAAATAGGTTCGAGTCCTAATTTATTTGGTTAAGTTTTGGGATCCTTGGTGAAAGTATGGTCGTTTAGGTGATTTTTATTATAACAAAAGTATATTAAAAGGATAAAATGATTTAAGGTAATGTTCATGTATAAAAGTAATTGCCGTCGTAGCTTAAAGTCAATTATTGTGTAAGAAAACACATACATAAATACTCAAAACTTATGAATTTATATATTTAAGTAGTCATTTATTAATTGTGATCATGATGTTGGATTTTTAGAAATCAATGGGATGAATGCAAGTGATCATATGTTCAGGTGACTTAAAAGTCCCTCAAAATAGATTGTTTGTTGTCCAGTATGCTTTTGAAATGTAGTCATACAAATAGGGCCATGCCTTTATGATTAAATACTCATAATCATAATAAAAGGTTGTGATATAGTTGTTTCCATGTTCTGATGATTAAAATGATGTATGCTCATGTGATGCATATGATTGTTCAAAGGATTTCATGCAAAGGTGATAGAATAAATATATAGATATCATGAGGTGACGTATACAATGTTGACATAGTCAAAACCTGAAATTTACAGGTTTTACAGCATAAACCCGTTATTTTAGCTTTGTCCTCAAAGCTTAAGATGACGTTACTGCTCAGGTGAAAAGGTGTGGGTACTTAGCTCTAAGCGAGTCTTCGTGCTCCCATGTAAACTCGGGACCTTTCCTAGAGTTCCATCGTATTTTCACTAACGGAATTTGGCTTCGTTTCAACTTCTTAATTTCTCTCTCCACGACTTCCACTGGTTCTTCTACAAATTGAAGTTTGTCGTCAAAATGGACTCCCTCCAATGGCATTGCTAACGGTTCATCTGCGTAGCACTTCTTCAAGTTTGAGACATGGAACGTAGGGTGTACCCGACTCAACTGCTGGGGCAACTCTAAGCGATAGGCGACCTCTCCAATTCTGGCAATCACCTTGAAGGGTCCTACGTAACGTGGATTTAACTTCCCCCGTTTCCCAAACCGTACAACACCCTTCCAAGGTGATACCTTCAACATAACGCGATCACCTACAACAAACTCCATAGGTTTACGCTTCCTGTCGGCGTAACTCTTTTGTCTATCCTGGGCAACCTGAATTCGCTTCTTGATGAGGGTGATCTTCTCAGTAGTCTCTTGGATCAGTTCGGGTCCTGTCAGTTGATATTCCCCCACCTCTGCCCAACATACTGGTGATCGACATTTGCGGCCGTAGAGGGCCTCAAATGGTGTTGCCTTAATACTGGCATGGTAGCTGTTATTGTAGGAGAATTCAACTAATGGGATGTGTTCGACCCATCCTTTTCCAAAGTCGATCACACATGCTCTTAGCATGTCTTCTAGTGTTTGTCCATTCACTCTGACCGTCGGTCTGCGGATGGTATGCGGTACTTATATCCAGGTTTGTTCCTAAAGCTCATTGAAAAGCTTTCCAGAAGTTTGATGTAAATCTGACATCTCTATCGCAGATGATTGAGACTGGTATCCCGTGTCTCGTCACAACTTCCTTTAAATATGTTTTGGCTAACTTACTCAGAGAATCATTTTCCCTGATAGGTAAGAAGTGAGCTGATTTTGTGAGACGGTCAACGATTACCCAAATTGTATCGTTAACCGTGGGACGATGTAGGAAGTTTGGTAATGAAGTCCATGGTGATATTGTCCCACTTCTATTTTGGTATTTCGGGTTGGACTAATAAACCCGATGGTCGCTGATGTTCTGTTTTAACTCTAGCACAAGTCAGACATTTCTTCACGTAGGTGGCAATGTCTGCTTTCATGTTCGGCCACCAGTATAATTTCTTCACGTCTTGATACATCTTTTCAGATCCGGGATGTATGGAGTACTTGGACTTATGAGATTCGTGCATGATCACGTTCCTCAAGTCTTTGTAACATGGCAGCCAACTTCGTCCATGTAAACATAATGTTTCGTCTGTTCTAGCCTCTAACTTTTCCTTGCTTAGGTCAGTCCTAAGCATTCCTCTTATGTCTTCCCTTCCAATATTCTCGGGCTTTTGTGCTTAGAGCTGAGCCTCTAATATTTGTTTGGGTAGGTCCAAGTTAATGGTCATAACCAAGGCTCGAACTCTCATGGGAGGATCAGTTCCTTTTCGGCTTAGTGCGTCTGCAACTACATTTGCTTTTCCTGGGTGGTATCTGATGTCACAGTCGTAGTCGCTGAGCAATTCTATCCAACGTCGTTGCCTCATGTTTAGTTCCTTCTGGTCTAGGATATGTTGCAAGCTCTTGTGATCAGTATGCACTGTGCACTTGGTCCCGTACAGGTAGTGTCTCCAGATTTTTAAGGCGAAAACTACGGATCCAAGTTCTAGATCATGGGTGGAGTAATTCTGCTCGTTCTTCTTCAGTTGTCTTGAAGCATAAGCAATCACTTTCTGTCTCTGCATCAACACAGCTCCCAAACCTTTGTGCGAGGCGTCACAGTAGACAACGAAGTCTTCATTACCTTCTGGTAGGGCTAAAATAGGTGCACTGCACAATTTTTGTTTGATGGTTTGGAACTCAGCCTCTTCTTTTTCTCCCCACACAAATTTTATGCCCTTCTGGGTAAGCTTGGTCATTGATTTAGCAATCTTAGAAAATCCCTCGATAAATCGTCGGTAGTAACCGGCAAGACCTAGGAATTGACGAATTTCCTTCGGCGACGTGGGAGATGCCCAATCCTTTACAGATTCGACTTTCGCGGGGTCAACTTGGATTCCTTTGTTATCAATCACATGACCGAGAAAGTGCACTTTAGGGATCCAAAAATCACACTTTGAAAATTTTACGTACAGCTTTTCTTCCTTAAGTAGTTTTAGTACCTGGGCCAGATGTTCCCCGTGTTCCTGCTCATTTTTGGAATAGATGAGGATGTCATCAATAAACACTATCACGAACTTATCCAGGTAGGGTCTGCACACTCGATTCATGAGATCCATGAATATGGCTGGTGCATTGGTCACTCCAAATGGCATGACTTGGAACTCATAATGACCGTAGCGTGTTCTGAAAGCTGTCTTTGGTATATCCTCCTCTCTGACCTTCAACTGGTGATACCCGGATCGTAAGTCGATCTTGGAGTACACGCTTGATCCTTGTAGCTGATCAAATAGGTACTCGATTCGTGGTAACGGGTAACGGTTTTTCACAGTTAACTTATTCAGTTCTCTGTAATCGATACACATTCGGAAAGAACCGTCTTTCTTTTTAACAAATAACACTGGGGCTCCCCAAGGTGAGGAACTGGGTCTGATAAAACCTTTGTATGACAGTTCTTTGAGTTGTTCCGCGAGTTCTTTCATCTCGGTAGGTGCTAAGCGGTAGGGTGCTTTAGCTACAGGTGCAGCTCCCGGCACTAAGTCGATTTGAAATTCAACTTGGCGAGTCGGAGGTAATCCTGGCAAGTCGTTTGGAAAGACTTCAAGATAATCACGGACGATGGGTACATCCTGGACTTGTTTCTTCTCGGGTTCTTCTTCTTTGTCTGCCTTAGAAATATGTGCTAAAAAGATAGGACATCCTTTTAGTAGATATTTCTGGGCTTTGGTACACGAGATCACACTTAGCCTAGTGTCTGTTTTATCTGAATTTCCGTCTCCTCGGATAATTAGATCTGCGTTTCCCCATGGTATACGGACTAGTTTCTCGTCACACACAATGGTTACATGATATCTTGCCAGCCAGTCCATACCAATAATGATATCAAAACTACTCAGTTTTATGGGTATTAATTGAATATCAAATGGGTGATTCTGAAGGTTTAAAGTACAGCCTCTTATGATAGTGTTGGTTTCAATGATTTTTCCGTCCGCTAATTCGACTCTGTAACAGTTGTCTAATGGGCTAGGTAGGATGCCTAGTAAGCTACTAAACTCTGTGGATACGAAACTCATATCAGCTCCCGTATCGAATAAAATATTTGCATAGCGATTATTCAGAAGAAACGTACCAGTAACTACACTGGAGTCGGGGTTGGTCCTGTTTTCTCCTATGACATAAACTCTGGCGGATGCTCCGTCTTGGCTTTCGTTCTTACTTGCACGCTTTGGGCAGTCAGGTCTGATATGTCCGATCTCTCCACAACCATAGAAACGGATCTCCTTACGAGTCATGTTTCCACTGCCAGTGAGCTGGCGGTTTCCTTGATATCCACTTCCACGGGAGTTTTGCCTGTTGCCGTTGTGGGGCTTATAGTTGGCACTGGAGTTGTTCCTATTGGTCGGAGCATATGCGTTGCCCTGTTATGGTCTTCGGCATTCAACAGTGGAGTAGTGATGGAAGTTACACTTTGAGCATTTTGGTTTGTTTCCCACGTATGGAGGTGGTCCTGAGGAAACAGCACTGCAGACTTGACCTAAACTTTGCCTCTTGGGCTGTTGAGTCTGGGGATGATGACGGTAGTTCTCATCGACTTTCCTCTTGTGCTCCGCTTGTCTAACCAAATGATCACGTCCACGTTTGTCCACTAATTCTGTGGCAAACTCAATGGCACTCTCGATTGTAGTAGGTCGAGATGCAAGCACACTGTCATGAACAGAGTCTGGAAGTCCACTAACGTACTTCTCTATCTTATCCGGCACTTTAGGGTACATACGGGTACACATCAAAGTTAGTTCCTGGAACTTCTGGTTGTAAGCCGTAATATTGAAGTTGATGCATTTGAGGTTCCACAATTCAACCTCCAGCTTTTTGATTTCACTGCGTGGACAGTATTTCATAGTAAGCTTGTCCTTCAATGCAGTCCATGTCATCCCATAGGCTCCATCGTGTCCGAGGGTAGCAACTTGTGAGTTCTACCACGTGAGTGCATGTTCCAAGAGTGTACAAGTGGCAAATTTCACCTTGTTTTCCTCAGTACAATCACTAATACAGAACACTGTCTCAGTCCTCTCAAACCATTACATGAGCTCGACTACCCCTTCCTTGCCCTTGTAATAGCTGGGCTTGCACTTTAGGAAATCAGGGTAAGTACATCCTCGAGCTTCGCGGTTCCTGTTATTGGAGTTTTCACTGTCTCCATGGGTTCCGTTGGGGCGGTTTTCCCTGGCAGCTAAGGCGTCAGTAATGCCTTGCTCAATCAGTACTCTGAGTTGTGCATCAGATATAGTTGTCGCAGGTGTTTCTGCGGGGTTTGGGCGAACGCGTCTTGGTGGCATTTTTCCATATTAATAAGAAAAATGGAGATTTATTAGCTGATAAACAAGATGGTTATATTAAACTGCATGGATAATGTTTATGCATAGAATTCACAACAAATTTGATAATCCGTCAAGAGTTCATAATAATATAAATGTAAACAAACAAGTGGATGATAACATGCTATTTCTGGCAAACAACAATATAGTATAAGTACAACCGATCTAAGACAGGGGTATAGCAAACCTGTCTGAAATAGTGGTACATACGTTCGTAATACAACCAAAGATAACCTACCTACTAAGGTTAGGTGCTACAAATACAACTGAAAGTAATACAAGTACAAACGAGATAAATCATGCGAGCTGAGATGCAACTCAATGCTTGTCATGATGTACAAATGAAATCTAGCCTACACTAGTATGGCTGCCTGCAGGTGCAGATGGTCCAGCTGGTGGTGCGGGTGTACGCTCATCCTGCATGCGGATCACGGCACTCCGGGTCTCTCGGGTGTATCTCATAGTCTCGAGTAGCTGATGCTGACGTGCAGTGTCGGCACTCCGTAACTGCTCTGTCTCTGTAGTGATCCCCTGGTGACGAAGATCTGCCAAATCCACGAAGGTCCTGAAGGTGTCCTCCTGCGTGTATATGGCGGCTCGGGTCTCGTAGGAATGACTCTCTAGCGAAGCTAGGCGGTAACGGAGGTAAGCTACCTCATCCAACAACCAGTGTATGGTCTCCTGGGTGGTGTATGACTCGCCGGCTACGACCCAGTAGAGAGAGTCAAGTCTCTCCTGAAGCACGGCGCGACCCTGCTGGTCCGCCTGTAGTAGGGAGTGGATAAGGGCGGTGTCCTGCGCCTGTCGGGCCGCAAGTGCATCGACCTGTGCCTGAAGGGCGCTATGTCTAGCCTGCCCGGCTCCCGATCCCTCTCCAATCTCAAAGGTCGAGTCAGGGATAGTGTCACGTCTCCTCTTACGAGGTGGCAAAACACTAGAGGGGTAAGTGCGAGGTAGAGAAGGTGGTGGTAAGGGTGGTAAGGAAGGTACGACCTGGTCCACCTCTCTAGGAGGGGATGCAGGTACTACAAGCAGTGGTGAAGTAGGGGTACCGTAGGTGGTGAAGGAGTAGGTGAATTTGTGAGTATGATGACTCCGTCCGGCTGGTCATCTCTGGACTCAGTGTCAGATGCGGGTCCAGCGAATACTGATGTCGGTGACAAGGGTGTGATGGTAGGAACCATAAGCTCCTCGAAAGTAGTCACGATAGTAGGCGTCGTCATGTTATCTGAAAGTAACATTTTAAAGTTGAGCAAGTTTTTAGCTTACACAATTCAAAAAGTTTTATGATGCATATGCGATGTGGTTTCAAAGCTTTTAACCATGTTTGTCAAAAGTATAGATGGATACTTATGTGATTTATTTACCATGAGGGCATAAATCAATGTGAAGTTAGTTCACATAATATGCATGCTCTACAATGCTATATGCCTAACTTATAGGTTCCCCGTAAATCAATTTTTGCTTTTTACTTTATTGATTTAAATTTTCCAGTCATAGTCCAGTTTAAAAAAATTTATATTATATTTTAAAATTTTCTATTAACGATCTGGTTCTCTATAACTATGCTCTCTGATACCATTTCTGTAACACCCCCAAGTTGGTCAAATGCAGCGGAATAGTAATTGGGGTGTTACTTGGGTGGATCGAAAGCACATAGCATATAGAGCAATGATCATAAATGTCATTTTGGAACATATTACATGAATTAATCGTACACATTTAGTATCTTGTCTGAAAAACCACATTTATTATAAAACAGAAGTAAATATCCCAGCCCGATGGTAAATATGATGCTTCCTAAGATGTTGGAATCCAATGCATGAACCTGCTTACTTTCCTGAGAAAACATAAAAGTAAAATGTGGGGGTCAACACGAAGTTGGTGAATTCACAGGTTTAATTAAATAAATAAAGTATTAATATGCAAAACACCACGATGATAGCAGGACATCACAGCCCAACGCTATAGTAGTTCCTACTGCCCTGTAATAGAAGCTAGACATGATTCTCAGTACGCCCATTTGGGTCTATCCTGATGAGGTTTCCCTTAATCCGACAATGACATAAACCTGCTGCTTGGCCTAAGCATCACGTGACAGCTGATCACGACAGGCCGGGTGTTGTCAATACCCGAATAGATCTATCCATACATTTCGCGCTACACTATTAACTATTACAGTCCACGGGAATGAGGCAAACAATAGGCAATAAATTGTTGTTGTATGTGCATGCTTGCATATAAATAGTTTTTGTATGTTTTCTCCCCCAGTTATAAAACAGTAAAGATGGGGCCATGAACTCACCTTAGTGATAATGAGGTAGTGAGGATGATGTCACTGAATGACTAGCACAGTATAGTCACGGACTGGAGAAATTACCTAAGTAATTTAAATTCCTCAGTGAATGTAATAATAATAATGCATGATGAATGGTGCATATGAAAATGCATGGTCACAAATTTATGAGTTGTTACGTCTGTTCAAGTGTTTGTTCTTATAGTGAATGAAAGCATATACATATTTTTAGTTCTAAATATATATATATATATATATATATATATATATATATATATATATATATATATATATATATATATATATATATATATATATATATATATATATATATATATATATATATATATATATATATATATATTAATTTGTTTAGAGGAAGAGGGGTCATAAATTAAATAAATGGATTTTATCTTATTTAATTTATTATAAGGAAATAAATTACAATTTATTAAGATTAAGGTTTCGAAAGAAAATGGTTAATGGGGTTTGTCAAATTATTTAGAGTTTTGTAAATAACTATAGTGATTTATTTAACAAATGAAATGTTTTATTAATTCTTAAAAATACAAATAAGTCCTTGTAAGTATAATAATTTACAAAAGTAACTTTAAGATTTCGTCCGATAAGTGTATTACATCGTTAGTCCTTGTTGGTTAATTTTATTTATAAAAACACCCCTAGGGCTTGGAAAACTTTGGGGAAATGACCAAACACCCCCCCATATACCACGGAAATTATTTAATATGTGTTAGGGCTTGATATAAGTTTCAAAACTGGCACAATTGGTCCTTGTAGTTAATTTTAGCTCACGGTTTGAATTTGACACCCCTTATAGTTTTGAAAACGAC
Organism: Glebionis coronaria; assembly: GCA_025667525.1. Classification (NCBI taxonomy): domain Eukaryota; kingdom Viridiplantae; phylum Streptophyta; class Magnoliopsida; order Asterales; family Asteraceae; genus Glebionis; species Glebionis coronaria. Next base: position 405,113,225 of record CM046880.1, read on the forward strand.
ACAAATGACCCTTGCACTATATCATGGTCACGAATATATTTATACAAGGTTTACTAATTTATGATTTTGGACTAAACTTTCACCAATTGTCAAATAAGGCACGAATATTCTCTATATTTTCTAGTTGGGCTCATACGGCCCATTTGGGTCCGGTTAGGGTAAAAAGGGTTATGGGCTTGACTTTTGGCTTAGTAAAAACTTAAGGTAACTTAGTAAGTTCTAAAAAATTACTATTGGGCCTAAAATAATTTTATTAAAGGGCTTATATGTGAAGTGGGCTTATAACATGTTCCATTTCCAATTTAACTTAGTATGAGCTTATATATACCCGGCTTATTTTGGTGGCTTATGTTGGCTTATAGGACTTGACTAAATTTTATATTTTTTTCTAAGAGCTTATCCTAAGCTTACAGTTTAAGGGCTTATGGGCTTATTCTAAAGCTTCTGGGGTTCGGTTTATGTTTTCATGGGCTTATGGAGGCCCATAATATTCGACTTATTTTTATGGCTTATTTCCAAGAGGGGTTATCAAGACATGTTCTACCCTAGATTATGCTAGGTTGGTTATAGTACTTATTTTCTTTTTGGGATTTTTATACAAGAGTACACACGGCTTATTATTAAGCCGAGCCTACTAGTCCATCTATTGGGCTTATTGTTTGTTTTCAAGGCACTAAATTACTACTAGCTTATTTCTAGGAGCTTTAAGCAAGGTGTTCAACATATTAAGGTATAGCTAAGGATTTGGGGCACGAAAGTCTACCCACCATATGAGCCGTGGGCTCATAAGCTACTTGAGAGGCATTTCATGGAGGTTTTACGTATGCATGGCAACCTAGGCTCGTTTCCTAAGTTCCTACATGCATGCCATGAGATGAAAAGTAAAGAGGATTGAAATAGGTCTAAGGTAGACTACACTTACTTGTTTGATCAAGAAGGTGACAAATGAGGTGACTTTGGCGTCGGTTTGCCTTAGACGAGACCTAGGGGTCTTGAATGCTAGCCTTCAATGCTTGAAGTACAAAGATATGGTGTAGTAAATGAGATGAAGAAGTTTGTTAGCTCAAGGTGCTATGTGGGAGTATATTTGATCCGAAAATATTAAGTGTGGGGATGAATGTATGTATGTTAGTTTTATAAATATCTAAGGAAGAGATGGGAGTTGTGGCTTGGAGTGTGACAAGGCAAGCATGAGGGAATGCATAGATTTAGGGGATTTAGGAAGTACTAGGAAGTACTTAGCTTTAATGAGATCTTGATGTACATATGACCCTTAGGGTCTTTCTTACCGTCGCATACTAGGTCTCCAAGGGGCAAGAATAGTTGTATAATGTTTTCATTTAAGGTAGTGTTATACAAGGTGGGAAAGTGTGTGTGGTGATGTTTGTATACACGGCTAGGAGTAATAACAAGGTGGGGTTTGTAGATTTTTGAGTTTTGTCTTAAGTATAAGTTAGTTAAGTGTATAAAACATTGTAGTGTCTAGGATTGGTTTTGGTTTGAATATTGAGATCTTGGTATAATTACTAGGGTTCTAGGTATGATATAGTAGAAATAGGTTCGAGTCCTAATTTATTTGGTTAAGTTTTGGGATCCTTGGTGAAACTATGGCCGTTTAGGTGATTTTTATTATAACAAAAGTATATTAAAAGGATAAAATGATTTAAGGTAATGTTCATGTATAAAAGTAATTGTCGTCGTAGCTTAAAGTCAATTATTGTGTAAGAAAACACATACATAAATACTCAAAACTTATGAATTTATATATTTAAGTAGTCATTTATTAATTGTGATCATGATGTTGGATTTTTAGAAATCAATGGGATGAATGCAAGTGATCATATGTTCAGGTGACTTAAAAGTCCCTCAAAATAGATTGTTTGTTGTCCAGTATGCTTTTGAAATGTAGTCATACAAATAGGGCCATGCCTTTATGATTAAATACTCATAATCATAATAAAAGGTTGTGATATAGTTGTTTCCATGTTCTGATGATTAAAATGATGTATGCTCATGTGATGCATATGATTGTTCAAAGGATTTCATGCAAAGGTGATAGAATAAATATATAGATATCATGAGGTGACGTATACAATGTTGACATAGTCAAAACCTGAAATTTACAGGTTTTACACCCCTGAAAAGGATAAATCCCTTGGGATTATTTTAAGGAGGGAACCAAGAGGCTGTGTGAAGTACAGCTGATCAAGGTTGAGACATAAGTGTATTCAGGTTGTTGTTAGCCTGAATACTGTCTAGAGGGTGCAGGGTCATCGGGGTGCTTTATAAACACAAATGAATCATTCCCTGGTGCTAAGACAGAGTGTACAGAAGTCTTAAAGAGTTCTAAGTGCATAGACAGACTTCTATGGGTCGAGGATTACCCTAACTTCACCACTCTCTCCTACAGACAATTGAGAGTGGCTGCTTGTGAACCTCTAAAAATGTACACTGATTACCTATGAGATATCAGTTGTATTAGGCTGGTTTCCTGTTGTCTCAGCTGACTTTGAGACACTAGACCCCTGTTGTTGGTCAGCAGAAGTATCTGATTCCACATGAGTATCTGGAACAGAGGAGGTGTCAATCTTCTATCCCTTGGCCTTAGTAACAGTTTTGGGTTGGGAAGAAGAGGGGATTTTCTTCTTCTTAGGCTGTTGGCCAGAAGAAGCCTTGGACTTTGTAGTGTGCTGCCCAGAGGTCAAAGACTTAGACTTGCTAGACACACTAGAAGTATTCACCTTCTCAGAAGAAGGGAGCAAGGACTTCTCAGCTATTGGTTGTTTGCTGGCCACGTTCATCATATGAGAGGTGACAGGGACATCTTCAGCTCCTATTTCTTTATAGATGGCACTTGTGATGCGGTAGGGCTTTAGAGCAGTCAACTCAGAGTTGTGGTAGTTGTCTCCCAACAGACTTTCAAAGATCAGCGACAAGAAGCGAACATAGCAGATATTCTTTTCCCTGACATGATTTCTTCCCTTCAGCTGTTCTACAAGGTTGGAGAAGAGAATGCTTCCAACATCAACATCAGCTCCCCAGATCAGCCCATATGCTATAGCTTGATGGTTAAAGGACATCTGATCTTGGGATCCCTACATTCCTCCCAGGGATTTAACAATGTGGGTGAAGAGTACACGCCACATGGGTGTAAAGTACTTAATCTTCAAAGGAGATTTTGAGAGGACCTCAGCGGGTGTAAGGGCAGGGTTTACATCATGGCTGGGTTTGAGTGTGGCCAGGGCATACTTAACAGCCTTTTTATCAACAACCTTAAGGCATTCATCTCCATGTTTCAATCCAGCCACACTCGAGAAATCTTTAAGGGACAAAGCAAAAGGGTGTTCATTGCATGAAAGGCTAAAGGTTATTGTGTCATCTACCACTTCAGCAGAGTACCAGAATTCCCTAAGGTATTCTTGGTAGAAGGTGGTTGGGGATTTGGTGAAGGCTTCACTTAGGTCACAATTTTGCATGAAGTTAACCAGATCTGAGTATGTGTTGTTAGGAGCCTTAATCCATCCAATGACGTTGTTGGAGGCGAGGATGCTTTCGTTGATCTCGAAGTTAACATTTGCTGCTTTGGGAACGGAAAACGCCATGGATTCAAGGTCGAAGGTGAAAGAAAATGGAGGATGGGTTAAGAGAGAGAAGCACTTAGAGAGAGAAAAATATTTGAGAAATGAGAATGGTGGTGGGTGAGAAGAGAAGAGAGACAATATATATATTCAAACTAAGTAAACAGTTATTCAACCGTATTAAATGCAAAGTGCGAAAATGACTGCTCAAGTGGGTCCCTTGACCTTTCAAAACTTATTTGTCTCCTCGTTATTTGAAAAATAAATGATTAAATATTTGAGAATGTTTTTTGCATTTACTTGGAAAGTAACTACCTAGTTTCATGTGAAAAACATTTAATATAGAATCAATCATTTAATGAACACATTTAATATCAAGCCACAGGCTTTGAGATATTGAGCATCCCTAGCTCAGCAACTAGCCTGTTGAACGAAGGTTCAGCCAAAGGCTTTGTGAAGATATCAGCTAGTTGCAGCTCTGTGGGAACAAAATGCAGCTCAATATCTCCCTTTATTATATGATCCCTGATAAAATGATACCTGATATCAATTTGTTTGGTACGAGAGTGAAGAACAGGGTTGTTTGATATGGCAATTGCGCTGGTGTTGTCACAAAAGATTGGCACTTTGTCATATAAAATTTCATAGTCAGCCAATTGACTTTTCATCTAGAGCACCTGAGCACAACAGCTGGCTACAGCGACATATTCTGCTTCAGCTGAAGAAATAGCCACAGAGTTTTGCTTCTTAGCACTCCATCCAACCAATTTTCCTCCTAGGATTTGACAGCTGCCTGAAGTGCTTTTCTTGTCAATACAGCATCCAGCATAGTCTGAATCTGAATAGGCCTTGAGATCAAAGCCTGATTCCTTTGGATACCATAGACCTAGGGATGGTGTTCCTTTGAGATACCTAAATTTTTTTTAACAGCCACTAGATGGGATTCTTTTGGGTTAGCTTGGTACCTTGCACATAGACATGTGGAAAATTGGGTATCAGGACGACTAGCTGTCAGATACATGAGTGACCCAATCATGCCTCTATATAAAGTCTCATTAACAGAGACCCCTGACTCATCAGGGCCCAAGTTGTTGGGTGGAAGCATGGGGCATTTCACTGATGCACAATCAGCTAAGTCATATTTTTAAGTAAATCCTTAACATACTTTTCTTGACAAATTGAAATTCCCTTAGGACATTGTTTAATTTGAAAGCCCAAAAAGTAAGTTAATTCACCCATCATACTCATATCATACTTCTTGGTCATTAATTTAGCAAAACGTTTACTAAGATTGACATTTGTTGACCCAAAGATGATATCATCCACATAGATCTGCAAAATGATGAAATCACTCTTATCCTTGAAGGTAAAGAGTGTTTTATCAATAGAACCCCTGACAAGTTTATTTTCAGTTAAGAAATTAGAAAGAGTTTCATACCATGCTCTTGGAGCTTGTTTCAGCCCATACATGGCTTTGTGTAGTCTGTACACATGGTTGGGAAACTCGCTGTTCTCAAATCCTTCAGGTTGTGCAACATACACTTCCTCAGCCAAATCACCATTGAGGAATGCACTCTTTACATCCATCGGATACACAGTGATGTTCATATAGGCAGCATAAGCAAGGAAGATTCTGATGGCTTCAAGTCTTGCAACTGGAGCAAATGTTTCATCATAATCAATTCCTTCTGTCTGAGAAAACCCCTGTGCCACCAGTCTGGCCTTGTTTCTGATGATGTTCCCAATTTCATCCATCTTATTTCTATAGATCCATCTAGTGCCTGTGATATTTTTTCTAGGTGGAGCTGGCACTAGTGTCCATACTTTGTTCCTTTTGAACTGATTGAATTCTTCTTTCATAGCAGCTACCCATCCTTTTTCTACCAGAGCCTCAGCTACTCTTTTAGGTTCAATTTGTGAGAGAAATTCAGCAAAGAGACATTCATTGGCTGAGGCAGACTCTGAGTCATGGATTCGTTGTCTAGTTGTGACCCCTACATTAGGTTCCCCAATAATATTGACAAGAAGAATGTGTTGATCTCTTGACCACTTATTTTGAGGAGCTGGGGACTCAAGGACAAGAACACTTGTGGGCACAGCTGGTACAATTTGAGTTTCATTCTGCTGACTAGGAGGGCTTTCTTCAAAGACTACTTCAGTGTCAGAGTCTTCTTCAGCCATATCAAGAGGTACAACTTCATTATCAGCAGGAGAGTCTTCAGGGATTTGAGGAATTGGTGAGTCAACAATAGCATTAGAAGGAGAAGGACTACCAGAGGTTTGTGGTTCTTCTTCATAAAGTTCCTGAGAGGTAGGAACTTCTATGTTGTGAGTAGACAGAGGGTCAAAGGCAGGAACATAAGGAGTGAGAGTGTTGGAGTGATGATGACTAGTAGGTCTTGGTTCTGTGAACTCATCACTTGGGAAAGATACATTTTCATTAAAATCAATTTCATCCCCCTCTGTTCCTGTTCTCTGTATGACTTCATCATCTTCATTGAATCTAACATGGAAGGTTTCTTCTACTTCTTGTCTTCTGATGTTGAATACTCTAAAGGCTTTGGCTGTTGGAGAGTATCCTACGAAGAAACCATCATCAGCTTTTTATCAAACTTTCCAAGTTTATCCCTGTAGTTGTAAATGAACACAGGGCATCCAAACACATGAAAATAGCTGACATCTGGAGATCTTTTTCTGAAAAATTCATAGGAAGTTTTACCATGTCTTTTGACAATGATTGATCTGTTTTGAGTGTAGCAGGCAGTGTGAACAGCTTCTCCCCAAAATTGCTTTGGTAAGGCTGCACCATTCAACATGGTTCTGGCTGCTTCAATCAAAGTCCTGTTTCTTCTTTCAGCCACACCATTTTGTTCTGGGGTGCCAGCTGAAGAGAAGTTCTGTGAAATCCCTTTTTCATCACAAAAAGATTCAAGTTGATGATTCTTGAATTCAGTACCATTATCACTTCTTAGAGCTTTGACTCTAACATCATTCATGTTTTCAACCTGTATGATGAAGGACACGATGGTATCAGCTGCATCACTTTTTCTTCTGAGGAAGAACACCCATGTGTATCTTGAAAATTCATCAACTATGACCAAGGTGTATTTGTTGTGATTAATGGTCTGAGGTTTGACAGGCCCAAACAAATCCATCTGAAGGAGATGTAAGCACTTGTCAATAGAGAATGATTGCCTAGTCTTGAATGAAGACCTGTGATGCTTTCCTTTGACACAGGCAGAACAAGTCTTGTCTTTAGAAAACATTACTGAAGGTAGACCAGCAACCAGGTTTTGAGTGGCTATCTTGTTGATGTTCTTGAAGTTGAGATGAGACAGTCTTTTGTGCCACAACCAATTGACACTTTCAGAGGCTTTAGCAAGAAAACAATTTGAGCTGTCTTCAGAGCAAACAGCCATGTTGATGACATAAACATCTCTTCTTCTAGGTGCAATAAGCACAACATCATTGTTTTTGTTGAATATGGTTCCCTGAGTCTTAGTAAACAAAACCTTATAGTCAGCATCACATAATTGGCTGATGCTAATAAGATTGTGTTTAAGACCATTCACATATGCAACCCTGGTAAATGTAATCCCATTGTAGTTCACTGAGCCATATCCTTCTGTGTCACCTGAAGAGTTATCTCCAAACACCACTTTAGGACCTGGCTCCTTTGAGTATTTGTGCAGGTATTGTTGAATCCCTTTCATGTGTCTAGAACAGCCACTGTCTAGATACCATACCGATTCCTTGAGATATTTCTGCACAGATACATAGAAACAGGTTAGTTCCTATGGTGAACCCACTTTCCAGTGGGTTCCCTGAATTGCTTATTAGCAACTCTTGTGTTCCTGAAGAACTTTTGGCATTAGAAGGGACAATTCACTGTTTCATGGGTATAACTTCCACATATATCACACCCATGGAAGTCACCACACTCGTCTGAGTGATGGTCTGTGAATCCACAAAATTTACAGGGAGGATAAGGTCGGTAGTTTCCCTGTTGTCTTTTGGAACCCTGTGGTCTATCCCTAGAGGGTGTCTGAGCTCTTTTAGCTGCCATGTGTCTGTCATGATCTAAAGTCATGTGGTGAGAGTTTTTACATACATTGCAATAAGGTTTGATTAACCTTTCCCCTTTGGGTTCACCTAGGACTGACTTAGGTTCATGAGAAGTAGAGCATTCAGCGGAAGGCTTAATGTGTTGTTTCAAGAGTTCTACTTCTTTCATTAGAGACAACAGGCGATCTTCAGTGGTAGGGTCAACCTTATTCACAGCTTTAGTAGCAACAGGCTTAAAAGCTACTTGTTTACCAGTTTGTTTAGCAGGCACATGAAAAACTTTAGCTGAAGGATTCTCAATATCTGTTCTAAGTTCACCCTTAGCAGCTCGAGAAGAACTGCTGGGTTCAACTCCAGAGAGTTTGGGCAAGGGTGGTAGCTCAGCGACATCTTCAGAGACAGGGTCATTAGTCAAAGTGGTATCTGACATATGAATAGTCTCTGTAGATTTGAAGACAATGTCTTTGGGTTTGGTGAGAATTCTCAGCTTATTTTTCTTAGCAGATATATCCCTTTTAATGTCTGTAGGTACTTCATCATTAAGCAATTGATCTATTGTGAACCTAGCACACAACCATTTTTCAATAACCTTGTTTAATTCAGAAACTTGATCATTTAAAGCAATGTTTTTCAAGGTTAATCTAGCTACTTCATTTTGCAGGGATATTTTCTCTAAATTAACCCGCTTGAGAGTTTCACATTCAGATTTAGCATTTAGCAATTCAGATTTAACAGAGTGAAACTTATCAAGTAGGTTCTTTCTTTGTTCCTCAACAAAGTGTAAGTCAACAATGGTGTAATCAAGTACATGCTTACGTTCATCACTATCAGACATAAATAAAAGCCTGTGTACCTTTTTCATTGTGATGTCAACCCATTGTCCTGATCTTGCATCACCTTTTCCAACAGCTGGTTCATCCTCAGCTATCGCCATGAAAGCCCTAACTCTGGTGGTATCTTCCTCATCTAAAGTCAGTGGCTCATCATTCCAATCATAAGCTTCAGCGACCAACCCTTTCTCTGTAATCACCACCCTTCTTCTTGGACAGAGCTTCAAGATTCAAGTTCATTTGTTCTAACTCAGCTTTAAGTGCCTTGTACTTGTTTTTGTAATCCTTCCTCTGAGTGTCTGATGAAATGGATTAGTGAGATGAGTTGTTATGTTGTTTGAACTTGTAAGGTTTGGATGAAGATGATGGATAAGAGGGTGAGGATGTCTTGGTGGAAGGACAGTCTTTTTGGAAATGTCCAAGCTTTCCACAGGCAAAGAAAGTTTCTTTTGACCTGTCAGTTGGTTTACTAGCTGATCCTATTCTTCCTGATCTTTTGAAGAATCTTCTTTGGTTGGCTAGCAAGGCTCTTTCATGAAACTCTGCATTAAGGTCTGTCAAGAACTCTTGGCTGTTGCGGGTGTCTTCTTCAACATCAGAATCGCTGTCATGAGGATGTGTTACAAAGATTAAGGCTTTAGAAGATGCTCCTTGGACTACAAATCTTTCAGTCTCTGACTTGTAAATAGTATCGATCAGCCCTTCTTCATAATTATACTTTCCATACAGCTGAGCAAGGGTGTCATTCTTGATTGAGTTGTTAGCTCTCTGAGTCTGATTCATACTCAACCACTTTCTTGGAAGACTGTTGACAAAAGTGGCATTGATCTCAGCTTGACCAATAGTGACATCATTCATTGCTAGGTCATTGAGAAGAATCTTCAGCCTTGTATAGGTTTGCTGAACCTTTTCACCTTCAAGTGACTTGAAGGCATTGAACTGAAGTCTGAGTGCCTGAATCTTTGTCTCTCTTGTTTCATAGGGTCCTTCATGGCCAAGGATGAGGTCTGTCCACATTTGTTTGGCTGTGGGACACTGAATGACAGACTTCATGATGTGTTTGGGAAGACAGGATATGATGATGCTTTTGAGACGTTTATCTTGGTTTGCCAATTTTCTATCAGCTGGAGTCCATTGTTTGAGAGGTTTGGGAAGAGGGTTTTCTTCAGTGGATGTAAGCGCCCTCGGAATATAAGGACCATTTTCTAAAATTTCTAGAAGAAAAGGTTCAAGTCCATCGAGATACACAAGAAATTGACTCTTCCAACTGGCAAAATCTTCTTCATCAAAGACTGGTACACTTGTGACATGTGATCCACCTCTTGAGTCAAGAAGTTGGGGTAGATCATCGTCATTGGCAGGAGGGTTGAGTCTTGGTGAAGATGGTGTTGTGGAAGGTGATTGTGGTGGGTTAGAAGTTTCTGGCATGGTGGATCTTGATTATAAAACTGAGAACGATGTTTCTTGAAGATTTTAATATCAAACACCGCTCTGATACCAATTGAAAGTCCCTAATCAATGCTAGAAACCCTAATCTTAACTAATCAACACAAGGTATTACTTTTCAAACGTAATCTTATTATTGTATAATAAAGAATTACAAGTGTTATGAATAACACCGTTTGATGACAATGTGTTGTGCACACTTTGGACAACTATAAATCCTAACTTATGAATACAGTCGTAGCTGTTTGATTCTATAAGTTCTATGCAATAATGTTATGAATATACTCAAAGTGTTAAACATTAATGCATAGATACACATCCTATTTATAGTGTTACGAGATTGACCTAAATAGTATTTGATGGTGACTACACAAGCTTTCACAAGTTCCCACATCAGTCACATGATGTTCTTCTATTCTTGGTAGTCTTCCATTATGCTTTAAGGAAACAGTTGTCAAAACAGTTTCCTTTTTCTTCATAGTCTCGAACACACAAATGGCATGTTCAAAGTATGCTTAGTGTTAACAGGGTATTGCCACCCCTGTTAACCTTCAACCCCTCAGAGTCCCTGATACATCTTGATTGTTATCTATCACAGCCAATGAGTATGTCTTCAAGTAATCTTTGACTTCCTTGATAATGTCTCTGACATGGACTCCTCTGAGGTTGCTCACAGAGACTTGAATCTCTGTAAGTCTTGCGATACTTGCCTGCCTCCTAGGCACAGGCAAGGGACTATCTAACAGCCTAATTATGTTTAAATCTATGATCAGGGAATCTAACAAGTTTAGATTCCCAACACATGCTTTCACATGGGTTAGCGATATCTATTTTAGAACCATGTGGGGGTTCACAGTCAATCTTAGCAGTGCTAAAAGGAAGCATCCTTCCTGTAGGAACCCATTGTAGATTAACCGATTTGAAAATCCTACCCGTGGGTTGCCACCTAAGATTGGATCTAGGCGATATGGTCTTATTATGCACAACGGAAGCCTTAGCATTAGAAACCTTTTTACTCTAGGATTCCCTCTTTTAGCAGGGGATTTTAACTCCTTTAAGACTTTTGTTACACAAGCCGCATGATTTTTTGTGAAGACACTCTTTATGCATACGGATCAAACATAGTGTTTGTGGTCCGAATAAGATCTAGAAATCCTAGTTCTTTCTTGTGTATTTTTCTTAGGGTCCTCTACATAGTGATTATTAGGCTTGATATTCGACCTATGTTGTGGCATATTCTAAGAACTATACGTAGAATCACTAGTAGCAGTCTTGTTTGCAGGTTTTGTAGAGGCTGATTTGAGTACATTATGACTAGTTAGTGGAGTGACTGGTCTAGAAACATGAACCATATCAACTTGAGAGCCAAACCGCGGTCTCGAGGATTTTGGTCGCTCGAATCTAAATGCAGTTGGTTGTCGAACGGACTGATTTTTCGGCGGTTTCCTGAAGATTGATGGTTTTTCAAGCTTAGTGTCCATACTAGTTCCGTTAAGTTTCCTGTTCGTTTTTCAACACAGCTAATGGCAAACCTTTTTCTGAACCTGAGTCTTTAAATCAGCATTTTCGGTAGTTACGCGGTCGTCAGCTCTAGAGTTTTAGACCTCGTCTCTATGATAGAATTATTTAACTCGTTATAACGCTGTTTTAAGATCTCGTGTTCCTTTTGTAAGATGTCTTGGGATGACAACTTAGATTCTAGCAAAGTTATTTGTTTCACAAATTTTCTTTTTGGGCTTTAGAATCTTGAATTTTTTAATTTAATTTTCATTCAAGAAAAACGTTTGATTTTTCAAGTTTTTCAAAATATATTTAAAATTTTTCCTTTTTGTAAGAAAATTCAAATTTGGCATCCTCAAGATCTTTTGATTGTTGAGCTATGATCATTTCGAGCTCTTCAATCCTAGAAGAAGAATTGGTTAAAGAAGCAGTCATAAGGCATTTATCAAGTTAGCATTTTGATCACTTTGTCTCCCATTATGACTCACATCGGATGAATCAGAAGTGGTATCACCCTTTTCCATCCCATGTTTGGCATAGGTAGGTTCGAAATTCTCAACATGTTATAGATCATTGTTAGATATAGTCTTTAATTGTACCCCAACTATTGGCTCTTCTTCATGCATGCTTGAATCATGCTGTCGTGATGTTATGATGCTGCTATCATCGTTAACCAAATCGGTTTCCTTTGTGTCATCCGTATGACCATTATCCTTGTGCATCTGCATCTGATTTTCTTGCTTCTAATTATCATAAGAAAGTTGAAGTCGTGATATTTCTTGAAACAAATGCGTAAGAGAGTTCGCATATTTGGACAAGGTACCACGAAAGTCTTGAATCTCGGTATGCACGTCTTCAAGGAATAACTTGCAGAGCACTGAATTTTCTTTCTTGGCAACATCGAATTGAAGAAAATTTGATAATTGTTTCAAAAGAACTTGAAGTACAGATACGGATTCAATGTGATTAAAGTCTTTGTTGTCAAGTTTCTGCTGAAGAATATCCAAGTTTACCATCATAGCCTCGATGAAGAAAGGAGAATCTTGACCATAGACTGCCACAAAGGGTGGTCCGTACTCGAGCTTTGTAATCTCGTCGAGATGACATTCAAATTTCCTAAATGAGTGCTCGCATCTTTTTCTTGCTTCTTCTTGCATCATCTGCAATTCTCCCTCTCGAGACGTCGAATTCAACGGTTCCATTGAATTTTGATGAAAACTGAAGGTAAGGATTACTTATCGACCGAGCAATGAAAGAAAGTAATTGTGTTTGTTGTTGTCGAAAGAACAATACATAGTTTTATAATTCGTGGAGAAACCGAAAACCAAATTCACGGGATTTTACAAACCACCGAATAAACCGTAAACATTCTTGATTCCTTGATTTGTGAAGAAAAGTTGATTAAATTCCCTAATTATGTCTTCTTGAGAAACCAAAAATTACAAGACCAAATAACTCACGAATTTTCTAAATCACGTTTTTGAAAAATATTAAACTCGCAATATTATGTTGAAGAGTCTCGCAATATGTTGAAATTGGATAATCTCGCAATATTATTCAAATAATCTCGCAATAATATCTCACCAAAGATCTCAGAATAAATTTGAATAATGAGATCTAGGAATAATTCACCTTAGAATATCTCGGAATAATTCACTGTACAAAGATCTCGAAAAAAAATTATGTATAATGTGATTATTGCGAAAACTTGAATCTCAGAATAAACTAATCTCGCAATAGGATTCCGCAAAAATTAATTCCGCAAAAACTTAAACATTGCGAGATGTGGAATGATTCCGCAATAAATTAATCTCACAATACGATTCCGCAATAACTTAATCTCGCAAAAACTAAAGATCTCGGAATATCACAAATTATTGCGAAATTATGAAAGATCTTGGAATATCACAAATTATTGCGAAATTATGAAAGATCCCGCAACAACCAAAGATCTCGCAAGAACCTGAAGATCTCGCAATAATCAGAATATTGCGAGATTTGTCCGAGAAAAGTGGATCTCGGAGTGTGGCGGCAGATATACGAATATTCCACCAAAATCGAGCAAAATGACCCAAAATTTTGTGTTTTTGGACGATTCAAATTGACCAAATCCCTACCAAAACTATATAGGAGATGCCTATAACGATTTTAACCACAAAAACAAAAAAAAAAAATTGGATCTAGTGTTTTAGATATAAAAATCTCACGAAATCACTATAGCAAACACAAAAACAAAGCAATCATCACATGGCTCTCTGATACCAAATGTTAGTTTACATAATCCTTGGATTATCTAACTATGGAGATGATTACTATAGAGAGATAGATTAAGATCTAGAGAGAAAAAGAAGAGAGAGGTTAGAGAGAAAAAGGAAATATTAGATTAGATGTGTGAGAAATGTGGAACCAACCCACCCTAACATGTTAGGAGGGGGTTCATATTGCCCACCATACATGTGGGCTTTGCGGGTTATATTGTAAGACCTATGACTACGAGCCCATATTACGTATATATTGTTGGAGTGACCGGTCCTTCCTAAATATGTAAAAACGTATTTCCAACAGCACATTATCACGCTACAAGTCTTTGAAGACTTTCAAAATCCAGATTACTTCATCGGTTACTGAAACAAGAGCTCTATACTCTACATTAGAGGAAGAGTTATAGAGAGTGTTTTGTTTTTTACTTTTCTAAAAGATAAGGTTATCATTTATAAAAACATAATACCCTGTGACAGATTTTCTAGTTACCACACATTTTGCCCAATCAACATCAAAATAAGTTTTAAGAGACATACTAGAAGTCTTCTTAAAGTGAATGCCCAAACGTGGAGAGCTTTTGAGATATCTCAATATGAGAGCCCAAAGGAGAATGCATAAACTGACTCAGACAGTGAAAAACATAAGACATGTCAAGTCTGGTGTTTGTCAAATGTATTAATTTTCCTATGAGCCTTTGGTAGTCAACAATGTTAACAAGCAAAGAGTCATTTTCAGAGGGTTTACTGGATATGATAAGTTTAGAGAGCAAAGGGTTTTAGCATGTTTACAAGCCAGCATACCATATTCATACAGAAGGTCCAACACATACTTTCTTTGGTTCAAACATATATCAGCTTCAGTGTCAACAAACTCAATACCTAGGAAGTAATTCAACTTCCCTAAGTCCAGAATCATAAATTTGCTTTTCATAAACATTTTGAATTTTTCTATTTCACCAACATTAAAACCAGTGATGATAATATCATCAACATACACAAAAAGGGAGAGAAAAACATTCCTATTAGACTTGGTATAAAGAGTAGTCAGATTTGCTTTGATAGAACCCATTTTCAACAAGCACATACGTAAGGTTGGCATTTCATTGCCTACGGGTATGTGTGAGGCGGGGACTTTTTTAGCTTTCACACCATGTTGTCACCTCCAGGATAGTATCCTTGGGGTGGCTTCATGTAGATAGTTTCATTGGGGTCTCCATAAAGGAAAGCATTTTTAATGTCAAGTTGAAAAACAGGCCAGGACTGGATAATGGCTAAATTAAGCAAACATCTAATGTTAGCCATTTTGACAACAGGAGAAAAGGTTTCCTTATAGTAAATACCCTCTCTTGGGCAAAGCCCTGAACAACAACTCTAGCCTTATACCTCCTAGTTTCACCATTGGATTTATACTTAAGTTTCCAAAGCCATTTAGAACCTACAGCTTTTCTACCTTTAGGTAATTCAACAATGTCCCAAGTATCATTTACAAGAAGAGAATCCATATCAAGGTTCATACCATCAAACGAATTAGAGCTTTGAGATGCTTCAAAAAAGGTCGTAGGTTCATTGTTTTTATTGAGTTGAGTGGCAAAGCACAAATTATTAGCACTAACCTTAGAGTCCCCAACAAGTTTCTCAAGACCATACTTAACTTTAGAATTAACAAGAAACACCGTTTTCCACAAACGGAACCTTTGGTGCTCGTCCGGTCTTGCGATTGTTAAACAAGGGAGATTGGTATAAGACATTGATGTCGTTGTTGGATCCAAAGATATCAAAGAAAGCATCCCATATCCACAAGACTTGCGATGCAATAACTTCAAATAACATAAACGGATTCGGACCTTGATCACGTCTAACATATTGGCCTTTATAGGTGTTCAGATAACCAAACCACTCCCAATCTGTACAATCAAGGCTTCCTAACATCCCTCGAGAACCATGTTTTTCTTCGTGATGTTTGTAAAGTTTCTCAACATCAGTGTATGTGGGTTTATCGGGACCAAACACCTCCATCACAAAATTGAAAAAATGATCAAGAGCTTCCCTTGAAGTTCTCTCACTAATTTGCCAATATTCATCAAGAAAACCCGGAGCAACCATATAGCCAATTGAAGGATTGCAGATGTGCATTTAACTAACACTGATATGCCTATTTTCCTAGTACAATCAATGTTTTTGTTAACCTAGGGATCATGAGGAGTTACCTTGTTAACTATCCAGTTTTAAAGGGGCTTATCCATTTGAAACGTCTTCCGTAATTTGTAGTCATCGTACATTGGATCCTTAGAAAACAAATCCGCCCCACAAACGGTCATGAGCACCATAACGATCTTGGTAAATCATTGTTCTCGGCACTCGATTTTTTTGTAGCCGACGCCTAAGAAACGACATGGATTACGTAAGAAAAGTAACTTTTTTCTTCAGAATATATTCGGCGTTGTCTTTGGCGCGAAACATCAACTCATACTCGTCCATTTCGGTTTAGGTTTTGTTTTAAAAATGTGTTTGTAGATAAATGAGTGGTAAAATGAAGTATTTATGTCACACCCCACCATGGCGGAATATAGGACGCGACGTATGGATATCATCACAACAATAGCGTGTCTATAGAGATAACTAAATGAAATGGAAATATAATAAATGGGTGACACAATGTCATGACAATATCACAAACAATGCAGGCGTCTAGGTAAGTAGGTAACAGGTCTACCATTTACCAAAGAAATTCAAATACACACATCAACATAAAGGTGTCCACAATGTATCACTTATTCAAACATAAAATAAAGGCTAAAAGGAAAGGGGGTTCCTCCAAATGCAATCCTAAGCCTCCAAAGCTAGCCACTCCTATTCTCACGCTTAACCACATTCTCACCTGAAAGAGACACTAAAACATATCAAAAATAAAGTTGGTGAGAGACATAGGTTTAGACTCCAATGCCAAATCCGTTATAAACTGTGAATAACAACCATCAATAAAAGAACATATGGACAATGTGCTACAATTATGCATTAACAACTAACATTCAAGATTTAACCATTCACCACAATTCCAAGGATCCCAACCTTACCAATCACCATGGTCCCATAGGCGCCCATACACCTATGAACCAATCCCAAGGACACGCCTTGTCAACATCCCCTTGGTACCAAGTCAAACCACAATACCTGAGAAGGTACGTGTCCCCCGATCCAAATCATTAACACAATCAAGAATCACATAGCAGTTAATCACATAAGTGTACACACAAGTCCATCACAAACCATAAAAACATTCAAAACATTATTTATAAAACCATAAAGTGTCTCTTCCATCCCATCTGGAAGTCGAAATCTTTAAAAGATATGGGACTATGAAACTCACCTGAACAAGCTTCTCCAAGTATCCGCGCTCTAGCAAAATCTAAAAACACAAACATATACAATCAAGACATGAACCACATACCAAAATGGCTCATCAATCTATCATGGATATCTAACCTTATCCTACAAATTAACCCCATTTTTATGCCATAAGCATCTCATTACACCCCTCTACAAAGCCCATAACTTAGTTTAGTTCATAACTCGTCCCGTTAACATTTAACCCAAAACAGTCCCGTTTTTAACACTCGGTATTATGAATCAAACGCCCATCAAACCTAAACCACATTCCTTGCAATGAAAAGCCCTTAAACTTATATGTGTTAAATAAAATCTCAGCCCTTTCCCCAACATCAAAACTAATTTTAAGTCCCCCATATACAACTTATACTTTCGCCTATCCAGATTTTACCGATTTTGAACATATGAAAATTTTGTTATGATCAGAGGGTCTTCCACTATCCCAATTGATTAGAACTCTTTCAGATATCTTATATAACATATAAACTAACTCTCATGTTCGTTTGAAAGTCCAATTATACTCCTAAGTACCCTAACCATCTTAAAACAATAAATTAAACCCGACTGATTTCAAAACTGTTTTGACCTCCGACCGTTGTAACCAGTTTTTGACCCACTTCCAGACCTCCAATTTATTTCTAGTTTATTTCATTCAAAAGCCAACTCAAATACCTTTTTAGAGATACTTGGTTCGATTAATGAATATTCCCAGAACTCTAGATATGATAAAAACAATAAGTCTAATATTCTGCCTAGTTTTTTAATTACGAATTTAATTAAACTAACCTAATTAATTATACATAAACCCTAATTAAAAACTAAAAACAAATTACAATGATAAAAACCCATTAATTACATTACTACTTACACATCATTAACAAACCTTAATAAAAAAATTATGAATTTCTAAACCCTAATCCATCATACTAGGTTACAAATACGTAAATTAAACGTTATTTAAACATAGTAAGTGTTTACCTTAAACCCTAATTGAATTATTTGGTTTTCTTGATCCTCCATTGATGAATTCGACTGAGATAGAGTTAAGGAAAGGATAAATTCGTTTTTGGGGCTAAAGGGAGTAGTATGGGTAATTAAAAGTAGCCAGAAAGCCTAATAGTACTCAAACTGGGCTCCCCTTCCATTCCTTAAGCAAAATTCAGCCTAAAACCAAGTCCAACACCCTATGGCCAACTTTTTTTAATTATATTACTGTAGATTAACTATTAATTATTATTACCTTAAATTCCCTTAATTTATTTCAGCTCTTAAAACCTCCAAAACCTCAAAACTGTAAAACTAGTCAAATTTACGCATATGCCTTAAAAGACGTAAAATATACAGTTCTATAAAACTATTGAAATATGAAATAAACTATCTAACTAAGTCCCAAATGACTTAAAACCATCCCAAAAAAAATACTCCCGTGACTAATTACCTCATCCGAGACATCTAAATGCTAAACCTTAAATCGTAAAAATACGATTGTCTATAATACATATACGTATACGTAAAACCACTAAATAACACCATTATATTTCATAGCCACTACTATGTGAGCTCATGAACATGAAAACATCACACATCGATTCACTAACATGGTACCCCGTACCTGAAAATGATGTCCAAACCACACTCTATTCACACCACATAACACATAAACACATAAAGACACGTGATTTCACGAAATATGCACAAAATAAAACTAAGTGACGAAACTCAAAACCATAGTTGTCACATCACTCTTTCCTAATAGAAATCTCGTCCCAAGATTTACTCCTTAAGATCAGTCACATCAATCAACAAATCACATGAGGATACTCGTTCTAAAAGAACTCCTCTCATTTCCACGTGAACTTTAGTTCATGACTCAACTTACTAGATATATTAACCAAAATATTTAACTTCATTCTCAAACTCTTGACCTCACAGTCCATAAATCTTACAAATCACTCTTTAAAATTCAAAGACTCTTATTATCACAAATCCCGAATAACCATATATGTAAATATGCATTCTTAAACCCCATTTCCCAAATATTAATGCATTAAATATATCATGTACACCACTTAATTTCTCAGATAGTTCTATACCGATAAGCTACTGGTACGATCTTTCCAAAGATCATAAATGGACCTACAAAACTCGACATTAATTTTTCCTCTTTTACCAAAACATACCACCCGTTACTATGGGTGAAACTTCTTACATAATTTTGTCACTAAACTCTAGTGGTTTCCTCCTTTTCAACATTGCATCTCTTGTTGCTCTCATCCTTTCCACAAACACCATTACTACATTAGTAGTCTCTTTCACCAATTGTTAGTCCACCATATAAGGACAACTCACTCTATCCTTCCATATAGTGCCTCAAATGGCATTCATTGACTTCTAGTATGATAACTATCATTATATGAAAATTCAGACATCGATAACGAGTTTTCCACCTCCCTTTAAATTAGTCACCCAAGCTCTCAACACGACTCCTATACTTGTAGCAATTTGTCACTTCGTCCATCCATCTCCAATTAGCTGGATATACTCATATCCAATCATGTTCATTCAATCCCTTTAGTTCGTACCCCAAACCACTTAAAAATTCTAATTTCCTTACAAAAGTGACCTATGACGGTCTTTCACATATTCATTAGTTAGTTCTTTAAACTGCCATCCAAACCCATGTTACAACTACTTCCATTAAATTTGGATAGCTCATTAGTAGCACCCATACACTTCTTTTCTCACTTTCCTTAATGAATGATTTTTAGTGACCCTTTATACTCAACTTACCCTTGAACATATTTAACTCTTTCTAAGACTATTAGCTACATTTCTTCCTTTATATCTACACGATGTCTTACCTTCAAAGTCATAGTGCTCCTCGTCTCGTCTTAGTTAGACCAGGCCCTTCGTCACTTATGACACATCACATCTATAAATCCTCATCGCTTTGATTATCGATACTAAGCCTTCCAATCACACAATATAGGTCACTGCAATTCCATTTTCCATACTACAACAATATTAGCCTGCTTTGTTCTTTATTCTACTCATTAGGCTCTACCAAAGTTATACCTTTGATTCCTATCTCGACCTATTTCATTCATGATTCGCTTCTATCCACACTTCTTTCTTCTTCGTCAACTCATGCCATACAACACGATGCGATGCTTCCCGTCTATCAAGTCATCTACACGTCGAAATTACCTAAGTAACTCCACTTGTTTTCCTTACTACCAATTCTTCTACTCCCCCTAATAGGGATAGATTATAGTTTCTCGTGATTTCACTCGGATCACACTCTCATCTAAAACCCATATCATTTTTCATTTGTCTAAACCAAGTCATGTTATAAATTCTTACATAGGTCTCATAACTCTCTTCTTGACATTGCACCTATCATGTGGTACTTTAATCATCAAGTTCTATGGATACTTGGTTCTATCCTTTGAAGGTTCTCCCTAATTCCTTCACTATCATGTCCAACCAAAATTTCACACTCAATTCATCAACTCTATGGAAATCGTTAGTGCATTGGATAATGCCTATTTGTCTCTTACAAAGATCCTTCATAAACACCTTCACTAGACTGACCCTCTAATCACTTTTCCACGAACTTATTCAGCCCAGCTTCACTACTCATCCCTTGATATTGATTGCCACAAAATTGTATCTTTTTGTAGTCACTCGACTCCCCTTGTTACTTCCACGAGTTCTTAATCTCCCATGTTATGTAGTCACTCCATCACGATCCAGTGGTTCAGCTCTTTGTAACTCCACTCCAGTACTCGATCGGTCCTTCTTCGTCACGAACCATACAGAGATTCCCATAATAGTGCTTGTCACCTTTCCAGTCATTTCAACTTCTGTGACTCCTTTAAAATCTCTTGCAGCCGGCACGTAGTCCTTTAAGCTCTTTGCTTTACGATGTAGCTCTTCACGCACTCCTTCTCGTCTCTATGATGTTACCTAGGAACTTCACACTACGTAGTAGCTTCTAACTTCAACTCATCTACCACAATATTTCTAAAGGTACTTCAACCCCTCAATGGCTCACTCTTCCTTACTTGTTGTACTTCACCATTAATCAGCTTCCTACCAATCATTCTTTCACATCCATGTTTTCCTTCAAGTGTCTACTACTAACTTTCCTCCATAACTATACCAATTCCCTTGCGTGTTATTTGCCCAATATTTCCATTAGTAGAAACTTTCTACTCTACCCTCACATCTGCTAGTACTTTCATCAATCTCCTAATGGTACTTCAACCAACTTCTCATAGCATGACATCTCGTACCCACGACCAATCAACTAACTTTACTTACTCCCTTATTCCCGTAACTAATCTAAGTTTCAAAACTCCACAAATCTTAATTATTCCTTCAACACAACCTTTAAACCAAAATACATCTCTCCATTCTAATATCTAACCATAAGTAATACTACCCAACTCTATCCTCTCATCCTAACGTTTCCACAACCGCATAACTAAATCATGACGTGTACCAAAAGAATTCCAAACAATCGTGTGCCAAAATAAAATATAGGGTAAAACGAACCCTAGCCAAAACAACTGAAAACAAAACAATGTAATCCGAAAGATTCAATGGAGTGTGCCAACAACGAAAAATTAGACTCGTCACGATTAGTATTACCATATTTTGATACCTTAGAAAATTTTAAACTTTCGTCTCAACTAGTTACTTCTCATAAGAACCAAACTTCAACACTACTAAAATCAATCATACTCATTTTTAACCATAAACTCATCTTTTATCTTCATTATTTTATCAAAGATATCAACTAGTTAGTATACTTTAATCTTATTCTAACCATTATCTTGTTTACTCATATTAAACTTATTTTGCTTGTTATTATGAAACCAATACATGTTTATAAAAATAGTGTTTTTTTCTTTCATTTTATTCTATATTATTATTATTATTATTTTATATAATCTATTTAGGCTAGTTATAACTAAACTATTACACGTTTACAAGGTGTGGTGTTATTATTATCATTAATATAATAAAATCTCCCTTTTTACTCTTTTCGTCTAGTTAAATACTTCTAAAATTTTAACTCCACTTAAGAAAATCATTGTAAAATTTCTTCACCCTTTAAAATGTATTATCACATGTTACCTAGAAAACTAATCCAATTATTTTCAAGACAAATTTTTTTATAACTTACTACCACAAACATAAAAAAAATATGTAAGTTACGATATCATACCATACACTTACAAATTATTTTCAAACCGTTTTCCTATAAATAGCCAGACTTATTTGCAAGAAAATTTAGTAGTTCTCATTAATTAAAATACATACCCGGGTGTAGACACACATCAAAAGACTCAAAACGTCGTTGGAACTCCATCAAACTCTAGCACCATAAAACACGAGCAAACACAAGGTACGTTCAAGTTATAATAACTACTGAACGACCATATATCATTACTTAACACATACTAGTATATATACATCCGCATATATATACATATTAAATCACCCAAAACATACTCGTTACCATACATGGCTTATCAATCAATCGCATCATACACTCGTTTTTTCCATACGAGTAATCACCATCGTACAAAAAGGCATAAAACCCATCACTAAAACTAGTCCATATCGTGTGAGCCCATAATCACACAACATGACTATAACCCAAGACATATAACACACTCAAAAATAGCCATATCGTAGGCAACCGTTACATAAACCTATATATTATACATATACCCAAAATCCACATCTCATCATATACAAGCATGTACTAACCCTCTTTCATGCAATCATACTTAGGAACCCATTGAAGTTGTGGTACTTGTATAACTATGCTGGCTACCATACTTATACAATTACCCTTTCCCTAATGCACTCCCTCCTATGATGACACTTATAAGAATCAATATAACATATAACACATAAATCCATCTACTCACATAAGCTCATAACCACATAACCAATAAGGTCCAAAACTTCATCTATTAAAATAGCATAGTCAAACTCTTAGAATACATAAATCCATAGTCTAGCTAAAACAACATAGAAAAACTCCAAAACAACATCATAATCAGTTATAAGTCATGTTGCCCATAAGAGTGGAAACAACTTAAAATCCTTCCTATCCACCTACTCCTAGTAACTCGAATCACCACATTATTCTTAGAGAACATAACTTAAACATCTACAGAAAAATAATATACATCAGCTACACAAAATAACTTAACAATGTTTGTGAACATACACAAAAGACGGAACCTACCATTTACCAAGTTATGTACTATAATGTACAATTTAAACAAAATAAAACCATGACTAGCGTAGACGACTATGGTTCAACCTGTACTAGTCAAAACTCGAAAAGAACATAGCATGTGGCTAAGTATGAACGACTATGGTTCAATCCATATTAGTCTAAACTCAACAAAACATCGCAAATAAAAACCAATAACATCCAGAAAAAACTTTAATTAATATAATGCGCATATACTCCTATGACGCCTATATGCATGGACCATTAAGCTATAGACTAGGCTACTAGACTAGGCAACCTAATTCTCTATAACCATTGTCTCTGATACCATTCTGTCACACCCCACCATGGCGGAATAGAGGACACGACGTATGGATATCATCACAACAATAGCGTGTCTATAGAGATAACTAAATGAAATGGAAATATCAAAAATGGGTGACACAATGTCATGACAATATCACAAACAATGCAGGCGTCTAGGTAAGTAGGTAACAGGTCTACCCCTTACCAAAGACATACAAATACACACATCAATATATAGGTGTCCACAATGTATCACTTATTCAAACATAAAATAAAGGCTAAAAGGAAAAGGGGTTCCTCTAAATGCAATCTTAATCCTCCAAAGCTAGCCACTCCTATTCTTATGCTTAACCACGTTCTGACCTGAAAGAGACACTAAAATACGTCAACAATAAAGTTAGTAAGAGTCATAGGTTTAGACTCCAACGCCAAATCAGTTATAAGCTGTGAATAACAACCATCAATAGAAGAACATATGGACAATGTGCTCCAATTATACATTAACAACTAACATTTAAGATTTAAACATTCACCACAATTCCAAGGCTCCCAGCCTTACAAATCACCATGGTCCCATAAGCGCCCATACACCTATGAACCAATCCCAAGGCCCCGCCTTGTCAACATCCCCTTGGTATCAAGTCAAACCACAATAACTAAGACGATACGTGTCCCCCGATCCAAATCATAAACACAATCAAGAATCACATAGCAGTTAATCACATAAGTGTACACACAAGTCCATCACAAACCATAAAAACATTTACAACATTATTTACAAAACCATAAAGTGTCTCTTCCATCCCATCTAGAAGTCAAAATCATTAAAAGATATGGGACTATGAAACTCACCTGAACAAGCTTCTCCAAGTATCCGCGCTCTAGCAAAATCTAAACACACAAACATATACAATCAAGACATGAACGACATACCAAAATGGCTCGTCAATCTATCATGGATATCTAACCTTATCCTATTAATTAACCTCATTTATATGCCATAAGCATCTCATTACACCCCTCTATAAAGCACTTAACTTAGTTTAGTTAATAACTCGTCCCGTTAACATTTAACCCAAAACAGTCCCGTTTTTCACACTCCGTATTATGAACCAAACGCCCACCAAACCTAAACTACATTACTTGCAATGAAAACCCCATAAACTTATATGTGTTAAATAAAATCTCAGCCCTTTCCCCAACATCAAAGCTAATTTTAAGTCCCCGATATACAACTTATAGTTCCGCCTATCCAGCTTTTACCGATTTTGAACATATAAAAAGTTTGTTATGATCAGAGGGTATTCCACTATCCCAATTGATTATCCCTCTTTCATATATCTGATATAACATATAAACTAACTCTCATGTTCTTTTGAAAGACCAATTGTACTCCTAAGTACCCTAACCATCTTAAAACATTAAATTAAATCCGACTGATTTCAAAACTGTTTTTACCTCTGACTGTTGTAACCTGTTTTTGACCCACTTTCCGACCTCCAATTTATTCCTCGTTTCTTGCACTCAAAAGTAAACTCAAATAACTTTTCATTTATACTTGGTTATATTAATAAATGTTCCTAGAACTCTAGATATGATCAAAATAATAAGCCTAAAATTCTGCCAAGTTTTTAATTACGAATTTAATTAAACTAACCTAATTAATTATACATAAACCCTAATTAAAACCTAAAAAAATTTCCAATGATAAAAAGCCATTAATTACATTACTAATTACACATCATTAACAAACCCTAATAAAAATTATGAATTCCTAAACCCTAATCCATCATACTAGGTTACAAATACGTAAATTAAATGTTAATTGAACATAGTAAGTGTTTACCTTAAACCCTAATTGAATTATTTGGTTTTCTTGATCCTCCATTGATGAATTCGATTGAGATAGAGTTAGGGAAAGAATAATATCATTTTTGGGGCTAAAGGGAGTAGTATGGGTAATTAAAACTAACCAGGAAGCCTAATAGTACTCAAACTGGGCTCCCCTTCCCTTCCTTAAGTAAAATTCAGCCCAAAACCAAGTTCAACACCCTATGGATGACTTTTTTAATTATATTACCGTAGATTAACTATTACTTATTAATACTTTAAATTCCATTAATTTATTTCAGCTTCTAAAACCTTCAAAACCTCAAAACCGTAAAACTAGTCAAATTTACGCATATACCGTAAAAGACGTAAAATATACAGTTTTATAAAAACTCATGAAATATGAAATAAACTATTTAACTAAGTCCCAAATGACTTAAAACCATCCCAAAAAAATACTCCCGTGACTAATTACCTCATTAGAGACATCTAAATGCTAAACCTTAAATCGTAAAAATACGATTTTCTATAATACATATACGTATACGTAAAACCACTAAATAACACCATCATATTTCATAGCCACTACTATGTGAGCTCATGAACATGAAAAATCACACATCGTTTCACTAACAGGGTACCCCGTACCCGAAAACGATGTCCAAACCACACTCTATTCACACCACATAACACATAAACACATAAAGACACGTAAATTCACGAAATATGCACAAAATAAAACTAAGTGACGAACCTCAAAACCGTGGTTGTCACAATTTACATAGAAAAAAGTGGGTTTATTTTGAATGTAAGGTTTGATTTCTAAAAGTTATGAAAATGATATAAACTCGCTGTTGTGGAGAACCCACCATAGTGAGTCTGAACTCACGCGTGAGTTTTTGGCCAGGGTGGCAACTCGTGCGTGGTTTTGCATCTCACGGGTGAGTTTGATGCCACTCCGTCTAGCTTAAATAAATGCTAAATATTATGGTAAGTACTAAGAGGTTCGATAGTGAGACCAATGATGGGTCAAGAACAAGAGTCGCCAGGTTCATTTTGTAACAAGTACCAAACAACTTAACCCAAAATTCAAGCATCAAGATCGTTTAATAAAATCAATATACAAACTTAATATAATATAAGACTATATAAGAAAGAATAATGGTGTTCTTGTTCAACTTTGTAAACCCTCTCGATGCACACATAGGAGAGACAAAATAATGATGTGGTGGCGTGAAAGTGGTAATCACTACACATGGTCTAGTGTACTTTCATTTCATGAAATTTAATAATGAGGCTTCTATACATAGAATAAGCATTATAACCTAAATATTGTTAAAGATATCTTAATCTTACATTAAATAATCATATGATGCTAGTAGTCCTATTAATAGATAAATATAAAAATTTATGTTGGAATATTATTTGGTAGAACGTTTATCGTGGGTAATTTAATTGCTAAACCAAGCATATACATCAATTTTACTTAATCATAAAAATGGTCATTAGCTTTATAAACAATCAGCGAGAATCTTTGGTCATGTTTGATAGGCTAGATTGTGAAAAGATTATGCTTATATTTTGAAATATAAGCTATTTAATATATAAGTTCCGTTTGAGAAAAGAACTTATTAGAGATTACGGAAAAAAACAATCTTTGATAATCTGTTAATATTAAATGCTACTTCATGTAAATTTTAAAAATAATCTTTCTTTATAATTAATTTTTATAGTCTTGAGTTCCATCTCCATCTACACCTTCATCTTTATTTCAAACAACATCTACATTTACCAAAGACACCTTTTATGTCTAATGACATGCATAATCAAATAAAAAATCAAAAGTTATGGATTTTTTTGGTATAGCAATTATATTAAAACATAAATTACTTCATCAACCGAGACCAAAAGATGTCAAGCCTTTTAAACTTTTATGATTTATTATTAAAACATTAAGCAATTAATTACTATTTTATTGTAAACTGATTATTTCGCTTCGTTAAAAGATGTGTTTGGTATTTGGTTCTAATTAATTTGATGGGATGATTTGTTTTGTCTTAATAATCTAGGTTTCATTTATGATTTTTCATGTTTTTGGGTATCTAATTTACATTTATGACAACTTTACATTTTGCAAGGACGCATCCCTTTTTAAGTATCATCATTTTTATAACGAATGATATAGAGTAGTTGAAGAATTTATAGTATTCTATAATGGTTTATTTTCTTTTCAGAAACCTGATTTAAAAATTAACTTAGTTGCATCTAAGTATTGATTTTCTAAGTCTCACCACTCCCTTTCTTAAATACTGCTAAAAACTCTTCATCAAACAAACAGAACAAATAGTTTGATTGGTTCAATAGCATTTCTTTCTTTAAGTCTAGTTGTATAAAAGATATCTTTGAAGGACTTCTCTATGTGATGTGGTGGCTAATATTTTCTTTCAGAAATTATTCTTTTCGGCGATAGTCGACCCCGCAAAGAGTTTTTTTATAATTTAGGTTAGTTATCTTTTACTTTGTGTCCTAGTTGATGTAACTCTAAACTCTATCGGATTACTTTGATGAAATATCCTTGTACTATATGTTTGTAATCTTTTCTAGTTCATTCCCAACTTTTTCATGTTGTTTAAGAAAAAACGTGGATATTGTAGTAAAGCTATGTTAGACATGATCATATATGACGTTAAAAATCGAATACTAAATAGGGTTGAGTATCTAGTTGAAAATGTTTAACTTACTTGGGTTTGGTTGATCCGGATAAAGGATTCTTATTCTTAATAATTAGCGTTGGAATATTATTTGGTAGAACGTTTATTGTGGACAATTTAATTTTTAAATCAGGCGTATAATAACAAGTGTACTATATAAATAATATGAATCACAAAATGGTCATTAGCTTTATGAACAAATAGCCCGCGTGAGCTTGTTCATATAATATCTCCAATCTTTGGGCATGTTTGATAGAAAAGATTGTAGAATGAGTTTGCATATTTTTTTTTGAAAAATTAAGTTATTTAAAATAAGTTTCGGTTGATAAAAAAAAGTTATAAGAGATTATAGAAATAATGATCTTTAGTAATCTCTTAAAATCAAATGCTATTTAATGTAACTTTTATAAATGGTATTTTCTTATAATGAATTTTTATTTTAATCTTCAGTTCCATCTCCATGTATAGCTTTATCTCTTATTCTAACATTTACAAGACACACCTTTCACCTCCAATGACATGTCATAATCAAATTAAAAATCATAAGTGGTGGATTTTTTTTGTTATAAGCTTTTATTAAAACATGAATTACTTCATTAACCAAAACCAAAAGATATGAGGCATTGTCAACTTTTATTAATTCTTATTAAAACATTAAGTAATTAATAATCATTTTATTGTAAACTTGATTGTGCTATGTTGAAAGGTGTATTTGGTATTTAATTGAACTGATTCAATGGATTGATCTGTTACCTCTTTATAAACTAAGTTACATGTATGATTTTTTTTGGCATCTAATTTACATCTATGACAACTCCACATTTTGCAAGTAAGCATCTCTTTTTAG
This sequence comes from Glebionis coronaria, assembly GCA_025667525.1. Lineage (NCBI taxonomy): Eukaryota > Viridiplantae > Streptophyta > Magnoliopsida > Asterales > Asteraceae > Glebionis > Glebionis coronaria. The sequence goes on from CM046880.1 coordinate 405,142,248, forward strand.
CTATGGTTGTTATAATGAATGATATAGTGAGTAGTTGTGGAATTTATGATTTTCTATAATGATTTATTTTCTCTTATGAAACTAAATTTGAAAATTAACTTAATTGCATCAAAGTTTTTGGTTTTCATAATCTCACTCCTTTCTTTCCTAAACGCTTCTAAAAAGTCTTCATCAAAAACACCCAACAAATAGCTTGATTGGTTCAATAGTATTTCTTTCTTTAAGTCTAAGTGTATAAAGGATATCTTTGAAGAATTTTTCTATTTGTGGTGGCTAATATTTTGTTTCAAAAATTAATTTTTTCGGCGATATTCAACTGCGTAAAGAGTTTCTTTTTGATGATTTAGTTTGCTTATCTTTTATTTTGTGTTCTTGTTCATGTAACTCTAAACTTAATTGGGTTACTATGATGATGTATCATAGTACCATTTATTTGTAATCTTTTCTAGCTCGATCCTAGATTTTCCATGTCCTTTAAGAAATAACGTGGATACTTGCAGTAAAATTATGTTAGACATGATCCTATATAACCTTTAAACCCGAATACTAAATAGGTTGAATATCGAGTTGAAAATGTTTAGCTAACTTGAGTTTGGTCGATCCGAATAAAAGATTCTCATTCTTTATAATTTGGTAGAACGTTTATTATGGACAATTTAATTGCTAAACCAGACGTATAACAACAATTGTATTTTTATAAATGTGATACCCATAAACCAAGGTCACTATTATTCCCTAATTGACGTATATTTTTAAAATTTTTAAGAAATTTTGTTGGTCATATGTTTGACGGTTTAAGTTTAAACCAATGTTGGAGGTCTCAATTTTAACGTTTGAAGATTTAAGAAGAACCGATAACGACTACGATACCGATGGATGCCCAAAATTTATCTTTTATTATCGATTGATCGATATTTGGATTTTTTGAAGTTTTTATTTTTATTGCGTGTTAAGTCGAGTCGGAACCATTTTTATTCCATTTTTTGTGCGTTTGAACAATCTAAAAGTATTTTGAGATAGCTGGGACGAACCTCGACTCCCGCAAAAATTCAAAACCGACTAGCGGGTTATATTCCCGCTCTTTAAATAGTTGTTTTATCATAAGGCCAAAAGATAGTTAAGTTGACAACTTTAACCCCTCCTAACTTACAAAAGGAACCAAGTAAACACACACATACATTTTTCACTTTCAAAATTTCACCATCCCTCTCCTCTCTTTCTCTTAGCTGACGGCCACCACACCACCACCACTCCACCACCATTTTTTTAGTTTTTGAAGAAAGTAATCATAGACCACACCTTAGAATCTCATTGTAAGTGTTTTAACCATTAAAAACATGCATGCGTCCATTTGATTCTTCCAAAAATTTATGATTTTTCAAAAGAGGATTTTGATCTAGTTAAACTATATGCATGCTTGGGTTATGTGTTTATAATGATAATTGATAAATAAAAAAGAAGGAAAACATTTTTCTTGGGTATTTTGATCACCAAAACTCACGGCCAAAAGGGGGGTTTGGTTTGATCATGGTGTTTGATGATTTTTGTTATGGGGTTATGTTTAAAAACATGTTTTCATTGTTTTTAGTTGTTTTGATTTGATTGCATGTTGGTTTTATGAAATAGGTTTTTGATGAAGATTGATTATTCAAGTGATTAGGATGTTATGAATGTATTAGAATGATTTGGTGATGATATTAGGGGTATAGGAATAGATGGAATGGATTGAAAACAAGTGTAGGTATGATTTTTAAAGTGTCATTTTAGAACAGATTGTTTAACGCTATTTTTCGTGGTTTTAAGTTTAAGTCCAGGTTTTTATTATTGAATGTAGTTGTGGAGATTCTTTCTACCATCGTTTTGGTATAAGATAGAGCTTTTAACTCCAAACGAGTCAAAAGTTATGTAAGTTTGAAAATTAGTGTACTGGGAGGCGAGTATCGACACAATCCGAATTTGTGTTCGATAATAGGTCAAATCTCGGGGACTATATTTAGAGTTTCAAAAATGGTTGATGGCTGTTATTTAGCTTAAAACCTGAGTTTAGGAATCGGATTTACAAATGGAATTGGTTAAGTGAGTCAAAATGGTTTTACGACGTAAGGGTACAAATCTGCCCGGATTTTCAAGGTTGAAAATGTGTTGGGCAGCGTGACTTAAAAGTAAAATCTTTTTATGAATTTTTGTGAGCTTTTTACATGATGTAAGTGAAGTCTACAGCGAGTTTCGTAAAATTTCATGATGTTTAAGTATGGGAATTCAGTCCGTACATTAGGTATGTACCGGCAGAATTGTAATTGGAGTAACAGTCTTAATAACGTATAAAAGTGAACGTGTCTAGTAAATATCACTTGTTTGGATTTTTGGCGTGAGTTTATATGAACTTTGATTGTTCTTAATTATGTACATACAGTACTTAATGGTACTTGAAGGTGTTGATTTATTTCGCGTTTGTTTGTTAGGTGTTGTATTTGATTTCCCGGGACATCCTCATCGTCGGTCATTGTTTTCGTCTGAGTCTATAGCCCTCGCTTTCTACTGTTTTTAAATGATTTTTAACCACGAGGGGGATACATGCTATTTAAATGAAAAGGAACATAAGTCGTGAATGATTATTTGACCCGAATGATGTCTTTAATTATGTTAAGTAGCTAGTTGCTAAAGACCCTAAATTCATGAACCGTTAACTATTGTTTGATCCTTGTGTGGACTGGAAATAGCCACTTGAACAATTTATAGTACTATTGGGTTGACGACCCTATCCTAGGTGAGAGCTAGTACGTTAAGTACCCTCTGCGTATGGATAACTTGTGTTGAGAAAAAGGTATAATTGGCAACGAATACCTAAGAGGGGCAATGACTTTATTTAAATCATGCCGACATTTGGCGCGGGTGATTAGTTTATGGGGTCGGTGTCATGAGCTTAAACATAATTAAATAGCTTATGCTATAATGAGTAATACCCAATAATAGTTTGTAATGATCAACCTACTATTGAATAATCGTGAATGATTTTTATACTTATGTTCAATTGTGATTTTGTACACCTATAGATCTCGCTCAGCATTATTTGTTGACGATTTTAAGCATGTGTTTCAAGTAATCAAGGATGATTGTGGCGGAGCATGCTATAGATGTTGTTGTGGCTTGTGGGCGGTCTAACTTGTTTTCCTCCCTTTTCCTAAAGACAATTTATATTTCATTGTGTCTTGTAAAACAATTTGGTTGGTTTTTATGAGTTGAGATTTGTGGGGACCTAACGCTACTCTGTTATAACTTTTAGGATTGGAAGCAATTAGACAATGTTGTTGTAATTTAACTTTGTTTAGATTTACTTATGCATTAAACGTCTCTTTTGAGTCGTTCGATATGGCTTATGTGTGATGATTCTTTGACTAGCACGCAATTGTGATATTCCGCTGCGCAAGGTAAATTGAGGGTGTTAGAGATTGGTAATCAGAGCCACAAGTTATAGAGAACTAGGTCATTTTCGAAAAATTCCTAAACTATAACTTTTGATGTCATAAATATTTTCGTTCCCAAAGCACACAACTATCCCGCATGGTTCCGGTAAGATTTCTTTTAGCATTGTTTTATTATTAGATGTATCCCTTTGAAACTGAAATGATTTTCTGAGTATTTATTAAGTAAATACTATGGTATTATATGGAGGTATTGTGAATGTATGCGGAGTACTTAACATCGTAATTTTTGCATTGAATTTGCATGGCTATCATTTTGTTGCATATTGGCATACGTACTATATTTGCATTGCATGTGCATGCATGTATATATAAATTTTGGGATAATGACCTTATATACCCTCGAACTTTCTGTATTTTGAAGAAATTACCAAAATACCACCGAACGGTAATGGAGACGAGTATGTTGTAGGAGCTGAGGGTGGACCTAATGCCCCTAACCCGCAAGGCAAAAATGGATGGATTGAACCAGAGGTTGAAAGGAATGAGGTTGAAAAGAATGAAGTTGGCAGCGATAAGGAACCGGAAGAGGATCCCGTGGAAGATGAATTTCCTGCGGTTGCGGTTGGGTAGACTAAGCAACAACATGTTTGTTCTAGATCTGCTACACCCACATGTGATGCTTATTTGAGAGGTTTTCCAGAAGTTTCTCGTGATAGTAGTGATGATGATCAAGCTGATTCTAGTGGTGCGGTTAATGCGCGTTCTCTCCACGAGAACATTACAAGAGTTAATTGCCCTGGACCGAGGATCTACAATAACATGTAGCATTGCTTGAAGAAGTTTGATCGACTGATGTACGAGAGGTATGCGGTAGAGACGAGAGTGATTAAGAGGTTTTAGAAAAATGAGAAAGCTTTTCAGAGGTTTTATTCGGGTGTGTTGAGAGCTTACAATACTAGGGATCGTGAAAGGATAGAGATGGAAAAGTTGATAATGATTGTGGAAAATATGTGTGTTGAGTTTGAACGAATCAAGGGAGATCGTGTCAAGTATGATCGTCTTCGATGTTGGGAGGCTCGTGTAAGACCTTTCTTGATGAATGCATGGAAGTTTCGATGTGACCCAAAGTATGCGAACACACATTTCATGATCGAACCACCAGAGGTTGGCGAGTACTATACTTTTGAGGATAAGTTGTATTTGGCTCAGCGTATGGTACCATCAGGTGAAGGCTCTACTTCGAAAGGAAAAAAGGAAGGTGGATGAGGAAACTTCTTCGAAAGGCAAGGAAATGATGGAGGATAGTGACGAAGAGCCCAAAGAAGAGGACAATGATGACAGGGACGAGCGGCCATCAAAGAGATCATGTGGATCACCACTTGATTAGTTACTTGTATTTCATTTCTATTTCCTCGTTGTAATTGAACTATTTCAGACTTCTGTATTGTGGTATTATGATGGAACTTGATGACTTTAAGTTTTATTCGGTGAATGATTGTAGTGGCAAACCTTGTCATAATTTTGTTGATATCAATGCAATCGATATTTACCTCTCATGATCTATGATGTGTCTTTACTAGCTCTTTTGTGATTTGGTTGATGAATATTTGTAGCATTGTTGATTGTGTTTGTTGTATTTATATTATGTCTTGAAAAAGGAATCCTTCTTGATCTTGATGTGTATACTTACTCTGTTCTCTTTGATTGTTGTGATAACAGATCATGCCTCCAAAGTTGACAACTGATCGTGTGAACACTATGATTCAAGAGGCGGTCGCTAATGCTCTTGAAGCGGATCGTGCAGCTAGAGGTCAAGGACAAGGTGGAAAAGTTGGAGGACAACAAGTCCCAAGGGAGTATTCATATGCCAGTTTTATGAAGTGCGGACCGACGTAATTTCGTGGGACTGGAAGAGCTTTAGAACTTCGTCGTTGGGTGGAGAAGATTGAGGGCACGTTTGAAATCAGTGGGTGCTCTGAGGCTAATAAGGTGAAATTCGCAACTGTTACTTTTCTTGATGACGCTTTGAGTTGGTGGAACAACCAAGTGTCTACTGTTGGGCTTGTAGTGGCCAATGGGAGGACTTGGGTTGCTATAAAGGAGCTTTTGACAAAGAAATTTGTCCTTGTAGGGCATAAGGCTGTGGAGTGTAGAGCAAGAGGCATGGCGACGGGTGCAAATGCCACGAGAGTAATGGTTTGTTTTGGTTGTGGTGAGAAGGGACACAAACAATGAAATTGTCCGAAGGCTGGGAATCGACAAGGAGGAAACGTTGCTGCTCCAGCTTATGTGGCGGAACGTGGTGACCGGTACCTTCTTACTTGATGCTCGTTATGCTAGCGTATTGTTTGATTCAGGATCGGATAGAAGCTTTGTAGATGAAAAATTTAGTCGCCTTATCAATAGAGAACCAGTAATGTTAACAACTAACTATAATCTGGAATTAGCCGATGGAAAGATTGCTAGCACTAATTCTATACTAAAAGGGTGTTCCTTGAAGTTAGGGAATTACGTGTTTAATATTGATTTGATGCCTATAGAGCTAGGATCGTTTGATGTAATCATTAGGATGGATTGGTTAGTTTCGCATGGTGCGGTAATTGTTTGTAGAGAAAGGTTAGTTCAGATTCAGTTGAGAAATAAGGTGTTGGCGGTGAAGGGTGACGAATGTACTTCTCGTTTGGGAGTAATATCTTACTTGAAACTGATGAGGTACATGGAGGAAGGGTGTGATGTATTTTTAGCTCAAATTTCTAGTGACGGTGATGTAGAGACGAAGTTGGAGGAGGTGCCAGTGATTCGTGACTATCCTGAAGTTTTTCCTGAAGAGTTGCCGGTATTGCCGCCATCTCGTGAAGTTGAATTTCAGATCGATTTGGTGCCTGAAGCTGCACCAGTTGCTCATGTGCATTATCGATTGGCACCATCTGAATTGAAGGAGTTGTCCTATAAATTGAAGGAATTGATGGATAAGGGGTTCATTAGACCAAGTTCATCACCTTGGGGAGCGCCTGTGTTATTTGTGAAGAAGAAGGACGGATCGTTCAGAATGTGTATCGACAATAGGGAGCTTAACAAACTGACGGTCAAGAATCGGTATCCATTACCAAGGATTGATGAATTATTTGATCAGTTGCAAGGTTCATGTGCGTACTCGAAGATCGACTTGAGATCGGGTTATCACCAACTGCGAGTTAGAGAGGAAGATCGACCTGGTATGGGCATTTTGAGTTTCAAGTGATGCCGTTTGGTTTGACGAATACGCCTGCTGTGTTTATGGATTTGATGAACTGTGTGTGCAAGTCGTATTTGGATAAGTTCGTCATTATGTTTATTGATGATATCCTTATTTACTCCAAGAGGAAGGAAAAACATGAGAAGCATTTTAGAACACTTTGGAATTGTTGAAGAAAGAGAAGTTGTACGCAAAATTCTCTAAGTGTGAATTTTGGTTGGAATCGGTGTAATTTATTGGGCATGTGATTGACAAAAAAGGTCTTCGTGTAGATCCTGTCAAGATTGAGGCAATTAAGGACTGGTCGGTACCGACAACGCCAACTGAAGTTAGGTAATTTCTTGGTTTAGCTGGTTACTATCGAAGATTCATCGAAGGATTTTCGTTGATCGAGAAGCCATTGACTAAGCTTACTGAGAATAATTGGGCGTTTAAGTGCGGAATTGATGAAGAAGCTGCTTTTAAAATGCTTAAGGACAAGTTGTGTTCTGCTCTGATTTTATCATTGCCGGAAGGAATTAAAGACTTTATGGTTTATTGTGATGCGTCTCACAAGGGTTATGGGGCGGTGTTGATGCAACGTGAGAAGGTGACCGCTTACGCGTCAAGGCAATTAAGGAAGCACAAGGAGAACTACACTACGCATGATTTGGAACTGGGTGATGTGGTTTTTGCGTTGAAGGTATAGAGACATTACTTGTACGGAACCAAGTGTGTTATGTTCACGGACCACAAGAGTTTGCAACATATTTTGGACCAGAAGGAGTTGAATATGAGGCAAAGGAGATGGGTTGAGTTACTGAGTGATTATGACTACGAGATTCGCTACCATCCTGGAAAGGCGAATGTAGTAGCTGATGTGCTTAGTAGGAAGGAAAGAGAAAAGCCTCTTAGAGTTAGAGCTTTAGTGATAACGGAGAGTGTGGATCTGACTGGAATAATTTTGAAGGCTCAAGCGAATGGGTTGATGAGAGAGAATGTCAAGGCAGAGAATTTGGGAAGAATGATAAATCCACTTTTTGTGGTGAAGTCGGATGAACTGAGGTATTTCGAGAATCGAATTTGGTTACCGTTTTGTCAAGCTGAGGAAGGAGTGCCTGGAGTGCGAGATTTGGTTATGAACGAATCTCATAAGACGAAGTATTCGATACATCCTAGATCGGATAAGATGTATCATGACATGAAGAAAGTGTACTGGTGGCCGAATATGAAAGCGGACATTGCTCGATACGTTAGTAAGTGCTTGACTTGTGCAAAAGTTAAGGCTGAACACAAGAGACCGTCTAGATTATTGGTGCAACCAGAGATTCCGGAATGGATGTAGGAGAAGATCGCTATGGATTTCGTGAGGGGTTTACCAAGAACTCCTAGGGGTTATGATATGATTTGATTGATTGTGGATAGATTGACGAAAGCTGCTCACTTTTTACCTATGAAGAAGACGGATGGTATGGAGAGACTTACTAGTGTGTATGTGAAGGAGAATGTTTGTCGAGATGGAGTACCTTTATCGATTATTTCGGATCGCGACAGTAGATTTACTTCTGAGTTTTGGAGATCTCTTCAGCGTTTATTAGGCATTGAGTTGAGTTTGAGTACGACCTATCATCCCGAGACCGATGGCCAGAGCGAAAGGACTATTCAGACGTTGGAAGACATGCTTCGAGCGTGTGTTATTGATTTTGGTGGAAGCTGGGAACGTCATTTGCCTTCAGTGGAATTTTCGTATAACAACAGTTATCATGCAAGTATTAAGGCAGCGCCGTTTGAAGCATTGTATGGACGGAAATGTAGATCTCTAGTGTGTTGGAGTGAAGTAGGAGAAAATCAATTGACTGGACCTGAGATGATCTTAGAGACAACCGAGAAGATTGTGCAAATCAAGAACCGACTGCTTGTTGCGAGAAGCCGACAGAAGAGTTACACCGATAATAGGAGGAAACCATTGGAATTCGAAGTTGGAGACATGGTTTTGCTTAAGGTATCACCATGGAAAGGAGTAATTCATTTTGGGAAGAGAGGAAAATTGAGTCCGAGGTATATTGGACCATTTAAGATTATTAAGTGAACTGGACCCGTTGCTTACAAGTTGGATTTTCCGAATGAGCTTAGTGCTATTCATAACACGTTTCACGTGTCAAATCTGAAGAAGTGTTTGGCGGATAAGGATTTGGTAATTCCTTTGGATGAGATTCAGCTCGACGACAAATTGCATTTTGTGGAGGAACCGGTGGATATTATGGACCGAGAAGTCAAGAGATTGAAGCATAGTAGAATTCCCATTGTGAAGGTACGATGGAATTCTAGGCGTGGACCGGAATTTACGTGAGAACGTGAGGACTTTTTTAGGGAAAAGTATCCTCATTTGTTCTAGTAGTACGAAATGTGAGAATAAGAAGAGGCGAACGCCAGGACGTCGTTCCCTTAAGGAGGGGAGGATGTGATACCCAGAAACCGAGGTCACTATTATTCCCTAATTTACGTATATTTTTGAAATTTTTAAGAAATTTTGTTGGTCATATGTTTAACGGTTTAAGTTGAAACCAATGTTGGGGGTCTTAATTTTAATGTTTGACGATTTAAGAAGAACCGATAATGACTACGATACCGAAGGATGCCCAAAATTTATCTTTTATTATCGATTGATCGATATTTGGATTTTTCGAAGTTTTTATTTTTATTGCGTGTTATGTCGAGTCGGAACCATTTTTATTTCATTTTTTGTGCGTTTGAACCCTCTAAAAGTGTTTTGAGGTAGCCGGGACGAACCCTGACTCCCTCAAAAATTCAAAACCGGCTAGTGGGTTATATTCCCGCTCTTTAAATAGTTGTTTTATCATAAGGCCAAAAGATAGTTAAGTTGGCAACTTTAACCCCTCCTAACTTACAAAAGGAACCAAGTAAACACACACATACATTTTTCACTTTCAAAATTTCACCATCCTTCTCCTCTCTCTCTCTTAGCCGACGACCACCACACCACCACCACTCCACCACCATTTTTTTTAGTTTTTGAAGAAACTAATCATAGACCACACCTTAGAATCTCATTGTAAGCGTTTTTAACCATTAAAAACATACATGCATCCATTTGATTCTTCCAAAAATTTATGATTTTTCAAAAGGGGTTTTGATCTAATTAAACTATATGCATGTTTGGGTTATGTGTTTATAATGATAATTGATAAATAAAACAACATGGAAAAATTTTTCTTGCGTGTTTTGATCACCAAAACCTACGGCCAAAAGGGGGATTTGGTTTGATCATGGTGTTTGATGATTTTTGTTATGGGGTTATGTTTAAAAACATGTTTTCATTGTTTTTAGATGTTTTGATTTGATTGCTTGTTGGTTATATGAAATGGGTTTTTGATGAAGATTGATTATACAAGTTATTAGGATGTTATTAATGTTTTAGAATGATTTGGTGATGATATTAGGGGTATAGGAGTAGATGGGATGGATTGAAAACAAGTGTAGGTATAATTTTTAAAGTGTCATTTTAGAACATATTGTTTAAGGCTATTTTTCGTGGTTTTAAGTTTAAGTCAAGGTTTTTATTATTGAATTTAGTTGCGGATATTCATTCTACCTTCGTTTTGGTATATGATAGAGCTTTTAACTCCAAACGAGTCAAAAGTTATGTAAGTTTGAAAATTGTGTACCGGGAGGCGAGTATCGACACAATCCGAATTTGTGTTCGATAATCTGTCAAATCTCGGGGACTATAAGTAGAGTTTCAAAAATGGTTAAGGGATTTTCTTTAGCTCAAAACCTGGAGCTATGAGTCTATTTTCAAACTTAGGAATCGGATTTACAAATAGAATTGGTAAGTGAGTCAAAATGGTTTTATGACGTAAGGGTACAAATCTCCCCTTAAAAAGACAATCAATTTCATATATACCCAACCAAGCTAGTCAATTTCATATATACCCAAAAACACATTCCAAATTTCATATTTCCCCATTTCTACTTATTTTGTTAAAATCACATTTCATTTAGACCATTTTGCCCTTTATGGTTTCCATCAAATGAGACAGTATGTACCTGAATTTCATGTCTACAATCGAACCAACTACAGTCATAAGAAAACATATTTTACTAACAATAAGTCAATAAGTACTCCAAAAGTTGCACCATTATGAAACAAAAACACAACAGTACTTGATAACATTACTGAAACACGGAATATATACATGCATGGTTAATACCCGCCAGTACTTGCATACTTCAGTGATATCAACAAAGCAACATTTTGACATAATAGGATTAAATCAAGAACTTACAAAAGAATTCATTAGCACAACTAGTCTCTACGAAAACTAAGTCTTTCAAAAACAATCTCAAATCCCCTTAAAAAGCCACAAGATCCAACAGTACCAAAGGTCACAATAGAAGATCAACTGTTGGTATTTGCTTTCTTACTTCGATGAAATTTTGTAGTCTTCCCTCCTCCTCTATAATACAAAAGACAAATATCAGACTGATAAAATGTTGGAATTTGAGTTGATCAAAAAATAAAAAAGGTGAAGAGCTAACCTTTTACTAGTTGAAGCTTGATCCGACTCTTGAGATGGAGGATTCTTACATCCCTTTTCATGATGTCCAGGTCTCCCACAACGCGAACATTTGTGTCTTTTTTTTGTCTCATCATGCGCTTTAATTTTGTTCTTCCTTGGTCGTCCAACTGGGCGTTTCATAAGAGGCGGGTATATCTTTTCCTGAGTTTCCTTATGTACCCATTCGTCCATAGCTAACATCGGAGAAATTTCCATATCATAGGCTATTTTAAATTTCTCGATTGTAAAATATTCATCAACATACTTTTCCCAGTTATAATCCCGCAAGAATGTGATGAAAGCCGCGGCATGAGCACATGGAAGTCCTTTAACCTGCCAAATACGACAAGTGCATTTTCTCTCGTCTAGTATAACCTCCCAACGTCGTCCCTTGTACTTTACTGCAGCTCGATTTTCGCTACTCCTACAAATTTCATATTTACCTAACTTTTGCAAGAAAGTGAACAAATATTCTTTTTTAATACTAGTATATAAGCATTGATGGTTATTATACATTCATACAATATACTTGCCTTTGATATTCCATTGAGATACTTGTTAGCAGTAGGAACTATATTGCCCTTCCATTTTTCCACAGTCCTCCTTTTATTATCAAATCGTACCATAAGCTTTTCGATTATGGCATCAAGGAGATTAATTACCGGTTGATAACGCAGTTCACCTATCCAAGAATTGAAGGATTCCGATATGTTATTTGTAATGTAATCACACTTCGATATAGTACCAAACTTGGATCGACTCCATATCTTCTTATGGTTATCATTAAGGTATGTAATTGCCTCTTCATTTACGGCAGCAATGTCATTTAATAATTTTTCATGCATTCTATCAGAGTAGGTACGTGCAGCACCCCACAATTTTGTGTTGAAGAAGTCACCGTGAAATTTTTTCTTGAAGTTGCTATACAGGTGGCGTATGCATTCTCTGTGCTCCACATTAGGATAAACTTCCAATATGGCTACTTCTAACCCCTTTTGCATGTCTGAAGAGATAACAAGACCATCTGGTGTCCCAATTGCTTCTTTTAGTAACTTAAGAAACCATGACCATGATTCCTTGTTCTGTGATTCAAGCACACTGTAGGCCACTGGAAAAATAGAATTATTTCCGTCAATACCTGTGGCAGAAACTAGTACACCTGTGAACTTCCCTTTCAAATGACAACCATCAAGAATCGAGTCGGTTCACTTTTCTCAACGAAGTACTCAAATTCATTATTTAATGCATAACGGTTTAAAGCTCTTTTAAAGTCAATCTTGTTTGAAAATTTTGAGTTTACTTCTATGGTTGGAACCTTTCTGTTATACGAATGAGTTTCCATTTCGTAGTTCGCCATTTCGTCTTCATTATCAGTACTAATATAGCTATGATAACTTTCTTCACTCGGGCAACAATCTGAATCAACATTCTCACCTCCTTGTGGTTGATAAATATCTTCACTTTGATCTCTGTACCAACATATATACTTTTACTAGTTCAAGGAGATATCTACTTGTTTACAAGATTATACTTTTACTTAGCTTAATCAATTACTATAATAGTAGAACTTTAGTATATGGCAAGTGCTTGAAGCATATAAGATGATCTATGAGGCAATGATTCTATATGTTACAGTTAACAATAACATGTCATATACAAGAGCACATGGAATAAAGCATGTATGTACCTCTCTTGTCTCTGATCATTAGTGACAAGTTCTTTGTTTGTTGTCACATAAATTGTCACTTCTTTCTCCTTCTCATACATGTTAAGCATTACCTCGAAGTTCTCGTCGGAATCAATCTCAATAAAAGATTTCTCTGTGGCATACTTGTCAACAAACATAATTGATAAAAGTTGATCTATTTTTGACGGATAACGATTCATCACTTCTTCAGCTAGATCCAAGAAGTTGTATGTATATGTATCCATGTGGATACATTTTTGAAATCCCAAATGATATGTTTTCCTAGATGAGTTCTTAGCTAACCGAAAGTAACCTCCATATTTTTGTTTTAGTTTGTACTTAGATGATACTTGCCTGAAATATAGAAAATCAAACGTTAGATAAGTTGCTTAAGAGTGAAAGTGAAACACAAGTATAGGCATGCATGTTTTACTCTATGTTAATGGCCTAATCGTACATGGTTTATTAGTATATATATGAATACTAATCTCACAACCAGTTGGTCTTGCACTATAGACACAATCAAAACAACCAAACTATGCCATGCTCCACAAGGACAAATGGATCAGTTATGTTATGTTGGATATCAAATACTAATATGCCTAAGGGATGTGTACGTAGCTGAAACTGACAACACGAAACCATGAAAGACGAAATAACCTTAAGTAGCTGATCAATCACACTGCCAATCTATAGAAACTTGCAGACCATTCCCAATAGTACCAAGCGGCAAGCACCAAACGCACACATAAAAACATCAAAACAGTTAGCATTTTCTAGGACCAAATAATCACTGCTACCAACTAATCTCTTTCCTCTTACCTATTAACATTTCTTATCTACAATACTATGATACTAAGTATCATAACTTTCTCGAAACAAATACATAGCAATGTAAAATTACTCAAAGGAACAAACGGTTCACCAACCATTCAAATAGGATGAAAATGACAAAGATGACGTACTCGAGTATCGGTGATTGAACCATGTTTTCCCATCTTGGACTTGAGGAATCTTCAAAATTTATATCTACAGAATCATCCATCTCCCTATGACCAAAAAAATAAGTGATTATCTTGTAGATTGTTACAAATGAAAACTGAATTAACCCTTACATGCCAATAAACCCTAAGATAAATGTTACATACACCTTACTGTACAATTAATTTGCATGGGTAGAAAAATTGAATAACTTTTTCTTCAACCTAAATATAATATTGAGGATGATTAATAAGCATTAATGATAAAATAATGTTGATGAAAAAGCACTCACTTTTCACCTCATAAAGCAATTCAATAATATAAGATCTGTAGTAAAATCAACTGCTGTGTATGGTTAATTGTCTAGAGCCAATAATATAAGATCTGTAGTAGAAAAGGCGCCAATATATTACCTTAGGTGAGTTTTGCCGCTCAAAATAAATGAGGGTAGAATGGTCTTCACCTTAGTAATAGATAAGATTGGGTATTTATGAAATTGAATGGAAGGATTGGGTATATATGAAATTAAGGAGATTTATAAGGTCATATATGAAATTATCCCTAAAAGTAAAATCTGTTAGCCTCAAAATATTTAGTCAAACAAGAATGTTCGGTCATAGGTTTGTATTGTAACATTTAGTAGAACGTTGTAATAGTTAGTTAAAATAGTCGTGACTTTACGGGCTTGATGGCTAACTTAAAAGACTCTTTCAAGGTACTAAGCATATATTCAAGCCCGACCCAATCAAACTATAGCCCATTAAGCCACATGTAGGCTTGTCTATAAATACCCTTCCTAGCATGTTAGGAAGGGTGTTGGTTGTCTCATTTTCTAATCTAATTTCACAAAAGTTTAACACACACTTCTCTCTAGTTTCTCTCTCTAGAATTCATCTTCTTCATCTATTTTCTATCTTTAGATTCGTGTAGAATCAACCATAAATTAGGGACAACATTTGGTATCAATTGCCATGGGGTAGTTTTTGTGATTCGTTGTTGCTGTTATATTTGGTTCGTGTGATTCTCTCCTAAAATCATCTCGAATTCAAGTATTTTCTTGTTTTTCGTTGAGTTTTGTGTTCTAAATCGTAATATAAATCATCTAAATAGTTGTAGTAACGATTTGGAGATATTGGTTTGGCTAGAAACACGAATTCCCAGGTAAAGTTCTCATCTTTCTTGTTGCCTAAAAGTATCGAACTTTTTATTGGTTACGATCCGGATATTACGATCGCATAAACCTGGGGTTTCTACTTGCGATTTAATAGTCCGATCACATATTGCGATCGAGGTTACGATCTGCTGTTGCGATCACATACTGCGATCAAGGTTACGATCTGCTGTTGCGATCACATACTGCGATCGTGGTTACGATCTGTTGTTACGATCAAATCCCACGATCCAAGACCACGATCCAAGACCACCAGCCAAGACCAAGATCCAATACCACGATCCAAGACCACGATCCAAGACCACGATCAAGACCACGATCAAGGACTACGATCAAGGCTGCGATCAAGAGTGCGATGGGTGACATTGCGATGGACATCTAAATTTTGTTAGAGTATTTTTTAGACTTAGTCACTATCTAGACTAGTCCCGGAACGTAGTTTACACGAAGATTAAAAAAGAGTTAAAATTTTCCCGTCAAGTAGATTCAAATTTTTTCCATACTAGTTTTAGGCTATTTCTAGCTCGATTTCAAAATTTGGTGATTACAAATTTTTTAGGTCTACCGTTTTGTCGGACTGAGGAATTTATTGTCGGACTGAGAAAAAATCGCAATTTTCGGAATTTCAACAACAAAACAATCACAACACAACTACTTAAGATCCACATTCAATTCATCATTTCAGAGAATATTGAGATGGATTCTACTGCCGAATATCGTGTGACGAACAACAACATAATGGTGGCAGGTAATAAAGAGAGACCACCAATGCTTGTGACTGGTAGATATGCACAATGGCAATCACGATTCCTTCTATATCTTGACACTAAACCCAATGGTGATGTTCTTCGACGTTGCATCAAAGAAGGGTCGTATACTCTCTCTACCATAACCATTCCTGCAATTCCAGCAACCGAATCGACAACCGATTCTGATGAGCAAACTATTGAGGAAACATATGAGAACACTTTGAAAGAGAAACGTGCTTGGATTGATGCAAAGAAAGAAGCAATCTATTTGATTCTCAGTGGGATTGGGGATGATATTTACTCAACGGTTGATGCATGCTCTACTACAAAAGAAATGTGGTTTGCCATTGAACGCGTGCAGCAAGGAGAATCACTTAACAAGCAAGATGTCAAAACCAACTTGTTCTGGAACTTTGGTAAGTTTACTTCATTGGATGGGGAATCAATTGATTCATACTACTCAAGGTTCGACAAGATGATGAATGACATGACAAGAAACAATCTGCAGTTCTCCACCATGCAAGTCAATGTGCAGTTTCTACTACAACTTCAACCCGAGTGGACACGAATTGTAACATTGGTCAAATAACAAAATAAGTTGGACGAGGTCAACTATCATACACTTTTTGACATTTTGAAACAATTTCAGAATGAGGCAAATGAACTTCAAGCTGAACGGGTAGCAAAGACTGCTAATCCACTTGCTTTGGTGTCCACCACTCACCATGTCCAAGATCATCACTATCGTGCTCCAAAATCATACTCCACTACATCCTCATCACCAAGATACTCCACCACATCCTCTTCACCAAGATACTCCACTTTATCTAAGTGTTCAGCTCCCATAAGATCACGAGACAAAGAACTAAGAGCACCATCACCATCACCTGAGCCATCATCTGAAGAGGACAGTGATGAAGAACTAGCTCAGAAGGATAGGGAGATGAAACAACAAATTGCTTTCATTATGATGACCTACAAGAAAATCTTCAAACCCACCAACAATAATCTTCCAACATCATCAAATACAAGAAATAAATATGTTAAGACTCCTCGAAGGTATGAAACACGTCAACGTGATGAAAGTCCTCCAAGGTATGATCGACGTAATCAAACACATGTTGAGGGTTCTGCACGGTATGATCGACAAACTGCTAAGTATGATGCTCAGAGGATTTCTATTGTTGTTGCGAATAGGGACACCGTTGGTACTCAAGTGGTTCAACAAAGTGGGATACAATGCTTTAATTGTCAAGGTTATGGGCATATGGCAAAGGAATTCTGTTAGGACCATTGGAATAGTCAATTGTAATAGGTAGACTAGGAGGTATGTAGTTCCTCCTGGTCATAGTACTAGTAGGAGCAAGTCGTACTCCTGATCTTAGTGAAAGTCAAACTTTATTATTTAGTTATTATTCTGTTAGGATATGCATGAGATATATTAGGAAAGGATATGCATATCAGTTTTACACATTTTGTTTAATGAGGTATTAGGGTTTCCTTGTAGTATAAAAGGAACCTTAGGCAGAAGGGTTACACACACCTTCATCAAACGTAATTCTAGTCATTATCAATATTAGAAATCCTTAGAAAGGATCAAGTCATTATAGTTATTATGTTCTTCTTTATAGTATTTGTATTCCGCACTTATATTGTGTATAGAGTCTTTCTGTGAATAGACTTGTGATTATAGAAGTCGTTCACCGTTCCTGACAGGTTGCAAGATCCACATCTAGTGGACCCAACAAGTGGTATCAGAGCCTGGGAGAGTCTTTGTACAAGAAGAATCAATTTTTCTTATTACTAACATTTTTGTTTAATCATGTCTGCCTCAAGTTCTACTCAAACAGGAGAAGATAGTACTCCTAAAACTCTGCAACCTCAGCAGATCGTTGCTACGGTTTCCAACACAAATGGTAAGTTTCCTCTTCTGAAAAAGGACGAGTATGATAGTTGGGCAATGAAGATGGAATGGTGGATCACCAACACTGATCAAGACCTTTGGAAGATTATTCTGAATGGGAACAGCATGAAGCTGACTGGAAGAGACAAGAATGGTAATATTACTCTTCTTGACCCTAAAACTCATGAAGAGATCACAGCCATTCAGAAGGAGGTCAAAGAAAAAACTATTTTGCTTCAATCCCTTCCTGATGATCACATGGGTGACTTCTACCATTTGGATGATGCTAGAGAGATCTGGAATGGAATAAAAGCAAGGTTTGGTGGGAATGAGGAGTCAAAGAAAATGCGAAGATCCATGCTGAGAGATGAATTCACAGAATTCAAGATCTCAGAAACTGAAGGTATCCATCAAGGGTATGACAGGTTCCAAAAGATATTGAGCCAGTTGAATCAACTTCGGTCGAAACCTGACGATGGTGATATTAATGCAAGATTTCTTAGAGCCTTACCCTACTCATGGAATCAGGTGGTAATTTCTCTCAAAGCAAAAGGTGGGCTTGACTATCTCAATTTTGATAATTTATTTCATAAGCTCAAAACTTTTGAGCCTCGTGTGAGGGGATATTCAATTGATTCTTTTCCTACTCCTGCTAATTCTGCCTTTGTGAGTTCTATGGGATCCAGTCCCATGTCTTATGCTAGTAGCCCAAGCAATACTGTGTCTTCTCAACATACTTTTCAACATACTTCTGCTCCTGAACCAACAACCAAGTCTGGTAGCATGGTAGAAGCTGTTCTTCATTCATTTGTTATTGACGTTGATGCTCAACAGCAACTTGCTTTTGATGACTTCAAACAGGTTGATAAACTTGACCTGGATGAAATGGATCTCAAATGGCAGATGGCCATGCTCACTCTTAGGGTTCACAAGTTTGAGAAGAAAGCCGGTCGAAAGTTTAATTACAACCCAAAAGAACCAGCAAGGTTTGACAGAAGCAAGGTGCGATGCTATAACTGCCAGCAGCAAGGTCACTTTGCAAGGGAATGCCCTAACAAGAATGACCAGGAGAAGAACAGATATTCAGCTTTTAAGGTTTAGGAGGTAAAGGATGACAAGAAGGCATTGGTGTCTGTTGACTCTATGGTCAACTGGAATGATCATCAGACTACTACATTGGAATAAGCTGAGCCCTCTACTGACGTGTTTGCAATGATTTCTGGGAATCTATCTGATGCAGAGGAAGCAGACGAGTTTGCTCTTATGGGCATCTCACCTCAGGTACAACATTGTCCTCTTGGTTGTCATGATAAATATTCAGAATTGTTGTCCCAATATAATGACTTAAATGATCAGAATGATAAGTATTTTTTAGAGGTTCAAGCCTATAAGGCTTCTTTGAACACATTGGAACAACAAAAGAGGTGGCTTCAAGATACTCAACGTGAGTATGAGGACAAAATTAGGGTACTGAACATCGATTTAGAAAACACAACAAATATTCTTAAATACACAGAAAAGGTAAAAGATGACAGTATCAAAGAAAACAAGAGATGAAAGAAAGATTAGATGCTACACTTTTGAGATTTGAAAAATGGCAAAAGGAACCTAAAAATCTTTCAAAATTAATCTATAGTAGCATGTCTAGTAGGACTAAAAGAGGGTTAGGATTTGATAAATATATTGATTCAGAAGATGTGTTTGATTTATCTTTTTTGAGTGTCTTTGATCCCGACAAAGAGGAAGAGGGAGAACCTAGTTACAATAGGTTTAAACCAGCAGCAGCAATGCATGCTGTCCCTCCACCTCTTACTGGAACTTTCATGCCCACTTCTAGGCATAATGACTTGGATGGATCACAGATGCATGAGTCCCCAAAAAGTTCTACTAATTCTAATGACTTTATCTCGTGTACTTTCAATGACAAAGCCAGTGACTCTGCATCAAGTGGTTCAAGTGAAGAGTCGAGACCTACAAGTTCCAAGTCGAATGATCATGCTGCTACTGGTGCTAGGAAGTGTGAAGAGAGAGTTGCTTTTAATTCAACAGCGTCTAGTCCTGGTTTATTGAGTCCTAGGAAGATTGATTCTCCTAGAATTGTGTGTAATAAAGTTAGCAGTATGAAACAATGTCATTCTAATAAAAGGTCGTT
The DNA here is from genome assembly GCA_025667525.1 of Glebionis coronaria. Lineage (NCBI taxonomy): Eukaryota > Viridiplantae > Streptophyta > Magnoliopsida > Asterales > Asteraceae > Glebionis > Glebionis coronaria. Next base: position 405,162,110 of record CM046880.1, read on the forward strand.
TAAAACATGTTTTGTTTGTGGAAGTGCACTTCATTTGATTAAAGATTGTGATTTTTATGACAAACATTCTTATGTTCATCAAGCATTTCCTGCTCCTGGTCCACCAGGAGTTGTTCCATATTCTTCTAGAAGACTAAATCCAAGTGCTCAATCGTTTTCTTCTTCTAGAAGGACCTCTCCATTAGCTTCTGATCATTGGAGAAACATTGGGTTAACATCAAATAGAACAACCAGTAACTATTTTCAGAATTTTAATCCAATTTATCCACATAATTTTGACCACATGTATTTTGGATTGGGAAATTTGGGAACTGCTGTTAAGCCCTCAGCAGGTTGTTCTTGGTCAAACAATAATACCAATATGATGAATAGGCAACCAAAGAACAACGGTGGATCTCATCAATCTTCTTGGCTCTCTACTAAAGATCCACAAGGCAGGCTCAAACCTGAAAAGGTTTGGGTCCCCTTAAGACACTAACATTTGCATTTGTATTATCTTGTTGTTGTAGGTTATTCCATACCAAGATCCTACTCTAGGAATTGTTGATAGTGGATGCTCTAGGAGCATGACAGGAAATAAAAGTCTTCTATCTAACTTTGTACCATTTCAAGGCGGAAAGGTCTATTTTGGTGGAGGTGAAGGCAGGATCACTGGCAAAGGAACGATTCAGACGCCCAATCTTAATTTTGAGCAGGTCTACTATGTGGAAGCACGTCAACACTTCAACTTGATATATGTCTCTCAGATTTGTGACAAGAATAGTTTGTCCTCTTTACGGATACTGATGCACTTGTGCTATCCAAAGACTTTAAACTTCCGGATGACTCACACGTTCTGCTAAGAATCCCTAGAAGACACAATCTCTATAGTATCAAGCTGAATGAAGTCAACCCTACTGGTCAACTAGCATGTTTGGTTGCTAAAGCCTCAGAAGATGAAGCCACTCAAAGGCACAGAAGGATGGGACGAACTTCAAGACCATTCACAAACTAGAAAATATGAACCTGGTCTCTGGTTTACGTCCCAAGTCATTTAGAAATGATATTAATTGTCTTGCTTGTAGCAAAGGTAAACAACATAAAGCATCCTTCAAGGCCATTACTGCTCTCAGCCTTATAACTAAACCATTGCAGCTGCGACACATGGATTTATTTGGTCCTACCTCTATTAGGAGCATTGACCACAAACAATTCTGTCTGGTGGTAACTGATGGATATAGCAGGTTTACGTGGGTTTTCTTCATGGCTGCCAAGAGTGAGACCTACTCAATTCTAAAAGATTTTATTACTCTTATATAGAATCAGTTGTCCAAGAAGGTTAAAGGTATTCGATGTGATAATGGAACCGAATTCAAAAATGCAGACCTCATCGCACTTTGTAATTCTAAAGGCATCAAAAGAGATTATAGTGCAGCAAGAACTCCTCAACGGAATGGTGTGGCAGAACGAAAGAACAGGACTCTAATAGAAGCAGCAAGAACAATGCTTGCCGATTCCAAGCTTCCAACCATGTTCTGGACAGAAGCTGTTAATACTGCAAGTTATGTTTTGAATAGAGTTTCTATTACAAATCCTCACAAGAAGACTCCTTATGAGCTCCTAACAGCCAAAGTTCCAAATATTGCTCATTTGAAGCCATTTGGGTGTCCTGTCACCATTCTGAATACTAGTGACTATTTGGGGAAATTTGATGGCAAGGCAGATGAAGGATACATTGTGGGATATTCAGCTCACTCTCGGGCTTATCGTGTCTATAATCTCCAAGCCAAGCGAGTAATTGAAACTATAAATCTCAGGTATTTTGAGGAGAAGTCAAACATCCAAGGCAAGGGTCCTGAATGGTATTTTGATCTTGATTATCTTAGTGATTCATTAGGATATTTTCATTTCAAAACTAACCATGGTGCAGGTCCACAAGTGTTTGCAACTTCTAGTACAGGTGCTCACTCTGGTCTTTCTGACTCAGATGACGAGGATGATATTTTTGTTGTTCCATCCTATTCCACCACAGTCTCTCCTACTCCTCCTAGTGATGCAACTCCATTGGATGTATTGGATTCACAAGTAGCTCTTGACACTTTACTCAAACAACAACAAGACGCTACTACAGCAGCTGCTCAAGGTGGCTTTGAGTTTCCCTTGAATACGCCTACTGACAAAGCTGCTCCTAGTACTCCAACTACTACTCCTAGTGCTATTTTAACACCTATTGGTAGTCCGGCTAGTGAGTCTACTTCCCATACTAGATTCTCCAGTCCTTCTGACCTGGGGAACCATCAAAAGAAGTCTTCTACCAAGCTGGATGATATTCATAAACAACCAATAGATGGCATTTTCAACGCTGCTTCATATGATGATGACTTTATTGGGGATCTTAATAACTTGGAACCAGAAGTGGAGGTAGCTTCCAGTCCAGTGTTGCAATCACACAAAGATCATCCTACTACTTAAATCATTGGAGATCCTGGTTCTACTGTCAAGCCACGCAGAATGCATAAGAAGGCCACGTCTGATCATCATGCTCTTGTGAGCTATATTGAAGATCAAAAGTGTAATAATCATACGGACTTTCAACACTGTTTGTTTGCTTGTTTTCTTTCACAGGTGGAACCTAGATCAGTCTCTCATGCTCTTGAGGATCAAAGTTGGGTGGAAGCTATGCAGGAGGAAATGCAGCAATTCTTGTTTCAGAATGTTTGGATCCTAGTTGACTTGCCGGATGGAAAGACAGCCATTGGTACCAAATGGATTCTCAAAAACAAGAAAGATGCACGGGGTATTGTGGTGAGAAATAAGGCGAGGTTGGTTGCACAGGGTCATACAAAACTTGAAGGCATTGACTACACTGAAGTTTTTGCTCCTGTTGCTCGGATTGAGGTCATTCGTCTGTTTTTAGCTTTTGCTTCCTATATGGGTTTTACAGTTTTTCAGATGGATGTCAAGAGTGCATTTCTCTATGGCAATATTGATGAGGAAGTTTATGTCACTCAACCTAAGGGCTTTGTAGATCCAATTCATCCCAAGAAAGTTTACAAGGTGGTCAAGGCTCTTTATGGACTTCATCAGGCTCCTAGAGCTTGGTATGAGCGTCTCTCAACTTCCTTGTTGAAACATGGCTATAGAAGAGGCACAATTGACAAAACACTATTTCTTAAGAGGAACACCAAGGATATTATCCTTGTTCAGGTGTATTTGGACGATATTATTTTTGGTTCTACTAAAAAGGAATGGTGTGATGAGTTTGAACAGCTGATGAAGGGTGAATTTAAGATGAGTGTTATGGGAGAGCTTACATTTTTCCTTGGTCTTCAAGTCAAGCAATAGTCGGATGGGATCTTCATCAGTCAAGATAAATATGTTCATGAGATCCTTCTGAAGTTTGACATGGATCCTCTTAGACCAGCAGCAACACCTTATGAAGTTGCTAAAGTCAAACTCAAGAATGAGCCAGATCCTCCGGTAAATGTTCACATGTACAGGTCTATGATTGGCTCACTCATGTATTTGACTGCATCACGTCCGGATATCATGTTTGCAGTAAGTGCTTGTTCTAGATATCAGGTGGCTCCCACAGTTTCTAACTTGAATGCAGTCAATAAGATTTTCAAGTACATCAAGGCTCAACCCAAGTTAGGCTTGTGGTATCCTAGGGAATCACCTTTTGTTCTTGAAGCATATAGTGATAGTGACTATGCAGGTGCTAATAATGACATAAAATCTACTACTGGTGGTTGTCAATTTTTGGGTCGAAGACTTATTTCATGGCAATGCAAGAAACAGACGATCGTAGCTACTTCTTCAACAGAAGCTGAATACGTTGCTGCTGCTAGCTGTTGTGGACAAGTTTTGTGGATCCAAAATCAGATGTTGGATTATGGGTTCAATTTTATGAACACCAAAATTTTCATTGACAACCAAAGCACTATCTACATTGTGAAGAATCCTGTTTTTCATCAACGTACAAAGCATATTGAAATTCGGCACCATTTTATACGGGATGCCAATGAGAAGAAGTTGATATAGGTTCTTAAGGTTCATATGAATGATAATGTTGCTGATTTGTTGCCAAAAGCCTTTGATGGTCCTCGGTTCAACCACTTGGTGGTTCACATTGGGATGGTCAATCCTTGAGACTTAGGATTGAGGGGAGGCTAAGCCTAAGGGTAGGCTTAGTGTACACATTTATTTGCACATACTAACATATTGGTAGATTTTTACAACAGATTGAATGGGTTCTGGTGGTGTGTATTACTCCTAGTGGAGGTTTTTACTCACTTCTGATGGTTATCTTCATTCATGACTGGCTTCTAGTCCTTAATGGTTAGCTTCTAGTCGTTCTTGGTTGGCTTCTAGTGGATAAAAATCCTTCTTTGTCAAGTGATGGTTGACTTCTAGTCTTGGTTTGGGACACTGTTCACTTTGTTGACTTCTGTTGACCATCTTATGCTTCTAGTGTTGACTATTGTGCGCTTTGACTTTTAGTCAACGCATGCAAATTCTGGTATATATCCTCTTATTTAACTTTGTTAAATTGGGATTTGCAAATAATGTTAAAAGGGGCAAGTGGTTACTTTGCATTAACTGCCTAATTTGAAAGGGCAACTCCCATTATTAGGGGTCAATGAATAGTTACTAAGACCATTATTTATGGTCAATTAACCCCCCCCCCCCCCCTTAACACATTCATCACAATCATAACACACACACATCCGCTCCTACTCTCTCAAACCCTAACAAATCATCTTCCATTCCTTCTAATCAACATCAATGGCTGCCCTAGTATACCAACCTGCTCACAATAAGGTCGCTTATCTAGGAGATGGTCCACACCGTGATGAGTTCACTGACATTCTGGAATTCATTGAGGCTTCTAACCTCAAGTATGCTTTTACTGTGTGCCCCATTGTTTATGATAGTGTGATTCGTCAGTTTTGAGCTTCTGCTAGTCTTGTGAATGTGGTTGGTCGTCCACGTGAACTCCATGCTACCATAGATAGACGTTCTTACGTGGTTACTGAAGCTTCTATTCGGGGTTCCCTTCATCTTCAAGATGAAGGTGGTGTTGTTTCCATCCCCAATGCTGAGGTTTTGGAGGGGATGGTTGCTATTGGGTACAATCATGGGGGAAGTTTAACTTCCAAAAGAATCGGTTTTCCCCCCAATGGAAGCTTCTAGTGCACTTTTTGATTCATTGTTTAAGCCCCAAGTCTGGGAGTTGGGATGCTTTTCCTACTCCTTTGGCTACTGGTCTAATCTGCATAGCACAGGGTAGGGTATTTAATTTCTCTCGCTATTTGTTTGATGGGATGGTTAGCAATCTATCTAGTGCTGGTTCTAGGAAGCAATTTTTGATGTATCCTAGGTTTTTACAGCAGATACTTGTTTGTTTACCTCGTGATAGGGAGGAGTATTAGCCTTCTAAGCTTACTGCTAAAGTATACTATAACATGGCTCATGGGTTTAGCGGGGAGTGGAGGCCCCTTACTGATGCAATGTTGGGCCTTGCTCAAGGTCCTCCTGATGTTGTTCCTCCGGTTGACCAAGCCGAGGAGGAACCTCAATTAGGTGATGACCCAATAGAGGAGCATCCTGCTGGTGGTGCACCTAATGTGGTTGTGGAAGAGCCGGTTGAGGAGGAGGTGGTTGAAAGGCCATCCACTTCCAAGGCTCCTCCTTCTTCAATGCCACATTCGTCTCCATTTGTGGATACTCCCCCTCCTAGTCCTGTTCCACACTCTTCTGATAAGCCTTCTGGTTCTCGTGCTCATGATGATGATCCCTTTATTGCTTCTGGTTCCAATGAAGCCTTCCCAGACCCAAGTCCTCTTGGTGGGAAAGCGGAGGAGCCTATTACACTTACTTCTTTACTTGATCTCATGCACATGTACCATGAACGGATTCTTTCCTTGGAAGCGGATTTGAATCAACATCGTAAGCTTACCCGGGAATTTGTTCTTCCCATGGCTGATCGGATTAAAGCCTTGGAGACACAGCAGAGGCGAAGGAAGAAGCATGTGGTTCAATCTGATTCTGATGAGGAGGTTGAAGATCTTGTGGAGGATGGTTTGAATTTGTTGGCGAAGGCTGCCTTTGCTGATAAGTTGTATGATGATCTGCCGATTCCTCCTACTTCCTCCAGCATTCCTTCTCCTGATGTTGTCCCTACACCAAAGGAAGATGTTGTTGGTACTACTGCTGGTTCCACTGCTGGCCCATCTCATGATCCAAAGGGGAAATCCCCCATGACTGATGCTCCCTGAAGAAAATCATGTGAGTTATTTATAACTTTAAAAAAATTAAGAGAAAAATGTAAAAAAAAGTTAACTTTTTTCCCAAAAAATACCCCCTCGCAAGCGTACACGCAGACAACTTGAGGAAGATAGTTTGGGTGAGGAGGCTGCTCAAAGGATGCAAGCAGAAATTGATCAAGCTGCTCGGGCTGAGGAGGAAGCTCTTCAGAAGCATAGACGTGAACAGATGCAGCATGATGCTATGCATTGGGATGATAGCGATTGGATGCGGGTGTTGACTATTCTTACCTCGGATTATTCCCAATTTACTGATCTCTTGGGTTTTGATGTGAATGAGCATAATTGTATTCCTCGAGCTATGGTGTTAATGCGCAAGCAACAGTTAGCGCTTGCTGCTCAACTTCGTGAAAAACGTAAGAACAGGCCTTTGACGAAAACCAAGGAGCAAAAGCAGATGCAGCGGTATGTGAAGTATCAGTCGGCTTCTTATTTCACTACTGGTTGGACATGGGAACGGGTTCGGGCATTGTCTTTTGATGAGCTTAAGGCGCTCTATGAACGAATGATCAAGCATCAGAGCACCCCAATTCCGGAGCATTTCATCTATCGTCCTCCTCCACGTGTGGTTCATACTTCTCAACCTGCTGTTGCTTCTGGTTCTACATCTGATGCTCCTCTTGGTTCTGCTGCTATTCCATCGATTGTTGATGTTTCTACTGTTGGTACCACCCCTACACCTTCGGTTGCTCCTCCTGTTTCATCTCTAGGTCCTACTACCACCACCACCTATGCTACCACTACCACCACCACTGCTACTCCTGCTATGGCATCACCATCACCACCCGTGCCTGGTCCTCAACGTATTCCTTCTTCTGGTGCAGCTCATGTTGATCCTTTGGATGGGCAAGGTATTGATTCTACTTCTACTGATCCCACTCCTGCTGCAAAGGTAAAGGTAAACGTTGAACCCTCGCCTAGTGCTCCCACTCCTCGCCGTTCCATCCGCAAGCAATTGGCTAGACGTGCTAGACGTGGCAAGTCTGTTCCCTATGAGAAGCGTGCTCCCGAAAATCTTATTGATGCAGCTTCCGATAGTGACTCCGAGTTGCCATTGGGTAATGGATCTATTATAGGTTGGACGGTTAATCCTTCCACGACTCTACCTGGTACTGTCTCCCATAGGATTACCATTAGTGATGGTTATGTGCGGTATGCTTCGGGTTTGCAAGGTATTTTGTCCTGGGCGGATCGAAAGGATCTTATGGCATTGTATGGGTTTGTGGATGCTGGTATGCCTGTTCATCCTAGTGAAGTGCCCTCCTGGCCTGGTCTGAGAATGTGGGCTGATTTGAAAATGATGCTTGATTCCCCTCCACATGCTCCCCTTTCTGGTGTCTGGAAGGACCAGCCAACATGGGTTATTACGAGATGGAAGTTATATGTTGGCTGTGGTGTGCATGTCTTGGATTTGGAGTCTGGTCCTATGGTGTTTATGCTTACAGATTTGGATTATCCGTTGACGATTTCTTCGATGGAGGCCATGCTTGCTTGTCACTTGCAGATTTCTAATGCCCCTTCCGGGAATGAGTCTTCTATGGCAACTACACTGGTGGAAGGGATCCAAGCTCGTTTGCAAGCTGATAAGGTGGATGCTTCTGGTCTGTGATATGGTTGGTTTGTAAGTTTTTATGTTTTTGTGTTTTTTTTTGTTTATTTGTTAATACTGCAATTCTTTTCACCAATATGTATAGTGATTTGTGACTTTCATTCATTATAGTTAAAAAAACAAATGAAATATATATATATATATATATATATATATATATATATATATATATATATATATATATATATATATATATATATATATATATATATATATATATATATATATATATATATATATATATATATATATATATATATATATATATATATATATATATATATATATATATATATATATATATATATATATATATATATATATATATATATATATATACTTTTTATATAATATCTGCTTATACTTTAAACAAATCCTGGATTTTACACTTGTGAATAAAATACCATCTGCTGATTCAAACTTTGGGTTCCTGTTGCTGATTCACACTTGAGCTGGTTGATTGTTTCATCTGGTGTTGGACTTGGTCCTCACAACAAATGGTCCTCAACTCACCATGTCTAACCGACAAGAAAGAGTTGATTCACCTTGAGGGTACGGCTCCTGGTGTGATTCTCAAATCCGTTGATGGTTGCCAGGTTACCCAAAACTGGATGGTTTTCACTTGCCATGGTCCTAGACTGAAAAGTGGCTAATCCAAGGGGGTACAGCTCTTGGTAAAGATTAGTTCAAATCCGTTGATAGCTGTAATAGCTTGCTTAAAGCTATAGGGTTTTCAACTCACCGATGCTTCATTGCTAAGAGTTGGCGAGTCCAGAAGGGTACGGCTTCTGGTAAAGACATATCAAATCCGTTGACGGCTGTGATGGTTTGCCTAAAATCATCAGGGTACCCCCACTCACCATTGATTCACGTTCTAAGAGTTGGGCTAGGTTCTGGTCTCCCAGGGTGATGCTTATTCCACCAGAAAGACTGGCTAGCCCAAGAGCGAGCAACTACTTGGTAAAGGCTCCTCAAATCTGCTCATGTTGCTGTAAAGATTCAACACGATGCTGATTTTTTTCAAGCTTTGGAGAAGCTTCTAGTGTTCCATGTTGCGGCGGTTCTATTGTTTCTTATCTTGCTGATGCTGTTGTTTCTTTTGCTGTTTCAATCCTCAAGCTTTATTGCACGGTTTACCAGGAAACTTGAACTCAACAGGTCAAATTCAAGTTTAGGGGAGGATTGTTAGGAACATTGGAATAGTTAATTGTAATAGGTAGACTAGGAGGTATGTAGTTCCTCCTGGTCATAGTAGTAGTAGGAGCAAGTCGTGCTCCTGGTCTTAGTTAAAGTCAAACTTTATTATTTAGTTATTATTCTGTTAGGATATGCATGAGATATGTTAGGAAAGGATATGCATATCAGTTTTACACGTTTTGTTTAAATGAGGTATTAGGGTTTCCTTGTAGTATAAAAGGAACCTTAGGCAGAAGGGTTACACACACCTTCATCAAACGTAATTCTAGTCATTATCAATATTAGAAATCCTTAGAAAGGATCAAGTCATTATAGTTATTATGTTCTTCTTTATAGTATTTGTATTCCACACTTATATTGTGTATAGAGTCTCTCTGTTAATAGACTTGTGATTACAAAAGTCGTTCACCATTCCTGACAGGCTGCAAAATCCACATCTAGTGGACCCAACAAATTCCAAAAGCCGAAACGAGTTAGGGACTCTGGTTATCATAAGGAAAAGATGCTGCTTTGCAAGAAGATGGAAGCTGGGGTTAAATTGTCGGCTGAGGAAGGAGCCATGCTTGATGACACCGATGATGAAGCTTCCGATCAAGAACTTGAAGCACATTACTCATACATGGCAAACATTGAAGAAGTTCTCAACGTCACTGAAGATGACAATGGTCCTATCTTTGATACTGAGCCAATCGATAAGGTACACACTGAAGAGGAATATAATGTGATTGGTAATACTCATGAGCATTGTGAGCTATCCAATGCCATTAATGACACATGTATGATGGAAACAGTTGATAGCAATACCACACCCGATTCATCAGACATGTGCAATAATGAGTCTAAGGATGATCAACATGCAAACGAGTATGATGATGATGAGGAGCGTATTGCGCTTGCTAACTTAATTGCTTCTTTACAAAAAGATGTCAAAGAAACTAGAAAGAGTCAAAAGCAATTAAAGAAGGCAAACGCTATGCTTACTCAAAACTTTGAAGAATGCAAAGTTGCTCTAATTAAATCAGTGAGGCCATTGATAGCTATAGAGCTCAGCTTCTTCAAAAGACTAATGAGATTGAGGGGTACAAAGGGTGTTTAATTAACGTCAAAAAGGACAATTTTCAACAACAATATAACGAAACTCTTAAGCTTCTAGAACAAGAGAAACGTAATTATAACACCTCTTTGAGTACTGAACGTCACAAAACGTATCTTGCTACCACGAAAGTCAATGAGCTAACTCAAGTAAATGGTTTTCTTCAAGAGGATAAAACTAAACTTGTTAATGAAAAGAAAGCTTTGGTTGGAAAAGGATTTCAAAACTAAACAATCGAAAGATATCGACAAAATGGTGGAACTTGAAACTCAAATTGATTTTTACAAGATAATTGTTTACAAAACTAATCAATCAGTTAAAACCATGAGAATGTTGGAACCTCGTTCGTTTTTTAAGGATCGACCTAGTTTTATTAATCCTAAGTACCTTGAGCAAGCTCAATCTGAGAATCAACACTTATATCTTGATGAGTCACAATGGACCGATCTTGATTGCCTTGTTGTTCCGATAGTGAAGAGACAAACGATTTGGAAGAAGGGAGTAGATCAAAAGTTAATAAAGAATTTGTTAAACCATATAATTATGCTTATGAAAACAGTGTTTATGGTATTTTCAAACCGCAAACACAGATAACTCGTGAGCAAATATTTGTCGAATGTGAACAAATAAGAAATAAATGGAGACAAGCTTTTGCCACTAAGAAAACTAATGTTTCAAAATTTATTGACAACTTGCCATTTAAAGCTTCTGTAAGAAAGAGTAACCAAGCACTTAGTATTCTCAAGAGTAACATTGAAAATTTCAAAAAGGTTGTTGATGATGACTGGAAAAAACGTGAACTTTCGAAAGGAGACAAAGAAATTCCTCACGATATAACTGTGCTTGTGAAAAGTATTTTGATTCCGCTTGTGGAAAGAACGCAAAAACATATTTTGGAATTTGAAACATTAATTAAGCAAGAAATGTTTGATGATTTGAAATATGTGGAATCTCTTGAACAAGAAGTGAACGACCATCAACCTGAAAAGAGACGAGTTTTATACAGCATATGATCTACTATTACATGAATGTCTCTCAAAAGATATTATATGTGCTTATGTTACATCTTGTGCTGATATTGATGAATATTTGATGTTGCATGCAAATATCTGGATCAAGTTAAAGAATGTGAACGTCTTGAAACTGAGCTTTCAAATAAAGTTGACCAAAAAGAGTTTTCGTTACTTCAACATAGATATGATTATCTTCAAAAACATTGTCACTCACTTGAACTTGCTTTGCAAAAGAAAGTTAGCAGTTTTTCAAATGATACACCTTTGGAAGTAAAATTATCTGAGTCATGTCGATTACTAAACGAAAAAAGTCTTGATATTTCGGATTTGAAAGCTCAGTTACAAGAAAAAGACATCGCAATAGCAGAGTTGAAGAAACACGTTGCTAAGATGGGTGGGAAAGTTGTGGAACCTAGCGTTAAGAAACTTGTTGTTAGACAACCCAATGCCTCTAAAGTGAATAGATCCTCTATCTTAGGAAAACCATTTGCTTTCTCAAATTCCTCGTTTGCAAAACCTGTGTTTGCCCCCAAGCTAGATGGAAAGGAAAGGTTACCACATACTCAACCCATAAGGAATACTGTAGCACCATGCGTTAAGCACAATAATAACCAGGGATGTATAGAATGACCACTAAACCCACAAACAACGTTAGTCACTCGCCTCAGACTTCTAGAAACACTAATATTTGTATGTCTTCTACTACAGTAGTAGTCTCCACTGCTAGTCTTAGCTGGCCTCAGCTTAAGAGCACTAAAATGAATGATAAGGTTTGGAAACACAAGAGTAAAGGGAAGATGAAGGAAGTAGAAGAACACCCTAGGAATTTGAATATTTCTAAGAATAAAAAGTCTGTAGTCGCATGTAATGACGATTTGAATGATTCGACTGCTTTGAATGCTTTAAATGTTAAGTTTGTTTGTGTGAAATGTGGAAAATGTGCTACTGTTGATCATTCTATGTGTGCTATGAATAATGTGAAAGGCGTAGCTACTAGAACTAAGAAGCAAGTTGCAATGCCTATTAGTCCTAGTAAACCCAAACGCAAAGTGAACCATTCTGGTGCGACCCCCACTAAGAAAAATCATGCATCAGACTCCAACACTAAGAACCCTAGAAGCAGAATTAGGGAATTATATGAGTCTGCTAGCAAGTCTTAGAAATTGTGGTTTTCTAATCAATGTCCTCCGGGATATAATGGATGCCTAAAGTTAGGACATAAAATGTGACAACGAGTGTTAGTATGCCTTTAAATATTGCTAAGGACACTAATGATTCTATAATCACAACTACTGTGGTATCCAATTTAGCAAATGCTCCATCGTGTTCTAACTCTTCTGCAGGTGATACAAATAATTCTCTTCGTACTGGACTCCGGATGCACGAAGCACATGACGGGGAATCTCAAGCTTCTAATTAACTTCGTGGAGAAGTTCATGGGTACGGTCCGATTCGGAAATGAGCAATTTGCACCGATCCTAGGATATGGAGATTTGGTTCAAGGGAATATCACGATAAAAAGGGTATACTACGTCGAAGGGCTCAATCGCAATCTTTTCTCGGTTGGTCAACTCTGTGATGTAGATTTAGAAGTTGCTTTCAGAAATAAGACATGTTTTGTTTGTGATTATGATGGGAATGACTTACTTACCGGTACACGAGGTACTGATCTTTACACAATTTCACTACAAGACACAACTTCATTAACTCCAATTTGCTTCATGGCTAAATCATCAACGACTCATCCATGGTTATGGAATTAACGTCTATCTCATCTCAACTTTGATACCATCAACTTGCTTTCCAAGAAAGATATTGTGAGAGGCCTTCCAAGTTTGAAATTCATCAAAGATCATCTTTGTTCTTCTTGTGAGCTTTGTAAAGCTAAACGCAGTAGCTTCAAAACAAAGACTACACCAAGCTCTAAAGGACGGTTAGATCTTCTTCATATAGATTTGTGTGGTCCCATGCGTGTTCATAGTATCAATGAGAAGAAATATGTTATGGTAATTGTCGATGATTAATCATGGTACACATGGACTCACTTCTTGAGGTCCAAGGATGAAACACCCGAAGTTCTCATCAACTTCCTTAAACTGATACAACGTGGTCTTCAAGCTCAAGTAAAAGTGGTTCGTACAGACAGAGGCACAGAATTTTTGAACTCAACTCTGAGAAATTATTTTGAAGCTGAAGGAATTGAACATGAAACTTCTATTGCTCGAACACCCGAACAAAACGGCGTTGTCGAAAGACGAAACCGTACTTTAGTTGAGGCTTCTCGAACATTATTATCCGCTTTAAAACTTTCACTATACTTTTGGGCCGAAGCCGTGTCAACTGCATGCTACAAACAAAACCGTTCCTTAATTATCCCAAGACACGAAAAGACACCATATCACATAATTCATGATCGAAAACCTTCACTCAAACACCTTCATGTTTTTGGATGCACGTGTTACATTATTCGCGATGGTGAAAATCTGGACAAGGTGAAAGAGAAAGGTGATGCATGTATTCTTGTGGGATATGCAACTCAGTCTAAGGGATATAGAGTTTCCAACAAGAGAAAAAAATTGATAGTCGAGACTATTCACATCCGATTTGATGAATTACAAGCAATGGCACTTGAACAAAACAGTTTAAGTCCTGATCCACAACGACAAACGACTTCCGTTCACAACCGCACGGAACTCGGAACTCAAGACCACAGCAATGAACCGTCAAGTACAAAGCTGGTTCAAGGAAATGTTCCAAGAGCAGATATGACAGTCAACACGAAAATTGAAGAGTTGGAAATGTTATATGGACCAATGTATGATGAATATTTCACGGGGGAGAAACATGTTGTATCAAAGTCTTCCGCTGTCACTCATGATAAGAACGATGATACCGATCATCGTCAACAAAAGGATACAACTTCATCTACTTCAACACGGGTTGCTGCAGATTTACCTCCTCAGAATATCACATCAACAACCGCTCCTACAACATCAACAACTACTGTCATTGCTCCAGAGAACACAAATCAAGCAGACAATGCATTAACTGACGAAGACGAGTTTATCAACCCATTCGGTACACCGATACACGGAACTGGAGAGTCTTCTACTCGCCATGTTGATCCGTCAAATATGCATACGTTTTATCTGTAACACCCCTAAATTTATACAATTCAGTTCAGCGGAAGACTAGTTGGTGTTACGGGATAGCACATTACTCACATCATAGACAACGCTTAAAAATCACGTCGTTTAATAATAAAGCATTTCCATTCATAAATAATCAAAGTTACATAGGTCCCAAGTCATTACATTTCATACAAAGTTGTACAAAGTGTTTGAATGGAAAATATTGTTTAAGTGCGGGCCATGAATTCTTGTCGTCTTCCCGAGAATTACCTTCAAGTACCTGAGACAAAACATGTTAAAAGAAAAGGTCAGCGATAACGCCGAGTGAATTCATAGAGTTTAATAAAATCCATCGATATAATATCAGTATAAGATTATTACTAAAAATCATTTTGTACAAATCATTTTAATAGGCCATAAAATAGCCAATGTCATTTTATACAAATCCTTATCGAAAATCATAATATAGGCATTTGCCTTAAAAATCATTATACGAGCCAATGTCGTAAAAACATCATACAATACGTCTTATGACGTTGTATGAAAATAAAAACCGTTATATGAATATGGTTATGAAAACCAAAACACGAACATAATATCATTAGTATGACCCTGTATTGCTAGTCAGGCAATACATCGTAATTCGGAGCGTCTAATAGTATTTCGTTAGTTTTGGATTATTATAACCCGCATGACATTGTTACCTTACTAAGCCAAACAACGGGTAGCTAACCCGATACTCAATTTGCCATCTAAAGTAGCGTGTCGTCACAAAGGTCACGCTATGGAAATCTTCTCATACATAAATTCGCTTACCAATCAATGTGGCATGGCGGGGATCAACCGTCAAGGCGCGAACTGGGGTGATCGTCCCCAAATAGTACTATTATATGCACAAGCGTCTACCAAATCCCGGTAGTTCACAATTCATGCTAATGGGACTTTTAGTGACATAACCTAACTTTAATAATCCATTTGATTTCATCTATCGGGTCCTTTAATCATTTATCGGGTCATACAATCGGATCATACAATCATTCGGGTCCAAATCAATAAACAAACAATCGGGACAAATGGTGTCCTATTTTATAAATAAAAACTAACATGTTATCTCTCTCGCGGGTTTATAAAACATTTATAAAAACATTTAAAAGAGTACGAGGCTATGAACTCACGTTGATGTGGGAAGGCGGGTTATCGGCAATTCGGACGTACGGTACGTGCTTCAATCACGGAAACCTAGACAAATAATACTCGTCTTAGACTCATGTCCAATGACTTTATAAAAAATAACAATTATGTATACATATGATGATTATATATATGATGATCAAGTGGGTTTACATATTCCCTTTTACTCATCTTAATGTTTACGTATTGGTATCTTCTTACTAGTTTACTAGTTTTACCTATTTACGTGTTTTGAGTCCAATAAACTTATTATAAGTTCTTTAACTTGTATTAATCCATGTTGTACTTATATTATCAGTATCTACACTTTAGAAGTTGGGCCTAAATGGGTTAAGCCCAATAAGTTCTTTTTATAAGTGTTTAACTTATTTAGTCCAATTATTAGTCCAATATGTTAACTTAGTCCGTTAATGTCCGTATGTTATATAGTTCGGGTTTTATCGGTTTTTACTTGTTATATATGTTTATATATCAGTATATGAGTTTTATAAAAGTTTACATTAGACGGGTCCAACCGTCTAAGTTTTATTTAGAAAAAAAAAACGTTAATTTTACGGTAATAGCCGAAAAAGTCGTAAAAATCATGTTTATAGTTTTATAACTTATAAGTATTATTCCACTACCATTTTTATAATTTATACACTTATTTAACCTTTTACATATTTATATAAATAAAATCCATAAGTTAGTGGGTTTTTATTTTACATTTTATACAATAAAATTTTGAGTGCTTATATAATAATAATAAACATTAATTTCTCAAAATCTGATTTTTATTTTCATCTTCACCAAAACTTCCATATCTAGAGTTCTATATGGAGATAGAAGCTCAAATTTTTATCACATAAACTACATGAAATGTGCTACATTTAACTCTTCTATAGCTACTGTTGAATCATCCTCTAAGTATTTTCTAAAAATCGTCCAAAACAGTGAACTCAGATTTGTACTTTAAACTTGTTTTGATCATATCTCACTCATTACAATGATTCCATTGCATGGCCAACTCTCACATGTGTACAAGACCCATAGCTTACTTTATATTAATTCTAATTCATCATTTTATCAGTTCATGACATGTTTCTTTACTGTTTTATACAGCCATCTAAATTAGGCAAGATTTTAACCTTGTTTCTTATAGTTTTTCATCTTTTTAAGCATGTTTATCAACACCAAATCCCCACACAATATTTTTAATCATCATTCATCATCATATACATGTACATAAGTAAAAGAAAATACAAGATTACATAATCAAAAATAATAAGAGGATGAGGAGGACAATCTTTATACCACCATGATGATGTAGGTTGTGATCAAAACATGGATTTTGATGGAGAAACTTATGAATAACCATGACCATCTTCAAGACCACCATTCTTCATGATCACCTTGTGGAAAATCAGCCCCAAGAATCCATGGAAACTCCTCCTTGGATGTTAAAACTTGCACCAATCTTCCTCTTTTTGAATGGAGATTAACATATGTAAGTTATAACATATGTTTGTGGTTAAAATTGATTAAGTGAAGGTGGTTTGGAGGTGTATTTGGGACGGCAACAATGGAGTTGAGAGAGAGTGTGTGTGTTTTGCATGGATGAAGTGGAGTGAATGGTAATGGTTTGATGGTTTTGTGACTTAGTGGGATGAAGTTAGCTTCACATGGAAGCTAAGCTTACATGTGTAAGCTTTTTGCTTAAGTTTTGACACATCAAGTGTGTTAAGTAGCTTAGTATTGCCGTCCATATTTAGTGGGGTGGGGCAAGATTTATCTTGTCTCATCCCACTAATTTACGGGTATCCTTCGATTCTAGTTTCCTCGATTTGCGTGCCCTCGGGTCGTTTTACGAAAAACGTTTTTATAAATTATGAATCAACGGCACAAAACGAATCCAATAAAATTGTCTCATCAAAAACGGAGTTCAAAAACATAAATACGTAATCCTAGGGTTTCCGGTTTAGTCGTAAAGGACGTTAAAATAAAATCGTAAGTCCTAATCTCTCCTCGTAAATTTGTGAGTTTATGAACCAACACAAATTTAAAACTCCAAAATAATATTCACGGATAAATTTATTTTCTGAAATGTCGGATTGTCACCAAAACGGTGTATGTAAACGTAAGCACGTAACGTTGAATCCTCCGGTTTAGACGTAGTCGATGCTACTCCAAGACGTAAATCCAAATTTCTTCCCAAAAATAAGTGAGTTCATATTATAACATTAAAATAATATTTTTAAATAAATATTGAGAATAAAATATCAATCGTAAATTGACGGATTGTCACACTATCAACGACATCCTTCAACACATCATTGGACCCGAGATCATCCTTAGGTTCAAGTAATTGGAAACCCTTCACAGGCCGTTCGTACAAGACGACAACTTGAAACCGATGGCGATGTTTGTATGTTCGCACTCGCTGTGAGTACAGCTGAACCAAAAAATATCAAAGAAGCCATGGCTGATCATGCTTGGATTAAATCGATGACAGATGAACTTCAACAATATGAAAGACTTAAAGTCTGGGAACTTGTTGACAGACCATACGATGTAATACCATTAAATCTTCGATGGATCTGGAAAAACAAGATGGATAAAGAGAACACGATCATAAAGAATAAATCTAGGCTAGTGGCTAAAAGGTATGGCCAGAAATAGGGTATTGATTTTGAAGAATCATTTGCACCAGTAGCTCGTTTAGAAGCGGTCAGTATCTTCCTTGCTTATGTTGCACATAAGGGATTCATTGCCTATCAAATGGAAGTAAAGACGGCGTTTCTTAACGGTCCTTTGAAGGAAGAAGTCTATGTCACATAGCCGGAAGGATTCGTCAAACCTCATTATCCTGACAAGGTGTATCGTCTCCATAAAGCACTTTATGGACTCAAGCAAGCTCCAAGGGCGTGGTACGACGAGCTCTCGAAATTTCTGGTATCCAAAGGTTTCACAAAAGGTTCCACTGATCTAACTTAGTTCACTTATAAATATGGGGATGACATTTTGCTTGTGCAAATTTATGTTGATGACATTATTTTCGGGTCTACAAACCCAAAACTTTCAAAATGGTTTGAAAAAGTAATGCACAGTAAATTTGAAATGTCTATGATGGGCGAACTAAAATTCTTTCTAGGAATTCATGTTCACCAATCCCCAAGTGGTATCTTTATTAACCAAGCTAAGTATTGTCAAGAGATAATCAAAAATCATGGTATGACTTCATGTGACCCCGTTGGGACACCATTATCCACCACATCCCAAGATGCTGATTTGGAGGGAGACGCCATAGATCAAACAAAATATCGTTCCATGATCGGCTCTCTCATGTACTTAACAGCAAGCCGACCAGATATTTTACATGCTACGTGTTATTGTGCACGATATCAAGCACGACTGATACAAGGCTTTTGCCCGTATAAAAATTAAAGTTCGTGTTCTCGGTATCTTAACGAATTGATCTAGGTTCTATGTGTGACTCAGTCGTTTTTGGTGAAACGAATAGTTGTGTCGTTGTAGTAATTACAAATGCAAAACAATTAAAGTAAAAGGGCAGGTAATTTAAATCTATGTCTGATTTAAATAAAAGGCGAGTATTTAAAAGCGTGACTATAATTGAAAGGCACTTAAAATAAATAACGCAAACTTAAAACTATATAAGGCAAACTTAAAACGCAACTAAAACTTAAACTAAGGCAAGGCTAAAATAAATCTAAGGCAAGTAAACTTAAAGTGCGACTAAATAAAAGGCGGGAAAAATAAAGGTTGAAAATTAAAAACAGAAACTTAAAAACTGTAATTAAAAGAACCTGAAAAATAGATCATCCGGAATAATCCCTCATTCGGAATAAACACTCATCCGGAATGTCACCTTCGTTCGGAATGTTTTTTCTTCACTCGGAATATTCACCAAAATCCTTGATCCGGAATAAATCCTTTATCCGGAATATGTCACTTATCCGGAATAAAGTCTTGATTCGGAATAATGGTCTTGATCCGGAATGTTGCCTTGATCCGGAATATTTCTTGATCCGGAATAATATTCCGAATAAACACCTTGATCCGGAATAATAAATTATTCCGGATGAACTTGCTTGATCCGGAATATTCCCTTGATCTGGAATATTCTGTTGATCCGGAATGTCTCAATATTCCGAATGAAAGTATTGATCCGGAATAATATATATTCCGAATGAAGGTATTGATCCGGAATAATAAATATTCCGAATGAATCTCCTTGATCCGGAATGTCCAATATTCCGGATGAACGACTTTGGTTCGGAATAATTGATATTCCGAATGAACAACTTTTTCCACTCGTCCTTGATCCGGAATGCACAGTTGGTTCGGAATATCCCTGGGAATACAGTAATATGCAGCGAAGAACAAGGAACACAAGAAATAACACGAATCTAATCAAATCTAAACAAAATTAACCACAAGATTAAATCAAACTAATCAAAAAACATCTAATAATCATAAACAAACAATCCAAAACAATCAAACTAACAAATCTAATCAAAATAATCAAAACCCACTTGAATAAATCAATAAAAAAATCAAGAACATGAACATAACCAATAAAGCATGAAGATTAAGATCAAATAAAGAAAGGTAGATAAGAGATTAACAAGAAAAAGTAAAGATTGACAAGAATTAAAAGAAAAACTTACTTGAAATTAAATGTAATTAAGGTGCAAGACAAGGTATTTAAATGACAAGGTAATTAAAGGTGCAAGGTGATTAAAAATGGAAGAAATAGTGTGTCAAACTATCCAACAAAGAAAAATGCTAATCTAGTCTAATCTATATATAGGGGAGGTTAAGGAGTGCTTAGGAAGCTTCCTCCCCTCCTTCATTTTTCCTTAATTGCGCACTTAAGTCCTTCTCTTCTTAATCTTTTGTTAATTGCACCATTAGTCCTTAAGCCTTTTAATCTTCTTAAATCTTGGACTTTAATGACTTTTGGCTCGGGATTTCTTTGGACTTGTCTTTTAATTCTTCAATAAATAAGACTTGAGTTCTTCGGCTTTTAGTAAACTTCCGTCTTTTGACTTTTTCTTCGATAAATCTTCAGAATTGGTCTTGGACTTCCGTTCTTTTTGCACTCTTGACTTCTTGACTTCGTCTTTCATCTTTTTCTTCAATAAAAGCCCGTGAATGCCCGTGTTTTCTCCACTTTTCACCTTTTCGTCCTAAATCACAACAAAAACACCAACCACGCATAATTCCGACATAAAATACACGTTTTGGCTCGGTTATTATTGTAATTAAGTGGTAAAAAGGATGGGTGTTTACACACCTATCAAATCCCCTACACTTGACCATTGCAATGTCCTCATGCAATGCATTAGTTACAAAGCACGTTTACATTTTTCATCATAATCAATCCACGTTGGCCTTTATTAAAGAGATAGAAAACTATAAACATTCAAAGTAAAGAAATCAAAAGCATACCTTGGGTTTTGGAAATGTCATGAATAATCATCATCCTCAAGTTTTACTTTCTCCAAACCAAGCTTAAAAACGAGATCATTGTTATTATAAGTTAGCAAACTATCACGAACTCATGTGGGCCAATTATTCACTTAGACTCCCTTATTCCTAGGTGTATCTCTTATATTTTATTGTTGTCTTGAATGATCACGAAGATGAATTGTTGACTTATTTCGATAGTTTATTAGGCTGAAAATAAAGTGAACGATTTAATCAATAGTTAGCTAAAGGACAAAATCTTTTAAAACTGCTTCTCGGGACCTCATAAAGTTCATATCTTGGCATAACTCGCTTCGCGATTTGAGACCTTTCTCGGACCGATATTTGGCAGCGACTTCATACTTCAAACCTTGAGAGACGTTCATGAAATAATGGTCTTCTCTTTATATACGAATTTCTTCACTTGAAGTTTTGAGAGATTCATACTTGGACCACGACTTCTTCATTTTTCTCCAATCTTTATTTTGGACTTTGATATACAACGATCCGCCTCCTTTTATGACTTGGATCTATTTATTCTCATACCTTGCTAGGGTCTTTTCGGATACACTTCTCCATGACTTTTGGGGAGTTTTTGCTTTTCGTCGTGTGTCTCGATCCTTCATATTGATTTTCGATAAATGATTCTTCACATCACTTGGGATCTTTAGCAACAAAATATAGCCCTCATGTCTTGTTAGGACCTTTTTGGACTCTCCAATCTTCGCATCCCGCTTCAATAAGTTATGCCTTGGCTATGAACTCTAATCCATACCGAGCAACTTTTAAACGATCTTGGGCTAGAAGCTAAGTAAATTTTCAAATCGTACAACCTTATTTATTACAGATAAATTTATTAGCAGGCGATGGGAGAATAGGCTTATAATTAACTCACATAAATTCCCGAAAGAATCCCAAACTTATAATTGGCTCTATCATCTCTCGTTCTCCACAGTTTAAAATCTCAAGGAATGAGACTCATGGATGCTTAGCCTATTAAATCAAAGTTTTGGGTTTTCGAGTCGCCTATAGGATCTTGCAAATTCTTAGACTTTTTCAAGTTTAGAAATCGCATTTTAAAGTTCCCTTGATAAACGACTCTCTAGGATCAATTATAGGAACTTGCGAAAAGTTCTTGTTCTTAACCCGTGAGAGTTAAGACTTTCGCGTTTTATAGCTCCCTATATAAAAGCCTAGCAAAACTTGACTTAAACATGTTAAGGATACTAGCTAGAGTAACTTAGATAAGTAAACTCGGGTTGAGTCAAAAGATTCACAATGTTTAAGAATTAAAAACACTTTATTAAAGATTTATTCTAATAAGGCAAGAAAATAACTATACAAAGGGAAAAACTAATAGGCCAAAATAGATCAAAAATTTTTGAAAAATGTCAAAAAATTGATTTTCTGGTTAAAATAAGGGCAAATACAAGGAAAAGACCACTTAACTTCGATAGAAGTCCCCCTACACTTAATATAAACATTGTCCTCAATGTTTAAGCATGTGGGAGTAAACTCCCCTACACTTAGGACATTGTGCACTTTGTTTAAATCTTGCTAAGGAAGAAACAACTAAAGAGATCCCTATTTTAATATTGAGAAAATATAAAATAGTGAATCGAAAAGAGTTTAGGATAGAACCGGGAAAATGGGAACATGGAATCACGGGTCGTCAAAAATCACCAAGAGTGGATCATTGAGCGCTCGAATCCCTGATTAGAAGAAGAGGGGAGAGAAACACAACGGGTCTCCCCTACACTTAGGATAAAGAAAGCTAAAAGATAGATGCATGGGTTGCCTCCCAAGGAGCGCCTTGGTTTTTGTTAACCGACTCGTGAGCCTGACTCGACCTTGATCATCATAGGAAGAAGCATGAAACATATCCACCAGGATCAAAGACATAGTTTTCGTCCATCAAATAGCACAAGCTTAAGGCGAACAAGGCAATCCAAAGAAGAATAGGCAAGGTTCCCTTAAGCAGCGATGGAGCACGGTGGAAGCAAGTATAGCGTGGCGCAAGCCTATCTTCAATAGTTCCAAATATTTTTCCTTTTATTTCATCAGACAGATACTGAGATGGCTTAAAGATTTCAATACCGGGGTCGAACACCTTTTCCTTTAAGGGAAAATAGCACTCAGGCTCAGCAGAATGTGAAGAAGATCCGCGAAGAAGATGCACAACCTCGTCCTCAGAAGGTGGACAAAGAGGTGTTAAATCATATGTGCTGCGGATGTCGGTGTCGACCAGTTTCTTCTCCTTTGAAAGAATTTTCTTCAAATCCAAAGTAGGATCAAGACGATAATCTTCAAAATCCAAAGGAGGTGCATCACTCTCATGAGGGAAGTAAGTATTGAGAAACGTAGAGAAGTCTTCCTCAAATGAGTAATCGTCCAAAGTAGGATCGAGTGATGGCGGAGGATCTTCATCATGTGAAGAATCACTCGAAAGAGTATCGGCCTCATCAAAATCATCATAAGTGGGCATCTCGGGATACTCGGAAGTACAATCATCAAAATCATCCGAATCTGAGCTAGAATCATCATCATAAGCATCAAAGATCGGTGGAGAATCGTAAATGGGAGAAGGTTCCAAATTGGATAGAGAATCATCGACATCATCTTGAAAAAGTAGATTATCAATGCAAGACTTGAATAGAGGATTGTTGTAGATGACAAAATCATTGAGCACATTAATCATATTCATGGATTCTCTTCCAAAGGATTTGCTTGTAAGCTTCCCCATTTTAAACACTTGTGCATCATCCCCGGATCTTAAGATTAACTCACCTTCGGCAACATCAACTAGAGCTCGTCAGGTTCTCAAGAATGGCCGACCAAGTATTAAAGGAATACGATGGTCCATTTCATAATCAACAACCACAAAGTCGACCGGGAAAGTAAATGTGCCAACTATAATGAACACGTCTTCGGCAATACCAACGGGGTAAGCGAGAGTGCGATTTGCTAGCTCGAGAGTCATCCTTGTTAGAGTAAGGTCGGGTAATGATAGTGTTTTCCAAACACTCAAAGGCATAAGATTAATACTAGCCCCGAGATCAGCAAAGGCAGTAAATTCTTCGGTTTTGTTAAAGATGCAAGGCAACACAAAACGACCGGGATCTCCAAGCTTTTTCGGAAGTTCTTTAAGAATAACTGCGGAGCAGTTTTCATTTAATCGTGTGTTGGCGAGCTCAATCAACTTCTCCTTCTTGTTAAGCAATTCCTTGAATGCTTTGACAAATTTCGGCATGTGGACAAGTGCTTCAACCAGGCTAATGTTGAAATTTAGTTGAGAGATCATCTTCATAAAATTTGACATTTGAGAGTCATCCTTGGTGAGCATTGTGGTCTTGCCTAGCCGTGAAGGATAAGGGATATTGGGTTTGGGTGGTTGAGGTGCGGCAGGTAAAGGTTGAGATGTTGAAGGGTCCTTCCTAGATACATCGTCATGACGGGGCGGAGACGGTAATGGTGCACTAATACTAGGTGTAGGAGGAGTAGGGATAAATGGTGGTGGAGGAGGTGTAGATGATTGGGGCGGGATAGGTGGTCCTACTATGGTAACTCCACTACGGGTAGTAATAGCACTCACATTAGCTCGCGGATTGGTGACGGTGTTTGAAGGTAGAGAACTCGAAGAAGAAGGTTGAGCGGCGGGCAAGAAACTAGCCAGCATATTCTTAATATCATTCGTTTGAGTGCTGAAGGAGGATTGAATATTATCTCAAAGCTCGGATCTTATCTCATTCCCTTGCTTGGTGATATCTCCTTTCAAATTTATAATTTGGCTCTGCAGATTCTTGATTTGCTCACCTTGGGTTCTCATTATGGCTTCAACATCCGGGTTAATGGGTGGGGTTTGTTGAGCGGGTGGGTGATAAGGATTAGAAGCTCTTGGTGGGATTTGGTTGCTTCTATTGTAGTTGTTGGCGGGGTTTTTGGTTTTGAGGAGAAAAACCGGGTGACAGGTAGTTGTTTGACCGGTAACTCAGCAAATTTCTATCCCCCTGAGGTCGAGCTTGGTAATTTTCCGATGAATAATTACCATAAGCTGCATACACATTTTCCGGATTTCCTTGTGTAGAAGGACAATCGGTGTATGAGTGTGGACCGCCGCATGTCTCACAAGAAGGTGAAACCACTTTAACTTGTTGTTGTTGATTTGAAGCGAGAAGCAAGATACTTTTGTTCATTTCAGTCATCATGCGTGTGAATTCGGTCATATCAGGGCTTGCTGAGGTAGAAGAAACAGTGACTCTCGGGTTGTTCCTTGAAGAAGCGGAGGAATCCCAGTTTTTGTGGTGAGTAGTCATGTTCTCAATAAGCTCTCTACACTCCTCGGGTCTCCTTTTCATAAATGGGCCACCGGCGGCTGCATTAATCGTATCACGATCACGAAAAGTCAAACCGTTGTAGAAAGTATCAATCAATGTGATGGGGAGCATGTTGTGGTTTGGACAACGATCAATCAATACATTATATCTCTCCCAAGCATCAAAAAGAGATTCATCGGGTTCTTGCATGAAACCGTTGATTTGATTGCGAAGGCTCGTGACCATGGATGGTGGAAAGTAGCGCGACAAAAAGCGTTGAGTCATGTCATCCCAAGTATGAATTGAATTCTTCGGGAGACGATCAAACCATTTCTCGGCATGATGTGATAAGGTATGTGGGAAGAGTTGTAGGCGAAGAACATCCATTGTGGCAACGGGCAACTTCATGCTTTGGGTAATTGTAATGAACTTGTCGAGGTGTTTGTTGGCATCATCATCAGGCATTCCTCTAAAAGGATTTGTTTGCACTTGCTGAATCATGTGGTGCTTCAACAAAAATTCCATAGCCGTGATTTGCATCGGCGCAATCGGTCCTCCTCGTCCAAACATGGTAGGTTGACAAAGCTCCTCCATTGTCCGAAGATCGGGTTGTGGAAGAACATTGTTGTTATTATTATTGAGGTGCGGTGGATTATTGTTGTTGTTAACACCTGCCATACTTAAATCTTCTTGAGTCTCGGGCTCTTGATAATTAGAAGATCTAGTACGCATACACCTACAAAGGCAAAAGAAAACAATACCAAACGCAAAGACAATATATATACACAATAAAAATAAAATCTTTCTGGATTTTTCAAATTTTTAATTTTTATGGATTTTTTATCATATTTAAATTTTTATGGTTTTTTGGATTTTTGTGCAAGAAAAGTAACACTCACAAGTGAACGGATCCCAAAAAGCAACGCGTCTCTCACAGAAAACCGTTAATCTTTACGAAAAGAGCCGGCAGCGGCGCCATTTGATACAAGGCTTTTGCCCGTATAAAAATTAAAGTTCGTGTTCTCGTTATCTTAACGAATTGATCTAGGTTCTATGTGTGACTCAGTCGTTTTTGGTGAAACGAATAGTT
This sequence comes from Glebionis coronaria, assembly GCA_025667525.1. Lineage (NCBI taxonomy): Eukaryota > Viridiplantae > Streptophyta > Magnoliopsida > Asterales > Asteraceae > Glebionis > Glebionis coronaria. The sequence continues at coordinate 405,188,524 of CM046880.1, forward strand.
GTGTCGTTGTAGTAATTAAAAATGCAAAACAATTAAAGTAAAAGGGCAGGTAATTTAAATCTATGTCTGATTTAAATAAAAGGCGAGTATTTAAAAGCGTGACTAGAATTGAAAGGCACTTAAAATAAATAACGCAAACTTAAAACTATCTAAGGCAAACTTAAAACGCAACTAAAACTAAACTAAGGCAAGGCTAAAATAAATCTAAGGCAAGTAAACTTAAAGTGCGACTAAATAAAAGGCGGGAAAAATAAAGGTTGAAAATTAAAAACAGAAACTTAAAAACTGTAATTAAAAGAACCTGAAAAATAGCTCATCCGGAATAATCCCTCATTCGGAATAAACACTCATCCGGAATGTCACCTTCGTTCGGAATGTTTTTTCTTCACTCGGAATATTCACCAAAATCCTTGATCCGGAATAAATCCTTTATCCGGAATATGTCACTTATCCGGAATAAAGTCTTGATTCGGAATAATGGTCTTGATCCGGAATGTTGCCCTTGATCCGGAATATTTCTTGATCCGGAATAATATTCCGAATAAACACCTTGATCCGGAATAATAAATTATTCCGGATGAACTTTCTTGATCCGGAATATTCCCTTGATCCGGAATATTCTGTTGATCCGGAATGTCTCAATATTCCGAATGAAAGTATTGATCCGGAATAATATATATTCCGAATGAAGGTATTGATCCGGAATAATAAATATTCCGAATGAATCTCCTTGATCCGGAATGTCCAATATTCCGGATGAACGACTTTGGTTCGGAATAATTGATATTCCGAATGAATAACTTTTTCCACTCGTCCTTGATCCGGAATGCACAGTTGGTTTGGAATATTCCTGGGAATACAGTAATATGCAGCGAAGAACAAGGAACACAAGAAATAACACGAATCTAATCAAATCTAAACAAAATCAACCACAAGATTAAATCAAACTAATCAATAAACATCTAATAATCATAAACAAACAATCCAAAACAATCAAACTAACAAATCTAATCAAAATAATCAAAACCCACTTGAATAAATCAATAAAAAATCAAGAACATGAACATAACCAATAAAGCATGAAGATTAAGATCAAATAAAGAAAGGTAGATAAGAGATTAATAAGAAAAAGTAAAGATTGACAAGAATTAAAAGAAAAACTTACTTGAAATTAAATGTAATTAAGGTGCAAGACAAGGTATTTAAATGACAAGGTAATTAAAGGTGCAAGGTAATTAAAAATGGAAGAAATAGTGTGTCAAACTATCCAACAAAGAAAAATGCTAATCTAGTCTAATCTATATATAGGGGAGGTTAAGGAGTACTTAGGAAGCTTCATCCCCTCCTTCATTTTTCCTTAATTACGCACTTAAGTCCTTCTCTTCTTAATCTTTTGTTAATTGCACCATTAGTCCCTTAAGCCTTTTAATCTTCTTAAATCTTGGACTTTAATGACTTATGGCTCGGGATTTCTTTGGACTCGTCTTTTAATTCTTCAATAAATAAGACTTGAGTTCTTCGGCTTTTAGTAAACTTCCGTCTTTTGACTTTTTCTTCGATAAATCTTCAGAATTGGTCTTGGACTTCCGTTCTTTTTGCACTCTTGACTTCGTCTTTCATATTTTTCTTCAATAAAAGCCCGTGAATGCCCGTGTTTTCTCCACTTTTCACCTTTTCGTCCTAAATCACAACAAAAACACCAACCACGCATAATTCAGACATAAAAGACATAAAATACACGTTTTGGCTCGGTTATTATTGTAATTAAGTGGTAAAAAGGATGGGTGTTTACACACCTATCAACGACCCACTGAAAAGCACCTCAAGGAGGTTAAATGGATCTTTCGGTACCTTAAGAATACCATTCACATGGGACTCTGGTATCCGAGGGAAACCGGTTTCTTTCTAACGGCCTATTCAGATTCTGATCATGCAGGGTGTCTTGATACACGAAAAAGTACTTCTGGTGGTGCACAATTTCTAGGTCAAGATAAGCTTGTGGGATGGTCTTCCAAGAAGCAGGATTTCACATCATTATCATCAGCCGAAGCGGAGTATGTGTCTCTATCTGCGTGTTGTGCTCAAGTTCTATGGATGAGAATGCAACTCACAGATTATTGCTTACACTTTGATAAAGTACCTATGTATTGTGACTCAAAGTCCGCCATAGCCATCTCCTGCAATCCGGTACAGCATTCCCGCACGAAGCACATTGATGTCAGATATCACTTCATTAAGGAACAAGTTGAAAAGGGTATTGTTGAACTATACTTTGTTGGAACTGATTACCAATTAGCTGACTTGTTTACAAAAGATCTTTCGAAAGAAAGGTTTGCGTATCTAGTTAGGCAAATTGGTATGAGATGTTTGACTCCAGCAGAACTGGAGATTCTGGTAAAGAAGCATGCTTGATTCATCTATCAAAAATCTACATGTAAATATTAATGAAAATCAAAATACAAAATTAAAAATCTTTGAAAATCCAAAAAGATTCTTCTCGACATGTCTTTCAGTATCGATAATATAGACGTGCCTAGAAATGTCGCTCAATAACGACACGGGTGTGTACATAAAGCTCGAATGAAAGTTGTAAATATTTTCAAAACATGTCATTTCTATTTTAATAAAGGAAAATATCTATTTTGGACAATTTTTTCCAACAACGGGTAGATAAATTTATCTTGGGTTGAGCTTTTCACAAAACATTCAACGTTTTGAGCTCAACACAATGGCTTGTAATCACTTTCAGATTACAACCCGGATCCATATTCACGGGGGAGTGTACGATTTAGTGCGCTTACCCTCGGCAAAAGAAGAGAAATCTTCTTACACTTGAGTGGATTTGTCAAGACATTCAAAGTCTATGAACTTAAGTTTATGATTTAGAAAAACCTCTTCCCCAAAAAGAAATAGGATTTTTCAAAAAGCGTTGAACAAAATTTTTTTCAAGAATTTCTCAATGATTATTCAAAATCTTTCAAAAATTGTGTGTTCAACAACTCCCATCCTCAAAAAGCGAAATGTGGATCAAATCCTCGCAATGACAATTCAAGTGGATCAATTTTTGAGGGGGAGTATTTCAACTTCATGCAAAACATTAACACATCTTTCTCCCGAAGATTTTCAAGACTATTCTTCACAATATATTTTAACCAAATTTGGTATCTCTAATATCAAACGATTTTATATATTAGAGATAGGGGAGAAAATGTGATCTAAAGACTCAAGCACTCATGGTTACGATCAAATACCCCACAACATCTTTAATTCACGACGTTATTGGTGTCAAAAGGGTGGTTAGGTTTAAGTCCTATGATCCAACCAGAACCGGAGGGATCTTCCCAGGGACAATCAAATAGATTATTAGAAGTCCTTAGGAAAGATGGAGTAGAATGTGAACGTAGCTGAATGCCGACTAAGCACTGATGCTAGCACTGGAACAATCACAACAAGGTGCTAGTGATGATGTCGTGGTAAGCATTGAAGGGGTTGAAGAATGAAAAAGAAATGTAAGGATAAAGGGTGTAAACAAAGAAACCCTCCATACAACTTAGGCAGAAACCGGGTCAACTCATCATGAAGACAACGCATCATGGACCCAGTAATGTAATGCACAACCCCTCCCCAGCTGACTCAGCCTTCTCTCAAAAGAAGTTTGTTTTATTGTCACGGAGATCAACACGAATTCTATTGACTTTCTCACTCCGAGTTAGTTGATATTGAATAGGTGGCATCTGCTCCAGCCTCTGACCACTAAAAGTGCACAAATCGAGTCAAGAGCCAAGAGATCAATCAAATCTCGTTAGGACACACGGATGAAGATCAAGAGAGTCCTACACTATATCCTTATGATATTGCTAGAACACTCAGAGTGATACTACTTAGTATTCACAATGATGAGTGGAAATCCTTCCAGTGTTAACATCTAACAGCACTGCGGTATGTCATGTGTAAGATTCTTTTAGAATTGAACATGTGTAAACTGAAAAGCAACAGTGGTTTGATTCTGAATTGATTCAAACTCGTTTCAGGTTTCTACGCAATATCTTTATGGTCTTGCCATAACATTCAGAGTGATATTCATTAATATTCACAATGACGAATGGAAATCCTTCTAGCGTCAATATCAAACAGTGCTACGGTAGGTAACTCGCGAGATTCTTATGAATCAAGCTTGTGTCAACTGGAAAGCAACAATGGTAAGATTCTTAATGAATCAAACTTGTTCCAGGAATCTGAATTGACGACTTTAATCAAGAGGATATTTATCCAATTGATTCACTCTTTATGTTCGTAGTCTTGCTTTCAGACGGTCGAGTAAAGAAAATGGCTAGTACAGCTACGAAACCCTGTCAAGGAGATTTTTATGAATCTACCCATCACAGGTACGATATTTAATATCGTGTAACGGTCTTCACCGACCGGAGGTAAAACGTTATCGATTTAGGACGAATGTCAAAGCCATTCAGTCTGTGTCTATGTTTTGTCTCAAGAAGGTGGCATTATGGTGTACTCAGCAAAATCGAAGATTCAAAACCACATTCTCATACCCAAAGACATTCAACAATCAAGAAAGCTAAATTCTTCTGCAACTCTGATGATCATAATCTTCCTTAACAACTAAAGTAGAGGAATGACCTCTATTCAAAGGAGATTGTTAGCAAGCTTTCAAGATAGTGCATAGTATGAGCATGTGGATAAAGACACAAGATCGCGAGATGGCAAAGACAAGTCAAGAATGATTTGAAGATCTCAAGTTTAAAGACGAAGTCGAAAGACAACGACCAAGGCTCAAAGATCACAGCATGAAGGAACAAGACTACTATTACACGTTCAAAATTCATTTATGACGAGATTCGTAATCTCCATTGAACTCCAAATATCGAAGAGGAATGACCTCACATTGGGGGAGATTGTTAGCCTCAAAATATTGAGTCAAACAAGAATGTTCAGTCATAGGTTTATATTGTAACATTTAGTAGAACGTTGTAATAGTTAGTTAAAATAGTCGTGACTTTACGGGCTTGAGGGCTAGCTTAAAAGGCCAATTTCAAGGTACTAAGCATATATTCAAGCCCGGCCCAATCAAACAATAGCCCATTAAGCCACATGTAGGCTTGGCTATAAATACCCTTCCTAGCATGTTAGGAAGGGTGTTGGTTGTCTCATCTTCTAATCTAATTTCACAAAAGTTTAACACATACTTCTCTCTCTTCTCTCTCTCTAGTTTCTCTCTCTAGAATTCATCTTCTTCATCTATTTTCTATCTTTAAATTCGTGTAGAATCAACCATAAATTAGGGACAACAAAATCTTTTTATCAAAATTTTTGTGAGCTTTTTACATGATGTAAGTGAAGTCTACATCGAGTTTCGTAAAATTTCGTGATGTTTAAGCTTGGGAATCCAGTCCATACATTAGGTATGTACCGGCAGAATTGTAATTGGAGTAATAGTCTGAATAACGTATAAAAGTGAACGTGTCTAGTAAATATCACTTGTTTGGATTTTTAGGTGAGTTTATATGAACTTTGAGTGTTCTTAATTATGTACATACAGTACTTAATGGTACTTGAAGGTGTTGATTTATTTCGCGTTTGTTTGTTAGGTGTTGTATTTGATTTCCCGGGGCATCCTCGTCGTCGGTGATTATTTTCATCTACGTATTTGCTAATACTACCACTACTACTTAAGGTGAGTCTATAGCCTCACTTTCTACTGTTTTTAAATGATTTCTACACGCGAGGGGGATACATGTTATTTAAATGAAAAAGGAACATAAGTCGTGAATGATTATTTGACCCGAATGATGTCTTGAATTATGTTAAGTAGCTAGTTGCTAAAGACCCCTAAATTCATGAACCGTTAACTATTGTTTGATTCTTGTGTGGATTGGAAATAGCCACTTGAACAATTGATAGTACTATTGGGTTGACGACCCTATCCTAGGCGAGAGCTAGTACGTTGAGTACCCTCTGCGTATGGATAACTTGTGTTGAGAAAAAGGTATAATTGGAAACGAATATCTAAGAGGGGCAATGACTTTATTTAAATCATGCCGGCATTTGGCGCGGATGATTAGTTTATGGGATCAGTGTCCTGAGCTTAAACATAATTAAATAGCTTATGCTATAATGAGTAATACCCAATAATAGTTTGTAATGATCAACATACTATTGAATAATCGTGAATGATTTTTATACTTATGTTCAATTGTGATTTTGTAAACCTATAGATCTCGCTCAACATTATTTCTTGACGATTTTAAGCATGTGTTTCAGGTAATCAAGGATGATTGGGGCTGATCATGTTATGGATGTTGTTGTGGCTTGTGGGCGGTCTAACTTGTTTTCCTCCCTTTTCCTAAGACAATTTATATTTCATTGTGTCTTGTAAAACAATTTGGTTGGTTTTTATGGGTCGAGATTTGTGGGGACCTAACGCTACTATGTTATAACTTTTGGGGTTAGAAGCAGTTAGACAATGTTGTTGTAAATTAATTTTGTTTAAATTTACTTATGCATTAAACGTCTCTTTTGAGTCGTTCGATAAGGCTTGTGTGTGATGATTCTTTGACTAGCACCCAATTGTGGTATTCCGTTGCGCAAAGTAAATTGGGGGTGTTAGAATAAATAATGTGAATCACAAAAATGGTCATTAGCTTTGAACAATCAACGCGCAAAAGCTTATTTATATAATCTTTTTAATCATTGGGCATGTTTGGTAGGCAAAATTGTATAATAATTATCCTTATTTTTTTGTAAAAATAAGATATTTAAAATATAAGTTTAGTTTAAATAAAAAAACTTATAAGAAATTACAGATAAAACATTTTTTAATAATTTTTAAAATCAAATGCTACTTTTTGTAAGTTTTAAAAATAATATTTTCTTATAATAAATTTTTCTTAATCTTTAGTTCCGTCTCCGTGCACAACTTCATCTATAATTCTAACAATATTTACATTTACGAAACATATTTTTTATATCTGATGGCAAACATAGGGTCTGTTTAGTGAAATTAACTCGTGCTGGAACTGAAGATGGTGCTACAGATGAAGATGGTGCTACAGATGAAGATGGTGCTAGAAATTACGAAAAGATATTATTATTAAAAGCTACATGAATCAACTTTGGATTTTAAAAGATTATGAATGATTTTTTTTTTTTGTTTGGTGAAAGTAACCGGTGTTGGAACTGAAGTTGATGCTAGAGATGAAGATGGTGCTGGAGATTATGAAAAGATATTATTATTAAAAGATACATGAATCAAATTTTCATTTTAAGAGATTATGAAAAATTATTTTTCTATATTCTCTAACAAGCTGATACATCAAACAAATATTATTTTATAAATGGCTTTTTTCCGAAAAATAATCACTATCTCTTTATAATCTCCATCCCAAACATACCCATAACCAAATCAAATTTAAAATGATAAAATTTTTATAGTGATTTTATTTAAACATAAATTACTTCATTAAACAAAAACCAAAAATGTTTATTATAAACTCATGATTGTTCTTCGTGAAAAGATGTGATTGGTATTTAGATGAATTGATTTGATGGATTGATTCGTTCCGTCTAAATAATCTAGGTTACACTTAGGGGCTGTTTGGTTGGGAGATATTGGAGGATATTGGGGGATATTCAAAATATTTACGTTTTAATTTCCCCCAAATATTATGTTTGGTATAACTAATGAAGGATTTCAACTTTCCCAAATTCCCAAAATAGAGGATATTTGAATTACTCCAAAAAGTGAGGAATTTTAATTTACTTCAAAATTATCTTTTATAAACTTTTTTCTATTCATTTTTATTCGGGTTTTTATATTTATATAAAAAATTATCAAAATTTAAAAAATTTGTATAAAAATAATTTTTTCGGTTTTCACCTTTTTAAATAGCAAAAATAAATTTATATAAAAAATCTATATAAATTGTTTATAAAATTTAAAGAATTTTTTATAAAATTTAAAGACATTTTTTATAAAATTTATATAAATTCTATAAAAATATTGAAATTTATTATAAAATTTATATAAATTCTATAAAAAAATTATTGGAATTTTTTATTAAATTTGTAAAAAAAAATTTAAAATTTATATAATTTTTTATAAAAATTATTTTTTTTTATAAAATTTTTTATAAAAAATTTATAAATATTATATAACTTTTTTATAAAATTTATATAAAACTTTTATAAGAAAATTTATAATTTTTTTATAAATAGTTAAAATTCGATTTTTACTCTTTTCAATAAAAAAATTTTAAAAAATATTTATTCGTTAATTGGTTCAACACAAATCAAGATTTCAAAATATTATAAATTGTTGCCAACCAAACATGCTTAGGCATTTAAAATTCTAGAATTTTTAATTCTTAGGAATTTTAGTTTACTAGAATTTAGAATTCTAGAATTTTAATATCTTGAACGAAACGGCATCTTATGGTTTTTTCATGTTTTTGGTATCTAATTTGTGGGGTGTTCACGAGTCGGTTCGGTTCGGTTAGTTAGAACATTTTAACTATTTGTCATGGGGCTCGTATTTATTGTTATTAACTCGAAACTTGTTAGGACCTCTGTAATAGACATTTGTAATAGGTATGCTAGGAGGTATGTAGTTCCTCCTGGTCCTACTAGTAGTAGGAGCAACACGTGCTCCTGGTCTAGTAGAAAGTCAAACATTATTATTCTGAGTAGTTTGTTAGGATATGCATGAGATATGTTAGGAAAGGATATGCATATCAGAAGTTACACATTTTGGTTTAATGTTGTATTAGGGTTTCCTTGTAGTATAAAAGGAACCATTGGCAGAAGGGTTATACACACCTTCATCAAACATTATTTAGTTCATATTAATATTAGAAATCCTTAGTAAGGATCAAGTTATTATAGTTATTATGTTTCTTCTTGTTCATAGTATTAGTATTCCGCACTTATATTGTGTGTTTCATCTAGAGTCTCTCTGTGAATAGACTTGTGATTACAGAAGTCGTTCACCATCCTTAACAGACTGCAATATCCATATCTAGTGGACCCAACAAGTGGTATCAGAGCCTGGGAGAGTCTCTACTCAAGAAGAATCAATTTTTCTTTTTACTAACATCTTTGTTTAATCATGTCTGCCTCTAGTTCTACTGAAACAGGAGAAGCAAGCACCTCAAAAACACAACAACCTCAGCAAATCGTTGCTACTGTTTCCAATACAAATGGAAAATTCCCTCTCTTGAAGAAGGATGAGTATGATAGCTGGGCCATGAACATGGAATGTTGGATCACCAATACTGATCTAGACCTTTGGAAAATTGTTTAGAATGGCAACAGTAAGAAGCTTACTATAAGAGACAAGAATGGTAATGTCATCCTTCTAGATCCTAAAACTCATGAAGAAATCACAGCTGTTCAAAAGGAAATCAAAGCAAAAACTATTTTGCTTCAGTCCCTTCCTGATGATCACATGGGTGATTTTTATCACTTGGATGATGCTAGGGAGATTTGGAATGGAGTAAAGGCAAGGTTTGGAGGGAATGAGAAATCAAAGAAAATGCGCAGATCCATGCTGAGAGATGAATTCACAGAATTCAAGATCTTTGAAACTGAAGGTATTCATCAAGGGTATTACAGGTTCCAAAAGATACTTAGCCAGTTGAATCAACTCAGGTCCAAACCTGACAATGGAGACATCAATGCCAGGTTTCTTAGAGCCCTACCTCACTCATGGAATTAGGTAGTCATCTCTCTAAAAGCAAAAGGTGGCCTTAACTATCTTAATTTTGATGACTTGTTTTATAAACTTAAAACCTTTGAGCCTCATGTGAGAGGATACTCAAGTGATTCCATTCCTACTCCTGCTAACTCTGCTTTTGTAAGTTCCATGGGATCTAGTCCAATGTCTTATGCTAGTAGCCCAACCTATACTTTGACATCTCAACATACTTCTACTCCTGAACCAAAAGCCAAGACTAGTAGCATGGTGGAAGCTGTTCTTCACTCTTTTGTTGATGATGTTGATCCACAATAGTAGCTTTCTTTTGATGATTTCAAACAGGTTGATAAACTTGACTTGGATGAAATGGATCTAAAATGGCAGATGGCTATGCTCACTCTCCGGGTTCATAAGTTTGAAAAGAAAGCTGGTCGAAAATTCAACTACAACCCGAGAGATCCAGCCAGGTTTGATAGAAGCAAGGTTAGATTCTATAACTGCCAACAGCAATGACATTTTGCTAGGGAATGCCCTAACAAAAATGACTAGGATAAGAACAAGTATTCAGCCTTCAAGGTTCAAGAGCTCAAGGATGAAAAGAAATCTTTAGTGTCTGTTGACTCTATGGTTAACTGGAATGATCATCAGACTGCTACCTTGGAAACAGCTGAAGCTTCTACTGATGTATTTACTATGATTGCTGGGAATCTATCTGATGCTGAGGAAGCCGAAGAATTTGCTCTTATGGGAATCTCGCCTCAGGTACAAAATTGCCCTCTTGGCTGTCATGATAAATATTCAGAACTTTTTGACTCAATACAATGAACTAAATGAACAAAATGACAAATATTTTTTAGAATTTCAAGCGTATAAGAGTTCTTTAAAAACATTGGAACAACAAAAGAGGTGGCTTCAAGATACTCAACGTGAATATGAGGATAAAATTAGAATTCTAAGCATTGATTTAGAAAACACCACTAACATGCTTAACTATACTGAAAAGCTAAACAATGACAGTATTAAGGATAAGCAAGACATGCAAGAAAAATTGGATGCTACACTTTTACGATTTGAAAATTGGAAAAAAGCACCCATGAATCTTTTAAAGTTAATTGATAGTAGCATGTCTGGTAGAACTAAGAGAGGTTTAGGCTTTAATAAATATATTGATTCAGAAGATGTGTTTGATTTATCTTTTTCAAGTGTCTTTGATCCTGACAAGGAGGAGGAGGGGAAACCTAGTTACAATAGGTTTCAACCAGCTGCAGCAATGCATGTTGTTGCTCCACCTCTTACATGAACTTTTATGCCCATATCTAGGCATACTGACTTGGATGGATCACAGATGCATGAGTCTCCAAAAAGCTCTACTAATACTAATTACTTTGTCTCTTGTCCTTTCAGTGACAAGGCCAGTGACTATGCATCATGTGGTTCAAGTGAAGATTCCAGACCTTCAAGTTCCAAGACAAATGACCCTGCTGCTACTAGTACTAGGATGAGTGATGAGAGAATTGCTTTCACTTCAACTGTTTCTAGTTCTAGTTTATCGATTCCTAGGAATGTTGATTCTCCTAGAATTGTTTTTAATAAGATTAGCAGTGTGAAACAATGTCATTTGAATAAAAGGTCTTTTAAAACATGCTTTGTTTGTGGTAGTAAATTTCATTTGATTAAGGATTGTGATTTTTATGATCAAACTCCTTCTGTTTATCAAGCTTATCCTGCTCCTTGTCCACCAGGAGTTGCTCCTTTTTCTTCTAGAAGACTAAACCCATGTGCCCAATCCTATTATTCTTCTAGAAGGACCTCTCCTTTAGCTTCTAATCTTTGGAGAAGCAATGGTTGTACCTACAATAGATCAACCAGAAACTATTTTTAGAAATTTAATCAGAATTATGCTTTTACTACAGACCAAATGTATTTTGGGTTGGGAAATTTAGGTACTGCTGTTAAGCCCTCAGCAGGTTGTTCTTGGTCACAAAATATCACCCATATGATGAACAGGCAAACTAAGAACAACAGTGGATCTCATCAATCTTCTTGGCTATCTACTAAAGATCCACAAGGCAGACTCAAGCCTGAAAAGGTCTGGGTCCCCTTAAGACACTAACTTTTGCATATAACTTTTCTGTTGTAGATTACTCCATACCAAGATCCTACTTTTGGAATAGTTGATAGTGGATGCTCTAGGAGCATGACAGGGAATAAAGGACTTTTATCTAACTTTGTACCATTTCAAGGCGGAAAAGTCTACTTTGGAGGTGGTGAAGGAAGGATCTCTGGCAAAGGAACTATTCAGACACCTAACCTTAATTTTGAGCAGGTCTACTATGTGGAAGCACTTCAACACTTCAACTTGATCTCTGTCTCTCGGATTTGTGAAAAGAAGCAGTTTGTCCTCTTTACGGATACTGAAGCACTGGTGTTATCCAAAGACTTTAAGCTACCGGATGACTCTCAAGTTCTACTCAGAATCCCTAGAAGACACAATCTCTATAGTATCAAGCTGAATGAAGTTAATCCTACTGGTCAACTAGCTTGTTTGGTTGCTAAAGCATCAGAAGATGAAGCCACTAAATGGCATAGAAGGATGGGACATGTAAACTTCAAGACCATTCATAAACTGGCAAATATGAACTTGGTATCTGGCTTACCTCCCAAAACTTTCAGAAATGACATAAATTGCCTTGCGTGCAGCAAGGGCAAACAACACAAAGCATCCGTCAGGGCCATTACTGCTCTCAGCCTCATAACTGAACCATTGCAGCTACTACACATGGATTTATTTGGTCCTACCTCCATTAGGAGCATTGACCATAAACAATACTGTCTTGTGGTAACTGATGGGTATAGCACGTGTCACGTGGGTTTTCTTTCTGGCTGCCAAAAGTGAGACCTACTCAATTCTCAAGGACTTCATTACACTCATTGAGAATCAGCTATCCTAGAAGGTGAAAGGTATCCGATGTGACAATGGAACAGAATCCAAAAATGCAGACCTCATAGCACTTTGCAATTCCAAAGGTATCAAAAGAGATTATAGTGCTGCCAGGACTCCTCAACAGAATGGTGTTGTAGAAAGGAAGAACAGGACTCTTATAGAAGCTGCAAGAACCATGCTTGCAGATTCCAAGCTTCCAACTATGTTTTGGATAGAAGCTGTCAATACTGCAAGTTATGTGTTGAATAGGGTTTCAATTACCAATCCCCATAAGAAGACTCCTTATGAGCTACTCATAGCCAAAGTACCCAACATTGCTCATTTGAAGCCATTTGGTTGTCTTGTCACCATTCTGAATACTAGTGACTATTTGGGGAAATTTGATGGCAAGGCAGATGAAGGATATATTGTGGGATATTCAGCTCACTCTCGAGCTTATCGTGTCTATAATCTCAATGCCAAGCGTGTCATTGAAACTATAAATCTCAGGTACTTTGAGGAGAAGACAAACATCCAAGGCAAAGGTCCTGAATGGTATTTTGATATTGATTATCTTAGTGACTCATTGGGATATTTTCGTTTCAAAACTAACCAAGATGCAGGTCCACAGGTGTTTGCAACTTCTAGTGCAGGTGCTCATTCTAGCTTTTCGGACTCAGATGAGGATGATGACATTTTTGGTGTTCCATCCTATTCCACCACAGTCTCTCCTAACACCAATGCTACTCCTATTGATGCCTCTCCATCAGACATTGTGGACTCACAAGGAGCTCTTGACACATTGCTCAAGCAACAACAAGATGCCACTACAGCAGCTGCTCAAGGAGGCTTTAAGTTTCCCTTGCGTACTCCTGATGTACCAGTTACTCCTAGTGCTCCTAATGTTACTCCTAGTGTAAGTTTAACACCTATTGGTAGTCCGGTTAGTGATCCTGCTTCCACAACTAGATTCTCTGGTCCTTCTAACTTGGGAAACTATCAAAAGAAGACTTCTACTAAGCTGGATGATATTCATAAGCAACAAATAGATGGCATTTTCGACTTTGCTTCATATGATGATGACATTGTTAGGGATCTTAATAACTTGGCACCAGAAGTGGATGTAGCTCCTATTCCTGTTCAGCAGATCAATAAAGACCATCCTACTACTCAAATCATTGGAGATCCTGGTTCTACTGTCAAGAATCACTGCATGCATAAGAAAGCAACGTCTGATCATCATGCTCTTGTGAGCTACATTGAAGACCAAAAGCGTAATAATCACAAAGACTTTCTTTACTATTTGTTTGCTTGTTTTCTTTCATAGGTGGAACCTAGGTCAGTCTCACATGCTCTTGAGGATCAAAGTTGGGTGGAGGCTACACAGGAGGAGATGCAACAGTTCTTGTTTCAGAATGTTTGGATCCTAGTTGACTTGCCAGATGGAAAGACAGCAATTGGTACCAAATGGATTCTCAAAAACAAGAACGATGCAAGGGGTATTGTGGTGACAAATAAGGCTAGGCTGGTTGCACAAGGTCACAATCAACTTGAAGGAATTGACTATACTGAAGTCTTTGCTCCTGTTGCTAGGATTAAGGCCGTTCGTCTGTTTTTGGCTTTTGCTTCTTATGTTGGCTTTATGGTTTTTCAAATGGATGTCAAGAGTGCATTTCTCTATGGCAAGATTGATGAGGAAGTTTATGTCACTCAACATAAGGGCTTTGTGGATCCATTTCACCCCAAGAAAGTTTACAAGGTGGTCAAAGATCTATATGGACTTCATCAGGCTCCTAGAGCTTGGTATGAGCGTCTGTCCACTTTCTTGTTGAAGTGTATGTGGATGATATTATCTTTGGTTCTACTAAGAAGGAAGGCTGTGATGAGTTTGAACAGCTAATGAAAGGCGAATTTCAGATGAGTGCCATGGGAGAACTCACATTTTTCCTTGATCTTCAAGTCAAGCAGCAGTCGGATGGTATCTTCATAAGTCAAGACAAGTATGTTCATGAGATTCTTCAGAAGTTTGATGTGGAACCTCTTAGACCAGCAGCAACACCTTATGAAGTCACTAAAATCAAACTCAAGAATGAGCCAGATCCTCTGGTAAATGTTCACATGTACAGGATAATGATTGGCTCACTCATGTATTTGACTGCATCACGTCCGGACATTATGTTTGCAGTAAGTACTTGTTCTAGACATCAGGTGGCTTCAACCGTATCTAAATTGAATGCAGTCAAGAAAATCTTCAAGTATATCAAGGCACAACCCAAGCTAGGCTTGTGGTATCCAAGGGAATCACTTTTTGTTCTTGAAGCCTATAGTGATAGTGACTATGCAGGTGCCAATAATGATAGGAAATCTACTACTGGTGGTTGTCAGTTTTTGGGTCGAAGACTTATCTCATGGCAATGTAAGAAACAGAAAATAGTAGCTACCTCTTCAACAGAAGCTGAATACGTAGTTGCTGCTAGTTGTTGTGGACAAGTCTTGTGGATACAAAATCAGATGTTGGATTATGGGTTCAACTTCATGAACACCAAAGTTTTCATCGACAATCAAAGCACTATCTGCATTGTGAAGAATCCTGTCTTCCATCAACGAACAAAGGATATTGAAATTAGGAACCATTTTATAAGGGATGCCAATGAGAAGAAGCTGATACAGGTTCTTAAAGTGCATACGGATGATAATGTTGCTGATTTATTAACTAAAGCATTTGATGGTCCGAGATTCAACCACTTGGTGGTTCACACTGGTATGGTCAATCCTTGAGGCCTAGGATTTAGGGGAGGCTAAGCCTAAGGGGAGGCTTATTATACATATTTCATTGCACAGTCTAACATATGGTAGATTCTAACAACAATTTTCATGGGTATTTGTGGTGTGTGCAACTTCTAGTGGAAGATTTTGGTTACTCCTAGTGGCAGTCTTTTGCTCCTAGTAGGTACAAACCCTTATATTTCACTCATGGTTGGCTTCTAGTATCGATTTTAGGTCACTGTTCACTTCGTTGACTTTCATTGACCACTTGGTGCTCCTAGTGTTGACCTTTACGCGTTTTGACTCTTAGTCAACGCGAGCTACTTCTGGTGTTTGTCTTTTTGGTTTATATTTGGTAACTAGGATTTGCAAATAATGGTTTAAGAGGCAAGTGGTTACTCTTGCATTAATGACTTAATTTTGAAAGGGTAACCCCCATAATTAGGGGTCAATGAACAGTTTTATGACCATTATTTATGGTCAAATCCCTCATTTGACTCAATCATCCCAAGCTTACACACACACATACGCTCCTACTCTTCACCCTCTCCAATCAATCATCTTCCACTGCTTCAATCATCAACAATGGCCGCACTCTAGTACAAACCCGATCACAACAAGGTGGCCTATCTTGGCGAAGGTCCTAAAAGAGAAGAGTTCACAGACATCCTGGAATACATTGAGGCTTCCAGTCTAAGGTATGCTCTTACTGTTTGCCCCACTATGTATGATACAGTTATACGTCAGTTTTGGGCAACTGACCACCTCGTTGATGTTTTGGGTCGCCCACTAGAGCTCTATGCTACCATATATGGTCGCTCATATGTGGTGTCTAAGGCATCCATTCGATCTGCCCTTCATCTCCAGGATGAAGATGGTATTGTCTCTATTCCTAATTCAGAGGTATTGGATAGTATGGTTGCTCTAGGTTATAATCATGGGGGGAAGTTTAACATCCAGAAGAATAGATTTTCCCCTCAATGGAAGCTACTGGTTCACTTCTTGATTCATTGTCTGAGTCCAAAGTCTGGGAGTTGGGATGCGTTTCCCATCCCCCTTGCTACTGGTTTGATTTGTATTGCTCAAGGTCGTACTTTTAACTTTTTTCGTTACTTGTTTGATGGCATGATTTGTAACCTTAGTGATACCGGTTCTAGGAAGAAGTTCTTGATGTACCCTAGGTTTTTGCAGTAGGTTCTTATGTGCCTACCTAGGAATAGGGAGGAATATGTGACCCCAAAGCTTACTTAAAAAGTGTATGCGAATATGGCACTTGGATATAAGGGTCCTGTGAGGCCTCTTATTGATGCTATACTGGGCCTTTCCCAAGGGGGTCCCAATGTGATTCCTCCGGCTGATGGAGCCGAGGAGGAACTTACATTGGAGGATGATCCTATAGAGGAGGAGCATCCTGCTACTGGTGTGCCTTATGTGGAGGTTGAGGAGCCAGCTAGAGAGGTGGTGGTAGAAATGCCATCTACCTCAAAGGCTGCCCCCTCTTCTCTCCCACATGAGTCCCCATTTGCTGATACTCCCCCTCCTAGCCCAGATCCGCACTCTGCTGAGAATCCTTCTAGTTCTCATGCTCATATGGATGACCCATCTGTTGCTTCTGGTCCCAATGATGCATCCCCCAAGCCAAGTCCTCTTGGTGGGGAAGCTGAGGAACCTGTTACTCTAACTTCTTTGCTAGCTCTAATGCACAGGTATTATGCGAAGGTTGTTTCTTTGGAAGATGACCTCAATCAGCACGGCAAGCTCACCCGGGACTTCGTGCTTCCATTGGCGAACAGGGTTAAAGCATTGGAGTCACAGTTGAAGCGCCAAAAGAAAAAAGTTGTGCTTTCTGATTCTGATGAAGATGTTGAGGAGGATGGGCTGACTATTTTGGCCAGGGCTGCCTTTGCTGATAAGCCGAGTGATGATTTGCCTGCTCCTCCTAGTCCTTCATGCATTCCTAATGCTGCCGCTGATCCCAAGCCAATGGATGATTCTGCTGGTCCTTCTGCTGGTCCTTCTGTTGGTCCTTCTCAAGATCCCAAAGGCAAAGCCCCTATGACTGATGCACCCTCTCCTCCCAGGAAGCGTACTCGTAGACAATTAGAGGAAGAAAGGTTGGGGGAAGAGGCTGCTCAGCGATTGCAAGAGGAGCTTAACCAACAAGCCAGGGCTGAGGATGAAGCCCTTCAACAGCAAAGACGTGAGTAGTTGAGGCATGACGCCATGCATTGGAGTGACAATGATTGGATGAGGGTGATTACCATACTTACTTCTGACTACTCGCAGTTCACAGATTTGTTGGGTGCTGATGGACAGCAACATGAGCAGATTTGATGAGCCTTTACCAAGTAGCTACTCACTCTTAGGCTAGCTAGTCTTAGTGGTGGAATAAGCATCACCCTGGGAGACCAAAACCCAGCCCAACTCTTAGAACGTAAATCAATGGTGAGTGGGGGTACCCTAATGATTTCGGGCAAATCATCACAGCCTTCAACGGATTTGAGATGAGTCTTTACCAGAAGGCGTACCCTTCTGGACTAGCCAACTCTTAGCAATGAAGCATTGGTGAGCTGAAAACCCTATAGCTTTGAGCAAGCTATTACAGCTATCAACAGATTTGATATAGATCTTTACCAAGAGCCGTATTCCCTTGGACTAGCCACTTTTCAGTCTAGGACCAAGGCAAGTGAAAACCATCCAGTTTTGGGTAACCTGGAAACCATCAACGGATTTGATAATCACACCAGAGCCGTACCCTCATGGTGAATCAACTCTTTCTTGTCTGCTAAACATGGTGAGTTGAGCACCATTTGTTGTGTGGACTAAGTCCAACAACAGAAGTACCTCTCAAAAAAACCCAAGTGTGAAAATGCCAAGTGGAAAACAATGTCATGAGGGAAAAGTATAAGCAGATATTATATTATTTACAAATTTTGAAATTCCATCACATGTTTAAAGTATAAGCATATATTATATAAAAGTATTTTTTTATCTAAATAAAATGCGAGTCACCAATCACTGTACATTTTGGTGAAAAGAATGTTAGTATAACACAAGAATAGAAGAACCAAACCAATCACTTACCAGAAGCTGCAACCTTGTCCGCATGCAGCCGGGCTTGAATACCTTCAACCAAGGTAGTGGCCATGGCAGACTCATTACCAGAAGGAACATTAGAATCAGCAGATGACATTCCAACATAGCTTCCATGGTAGCAATGGTCAATGGATACTCCATATCCGTAAGCATAAACACAACGACACCAGTCTCAAGCTCTAACACATGAACACCACTACCAGCATACAACTTCCACCTCCTTATCACCCATCGAGGTTGATCCTTCCATACACCAGCATGGGGAGAATCAGGAGGGGAATCCAACATCAGCTTCAAATCACCCCAAATAGTCAACCCAGGCCAGTTGGGAAGCTCACTCGGAGACTTAGGAATTTCAGCATCCACCAAACCATACAACAACATAAGATCACGACGCTCCACCCAGGTCAAAATGTTTTGCAATCCAGAGACATAGCGAGTGTAGCCATCACTAGTCGTAATCTTATGAGTAAAGGTACCACGAGAAATAGGGGATGGCCGAACTTCCCAAGCTACAATCACACCCTTGTCCATGTGCAAGTCTGTCTCACTATCTGAAGCAGCATCAATGAGATTGGTAGGATCTCTCTTCTCAAATGGGACAGACTTACCACGACGAGCCTTGTTCTTTCTAATAGAGCGGCGAGGTGAAGGGACACCAGAAGAAGATTCATCCTTGACCTTTCCAGCAGCAGTAGCATCAGCAGCAGTAGACACAAAGTCCTTAACAACCATAGGATCAGATTTAGCTGCACCAGCGGATGAGGTAGGAAGTGGTTCAGTCACCGGTGTTGATGTTGGCTTCACAACAGGAGTAACATGAGTGAGATTAGTAGCAGGAGTGGTAGTAGCTTCATTGGTGGTGGTAGTATCAACATGAGAGTGAGTGGGATTAACAGTTGAAGTGGTGGTGGTAGGAACAACAGTAGAAGGAGAACTAAAAGATGGAACCCCAGATGTATCCTTGTGACCATTCGACGAAAAGGTGGGAGCAGCAACAGGCTTAGAAGTGAGGACAACACGAGGAGGTGGGCGATAAATCAAGTGTTCAGGGACAGGTGTATTTTGATGCTTGATCATCTTTGTGTAAAGATCTTTAAGCTCATCAAATGACACCCTCCTCACCCTTTCCCATGTCCATCCAGTCTGATAGTAAGCAGCCGATTGATTCTTAACATAACCTTTTCTCCTCGGTACGCGACAAAGGTCTGTTACGACGTTTTTCACGAAGCTGGGCAGCAAGAGACAACTGTTGTTTACGCATCAAAGCCATTTCCCGTTGAACACAATTGCGATTCAACCAGGTGCAGATCTGTTTCAAGCTTTCAAGAAGCTTCTAGGTGTTGCTTGTTGCAACAGTCTTTGTGTTGTTCATGCTGATGGTTATGATGCTGCTATTTGTGTTGTTGTTTCAATCCTCAAGCTGTTTTGCAAGATCTACTAGGAGATTTGAACTCAACAAGTCAAATTCAAGTTTAGGGGAGGATTGTTAGGACCTCTGTAATAGAAATTTGTAATAGGTATGTTAGGAGGTATGTAGTTCCTCGTGGTCCTATTAGTAGTAGGAGCAACGCGTGCTCCTGGTCTAGTAGAAAGTCAAACATTATTATTCTGAGTAGTTTGTTAGGATATGCATGAGATATGTTAGGAAATGATATGCATATCAGAAGTTACACGTTTTGGTTTAATGATGTATTAGGGTTTCCTTGTAGTATAAAAGGAACCATTGGCAGAAGGGTTATACACACCTTCATCAAACATTATTTAGTTCATATTAATATAAGAAATCCTTAGTAAGGATCAAGTTATTATAGTTATTCTGTTTCTTCTTGTTCATAGTATTTGTATTCCGCACTTTACTGTGTGTTTCATCTAGAGTCTATCTGTGAATAGACTTGTGATTACAGAAGTCGTTCACCATCCTTAACAGGCTGCAAGATCCATATCTAGTGGACCCAACAAAGCTGAATCGTATTAGGCGGGTAATCGAACATGCGGGTACCAGAAGTGAGCGGTTACCTACGGTTCCATTCTCGATTAAACATTTTTAATGTTTAATCAGTATTAACATTAATAAAAACTAACGTAGTATAGAACATAATATGTCGTTTTAGTAAAATCAAATGACATTGAGCATCTAAAAGTCATATAAGGTTGTAACCACGAGTAATGTATCTCCTTTCTTAGTGTTTAATTAATGAATAATCATCCTTAACCTATATTCGATATTTATTTTCATTACTCTTGGTGTGAGCAGCTGACGGAACCTATGAATTCCTTCATTAACTGAAGCTAAAAAAGGTGTTGAGCCTTTTAAACTTTGGTAAACCATTATTAAAAGAGAAATACTAAAATCACAAAATTTTTACAAAATAAAATCCACAAAATGAGGTGTTAAGTTAATATGTGGCTATCTCTTTCTTACTTTTCAAATCATGTCACACTCTAAACCAATAAGAATCTTGACAACTCATTATGTGAATTTTGTTTTGTAAAATTTTTGTGGTTCTAGCATATCTCTTATTAAAAACATGCAGTACCTTTTAAGGCTTTTCAACTTTTATAAATTTTATTATTAAAACATGAAGTAATGAATGTATTACTTTGTTTTAAACCGATGATTATGCTTCCTTAAATGGAAAGTTAAGAAAAACATTAACTGTGTGTGGTGTTACACACAAATTATCAATGATTGATTTGTACTAAAATATAGATGCATGATATTCAAGTAATCTACCACCATTAACACGGTTGAGAAAAGTTATTTTGCATCCTTGTTTTTTTATTGGAAACTAAGGAATAAATTCTCATCCTTTATCTATTTGTGATCTAATGGTAGAGATTAACCTAAGATTTATCTCCGTCCATTTTTTCAACTTTTGGACATTTTGGCAAAAATGGTCTCTCCGTGTTTTTTTTTAAATCTTAGGTTAATCTCTACCATTATATCACAAATAGATGAAGGGTGAGGATTTATTCCTTTGTTTCCAAAAAAAAAAAACAAGGATGCAAAATAACTTTTCTCCGTATAGAAGTTATCATAAGATGGGTACTTGGCTAGTACATACAAGAAATCAACTTGTGATACACCAAGTATTTGTGAATCGCTTTTTCACGATGTTGTTTCACATTTTCTAAATAACAGCTAGAAAAAGGTAATGATAGGTTGTTTTACATTTCCGACGAGTATAACCACTCGTTACTTTGTTCTTTAATGCTTTGAAAGATAATTTATTTGTTACACAATCGTCGTAGAAAACGGTGTATATTTTTATTGTGTAACAGTAATAAAATAAACAGAAAATAAATAATAGAATTAAATATATAAATAATAACTTAAAGCAGTAATTATCTAGAGACGAGACACGTGTTTAACACGTTTTCATTAAAAAAAATTTGCCGTCTGTTTCTCAATTACAACATCAAAAGTTGTTGTACAGCCGGACTAGACAAACTTGCCTGAAAGATCACAGAAGCCTTCTATGTTTCTGATCGAAAACTGTTGGAAAAACCATCTGGTACTGGAGCTAGAAAAATGTTGCGTTTTTTGATGTCTAAAACTAAATGAGACAGATTTATTATATAGTGAACATTTGTCTTGGTCACAAGCACAAAATATTCTTTTTGATATACAATTTTCTGTTAAATATACACTGATCAAATATGTTATGTCTATAACATGATTTGCATATCAAATAAAGACACAAATTTATTATGTTAAGACTTATTCAATAAGTCTAAATCTATTCCTTAAATATATGTACATAATTTTCTGGAAAAAATTCGAATTCGCATAAAAAGATACTGAATCTGTCCGCACCCCAGACGAATTTCGGAGCTGCATCCGTGTCTACAGGTCGCGCGGCCATGCACAAGTTCGGTAGTTTCGAACCCACTTTTTACTCTGAAATCTATCTTTATGCACCTCCTGCGCGCGTAGGCGTAGAAGTAAAAACCCACAAATGAATATTGAAGGTAGAAAGCAAGATATCTTTATAAACATGTTTTCACTTCATGTTTTGAGCGATGTGAGACAACTTCACGTGCCTCACTTTGAGACACGATATCTCATTTAATTAATTCCATTTTAGACATACTTTAACTCGTTGTGAAACTCTCTTCGAAGAGAACGAAAATCTATTAATCACTACAAATATATAACATATGCATATATTAAATTATATCTAAATTTTGAAAGAAAAAACTCATTTTGCTAAGTATCTTTTCCACAATGGTAAACAAAATCATGCCCCCAAATCTCATAGGTTCAAAGTTTAGCTCTTTCTGAATTTGAGACTAAACACATGAGAATAATTACTTCATGTTTTTTAATAATAATTTACGAAGATGGAAAAGGCTGAACACCTTTGAGCTTCGGTTAATGAAACAATTCATAGCTAGGTTACATCCTACTCACCACATAACCATGGGCGGACTCAGGATTTTCAATAGAGTGTTGCATAAAATATTATTAGGCAAATTAACTTTACACTTTAAGAAACTAAGGTAGCACACATTTTTTTGGATGTTGCACAAATCTTAATAACAATTTTAAAGAAATTTTGCACTTCGTGACCTCAAAACGGGTGTAGCATGTGCCACATCCGGCACCTATGTAGCTCTGCCCTTGATAACGCAATAGTAGTAATCAACATATAAATATTGAATCTCGAAATAAACACAGTGGAACACACACACTGATATGACCCTTAACGAGTGTATTTATACTTTTTTAATACCTTCAGTGAGTGCTAGTTCATTAAATATTAGGGTTGAGAAAAGAGTTGTTTTTAACTTAAGGATGATTATTCATTAATTAAACTTTATCAAAGGAGATACAACAAGAACAACAACATACCTAATTTCGCTGAAGCAAGGTAATAGGGAGATGAAGAGTAGACAGATCTTACCCCTACTTTCAAGATAAACCGAGAGTAGAGAGACTGCTTCCAAAGGACCTCCGGCCATAAAACGTGAGCAAAACGAGTGAAGCTCAATGAAAGGGAGGGAAAGGAAAGAACACAAACAAAATTCCATAAACTTACAAACAAAACCATACAACAAAAACATCAAAAAATCAAAAGTTGAAGGAACAAGCAAAACCTAGGTGAGACGACAACAAAAAAGAAACAAATAAAAGACAGTAAAAGTGTTGTCCCATATTATATAGATGATTAATGATAGAAAATAGATGAAAAGAGATAGATTCCTAGAGAGAGAAAGTAGTGAGAGAAAGTAGAGAGAGATGATTAACTTGGTGAATATTAGATTGAGAATAATGAGAGTTACAAATGACCATCCCACCCTCCTAACATGCTAGGAGGGTAGTATATATAGTCCACCCACATGCGGGCTTTAATGGGCTATATATTGGGCCGGGCTTGTCTTTTGAACTTTAATTAGTTTTTATCCAAGCCCGTAAACCACGACTAATTAACTACTTATTACAACGTTCTAATTAATATTACAATAATATCTTATGACCGAACATTCTTGTTTGACTCAATATTTTGAGGTTAACAATCTCCCCCAATGTGAGGTCATTCCTCTTCGATATTTGGAGTCCAATGGAGATTTATGAATTTCGTCATAAATGAGTCTTGAACGTGTAACTGTAGTTTTGTTCCTTCATGCTGTGATCTTTGAGCCTTTGTCATTGTCTTTCGACTTAGTCTTTTATCTTGAGATCTTCAAATCATTCTTGACTTGTCTTTGCCATCTTGCGATCTTGTGTCTTTATCCACATGCTCACACTATTAATTGTTGAATAAGTCTTTGGACATGAATATGTGGTTTTGAATCTTTGACTTTGCTGAGTACACTGTGGCGCCACCTTCTTGAGACAAACATAGACACGGACTGAATGGCTTTGACATTCGTCCTAAATCGGTAGCGTTTTACCTCCGGTTGGTGAAGACCGTTATACGAAATTAAATACCATACCTGTGATAGGTAGATTCAGTTAAGAATCTCCTTGACAGGGTTTCGCGGCTGTACTAGCCGTTCTCTTTACTCGACCGTCTCAAAGCAAGACTGCGAACATAAAGAGTGAATCAATTGGATAAATATCCGCTTGATTAAAGTCGTCAATTCAAATTCCTGGAACAAGTTTGATTCATTCAGAATCTTACCATTGTTGCTTTCCAGTTGACACAAGCTTGATTCATAAGAATCTCTCAAGTTACCTACCGTAGCGCTGTTTGAGGTTGACGCTAGAAGGATTTCCATTCGTCACTGTGAATATTAATGAATATCACTCTGAATGTTCTGGCAAAACCATAAAGATATTGCGTAGAAACCTGAAACGAGTTTGAATCAATTTCAGAATCAAAACAACTGTTGCTTTTCAGTTTTTCAGAATCAAAACCACTGTTGCTTTTCAGTTTTACACATGTTCAATTCATAAAAAATCTTGCATATGACCTACCGCAGTGATGTTTGATGTTAACACTGGAAGGATTTCCACTCATCATTGTGAATACTAGGTAGTATCACTCTGAGTGTTCTAGCAATATCATAATGATATAGCGTAGGACTCTCTTGATCTTCATCCGTGTGTCCTAACGAGATTTGATTGATCTCTTGGCTCTAGACTCGATTTGTGCACTTTTAGTGGTCGGAGGCTGGAGCAGATGCCACCTATTCAATATCAACTATCTCGGAGTGAGAAAGTCAATAGAAATCGTGTTGATCTCCGTGACAATAAAAAAAAACTTATTTTGAGAGAAGCCTGAGTAGCTAGGAAAGGGTTGTGCTTCACATCACTGGGTCCATGATGAGTTTGTCTTCATGATGAGTTGACCCGGTTTCTGCCTAAGTTGTATGGAGGGCTTCTTTCTTTACACCCTTTATCCTTACATTTCTTTTTCATTCTTCAACCCCTTCAATGCTTACCAAGACATCATTACTAGCACCTTGTTGTGATTGTTCCAGTGCTAGCATCAGTACTTAGTCGGCATTCAGCTACGTTCACATTCTACTCCATCTTTCCTAAGGACTTATAATAATCTATTGGATTGTCCCTGAGAAGATCCCTCCGGTTCTGGTTGGATCATAAGACTTAAACCTAACCACCCTTTTGACACCAATAGCGTCGTGAATTAAAGATGTTGTGGGTATTTGATCGTAACCATGAGTGCTTGAGTCTTTAGATCACATTTTAATCACATTTTCTCCCCCTATCTCTAATATTTAAAATCTTTTGATATTAGAGATACCAAATTTGATTAAAATATATTTTGAAAAATAATCTTGAAAATCTTCGGGAGAAAAATGTGTCAAAACTTAGCATGAATTTTGGGACGCTCCCCCTCAAAAATTGATCCAATTGAATTGTCATTTCGAGGATATGATCCACATTAAACTCTTGAGGAAAGGAGTTGTTGAACACACAATTTTTGAAAGATTTTGAATATCATTGAGAAATTCTTGAAAAAATTGTGTTCAACGCTTTTTGAAAAATCAATTCTTTTTGTCGAAAAGGTTTTTCTAAAGCATAAACTTGAGTTCATAGACTTTGAATGTCTTGACGTATCCACTCAAGTGTAAGAAGATTTCTCTTCTTTTGCTGAGGGTAAGAGCACGAAATCTCCCCCGTGAATATTGATCCGGTTGCAATCTGAAAGTGATTACAAGCCATTGTGTTGAGCTCAAAACGTTGAATGTTTTGTGACAAGCTCAACCCGTAATAGATTGCTCTACCCGTTTGTTAGGATACGTTTATCTTTAAAGATATACTTTCCTTTATTTGAAGTTAGAGTTACAGTCTGACATTTAACTGTAAGTCGTTTACATGAGCTTAAAAACTTGGAATGTTTTTAATGAGAGCTCATGACCGAGAAAATTGATTTTCCCGTTGTGAAGGATAAGTTATCATCCGTGGTCAACTTTCCTTTCTTTGAAGTACGAGTCACAATCTGAGGTAACTGTAAATCATTTTACATGAGCTTCAAAACTTTGAATGTTTTTAATGTAGCTCATGACCGAGAAATTTTTAGTTTCCCGTTCAGAGGATAAGTTATCATCAGGATGAACTTTCCTGTCTTGTGAGCCCGGGTTATAGTCTGTGAGTTGACTATAAGCCATAGTGTTGAGCTTACTTGTGAAACCCCTGAGACACATATTTCTCGGATATTTGTTTCTTCAGCAACCAAACTCTGAGAGTGTCTTTTTTTGAACGGCATGAATAAGGAAAACCTTTATGTCATGATGATTTATTGTACACATGATTAATGCGTAATATGTGATAGAAAGTTCAACATGCATTAATTTCCAAAAGTTGTCAAGGTTTGGAAATTAAGTATACAAAGTATATACTTAAATATTACTCCGACCTAGAATGAAACTAAGACACCATCAAGATATGGAATGTGATAAATCACATTGAGTCTTTAAAATTGAAGTTCTGAATTTATCAAGAACTATCAAGGTATTTTGTGACGTGTCCCAAAAGATAACAATTTGTTGTTGCCCTGCATGCTAAGTATTTGAATAATAGTCTATGATTACTAAAAGCAAGTGGGAGGACTCGTAGATCTTTAAGAGATAAATAACAAAATACGCAACCTTCTAAATATACTAGCAAATGTCATAATGATGGTGAACATTAAGTGTTGAACATCGTGATGATAGAACTCACATTCATAGATCCGTAAGGATGTCTTTAGTACTTGAATGATATATTGAGATATCAATATTAAGGAATGTAAGTTAGAGGATCATGGTGAACCTACTAACCATATAGATGTATTATTGAATTTTGAATGTCATTGTTGAATAAAACTATGAATGAGTAGATGCAAATCCATAGAAGATAATCAATTTTTAGAAATTTGATTAATCTTTAACCAATCGGTTAGACCATGAGGTGAATATAAGTTTCTTTAGAGAAAGACTCACATGGACAATATTGTACACATGAATGCGCAATATGTGATAGAAAAGTTCAACATGCATTAATTTAATAAAGATGATTTATTGTCATGATGGTTTTATAATGATAAAGATGACAATGTAATATTTAAACTCTTTGTGTATGATTAGATTAGCGATGACGATTGTAATAAAAAAGCTTATAAACTACAATAATCTTTATGTAGTGTACATAATGCAAGAATCCATGTATAGATTAATGCATGCATCTAAGAAATATATCTCAAGTCTAATTATTAAATCCACCAGTTTTGATTTTAATTAGATCTAAGATAACTTATGAGTACATTTAAAAGCTTGTGGGAGTATTATGTTTATTTCTTAAATGACATATGATGTGTATAACATATAGAAAGCAATATTTCATGTAAGCTAGATGTTAAACCTTAGCTTGGAATAAGGTTTCATATGAAAGGGTTTAGAAATTAAACGTATGACCTTGATATGTATGTTTATTGTAATAAACGTTTGTGGTTAATGAAATCCAACACAACATGAAATATCATTTAGAAAGTCTTAATGAATATATCTCATTTGATGAGAGTTGACATAAGATGAAAACTTAAGGGATTCATCATGTAAATAATATTGTGTGTATGGATAGTTGTAAAACTTGTATAAGTACAAGAAGATTTGACAACAACGATTGCTTAAAGAGAAAATCATGGTTAAAGAGTATAAAGAGAAACATCATGGGTAGGGTCTATAAAGAGTATGCTGACTTATTAGTTGTGTTGCAAAGCAAGATCACAAGTGAGAGACTGAGGTTGATGTGTGGAATCAAATGCTAATAGCTTTGTCACTTGTGATCTTGCTACTGGGTCTGTGGGTACCTCATTTGAAAATAAAGTTTCAAGTATCAACAAGATTGTGCAAGATATTCAATCAAAGTGCGTTTAATGGATTGTGGCAACAATAGTTATGTGATCTAAGGAATTTTCGGCTAACGTAAGTGTATTGATTCAGGTCATGTTTCATAAAAGTTCGTGATTTACGCGTTCTTCTTCATGTTTGGGTACAGTGATGCCAAATTGCACCTACGCCTGTGCGGCAATAACTTGCAGGCTGCAAAATGGTGTTCTATATTTGTTGTTGAACCTGTGATGACAGTAAGTTGCAGTCTGCAAAACGGGCAAATTTCTATAGCTGATGCACCTGTGACGGGTTGCTACTGCCAATGCACCTTTACAATTGTTCGTGCGTTGGAGTCTTTGTTTTGGTTGCATTTTATATTGTGTTGCACTAGTAGTAATATTGTTAGTATTGAATATAAGTAATATTCAAGTTGATGTAATAAACAAAAAGGACTCCGTGGCCCAATGGATAAGGCGCTGGTCTACGAAACCAGAGATTCTGGGTTCGATCCCCAGCGGAGTCGTTTTTTTTTCTCTTTCTAAGTATAAAATTTGCTTCTAAACTTAATTATTATACTTTTGCAACACTAATGAAAGTGGTATAGTTTATATGTATAGGGACATGACAAGTTGTGCAGCGAATCAAAAATGGCGCCATAGTTTGAATTTTTTTTTATGCATACACGATTCTAGTTAATTTGCTCAATTTTTATGCATACATGAGGGAAGCTCAAGGTAGCTCGACAAGCTTCGGTGAGGGGAACTTTTGGTGATGATGCGTAATCAGTTTGAAGACGACTAGCGATCCATTTGTTAGCTGCCTCAGTGTAATGTATGCCATCCCAGCTAATATACTCTGAGGGGTTTAACCAACTGAGCTAGCTCAGTTGGCCACCAAGGGTAACCTTGGGGAGGTATTGTTGGAGAGGTCTCAAGTTCGAGTCTCACTAACGACCTTCAGGGGCCCGAATTAAACAGAAGCAGGAGTGGGGTTTATCCCCTAAGGAGAAGGTTCGAGGCTTACATACTGCCCAATTGGATGTCACTGTAAGCTCGAATCACTAACTACTAACTCGCCGTTCAAAAAAAAAATATACTCTGAGGGGTTTGCACAAGCCTTATTATCGTCCCCATCTTGTCCTAAGCATTGTCCTAGTGGATCGGTGAAGCCTGCAGAATGATGAGAGTTTTAAGTATGAACAAGTCGATTCACTTTTTTCTACTATCTTTAACGAGTATATTACAAAAGTTTTAAGGATTTAGCGGTGAGAAACATTTTATTGAAGATCAAAACAAAAACTTACCATACTTGTTTGCTTCACTTAAGAGAGAATATTTGACCGAATACATGTCAACATACACGAACGATGCTTCTTGAAGTTGTGTTCCGATTTGTGACACCTTATCTTTAAGCTGTTTATTGAATTCTTGTGCTAGTCCGTTGTATGACTTCACACACCCGATTTGGTCTTTGTTGTCTGGAGATGGTGGGTAGTTTTTGACAAAAAAAGGTAAGCACCCGATTGGACCTGTGTTGTGAATCCAAAATGTTCTTGCTCCTCCTTGGTATAGTTTCTGTAACAAAAACATAGAAGGTGGCTAAAAAACCGCATACCGTTTGTACCTCAATTTCTAAAGGGGGTGTTTGGGATTGCTTCTGAAATACACAGATAAGAACTTTAATCCAAACACTCAGAAAACATATTATCATTAAAAAAGAGACGCAGAAAAGCACTTTGTAAGCAAATCTTGAACACCCTTCTTGACAATCTTGTCCTAAACAGAATCTCCCACAAATGGCAAAACGAGTCAGGTTGTGTTATATCGAATAACGGATCAAACAAGGAAAACTGAAAACGTTGAGCTATCAAGGAAAAGGGTCGACCGGTTCAAAAGTTGCTGTACAGTATACCGTATTACTTGTATGACATACCTCAACAACTGAAGCAAATTCATTGATCATGGTGGGAATATAGGTCTTCGCTTGATCTACACTCATATATGTAATTCCGGCATGAAGATCATTTTGTCCTATGTCAAATGTGTAAAGTGCCCGACTATAGTCCTCATATCGTGGAAGACGATCTTGAATCTCAGAACTTGTCACTATAAAAAGAGGACACATGTAATAATACTAAAACATATTAATTTAGGTTACAAAAGTACTATGAAACAAATGCTTAATAATTTATGTTCACCTTCATTGTAGACATCGAGAGATCGTTGTTTAAATTGTTCAAACTGTGAGAGCTGTACATCAAGAGTGAGAGGATCAAAGGTCCTGTTTAAAGTCAGAGCGTCTGCGGGTTGAATGGTGCATCCACTAGCGGCAAAATTAGCACCATGTCGAAAATTTGTTCCAATGGAGTCTAAATATGCACTTAAGTATGGAAAGCCTAATTTCTCAGCTGCAAATATTGGTTCAAAACAATCACTTCAAATTTATATTAGAAATGCATAAAACCTCCCGTATCGTACTTGTTCAATATAAATATTATTAAATAATATAATTATACGAATAGTATCTGTCACCCTAATATAGTAGTAAGTTAGTAGTAAGGAGTATTTGACATACTAACTGATAGGGTGTTTGGCATTGCTTATTTGAAGTGCTTGTTAGCGTCTTGTCTTTTTAAAACACAATAAGCACTTTGAGTTTGAGTGTTTAGATTCGAAAAACTGCTAGCACCAACACATGTGCTTTTTTCATAAGTATAAGCTGAAGATATGTAATCCGAAACACCCCCTGAGAGAGGATCTGATCTAATTCTCTGAAGTCAACTCAAAATACAACCCCACATGGAGATTAACATAATGATCTAATCCAACTGCAAAACTTCATTAGCACTCAACTTAAAGGTGCTAACTTTTTCATGCTTATTCTATGAAAATTTAATCGACATGAAGATTTACCTAAGAAATCGATGATAAGACGTCCATCAGAATACCTCCCAGAAGGTTTATGAAAATATGTCATGCCATATGGCGCAACAAGCGGGCCAAATGCAGCTGAAACAGCTCCAGTATCCGAATTCGAATCACCAAAGTTGTAGATTGCTGGAAACTGGCAAGAGCCTGATTGATGATCATAGATATTTGATATTCTTGCTCCTTTAACAACCATGTAAATAGAAAAAGTTGCTACCAAAAGTGATCCAATAGATACTGTCAAAGACATTTTTGTGCTCAGATTGGTGAATCTTTCTTTCCAGTTCATAGTTATCAGTGAGCGGTGGTTATATAACTAGCTTTTCTTAGTGGGAGTTTGACATACAAGTTGAGGGTACAGACAGGAATGTCAGGCCAATATAAGTTTAATTGATGTAGACAGTCACAGATCATGGTTTTGTTTAATGCTTTAAATACTCAGTTTAAGGTTTTTTTATATATAGTTTTACTCACTTTGTGTTTTATCCTAATTTAGTTTATTAATAAGGATAAACCTTTCATAATCTAATCATCATTAATGAACAAAACATGAGACTGATGAAAAGTTACTAATTTTATGCAGACCTTTGCAGGTTTTGGTAGTAAACTTAATGTGACAACTCGACAAGTTCTTAGCAAAGCTCAAGTTCGGTTTGAGAGCTCAGATTTCTGGAATATACCTCAAACTTGTTTGCTACACAAGAAATTAAGTCAGGCATCACACAGAAGGATAGATTATGACACAACATACGATGACCGGACATGATAAAATAGATAGTTTCGATTAGATAGAAACAATTACTAGTTTTTCTTCTTAATCTTGTTCAACCAAATCCAATCCTAATCTAAATAAACAGTTAATATCCAAATATCCGACAAGGCATTAAAGATGTACAAAAGTTAAAGAGTGTTTGGTTGACAAATAACCAAGACAGCATGTGTCCCTTTTACACGGGGACAGGCAGCAACAACTGGAATTGGGTTACGACATGTTTTCTTAAATGTTAAAACATATCTTTAACACTTTCTTCATTTCCTTCAATCTCCTCCTTAAACATAAGGCGAACGAGGTCACCCAAAAATTGTAAATATTATTATCTTCTACTAGTCAAGCACTCCACACCCACATGGTGCACTTTCCATCACCATCTCTCCTTTGAGTTTGACCTGCCAATGAACATCGTATTAGATATATTGCAAAATGGTCCGGCATATGCATTTATGTGAAAGTAAGTCACAAATGTTTAACGTGTCCTTGTTCTCAAAAACTGATAAGATACAGCAATGGACCACCAGAATAGGGGTCACTCGTGTGGAAGATAATAATAAAGGCAGATATAAAGTCATAAAAGTAGCTAAATTAGCAACTATATTCAATAAAAGCGACCCGGGAATTTCAAAACAGCCTTCATGTTCTAAATCTAGGCATCTACAGCTTCATATATGAAGGTTGGGGTGTGTTTTGTTGGCTGAAATGAACTGAATAAGGTAAATAGAATATAGAAGTTAAAGGGATAAATCATTACATGACATGATCATGTTTGCTTGGCTTGTAGGAAGTATGAACAGATGATGTATAATTTTGTCTTTACTCGACATATTATTCAAAAGCCAATTATTATGTACACATTGAACACAAAACATGTATTTTTTTCTAGCTATACTGTATGTTGGAAATAAAGTGTTGCCAGTTAAACTCTGACACTACTTTAAAATTAAATTAAAAACATAGGCAGTATAATTTTTAATTATTACACAACAGATGTCTAAAAATTAACACCCACGCACATCAAATGAACTTTACGGTGTGTTCTCAAGTTGTTTCATTAAAGAAAAGGAAAGAAAAAGGAAGTAAAGTGTTTCACCTCAATATTGGGATGAAACACTTTACTTCCAAAGTCACCCAAATAACACTTAACTTTACCTCGAAAATTCCTTTCATTTCTTTTCCTTTACTTTAATGAAATATCTCGAGAACACAGCGTTACTGAATGGAATGGAATAACATTCTCTGAGGACTGATCCATTCCATCCCATCCCATCATACAAAACAAACAGTTTTTTTCATTCAAATGGAATGGAGCATACCACTTTTCTGATTCCAGCATGCCGAACACTACCATGTAATCTCCAAATACGTTCTTCTAAGCATTATGTATCCTACTTCATGTATGAAGAGAATGGACATTTATCTCTTATTTAGCAACCTCTATGACCCCAAAAATGGTTACCCAACACAGAACGAGACACTTAACTATTATGACTATAAAATCTAAAGTTGTGAAGCATATGGCACGGCATCAAATAGATTCAAAAGGTTCTAAACAAATACTGTACTAATACAGAGCAGAAGACCATGCGCACCACAAGAAATACATGAGAATGCATACCTGCCAAAGTCTCTGTTGCCCAGAAAACCTCCATCCCTTCCACCATCAAAGCCTCTTCTTTCATCATCAGGTCTCATCCACGGATTACCACGCGAACGAGGCCTCTCTGAAAAGTCAACACTTCTGGACTCGTCAAATGAACCAGATTGAGAAGGCAGTCTATCTAGAAAGCCAGAACTTCTTCCTGCTCCAGAACCTGGTCTATCTTGGTATCCTGGACCCACTCTTCCAGCTCCAGAACCTGGTCTTTCTTGATATCCCGGGACCACTCTTCCAGCTCCAGAACCTGGTCTTTCTTGATATCCTGGTCCGACTCTTCCTGCTCCAGAACCTGGTCTTTCTTGATATCCTGGTCCGACTCTTCCTGCTCCAGAACCTGGTCTTTCTTGAAAACCAGGGCCCACTCTTCCAGCTCCAGAACCCGGCCTTTCAACAGCTTTTTGACTAACACGAAGTTTATTATCAAGATCATGACTTAACTGTTCCAGCATCTTTTCTTTCTCAAGTATTGTATCATGTAAACTGGTTTGATTGTCGTTAGGTTCCTTCTCAAACTCTCTTTTTAAATTATCTATCTCTTCCTTTAAATACTTTTCTGCCTCTGTCTCAAACCTGTAAAAATATACATCTTTAAATGTCAAGGCGGTATTAACCATTTACTTAAAAAGCTATAATAGAAGATGAAAAGAGAAAAGCATCTACAAAAAGGTCACAGTAGTTTTAGTAAGTCGTTCAGAGAAACTGGATAAAACTAGACTGTGTTGAATGTCAAACATGCTTGTTCTAGATTTTGAATGGCCTTTGACAAGATGCAACAACCGAGACAAACCATAAACCAAAAATTAAATGCTCTATCATTTAGCCAAACCCAATAGATATAGAACAACAACATACCTTACCATGAAAATTTATACATTTATGTTGCCAAGAAAAAAGGTGAAAGGTATGCAAGAATTACCTAATGCTATCATTCAGTTCTACAGTAAAAAAACATGGTTTGCTAATAGTCGTAAAGTCCAATACTAATCTAAGAAGAAAACATAGGGTATGTTTGGCATTCTTAGTAGCTGGAGCGGATCTCTGGAGCGGGTTGCTGGAGCATGTAGCTAGAGCTTATTTTTACATGCTACTTTAACTAGCATGCCATTTAGGAGCTTATTTTTTTAACAAGCTCCTTCAAGCTCTGTCAGCCAAACGAGACTTATTTTTAATAGTAGCTTATTTTTACAAAACAATAAGCTCATGCTACGATAAGCTTTGATAAGCTTACGCGCCAAACATAGCCATAGTTTCCAGATATTACAGAGTAGATAATACGGAATCACGGATATCGAGATCTTACAACTTGCATGAAACTACTAGCGAGAACGATAGACTATAAGAAAACAGAGCCAAAGCTGACATGACAAAGAAGAAACTGGCTTTTAATAGAAGAGTGAAAAGCAGGTAATTCAAGTTCAAGTTCTGAGATTTGATTGTTTCTTTGATCTTCTAATCCTCTAGGGGATTCATTTTTAGTCCATCCCAAGTAGTTTGAGATACATAGCAGAGATTGTTAGAAGACACCCCCCACACACCCACACAAACCCACCCCCGCACCCAACATTATTTGTTGCTCATTCTGAGCAGGTCATAATGTCGCATTCACACATATTAAAATACCCAGCAACTTCGTTATAATATATAGAATAATACCATCCTCCCCCACTTTTCACTTGTCATAGAATCAAGAGTATTACCGTGACCCTCAACAGTTAGTTCTACCTAAGCTTGGTTGTTGTTGTTGAACCTCACAAAGATGCTAAGAATCTTGTCCATAAAAGAAAACAAGAACTTTCACATGACCAGTACTTAACACATAACGCTAAGCTAAACACAGTTTCTAACGACACTAAATTTGCAACGTTCCCAATATCGCATCAGGGGGGAGCTTGCACCTAGTCTATAGATTCATAAAAAAATTTGATTTTGTTGACACACAAGATAAAGAACAACCAACCATTTAAGTGACGCAGACTGTATATAGCTCCTTCTAAGGCACTATCCGTATCAACAATATATTTACGGCCACGACGCTAAATAGATATCATTTCACCATAGACTCAAACTAGACGAGTTCCAGTTATATGTATGCATACAACTATACAGCAACGACAACAAATTTCCCAATATGCCAACAACACAGTGCATATATTCCCGGCTAAAAACTGAAAGAAGTATTCTCAACAACTTAAATATTTGCAATTGAACACAAAATATATTCGTGAATGTCTTATTCAATACATGCTTGTCGTCCTAACTAGTATAGTTGTAACGTATTTCAATCATAAAATCCATTCGTCTGATAATTTCACGATAGCACATATCACTGCTTGAGTCAATAACCTGCTTGATAACCAGAATGTTCTAATCCTGGGTACGACTCAATATATCAGTCAACAACAAAGGCGTACAAATAAAAGAATTAGGTGCATCAAGTAAACATGATAAACAGGCCATAAGTTCACAATGTCAAGTCATTGATTTTAAGTTTCAGCAAAATAAAGAGATATAAAATGATAACCTGTTAAAACGTCGACGCTCCAACTCTAAATCAATCTTCCGATAATC
The DNA here is from genome assembly GCA_025667525.1 of Glebionis coronaria. Lineage (NCBI taxonomy): Eukaryota > Viridiplantae > Streptophyta > Magnoliopsida > Asterales > Asteraceae > Glebionis > Glebionis coronaria. The sequence goes on from CM046880.1 coordinate 405,224,731, forward strand.
AACGCCTTTCTCTTGAAGCAAAACTTCTCTAGGCTTAGCATCACCAAAAGGGTTCACCTTAGGTCTAGGTTTCTCTAACCCATCTCCAGACCGGCCAGATTGTGCACTCCCGGGCCTGCTATTAGAATGAGAACTTGTGGGACGACTGTTGTTTTTCTTAGCTTCAAGTTCCAAATCAGTTTTCTTCCAATCCAAACCTTTCTCAGCCAATATCTCCTCCCTCGGCCTAGCATTTCCAAAAGGATTCGGTTTATCAGTCTTAACCACCGCCTCAGTCGACGCACCGTCACCCTTAGGCGGATCTAACACCAATCTACGCCTCTCAGTCACCCGTTCCTGGCTCACAACTCCACCTCCTCTACTCCACCGATCAGGCTCCGGCCCACCAGAATCACGAAACCCAGAACCAAAAGTAGAAGACCTAGCAGGCGGAGGCGGTGCTATAGGCTTCTTATTCATCGCCCAATTATCAATCTCGTCAGCCCTAGAAAACCCACCTCCTCCAGTATTAACCCCACTCCCAGTCCCACTACCACCAAGCGAACCATACCTATTAGGTCTACTCCCACCATCAAACGCCGCCGCAACCGGTTTCTTACTCCTCGCCCAGTTATCAACCTCGTCAGCCCTAGACGGTTGGTCATACTCCGCAACTCTACCGGGCGCACCCCTACGCTCATTATCATCAAACCCACTATACGACCGCCTATTATTCCCCCACGAACCATCCCCATCCCCCTCCCTATCCCTCCTACTACCCCTCCCACCTCCATAAGAATTAAACCCCCCACCTAACCTCCCATACTGCATTTCCTCAGCGGAACGCTCTTTCGGACCAGTAGGAAGACGCATCATTTCCTCATGAGTCAACCTCGAAACACCCCCACCCATGGTAAACTCTTGCAAGGACATTTTGGTCTTTTTCTTACCTTTATTGGTACTAACAGCCTCTTTTAAACTAGGATAGCTTTGAGGGGGAGCGGCCGCGGCTAAGGCCGCGGCCTGCTCCTTTTCCTCCTCTTCGGCGCGCTCGGCTTCCGCAGCCCACGCGCCTATTTTCCCCCATGTTTTAGACATAACCTAGATCTATAAATTTAACAACTAAAAAGGAACTAGATTTGAACCGTACGGACAACAGAAGGTTTTTAAACTAACAATAATCAAGAATAAAATGTGACCGTTGAATTACCGTAAGTTAACGGAGATGTGTGGTGTTGCGTTGTGTGGTGTGGTGGTTGTTGATGTGTGAATAAAAATGGAATAATCTGGAATAATAATAATAACCTCTGTGTTTGTTTGTTTCTTTGTTTAATAAGGTATTCGGTATATATGTTGTGTTTGGATGCAAGTTTTACCAGTTGGAGGACATCATCGTAAGTGTTTGGAGAATGTTATTGTAATTGTAATTATAATATGTGAAATAATATAAAATTTATGTGAAAGTTTTAATGTAAAAGTAATTTAACTTTTTCATTTAATAGCGTTTATTATAAAAAGATAAAAAATTTCATACGTAACATTTTTTAGCGACTAGTTTGTTAACAAAAAGTTAAAACCACACAACTATATTTAATCATTATCACGTTGATTTCACACATCTTCGATACAACCACAACTTTTATATACTTTTAGCGTTCGAAAACATGTTATTGAACCTCCTTGATGTAATGAACCCTAAAGAATGTTTCTCGCCAACCCTTTCAATATCAAATGCTCTATTTCTCGGGTACTCTAGCCAATACCCGATGACTCCTGAAATTTTTTGCATCAACAACAACCTGGGTTTAACAACAACACATGCTAAACGATGATTTCCAAAACATACAACAAAACCCACCGCTATTCCTCAACATGATCAACCATAAACCCAATTTTCACAATTAATAACACAACCACAAAACAAGTCCCAAAAAAGAGAGGCCGCAAGAAAGGCAAGCTCAAAAAAACAAAGAACCAGAGGCCGATCCCGATCCCGATCCATATTTTGAATAAAATCCTGACGTTTCAAGTGTTTCGGCGTGTTGGCTACCGATCGAAGAAATGTACTTGCAGGGTGTTATGTGTCTTTGAGTGGATAATAGTGTGAAAAAGTAACTTCCATTGTGGAGAAAATAATCCTTTATAAAAAGTGGGTGAATCACGCCCCCTTCATATCTCATAGTCTCTTAACTAGTATAAATCTCTAAATCAGGCAACATACTAATACCATTAGCATCATTAAGATGCAATGAAGCTCTTAAAGAAGCTTCAGTGACATACACAGACCTATTATGAACTCTTGCTTTTATACAAGGTACATCTTGTCGAATAATAGAAGAGGCAGACCTCCAAAATTGCTCAACAACAGATTTAGTACAGTGAGTGCAATTTCAATGTTGCTTCGAAAGAGGAAGCCTGGCATCTCATGAAAAGCACGATTGTCAACATTCTGGTGCAAGTTTGCCACTTAATTGTGTTTAGAGATCACTTGTAGGTTCGCCATTGTTATTTGTGTTGATCGTCGATGAAAAATAGGGTTTTGAAATCGAGGTAATAATTGAGAGATTAGGTGAGTAAACTATGTAACTGGGATGGGTTTATATAGGTTAAGGAAACATGTGAGTGAAGAAACCTCCAAATGTAAACTCTCAAACGGTACGTGTAACAATGGTAACATAGTGGTACATGGATAACTAGCGGTACGTTCATAAGCTTAGCGGTACTTGGTTTCAAAAACGGTACATAAGATAAACCACCGGTACATGTAGAGTAAGTCCGTTGTAATCTATCTTTGGTTGATTATATTAACCTATAAAACATCACAAACAACCACAAGCACTATACATAATATCTATAAATTAGAAATTACAATTAAATCATCCCGTTAACAAATGCAGCCTTACTGATTTAGCATTTCAATATGTGTGATCAAGAATTCAAACCTATTAGTTTCAAAGGCTTTGGTCAACAAATCAACTACATTTTTATTAGTATGAATCTTTAAGACCTATATCATCTTCTTGTCATAAGCATCTCTGATGAAGTGATGCCTGATTTCAATATGTTTGGTCTTGTAGTGAAATACTTGATTCTTCACAATACATATAGTGCTTTCATTATCAATGTAGATTTTGGTGTTCATAAAATTAAACCCATAATCCAACAATTGGTTATGAGTCCAAAGCACTTGTCCACGGCAATGAGCAACTACTACATACTCAGCTTCAGTAGAAGAAGTTGCAACAATTGTCTGCTTCTTGCATTGCCAAGATGTGAGTCTTCTTCCTAGAAATTGACAACCTCATGTTGTGGACTTCTTATCATGCTTTGCTCCAGCATAATCACTATCATAGTAGGCTTCCAAGTCAAATGATGACTCTCTAGGATACCACATATCCAAATTGGGTTGGCCTTTGAGATACTTGAAAATCCTTTTCACAGCATGTAAGTGTGAAACCTTAGGATTGACTTGAAACCTTAAACAAGCACATACTGCAAACATTATGTCAGGCCTAGAAGCAGTAATATACATAAGTGAGCCAATCATGGATCTATATAAGTGTAGATCCACATCAACACCGTGCTCATCTTTGGATAATGACTTCTTGGCTTCAAAGGGTGTACTTGTACTCTTAGATTCCATACTTGTAAATTTATTCAAGATTTCAGCAACATATTTATCCTGGCTGATAAAGATACCATCTATTTTTGTCAAAACCCATCTCCCACCATCGAGTTTCTTTTTCAGGTATGGGTTCATTGTTCTCAGGTATGGGTGGGTGTTTTGTGTTTCGATCTCTCTCTCACACCGAATTGATACAAACACATACACACACAAATCCACAAATCTTGATCAAACCCACGAAGCATAAAATGCATCAAGATCAAAGAATGAAAGATTTAATCTCCAAAATCAGTTGTTGCTGATTCAAAGAATTCTTTTTTTCAGAGATCAAAATATAATGTTGAAATTTGAATCAATGGGTTTGTTTTTGTTTTTTAAATTTTTAGTTAATATAATTTATTTTATGTGGTAATTTATTAAAGATTATATGTGGTTTTTTCTGAGTATTTGTTTGATATTAATAAGAATTATGTTTTTTAGTCAATTTTTTGGGTTTTTTATTTGTTGTTTGCAGGTTGAAGAGTTCGAGTGGAAATGGGCAAAAGCTTCTGCGAGGTGTAATCACCAACTGATAACTCAGATTTTACTTAGTTAAAAAGTTCTTTGATGTGTGTCTAATCGAATTGATTACTGGCTTAAAGTACGACTCAGTTGATTTTGGTAAGCAAATATTTTTGGTTGATTTTAAATGAAAAGTGCAAAGACTTAAAAGTAAAAGACGTTAAAGTAAAATGGCGTTAAAATAATCTAAGTCTAGTTACAATTAAATGGTGTGATATTAAAACTTTGAAAAGTAAAATAATTAAATGACCAAAAAATAAAAGCGTGACGGAAATTAAAATTAGACAAAGTATTAAAATGAGAATGTAAAAATTAAACAAGACAAAACACTAAAAACAATCCCCAATCGGAATATATTCCGATCATACCTCGTCGGAATATCACCAAACCTGTCGGAATGTCGATCGGAAGACTCTGATCGGAATACCTGTCACTTACCCAGATCGGAATACCTCAAGACACCCAGATCGGAATGTTGTAAACCTACCTGGTCGGAATGTTGATTCCGTCGGAATGTGGAATGGAGCTTGGTCGGAATATTGAGCAGAACCCCTGATCGGAATATCGAAGCTATACCTGATCGAAATACCACACAAACACCTCGATCGGAATGAGGGAAAAAGCACCAATCGGAATAACTGTCACTTACCTGATCGGAATACCCAAAACTCCACTGATCGGAATACCAAGGCCCCCCAGATCGGAATGCTGATAGGAATATTAAAACCCTAATCCGATCATTCCAATCGGAATGTATAACCCTTTTCCGATTTGTCAGATCGGAATACGGAAGAAAAGGAACAAAATAAGCTAAAGAAATAAGCTATAACTCAAATAAGCACACTTCTAAAATCCTAAGCAAAACAAGTGTAAGAAAAACTAATAAGCTGAAATCTACAGACTTTTAGAACACGAAATTTATAAGCTTTACGAAAAACAACTTTTATATAAAAAATAACTTTTATAAAAACTTTATAAACTTGAAGATAAACACAATAAGCTATAAAAATCAATGATCTAAAACAATCAAAAGTATTAAAACACAATCTTTAATCAAATAAGCAAGACAAAAAGCATGTAAACATAAAGATCAAGCAAGAAAGAAAGGTAGAATGAGAGATCAAACAAGTAAAGTAAAGGTGCAATAAAGATAAAATTAACTTACTTGAAAATTAAAGTGCAAGACAAGGTAATTAAAGGTGCAAGTAATTAAAGGTGCAAGGTAATTAAATGTGCATAAAAGTAAAGGTGGAAGAACTAGTGTCACTCTAGCCAACAAGAATAAAAATGATAATGATCTAATCTATATATAGGGGAGGATTAGGAAGCTTCCTCCCCTCCTTCATTTTCTCTTAATTGCATCATTAGGCCCTTCCTTCTTAATCTCTTTGTTAATTGCACCATTAGTCCTTAAGCCTTTAAATTCTTCTTTAATCTTGGACTTTAATGACTTTGGGCTCGGGATTTCTTTGAACTCGTCTTTTAATTCTTCAATAAATTAGACTTGAGTTTTTCGGCTTTGGATAAACTTCCGTCTTTTGACTTTTTCTTCGATAAATCTTCAGAATTGGTCTTGGACTTCCGTTCTTTTTCCACTCTTGACTTCTCGTCTTCATCTTTCATCTTTTTCTTCAATAAAAGCCCGTAATTGCCGTGTTTTCTCCACTTTTCACAATTTCGTCCTAAATCACAACAAAAACACAAACCACGCATAATTCCGACATAAAAGACATAAAATACACGTTTTGGCTCGGTTATTATTGTAATTAAGTGGTAAAAAGGATGGGTGTTTACACACCTGTCAAATCCCCTACACTTGACCATTGCAATGTCCTCATGCAATGCATTAGTTACAAAGCATGTTTACATTTTTCATCATAATCAATCCACATTGGCCTTTATTAAAGAGATAGAAAACTATAAACATTCAAAGTAAAGAAATCAAAAGCATACCTTGGGTTTTGGAAATGTCATGAATAATCATCATCCTCAAGTTTTCACTTTCTCCAAACCAAGCTTAAAAACGAGATCATTGTTATTATAAGTTAGTAGACTAACACGAACTCATGTGGGCCAATTATTCACTTAGACTCCCTTATTCCTAGGGGTATCTCTTATATTTTATTATTGTCTTGAATGATCACGAGGATGCATTGTTGACTTATTTCGATAGTTTATTAGGCTGAAAATAAAGTGAACGATTTAATCAATAGTTAGCTAAAGGACAAAATCTTTTAAAACTGCTTCTCGGGACCTCATAAAGTTCATATCTTGGCATAACTCGCTTCGCGATTTGAGACCTTTCTCAGACCGATATTTGGCAGCGACTTTATACTTCAAACCTTGAGAGACGTTTATGAAATTATGGTCTTCTCTTCATAATGGAATTTCTTCACTTGAAGTTTTGAGAGATTCATACTTGGACCACGACTTCTTCATTTTTCTCCAATCTTTATTTTGGACTTTGATATACAACGATCCGCCTCCTTTTTGACTTGGATCTATTTATCCTCATACCTTGCTAGGGTCTTTTCGGATACACTTCTCCATGACTTTTGGGGAGTTTTTGCTTTTCTTCGTGTGTCTCGATCCTTCATATTGATTTTCGATAAATGATTCTTCACATCACTTTGGATCTTTAGCAACAAAATATAGCCCTCATGCCTTGTTAGGGCCTTTTTGGACTCGCCAATCTTCGCATCCCGCTTCAATAAGTTATGCCTTGGCTATGAACTCTAATCCATACCGAGCAACTTTTAAACGATCTTGGGCTAGAAGCTAAGTAACTTTTCAAATCGTACAACCTTATTTATTGCAGATAAATTTATTAGCAGGCGTTGGGAGAATAGGCTCATAATTAACTCGCATAAATTCACGAAAGAATACCAAACTTATAATTGACTCTATCATCTCTCGTTCTCCACAGTTCAAAATCTCAAGGAATGAGACTCGTGGATGCTTAGCCTATTAAATCAAAGTTTTAGGTTTTCGAGTCGCCTATAGGATCTTGCAAACTCTTAGACTTTTTCAAGTTTAGAAATCGCGTTTTAAAGTTCCCTTGATAAACGACTCTCTAGGATCAATTAGAGGAACTTGCGAAAAGTTCTTGTTCTTAACCCGTGAGAGTTAAGACTTTCGCGTTTTATAGCTCCCTATATAAAAGCCTAGCAAAACTTGACTTAAACACGTTAAGGATACTAGCTAGAGTAACTTAGATAAGTAAACTCGGGTTGAGTCAAAAGATTCACAACGTTTGAAAATTAAAACCACTTTATTAAACATTTATTCTAGCAAAGAAAGAAAATAACTATACAAAGGGAAAAACTATAGGCCAAAATAGATCAAAAATTTTGAAAAATGTCGAAAAATTGATTTTCCGGTTAAAATGAGGACAAATACAAGGAAAAGGCCACTTAACTTCGATAGAAGTCCCCCCTACACTTAATATAAACATTGTCCTCAATGTTTAAGCATGTGGGAGTAAACTCCCCTACACTTAGGATATTGTGCACTTTGTTTAAATCTCGCTAAGGAAAAGACAACTAAAGAGATTCCTATTTTAATATTGAGAAAATATAAAATAGTGAATCGAAAAGAGTTTAGGATAGAACCGGGATAATGGAACACAGAATCACGGGTCGTCAAGAATCATCAAGAGTGTGTCTTTGAAGCGCGAATCCCTGATTAAGAGAGGAGAGGAAATAGCAAACAAAAGGGTCTCCCCTACACTTATGATAAAGAAAGCGAAATGATAGATGCATGGGTTGCCTCCCAAGAAGCGCTTGATTTTTGTTAACCGAGTCTTGAGCCTGACTCGACCTTGATCATCATAGGGGGAAGCATGAAACATATCCACCAGGATCAAAGACATAGTTTTCGTCCATCAAATAGCACAAGCTTAAGGCGAACAAGGCAAGCCAAAGAAGAATAGGCAAGGTTCCCTTAAGCAAAGATGGAGCACGGTGGAAGCAAGGGTGAAGTGGTGCAAGCAGATTTCCATAAGTTCCAAAGATATTTCCTTTTATTTCATCAGGTGGATACTGAGATGGCTTAAAGATTGCAATACCGGGGTCGAACACCTTTTCCTTTAAGGGAAAATAGCACTCAGGCTCAGCAGAGTGTGAAGAAGATCCGCGAAGAAGCACAACCTCGTCCTCAGAAGATGGACAAAGAGGTGTTAAATCATATGTGCTGCGGATATTGGTGTCGACCGGTTTCTTCTCCTTAGAAAGTATTTTCTTCAAATCCAAAGTAGGATCAAGACGATAATCTTCAAAGTCCAAAGGAGGTGCATCACTCTCATGAGGGAAGTAAGTGTTGAGAAACATAGAGAAGTCTTCCTCAAATGAGTAATCGTCCAAAGTAGGATCGAGTGATGGCGGAGGATCTTCATCATGTGAAAATCGCTCGAAAGAGTATCGGCCTCATCGAAATTATCATACGTGGGCAGCTCGGGATACTCAGAAATAAGGTCATCATAATCATCCGAATCTGAGCTAGAATCATCATCATCATAAGCATCAAAGATCGGTGGAGAATCATAAATGGGAGAAGGTTCTAAATTGAACCGAGAATCATCCACATCATCTTGAAAAAGTGGATTATCAATGGAAGAATCGAATATAGGATTGTTGTAGACTACAAAATCATCAATCACATTTATCATATTCACTGATTCTCGGCCTCCAAAGGATTTACTTGTAAGCTTTCCCATTTTAAACACGTGTGCATCATCCCCGACTCTTAAGATTAACTCACCTTCGGCCACATCCACTAAAGCTCGTCCGGTTCTCAAGAATGGCCGACCAAGTATTAAAGGAATACGAGGGTCCATTTCATAATCAACAACGACAAAGTCGACCGGGAAAGTAAATGTGCCAACTTTGATGAACACATCTTCGACATACCAACAGGGTAAGCGAGAGTGCGATTTGCAAGTTCAAGAGTCATCTTTGTTGGAGTAAGGTCGGGTAATGATAGTGTTTTCCAAACACTCAAAGGCATAAGATTAATACTAGCCCCGAGATCAGCAATGGCAGTAAATTCTTCAGTTTTGTTGAACACGCAAGGCAACACAAAACGACCGGGATCTCCAAGCTTTTCCGGAAGTTCTTTGAGAATAACTGCAGAGCAGTTTTCATTTAAGCGTGTGTTGGCGAGTTCAATCAACTTCTCCTTCTTGTTAAGCAATTCCTTAAATGCTTTAACAAATTTGGGTATGTGGACAAGTGCTTCAAGAAAGCTAATGTTGAAGTTCATTTGAGAGATCATCTTCACATAGCGCGACACTTCAGCGTCATCCTTGGTTAGCATTTTGGTCTTGCCTAAACGAGAGGGATAAGGGATATTGGGTTTGGGTGGTGAAGGTGAAGGTGTAGTAGGTAAAGGTTGAGATGTTGAAGGTTCCTTCCTAGAGACATCGTCATGACGAGGCGGAGACGGTAATGGTGCACTAATACTAGGTGTAGGAGGAGTAGGGATAAATGGTGGTGGAGGAGGTGTAGATGATGGGGGTGGGATTGGTGGATTGACAATGGTAATTCCACTACGAGTAGTAATAGCACTCACATTTGCTCGCGGATTGGTGACGGTGTTTGAAGGTAGAGAACTCAAAGTAGAAGGTTGAGCTGCGGGCAAGAAACTAGCAAGCATATTCTTCAAATCATTGGTTTGATTGCTGAAGGAGGATTGAATATTATCTCGAAGCTCGGATCTAATCTCATTTCCTTGCTTGGTAATATCTCCTTTAAGATTGATAATTTGGCTCTGCAGATTCTTGATTTGCTCACCGTGGGTTCTCATGATGGCTTCAACATCGTGGTTAATGGGTGGGGTTTGTTGGGCGGGTGGGTGATAAGGATTAGAAGCTCTTGGTGGGATTTGGTTGCTTCTATTGTAGTTGTTGGTGGGGTTTTGGTTTTGAGGAGAAAAATTGGGTGAAAGGTAGTTGTTGGACCGGTAGCTCAGCAAATTTCTATCCCCTTGTTGTCGAGCTTGGTAATTTTACGGTGAATAATTACCATAAGCTGCATACACATTTTCCGGATTTCCTTGTGTCGAAGGACAATCGGTGTATGAGTTAGGACCACCGCATGTTTCACAAGGATTAGCAACCGCTTTCACTTGTTGTTGTTGTTGGTTTGAAGCGAGAAGCGTGATACTTTTGCTCATTTCAGTCATCATGCGGGTGAGTTCGGTCATATCAGGGTTTGCTGAGGTGGAGGAAACATTGACTCTCGGGTTGTTCCTTGAAGAAGCGGAGGAATCCCAGTTTTTATGATGAGTAGTCATGTTCTCAATAAGCTCTCTACACTCCTCGGGTCTCCTTTTCATAAATGTGCCACCGGCGGCTGCATTAATCGTATCACGATCTCGAAAAGTCAAACCGTTGTAGAAAGTATCAATTAAGGTCACAGGGAGCATGTTGTGGTTTGGACAACGATCAATCAAGACATTATATCTTTCCCAAGCATCAAAAATAGATTCATCGGGTTCTTGCATGAAACCGCTGATTTGATTGCGAAGGCTTGTGACCATGGATGGTGGAAAGTAGCGCGACAAAAAGCGTTGAGTCATGTCATCCCAAGTGTGAATAGAATTCTTCGGGAGATGATCAAACCATTTCTCGGCATGATGCGATAAAGTATGTGGGAAGAGTTGTAGGCGAAGAACATCCATTGTGGCACCAGGCAACTTCATGCTTTGGGTGATTGTAATGAACTTGTCAAGGTGTTTGTTGGCATCATCATCAGGCAATCCACGAAATGGGTTAGGTTGCACTTGCTGAATCATGTGGTGCTTCAACGAAAACTCCGGAGCGTTGATTTGCATCGGCGCAATCGGTCCTCCTCGTACAAACATGGTAGGTTGACAAAGCTCCTCCATTGTCCGAAGATCGGGTTGTGGAAGAACATTGTTGTTATTGTTGAGGTGCGGTGGATGATTATTGTTGACACCTGACATACTTAAATCTTCTTGAGTCTCGGGCTCTTGATAATTAGAAGATCTAGTACGCATACACCTAAAAATGCAAAAGAAAAAGAAACCAAACACAAAGACAATATATATACACAATAAAGATAAAATCTTTTTGGAGTTTTGAAATGTTTAATTTTTATGTATTTTTATCAATTTTTAATTTTTATGATTTTTTGAATTTTTTTATGCAAGAAAAATAACGCTCACAAGTGAACGGATCCCAAAAAGCAACGCGTCTTTCACAGAAAACCGTTAATATTTACGAAAAGAGCCGGCAGCGGCGCCATTTGATAACACAGATTTTACTTAGTTAAAAAGTTATTTGATGTGTGTCTAATCGAATTGATTGCTGGCTTAAAGTACGACTCAGTTGATTTTGGTAAGCAAATATTTTTGGTTGATTTTAAATGAAAAGTGCAAAGATTTAAAAGTAAAAGACGTTAAAGTAAAATGGCATTAAAATAATCTAAGTCTAGTTACAATTAAATGGTGTGATATTAAAACTTTGAAAAGTAAAATAATTAAATGACCAAAAAATAAAAGCGTGACGGAAATTAAAATTAGACAAAGTATTAAAATGAGAATGTAAAAATTAAACAAGACAAAACACTAAAAACAATCCCCAATCGGAATATATTCCGATCATACCTCGTCGGAATATCACCAAACCTGTCGGAATGTCGATCGGAAGACTCTGATCGGAATACCTGTCACTTACCCAGATCGGAATACCTCAAGACACCCAGATCGGAATGTTGTAAACCTACCTGGTCGGAATGTTGATTCCGTCGGAATGTGGAATGGAGCTTGGTCGGAATGTTGAGCAGAACCCCTGATCGGAATATCGAAGCTATACCTGATCGGAATGCCACACAAACACCTCGATCGGAATGAGGGAAAAAGCACCAATCGGAATAACTGTCACTTACCTGATCGGAATATCCAAAAATCCACTGATCGGAATACCAAGGCCCCCCAGATCGGAATGCTGATAGGAATATTAAAACCCTAATCCGATCACTCCAATCAGAATGTATAACCCTTTTCCGATTTGTCAGATCAGAATACGGAAGAAAAGGCACAAAATAAGCTAAAGAAATAAGCTATAACTCAAATAAGCACACTTCTAAAATCCTAAGCAAAACAAGTGCAAGAAAAACTAATAAGCTGAAATCTACAGACTTTTAGAACACGAAATTTATAAGCTTTACGAAAAACAACTTTTATATAAAAAATAACTTTTATAAAAACTTTATAAACTTGAAGATAAACACAATAAGCTATAAAAATCAATGATCTAAAACAATCAAAAGTATTAAAACACAATCTTTAATCAAATAAGCAAGACAAAAAGCATGTAAACATAAAGATCAAGCAAGAAAGAAAGGTAGAATGAGAGATCAAACAAGTAAAGTAAAGGTGCAATAAAGATAAAATTAACTTACTTGAAAATTAAAGTACAAGACAAGGTAATTAAAGGTGCAAGGTAATTAAATGTGCATAAAAATAAAGGTGGAAGAACTAGTGTCACTCTAGCCAACAAGAACAAAAATGATAATGATCTAATCTATATATAGGGGAGGATTAGGAAGCTTCCTCCCCTCCTTCATTTTCTCTTAATTACATCATTAGGCCCTTCCTTCTTAATATCTTTGTTAATTGCACCATTAGTCCTTAAGCCTTTAAATTCTTCTTTAATCTTGGACTTTAATGACTTTGGGCTCGGGATTTCTTTGAACTCGTCTTTTAATTCTTCAATAAATTAGACTTGAGTTTTTCGGCTTTAGATAAACTTCCGTCTTTTGACTTTTTCTTCGATAAATCTTCAGAATTGGTCTTGGACTTCCGTTCTTTTTCCACTCTTGACTTCTCGTCTTCATCTTTCATCTTTTTCTTCAATAAAAGCCCGTAATTGCCGTGTTTTCTCCACTTTTCACAATTTCGTCCTAAATCACAACAAAAACACAAACCACGCATAATTCCGACATAAAAGACATAAAATACACGTTTTGGCTCGGTTATTATTGTAGTTAAGTGGTAAAAAGGATGGATGTTTACACACCTATCACCAACATATACTGATAAGATTGTAAATAAATTTATTATTTTGATTGAGTTTTACCCATATTTCAATTTTCAATTTGGTTGTTTTTAGTTTTTATTTTTAAAAATGATGTTTAGGTGACAGTTGGAAGATATCTCCGTAGTCAAGCTATCTAAAACCATCATCAAGGAACACTCAAACTTTGATCTAATTTCTTAATGTATTCAAAAAGGTTTGTTTGCAATATGCAAATAGGTGTTCTTCAAATATCTTTTTATGCAGCTTTGCTTTATTAGGGTTTCTTTTCGAAAATAATTGATTTTTATTATATGTATCAATCTTTTTTCCAGTCCATGGTATGAGCAATCGAACCTCAAGGGCGGTTAAGTTTATTCAGGTAAATAATGAATTTTCCATATGCCATGTAAATGCTTTTGTTAATATTACAGCTTTTTGTTTCAGATTATGAATGTGTTTGTTTCGTAGTTTTTTTGTGATTCATGTGAGAAAATCAATTGTTGATAAAGGACCACCTAAAGACACGCTGGATTCAATGGTTTTTTTTTATAATGCCAACAATGATCTTACACTATAGCGTATGCATTTTTATCAACAAAGAATCCGTTTTTGATACTAAAAACTTATTGTGAAAGTTGTAATGATTGATAACCAGGTTCTTTTCGTTTATGATCTGGACAATAATGTATATCTCCTATGCTTCTCGAAGATATTGAAAAAAAATATGAAAAGACCCAGGAATTACTAAAATATGCATGCCTAACTCTAAGTTTTAGGTTGTATTGGTATGTATTGCTCTTCCTTATGTGTTTCAGATATCTGTTTTAGCCATACGATCTGATAGGTGTGTAAACACCCATCCTTTTACCACTTAATTCTGGCTAAAACAAGACCAAAACACGTATTTAATATCATTTGTTTGGAATTATGCGTGGTTTTTGTGTTTATTGTGTTTTCAGAGCTAACCGGATGAATATTAAAGAAAACATGGGATTACACGGGTTTTATCAAGGAAAAATACTAAAGACGAAGCCTATTATCCAAGAGATGCAAAAGATTTGAAGTCAATGGGCCTATTTGAAGATTTATCGAAGAAAAGGACCAAAGATGGAAGATTTACATATGTCGAAGAAACTCAAGTCTATTTAACGAAGAAATTAAAAGACGAGTTGGATTTAATCGTCGACAAATCCCGAATCAGAATCGAAAACGTCAACTTTTCTGAAAAGACGAGAAGACAAGAAGAAAGGGATAAAGCCCACTCACCAACCAACCATTAGGACTATAAAAGGATTTTTCCTTCACACAATTAGGGAGTTAGCTTTATTTTTCTTTTCCCAGTTCTTTGGTTCGTAGCCTCACCAACACCTTTAGGGTGTTTGGTGATTTTTCATTTTTCCTTCAATCTTGTAAGTGTTTGATCATTACTATTGTTAACTTTTACATTAATCTTTGAATCCAATCTTCCTATTCATCTTGTTCATCTCCTTTTCTATTCAAAGTTTTCAAGTTCTTGGTTGATTAATTTTAATCTTTTAAACGTGGTTGATTTTGTATTTTTATTGTTGGGATTTGTTACTTATGGTATTTAAATGATTATTGGTTGATTTGGTAAAACCTTTTTGAGTAATTTGGTGATTTGATTCGAAAATCGTTTTTGCTGTAACTGCTACTGTTCTTCATCCAGACTTTCAGAATAGACAAATTTCTGTTTCCCTTATTCGGAATTTTGGATATTCCGAATAGGGGTATTTACTTTCCCCTTACTCGGAATCTTTCGAATATTCCGCATAGCAAGATTTTCCATTTTCTTACTCGGAATAATTAACATATTCCAAATTGACCACTTTCCGAATTGGCCGATTTGTTTTTCTCTTATTCGGAACTTTTCATTTATTCCGAATAGAACTTTCTTTTCCGCATAAGGCTATTTTCCGAATAGGATTTCTTTCCGAATAGTTTGTTTTCCGAATAGCAATTTTCAGCATTTCACTTTTATTCCGCATAGGATTGTTTTCCGAATAGCAACTTATATTCCGAATAGGGTCTGTTTTCCGAATTGAGCATTTATTCCGCATAGGGTTAGTTTTCCGCATAGGTTTATTTTCCGAATTGAGCATTTATTCCGCATAGGGTTAGTTTTCCGAATAGGGTAGTTTACCATTCACTGTTTGATTTAAATTGTTAAGTCTAGTTCTACTTTCTAATTGTTTTAAGCCTAAATCTTTCTTTACGTTATTCATTTCCCGGTTTAGTAGATTAGAAAACCAAACCCCTTTTTGACACCAAGAACAAATCATTCCACTTAAAACTGAGATCAATTCGAGAGGATATCGAGAGTAAAATTGAACCATTCAAAAATACTTGTAGTAAATCTGAACCTAAGCAAAATAATTTGTATTAAATGGCGCCGCTGCCGGCTCTTCTCGTTAAGATCAAAAGTTTTTTGTGAGAACTTGGATTTTGGGATCCGTTCCCCGTGAACGTTACTTTTTCACAAAAATTTTCAAAAAATCCTAAAAAAAATATAAAATTTTCAAAAATACAAAAAAATTAAAAAACATAAAAACCAAAAATATCTTTGCTTTGTTTTTCTTTGTTCGTTCTTTTGCAGGTGTATGCGCACTCGATCCACGTCTTATCAAGAGCCCGAGCCTCTCGATAACTTAGACATGGCTGGTGTACAAAACAACAATAACATACCACCTCCGAACAACAATAATAACAACAACAACCCGCCTTTCAACAACATGAACAATAACAACAACAATGAGCCTCTTCCGGATAATCGGCCGATGATTGAATTGCTACAAGCTCATGTAGATGGCAACACGGATCAAATTGTCATACCTCCAATTGCCGCCAACAATTTTGAGCTAAAATCAGGCTTTATCCAGATGGTCTCCGCTCAACCATTCTTGGGACGTACCATTGATGACCCACATGACCACATCAAGAGATTCTTGCAACTCACTAACACGGTCAAGTTCAATGGTGTTCCACAAGAGGTTATAAGGTTACAACTTTTTCCCTTTTCTTTAGAGGGACAAGCCCGACATTGGCTTGCTAAGGAACCGCCACAGAGTATTCTCTCGTGGACGGATTTGGAAACAAAGTTCATCAATTACTTTTTCCCACCCTCTCGTACTACCGCTTTGCGGAATGAGATCATAAATTTTGAACAAAAGTACGATGAGTCGTTCAGTGAATCTTGGGATCGTTTTAAAGATCTTTTAAGAAAATGTCCACAACATGGTTTTACCAAAGTATATCAAATTAATACTTTTTACAATGGTTTAAGCATGAGTGACCAAGATTCACTGAACAGTGCCTCGGGGGGTAATCTATTGGCTAAGACTTCCAATGCTGCTTGGGACATCATTGAGAATAAATCTCGTGTGCAAACCAAGAGTGTTCGGACCAATGTCGCTAGTGCTAGCACAAGTGACAGCGACAAGCGATTGGACAAAATCACTACGCTTCTTGAATCGCTTGTCACCCATACCGTCAGCAACAACAACAGCAACCACTCTAAAAACGCTCAAGTTAACGCTGTCAGCCAACCTTGTGAGATATGCGGTGGTCCTCACTCTTACACAACTTGTACTGCCACCCAAGATTACCCTGCAGAGAATGTGAATGCGGCTTATGGCACCTATCCTCAACCTGCTTATCAAGCTCGACCTCAAGGTGACCGTAATTTGCTTAGCTACCGCGCTAACAATTATCTTTCCCCACCTGGTTTTCCCCCAAACAACCCAAACCAACAACAAAACCTCAATCGCCCTTCTCAACAACAACAACAGCCTCGACAACCATACATACCTCCTCACAAGCAGCAACAACCACCTCAACGTAACAACCAAGTTTACCAACAACCTGCTTATCAACCACCCGCATACAATACTCCTCCCAACCAACCCACCGCTCTTCACCAAGAAGTGGAAACTTATATGAGGACTAACGATGTAATAGTGGGAAATCTTCAGAGAGAAGTGCTCAACCTGAAAGCAGACTTGGTCAAGCAAGGAAACGATTTGAGAGCCGACATGAGAAATACGTTGGATACCCAAACGAATGACTTGAAGAACATGATGGCTAGTTTCTTCCAAAGTAATCAACCCTCTTCCTCGGGTACTCTTCCGAGTAACACCGTTGCGAATCCAAGAGGGGAGATGAAAGCAATCACCACTCGCAGTGGTAAAGGTACCAAGGAACCCGAGCTTCCTATACCTCCACCGGTGGTTGTGACTAAGGAGAACGAGTCACCTGCTCCTATTCCTCATCCTTCTCCTTCCCCAATTTCTCCACCTCTTCCTTCTACCCCTCCTCCACCCAAGGATGTGAGTGATCCTATTCTTCCAAAGCCTTCCTCTTCTTCCAATATACCTTATCCATCTAGGTTGAGGAAAGAGAAGCTCAAAAGCAAGGATGATATTCAGGTTTCGAATTTTCTTAAGATGTTTAAACAACTGAATTTCAATATCTCCTTCGCTGAGGCTCTCGCTCACATGCCTAAATATGCGAAAATGTTTAAAGATCTTCTGAGCGACAAGGAAAAGCTCCTCGATATTGCAAACACCCAACTTAATGAGAATTGCTCTGCAGTGCTCTTAAGGAAATTGCCAACCAAGCTTGGTGATCCGGGTCGTTTTCTTATCCCTTGCAATTTCCCGGGAGTAGAGAATTGCATGGCCCTAGCCGATCTAGGTGCCAGTATTAATCTCATGCCTCTAAGTGTTTGGAAGCAATTATCTCTCCCAGAGCTAGTCCCCACCAAAATGACTTTGGAATTGGCTAACCGTACGGTTGCTTATCCAGTGGGGATAGCCGAAGACGTCATTGTAGGAGTCGACAAATTCACCTTTCCTGCTGATTTTGTTGTCGTCGACTACGAGATGGACCCTCGCGTGCCACTAATTGTTGGTCGTCCATTCTTGAGGACCGGTCGCACTCTCATTGATGTTGAAGCCGGTGAGCTTATCATGAGAGTGGGTGACGATAAAGTAGTCTTCAACATGGGAAAGTTGTCTAAACAACCTTATTCATATGAGAGTGTTAATTGTATTGACGTTCTTGATAAGGCTTGTGAAGAACACTTTAATGATGCTTGCAAAAGTATTCCTACCTCTCTTCCCAATGTTGAGACCGTGTCCTCTATTGATTCATCATTGTCTCTATTTGGAGATAGTGATTTGTTTTGGAACAATCTTGAAGACACCATGGGAGATGTGAATTTAGCTACTGATGATTCTCCTACCGATGGGGATGAAGACATGCATTTCTTTGACAATCTTCTCCACGAAGACACTATTTCTCCTCCATCTCCCACGGTCATTGCTATCGATACTCCGACTTCGAATACGCCTCCCGTCGAAAATCCTCCGGATTTAGAACTTAAGGAGTTGCCGCCCCATCTTGAGTATGTATTCCTTGAAGAAGAGAAGAAGTCGCCAGTCATCATTGCTAAGGACTTGAAGGAAGACGAAAAATCTCGCCTCATCGGCGTGCTTAAAGATCACAAAAAGGCGATTGCTTGGAAGATTTCTGATATTCGTGGAATTGATCCTCACTTCTGCACACACAAAATTCTCATAGACGACGACTTTAAGCCCACAATTCAAAGCCAACGACGGGTGAATCCAAAAATACATGAAGTCATCAAAACAGAGGTTATCAAACTTCTTGATGCGGGTATGATTTACCCTATTTCGGATTCACCATGGGTTAGTCCAATCCATTGTGTGCCCAAGAAGGGCGGAATAACCGTTGTTCCCAATGAACACAACGAGTTGATTTCCACTCGTCTCGTTACTGGGTGGAGAGTTTGTATAGACTACCGCAAACTCAATGATGCCACGAGAAAGGATCATTTCCCTCTACCTTTTATGGACCAAATGCTTGAACGTTTAGCGGGTAATGAATATTACTGCTTTCTTGATGGTTTCTCGGGTTATTTTCAAATACCCTTCGATCCCCAAGATCAAGAGAAGACAACATTCACTTGTCCCTATGGCACATTTGCTTACAAAAGAATGCCTTTTGGCTTATGCAATGCCCCCGGGACTTTCCAAAGGTGCATGTTAGCTATCTTCCATGACATGGTTGAACAAACCATGGAAGTCTTCATGGATGATTTCTCGGTCTTTGGGGATTCCCTCTCTTCTTGCCTTGCCAATTTGGAACGTATGCTTAAGCGGTGCGAAGACACTCGCCTTGTTCTGAATTGGGAAAAATGCCATTTTATGGTAAAAGAAGGCATCGTGCTGGGACACAAGATTTCCAAAGCCGGTCTTGAAGTAGACCGTGCTAAAGTCGATGTTATCGCCAAGTTGCCTCCACCTTCAACCGTGAAGGGTGTGAGAAGTTTTCTGGGTCATGCTGGCTTCTACCGTCGATTCATCAAAGATTTTTCTCAAATCGCTCGCCCGATGACCCACCTCTTGGAAAAAGATACTCCTTTTATCTTTTCCGAATAGTGCCTTGAAGCCTTCAACTCGCTTAAGGATAAGCTAACTAAGGCACCAGTCTTGGTTACCCCTAATTGGGAGCTGCCTTTCGAGTTAATGTGCGATGCTAGTGATTTTGCTATTGGAGCGGTTCTTGGACAAAGAGTGAACAAACACTTCCAACCGATCCATTACGCTAGCAAGACAATGACAGGGGCACAATTGCATTATACGACAACCGAAAAAGAGCTTTTAGCTGTTGTCTATGCCTTTGAAAAATTCCGCCCCTATCTTGTCCTTTCTACAACAATTGTGTACACCGATCATTCCGCGCTGAAGTACTTGTTGACAAAGCAAGATTCCAAACCAAGACTTCTTCGCTGGGTTTTGCTGCTCCAGGAATTTAAAATCGAAATTCGCGATAAAAAAGGAGCAGAAAACCTAGCCGCGGATCATCTCAGCAGACTTGAGGATCCTTACCAGGGGGATCATCCAAACAAAGAAATCAATGATTCTTTTCCCTTGGAGACCTTAATGTCTATAAACTCGAAGTCGAATGAAACCCCGTGGTTTGCGGACTTTGCAAACTACTTGGCGGGTGGAATTCTCAAGGAAGGGTTGACATCCCAACAAAAGAAAAAGTTCTTCACCGACATCAAGACTTACTTTTGGGACGACCCTTACCTATTCAAACAATGTGCCGACCTGATTATTCGCCGATGTGTTGATGGACCGGCAGCTTCGGAAATCCTTGATGCTTGCCACAAAGGACCCACCGGTGGTCACTTTGGTCCTAACTACACCGCCAAAAAAGTGTTTGATTCGGGATTTTATTGGCCCTCCATATATCGTGACGCTCACGATATGGTTAAACGCTGTGATGTTTGCCAAAAACAAGGCACAATCACACATAAAGACGAGATGCCTCGGAATTTCATTCAAGAGTGTGAAATCTTTGATGTTTGGGGTATCGACTTTATGGGGCCATTCCCTTCTTCTAAAGGAAACAAATACATCCTTGTAGCCGTTGACTACGTCTCCAAATGGGTTGAAGCCAAAGCTTTACCCACTAATGACGCAAGGGTGGTTTGTAACTTTTTGAAAGCTCTTTTCGCTAGATTCGGTGTGCCTCGTGCCATTATTAGTGATCGTGGGACTCATTTCTGCAATGACCAATTTGCTAGAGTCATGGCTAAGTACGGTGTAAACCATCGTCTTTCCACAGCCTACCACCCACAAACTAATGGCCAGGCTGAAATATCCAACCGAGGACTTAAGCGAATTCTGGAAAGAACCGTGGGAGAGAATCGTGCCTCATGGGCTGATAAACTTGATGATGCTTTGTGGGCTTTCCGTACTGCATACAAGACTCCGATTGGTTGCACACCTTATCGTCTTGTGTACGGGAAAGCGTGCCACCTCCCCATTGAGTTGGAGCACAAGGCTTACTGGGCCTTGAAGTGGGCTAATTTTGATATTAACAAAGCCGGTGACCTACGCAAGATCCAACTCAACGAGCTCAATGAACTCCGTAATGAGGCTTATGAAAACTCTTTGATCTATAAGGAGAGGACTAAGCTCATTCACGACTCTAAGATTAAGAACCGAGAGTTCCATGTTGGAGACAAAGTCTTACTTTTTAACTCTCGGTTGAAAATCTTCTCGGGCAAGCTCAAATCTCGTTGGTCCGGCCCATTCACCATTGCCCAAATTTTTCCATATGGTACTATCGAGCTCGCTCAACCTAATGGACCTAATTTTAAGGTGAATGGCCAACGAGTGAAGTTGTACTTTGGTGAGGACACCTCTCAGGAGGTGATTCCATCCCTCACCACGTTCCCCATGAACTAATTTTGGGTCGAGTCAGGCTCGTGACTCGGTTATCAAAAACAAGCGCTCCTCGGGAGGCAGCCCGAGTATCTATCCTTTTATGTTTTAACCTCCTAAGTGTAGGGGGACCTTTATAGGTTCTTTGTCTTTGTGTGGTGATGTGATTACAGGGATTAGTGCACTCTTGGATTCTTTGAAGAACCGTGCTCCCGTGTTATCCGAAATCCGGTTCTATCTCTCAACTATCGTGATTCAATTTTCTTCATACTCACATTTGAAATTGATCACTTTAGTCGTCTCTTCCTTAACTTGAGTTAACCAACGTGCACAATGTCATAAGTGTAGGGGAGACTTTTCCCACATGCTTAAACATTGAGGACAATGTTTATCTTAAGTGTAGGGGGGACTTCTATCGAAGTTTTAAGTGGACTTTTCCATGAAAATGCCTTCATTCAACCGGAAAATCCTCTTTTTCAACATTTTTCAAATTTTTAATTAACTTTGGCCACTTAGTCGTAATTTTTAAATTTTTTATCATTGCTTTCGTATGTATATATCCCGCAATAAAGTCAAATTTTAATAAAGTGGTGTAGCTAGTTTAGAAATCTTTGACATATTAGGCCAGTTGCATTTATTTTGACTCAACCCGAATAGACTTATCCAAGTTTATTCTAGCTAGTATCCTTAACCATGTAGACCTTAATTGGTTTATTAGGCTAAGTATCCACGAGTCTCATTACTTGAGATTTTAAATTGTGGAGAACGAGAAATGATAGAGTCAATTATAAGTCGGTATTCTTGCACAAGCTCACTTGGTGTAATTATTTGCCTATTCTCCCATCAGTTGCTAATAATTTATCTGCAATAAGTAAGGTCATACGATTTGAAAGGTTACTTAGCTTCTAGCCCAAGATCGTTTAAAAGTTGCTCGGTAATGATAAGAGTTCATAGCCAAGGCATAACTTATGAAGCGGGGCGCGAAGATTGGCGAGTCCGAAAAGGCCCTAACAAGGCATGAGGATTCAAATTTTATTGCTGAAGATCCAAAGTGATGTGAAAAGCATTATTCCTAAAATCAATATGAAGGATCAAGACTCACGACGAAAAGCAATCAACTCCCATAAAGATCATGGAGAAGTCTATCCAAAAAGACCCTAACAAGGTATGCGGATAAATAGATCCAAGTCCGAAAAGGAGGCGGATCGTTGTATCTCAAAATCCCAATTAGAGATTGAAGAAATAATCATGAAGTCATGGTCAACAAAGTTGGAGTACCCCTCAAAAGTCTCCAAGTGAAGAAACTCTATTATGATGAGAAGACCATTATCTCAAGAACGTCTCTCGAAGATATGAAGTATGTAGTACATGCCAAATATCGGCCCGAGAAAGGTCTCAAATCGTGAACCAAGTTATGCCAAGATATGAACTTTTTGATATCCCGAGAAGCAGTTTTAAGAGATTTTGTCCTTTAGCTAACCATTGATCAAATCGTCCTACTTTGCTTTCAGCCTAAATAAACTATCGAAATAAGTCCAAAAATGCATCTTCATGATCATTCTAAGACAAAAATAAAATATAAGAGATACACAGGAATAAGGGAGTTTAAGCATTTAATTAAGCCATGTGTGTAAGTGTTTGATTTACTAACTTATAATAACAATGATCTCGTTTTCAAGCTAAGTTTGGGGAAAGTGAAACTTGAGGGTGATAAATCTTCGCAGCACCTAAGCCCTAATGTAAGTCATTGATTTCTTTGCAAGTTATTTCCATGTAGCTATTTTCAAGTGAAAATGGTTTTCTATCCTTTTGTTTCCGTTTAAGTTTTAATATCTTTTAGTACTTTAAATTTTTGTTTAGTAATATGTGAACAAGGCCAAGGGTGATTAATTATGAGAAAAATGTAAAATTGCTTTATCACTAAGCATTGCATGAGGGCATGGCAATGGTTAAGTGTAGGGGATTTGATAGGTGTGTAAACACCCATCCTTTTACCACTTAATTCTGGCTAAAACAAGACCAAAACACGTATTTAATATCATTTGTTTGGAATTATGCGTGGTTTTTGTGTTTATTGTGTTTTCAGAGCTAACCGGATGAATATTAAAGAAAACATGGGATTACACGGGTTTTATCAAGGAAAAAGACTAAAGACGAAGCCTATTATCCAAGAGATGCAAAAGATTTGAAGTCAATGGGCCTATTTGAAGATTTATCGAAGAAAAGGACCAAAGATGGAAGATTTACATATGTCGAAGAAACTCAAGTCTATTTAACGAAGAAATTAAAGGACGAGTTGGATTTAATCGTCGACAAATCCCGAATCAGAATCGAAAACGTCAACTTTTCTGAAAAGACGAGAAGACAAGAAGAAAGGGATAAAGCCCACTCACCAACCAACCATTAGGACTATAAAAGGATTTTTCCTTCACACAATTAGGGAGTTAGCTTTATTTTTCTTTTCCCAGTTCTTTGGTTCGTAGCCTCACCAACACCTTTAGGGTGTTTGGTGATTTTTCATTTTTCCTTCAATCTTGTAAGTGTTTGATCATTACTATTGTTAACTTTTACATTAATCTTTGAATCCAATCTTCCTATTCATCTTGTTCATCTCCTTTTCTATTCAAAGTTTTCAAGTTCTTGGTTGATTAATTTTAATCTTTTAAACGTGGTTGATTTTGTATTTTTATTGTTGGGATTTGTTACTTATGGTATTTAAATGATTATTGGTTGATTTGGTAAAACCTTTTTGAGTAATTTGGTGATTTGATTCGAAAATCGTTTTTGCTGTAACTGCTACTGTTCTTCATCCAGACTTTCTGAATAGACACATTTCTGTTTCCCTTATTCGGAATTTTGGATATTCCGAATAGGGGTATTTACTTTCCCCTTACCCGGAATCTTTCGAATATTCCGCATAGCAAGATTTTCCATTTTCTTACTCGGAATAATTAACATATTCCGAATTGACCACTTTCCGAACTGGCCGATTTGTTTTTCTCTTATTCGGAACTTTTCATTTATTCCGAATAGAACTTTCTTTTCCGCATAAGGCTATTTTCCGAATAGGATTTCTTTCCGAATAGTTTGTTTTCCGAATAGAAATTTTCAGCATTTCACTTTTATTCCGCATAGGATTGTTTTCCGAATAGCAACTTATATTCCGAATAGGGTCTGTTTTCCGAATTGAGCATTTATTCCGCATAGGGTTAGTTTTCCGCATAGGTTTATTTTCCGAATTGAGCATTTATTCCGCATAGGGTTAGTTTTCCGAATAGGGTAGTTTTCCATTCACTGTTTGATTTAAATTGTTAAGTCTAGTTCTACTTTCTAATTGTTTTAAGCCTAAATCTTTCTTTACGTTATTCATTTCCCGGTTTAGTAGATTAGAAAACCAAACCCCTTTTTGACACCAAGAACAAATCATTCCACTTAAAACTGAGATCAATTCGAGAGGATATCAAGAGTAAAATTGAACCATACAAAAATACTTGTAGTAAATCTGAACCTAAGCAAAATAATTTGTATTACGATCACACTCGAAAGGTCATCAAGTTTGGAAAATATCAATGAGGTTGTCTTTTTTTCTTCCTAGTTGTAGGAAAATCCCATTTCTTTTGTTTGTTGCTGAACAATACACCATTGAGGTGTTGTCCCGCGACGCGTGGCTTGGCAGGGTAAGTTATCTAACTTAAGTATATGCAGAAAACAAAACATTTACTTGATCAAAACAATAATCACACATTTCAATCATAAAATATTTCCATGGTGAGCTATATCAATTTTGATGTCATTAACTTTCTGCAGAAATTATTGATGTTTATTAGTGAAAATTTGAAGGCTGATGTTAGTCAACATGGACACGGATAAAAGTGGTTTAATGATTTATGAGGAACGGCTACATCGAATATAACACTGCTACCATGAACGGGCAAAATCAAGAAATAGATAAGCATCTACATAAAGCCTTCTCCCATTCCGGTAGAGATTATAACATGTCAGCTCCATTTAAATATCGTTTCATTTGTAACTTTTCTTTGACAACATGAACCCAATATTGTTAAAAGCCTCGAGTTAGGGCAATATTTTGTTCTTTATTGGTTATCGGGTGAAACCGATCAGACCCGAAACTCTTTCAGTGTGATCCTATATTATGTTAGCACAAAAAAAGTTCTATGCTTTAGTACAACATACAACGTGAAAAATAGTATGCACAGTAAGATGTGAGAGCATGATTCAGGGAGAGGAGGTTTCTGAATTTTGTTTCATTGGAGAGGTTTCTATTGTCTTTTTTACCATTCCATGATATACTGTATGTATATTGAGCGGTTAATGATTATCCATTTTATATTATTGCTGCTTAGTTTTCGTTCATTGCTTTATTTTATCATATGGACGTCAAACACTGATCTTTATTTTTGTTAGGTCAATTCAGTACCTAATAACCTCCCTGAAGGATTTGAATAACAATCAGCCTAAGTGAATTATTAACCTTGAACATAACGGGGTCACTAAGTGAACAGTCACTCAGTGAGTTCCCTTCGAGTTCCTAGACTGAGTCTAAAAGGAAGACTCAAGCATTCAGAGAGGCGAAGCTCAACGAATGTCTTCTATGACGAAGAAGAAGGTGATGGGTTCAGTGAGTTGTGGCAATAGACTCACTGAACCCCATACGATCTCCCTAAAGAAAACAAGCATTCTCCAAGATTGAAGAAAAGGCGGGATAAGTTGAATTGTGACAAGATGAAGTACATCACACAATTAGCGTGACTTACCCTTTTGGGATAGATGGGGTACTGACATGTGTAAAGGACTTACGTCTTACTACTTAGAATAGGGTAAGACAAGATACTACACAGTACCAATAAGACAAGAATTGCACATGGGCAATTATTGTCTTCTACCCACTTTCCTTCTATAAATAGGATGCTTGTAAAGGAGAGAAAACAAGTTTTATGCACTAAATGCTTTAGACATTCACAAACAAGTTTTCTCTCCTCCAAACACGATCACACACTTGAGTTCTAAACTCATGTTGATAGAATCGTCAAGCTTAGCAATCGATAGGATTGGACTAGCTTGTTAGTGAGGAGATCACAAAACCACACATTGTCTATTCAATCCCTATTGTAGCTTCGTATACAATAGGGTATAATTCTTTAATAAAGCTAAGAGTTAAACGTTGAAAACCTTTGTGTTATTTATTAACTTCTATTAAGTTTTTTGCATTACTTAACCATGGGTTAGGACTATACTTAGTATACTTAAGTATAGTACTAATTACAAGGGACCAACAAGTGGTATCAGAGCGGTAGGATTATAAAACTTTTAACCACCGTCTCAAAGTTTTTAAAACCTTGATCCATTATGGCTGAAAGTAATGTACCTCAACTTGTTAACAAAAAAGGAGTGAGTTACTCTGTTAACGCTCCTAAGTTAGAAGTTGAAAGATTTAACAAATGGAAGAAAAGAATGCTATGTTATTTGATGGGAATGGAACCTTATTACATAACTTGTATTAAGAATGGTCCATTCAAACCAAAAACAACAGCTGGTGATGACAAACCTGAAAACCAATGGTCTGACGATGAAAGGAGACTGGTCAATCAAGACCAACGTCTCAAAAGCATCATAATATCTTGTCTTCCTGACGATATTATGGAAGCTGTCATCGAGTGTGAGACGGCCAAAGAGACTTGGACAGATCTTGTTCATAGTTTCGAAGGACCATCCGACACTAAGGAAAATAGGATTATGGACACGAAGTTAGAATATAACACTTTCAGGGCCAAAACATCTGAAACACTTCCTCAGACTTACACCAGGTATAAAACCTTGCTCAATGAGCTAACAAATGTCGGGGTGAAATGTAAAACTCTGTTTTTACCCTCATTGACTCTGTCAACTGTAGTACTATTTATATTTGGAATTTATATAAGTTCACTTTTATATGACTTATTAATTATCATATACCTATTGTCATACTACCTTTCATATTTATTTTAAATAATATATGAACCTTTAGTCATTTATTGACTACCTTAGCAATTGACTGGCCACTTGATTGAATAATATATGAACCTTTAGTCATTATTGACTACCTTGGCAATTGACTGGCCACTTGATTGAATAATGAAATTCATCACCTCAGTACATATTTGAGATAAAACTGTAACCTTACTTAATTTATTTTATTAAGTACTTGAATTATTTTTATATGTACATATTTACATATAATACTTAAAAGGATTAAATGCCTAAACACTTTAAAAACAATGTATATTATTTTACATTGTCACCTATTTACTTTAATAAAGTAAATTAATTTTAGTAATGTATTTAATAATACACTTTCACTAAGTTATCTAAAAGCTTCAACAAAAATACCTACAACACAACAAGTACCTATAATAATATACAAAGACTATTATTATCATACAACACTTGGCAAAATTTATCCAAAACCCTTCCCATGCCTATATATAACGTGTGTATGTATGCATGCATGCACTACCATCATTTGCTATCTACCCTACAAGTAATCATGGTTATCCCACTAACACACTACCCTAACCATGCTTTTGCTTACATAAAGCATACTTAGACACTTACATACTCAAACCTCATGCATTCTACTATGCCATGTAAGAACTTGTCCCCCCATTTGACTTATGAAAACACATGGTTGCAACTCAAAAAGGAAAGGAAAGGAGTTGCTAGTTTTGCCACATGTTGAAATCAACTAAGACATATCCCAACTAGATACATCATATCTTGGTTTGATCCTTAGTACTAGGTACAAGATTCACCAAATCTTGTCTCTCTTTCTTCTTAAGCCGAAACAAACACACAACACACAACATAAAATATTTTCCAATCTCACTTCACTCTTTCTCTCTCAACTCACGGCTAAACAATACAAACCACCATTTTTAAACCTTCAAGCTTTACTACTACTACTCCTATACTATGTCTTCTACAACCTAAAGGTTAATTGATACATTGATTTTGCTGGGTTCAATTTTACTCTCGATATCCTCTCGAATTGATCTCGGTCTTAAGTGGAATGATTTGTTCTTGGTTAAAAGAAAGTGGTTGGTTTGTTTATCTATTTTAAACTAATGACAAGAAATTAAGTGTCGAAGAGTAAAGTAAAAGGTTTAAATGATTAACGTTTGAAAACTTTAAAGATTATGCGAGGAAAATAAATGAACACTCAATAAAAACTAACACTTGGAAGGTTTTGTAAAAATATGGACTTAATTGGAAAGTACTAAAAGATAGTGGGATCGTAACAAAAAAAATACTCAAATCGGAATAGTAGAAAAGATGCACCAATCGGAATGTATTCCGATTGGGAGTGATCGGAATGTGAGCCAACGAGTCAATCGGAATAACCACAATATGCTGCTGATCGGAATACTGGAGAAATAGCACCAATCGGAATATTAAATGGGCATCAATCGGAATACAACAACTTGCTCAGTCAGAATGTAGTACTTCTACCCGTCGGAATACAATAAATTGACTACGGTCGGAATGTGCACAATGCCCCAATCGGAAAACTAAACCCTTTTCCGATTGGAGTCAATCGGAAAGGGTGGGTGTTGCTAGTCGGAATGTTATGGTCGGAAAAGGGCTTTGCCTTTTCCGAAAATGGTGCAAGTTCGAATCTTAGCAATGGAAATAAGCTATTAGGATAAGCTAAAACCCAAAACTAACTCGAATCAATGCTTAAACCGGATCAAATAAGCACTAGAATCAACTTATCAACCCGAAATCAAACAACTTTTTAGATCAAACAATAAAAACTTAAACTTTTTAATAACTTTTTAATAAGAAAAGTAAGATAATCATAAAAATAAGCCAATAAGCACAAAAGTCTTAAAGCTTAATCAAATGAAAACTTATAAAATGATCAAAAGATTAACTTTTTAGCATGAAATCAATTAGAACAACACGGATCACATGATAATCACACCAAAATCAATCTTAAATCAAAGAAAAGTAGAATGAGATTAAGAGATAAAAGCTTAAAATGGAACTTGATTAATAAAAATAAGCAATACAAAGAGTTAATCTTGAAAGAGAAAAAGATGAAAAGTAGTGAGAGAAAGTTCTCAACTTTCTCTCTCTAAATTTAGAGAGAAAAACTAAAAACTAAAAACTAAGTGTAAATTTTTGTGAAGTAAGGGCCTTTATATAGGTGTGTACATGGTGTTGATGGGCTCTTGATTGGGCTTTGATTCGGGCTTCTTTTTCTTCTTTCTTCTTAAGTCTTCATGCGTCTTTAAATAAACGTTTCCGACTTGGATTTGAGAAGTGTCGGTGAATAATTCCAACTCGTCTTATAATCTTCTATTTAATAGACTCGAGTTCTTTGACATATATGAATCTTCCATCTTTGGCTCTATTCTTCGATAAATCTTCAAATAGGCACAATGACTTTAAATCTTTGCATCTCTTGGACAATAGACTTCATCTTGAGTCTTTTTCCTTGATAAAACCCGTGCAATCCCATGTTTTCTTCAATATTCTCCCGGTTGGCTCTGAAAACACAATAAACACAAAAACCACGCATAATTCCAAACAAATGATATTAAATACGTGTTTTGGTCTTGTTTTAGCCAGAATTAAGTGGTAAAAGGATGGGTGTTTTCACACCTATCAAATCCCCTACACTTAACCATTGCCATGCCCTCATGCAATGCATTAGTGACAAAGCTCATTTACTCTTTTCTCATAATCAATCAACCTTGGCCTTATTAAAATACTACTAAACAAAAAATTAAAGTACTAAGAGAAATTAAAACTTTAAAGTAAACAAAAGGATGGAAAATAGCTTACGTGGTAATAACTTGTAAAGAGATCGAGGACTTACATTAGGGCTTCGGTGCTGCGAAGATTTATCACCCTCAAGTTTCACGTTCCCCAAACTAAGCTTAAAAACGAGATCATTGTTATTATAAGTTAGTAATTCAGACACTTACACACATGGCTTAATTAAATGCTTAGACTCCCTTATTCCTAGGTGTATCTCTTATATTTTATTTTTGTCTTAGAATGATCATGAAGATGCATTTTTGGACTTATTTCGATAGTTATTTAGGGCTGAAAGCAAAGTAGGACGATTTGATCAATAGTTAGCTAAAGGACAAAATCTTTTAAAACTGCTTCTCGGGATATCAAAGAGTTCATATCTTGGCATAACTTGGTTCGCGATTTGAGACCTTTCTCGGGCCGATATTTGGCATGTACTTCATACTTCATATCTTGAGAGACGTTCTTGAGATAATGGTCTTCTCATCATAATAGAGTTTCTTCACATGGAGACTTTTGAGGGGTACTCCAACTTTGTTGACCACGACTTCATGATTATTTCTTCAATCTCTAATTGGGATTTTGAGATACAACGATCCGCCTCCTTTTCGGACTTGGATCTATTTATCCTCATACCTTGTTAGGGTCTTTTCGGATAGACTTCTCCATGATCTTATAGGAGTTGATTGCTTTTCGTCGTGAGTCTTGATCCTTCATATTGACTTTCAGAATAATGCTTTTCACATCACTTTGGATCTTCAGCAATAAAATTGAATCCTCATGCCTTGTTAGGGCCTTTTCGGACTCGCCAATCTTCGCGCCCCGCTTCATAAGTTATGCCTTGGCTATGAACTCTCGTCATTACCGAGCAACTTTTAAACGATCTTGGGCTAGAAGCTAAGTAACTTTTCAAATCGTAAGACCTTACTTATTGCAGATAAATTTTTAGCAAGTGATGGGAGAATAGGCAAATAATTACACCAAGTGAGCTTGCGCAAGAACACCGACTTATAATTGACTCTATCATTTCTCGTCCTCCACAATTTAAAATCTCAAGTAATGAGACTCGTGGACACTTAGCCTAATAAACCAATTAAGGTCTACATGGTTAAGGATACTAGCTAGAATAAACTTGGATAAGTCTATTCGGGTTGAGTCAAAATAAACGCAACGGGCCTAATATGTCAAAGATTTCTAAACTAGCTACACCACTTATTAATATTTTTGACT
The DNA here is from genome assembly GCA_025667525.1 of Glebionis coronaria. NCBI lineage: Eukaryota > Viridiplantae > Streptophyta > Magnoliopsida > Asterales > Asteraceae > Glebionis > Glebionis coronaria. The sequence goes on from CM046880.1 coordinate 405,256,262, forward strand.
TTATTGCGGAATATATACATATGAAAGCAACGATAAAAATTTTAAAAATTACGACTAAATGGCCAAAGTTAATTAAAAATTTGAAAAATGTTGAAAAAGATGATTTTCCGGTTAATTGAAGGCATTTTCATGGAAAAGTCCACTTAAAACTTCGATAGAAGTCCCCCCTACACTTAAGATAAACATTGTCCTCAATGTTTAAGCATGTGGGAAAAGGTTCCCCTACACTTATGACATTGTGCACGTTGGTTAACTCAAGTTAAGGAAGAGACGACTAAAGTGATCAATTTCAATGTGAGTATGAAGAAAATTGAATCACGATAGTTAAGAGATAGAACCGGATTTCGGATAATACGGGAGCACGGTTCTTCAAAGGTTCCAAGAGTGCATTCATCCCTGTAATCACATCACCACAAAAATACAAACACGTATACAGGTCCCCCTACACTTAGGAGGTTAAAACGTAAAAGGATAGATACTCGGGCTGCCTCCCGAGGAGCGCTTGTTTTTGATAATCGAGTCACGAGCCTGACTCGACCCAAATTTAGTTCATGGGGAACGTGGTGAGGGATGAAATCATCTCCTGAGAGATGTCCTCACCAAAGTACAGCTTCAGACGCTGGCCATTCACCTTGAAATTGGGCCCATTTGGCTGAGAAAGCTCAATGGTCCCATACGGAAAGACGTTGGCGACGGTGAATGGACCAGACCAGCGGCTCTTCAACTTGCCAGAGAAGATCTTCAACCGAGAGTTGAAAAGTAAGACTTGATCACCAATATGGAACTCTCGGTTCTTGATTTTTGCGTCATGGAGGATCTTCGTCTTCTCTTTGTAGATCAGCGAGTTCTCATAAGCTTCATTTCTCAGTTCGTTGAGCTTGTTGAGTTGAATCTTGCGATGATCACCGGCTTTGTTGATGTCGAAGTTAGCCCACTTTAAGGCCCAGTGCGCCTTATGCTCCAGCTCGATGGGAAGGTGGCATGCTTTCCCGTACACAAGACGATAAGGTGTACAACCGATCGGGGTCTTGTAAGCAGTACGGAAAGCCCACAGAGCATCATCTAACTTATCGGCCCACGCGGCACGATGCTCTCCCATAGTGCGCTCCAAAATTCGTTTCAATCCACGATTGGATATCTCGGCTTGCCCATTGGTTTGGGGATGATAAGCGGTGGAAAGACGGTGATTGACACCATACTTGGCCATGACTCTTGCAAATTGATCGTTGCAAAAATGAGTCCCGCGGTCACTGATAATAGCACGAGGAACGCCGAATCGAGCGAACAGCGATTTCAAAAAGTTACAAACCACCCTTGCATCATTAGTAGGTAAAGCTTTGGCTTCAACCCACTTGGAGACGTAGTCAACGGCAACAAGGATGTATTTGTTTCCTTTAGATGAAGGAAATGGCCCCATAAAGTCGATACCCCAAACATCAAAGATTTCACACTCTTGAATGAAATTCTGAGGCATCTCGTCTTTATGTGTGATCGTGCCTTGTTTCTGGCAAGCATCACATTTTTTAACCATATCGTGAGCGTCACGATAAATGGAGGGCCAATAAAATCCTGAATCAAACACTTTTTTGGCGGTGTAGTTGGGACCAAAGTGACCACCAGTGGGTCCTTTGTGGCAAGCATCAAGGATTTCGAAAGCTGCCGGTCCATCAACACATCGGCGAATAATCAAGTCAGCACATTGTTTGAAAAGATACGGGTCATCCCAGAAGTAAGTCTTTATGTCTTTGAAGAACTTCTTCTTTTGCTGGGATGTTAACCCGTCAACGAGAATTCCACCCGCCAAGTAGTTTGCAATGTCCGCAAACCACGGGGTTTCGTCAGCAGTCGAGTTGATAGACATTAAGGTCTCCAGGGGAAAAGAATCATTGATTTCTTTGTTCGGATGAGTCCCCTGGTAAGGATCCTCAAGTCTACTGAGATGATCCGCGGCTAGGTTTTCTGCTCCTTTTTTATCGCGAATTTCGATTTTAAATTCCTGGAGCAGTAAAACCCAGCGAAGAAGTCTTGGTTTGGAATCTTGCTTTGTCAACAAGTACTTCAGCGCGGAATGATCAGTGTAAACGATTGTGGTAGAAAGGACAAGATAGGGGCGAAATTTTTCAAAAGCATAGACAACAGCTAAAAGCTCTTTTTCTGTTGTCGTGTAATGCAATTGTGCCCTAGTCATTGTCTTGCTAGCGTAATGGATCGGTTGGAAGTGTTTGTTCACTCTTTGTCCAAGAACCGCTCCAATAGCAAAATCACTAGCATCGCACATCAACTCAAAAGGAAGCTCCCAATTAGGGGTAACCAAGACGGGTGCCTTAGTGAGCTTATCCTTAAGTGAGTTAAAGGCTTCAAGGCACTCTTTGGAAAAGATAAAAGGAGTATCTTTCTCTAAGAGGTGGGTCATCGGGCGAGCGATTTGAGAAAAATCTTTGATGAATCAACGGTAGAAGCCCGCATGACCCAGAAAACTTCTCACACCCTTTACGGTAGAAGGTGGAGGCAACTTAGCGATAACATCGACTTTAGCACGGTCTACTTCAAGACCGGCTTTCGAGATCTTGTGTCCTAGGACGATGCCTTCTTTTACCATAAAATGGCATTTTTCCCAATTCAGAACTAGGCGAGTGTCTTCGCACCGCTTGAGCATACGTTCCAAATTGGCAAGGCACGCAGAGAATGAATCGCCATAGACCGAGAAATCATCCATGAATACTTCCATAGTGTCTTCCACCATGTCATGGAAGATCGCCATCATACACCTTTGGAATGTCCCAGGAGCATTACATAAACCAAAAGGCATGCGTTTGTAAGCAAATGTTCCATAGGGACAAGTGAATGTGGTTTTTTCTTGGTCCTTGGGATCGATGGGAATTTGAAAATACCCGGAGAAGCCGTCTAAGAAGCAGTAATAGTCATTACCAGCTAGACGCTCGAGCATTTGATCCATGAAGGGAAGAGGAAAGTGGTCTTTTCTCGTGGCATCATTGAGCTTGCGATAATCAATACAAACTCTCCACCCAGTAACGAGACGAGTGGGAATCAACTCGTTGTGTTCATTGGGAACAACGGTTATTCCGCCCTTCTTGGGCACACAATGGACGGGACTTACCCACGGCGAATCCGAAATAGGGTAGATCAAGCCGGCATCTAGAAGTTTGATAACCTCTTGTTTGATGACGTCATGAATTTTAGGATTAACCCTTCTTTGGCTCTGGATTGTGGGTTTGAAGTCATCTTCCATGAGAATCTTGTGAGTACAAAAGTTCGGATCAATTCCGCGGATATCGGAAATTTTCCAAGCAATTGCCTTCTTATGAGCTTTAAGCACAGCGATGAGACGAGTTTTCTCTTCTTTTTGCAAGTCCTTAGCGATGATGACGGGTGACTTCTTCTCTGCTTCAAGGAACGCATACTCGAGATGAGGCGGCAACTCCTTAAGTTCTAAATCCGGAGGATTTTCGACGGGAGGCGTTTTCAAAGTCGTGGCATCGATAGCAATAACCGTGGGAGATGGAGGAGAAGGATTGTCTTCGGTGAGAAGATTGTCAAAGAAATTCATATCTTCATCCTCATCGATAGGAGAATCATTAGTAGCTAAATTCGCATCTCCCATGGTATCTTCAAGATTGTTCCAAAATAAATCACTATCTCCAAATAGAGACAACGATGAATCAATAAAAGACACGGTCTCAACATTGGGAAGAGAAGAAGGAATACTTTTGCAAGCATCAATAAAGTGTGCTTCACAAGCCTCATCCAGAACGTCAATACAATTAACACTCTCGTTGGAATAAGGTTGTTTAGACAACTTTCCCATGTTGAAGACTACTTTATCGTCACCCACTCTCATGATAAGCTCACCGGCTTCAACATCAATGAGAGTGCGACCGGTCCTTAAGAATGGACGACCAACAATAAGTGGCACACGGGGGTCCATCTCGTAGTCGACAACAACAAAATCAGCAGGAAAAGTGAATTTGTCGACTCCTACAATGACATCCTCGGCTATTCCCACTGGATAAGCAACCGTACGGTTAGCCAATTCCAAAGTCATTTTGGTGGGGACTAGCTCTGGGAGAGATAATTGCTTCCAAACACTTAGAGGCATGAGATTAATACTGGCACCTAGATCGGCTAGGGCCATGCAATTCTCTACTCCCGGGAAATTGCAAGGGATAAGAAAACGACCCGGATCACCAAGCTTGATTGGCAATTTCCTTAAGAGCACTGCAGAGCAGTTCTCATTAAGTTGGGTGTTGGCGAGATCGAGGAGCTTTTCCTTGTCGCTCAGAAGATCTTTAAACATTTTAGCATATTTAGGCATGTGAGCGAGAGCCTCAGCGAAGGAGATATTGAAATTCAATTGTTTGAACATTTTAAGGAAGTTCGAAACCTGAATATCATCCTTGCTTTTGAGCTTCTCTTTCCTCAACCTAGATGGATAAGGTATATTGGAAGAAGAGGAAGGCTTTGGAATAATAGGATCACTCACATCCTTGGGTGGAGGAGGGGTAGAAGGAAGAGGTGGAGAAATTGGGGAAGGAGAAGGGTGAGGAATAGGAGCAGGTGACTCGTTCTCCTTAGTCACAACCACCGGTGGAGGTATAGGAAGCTCGGGTTCCTTGGTACCTTTACCACTGCGAGTGGTGATTGCTTTCATCTCCCCTCTTGGATTCGCAACGGTGTTACTCGGAAGAGTACCCGAAGAAGAGGGTTGATTACTGTTGAAGAAACTAGCCATCATGTTCCTCAAGTCATTCGTTTGACTATCCATAGTGTTCTTCATATCAGCTCTTAGATCATTCCCTTGTTTCATCAGATCTGCTTTCAAGTTGCGCACTTCCTGTTGGAGATTATCCACGATCACATCGTTAGTCCTCATGTAGGTTCCAATGTCTTGATGTGAAGCGGGGGTTTGGTTCGAAGGAGCAGTGTATGCGGGTGATTGATAAGCAGGTTGCTGGTAAACTTGGGTGTTTCGTTGTTGTGTTTGTTGCTGCTTGTGAGGAGGGATGTATGGTGTACGAGTTTGTTGTTGTTGAGGAGGGCGGTTGAGGTTTTGTTGTTGGTTTTGGTTGTTAGGATTAAAACCAGGTGGTGAGAGATAGTTGTTGGAACGGTAGCTAAGCAGGTTGCGGTCACCTTGAGGTTTTGCTTGATAAGCAGGTTGAGTATAGGTGCCATATGCTGCATTCACATTCTCAGCAGGGTAATCTTGGGTGGCGGTACAAGTTGTGTATGAGTGGGGACCACCGCATATCTCACAAGGTTGGCTGACAGCGTTCACTTGTGCATTTTTGGCGTTGTTGCTGTTGTTGTTGCTGACGGTGTGGGTGACAAGCGATTCAAGAAGCGTGGTAATTTTGTCAAGTCGCTTGTCGCTGTCATTAGTGCTAGCACTAGCAACATTGGTCCGAACACTCTTGGTTTGCACACGAGACTTGTTCTCAATGATATCCCAAGCAGCATTGGAAGTCTTAGCCAATAAATTACCTCCCGAGGCACTGTTCAGTGAATCTTGGTCACTCATGCTTAAACCATTGTAAAAAGTATTAATTTGATGTACTTTGGTAAAACCATGTTGTGGGCATTTTCTTAAAAGATCTTTAAAACGATCCCAAGATTCACTGAATGACTCATCGTACTTTTGTTCAAAATTTATAATCTCATTCCGCAAAGCGGTAGTACGAGAGGGTGGAAAAAAGTAATTGATGAACTTTGTTTCCAAATCCGTCCACGAGAGAATACTCTGTGGCGGTTCCTTAGCAAGCCAATGCCGGGCTTGTCCCTCTAAAGAAAAGGGAAAAAGTTGTAACCTTATCACTTCTTGTGGAACTCCATTGAATTTGACCGTGTTGGTGAGTTGTAGAAATCTCTTGATGTGGTCGTGTGGGTCATCAATGGTTCGTCCTAAGAACGGTTGAGCTGAGACCATCTGGATAAAGCCTGACTTGAGCTCGAAATTGTTGGCGGCAATTGGAGGAATGACAATTGGATCCGTATTGCCATCAACATGAGCTTGCAGCAATTCAATCATCGGGCGATTATCCGGAAGGGGCTCATTGTTGTTATTCATGTTGTTGAAAGGCGGGTTGTTGTTGTTATTATTGTTGTTTGGAGGTGGTATGTTATTGTTGTTTTGGACACCAGCCATGTCTAAGTTATCTAGAGGCTCGGGCTCTTGATAAGACGTGGATCGAGTGCGCATACACCTGCAAAAGAACGAACAAAGAGAAACAAGGCAAAAATATTTTTGGTTTTTATTGTTTTTTACTTTTTAGGATTTTTGAAAATTTTATATTTTTTAGTGTTTTTTTTTTTTTTTTTTTTTTTTTTTTTTTTTTTTTTTTTTGAAAGTTTTCTTGCAAAACTAACGTTCACGGGGAACGGATCCCAAAATCCAATTTCTCACAAAAAACTTTTGATCTTAACGAGAAGAGCCGGCAGCGGCGCCATTTGATACATTGATTTTGCTGGGTTCAATTTTACTCTCGATATCCTCTCGAATTGATCTCGGTCTTAAGTGGAATGATTTGTTCTTGGTTAAAAGAAAGTGGTTGGTTTGTTTATCTATTTTAAACTAATGACAAGAAATTAAGTGTCGAAGAGTAAAGTAAAAGGTTTAAATGATTAACGTTTGAAAACTTTAAAGATTATGCGAGGAAAATAAATGAACACTCAATAAAAACTAACACTTGGAAGGTTTTGTAAAAATATGGACTTAATTGGAAAGTACTAAAAGATAGTGGGATCGTAACAAAAAAAATACTCAAATCGGAATAGTAGAAAAGATGCACCAATCGGAATGTATTCCGATTGGGAGTGATCGGAATGTGAGCCAACGAGTCAATCGGAATAACCACAATATGCTGCTGATCGGAATACTAGAGAAATAGCACCAATCGGAATATTAAATGGGCATCAATCGGAATACAACAACTTGCTCAGTCAGAATGTAGTACTTCTACCCGTCGGAATACAATAAATTGACTACGGTCGGAATGTGCACAATGCCCCAATCGGAAAACTAAACCCTTTTCCGATTGGAGTCAATCGGAAAGGGTGGGTGTCGCTAGTCGGAATGTTATGGTCGGAAAAGGGCTTTGCCTTTTCCGAAAATGGTGCAAGTTCGAATCTTAGCAATGGAAATAAGCTATTAGGATAAGCTAAAACCCAAAACTAACTCGAATCAATGCTTAAACCGGATCAAATAAGCACTAGAATCAACTTATCAACCCGAAATCAAACAACTTTTTAGATCAAACAATAAAAACTTAAACTTTTTAATAACTTTTTAATAAGAAAAGTAAGATAATCATAAAAATAAGCCAATAAGCACAAAAGTCTTAAAGCTTAATCAAATGAAAACTTATAAAATGATCAAAAGATTAACTTTTTAGCATGAAATCAATTAGAACAACACGGATCACATGATAATCACACCAAAATCAATCTTAAATCAAAGAAAAGTAGAATGAGATTAAGAGATAAAAGCTTAAAATGGAACTTGATTAATAAAAATAAGCAATACAAAGAGTTAATCTTGAAAGAGAAAAAGATGAAAAGTAGTGAGAGAAAGTTCTCAACTTTCTCTCTCTAAATTTAGAGAGAAAAACTAAAAACTAAAAACTAAGTGTAAATTTTTGTGAAGTAAGGGCCTTTATATAGGTGTGTACATGGTGTTGATGGGCTCTTGATTGGGCTTTGATTCGGGCTTCTTTTTCTTCTTTCTTCTTAAGTCTTCATGCGTCTTTAAATAAACGTTTCCGACTTGGATTTGAGAAGTGTCGGTGAATAATTCCAACTCGTCTTATAATCTTCTATTTAATAGACTCGAGTTCTTTGACATATATGAATCTTCCATCTTTGGCTCTATTCTTCGATAAATCTTCAAATAGGCACAATGACTTTAAATCTTTGCATCTCTTGGACAATAGACTTCATCTTGAGTCTTTTTCCTTGATAAAACCCGTGCAATCCCATGTTTTCTTCAATATTCTCCCGGTTGGCTCTGAAAACACAATAAACACAAAAACCACGCATAATTCCAAACAAATGATATTAAATACGTGTTTTGGTCTTGTTTTAGCCAGAATTAAGTGGTAAAAGGATGGGTGTTTTCACACCTATCATTAATCCTAAGCTCAACCTACAAGCAACCTTGATCATTGAAGCAAGAACAAGAACCCTAGAAGACTACTTGAAGCCCACGGCATGTTTGTGTTTTCCTTGACCTCCATTGTTGAAAGTTTGTCACTTGTTTTCATCTATTCTCATATCATTCCTAAAACTAACTAAACAAGTAAGTCCAAGTTAAAACCTATCTTTTCTAATACACTACATTTATATATATTGATGTGTACATGTTTATATTTGGTAAAGATAACATTTAAACAAGTATGGAAACCCTAAAAACCTAAGTAAAACCCACGGCTAATTTTTATATATAACAAAACTTGATGTAAAAACTTGTCAACCTTGAAGAACACATCAACATGATCTTGTTTAACTTGAAAAATCATGAAAACCTAACCATGCAAATAATAATGGACGTGAGCTTTTAAGCTCATATTATGATTTTGAGTGATCTTGTAATGTTTAGATATAACTAGAAACATTAGATTCATGTTATTAGGTGCCTTAAAATGTTAAGATCACTACTAGGCCTCATAAGATTAGTTTAAGCTCACTACAATACTTTGCCTAGATAAATAATCATTTTCATTAAATAAATGTTTTATAAGACTTTTAGTGTCAAAAATATGATTTTATAAAGTTACATGTTGAAAATATAGATCTATAATTATTTTGGATTTAAATGATAGATCTAAGAAGTTTTGGACTAAAATAGTAAATATATAAACTTTCGGGTTAAAAATGGCATAGATAATACTTTCGGGCTAAATTGTAACTTTACAAAGTAAAAGGGATCTAAATGAATAAGTGTAGAACTTGGTATTTCAAAAATATAAACTTTGATCCACTTTTAAAAATATGCCGAGAGTTCAAGGGTGTGTTTTGAACATATCCGAAACCTTGTAAAGTTAAAAAGGACTAAAAAGAGATTACTAAAATATTAGGGTAAGTTGTGTAAACTTTGGAAAGCCTAGGGACTATGTTGGACACAAGCCGCGACCTAAAATAAACCTTAGGGACTAAAAGTGTCAAGTTACTAAACTTAATAAAACCCTAAGCAACCCTAGGGACTAAACCTGCCTACAGCCGAAACCCATGCAAGCCCTAGGGGGCAAAAGTGTAACTTATAATAAACATTATTATTAGCCGAAACTATAGGGACCAAAACTGCCATTAAGTGAAACTATAACAAGCCCTAAAATAGGCCGCATACTATAAGGACCAAAATTGACACTTTATGAAACTTTAGGAAACCCTAGTTACACGTGTAGCTAGGGAGGGACCAAAACCGTAAATACTTGAAAGATTTAGAAACTCTAGGGGTATAAAAGCAATTTAATCTCGAGTATCTATTTATTTAAAAGGACTAAAACGTATTTTTATACAAGTATTACGAATCTTAAAATCTTATATATTTTAAATCATTATTTAAACGTAAAACTTAAATAAACGTAACAATTGTTATTTTTCCAAACCTATAACTTAATAAATATAAATCTTACGTAAACATGGATTTCTAAATAAATGTTATACATTTGTAAACCTTATTTATATATTAAATATAAATTAAAAATGGTTAACTTATAAATAAATATATTAATTATATTTATTTCCTATCACTTTAAACGAATATAAAACTATCCTATATAAATATTGAAGTGTTTCATAAGCAACGTAAGTACAAAATATTAATTAAGTGAATTAATTAATTAAACCTTATTATTTATTTTATACCTAAAATAAATACTATTAGAACTTGTACTACGACGAACAAATTACAAGTATTGTAATTAAATATTTAAAATCAGTCTAAGCATGTACAGATTTATTCTGGAACTTTTATGCATTATGTTATGCATTTACTGAGACCTTATAATTATTTAGGTCGTTGACTGTATCGTGAGCATCCTTATCAGATTTATCTTCTGACTTATTGTTGTACTACTGAGGTGAGTTCATGGCCTCACTTTATATATTGACAAACTTTTAAACCTTTTAATGGGGAAGAAAACATGCAACATATTTGATTTTATGGACATAGATTGAACTGTGAAACTTTTGATTACCATGCCTATTGTAGATGAACAGCATGACCCGTGCATCCGAAACTGTTAGAATTATTGAATTACCTGAATGTTATAAATAGATCTATTTGGGATTGACCGTCCCCATCTGGGTGAGTCATGCTCACTGTGCCTCGGTCGGGACAACAGATGTTTCATATGTCAGTACTTATTTTTGTTATGGGTGCCTTGATAATGATAAGGCGAAGGGTCCTTATCTGTTAAGGACTTAACTGTCAAGTTTCAGTTTCGGGCAATATGGAAATGTAATTACTTTTAAGTATTAATGCTTTGTGCATTACTACTTCTGGGAATATCTAATGTCCAAACTTAACTTAATTTAAACCTGTGAATTCACCAACTTTATGTTGACTTTCTAAGCATGTTTTCTCAGGTAACTGAAGCAGGTAATGGTGTGCATGAAGTCAAGCATCATGATAGATTGCATTTATAGAGCTCATCTGGGGTTTTATAAATTCGGAATAAATTCAGACTTTCAAACAATGTTAAAGACTACTGTAATACTATTTGCACTTTCAATCATGTAATAAATGTAAGGATAATCTTTTATCTGTTGCTCTATATTCTGTCTGCTGTTGATCCACCTACGTGACACCCAAATATTATTTCCGCTGCGTTGGCTCAATTTGGGGGTGTCACAGAAATGGTATCAGAGCGATAGTTATAGAGAATCAGAACCAAGTTTAAAATAAATATAAAAATAAAATTTTTATATAATATGAACTATAACTGCTTTAAAAATCTTTTGGGATTTTCGGGACTAGAATAGTTAAGCATATAGACCGTAGAGCATACATCGATTGTGTGATTGCCTGTGCATTGATTATTAAAATCCGGTTAATTAATCTTATAAGTATTAACGTAACCTTTAGCATGGCGAATGTTAAGTGGCAGTATTATATAATTTTAAATTATATTTCTCAAAAATTTTAACTTCAGTAAGTTTATACTTATATCAATTAAAACTATATTACTTTCAGATTTATCATGACTTCACCTACTGATACACCTGCTGCCGTATCTTCGACGACCGTCTTGTGTGGATGGTTATCTGCTAGTGACTCCGGCGATAGTCACGCTTCTGTCGACGCTGCATCCATTGAGGCGCTTATTTCTTCACCACCTGTTTCCCCCGCTGGGGAAGAGGTCCAGCCTCCTACTGCTACATCACCTGTACCACTCGTGACTGTACTACGGGAGCATGCACCCGAGTCTCTGCCACCTCGTAAGAGGAGGTACGAGGCACCTCTCGATTCCACCTTTGAGATCGGTGAGGGCTCCCAGGCCAGACATGCTGATCCTGTCCAGGCCCAGATCACGGCACTTGCCGCACGCCAGGCCCAGGACGTAGCAGACATTCTTGCTCTGCTAGCGGCCGGACAGACTGAGCGCACTGTTCTACAGCAGCGCCAGGACCTTTTATCGTGGACCGTGAGCTCAGAGGCACACGCTGCCCGAGGAGTGTGGTCGACTACTTACCATTCTCTCCAGTGGTTGCTGGATGAGAACGAGTTCCTTCGAGAGCAGATCTACCTACTGCAGAGTCAGCAGACAGAGACTCACACCGCTCTTATGACCATGGAGCAGACTCTTGCCATATTCTTCGACCTCCAGGATGTCCGCCATCAGGGGCTGACGTCAGAGACCGCTCATCTCCGGGGAGTTCAGCAGACTCTCAGAGACCAGTTCCGTGAGGTACTTTGACTGCTCAAAGAGACCAGGGCTGCTATGACCGTGATGCAGGATGCCATGCAGGCACCGGCTGTCTCATCTCCGCCCGTGGCGCCAGCCGTATCCGAGGAGTCAGTTAGTAATCAATAGATTAGATGTGCTAGATCTTTTGTACATCATGATAAGCTATTACGGTTGCACCCCAGCTATCATGATATAGGATCTCTTGTATTTGTACTTTTCTTTAGTCAGTTGTATTCCTGTACTGTACTATTTAGACTAGGGATTCATAGATGATGTACTTTAGATTTCATGTACCACCATCCCAGACAGGCGGGCTGTGCTCTGTCTTGGATTAGGTTGTGCATTTTGTACTGTATTCCTATTCTAGACTTATGGCATGTACTCATTAGCTTTTGTTATATCCGTACTGTATTATATTGTGAACTTTAAACAGGTTATCCAATTTGTTGCAAAGTATATGCATGAAATTCCTTTTCGTGTAATTATATAAAACTGTGCTAACACCTTGAACTAATGATTTCATTTTTCTGTAAAATTATAGAAAAATGGTAAACACTAGAACGAACCCCGTCAATGCCGAGACTACCCAAAACGTCACTGCTGCCCAATTAAGGGAAATGATTGACCAAGGCATCGCATCTGCGATGGCTGCCAGCAGGAACGTGGACGACAGTCAAAATTCCAACAACCGCCGGAATAATCAGACCACCAGGGGTTGCTCTTACCCCGACTTCTTGAAATGTAAACCTTCCTATTACAAGGGCAAAGAAGGAGTGGTGGAACTGATGCAATGGTTTGAGAGGTTGGAAACGGTATTTCGCATCAGTGATTGTGCAGAAGAGAACAAAGTGAAGTTTTCTGCCTGCACCCTACTTGAGAGTGCTCTTACTTGGTGGAACTCTGTTGTTGCTACTCTTGGACACGATGCTGCCTATGCTCTCAATTGGACTGAGTTGAAAGAGAGGATGACTAAGAAATACTGCCCAAGGGGAGAAATGAAGAAACTGGAGATCGAGTTATGGGATCTCAGATGCAAGAACAATGACATCACTGCGTACAACCAAAGGTTCCAAGAGTTGACCATAATGTGCACCAGGATGTTTGTAGAGGAGGATGAAAAGATTGAGAAATACGTGGGTGGACTCCCAGACGCCATTCACGACAGTGTGCTCGCATCTCGACCTACTACCGTCGAGAGTGCCATTGAGTTCGCTACTGAGTTGATAAACAAAAGAGTCTGTACCCTATCCGAGAGGCGGACTGACAACAAGCGAAAGGCAGACGAGCACTTCCGCAATCAGCACCAGCAGCATCCTAAGAAGCAGAATGCTGGGCAAGTTTACAGTGCTACTACTGCAGGAACTAACTCGTACGTGGGCGCCAAACCTTTGTGCCCAAAGTGCAACTATCATCATACATTTGATAGCCCATGCCAGACCTGCTACAGATGTGGACAAGTAGGTCACTTTGCTAAAACCTGTCGAGTTAATGCTGTCACTCAAGCCCGACCCACTCAAAACACTGGGAACTACAACAACAGGGGTGGATACAATGCCCGTGGGAACGGGAATGGACAGCAGGGGAACCGTAACGCTACTGGAGGAAACAACAATGGACCCAAGAAGGGAGTTGTGTGCTACGAGTGTGGAGCACCAGGACACACGAGACCAAGTTGCCCTAAGCGGGCAAGCCAGAACAAGAACAGTGGAGGAGCTTCATCTAGAGTGTACGTTGATAGCTGTATTTTTACCCCTTTAGGAAAAGGAAGGTAAATTAGGGTAAGAATTAACGAGTGATTTAGGAAAACCGCAAGTTATGACCCAAATAAGAAAAATGAGTTCGTTCTCGAGGAGGCACGTGTGTTGTGTAATGAGTTGATTTGATTGATGATTTTATAATTATTAACAAGAAGAAAAGAAAAGAGAAAATGACGAAGACGTAAAAATAAAAATTAACGAAAAAAATCACTACTAGAAAGTTAAGACGTAGAACCTTAAAAACTACCAAAATTAAAATTTTAACCTAAAAATTCCTAAAAATTACTAAAAATCCACAATAAAATTCTAAGAGTTTACAAAAAATCCAAACTTGCTAAAACCTTTTAATTAATTAAATAATGACTTTTTAATGCTAATTAAAGCCCTAAAAATGACTTTTAAATATTAAAAAGCCCTAAACAAGATTTTATAGTTTGTAAACCTAAAAAATAACCTAATTAAGCTAAAAACTATTTTTAAAAATTTTAAAACCAAATTAATCTATTTTTAATTACTTAAAAACTATTAAAATCTATTAAATCTTAAATTAATTCTAAAAATTAATTGAAAAGCCTAAAAAATATTTGGAAAGTGGCAAAGTTCCTAATTTAATGTCTACAATCTAGGAAAAATGAAAAAAGAAGAAAAATCAAACTTTCTATTTTTGGTAATAAAATAATATTAAAATAATCAAAAAATAAAAAGTTTTAAAAATAAATTCTAAAAAATTACCAAAAATCCTAAATATTCTAAATAAGACAAAAATGCAAATTAAAGTTCCTAAAACCTTTTTATTAATTTTATATTAAATTTTAAAGTTGTTGAAAAACCCTAAAATCCTATAAAATTAAAAATTAGACTTTTTGAAAACTTTATGATATGTAAACCTCAAAAATATAAATTAAAACCTAAAAACTATTTTTTTGGATTTTTAAAATACTTTATGCTATTTTTAATTAACTTTCTAAAAATCAAATTAAAAATAATCCTAATAAATAAACTAAATAAGAGAAAAATACACTTTTTGGACTGAAAAGTCAAACAACCTAATATGAACCTAAGAAAATTGATAAATGGTCAAAACCTAAAGAAAATAAGCTGAAAACAGCTTAAATATAAGGTGCTAGCTAAATAAGCTCAAAAACAAATACCCCTTAAATATCTAATGAAATGAAACATAAACGTAAAAACCCATCTGGATCACTGGTTAACACGTTACTCCTCCAATAGAGAGGTCGCGTGTTCGAGCCCAGGTAAGGTGAGGTTTTTACAATTTTTTTTTTACTTTTTAAATACACAAACAGTAACTATGTTAAGCTAAAAACACATCTACAATCCAAATTAACCAAGATTAAAACAAGATTCAAAGCAAAACGTGCCCAGTTGGATTTTTTGACTGATGAACACAAGTGACCTTTTCACTTGTGCAAATAGACCAAGAGGACTTGGTTTGATGACTTTTTGTGGATGTTTTGATTGGACAAAGGCACCCCTATACTCTTTGGAGTATAAGGAGTCAAACACAAATACAAATACAAGCAAGATCTTAACACAAAATCACAATTATGGGCAAAATCAAGTTGTTGATGCAATTTTATGGGTCTGGTGGTTGTTTCTGATGCAATTGACTCAAACAATGATTTTCAGACCCTCAAATCTTGCACAAAAATCACCCAAGTGACACACAACCAAAACTCAATCCTATATGACCCTAAACTCTAGCAACTTAGCAAAAATCAAGTGCAAAATTCACAAAAACATTCACTTATGGCAGTCTTCTGATTTTACACCATTTTCTTCAATCTTTATCATGCAAATGTGTCTTAATCTTACCCAAACTGAAAGTTAAACTAACAAACAACCTAGAGATACTATATTGAGTGAGTCTGAACAAGTTTTAAGCCAAATGCATATATTTAACACCTACTTAAACCTTAATCCAAACACCCCTTTATGACTGAAAATGAGATTTTATCAAAGTAAATGCTTATACAATCCAACCAAAATGAATCTAATCACCTATAACATGCATATAATCACCAAAGTAACTCAAATCAACAGGTCAAACAACACTTAACAAATTTTTCACAACAATCATGCAAATCACATACAAACTGAAAAAATGAAAAGGGAAACAAGACTACCTTAAGGGTCCTACATCCAGGACCCTTAGTGACTGCAAGGTCACCTCCTTAAGGCTGGGGCCTGAGCTGAACCTTGGACAACAAATATCAACAATCCTGCTAAGAGAAAAGTAAAGAAACAAGCAAATATGCTAAACCTGGTTTTTTCAAACTTCCTTAAAAATATTTTCACCAACTTTGAAACCTTTAACAAGTTTTAAAAACAAGTTTAATATTTAGAAACTCAAGAATTTTTGATCCACTTTGACTTCTCAAAAATTCATAAAATTTCTGAAATCAAAACCCTTTTTAAAACTTTTTGAAAATCCAATAAACACAAAGTGTTTAAGTAATAATAATGTGGAACTCAGACTATTCAAGCATGCACCAAATTTCTAAAAAACAATAAAAGGAATTACACTTTATCCAAAAATACCAACTTTATAATTTTTAAAAAAGATTACAAATGCTTGAAAAAATCTGGAACAAAGGGATATGCACAACCTGCATTCTCCTTTTATAAGCTAACTAGGAACCTTCTAGTGCTACTAAAACCCTAGTTCATGAATTGCCATAAAGGCCCTTGGACGAATCTTGGACTTTTGGTCAAAAAGTGGTGGCATGTGATGCACAGCTGTTGTAAAGAAATCTTGGACGTTAAAATGAACTTAGGGGCCAAGGAATGAGATCTCACCATCAATCTTGTCTCCTCATGGGGTTTGGGGGATAGGGACGTGAGCAGGGGACCATGGGGTGGTCACATGGGTTGAGTGGTGGATGTTTATTTATGTGGGTTTTGGTGAGGTTAAAGGCAATTAGCAAACTGGAGCCAATTGGCCAATATCCCTTTGATTTGGGATTAATCAAAGCTGGGGGAGTTTAAGGTTTATAGGGGTTTAAAAGGGGGATTAGATCCATTTTGGGCAAAAAGTAATTTAAATTCGTGTTTGAGTGGGAAATTAGTGGGTTGACTGGGGGTTTGACTGGTTATTTAATTAAAACCGGGTTGTGGGTTGGGGTTGGGTAATGGACTGGGTAGGGTATGGTCGGATGGGTGGGTTGTGTGACGTGGCATATTCTAAGTGGGTGAATGGGATTGGTTGTTTGGCAAATATGGCCCCCAAGCTCTTTTACTTCTTCCACTTTGTAAAAACAGCAACATACTTTCCATTCCTTTGTAAATGATTTTGGAAAGTTTGCATTTTTGGCACATAAACTTTCCATACTTCTAACAAGGACTTCAAATGTAATTTTGGCATTCTTCAAGGGCTGTTCTTGTATAGTCTTCAAACTTTAGGGACCATTCTTGTACATTTGACATATGGAGGGTCATTTGTGACAAGTTCTTCAAAGATGAGGGACTAAAGTTGCCAATCTTCAATTCTTCAAGGGCATTTTTGCAAAATTCCAAACTTGGGCCCGGTTCATTGTGCGACTTCGTTTCCCGTGTTCGTTTTTGAATGATTCTTGTGATCTTTTGCCATTTCCTCAATATCCGTACCTAAAAATACACAAGTAACAAACACGAGCATATATTTGGCATATTTAATGATATTTTATGCATTTTAAGCCCGTTTTGGACGATGAGACCATGTATAAAAGCAGTCTCATCACTCCCCCATACTAAACCATTGCCGTGCCCTCACGCAATGCTAGAATAAAGTATCTTAGCACCTCCAAAATTCATTTTTATTCACTTTATTGAAATGATAAACTAGCTACATTACTACTACTACTTGTGTTATAGACATAATGTATGATTTTCATCGCAAAATGGGACCTTTAGGTTCATAGAATAAGAACACGTGAGTGCCTCATAGAGATAAATTCGTCGTCCTCAATTTTCACTTCAATTCCATGCCAAGCGTGCAACGAGATCATTGTCATTATAAGTTAGTAATGCTAACACTACTCATATGCTCTAATCACGTACTTATCCTCCCATTATTCCTAAGTTGTATCTCTTATATTTTATTATGTCTTGAATGTTTCACGAGGATACATTGTTGACTTATGCGATAATAGAGATTTAGGTCTAAAAATAGAGTCCTAACGGTGTAACTAAGACCATCAAATCAATAACCCCTCCTAATAGACAACGATGTTAAAAAATTAAGTTGACAAGAAGAATCGATAAACACGGTTTTATAACGGTTTTGAACATGAGACTTATTACCAAGACTTTTATACGCCCCCTAATGGAAGGGCCTTATTATCTTTGGTTTACCTCCATCTTTTATTCAACTTCGCCATGAAGCTTTTATTATGACTTCGGTCTTGCCTTGCCTTTTATTATCCGCCATCATCGGTGGTTTTATTAGCCAAAGACGTATATCCTCACGCTAAAGCGAATTTTGGATCTTTAAAGCTTCGAAGATTAAGGCTTGATTCACTTTCAATTTTGCATAGATTTTAGGCCTTGTGGGGCTTCAAATTGTTTGCTAGATTTAGGTGAGCACTTGAAATCTTATTATTAGGTGAAGCTTTCGATTATTCGGGTGCCAATACTTCAAAACCGTGACGCTGGCGATACCTTAATGTCTTCCCAATTTAATTACACGGAAGCTACTAGAAAAGACTAGAAACCCAACAATCCTAACTAAACCGCTAAGTCAATATTTATTAAGCAAAAAATATTTACAAACAAAGGGAGAATAAGCAAACAACGAGAACACATGAGTTTTTGAAAGAATACGAGTACTCTACGTTTAGCATAGTAACTTAGAATTAAATCTATCATTTCTCGTCCTCATTTAAGAGACTTAGCCTAATGTGTAGTTAAGGAACCAAAGCTAAGTGCTCAACACGCACGGTCGAGTCAAAAACTACTCTTATTCTCGCCATCGGAAAATCTACATTCGTGTCTTTAAACACTTATAAAACATGAGAAAATTTTTAAAATTTGGCCATTTTTAGCCTTATTTTGCAACAAAACGATAAACAAAACGATAAACTTTGGAAAGCGTGAAGGTTTGGCAAGGCAAGTATCTATTCACCCCCCCATACTAAAGTTAAACATTGTCCTCAATGTTTCGAGTCTAGGGGTGCAAACACCCCCATACTAGAGACGTAGTCGAATGCCTAATCTAGCATGGAAAGGGTGTAACCGTTAAATTAATAGCCGTTTATGAAGTGTGCTAAAAACCTAAGGTTAGAACATAAAAGGATATATCATATGGATATTGGGAAAGGCCTCCAAAGCAAACGATCGAGTGCTCCCATAAAACGAACACGAGAGGCTCCAATCGTGAAGATCATGATCTAAAAACCACAATTCACAAACACCCACGGAACAAAGGTTGGAAGGGCACAAATCCCCTCACATTAAACTACATTAGAAAGCAATAATATGTACATGGATAAGCATGGGTCTCCCCCACGAGGCACCTTGTTTTTGATAATCGAGTCAAAAGCTCGACTCGAATCCCCATAAATGTGATCATTTAGAGATAATCATGGTATGGTCAATTTTTGGTGGGGCTTACATGATAAACAAGGCCCAAAAGTACGTGGAGTACTTTAAAAACCCGATAAACGTATACCGGGGTCAAAGATAGCGTCCTCGTTTTCGGATGAAAGACGAAACAACGCCACTTCATCAATGGTCGACAAAAACTCAAAGAGTTTCAAGAAAATAGGAGAGAAAAAATAGAAGGGTGGGACAATGGGTAAGTCTCTAAAAACATGAGCTACTCGAGGTAGACTCGCACCAATCAAATGAAAAGATTTTCCATTTATTGCATCGGTGGAAGACCGAGATTTCCCTATATAAGCAATTCCAGGATCAAATATCTCGTCCTCGGTGGAGAAAGGGGAGGGAACATAAGGGGATTCCCCCACACTAAGTCCACACAAAGCATCGTCAAAAGAAGAAGACGAGCTTGTAGTACTCAATACACGCGGTGATGACGGAGTTAGAGTAGTAGAAAAATCTTTTAAATTCAAGTTAAAATCTTTTCCTTTTTCATCTTTTACACTCTCCTTGTGAAAACCCGATTTAATTATGTCAAAAATATTTGGTGTATCTAAAGCAATGTTAGTCACACTAAAAATTCTCACATTTTGAAATCTTTTTGGTTTAGGTGGTGGTAAGTTTTCAAATCTTTTGTCAATAAAGAAAACCTCCCCATCGGGATCAACGTATTCATCATCCGAAGAATTACTCGAGATTGGAATTGTAGGCTTAACACTCTTAACCTCCACCGGCGGAGGGGACGGAACTTCATTTTTTTCAACAACTCCTAAAACTCTATTTGAAATCTTTTTGCAAATGTTTTTGATGGGATTGACATTGTACAAAGATGTGATAGAATACACATGAGAAAGAGTGGAGTTTTGGGTTGCATTAATGACGAGTTCTTCCTCATTGAAACCAAGAGTGAATTTTCTTGCATGCACATCGATAAGTGCTCTCGAGGTATCCAAAAAAGATCGACCTAAAATTAACGGAACTTTAGGATCGATAGGAATGTCAACAACAATAAAGTCTACAGGATAGTAGAACTTTCCAACTTTCACAAAGACGTCCTCGGAAACTTCACAAGCTAGAATCGTAGAATGATCGACCATCTCGATTAACATTCTTGAAGGAGTGAGATTTGGAAGATTGAGCGATTTAAAAATCTCAAGAGGCATAAAATTAATACTAGCACCAAGATCGGCCAAGGCGTAGCATTCTTCCATGTCTTGTATAGCACATGGGATTAAAAACTTTCCAGGATCACCGACTTTTTGAGGTATGCGGCTTAGAAAAACCGAAGAACAACTAGACGATTTTTGCAATTTCTCTTTGTTATTCAACATACTTTTGAAGTTCGCGGAAAATCGAGGCATCATGACCAAGGCGTCGACAAAACTTATATTAAAATGCAAGTCACGAAACATTTTCATAAAAAGTTCAAATTGATAATTATTTCGTTCTTGTGCCTTTTCCTTGTCTCGTCTTGAAGGGTAGGGTAAAGGTGGTGTGGGTTGGGGCAAAGTAGGCATAGGCATAGGCCTTGGAATCTCGGGTTCCATGATTGGTGTAGGTTCAACCGTAGGTGTGGTTTGAGCGGTACTTCGTGGGCTTGTAATGTGCTCCTTTTCGACCATCACCTCGGGTTCTTTCTCGATTTCCTTCTCCATAGAAGTACTTGGACGAGAAATGGGTTCTTTGAAAGTTTTACCACTACGAGTAGTAATAACCTTCAATTCTCCCTTCGGGTTCACGATGGTATCACTAGGAAGACCACCCGAAGAAGAGGGCTTACACATGATAGCTTCAAACATTTTAGCCATTCGGTCTTCAAACTTAGATTGCCTAGCATCCGCTTTTAACAATTCTTGCTTAATCTCATGTTGACCTTGCTCCATTTTTTGTTGGTTTTGTTGGAGACGTGTGACATTTCCTTCCATTTTGTTAGCATGAGTTTTAAGTTCATTATCAAGTTCGTTTTTAAGCTCGTTTTTCAACTCGGACCTTAAGCTAACCATTTCACGTTGCATATTGTCAAACTTAGCATCATTAGCCTTAGCATAATGCAAAAATTCTCCTTGAAGATTTTTGGTGTGATCATTTTGAAAACCTTGGGTATTGTTTTGAAAATCACGGTT
This sequence comes from Glebionis coronaria, assembly GCA_025667525.1. NCBI lineage: Eukaryota > Viridiplantae > Streptophyta > Magnoliopsida > Asterales > Asteraceae > Glebionis > Glebionis coronaria. Next base: position 405,277,661 of record CM046880.1, read on the forward strand.
TTGGTTTTGATTAGAAATTTGCCCATTTCCATTTTGGTAATTACCCTTGTTATAATTCCTTTGATTTCCTTGGTAATTTCCACCTTGGTTGTTGTTGCGATAGTTATTAGCATTTTGATTTGGTGGAGCTTGATTTTGGCGGGAACCTTGACCGATTTGGTTATAAGTTCCCGTGGCTACAAAAGCATTCGAAGTGTTACCATCCGCGGTAATGCACTCGGAAAGATCATGAGCTCCACCACACGACAAACAACTCTTAGAAACCGCTTTAACCGAAGCGGAATTGGAAGCTTCTTGAGCTTTCCAATGGGACATTAGGCTAGCAAATCTATCAAAAAATCGATTTTCTTCATTTGCTTCATCATGTAAAGCATTGATACTACGAGACGATGATGAGCCCATTTTGGCAACACTCGGTGTGTGACGAGGGCTATAAACCTTAGACCTATTCTCAATTATGACCAAAGCTTCTTCAACCGTTTTACACAAAAAATTACCACCCGCGGCGGCATTCAAATAATCTCTTTCATGATCATTAAGTCCATTGTAAAACGTGTCTATTTGGTGCAAGTCGGAAAAACCGTGATGAGGACATTCATGCAACATCTCCTTAAACCTATTCCAAGCCGTAGAAAAACTTTCATTTGATTCTTGTGAAAATTTAGAAATCTCATTTTTCAAATGCGTAGTCTTAGAGGGCGGAAAAAATTGGTTCACGAACTTAGAAACGAGATCCTTCCACGTCAATATAGAATTGGGTGGCTCTTTCTCTAACCAAATTTTAGCGGGCCCCGCTAAGGAATACGGAAAAAGCATCATCTTAATCGAGTCATTCGAGACATCCTTAAATTTGCATGTGGCGGTAAGACGATTGAATTGGCGGATATGGTTGTGGGGATTGTCCTTCTCATCACCACGGAATTTGTTGTTTTGGATCATCGACAACAAACCCGTTTTGACCTCAAAATTCTCCGCAAGGATTGCGGGAATCACAATATGTAACACCCCCACAAAATGCTATGCGTAGCGGAACTACAACATTTGGGTGCTACACAGTTATCATCGCACACAAGATATATCAAACGACTCAAAAGACGTAAAAGTCTTGACATTATTTAAAAACATCAAGTCTAAAATGTACATGTCTACTGTTTTCCAAACCCTAAAAGAATACAATACAGAGTTTGCGTTTAGGTCCCCACTGAATCTCAACCCAAAAATACATTTTCATTCACATGACATAGTATAAAATTTTTAAGTGCAAAAAGGGAGGAAAACAAAGTAGACCGCCAAGCCACCACAACTTCCATCCTCGCATGCTCCGCTGCTATCAATCTTGGTTACCTGAAACACATGCTTAAAATCGTCAACACAAAGGTTGAGCGAATCTATAGGTTTATCAAAACATCAGTTGAACATAAGTGTTAAAAACCAATCATGATCATTCAATAGCATTGTCGTACTCACAATCTATTACTCAAGGATATGACAATTGTGTTTAAGCTCATGACACTAATCCGTTAACTCAATCACCCGCGTAATAATTACCGGCGTGATTCAGATGAAACCAGTGCCCCTTCTAAAGGCATCAGTTGCAATTATACCTTATCTCTCATACAAAATAATCTACCGCAGAACTTACTCAACGTACAGCTTCTCGGCTAGCATTGGGTCGTTAGCCCCGTAGTACTACAAATTGCATAAGCGGCTATTTCCCCCCTACTCGAGGGCAGGACAATAGTTAATAGTTCATGAATTTAGGGACTTTTGCAACTAGGTACTCAACACAATCTCGAGGCAACATTCGGGTCCAACAATCATTCAAGCCTTATGTTCATTTTCATTTAAATTAGCATGTATCCCCCTCGCGGGTTAAAAATCATTTGAAATAAGTAAAGAGCGAGGCTATAGACTCACCTTGCGTAGTAGTAGTGGTTCTAGCGAAGACGTAACGAGAAATGTCACCGACGACGTGGATGCCCGGGAAAATCAAACACTTGACCTAAAAGTCAAAGTACGAAAACCAAATCAATACTCCGCGTACATTATTGTACTAAACACACGCATATGCAAACACACTCAATGCTTATGAAAACTCACGCCAAAATCAAACAAGTAGTTGTTACTAGACCTATACCATTTACCTACGTAATTAAAGTTACTATCCATTTCACGACTTCGCCGATACTTACCAAAAGTATGGGTTGTTTTACTATACTTAACCATTTTTATAAAATTTGACAAAATTCTCAAAAATACTATAAGACCTGTAGAAAACACATATTTAATCCCAATAAAAGTTTTTACTTCTACGACTCATTACTCAACGCTTTTCCAAAACTACATTTTCCGGGCTGAAATTGTACTTCGACCAACTTGGACCTTTTTGACCTATTTGAAATGCACCTTTGACTTCTTTGACTCCTAAGTCAACTTATAGACTCAATCACACAGGTTTGTGACCAAAATTTGACCCTTGACCATTTACCAATTCATACTTGTGGTCCTCGGAATTTGACTAAAACTATACATAAATTCGGATTATGAAAGTTCTCGTCTCCCGGTACTCGATCTTTAAAACCTCATAACTTTTAGCTCGTTTTGAGTCACGGGCTCTACCTTATACCAAATTAAAGCTAAGAAGACCCTCTATGACTACATTTAGTTATCTAGACCTGTAGGAAAAATTATTTTTACGGAAAGGTCCCAAACGTTCTGCCTAAATTTGACCATACCAAAAACATGCTTAAGCTCGATTCCAAACCTACTAATCACCACTAGGCATCATCCTAAGCTTCCCTAATCACAACCAAACACTAATTTTCAGTCCTAACCCCTATTGATCAATCAACCTCATAATCCTAACATCTAAAAACAAACATGCAACCACATGTACCAATCTAAAACACCAATAAACATAATACCAAACATAACAACAATGCTCAAAATCATCAACCACCATGGCTCCCCAAACACCCCCTTGTGCCGTGGGGTTTGGGTGACCAAATCACCACAACCAAATTAATTTTTGGTGGGTTTTATTGGTGATTATACTTCCACTATACATGAATTTAACATGCATCCATACAATTAACCTCAAAAACGAATTTGATTGATCTTGAAAATTTTTGGAAAATTTTTGTTAATGCATGTTTAATTAAACCATGGATTAACACTCACCAATGAATTTTAAGAGGTGGTCTTAAGTTAGATTTTGTCAAAACTCAAGAAAAAATGGTGGGATGGTGGATCTTGGTGTTTGGCCGTCGGCCTAAGGACAAGAGAGAGAGAGAGTTTTGATTTATTTTTTTGTTAAATGTTTGTGTGTGTTGTGTTTGTGCCTTTTTGTGAGATTGGGAGGGGCCTAAGTGCAATTAAAGGTTTCTTTTGGCCTTAAGTAAAAACGACACCAAAACTTTGCGGGATTGACTCACTAGTCGGTTTAAAACTTTACGGAAGTCGGTCGTCCCGAACACTCGAAAATACTTTTAATTGGTTCAAACGCACACAAAACGAATATTCATATGGTTCCGACTCGACTTAACACGTAATAAAAATAAAATCTCGAAAAACTCAAATATCGATCAATCGATAATAAAATGTAAATTTTTGGGCATCCGTCGGTATCGTAGTCATCATCGGTTCTTCTCAAATCGTCAAACGTTAAATTACGACCGTAAACGTTGGTTTCAACTTAAACCGTCAAATATATAGCAAACGAAATTTCTTAAAAATTTCAAAAATATCCGTAAAATAGGATTAAATAAATAACGTTGGGCTCGGGATATCACATCCTCAAGTGAGTCGCAACTTAAGAGAGATGCTCATACTGAACAACTCTTGAGACAATTACTTAGCATCATACGGCACTTTCACTGGTGTTACATCCTCCCCTCCTTAAGGGAGCGACGTCCCGGCGCTCTCCGGTTCTTGTACTCGCATTTGTACTACTAGCAAGATGATGGTACTACTTCCTAAAGAGGTATCCACATTCCGACGTGGACTTCGGTTCACGTCTCGGGTTCTATCACACCTTCACCATGGGTATTATGCCTTGCTTCAATCTCTTACCATCTTGATCCATGATCTCCACTTCAATTTCCCTAAATTCTTCCCACGGGTATCAACACATCTCTTTCCACAGCTTCTCGCGGTTAGCATATAATTCTTAATCTACACCATTTCTTCCGTAGCCTCTCGAATCATTTCAGGTCCATTCAACTGACTTTTTCCTACTTTATTTCATCCAACTCGCGGTCTATATTTTCATCAACATAATTCTTCAAATGTCGCAGCTTCAAAGCTAATCAAGGTAAAAGTCGTGGTACAAAGATACTACCAATGGCATGTGTCGTTCTCAACAACTATCAAAGTCAATCACACATGTTCGGAGTACGTTTTCCAACGTTCGAGTCGTCTTTTCACTTGGTTCATCATCTCATAAAAATAATTGCTCACAAAGAAAATCACACGGGTCGCACATCACCTCATAGAAAAACGTTCAAAATATAAAAGACGAAGTAATCAATACTAGTCGTACCAAATCACCTTATTACGATATTACGTACATACAACCCTACTTCGTCAAAAACGAATTCATCGATACGAAATCATTCGGCGTATACATAACTCTCTCGAAGACATCACAATCCAAACAAACACAAAAGCCATTATGAAACACATACAACCATATTACGACATGTTTGCAACATAGCCAAACCATGCTAAACCAATCAGTTCAATCAGTTAACCCACGCTTGCTAATCAGCCAAGCCAAGATAAAACAAGAATATTTACATAATTCTCGGATGAGTCCAGTCAAAAGAAAATTGCAAGTTAAAGAAGGTTCAAGAGCTTGCTAGCTATGGATGCATATCCAAAAAGAAATAAAATACTTACATGTGTCATCGTGGGGTGCTCACACACGGATCCATACCCAAAAGATACTACAAGAACACCATCTTACTTCCGTCCCAAACATGGTCAAAATCTTAATAAATATCATCGTTCACAGTTAAAAAAAAATACATTACATGGCACGTGTTCTCCATGATCGGACTTCATTGGACAATGTCGTCTCAAGTTCTCACAACTTACGATCACTCGACCAGATTACTTACCACACAAATACATAAAAGGCAAGGGTTTACCACAAAAACATCAACTAGGGATATCTATCGTTTAACCATCGAATATCAAGGATGGTTGAGTCAAGCAAAGAGGATTCCTCACTTAAATAAACGAAGACGGCAATTGGAATGGTCTTCCAATTACCGATGCACAGTTGGTAAACTTCAACAATTTATAATGTGTCGCTTGACATATCAAAAGAACGAGAAAAGAAAATATATAAGGTACGATACATTCGATGTAGGAGAAATCTTCGTCATTTCCCTTAGAGTTATTCGAACTCTGATTTCCTCTACTTCGGCATTTTTCCATCTTTATTAAAAACTCTTCTCCCGGTGACGATACGAGCCCCTTTGGTATTTCATCAACACCCTCGTGATTCCGATGAAATTTGCACGTTACACACAACTCATAAAAACATTTTCCAAAATTACTCGGTCACAGTGACTTACTAAGTCAACGCCAAACAAAAAGAAAAGATTTCAAAGAACACAAGAAAATTCAAAAATTTTCTTTAAGAATCAAAGAAATTACGACTACTTGCAAAGATGATCCACCATTTTAAAAAGAAACGTTCTCATCCAAACATTTATCAAAACACTACAAGTTTCAAGATGACCAATTTGTTTGACACGATAGTGCCCTTCCTAAACTATGCATAATTAGCTAGATCATGCATACTTGAGGATCAAGCAACAACAACCAACAAAACAGGACTCTTCCCGAATTATGCATAGTTAGCTAAGCTGTGCATAATTGAGGATCGAGTGACAACACAAACATTATTATTACATACCAAACACGACTATGGAAGTTTTCGACCTAGCCTTCAAAATAATTAAATCATTTGAAATGAAATTTGAAATGGGAAAATATTGCTACCATCGTTTTAAGAAACACATCAAACATTTTTCGTCCACTTTGGAAACATACTTTTACTTTGCCTTTTTGTGAGGAAAATAAATAAATAATTAAATAAAGAAATCGACACCATTTGCATTTAGTTCACCAAAACATTTGACACACTCATACCTATTTTCACAATAGACTATTCACAAAATAACGGTAAGGTGGTTCATGATTAAAGATCATTGCAAGCACAACAAGTAATAAAATTAAGATCAATGAGATCGAACGAGGTAAACGAGCAATATAATTGTCAACGGAAATTAACTACATTAGAAATGAAAATACTTCAAATATATGACGAAAGTCTCAGGATAACAACAGTGATCTACGAATACATGGAGTAAAAGTTGAATATCAACACAAGCGTCAAAAATAAAACAACGATCACACTTCCCATCGTCTCGAGTTGCACACCCATTCCACCAAGGGTATACGGGGAGAGAAGAATAATCACTTGGTTAAATAGAAACAATTTCACCAGAAAGATCGAGTTCTTTCACCTCTACAATTTGGTAAAGCGGCTTCGCCTCCTCGCTTTTGTTCAATATAAATAAATAACCAATTTAATGAAGATTTATAGCATCATTCAAGTAAATACATAATTTTTGGTTCCATTAACCGAAAGGAGAAAAATTACGGGGTCCATGAAGGGGACAAAAATACACCGGGTGACATACCCTCATCATCAAGTACTAGCGAAGCAGCGACACAAAAATGAATATAATAATAATGGTTTCATACCATAGACAATATTAAAATGAACAATCACATGATGACTCATGTTTAGATACAGACTCACAAAATCAAAGAAGGGATGTCGGACGATCGAACCATCGTGACTCAAAACATTATATATACATCTTTATTAAATAATATACAAGTAGGCGTGTGTTGTGTAATCCAGTTGCGTATAATAATTAGTGTTACCTTGTACATTGTAAAACCGAACATTTACACATTTTTAATTTGTGTTACACCATTAAAGAATTTATACCTTTCATTTTCAAATCTTTACAACGCTTTCATTTCTGGAAAAATTTCAACCTCTCGGAAATTATTAACATTAGTAGATGCGGTGACTCGGTTATCATAATTGACAAATCATTAGGTTTGAAAATCTCCATACTTGTGTCAAAACCTCATTAATGTTCATATCTTAAGTACCAAAAACATACGTAGTAAGAATTTTCCAAGTTTTTCGTTTTTATTATTACGACTTATATTATCACAAATATACACGTATCCAACATGACTCAAACTAGTCCAATTAACTCTTAAAATCAACCTTTGACTTTTATTACACACATGTTTTCCCCAAAACTGTTTTGTTAAATCATATTCGCGTAATTCGACTCATATGATAAAGAGGTTTCACGTGGTATTATCTCGGATACTTACTGATTTTAGTCGAGACTTAAATCTCAATAATAATAATATAATAAACAATCAAAATGCTTATCTCAATAATTTTAAAATATATAGAATTCAACTTTTAATCCTTAGCCCATTATCAAATGATTTTAAAATTAACACATCTCGTCGCGGAATAAAACAAAAGATTTTTCAAACGATTTTAAACAAGCATCATCAAATTACACATATTGATTCTCTATAACGACAATTAGACAAACAAATTATTTCCAATGACGTTCCATCAATGTTTAAAATTTTATTTCAAGCATTATAATTTCATACTTAAAGTGTATATTCCGATTTTATCCCAGTTTATTTACTACAACGAGTGACGAGTTCTAGTTTATACCACTACATACGTAAACATAACCTTATGTTTAAAGTAAAACCAATTTTACAGAATCTCTAGCTCCAAAACACACGTCCACATCTTCTACTCATGTTTTATATTACAAGATACGTCGAAAGTTTACTATATTGACCCGAAAATTAATTCATACTAAATCCAAGTTACATATACTCAATAGTCATATCGTAAATTCATTTATAACTCTCGTTCTCAAATTTAATTAAACAAATTCTTAACAAGTCCATCACAATCTTTTAGTATCAAATTTTAACATATGAAAACAAGGATTTTACGAGTAATACAAATTACTTATTACGATTTACCAACCAAGGTTGAAAGAGAAAAAAAAAATAATTTCACAATGTCCATTTACACTCTACACATATTTTATTGGTTACAAAACACATCATAAGTCATTTTTATCCAAAAGTTTCATCCGCCAAGTATTTAATATGTAAAACACTTTATGTTTAAACCATTTAATCAACAAAGTTCGATGCTTACTTAACTTGCACAAATGCCGGACCTCGTCATGTAAAATATTAACTTCAAAATAATGAAACAACAAAACAAAATGAAATAAATGGAACGAGAATACGTATGTCAACTAAATGTTGTTATCGGCCTCGGATGAGTCTCGAAATCGTACTCCACAAAATTAACACAAAAACCAACCAAATTCCAAGTTATCGCGCTTGATCACAACGCCAGTCTATTTTAAAACACATCCTTAAATTCAAGTAGAATAGTAAACAACGATTAAATGGCAACACGCCTCAACCACATTTTATAAAATACACATGTGATTCGTCGCTACGATGTACGCATCGTTGATTATACTTCGTCTATATTATAGTTACGCCAACTAACATATCAAACCCATAAGGAATAAAGGAAATAAAGTAATACGTAAGTAAATTACTAATAAGTGTGTAAACACTTATCCTTTTGCCACTAAAATCAAGGAAAAACAAGACCTAATCATGTGTTTAATATCGTAAATGTCGGAATTACGCGTGGTTTTGTGTTTTGTGTGATAAATAGGTACAAATGATCAAAAGAAGAGAAAACATGGGAATTCACGGTCAAACGTCGAAGAAAAGTCAAGAAAGAGTCAAAGACAAGATCAAAAGTCCAAAAGTGTGCAACCATCACGGAAACCGATGAAAACCGACACGAGAATGAAGAAAAAGATTTTTTGAAGCCAAAATCAAGCTTAACTTTAGCGGATTTAATCATTTGTCGAGTTTACGAGCAAAGTGGGACCCACATTTGGAAAATGGGCTCAAAAGCCCATTTGTGACTCAAGTTATTTTTTTGAAAGGCCCAAAATAAAAATTAATAAACGGAAAGAAGGAATGTTACTTGGGCCTAGCCCATTTAAAACAATAAACGGAAGGAGTAAGAAAGATGGATAATTACTCATTTTTGTGGTAAATTGTTTTCAACCCAACCCTTCAACATTAACAGTCAAACACCCGTTTTTTTTATTCCCACACACACGTGCCATTCACCATTTAATAAAACCAATTTTTTTACCCTCACATCCCACATCCGATACAAACAAGGAAAACACTTTTCTCTCCCACTTCATCTCCTCCAATTTACACGCTCCCTCACCAAAACCCTAATTTTTTACTGATGAAAATTAACTCACCCATAATTGGGGGTTTTACCCAATTCGTGTGATTCACACGGATTGGGATTAAATCCCCCCAATTTTCGCTTCATCCACCCAACTGTGGTCCTCTCTCTCTCCCTACGTGGCTTAATTTTATTGGGTTAAACACCTCACCAAAACCCTCTTCACCAATCAAAGCATGCCACCTCAGCAAGGAAGAAACACAAGAAGCACAAATTCCTTCCACCCTGGCAATCCGAGGCACTTAAGTGATTACAGCCGTTTGATCAAGCCAGATTAGAAGAAAGAGAAGAGAAATTAAGGATTAGCGGTCAGGATCCTACTCCGTAGTCACCAAGAAAGCCTAGAAGGTTCGGGGGATCCTTATATAAACCCCCATTCTTCATGTAATTTTTATGCTTTTCTTTATTTTTCATTTTTAGAAATAGTTAAATTAGAGTTATTGTAATTTTTATTTTCAAGTAATGTAATTCTGATTTTAATTAATGAAAAGTTGCATTTAATCATTTTTCGTCTCAATTTTAAATTCCCAGTTATTATTCTTATTTTTAATCAGTTATTGAAATATTGATTTACTGTTCTCGCATTAATATTATAAAAAATAAAAAAAAAAAGAAAAATTAAAATAAAGAAAAGTAGATTAAACCTCCCCACTGGAGGTTTATATTAAAAAATTTCTGTTCGTTTGCTGAAATTGGATCGAGAAAGGTGGGTTCGAGTTAAGGTAGTGTTTGTTCAGATTGGTTGAGTTTGATTCGGTAAAGGGTGTTAGTTTTGGTTCGAGATAAGTTTTTGTCTCGAGATGTGTTGACGGTTTCGAATCAAGGCGGTGTTTGTTTAGATCGATTTCGGTATTAAGGGAGCTCAGCGCTCACCTTCTGCTCAAAGGCTTCGTCACTCGGTTTGTCTTTGTCTTATTTTTATGTCAAAATTAGTTAATATAGTTTGCTGATTAGTTTTGATAGTTTGCTTAGAGGTTTGCTAGGTAGTTTGGATTTGTTTTTGTTGTGTTTACTGCTTACAAGTTAAATCTGCTTAGAGTTGCTATATCTGCTTAGTTATTATAATAGTTAGGATCTGCTTATTTTTATTGGCTTAGAGGATTGCTAAAACTACTTGTATCTGCTTATTATTCATAGGGTGTTTGGATCTGCGTTTTATAGTCAATAAGCTTATTAGATCATCAGTTTTCTGTTTAGAGAAGCTTATATCAGTTTACGTATAGCGGTTTAGATTTGCTTATTATATCAGTTTATTAGCTTATTTGTTTCAGCTTACGTTTGCTTATTTGGCTATCAGCTTAGTTAGTTTTCATTTAGCTTTATTGATCTTGTTTTGGTTATTCTGCTTAGCTTAATTGATCATATTAGCTTAATTGGTATTCTGCTTATTTTGGCAAGCTGCTTATATTTGAGTTCTGTTTATATTGCTTATTTGGTTGCTGCTTATTTGTGATATTTTGCTGCTATCACCTCAGACCCAATTGGTCTGAGGTTGCTTCTTTGTCCAAAAATCAGTTCCAAAAAGTAAAAGTTTTAAAAAAATAATTCGCAACAAAGAATCCCTCACGGGACTCGAACCCCAGACCTCTAGCACAACACTCCAACGCCTCATCCATCTGTTCTAGCCTTTCTTTTGTTAATCAGTTTACGTCGGATAATTAATATAGGATATTTAATTTGATTGGCAGCTTTTAATTAGTTTAATTATAGTTTAATTAGATTTTAATTAATAATAATTATATAGTTTATTTAAATTCAATTTTTATAAAAAAATAAAAAGATAAAAAAAAATATTTTATTTAATTTGTTTTTTAAAATTAGTTTTTTTTATTACTTCAAAAAATTAATATAGGTTTTATTTAAAAATAGTTTCAAATAGATTATTTTTAAAGTAGATTTTTAATTAAACATTTAGTTTAAAATAGTTTTAAATAGATTAATTTTAAATAGCTTTTATTGTTTTTAAAATTTAATTTAAAAATAGTTAATTAAATTTAGTTTTCATTTAATAAGTTTTTAAATTAGTTTAAAAAATACCCAAAAAGAGATTGTACCAAAAACGAATTAAGTTGAAACGTAAAAGCGGAAATCAAATTCGAGTCGAATCGAGAGGAAAACGAACTTAATTTAAAGGACTAAAAATCTCTTTTTCGCCATGGGTTAGTCCCGTCCATTGTGTGCCTAAGAAAGGCGGAATCACCGTTGTTCCCAACGAAAACAACGAGTTGATTCCTACTCGACTTGTAACGGGATGGCGAGTTTGCATTGATTATCGTAAACTCAATGATGCCACTCGTAAGGATCATTTCCCTCTTCCTTTCATGGATCAAATGCTCGAGCGTTTAGCGGGTAATGATTTCTATTGTTTCTTAGATGGCTTTTCCAGATATTTTCAAATCCCTATCGATCCAAAAGACCAAGAGAAAACCACATTCACTTGTCCCTATGGAACATTCGCTTACAAAAGAATGCCTTTCGGCTTATGCAATGCTCCCGGGACTTTCCAAAGGTGTATGATGGCGATATTTCATGACATGGTTGAAGAAACTATGGAAGTCTTTATGGACGATTTCTCGGTCTATGGTGATTCTTTCTCTTCTTGCCTTGCTAATTTAGAACGTATGCTCCAACGATGTGAAGACACTCGTCTCGTTCTTAATTGGGAAAAATGCCATTTCATGGTAAAAGAAGGCATCGTCCTTGGTCATAAAATTTCCAAAGCCGGTATCGAAGTCGACCGTGCTAAAGTTGACGTCATTGCTAAGTTACCTCCGCCTACCACCGTCAAAGGAGTTAGAAGTTTTTTAGGCCATGCGGGATTTTATTGACGTTTCATCCAAGATTTCTCGAAAATAGCTCGTCCAATGACTCATCTCTTAGAAAAGGATGCTCCTTTCATCTTCTCTCAAGAATGTCTCGACTCTTTCGAACTTCTTAAAGGTAAATTAACTAAGGCACCGGTCTTAGTCTCCCCAAATTGGGAGTTACCTTTCGAGCTCATGTGCGATGCTAGTGATTTCGCGGTAGGAGCGGTTTTAGGTCAACGAGTTAACAAACATTTCCAACCCATTCATTATGCTAGTAAGACAATGACGGGGGCTCAATTGCATTATACCACTACCGAAAAAGAGCTTTTAGCTGTAGTGTATGCTTTTGAGAAATTCCGCCCCTATCTTGTGCTTTCCACCACCATCGTTTACACCGACCATTCCGCCTTGAAATACTTGTTGACCAAGCAAGATGCTAAACCGAGACTCCTTCGTTGGGTTTTGCTCCTACAAGAATTTAAAATCGAAATTCGTGATAAAAAAGGAGCGGAAAACCTAGCCGCGGATCACCTTAGTAGACTTGAGGATCCGTATCAAGGGGAATCTCCAAATCAAGAGATTAATGAATCCTTTCCCCTTGAGACCTTAATGTCTATTAATTCCAATCTTGATGATACCCCATGGTTTGCCGACATTGCAAACTATTTGGCGGGTGGTGTTCTTATCGAAGGGTTATCGTCCCAACAAAAGAAAAAGTTCTTCAAGGACGTTAAAACGTACTATTGGGACGACCCTTATCTTTTCAAGCAATGTGCGGACTTAATCATTCGTAGATGTGTTGATGGGCCGGCGGCTTTACAAATCCTTGAAGCTTGCCATAAAGGACCTACCGGTGGTCACTTTGGTCCTAATTACACCGCTAAAAAAGTGTTCGACTCCGGATTCTATTGGCCCTCCATTTATCATGATGCACATGAAATGGTTAAACATTGTGATGCTTGTCAAAGGCAAGGCAAGATCACACATAAAGATGAGATGCCTCAAAATTTCATCCAAGAATGTGAAATCTTTGACGTATGGGGCATCGACTTTATGGGGCCGTTTCCATCATCGAAGGGAAACAAGTACATCCTCGTAGCCGTTGACTACGTCTCAAAATGGGTTGAAGCAAAAGCTTTACCTACTAACGATGCGAGGGTGGTTGTTAACTTCTTGAAACAATTGTTTGCTCGTTTCGGTGTGCCTCGTGCTATTATTAGTGATCGCGGGACTCATTTTTGCAATGATCAATTTGCACGAGTCATGGCTAAGTATGGTGTCAATCACCGACTTTCCACCGCGTATCATCCTCAAACTAATGGACAAGCCGAGGTTTCTAACCGTGGTCTTAAGAGAATCTTAGAGCGAACCGTGGGAGAGCATCGTGCTTCATGGGCCGATAAATTAGATGATGCTTTGTGGGCTTTCCGTACCGCTTATAAGACACCTATAGGTTGTACCCCTTATCGCCTTGTGTACGGAAAGGCGTGCCACCTCCCCATTGAGTTGGAGCATAAGGCTTATTGGGCCTTGAAATGGGCTAATTTTGATCTTAACAAAGCCGGTGATCATAGGAAAATCCAACTCAATGAACTCAATGAACTTAGGAATGAGGCTTATGAGAATTCATTAATCTATAAGGAGAAAACTAAGCTCATTCATGATTCCAAGATTAAAAACCGAGAGTTCCATGTTGGTGATCAAGTTTTATTATTTAACTCTCGGTTGAAAATCTTTTCGGGTAAACTTAAGAGCCGTTGGTCCGGTTCATTCACCGTGGCCCAAGTCTTCCCTTATGGCACCATTGAGTTATCCCAACCAAATGGGCCCAACTTTAAGGTGAATGGCCAACGGGTTAAGTTGTACTATGGAGAGGACATCTCTCACGAGATGATTCCATCCCTCTCCACATTTCCCTTGAATTAATTCGGGAAATCGAGTCGAGCTAGAGACTCGTGATAAATAAATCAAGCATCGTATAACTAGGTTAGATTTTTACCTTTACCATCCTTTCCACCCTTTTTCACCTTCATCCATTGTCCACCAATAAGTGTAGGGGGGAGCCGAGTAGGTTGTTTGTGTGTGGTGATTGTGTGCAGGGACATATACTTTGATGATCCACTTTTGGTACTTTTGACAAGACCCGTGTTCCCGTGTTCCCGTGTACCCGGTTCTATCAAAACTATTGTGATTCATACTTGTATATAAATAAAACGAATAAATGTAATCACTTTAGTTGTCCCTTCCTTAGCTCGATTTTAAACAACGTACTCAATGTCCTAAGTGTAGGGGAGTTTATTCTCCCACATGCTTAAACATTGAGGACAATGTTTATATCAAGTGTAGGGGGGCCTTCTATCGAATTTTAGTGGCCTTTTCCATGAATTTGACCCCATTTAACCGGAAAATTTTAAAATTTTTTTCAACGTTTTTCAAATTTTTGATCTATTTTGGCCTAGTAGTATTTATTTTCTTTCCTTTTATTATCGCATCATAATAATTTCCATTTCAAGAATAAAGTCAAAATTAAAATAAAATAAATAAATAAAATGGTTTAACAAGTTTAGATGTCTTTGATATATTAGGCCCGTCGGGAATATTTTGACTCAACCCGAGTTTACTTATCTAAGTTTACTCTAGCTAGTATCCTTAACCATATGGACCTTAATTGGTTTATTAGGCTAAGCATCCACGAGTCTCATTCCTTGAGATTTTAAATTGTGGAGAACGAGAGATGATAGAGTTAATTATAAGTTCGGTATTCTTTCATTAACTTATGAGAGTTAGTTATGAGCTTTTTCTCCCATCACTTGTTAATAAATATATTTGCAATAAATAAGGTTGTACGATTTAAAAGGTTACTTAGCTTCTAGCACAAGATCGTTTAAAAGTTGCTCGGTATTAATTAGAGTTCATAGCCAAGGCATAACTTATTGAAACGGGACGCGAAGATTGGCTTATCCAAAAAGGCCCTAACAAGGCATGAGGATACCCGAGTCCAAAAAGGCCCTAACAAGGCATGAGGATTCACTTTTTGCTAAAGATCCTAAGATGATGTGAAGATCATTAATCCAAATCAATATGAAGGATCAAGACACGACGAGAAGCAATTACTCCCCTAAAGATCATGGAGAAGTCTATCCAAAAAGACCCTAACAAGGTATAAGGATTAATAGATCCAAGTCCGAAAAGGAGGCGGATCGTTGAATATCAAAATCCTAAATAAAGAAGAGGATAAATGAAGAAGTCGTGGTCAACGTTTGAAGCATCTTTCACTCCTTATGAAGATGTATACCAAAATGAAGAGAAGACCATAATTTCAAGAACGTCTCTCAAGATTTGAAGTTTGAAGTACAAGCCAAATATCAGTCCGAGAAAGGTCTCAAATCGTGAAACGAGTTATGCCAAGATATGAACTTTTTGAGGTTTCGAGAAGCAGTTTTAAAAGATTTTGTCCTTTAGCTAACTATTGATTAAATCGTCCCACTTTATTTTCGGCTTTAATAAATTATCGAAATAAGTCAAAAATGCATCCTCGTGATCATTCAAGACAAAAATAAAATATAAGAGATACACCGTAGGAATAAGGGGGTCTAAGTGATTAACTAAACCACATGAGTAAGTGTTAGTAGTGCTAACTTGTAATAACAATGATCTCGTTTTTAAGCTTGGTATGGGGAACATGAAACTTGAGGGTGATTAATATTCATGACACCAAAGCCCTAATCTAAGTCTTAGATTTCTTAACGAGTTTCTTCCATCAATAATTTTCAAGTTCATAAAGTATTTTAATTTTTTTGTTTCCTTTTAAGTTTTTATCTTTCCGTCATAGTAGTAATAGCATATTTTAATAAAGGCCGAGATGGATTGATTAAAAGAAAAATGTAACTTTATGCTTTTAAACTATGCATTGCATGGGGTCATTGCAATGGTCAAGTGTAGGGGATTTAATAAGTGTGTAAACACTTATCCTTTTGCCACTAAAATCAAGGAAAAACAAGACCTAATCATGTGTTTAATATCGTAAATGTCGGAATTACGCGTGGTTTTGTGTTTTGTGTGATAAATAGGTACAAATGATCAAAAGAAGAGAAAACATGGGAATTCACGGTCAAACGTCGAAGAAAAGTCAAGAAAGAGTCAAAGACAAGATCAAAAGTCCAAAAGTGTGCAACCATCACGGAAACCGATGAAAACCGACACGAGAATGAAGAAAAAGATTTTTTGAAGCCAAAATCAAGCTTAACTTTAGCGGATTTAATCATTTGTCGAGTTTACGAGCAAAGTGGGACCCACATTTGGAAAATGGGCTCAAAAGCCCATTTGTGACTCAAGTTATTTTTTTGAAAGGCCCAAAAGAAAAATAATAAACGGAAAGAAGGAATGTTACTTGGGCCTAGCCCATTTAAAACAATAAACGGAAGGAGTAAGAAAGATGGATAATTACTCATTTTTGTGGTAAATTGTTTTCAACCCAACCCTTCAACATTAACAGTCAAACACCCGTTTTTTTTATTCCCACACACACGTGCCATTCACCATTTAATAAAACCAATTTTTTTTACCCTCACATCCCACATCCGATACAAACAAGGAAAACACTTTTCTCTCCCACTTCATCTCCTCCAATTTACACGCTCCCTCACCAAAACCCTAATTTTTTACTGATGAAAATTAACTCACCCATAATTGGGGGTTTAACCCAATTCGTGTGATTCACACGGATTGGGATTAAATCCCCCCAATTTTCGCTTCATCCACCCAACTGTGGTCCTCTCTCTCTCCCTACGTGGCTTAATTTTATTGGGTTAAACACCTCACCAAAACCCTCTTCACCAATCAAAGCATGCCACCTCAGCAAGGAAGAAACACAAGAAGCACAAATTCCTTCCACCCTGGCAATCCGAGGCACTCAAGTGATTACAGCCGTTTGATCAAGCAAGATTAGAAGAAAGAGAAGAGAAATTAAGGATTAGCGGTCAGGATCCTACTCCGTAGTCACCAAGAAAGCCTAGAAGGTTCGGGGGATCCTTATATAAACCCCCATTCTTCATGTAATTTTTATGCTTTTCTTTATTTTTCATTTTTAGAAATAGTTAAATTAGAGTTATTGTAATTTTTATTTTCAAGTAATGTAATTCTGATTTTAATTAATGAAAAGTTGCATTTAATCATTTTTCGTCTCAATTTTAAATTCCCAGTTATTATTCTTATTTTTAATCAGTTATTGAAATATTGATTTACTGTTCTCGCATTAATATTATAAAAAAAAAAAAAAAAAAAGAAAAATTAAAATAAAGAAAAGTAGATTAAACCTCCCCACTGGAGGTTTATATTAAAAAAATTTCTGTTCGTTTGCTGAAATTAGATCGAGAAAGGTGGGTTCGAGTTAAGGTAGTGTTTGTTCAGATTGGTTGAGTTTGATTCGGTAAAGGGTGTTAGTTTTGGTTCGAGATAAGTTTTTGTCTCGAGATGTGTTGACGGTTTCGAATCAAGGCGGTGTTTGTTTAGATCGATTTCGGTATTAAGGGAGCTCAGCGCTCACCTTCTGCTCAAAGGCTTCGTCACTCGGTTTGTCTTTGTCTTATTTTTATGTCAAAATTAGTTAATATAGTTTGCTGATTAGTTTTGATAGTTTGCTTAGAGGTTTGCTAGGTAGTTTGGATTTGTTTTTGTTGTGTTTACTGCTTACAAGTTAAATCTGCTTAGAGTTGCTATATCTGCTTAGTTATTATAATAGTTAGGATCTGCTTATTTTTATTGGCTTAGAGGATTGCTAAAACTACTTGTATCTGCTTATTATTCATAGGGTGTTTGGATCTGCGTTTTATAGTCAATAAGCTTATTAGATAATCAGTTTTCTGTTTAGAGAAGCTTATATCAGTTTACGTATAGCGGTTTGGATTTGCTTATTATATCAGTTTATTAGCTTATTTGTTTCAGCTTACGTTTGCTTATTTGGCTATCAGCTTAGTTAGTTTTCATTTAGCTTTATTGATCTTGTTTTGGTTATTCTGCTTAGCTTAATTGATCATATTAGCTTAATTGGTATTCTGCTTATTTTGGCAAGCTGCTTATATTTGAGTTCTGTTTATATTGCTTATTTGGTTGCTGCTTATTTGTGATATTTTGCTGCTATCACCTCAGACCCAATTGGTCTGAGGTTGCTTCTTTGTCCAAAAATCAGTTCCAAAAAGTAAAAGTTTTAAAAAAATAATTCGCAACAAAGAATCCCTCACGGGACTCGAACCCCAGACCTCTAGCATAACACTCCAACGCCTCATCCATCTGTTCTAGCCTTTCTTTTGTTAATCAGTTTACGTCGGATAATTAATATAGGATATTTAATTTGATTGGCCGCTTTTAATTAGTTTAATTATAGTTTAATTAGATTTTAATTAATAATAATTATATAGTTTATTTAAATTCAGTTTTTATAAAAAAATAAAAAGATAAAAAAAAAATATTTTATTTAATTTGTTTTTTAAAATTAGTTTTTTTTATTACTTCAAAAAATTAATATAGGTTTTATTTAAAAATAGTTTCAAATAGATTATTTTTAAAGTAGATTTTTAATTAAACATTTAGTTTAAAATAGTTTTAAATAGATTAATTTTAAATAGCTTTTATTGTTTTTAAAATTTAATTTAAAAATAGTTAATTAAATTTAGTTTTCATTTAATAAGTTTTTAAATTAGTTTAAAAAATACCCAAAAAGAGATTGTACCAAAAACGAATTAAGTTGAAACGTAAAAGCGGAAATCAAATTCGAGTCGAATCGAGAGGAAAACGAACTTAATTTAAAGGACTAAAAATCCTAGTTTCAATTACGTTTCAAAAGAAAATGTCCAAAATGACACATCATGATGCGATAGCGACAATCGAGATCATTCTAGTCAATATACAATATGTTACGAAGCGTTAATTACGTATCTAGAGTATCAAACGAGGTTCATATTCGATTATCCGAACAATAAATTAATTATCAAGATTGATAATTAGCGGTAAGGCCGAATTCTCAACAAAACCGCATTATAACATGTACGATAATTACCCAAGGGCCATTGCTTCGCGTGCAATGCCTTTAAATACCATAGTATTTACATACTTATACATACAACCATTCCTACATACACGTAGGATTACAACGCGGTGTTGCCATGTAATGCAATGTAGCCCGTTATACCAATTACATGCAACATGTAAGATAATCTTACAAGAATTTGCAAATTACGATGATAAGTACTCAACGTACAAAACAATATATCTCAATATATATCTCAAAGTATTTACTTACTAAATACTTAGGGAATTCATATCAATTTCGAGGGATACATCTAAAATATAAAGCAATGCTAAAGAATTCTTACCGGAGCCATGCAGGATAGTTGTGTGCTTGGACAATTTCTTACGACACCAAAAGTTATAGTTTAGGGGTTTTCAAAATGACCTAGTTCTCTATAACTCATGGCTCTGATACCAATCTGTAACACCCCCACAAAATGCTATGCGTAGCGGAACTACAACATTTGGGTGCTACACAGTTATCATCGCACACAAGATATATCAAACGACTCAAAAGACGTAAAAGTCTTGACATTATTTAAAAACATCAAGTCTAAAATGTACATGTCTACTGTTTTCCAAACCCCAAAAGAATACAATACAGAGTTTGCGTTTAGGTCCCCACTGAATCTCAACCCAAAAATACATTTTCATTCACATGACATAGTATAAAATTTTTAAGTGCAAAAAGGGAGGAAAACAAAGTAGACCGCCAAGCCACCACAACTTCCATCCTCGCATGCTCCGCTGCTATCAATCTTGGTTACCTGAAACACATGCTTAAAATCGTCAACACAAAGGTTGAGCGAATCTATAGGTTTATCAAAACATCAGTTGAACATAAGTGTTAAAAACCAATCATGATCATTCAATAGCATTGTCGTACTCACAATCTATTACTCAAGGATATGACAATTGTGTTTAAGCTCATGACACTAATCCGTTAACTCAATCACCCGCGTAATAATTACCGGCGTGATTCAGATGAAACCAGTGCCCCTTCTAAAGGCATCAGTTGCAATTATACCTTATCTCTCATACAAAAAATCTACCGCAGAACTTACTCAACGTACAGCTTCTCGGCTAGCATTGGGTCGTTAGCCCCGTAGTACTACAAATTGCATAAGCGGCTATTTCCCCCTACTCGAGGGCAGGACAATAGTTAATAGTTCATGAATTTAGGGACTTTTGCAACTAGGTACTCAACACAATCTCGAGGCAACATTCGGGTCCAACAATCATTCAAGCCTTATGTTCATTTTCATTTAAATTAGCATGTATCCCCCTCGCGGGTTAAAAATCATTTGAAATAAGTAAAGAGCGAGGCTATAGACTCACCTTGCGTAGTAGTAGTGGTTCTAGCGAAGACGTAACGAGAAATGTCACCGACGACGTGGATGCCCGGGAAAATCAAACACTTGACCTAAAAGTCAAAGTACGAAAACCAAATCAATACTCCGCGTACATTATTGTACTAAACACACGCATATGCAAACACAATCAATGCTTATGAAAACTCACGCCAAAATCAAACAAGTAGTTGTTACTAGACCTATACCATTTACCTACGTAATTAAAGTTACTATCCATTTCACGACTTCGCCGATACTTACCAAAAGTATGGGTTGTTTTACTATACTTAACCATTTTTATAAAATTTGACAAAATTCTCAAAAATACTATAAGACCTGTAGAAAACACATATTTAATCCCAATAAAAGTTTTTACTTCTACGACTCATTACTCAACGCTTTTACAAAACTACATTTTCCGGGCTGAAATTGTACTTCGACCAACTTGGACCTTTTTGACCTATTTGAAATGCACCTTTGACTTCTTTGACTCCTAAGTCAACTTATAGACTCAATCACACAGGTTTGTGACCAAAATTTGACCCTTGACCATTTACCAATTCATACTTGTGGTCCTCGGAATTTGACTAAAACTATACATAAATTCGGATTATGAAAGTTCTCGTCTCCCGGTACTCGATCTTTAAAACCTCATAACTTTTAGCTCGTTTTGAGTCACGGGCTCTACCTTATACCAAATTAAAGCTAAGAAGACCCTCTATGACTACATTTAGTTATCTAGACCTGTAGGAAAAATTATTTTTACGGAAAGGTCCCAAACTTTCTGCCTAAATTTGACCATACCAAAAACATGCTTAAGCTCGATTCCAAACCTACTAATCATCACTAGGCATCATCCTAAGCTTCCCTAATCACAACCAAACACTAATTTTCAGTCCTAACCCCTATTGATCAATCAACCTCATAATCCTAACATCTAAAAACAAACATGCAACCACATGTACCAATCTAAAACACCAATAAACATAATACCAAACATAACAACAATGCTCAAAATCATCAACCACCATGGCTCCCCAAACACCCCCTTGTGCCGTGGGGTTTGGGTGACCAAATCACCACAACCAAATTAATTTTTGGTGGGTTTTATTGGTGATTATACTTCCACTATACATGAATTTAACATGCATCCATACAATTAACCTCAAAAACGAATTTGATTGATGTTGAAAATTTTTGGAAATTTTTTGTTAATGCATGTTTAATTAAACCATGGATTAACACTCACCAATGAATTTTAAGAGGTGGTCTTAAGTTAGATTTTGTCAAAACTCAAGAAAAAATGGTGGGATGGTGGATCTTGGTGTTTGGCCGTCGGCCTAAGGACAAGAGAGAGAGAGTTTTGATTTATTTTTTTGTTAAATGTTTGTGTGTGTTGTGTTTGTGCCTTTTTGTGAGATTGGGAGGGGCCTAAGTGCAATTAAAGGTTTCTTTTGGCCTTAAGTAAAAACGACACCAAAACTTTGCGGGATTGACTCACTAGTCGGTTTAAAACTTTACGGAAGTCGGGGGTCGTCCCGAACACTCGAAAATACTTTTAATTGGTTCAAACGCACACAAAACGAATATTCATATGGTTCCGACTCGACTTAACACGTAATAAAAATAAAATCTTGAAAAACTCAAATATCGATCAATCGATAATAAAATGTAAATTTTTGGGCATCCGTCGGTATCGTAGTCATCATCGGTTCTTCTCAAATCGTCAAACGTTAAATTACGACCGTAAACGTTGGTTTCAACTTAAACCGTCAAATATATAGCAAACGAAATTTCTTAAAAATTTCAAAAATATCCGTAAAATAGGATTAAATAAATAACGTTGGGCTCGGGATATCACATCCTCAAGTGAGTCGCAACTTAAGAGAGATGCTCATACTGAACAACTCTTGAGACAATTACTTAGCATCATACGGCACTTTCACTGGTGTTACACAATAGCTTCTCCATAACCCTCGGTGGGTGCTTGAAGTAACTCCATCATAGTTCGATTCGCCATGGTAGGTGCTTCTCGTACAATGGGTTCGTCAATAGGAGACTCCTCACTAGAATGAGTTGGAGTGGGAGTTTTGTTCTTTCGTCTACGTGCACGTTTTGCTTGATTACGAGTGAGCATAAACGTCACGTACAACGAGGAGACGAGCAAAGAAGATTCTTTTTGGTATTTTGTATTTTTCAATTTTTTTGTGGTTTTTGATGGTATTAACTTTTTTGGAAATTGGTGAATGTATTAGGTAGACAAAAGCCCACAAATCTCCTCCTTAATCAAATATCTTGATTAAAGAAGCCTCAAGGAATGAAAACGATCACGTGGAGTGAACGCCTTCGATGACTTTAGAACGATGGTGGAACTCCAAATCGTTCAAGAGGGTTTAATCAATGGAAACCAAGAAAAAATATATATGATATGTAATAATACTTTGGGCGGCAAAACCCTCGATTCTCTCTCAAAATCAAATACGCACAAGCAAGCGGAGGAAACGAGGCGGCGCGAAGCACTTAAGAGCCTTTTTCCTTTAGGTCGTGAAATACAACCGCCTTATACCCACCTTATAGTTTGTATTATCAAAATCAAGCTTCACGAAAGTATTTATCTATTTTTTCCTTTTTTCTTTGGTTTGAGATTCGAATACAATGATTGGGTAATGACCTCCCAAGTCAAGGTTGTGATTGCTCACGTATTTGGAGTACTTGTGAATTTATTGTTCTACGTATACAATATAGTAATAATATTCACACAAAAACCAAAAAACGATAATACGTATTAGTAGAGTGCTACTAATACAAATACTATTTATGGCTAATATAAAAAACAACAATTGTTCAATCAAATCACAACACGCCTCCCCGGCAGCGGCGCCAAAATGATAGCTGTATTTTTACCCCTTTAGGAAAAGGAAGGTAAATTAGGGTAAGAATTAACGAGTGATTTAGGAAAACCACAAGTTATGACCCAAATAAGAAAAATGAGTTCGTTCTCGAGGAGGCACGTGTGTTGTGTAATGAGTTGATTTGATTGATGATTTTATAATTATTAACAAGAAGAAAAGAAAAGAGAAAATGACGAAGACGTAAAAATAAAAATTAACGAAAAAAATCACTACTAGAAAGTTAAGACGTAGAACCTTAAAAACTACCAAAATTAAAATTTTAACCTAAAAATTCCTAAAAATTAATAAAAATCCACAATAAAATTCTAAGAGTTTACAAAAAATCCAAACTTGCTAAAACCTTTTAATTAATTAAATAATGACTTTTTAATGCTAATTAAAGCCCTAAAAATGACTTTTAAATATTAAAAAGCCCTAAACAAGATTTTATAGTTTGTAAACCTCAAAAATAACCTAATTAAGCTAAAAACTATTTTTAAAAATTTTAAAACCAAATTAATCTATTTTTAATTACTTAAAAACTATTAAAATCTATTAAATCTTAAATTAATTCTAAAAATTAATTGAAAAGCCTAAAAAATATTTGGAAAGTGACAAAGTTCCTAATTTAATGTCTACAATCTAGGAAAAATGAAAAAAGAAGAAAAATCAAACTTTCTATTTTTGGTAATAAAATAATATTAAAATAATCAAAAAATAAAAAGTTTTAAAAATAAATTCTAAAAAATTACCAAAAATCCTAAATATTCTAACTAAGAAAAAAATGCAAATTAAAGTTCCTAAAACCTTTTTATTAATTTTATATTGAATTTTAAAGTTGTTGAAAAACCCTAAAATCCTATAAAATTAAAAATTAGACTTTTTGAAAACTTTATGATATGTAAACCTCAAAAATATAAATTAAAACCTAAAAACTATTTTTTTGGATTTTTAAAATACTTTTTGCTATTTTTAATTAACTTTCTAAAAGTCAAATTAAAAATAATCCTAATAAATAAACTAAATAAGAGAAAAATACACTTTTTGGACTGAAAAGTCAAACAACCTAATATGAACCTAAGAAAATTGATAAATGGTCAAAACCTAAAGAAAATAAGCTGAAAACAGCTTAAATATAAGCTGCTAGCTAAATAAGCTCAAAAACAAATACCCCTTAAATATCTAATGAAATGAAACATAAACGTAAAAACCCATCTGGATCACTGGTTAACACGTTACTCCTCCAATAGAGAGGTCGCGTGTTCGAGCCCAGGCAAGGTGAGGTTTTTACAAATTTTTTCTTTTTTTTTACTTTTTAAATACACAAACAGTAACTATGTTAAGCTAAAAACACATCTACAATCCAAATTAACCAAGATTAAAACAAGATTCAAAGCAAAACGTGCCCAGTTGGACTGATGAACACAAGTGACCTTTTCACTTGTGCAAATAGACCAAGAGGACTTGGTTTGATGACTTTTTGTGGATGTTTTGATTGGACAAAGGCACCCCTATACTCTTTGGAGTATAAGGAGTCAAACACAAATACAAATACAAGCAAGATCTTAACACAAAATCACAATTATGGGCAAAATCAAGTTGCTGATGCAATTTTATGGGTCTGGTGGTTGTTTCTGATGCAATTGACTCAAACAATGATTTTCAGACCCTCAAATCTTGCACAAAAATCACCCAAGTGACACACAACCAAAACTCAATCCTATATGACCCTAAACTCTAGCAGCTTAGCAAAAATCAAGTGCAAAATTCACAAAAACATTCACTTATGGCAGTCTTCTGATTTTACACCATTTTCTTCAATCTTTATCATGCAAATGTGTCTTAATCTTACCCAAACTGAAAGTTAAACTAACAAACAACCTAGAGATACTATATTGAGTGAGTCTGAACAAGTTTTAAGCCAAATGCATATATTTAACACCTACTTAAACCTTAATCCAAACACCCCTTTATGACTGAAAATGAGATTTTATCAAAGTAAATGCTTATACAATCCAACAAAAATGAATCTAATCACCTATAACATGCATATAATCACCAAAGTAACTCAAATCAACAAGTCAAACAACACTTAACAAATTTTTCACAACAATCATGCAAATCACATACAAACTGAAAAAATGAAAAGGGAAACAAGACTACCTTAAGGGTCCTACATCTAGGACCCTTAGTGACTGCAAGGTCACCTCCTTCAGGCTGGGGCCTGAGCTGAACCTTGGACAACAAATATCAACAATCCTGCTAAGAGAAAAGTAAAGAAACAAGCAAATATGCTAAACCTGATTTTTTCAAACTTCCTTAAAAATCTTTTCACCAACTTTGAAACCTTTAACAAGTTTTAAAAACAAGTTTAATATTCAGAAACTCAAGAATTTTTGATCCACTTTCACTTCTCAAAAATTCATAAAATTTCTAAAATCAAAACCCTTTTTAAAACTTTTTGAAAATCCAATAAACACAAAGTGTTTAAGTAATAATAATGTGGAACTCATACTATTCAAGCATGCACCAAATTTCTAAAAAACAATAAAAGGAATTACACTTTATCCAAAAATACCAACTTTATAATTTTTAAAAAAGATTACAAATGCTTGAAAAAATCTGGAACAAAGGGATATGCACAACCTGCATTCTCCTTTTATAAGCTAACTAGGAACCTTCTAGTGCTACTAAAACCCTAGTTCATGAATTACCATAAAGGCCCTTGGACGAATCTTAGACTTTTGGTCAAAAAGTGGTGGCATGTGATGCACAGCTGTTGTAAAGAAATCTTGGACGTTAAAATGAACTTAGGGGCCAAGGAATGAGATCTCACCATCAATCTTGTCTCCTCATGGGGTTTGGGGGATAGGGACGTGAGCAGGGGACCATGGGGTGGTCACATGGGTTGAGTGGTGGATGTTTATTTATGTGGGTTTTGGTGAGGTTAAAGGCAATTAGCAAACTGGAGCCAATTGGCCAATATCCCTTTGATTTGGGATTAATCAAAGCTGGGGGAGTTTAGGGTTTATGGGGGTTTAAAAGGGGGATTAGATCCATTTTGGGCAAAAAGTAATTTAAATTCGTGTTTGAGTGGGAAATTAGTGGGTTGACTGGGGGTTTGACTGGTTATTTAATTAAAACCGGGTTGTGGGTTTGGGTTGGGTAATGGACTGGGTAGGGTATGGTTGGATGGGTGGGTTGTGTGACGTGGCATATTCTAAGTGGGTGAATGGGATTGGTTGTTTGGCAAATATGGCCCCCAAGCTCTTTTACTTCTTCCACTTTGTAAAAACAGCAACATACTTTCCATTCCTTTGTAAATGATTTTGGAAAGTTTGCATTTTTGGCACATAAACTTTCCATACTTCTAACAAGGACTTCAAATGTAATTTTGGCATTCTTCAAGGGCTGTTATTGAATAGTCTTCAAACTTTAGGGACCATTCTTATACATTTGACATTTGGAGGGTCATTTGTGACAAGTTCTTCAAAGATGAGGGACTAAAGTTGCCAATCTTCAATTCTTCAAGGGCATTTTTGTAAAATTCCAAACTTGGGCCTGGTTCATTGTGCGGCTTCGTTTCCCGTGTTCGTTTTTGAATGATTCTTGTGATCTTTTGCCATTTCCTCAATATCCGTACCTAAAAATACACAAGTAACAAACACGAGCATATATTTGGCATATTTAATGATATTTTATGCATTTTAAGCCCGTTTTGGACGATGAGACCATGTATAAAAGCAGTCTCATCATACGTGGTCGACAATGCAAAAGCCAACCCTGATTCGAATGTCGTAACTGGTACGTTTCTATTGAACAATCGTTATGCATCTGTCTTATTTGATACTGGAGCAGACCGAAGTTTTATATCCACTGAATTTAGTCAAGTACTAGAAGTTGTCCCTACAAGCTTAGATCACCGTTACTCTGTAGAATTAGCTGACGGTAAAACTGTATATGCTGACACTATCATTAGAGGTTGCACCTTAAATCTTTCCAAGCACCCGTTCAACATTGACCTTATCCCCGTAAACCTTGGTAGTTTTGATATTATTATCGGCATGGACTGGTTAGCGAGATACCGCGCAGTCATTGTTTGTGACGAGAAGCTAGTCCGTATTCCATGGGGAAACGAAACTCTAATCATTCGAGGTGACGGGAACACCGACCTCGCTGACACTAGACTTAGTGTTATCTCTTGTACCAAAGCTCAGAAATATTTGTTGAGAGGATGTCCTATCTTTTTGGCCCATATTTCTCAAACGGATGAAGAAGACAAACCCGAGAAGAAGCAAATCAAGGACGTACCCATTGTCCGAGATTTTCCAGAAGTTTTTCCTGATGAGTTGCCAGGCTTACCACCGACTCGACAAGTGGAATTTCAAATTGATTTGGTTCCTGGAGCAGCACTTGTAGCTAAAGCTCCATACCGGTTGGCACCATCAGAGATGAAGGAATTAGCTGAACAACTTCAAGAACTGTCTGACAAAGGATTCATACGACCCAGTTCCTCACCATGGGGAGCTCCTGTGTTATTTGTCAAAAAGAAAGATGGTTCTTTTCGAATATGCATCGATTACAGAGAGCTGAATAAGTTAACTGTGAAGAATCGTTATCCGCTTCCTCGCATTGACGACCTATTTGACCAACTGCAAGGGTCAAGTGTGTATTCCAAGATTGACTTGAGATCTGGATACCACCAGCTACGAGTCAGGGAGGAAGATATTCCAAAGATAGCTTTTAGAACCCGTTACGGCCATTACGAATTCCAGGTTATGCCATTTGGGTTGACCAATGCACCAGCTATTTTCATGGACCTTATGAACCGCGTGTGCAGACCCTACCTGGATAAATTCGTGATAGTCTTCATCAACGACATACTCATTTATTCCAAGAACGAACAAGAACATGGAGAACATCTTGCACAAGTATTAAAGGTGCTCAAGGAGGAGCAGCTCTATGCCAAATTCTCTAAATGTGAATTTTGGATTCCTAGAGTGCAATTTCTTGGTCATGTCATCGATTGTGACGGTATTCATGTGGATCCAGCAAAGGTCGAATCTGTCAAGGATTGGGTATCTCCTAAATCACCAACGGAGATCCGCCAATTTCTAGGCCTTGCCGGATACTATCGTAGATTCATTGAAGATTTTTCCAAGATAGCCAAACCGATGACCAAGCTCACACAGAATGGAATAAAGTTCGAGTAGGGAGAGAAGGAAGAATCAACTTTCCAACTGATCAAGCAGAAGTTATGTAGTGCACCTATACTGGCCTTGCCTGAAGGCAACGATGATTTCATTGTATACTGTGATGCCTCACACAAAGGCTTAGGAGCCGTATTGATGCAGAGGATGAAAGTGATTGCCTACGCTTCAAGGAAATTGAAGAAGCATGAGAAGAATTACACCACTCACGATCTAGAACTTGGATCCGTAGTTTTTGCTCTCAAAATCTGGAGACATTACCTATACGGAACAAAGTGCACAGTGCATACTGACCACAAAAGTTTGCAACACATATTGGATCAGAAGGAGTTGAACATGAGACAACGCCGTTGGATTGAGTTACTGAGTGACTACGACTGCGAGATCAAATACCACCCGGGAAAAGCAAACGTGGTTGCTGATGCTTTAAGTCGTAAGGAAACGGACCCTCCTATGAGAGTTCGGGCATTAGTGATGACAATCAGTTTGGATCTACCCAAACAAATTTTAGAAGCTTAGACTCAAGCCCAATTGCCTGAAAACCTCGTGAAGGAAGATGTCGGGAGAATGCTCAGAACTGATCTTAGCAAAGAAAAGTTAGAACCTAGAGCAGACGGAACCCTATGCCTTCACGGACGAAGTTGGTTACCATGTTATGGAGATTTGAGGAACTTGATCATGCACGAATCTCATAAGTCTAAATATTCTATACATCCTGGATCTGAAAAGATGTATCAGGATATGAAGAAGTTATATTGGTGGCCGAATATGAAAGCCAACATTGCCACCTACGTTCAGAAGTGTTTGACCTGTGCTCGTGTCAAAACTGAACACCAGAGACCATCGGGTTTACTTGTACAACCCAAGATACCAGAATGGAAGTGGGAAAACATCACTATGGACTTTGTTACCAAACTCCCAAAGTCATCTCACGGTTACGATACTATATGGGTAATCGTCGATCGACTCACCAAGTCTGCTCATTTCCTGCCGATTAGGGAGAATGATCCCCTCGCCAAACTAGCAAAGACGTACCTAAAGGAGATTGTGACCAAACATGGAATACCAATGTCGATAATCTGTGATCGAGATGGCAGGTTCACGTCAAACTTTTGGAAGGCTTTTCAACGAGCCTTAGGTACCAATTTGGATATGAGCACTGCTTATCATCCGCAGACTGATGGCCAAAGTGAACGAACCATCCAGACTCTAGAGGACATGCTGCGAGCATGTGTGATTGATTTTGGAAATGGATGGGTTGACCATATTCCTTTAGTGGAATTCTCCTACAACAACAGTTATCATGCCAGCATTAAGTCTGCCCCTTTTGAAGCACTATACGGTCGCAAATGCCGTTCGCCTGTGTGCTGGGCAGAAGTAGGTGAATTTCAGCTCACTGGACCCGAGTTAATCCAAGAGACTACTGACAAGATCGTCCTCATCAGACAGAGAATTCAAGCTGCTCGTGATCGACAAAAGAGCTACGCGGACCTGAAACGCAAACCTATGCAATTTGAAGTAGGTGACCGTGTTATGCTTAAGGTATCACCTTGGAAGGGTGTTGTACGTTTTGGCAAACATGGAAAACTGAATCCACGTTATGTTGGCCCTTTCAAAGTGATAGCCAGGATCGGGGAAGTAGCGTATCGTTTAGAGTTGCCCCAGCAACTGAGTCGGGTACACTCTACCTTTCATGTTTCTAACCTAAAGAAGTGTTATGCTGAAGAACCACTGGCTATGCCATTGGAAGGAGTTCAAATTGACGACAAACTCCAGTTTGTAGAAGAACCAGTGGAAATCATGAAGAGGATAGTTAAGAAGTTGAAACGCAGTCACATCCCGTTGGTCAAAGTACGTTGGAACTCTAGGAGAGGCCCTGAGTTCACTTAGGAACGAGAAGACTCGTTCAAGACCAAGTATCCACACTTGTTCACCTGACCAATGGCTTCATCTTAAGCTTTGAGGACAAAGCTAAAATAACGGGATGGTGCTGTAAAACCTCTGTTTTTACCCTCATTGACTCTGTCAACTTTAGTACTATTTATATTTGGAATTTATATAACTTCACTTTATATGACTTATTAATTATCATATACCTATTGGCATACTACCTTTCATATTTATTTTAAATAATATATGAACCTTTAGTCATTTATTGACTACCTTGGCAATTGACTGGCCACTTGATTGAATAATATATGAACCTTTAGTCATTATTGACTACCTTGGCAATTGACTGGCCACTTGATTGAATAATGAAATTCATCACCTCAGTACATATTTGAGATAAAACTGTAACCTTACTTAATTTATTTTATTAAGTACTTGAATTATTTTTATATGTACATATTTACATATAATACTTAAAAGGATTAAATGCCTAAACACTTTAAAAACAATGTATATTATTTTACATTGTCACCTATTTACTTTAATAAAGTAAATTAATTTTAGTAATGTATTTAATAATACACTTTCACTAAGTTATCTAAAAGCTTCAACAAAAATACCTACAACACAACAAGTACCTATAATAATATACAAAGACTATTATTATCATACAACACTTGGCAAAATTTATCCAAAACCCTTCCCATGCCTATATATAACGTGTGTATGTATGCATGCATGCACTACCATCATTTGCTATCTACCCTACAAGTAATCATGGTTATCCCAGTAACACACTACCCTAACCATGCTTTTGCTTACACAAAGCATACTTAGACACTTACACACTCAAACCTCATGCATTCTACTATGCCATGTAAGAACTTGTCCCCCCATTTGACTTATGAAAACACATGGTTGCAACTCAAAAAGGAAAGGAAAGGAGTTGCTAGTTTTTCCACATGTTGAAATCAACTAAGCCATATCCCAACTAGATACATCATATCTTGGTTTGATCCTTAGTACTAGGTACAAGATTCACCAAATCTTGTCTCTCTTTCTTCTTAAGTCGAAACAAACACACAACACATAACACAAAATATTTTCCAATCTCACTTCACTGTTTCTCTCTCAACTCACGGCTAAACAACACAAACCACCATTTTTAAACCTTCAAGCTTTACTACTACTCCTATACTATGTCTTCTACAACCTAAAGGTTAATCCTAAGCTCAACCTACAAGCAACCTTGATCATTGAAGCAAGAACAATAACCCTAGAAGACTACTTGAATCCCACGGCATGTTTGTGTTTTCCTAGACCTCCATTGTTAAAATCTTGTCACTTGTTTCTATCTATTCTCATATCATTCCTAAACCTAACTAAACAAGTAAGTCCAAGTTAAAACCTATCTTTTCTAATACACTACATTTATATATATTGATGTGTACATGTTTATATTTGGTAAAGATAACATTTAAACAAGTATGGAAACCCTAAAAACCTAAGTAAAACCCACGGCTAATTTTTATATATAACAAAACTTGATGTAAAAACTTGTCAACCTTGAAGAACACATCAACATGATCTTGTTTAACTTGAAAAATCATGAAAACCTAACCATGCAAATAATATTGGACGTGAGCTTTTAAGCTCATATTATGATTTTGAGTGATCTTGTAATGTTTAGATATAACTAGAAACATTAGATTCATGTTATTAGGTGCCTTAAAATGTTAAGATCACTACTAGGCCTCATAAGATTAGTTTAAGCTCACTATTATACTTTGCCTAGATAAATAATCATTTTCATTAAATAAATGTTTTATAAGACTTTTAGTGTCAAAAATATGATTTTATAAAGTTACATGTTGAAAATATAGATCTATAATTATTTTGGATTTAAATGATAGATTTAAGAAGTTTTGGACTAAAATAGTAAATATATAAACTTTCGGGTTAAAAATGGCATAGATAATACTTTCGGGCTAAATTGTAACTTTACAAAGTAAAAGGGATCTAAATGAATAAGTGTAGAACTTGGTATTTCAAAAACATAAACTTTGATCCACTTTTAAAAATATGCCGAGAGTTCAAGGGTGTGTTTTGAACATATCCGAAACCTTGTAAAGTTAAAAAGGACTAAAAAGAAATTACTAAAATATTAGGGTAAGTTGTGTAAACTTTGGAAAGCCTAGGGACTATGTTGGACACAAGCCGCGACCTAAAATAAACCTTAGGGACTAAAAGTGTCAAGTTACTAAACTTAATAAAACCCTAAGCAACCCTAGGGACTAAACCTGCCTATAGCCGAAACCCATGCAAGCCCTAGGGGGCAAAAGTGTAACTTATAATAAACATTATTATTAGCCGAAACTATAGGGACCAAAACTGCCATTAAGTGAAACTATAACAAGCCCTAAAATAGGCCGCACAATATAAGGACCAAAATTGACACTTTATGAAACTTTAGGAAACCCTAGTTACACGTGTAGCTAGGGAGGGACCAAAACCGTAAATACTTGAAAGATTTAGAAACCCTAGGGGTATAAAAGCAATTTAATCTCGAGTATCTATTTATTTAAAAGGACTAAAACGTATTTTTATACAAGTATTACGAATCTTAAAATCTTATATGTTTTAAATCATTATTTAAACGTAAAACTTAAATAAACGTAACAATTGTTATTTTTCCAAACCTATAACTTAATAAATATAAATCTTACGTAAACATGGATTTCTAAATAAATGTTATACATTTGTAAACCTTATTTATATATTAAATATAAATTAAAAATGGTTAAGTTATAAATAAATATATTAATTATATTTATTTCCTATCACTTTAAACGAATATAAAACTATCCTATATAAATATTGAAGTGTTTCATAAGCAACGTAAGTACAAAATATTAATTAAGTGAATTAATTAATTAAACCTTATTATTTATTTTATACCTAAAATAAATACTATTAGAACTTGTACTACGACGAACAAATTACAAGTATTGTAACTAAATATTTAAAATCAGTCTAAGCATGTACAAATTTATTCTGGAACTTTTAGGCATTATGTTATGCATTTACTGAGACCTTATAATTATTTAGGTCGTTGACTGTATCGTGAGCATCCTTATCAGATTTATCTTCTGACTTATTGCTGTACTACTGAGGTGAGTTCATGGCCCCACTTTATATATTGACAAACTTTTAAACCTTTTAATGGGGAAGAAAACATGCAACATATTTGATTTTATGGACATAGATTGAACTGTGAAACTTTTGATTACCATGCCTATTGTAGATGAACATCATGACCCGTGCACCCGAAACTGTTAGAATTATTGAATTACCCGAATGTTATAAATAGATCTATTTGGGATTGACCGTCCCCATCTGGGTGAGTCATGCTCACTGTGCCTCGGCCGGGACAACAAATGTTTCACATGTCAGTACTTATTTTTGTTATGGGTGCCTTGATAATGATAAGGCGAAGGGTCCTTATCTGTTAAGGACTTAACTGTCAGGTTTCAGTTTCGGGCAATATGGAAATGTAATTACTTTTAAGTATTAATGCATTGTGCATTACTACTTCTGGGAATATCTAATGTCCAAACTTAACTTAATTTAAACCTGTGAATTCACCAACTTTATATTGACTTTCTAAGCATGTTTTCTCAGGTAACTGAAGCAGGTAATGGTGTGCATGAAGTCAAGCATCATGATAGATTGCATTTATAGAGCTCATCTGGGTTTTATAAATTGGGAATAAATTCAGACTTTCAAACAATGTTAAAGACTACTGTAATACTATTTGCACTTTCAATCATGTAATAAATGTAAGGATAATCTTTTATCTGTTGCTCTATATTCTGTCTGCTGTTGATCCACCTACGTGACACCCAAATATTATTTCCGCTGCGTTGGCTCAATTTGGGGGTGTCACATGAAACTGTCTAAGCATGAAATTAATCTTGGTTTTGTGAACAGTCTCCCTGAAAAATGGCTTGGTTTTTCTCAAGGATTGAGAAATGCTAATCACATACAGACTCAGGATCTTGCAAATATTTATGGGAGATTCATCTATGAAGATAATCTGATAAATAGAAGATATCCTGAGTCCAAGAAGGCCTTAATAACAGACACCTCAGCCAAACCTACCCAAATTGATCATGGCCCAATTACAACTGCTTTTTACTCAAATGCAATTGTTCAAGATTTTCAGGAAACCTCAGATGATGGGGTGGATGAAAGATCTAGTACTGAATACATAAGGGATTTGAATAGGGAATATCATGAAAGGGCCATGTTGGCAAATACCAAACGTTATATCAAAAGAACTAGATTTGCTGGTAACCAATCCACTGAGGGAATGGATTGCTATCGATGTGGTAAAACTGGGCATTTTGCTAAATATTGTCTTTCAAAAACCCCATTGGCCTCTTATAAAGTTCAAAGTTTTTCATCAGGCAATGACAATTTTCAACCCAAGTTTACAACAAAACTAATTCAGGCTTCTTCAATTAACCAAAGCTTTCAGAATAGTAAGAAAATTGAGAAAGACTATAGGTCTGAGTATAAAAAGGTAAAAGCTAAACTTGCACTCTTGGAAGCTGAACCTACTATTATTCAGACTCAAAAGCCTGCTCAAAACAAAGCCAAATGACTAGTAGCTGAAACTTTTGATTGGGATGATGAAGATTTGTCCTCAGAAGAGGAGGAAGTCAGGTATCAAGTGTTAATGGCTCTAGCTGATGATGAATTATCAGTTGGAAAGAATCATGCTCAAAATGGAGAATGGGTTGACATCACCATGAGAAAGAAACACTTCAAGGAGCCTGTCTGGTACTTAGACAGTGGGTGTTCAAGAATTATGACAGGGGTCAAAAGTTATCTGCACAAATACGTGGAGCAACCAGGTCCTAAGGTAGTATTCGGTGATAATTCATCTTGTGTTATTGAGGGGTATGGTTTAATTAAATGTGATGGAATAGTTTTCTCAAAAGTGGCGTTTGTAAACGGTCTGAAGTACAATCTCATCAGTATCAGCCAACTGTGTGATGCTAAGTACATCGTTTAGTTTGATGATAAGCAAGGTACAATCTTCAATGCTAACAAAGAAATTGTGTTGACTGCTCCAAGAAGAAATGATGTATATGTCCTAGACATGTCATTTGTAACAAATTCATGAGCATGTTTCTTTGCTAAAGCCTCAGACTCATTTAATTGGCTTTGGCATAAGAGACTGTCACATTTAAATTTTAAAGATATGAATAAACTTGCAAAATAAAACAAAGTTCTTGGATTACCTTCTCTTGTGTATTCAAAAGACAAGCCTTGTTCAGCCTGTGAAAAAGGTAAACACAAGAGAGCTTCTTTCAAGCCAAAACAAAACTTTTATATCAGGAAGTGTCTTCATCTTCTTCATATGGACTTGTTTGGACCAGTCAGTCTAATGTCTATAAATCATGAGATATACACTCTTGTGATTGTTGATGAATACTCTAGATACACTTGGGTATACTTCCTGAAAAAGAAGAGTCAAGCTCCTGAATTCATAATGTCTTTTATCAGGCAAGTAGAAAATCAAAATGATACTAAAGTTAAACAAATACGAACTGATAATGGAACATAATTTAGGAACCAAGAGCTTGAGAGTTTTTGTAATGAGAAAGGAATGTCTCAGAACTTCTCTTATCCTTACACACCTGAACAAAATGGTGTGGCTGAAAGGAAGAATAGAACTCTCATTGAAGCTGCTCGAACCATGCTTAATGGATCCAATCTTTCAAAACACTTCTGGACTAAGGCTGTAAAAATAGCTTGCTATACTCAGAACAGATGTATTATTGTCAAAAGACATGATAAGACTCCTTATGAAATATTCAAGGAAAGGATTCCAAATATCAGCTACTTTCATGTGTTTGGATGCCCTGTGTTCCTTCACAATCAAAAGGACCATCTTGGTAAATTTGATGCCAAAGCTGATGATGGATACTTTCTTGGATACTCTTTTGTCTCTAAAGCCTTCGGGGTCTTTAATACAAGGAGACAACAGATTGAGGAGTCATTTCATGTCACCTTTGATGAAAGTATGGATGCCATTAACTTCACAAATCAATCAATGGAAGAGATAGGGATCAATGACTCATTAAGATATCCTCCTGATGAGTATGAACATTATCCCTCAAAGCAGTATCAAACTGATGCTGATATATCCTTCCATATATCATCTCATAATAGGTCAATTGATAATTTAATCACACCTCAACATGTCCCTGAAGTTATCACTTCTCAAGCTAATGAATCAAACGATTCACCCATTGATGAGAACACTGAAGGGACAAGTGATGAAAATATCAAATCCCCTATTACTGAAAATCCTTTAGAAGGAGGTGATGTCCCAGTACAATGTACTGAATCTCTGGTCCCTGATAATCACCAACCATCGATAAGCTCTAATCCAAGTCCTCATGACATATGGTCAAGACAACAACACATAGAGCTTGTAAACATAATTGGTGATGTATCTGAGGGGATGCTCACACGCAGTCAGGGTGCTAAACTCCCTGCTGCCTCAGCCCATGAATGTCTGTTTGCAGACTTTCTCTCTGAAGTTGAACCAAAGAAGGTTTCAGAGGCCCTGACACATCCAGGTGGGTTGAGGCCATGCAAGAAGAGCTCAACCAATTCCTCAGGAACAAAGTGTGGAAACTAGTTCCTCTCCCTAAAGGGAAATCAGCTCTTGGTACAAAATGGGTATTTAAAAACAAGACTGATGAAGATGGAATTGTCATCAAAAACAAAGCTAGGCTGGTTGTTCAGGGGTGTGGTCAACTTGAAGGAATCGACTATGAGGAAACCTTCGCCCCTGTAGCAAGAATGGAAGCCATCAGAATCTTCCTTGCCTATGCTACTTACATGAACTTCAAAGTTTTCCAAATGGATGTAAAAAGTGCCTTCCTAAATGGAAAGATCACTAAAGAAGTTTATGTTGCTCAGCCTCCTGGTTTTGAGAGTTCTGAGTTCCCAAACCATGTTTGTAAACTTGACAAAGCCCTTTACGGACTGAAACAAGCACCAAGGGCATGGTATGAAACTCTCTCTACATTCCTGATAATGAACAAATTTGTCAGGGGGAAGATAGACAACACCTTGTTTATCTTTAGAACCAAGGAGGATGTTCTACTAGTTCAGATATATGTTGATGACATCATATTCGGATCTACTAACTATGATCTTTGTAGAAAGTTTGAAAAACTTATGACAAAGAAATTTGAAATGAGTATGATGGGTGAGTTAACATATTTTCTTGGACTACAAATCAAACAGATGACAAGGGGATCTCTGTCTGTCAAGAAAAATACACTAGAGAAATACTTAAGAAATATGATATCTCTGAGTGTGCTTCAGTAAAGACTCCCATGGTTCCCCCCAACAACTTAGGTCCTGATCTTGCTGGTAAACCAGTCAATCAAACCTTATTCAGGGGAATGATTGGATCATTAATGTACCTAACTACAACCAGGCCTGATATTCAGTTCTCAACAATCTTATGTGCAAGATATTAGGCCGATCCCAAAGAATCACATCTTACTGCTGTTAAATGAATCTTCAGGTACCTGAAGGGTACTCCCTCACTGGGTCTATGGTATCCTCGTTGTTCAGGCTTCGATCTTAAAGGATACTCAGACTCAGACTATGCTGGCTGCAACATGGATAGAAAAAGTACCTCAGGTGCATGTCAATTCCTTGGTGGCAAGCTAGTATGTTGGAGTGCAAAGAAACAGCAGTCAGTCGCAATGTCCTCTACTGAGGCTGCATACGTGGCAGCTGCTGGTTGTTGTGCAAACATCCTTTGGATGAAAAGTCAACTCATGGACTATAATGTGGAATACAAAGTAGTCCCTATCTTTTGTGACAACACCAGTGCAATTGCCATTTCAAATAATCCAGTCCTACATTCAAGGACTAAACACATTGACATAAGATATCACTTCCTCGGGGATCACATCTTAAAAGGAGATATTGAATTACATTTCATCCCCACTGAATATCAGCTAGCTGATATTTTCACCAAAACTTGGGATGAACCAACGTTCACTAGACTGAAAGCTGAACTTGGTATGCTGAATATTGATTAATTAGTCTCCCTGATGACATTGGATTCAGTATAATGTATATTCTTTATCTTCTCTCTGAGTAAATATATCTTGTTGTCCTCCCTTTGACACTGAGGTACATTAAATG
This sequence comes from Glebionis coronaria, assembly GCA_025667525.1. Taxonomy (NCBI): domain Eukaryota; kingdom Viridiplantae; phylum Streptophyta; class Magnoliopsida; order Asterales; family Asteraceae; genus Glebionis; species Glebionis coronaria. The sequence goes on from CM046880.1 coordinate 405,316,571, forward strand.
ATGTAACTAAATGCTCTAAGGATTTAGTTACTTAATGTCCTAGGTTGGTGAGTCACAATATTAAATAAGAAACATATATTCCTTCAAAAAATTGTCATAAACCAGTCAAAGGGTCACTCATGACAAGTATTCCACTAAGCATTAAATGCTTACCCTTTTTCTAGCAAAATCCGTTGTAAAAATGTCCTTTCAAATGCACGTGACCCCACGTCATCTCTGGAAAAAGCGTTATCTTTGCAGTAATGGAACAGTTGCCAAGAAAATAGGGGGACCACTTGTACGCTTTCATTAAATGCGGATGTGAAAAGAAATTATAGCAAATAAAAATCTTCTTCACATCCGAGCCTATAAATACCCCACAATCACAACAAACACACACACAAAGAACTTGCAATTTTACTCTGCCAAAATTTTCTCTCAAAGAAAAAGTGTGTGTGTTCAAACTAATTTCCAGAAAAGGTTTCTTGTAAACAAGGCGATCACAGTGATTACTCGTTTTATTGTTATATAGCACAAACAATCAAAGCTACCTATTGTTTATAACTCTTGATCCTTTTTATAAGGCAAAAGTTCTCATTAGGTCACTTGGTGAATCTTGTTGTATTATAACAAGAAACAAGTCTTGATTTGATTTCCACAAATTGCCATTGTCCTTTTTTCAAATCTTTAAAAGCTATCTTTAATAGCAATGTCCAAGGCTATCAAATATGCCCCTCAGGCTGAACATCTCACCAATGAGGGTGTCTATTTTGCAGGAAACAACTATGAGGGAAATTTCAATTACCCTAGTAGTGTATCAGCCTACAAACGAATATGCAAATTTTTGAAAAACTGTGATTGGGCTGATGCTTTTACAAAAACCTCCTCAGTCTTCTACCATGAATATCTCAGGGAATTCTGGTTTACTGCTGTGGTTGTAACCCCTACCCAAGGGCCTAAAGGATCTCAGGGGTCTGAGATCAAGTCACATAAGAACTGTGTCATCATGTTCACTGCAAACAATGGGAAGACACCATTGATTTTAGACTTCAAAACATTTTGTCAAAGCAGTGGACTTGATTATAACAATGGAAAGTATGTTGCACATCCTGATATGGAGTCAGTTAAAAAAGGACTAAAAGAAATTGGGGTCCCTGAGTTACTTGTGACTAAAACCCCATTGATCAAAACTGCTTTCCCCATGGCTTGGAGGATCCTGGTTACTTTTGTGATTCAGGTGATCGGTGGGAACTACTCGTCTACTGAGCAAGTTAATTCTACTCAGCAGATGCTAATCTACAGTCTTATTAATGGACTGAAGATTGACATAGGAGAGATTGTTTATAATGATCTCGTAACCAGGATCTTGAAGGAGTCTAGGCAAAAATACGTTTCTTACCCAAGATTCATATCATGCGCCTTAGAACGGTTACTGGGTTCCCTTTTGTTGGGAATTATTTGTTAAGTGTCAAGTATCGTTAGTATATTCTAATTACTGTTAGTGTTATGTAAGTACCGTTAGTGTTAACGCGGTACATAGTAAGTACTGCTACTTATAAAGTAAGTACTGCTATGATGATTAGGACGAATATATCTTTGTATAAGATATGTCATAGTTATAGTTAGAGTATATCTTATGTGATATACCAAAATAGTTAGAATATTGATAATATATCGTCTGTGATATAGTTATCTTTCTTAAATATTCTATGGTTTCTAGGGTTCCTTACTCTATAAAAGGAACATAGGTACAATGTCTTTCATGTACCTCATTCAAGTCGATTAATAAGAGAATCGAATAGTTAAAAGTAATTCTGTTCTTCTGTGCTTTATAAATTAGATTCCGCATAACTTATTTAGTGTTAGTAAGAGTGCTCAAAGTGTTTTAGTTTGATTACAAACTATTATACTAATTCTTAACATAATATAGATCCAACCAAGGGGATCAACAAGTGGTATCAGAGCATGTTGAGAAACTCTGAAAAAGAAGAACACGACCCCAAACACTCCACACATACCAAATCTCAATGTCTCAACCAGATGGTGATAATGCTCACTTGGATGATGTTCAGAACCCTGATCCTGTTCTACCACAGGGACAAACACAAGTTGTGCATCCTGCACCAACACAAGGTGCTCAAACCGTGAATGCTGTAGCTACCTCTACACCAACACCTTCTCATACTCTGTCTGCTGTTAAACTCCCAGTTCTCAAAGGTGACAATTATGAGACATGGGCTATGCAGATGGAACATTACTTAAATCACACAGATCACACTGTGTGGCAAGTTATCAAGATTTGTAATACACCAAAGAAGCTACACTGGTTTCTAGACAATACATGCTATGTTCTACCTGCTGTGACTGCTGAGGAGGTACAAGCAGAGATCAGAGAAAGAAAAGCTAGAACTGCTTTGGCTATGGCTCTTTCTGAAGACATTCTACCAAGCTTTCATCATTATAAAGATGACAAAGCTATGTGGGGTGCTATAAAACTTAGATTTGGAGGCAATTACAAATCTAAGAAAATTAAGAAGATTGTTCTTAAGCAAGAATTTGATAAATTCTCAATTACCAGTATAGAGGGGATACATGGTGGATATGGAAGGTTCAACAAGTTGCTTATTCAGTTAGCAGTTTATGGACAAGTAATTCCTAATGAAGAAGCCAATCTAAAATTCTTAAGAAGTGTTCCACCAGAGTGGAAAGCAATGGCTATGCACTTCATCACAAGAGATGATTTGGAAACAATTCTGTTTGATCATCTCTACAACAATCTTCGAGCATATGAGATGGATGTGAAAGGCACTGAAGTAAAGACATCAACTACTTCAAAGTCTAACTTGGCTTTTGTGTCAGATGGGAACATCGTTACTTACTTTCAAAATACCACTAGTGGATCTAGCAGCGGTACATACTTCACAAATACCGCTGGAGGACTTACAAGTAGTACTTACCCACAAAGTATTGAAAGCAGTCCAATAGTATCTCAAAATCCACATGGAAGGTCTTCACCATTGTTTAGTGACAATGATGCCTTCTCATTCTTTGCTGGACAAGACAACATGCCAAGATTAACTCTCAATGACTTGTTCCAAATGGATGATGCTGATGTTGAAGAGATGGATCTTAAATGGCAAGCTGCTATGGTGTTAGTAAGATCTAATAGGTTCTTCAAGAAGACTGGAAGAAAAATGACTGTTGATCCTAATGAGTCATTAGGATATGACAAGCCTAAAGTCGAATGCTATAACTGTGGTAGGAATGGACACTTTGCAAGAGAATGCTCTAGAGATAAAGCTGAGACTATCAATCAGAAGTCCAAGAACAGCTATAGAACCAGTCCAAGAATAACTGAAAGCTTTCCAAAAGGAAACAGCAGGAGTCCTAAAGGAACTAAAGCATTGGTTACTGTAGATGGAGTGGTGAATTGGGTAGAAGAAGAAGAAGAAGAGCTTGGATTAATGGGTCTCTCACATGAAGATACTGAGGTACATCCTTGTTCTAAAGATTGTATTCTTAAATTTAATATCCTAAAAGTAGAACTAGAGGAACAGTATCAAAAGGTTAACACATGCACTGTAGAAGTAAAAGCCTTCGAACAGGGTGTTGTTAACTTAGAAGAAAATATAGTTTTGTACAAAAAGGCTCAACAAAACTCTAAAGAGAAAATAAGGATTTTGACTCTTCAAATGAGGGAAAAATATGTGGAAATAAAAGCTTTTGAAAGACAACTTTTAAAAATAAATTCAGAAAATGAAGCTTTAGAAACCAGTCTTTGTAATGAAAGGGAAGTGATTAGTCATTGGCAATAATCCTCTAAGGGATTGGGAAAATTGATTAATTTACAAATGGGGTATTATGATAAAATAGGCCTAGGATATATTGAGGATCAACCTGGGATAACCTTAACTAACAAAGACTTATCAAAAGGGCATTTTGATAGTTCTAGTAAGGTAGATGATACACATGAAAATGATAGATATGCTGAAGGAATGAAGGCAGTTCCTCCACCATTATCAGGAATTTTCATGCCATCTTGTAATGATACTAGTATAGAGTTAGAAGAACCTAAGATTAATAATGTCTTTAACTCTAGTACTCTGTCCCAAGAAAATACTGCTGTGACCAAGAATAGTGTTTATCCACCTTTAATGAACAACTTTGTTTTTGAGGAATCTAAGACTAGTTCTGCTTCCAAGCAGGTAAAAACTCCTAGTAAGATATTGGAAAACAATGTACAACATACTAAAGTCAAAAGAGGTGGGCTAGGTTTTGAAAAAGTAAAGTCAAAACAACCTTTTGGGTCTTCTTTAAGAAGAAAAGGATGTTATGTTTGTGGTAGTCGAAGTCATTTTATCAAAGATTGTACATTACATGAAGATAAAATGGTGAAACAAAAGGCTACACAAAGGATCATGAAAAACAGTAATTGGAAAAATGCACAGGTTTATAGGAATCAGAAAACTAAAGATGACAAACCTAAGTTTGATCACACAAAGGTAGTTAAACAGGTTAAAAATAATCCTACCAAAAGTTTTGTTCCTAGGGCAGTACTTATGAAGCAAGGCCTAGTATCTTTAAAGTCTGGTAAACCAAGTACCGGTAAGTCTAGACATGCAAGTACTGCTAGACCAAACTCAAGTACTGTTGGTTTAAAGTCTGTAAAACCAATGTTCTCCAAGACTTCTAAGAAAGTTTTTGAAAAAGTTAAAACACCTATAAGTAAGGACAAGAACAAACCAGTGCAAATGTGGGTTCCTAAAAGAGATATACCATGTGTTAAAGCAAGTACCGCTAAAGCAGTACTTAAGTCAAAGAAGTCAGAGCACATAGAGTCACCCTATGACTTTGACTACATAAATGAAACCATGAAGTATAAGAGTAAAAGTAGCATTACTGGAAATGATTCAATACAAACTCTTAAATATGTAGGTCCCACAAGATCCGAGCCTAATGTGGCTTGGGTCCCTATTAAAAACTAATGAATTTTATTTGTGTGCAGGGGCATCTCATTGATAAATTAAAAGATAAAGGAATTGTAGATAGTGGATGCTCAAGACACATGACACGAAACAAAGGATTTCTTGCTGAATTTGAAGAATTCAAAGGAGGTCCAGTAGCCTTTGGGGGTAGCAAAGGTAGAATTACTGGAAAAGGGAAAATCAACACAGGAAAGTTGGAATTTGAAGATGTTTTCTTTGTAAAATAATTAAACGAGTTCAATCTCTTTTCTGTATCACAAATGTGTGATAAGAAGAACAAGGTTCTATTCATAGACAAAGACTGCTTGGTGTTGTCAAAAGACTTTGAGATGCCTAAGGAATCTCAAATACTGCTTAAAGTACCCAGGCAAGAAAATATGTACACCTTTAATATTCATACTATTACTCCAACAGGTGGTATTACATGTTTGCTAGCTAAGGCTTCTTTAGATGAGTCAAACTTATGGCATAGAAGGTTAGGTCATGTGAATTTCAAGAATCTTAATAGATTGGTAAAAAGGAATTTGGTTAGAGGTCTACCTAACAAATCTTTTCAAAATGATTTCACATGTGCTGCTTGTCAAAAAGGTAAACAACATAGAGCCTCTTGTAAGACCAAGACTGTAAACACTGTGACAAAACCTTTGCAACTTTTGCATATGGATTTATTTGGTCCAGTTTCTATCAGAAGCATTAGTCATAAGACCTTTTGTCTAGTCATAACTGATGATTATAGAAGATTCAGTTGGGTTTTCTTTTTAGCCCTTAAAAGTGAAACAAGTGAATTACTAAAGGATTTTATCATTTTAGTTGAAAAGCAGTTCACTAAACAGGTATTAATCATTAGGACTGATAATGGAACAGAATTTAAGAATGCTGATTTTGATGAATTGTAGGTCTAAAGGAATTAAGAGACAATTTAGTAATCCTAGAACTCCACAACAGAATGGAGTAGCTGAAAGGAAGAATAGGACATTAATTAAGGCTGCTAGAACTATGCTGGCTGATTCACTTTTGCCAAATACCTTTCGGCCAGAAGCAATCAATACTGCATGTTATGTGTTAAATAGAGTCCTAGTAACTAAGCCTCAAGACAAAACACCTTATGAACTCTTGACTAATGTAAATCCTAACATAAGTCATTTAAAACCTTTTAGGTGTCATGTGTCTATACTAAATACTCTTGATTATTTGGGAAATTTTGATGGAAAGTCTGATCCAGGATATCTTGTAGGATATTCATTGCAAAGTAAAGCATATAGGGTTGTAACACCCTATTTTGGAAATGGAAATATAACAGCAATTATGGCGTGTCATCAAAGCATACAAGGTAAAATGTCTAAACATTACTTGACCATAAAAAGGAAAATACCGGAATCAAACATCGGTAGTCCAAAAGTAAAGCTCATCACACACAAACATAGTATAGTAAGGAATAAGGAAGAAACAATGTCCAAAGCATAAGTATCATAAAGAAAAGAAATGCATAATGTAAAGAAGGCTAGACAGCTTCCAATCCATATGCACGTACTCTTATTGTCTACGAGCGTCCCTGAGTACCTGCCGTTTTGGGAACATAGAAAAGGAAAACGACTGAGCAATACGCTCAGTGCACGGATGTTCAATAAAGCATGAATAGGATAAGCATATAACATAATAACAGCGGAAGAAACTAAGTCCCGAGTAACCTGGTTAAGTCTTAATAAAACTGGTTTTATAGTTTGAAAGTCTTATGTTTATCTTATAAAAACTGTTTGTCATATTTTACCATTAGCCAATATAGGTCATGAATATCCACCGTGCATGAATAATTGGAGGGGTAACCTCATCATGCAAATTAGAGGGGCTGCCTCTAATTTAATATACTGGTTTATGGGTAGGAGGGATCAGCTCCTTGTGAAGGATGCAAGGCACACACCACATTCACCATGAAATCCTGAATAAAAACGTGTAACTAGGATGCGCCCATACGCCCCACATGATAAATATAAATAAATGGCCAAAAGCTGAAGGGACGCCACGAGCAATCACTCCGCCGTGGTGAAGTCATAACATCAGTGCCTCTAATGTTATGGTTATGGTACCTCCATAACTAGGTGAAACTGGTCATGCATGTATATGGCTATATGTAATCATATTTAAACATAATCAATCAAACTCATACTTATACTACTGGAAAACAGTTGGCTGCATACGGGGAAATCCTAATAAGGAAAGAATGTCCATACTGAAAGGACGGGAATCCGTACCTTATGTCCAGTGAACGAGAATGATGAACTGCGAGAATCCTACTTCCGAAACACTAGTGCTACATAAATACGTACATGAAATAAGTATCTGCTTACTACATACCTTGCGGCCCAAAACAAACACCCCTTAGATCGACCCCTTTGATTAATTAATGATCAAAACATGTTAGATCTAGGTTTAATTAATGTGTTTTTTATAAAACATCACGTGTTCTTAATTAATAAAAGATTAATTAAAAAAAGAACAAGTTAAAAAAAAGGTTTTACCGTATTCGTGGATCAAGAGGGTGATGAACAAACACGAACAACCAATAAATCAACAAGATCCAAGATCAAAATCACCTTCCTATGGTGGTTTGTAGGTGGCGGCACACAAAGGAGAAGGAAAAGGGATTTTAGGTTTTTCTTAAAATCTTCTGTAACTTTGATTTGAGTAGTAAAAACTCTTAACCCTTCCTATTAGTAAAATTGACAATGGGCTTGGCCCATTGTCCCTATTTTGGCCGCGGGTAGGGACTCCCTTGTGGGGGTCCCGTACCTCGTTTCGTGTCTTGTAATTTCATACACGTTTACGTTTAATTATGTTCATGTTTTAAATGTTCTCGCTACGTAAATACCATACACTTATATATTTAATTACGCTCTATTAAATATATATACGTAATTAATAATAACTCGTGTTTTAATTACGCTCGTGATTCCGTGATCGTATGTTCGTGATTAATTATTGCTAAATAATTATTACGTGATCGTTCACATAAAATACTTATCGTGTTCTAACACGTACGTAATACATAAACTCCTAATACGTAATCGTAATCATGCTATATTAGGAAAGTTTTTTAACTAGTACGTACGAACTTAAGGTACTATGCATGGTAAAAGCATGCAGGTTTTACAACTCTTCCCCCTAAAAAGAATAATTCATCCCCGAATTATAGATAAAGTAACTGGAAAAGAAGAACATACCCGAATTCAAAATATGAAATGAGGGTAAGAAGCCCGGATAGACTCCTCTGTTTCCCAAGTGGCTTCCCGCTCGGTATGATCCCTCTATAGAATTTTGACGAATGGAATCGTCTTCTTTCTCATGACTCGTTCTTGCCTGTCAAGAACTCGTTCGGGTTCTTCTATAAAAGTGAGATCTTCACGAATCTGTTCCAGTGGATACTGAACCATGTGAAGGGGATGATATTGATACCCTCTGAGTAAGGACACATGAAACACATTGTGCACATGCGAAAGCTGCGGAGGTAACGCCAATCGGTAAGATACTTCACCGACTCGTTCAATGATATCAAACGGTCCGATGAAACGAGGACTGAGCTTCCCTTTAATCCCGAAACGTCTAACACCACGTGCCGGCGAAACCTTAAGGAAGACGTGATCTCCTATGTTAAAGTGTAAATCCCTACGATGCTTGTCGGCGTAACTCTTTTGACGTGACCGTGCCTCCTGAATCTTCTGTCTAGCTACTGCGATCTTCTCGTTTGTCATCTCTATGATTTCTGGTCCTTTGAGTGTTCGCTCGCCAACCTGATCCCAGCAGATTGGGGCGCGACACTTTCTGCCATACAACATCTCAAATGGAGCACACTTGATGCTCGCGTGCCAGCTGTTGTTGTACGCAAACTCCACCAAACAGATGTATTCGTCCCAATCACCCGTCCATTCCAACGCACATGACCTCAACATATCCTCCAATGTTTGAATGGTTCGCTCTGACTGTCCGTCCGTTTGAGGATGAAAAGCCGTGCTAAGCTTAAGTTGTGTTCCCCAAGCTTTCTGCAGACTTTTCCAAAAGCGCGAAGTGAATCGAGGATCTCTGTTTGAGACGATGCTGGATGGTGCACCGTGTAGTCTCATGATCTCTCGTCTGTACGTATCTGCGAGTTTACTTACCGGATCTTCCTTGCGGATCGGTAAGAAATGAGCTGATTTGGTAAGTCGATCAATGATAACCCAAATTGCATCGTGCTTCCTTTTGGTAGGCGGAAGACCGGTAACAAAATCCATGGTGATTTTATCCCACTTCCACTCTAGAATGTCTAACGGTTGAAGGAGACCGCCAGATCACTGATGCTCGATCTTAACCTGCTGGCAGGTAAGACATTTGGAGACGTAAGTGGCCACATCCTGTTTCATACCACTCCACCAAAAGTACTGCTTGATGTCATGGTACATTTTGGTTGAACCAAGATGTACCGAGAATGGGGAGTTATCGCCCATATTTCTCCGTCATCCTTCTGAGCTTCCTTGATCTTAGATAGTAACTCGGGTTCTACTCTAAGATTAGCCCAGTAACCGTGCTGTCCACGTACCATGATCTCGATGTCTAGTCGCTCCAAGTCTCTTATGATTTCCTCTTCGATTATAATGCTGTTGATCATTCCGGACTTCCTGCTGAGGGCATCTGTTACTACATTTGCCTTTCCGGGATGATACTGTAGATTAATGTCATAATCCTTCAACAGCTCTAACCATCTCCCCTGCCTCATGTTCAATTCACGTTGAGTGAAGATATACTTCAAGCTCTTGTGGTCCGTGAAAATGTCACATGATTCTCCATATAAGTAGTGTCTCCATATCTTCAATGCAAACACGACTGCAGCAAGTTCCAGATCGTGCGTGGGGTAATTCTCTTCATAAGGCTTAAGTTGTCATGAAGCGTACGCGATCACTTTCCCATGTTGCATGAGAACACAACCAAGTCCCTTCCCCGATGCATCGCTGTAGATTTGAAATCCACCCGTACCAGATGGTAGAGTAAGAATAGGTGCAGATACTAGCTTCTGCTTCAGGTCTTCAAAGCTCTTCTCTCGATCTTCAGTCCAGACGAATTTCTCCCCTTTCCGCATTAGTTTGGTCAATGGTAGTGCTAAGCGGGAAAAATTCTCCATGAACCTACGGTAATAGCCAACTAAGCCTAAGAAACTGCGGACTTCCGTCGCTGATGTCGGCCTCGGCCACTTAGTGATGGCCTCAACCTTCGCTGGATCCATAGTGATTCCTTCTGCTGATACAATGTGACCTAAGAATGCCACCTTGTCTAACCAGAACTCACACTTGGAGAATTTAGCATACATCCGCTTCTGGCGAAGAATCTGTAGTACTGTACGAAGATGGTCTTCGTGTTCCTCCTTGGACTTAGATAAAATCAGGATGTCATCGATGAAAACAATGACGAACTTGTCCAGAAATTCATGGAAGATTCTGTTCATCAGATCCATGAACACTGCTGGAGCATTTGTCAGGCCAAATGGCATAACTACAAACTCGTAGTGGCCATAACGAGTACGAAAGGCAGTCTTAGCAATATCCTGCTCCTTGACTCGTAACTGATGATAGCCTGACCTAAGATCGATCTTGGAGAAATGTTTGGCCCCTTGGAGTTGGTCAAATAGATCGTCAATGCGTGGCAGTGGATATCTATTCCGAATGGAAATCTTGTTGAGCTCGCGATAGTCTATGCAAAGACGCATACTGCCGTCCTTCTTCTTAACAAACAAAACCGGTGCGCCCCATGGAGATGCGCTCGGTCGAATGAAACCTCGTTCGAGAAGTTCTTGCAGTTGATCCTTCAGCTCTTTCAGCTCTATGGGAGCCATGCGATAAGGAGCCTTGGAGATTGGTTCAGCTCCTGGAACCAACTCGATATTGAATTCCACTTCTCGTGCAGGTGGTATGCCCGGAAGTTCTGCTGGAAACACGTCTTGGAATTCCGACACTATTGGTTGATCCTGAATCGATGGAGATTCAGCATCCATGTCGTGAACCATAGCTAGATAACCCTCGCAGCCATGTGACAGTAGTGCACGCGCTTGCAGGGTGGATATGATTTGTACAGACCGTCCGGGTATGAACCCATTATGAATGTACTCTGGTGCATTGACATCACCGAAGATAACCCGATATGAATGGCAGTCTATGGTAGCATGATACTTGGATAGCCAATCCATGCCCAAAATCATGTCGAAGTCATTCATGTCCAGCGGAAGTGCGTCAACATGTCGAACCTTATCATCAAATTCTAAGGGAAGACTCTTGTATACATGGGTGATTAATACAGAGTCCCTCAAAGGCGTGGAAATAGTAAGCCTATTTTCTAGTGGCAAGGGAGGCATCCTAATGTTCTTAGCATAAGCAGTAGAAATAACCGAGTGAGTAGCACCCGTATCAAAAAGAACACATGCAGCGCGACCATACATATACAAGATTCCAGTGATGGTACCTGTAGACTTGTTGGCCTGGTCTCGAGATGTCGTGTAGACACGCCCGACAGTAGGAGGCGGCTTGGTATCAGCATGTCCCGATGTACCCTCCATCTCGCCCTTACGGCAATCCTTCATAATATGGCTAGGAAGACCACACTTGAAGCACGCATCAGTATTACGACGACATGGTCCTGGGTACCTACGGTGGCAAGTAGAGCAAAGAGGATGAGTGTATCCTCCAGCAGGTGCTCTGGCTGGATGAGGACCTGATAAGAACATTTTACACGAGACATAATAGTTGGGTACAATGAACGAAGTGGATAATCGTAAGATTGAATACCAGTGATAGCTGGACGGCTAGGCTGCGAACCTCTCTGGTTCTGGTCCCTACCATTTCCATGGTTCCTGGTAGAATTTTGCTAGAGTGTCAGAATATGAGTTATAACATAAAACATAAGAAATTTCGTAAATATTAGGACCTGCTGTTGCTGGATTGCCCGGTGTTGTTACGGTAATTGTCATTACCGCCACGCCTATCCGTAACAGATCGGTCATTAGTCTGACCATTTCCTTTGGGCTGATGAGGCTGCTGCTGAGTAGCCGGCTGAGACCGGTCCCCAGTTTTCTGCCTGGAAGATACATTTAAAGAGATGAATAATTGACATACGGAAGATATACGGATTGATCACCGCTTGAATATGAAGGTTTTACCTCTTGTCGGGTCTTTCAGCTTCCCCGAACTCATCCCTCTCCTGCAGCATCTCCAGTCTACGTGCTGCATCTGCTACTTGTGCTACCGTATCCAACAGAGCACCTGACAAATTATTTGCAAACCTTGGATTTAGAACCCAACGAAAATATATTGCTTGTTCTTCAGTGGTGCCCGCAGCTGCTCTCAGGACACCAGTATAGCGAAGGAAACGCTGCATGAAGTCATTGCTGTCTTCGTCAGGTCGCTGTCTGATGCTATAGTATTCCCTCATGAGCCGATTCCTTCCTTCCATGGGAAAGATGTTAGGCGGAGGAGGATAACCGTCGTTATGAAGAAGAGCGTCTTGCATCTCTGCATCAGCAGCTGTAAAAATCGCCCAGATATCGTTTGCGTTTGCCATCTGACAGTATGACATAAAACGTATGATTAACAGTTCAAAACAAAAAATATAAAATATATACATGAAAAAAATTTTATACTAAAAATTTCACGAGAAAAATTTTATGCAAGAATTTTTTTTGTATGAATGCATGATGCAGTTTTATGAAAACTTTGGATGCTCGAGAGTGAACGCCTCTGGTCAGTTCACTCAAAACAAAAGACATATCGAGGGGACGCCTATGGGTCGGTCCCAAATCTAAAAGTTTCGATAAAACACATGCGACTAAATAGGGCCAGTCCTGTACCAACCATTACTTAGTCAAAAACCTTGTAACAATGACATATATATGTATGCTTAAAAATGATGAATGCATGAAAACAACTGTCAGTTCTAGGAAGACCGTAGTGACTACCCAATAATCACAGGTCATATTTGAGAGCCTACAGGTCGAAGCCTTGGCTCTGATACCATAATTGTAACACCCCATTTTGGAAATGGAAATATCACAACAATTATGGCGTGTCATCAAAGCATACAAGGTAAAATGTCTAAACATTACTTGACCATAAAAAGGAAAATACCGGAATCAAACATCGGTAGTCCAAAAGTAAAGCTCATCACACACAAACATAGTATAGTAAGGAATAAGGACGAAACAATGTCCAAAGCATAAGTATCATAAAGAAAAGAAATGCATAATGTAAAGAAGGCTAGACAGCTTCCAGTCCATATGCACGTACTCTTATTGTCTACGAGCGTCCCCGAGTACCTGCCGTTTTGGGAACATAGAAAAGGAAAACGGTTGAGCAATACGCTCAGTGCACGGATGTACAATAAAGCATGAATAGGATAAACATATAACATAATAACAGCGGAAGAAACTAAGTCCCGAGTAACCTGGTTAAGTCTTAATAAAACTGGTTTTATAGTTTGAAAGTCTTATGTTTATCTTATAAAAACTGTTTGTCATATTTTACCATTAGCCAATATAGGTCATGAATAACCACCGTGCATGAATAATTGGAGGGGTGACCTCATCATGCAAATTAGAGGGTCTGCCTCTAATTTAATATACTGGTTTATGGGTAGGAGGGATCAGCTCCTTGTGAAGGATGCAAGGCACACACCACATTCACCATGAAATCCTGAATAAAAACGTGTAACTAGGATGCACCCATACGCCCCACATGATAAATATAAATAAATGGCCAAAAGCCGAAGGGACGCCACGAGTAATCACTCCGACGTGGTGAAGTCATAACATCAGTGCCTCTAATGTTATGGTTATGGTACCTCCATAACTAGGTGAAACTGGTCATGCATGTATATGGCTATAGGTAATCATATTTAAACATAAGCAATCAAACTCATACTTATACTACGGGAAAACAGTTGGCTGCATACGGGGAAATCCTAATAAGGAAAGAATGTCCATACTGAAAGGACGGGAATCCGTACCTTATGTCCAGTGAACGAGAACGATGAACTGCGAGAATCCTACTTCCGAAACACTAGTGCTACATAAATACGTACATGAAATAAGTATCTGCTTACTACATACATAGCTGGTTTTATATCATGTCTTAGCTTATTTTATGTGTTCTTACTATTTACACTGTTTAAAGCCTTAAACTGTGTTAAATCCTATATTCTGTTCATTCTGATTAAGTATTTCTGATATTTCATGTGTTATTATACTTACTGTGTAATAATAAGTAACTTTCCAAAAATAGCAGGTTTCCTTAAATAGAAAGTTTCCAAAAATAGAAAGTTCCCAAAATTAGAAAGTTTCCAAAAATAGAAAGTTTCCAAAAATAGAAAGTTACCAAAAATAGAAAGTTTCCAAAAATAGAAAGTTTCCAAAAACAGAAAGTTTCCAAAAATAGAAAGTTTCCAAAAATAGATTTACTGCTTAAAATAGATAAGTTTCTAAAAATAGAAAGTTTCCATAAATAGATTAGCTGCCTTAATTAAATAAGTTTCCATAAATAGATTAGCTGCCTTAAATAAATAAGTTTCTAAAAATAGCTGGTTTCCATAAATAAAATAGCTGCCTTATTTAATTAAGTTTCTAAAAATAGAAAGTTTCCATAATTAGAAATAAGCTGGTTAAATAAGCTAAGTAAATAAGCCTAAGTATTTTCATGATTATATTCTAAGTCATATGATATATTATATAGTTTAATAATTATTTCATGTAATTTAATTAAACTATAGGTTATAATATTTAATTAAAGTATGACATGTTTTTAATTAAATATATATTAAAAACTTAGGTTAAAATATGTATTATTAAATACTAATAATATAACCTAAGTCATGTTTAAATAATTAATTATATCCATGGTTTTTAAAATAATTAATTAATCATAAGTCTTAGTAATATAAATACTTAGGTTAAAATAATTTCATGATTATTAATAATTAGTTAACCTAAGTCATGTTATTAAATTAATTATATCTTATTAATTTAATTCTTAACATAAGTTTATAACATAAACAACTAACATAATCATGATCCGGATCTAAGCCTAAAAACATGCACCGGATATGAAACAACACCGTACCCCGAACCAAATCGGGGTACCCCCTTGCTGCCGTGGGACCCACACGCACCAACCAAGACCAAAAAGGTCTTGGTGGTGGTCGGCTAAAAACAAACCGAACCCCCTTAGGGTCGGTTATACCTTGCGGCCCAAAACAAACACCCCTTAGATCGACCCCTTTGATTAATTAATGATCAAAACATGTTAGATCTAGGTTTGATTAATGTGTTTTTTTATAAAAACATCACGTGTTCTTAATTAATAAAAGATTAATTAAAAAAAAGAACAAGTTAAAAAAAAAGGTTTTACCGTATTCGTGGATCAAGAGGGTGAAGAACAAACACGAACAACCAATAAATCAACAAGATCCAAGATCAAAATCACCTTCCTATGGTGGTTTGTAGGTGGCGGCACACAAAGGAGAAGGAAAAGGGATTTTAGGTTTTTCTTAAAATCTTCTGTAACTTTGATTTGAGTAGTAAAAACTCTTAACCGTTCCTTTTAGTAAAATTGACAATGGGCTTGGCCCATTGTCCCTATTTTGGCCGCGGGTAGGGACTCCCTTGTGGGGGTCCCGTACCTCGTTTCGTGTCTTGTAATTTCATACACGTTTACGTTTAATTATGTTCGTGTTTTAAATGTTCTCACTACGTAAATACCATACACTTATATATTTAATTACGCTCGTATTAAATATATATACGTAATTAATAATAACTCGTGTTTTAATTACGCTCGTGATTTCGTGATCGTATGTTCGTGATTAATTATTGCTAAATAATTATTACGTGATCGTTCATATAAAATACTTATCGTGTTCTAACACGTACGTAATACATAAACTCCTAATACGTAATCGTAATCATGCTATATTAGGAAAGTTTTTTAACTAGTACGTACGAACTTAAGGTACTATGCATGGTAAAAGCATGCGGGTTTTACAAGGGTTTACAATTTGGCAACTAAGAAAGTTGAAGAAAATGCTCATGTCAATTTCTTAGAAAATAAACCCAATGTTCCAGGAATAGGTTATGCTTGGATGTTTGATTTAGATTATCTAACTAACTCCATGGATTACTACTCTTTGCAAAAGGATTGTCAAACTAACAATGCAGGTGAGGAGTCAAGTGCAACTAATGCAGGTACTCAAGAAGATGTTTCTTCATCAGATGATGATGTTCATATCTATGTGCCCAACATGCCTACTGTTACTCCCATGTCTGCAACTCCCAAGAAGCAAACCATGCCATCAAATAATGATCAAGCCTACCAGGAGCTTCAGAGGCTTCAAGATAAAGAAAAGAATGCTACATCTGCCAATAAGCATTCAAGAGAAGAGACTTTTGAGTCACAACACTCAGTAGTACATACTATACCTAGCGGTACTTCATCTACAAGTACTGCTAAGTATAGTATGTACTACTGAGTGTTGTGACTCAAAAGACTCTTCTCCTGAATGCTTCTTGGCATATGTAGCATTCTTTTCTTGATCTTGAAGCCTCTGAAGCTCCAGGGAGGCTTGATCATTATTTGATGGCATGGTTTGCTTCTTGGGAGTTGCAGACATGGGAGTAACAATAGGCATGTTGGGTACATAGATATGAACATCATCATCTGATGAAGAAACATCTTCTTGAGTACTTGCATTAGTTGCACTTGACTCCTCACCTGCATTGTTAGTTTGACAATCCTTTTGCAAAGAGTAGTAATCCATTGAGTTAGTTAGATAATCTAAATCAAGCATCCAAGCATAACCTATTCCTGGAACATTGGGTTTATTTTCTAAGAAATTGAATGAGGTACATGAAAGACATTGTACCTATGTTCCTTTTATAGAGTAAGGAACCTTAAAAACCTTAGAATATTCAATAAAGATAACTATATCACAGATGATATATTATCAATATTCTAACTATTTAGATATATCACATAAGATATACTCTAACTATAACTATGACATATCTTATACAAATATATATTCGTCCTAATCATCATAGCAGTACTTACTTTATAAGTAGCAGTACTTACTATGTACCGCGTTAACACTAACGGTACTTACATAACATAAACAATACTTAGAATATACTAACGGTACTTGACACTTAACAATAATTCCCAACAATCCTCCCCTAAACAAGAAATGATAACTTGTTGTCTTCTTGTTTCTCTTGTACGGGATGTATTAAAAATACATGTCTTCAGTCTTTCCTTCATCCTTGGATTGAACTTGGTAATTTGTATTTGTATCCAACTGAATGTAGCCAAACACTTCAAATGTAGATCTTCTTCTGATAAGACAATCTTCAAACATTATGAGTATCATCTTTGTCTTCAAACTATGATCTTCTTGTGTCTTCTAAACATTCATTCATCTTTGCAGCATCAGTTATTGTTTTCTTGAGTTTAGTCCTTGAACTCTTGATCATAAATCTTTGTCTTGATTTGATGATAACAAAACCTTCTAAGTATTATTTATAAATACTTCTTTGCCTGCAAACTTCATACCTGAAATAAAACAGTTAACAACAAACACCAATCTGTATTGGCTTCATGATTTTTAGTAAATCACCAGCTATCAACGGATTTGATAAATTCTTTACCAGTTAGCCGTACACTTTGGAATAGCCAATACTTTATTCATAATGAATAAGGTTTAATGAAAACCTTACAATTTTTGGTAAATTGTCAACCATCAACGGATTTGATGAAGTCTTTACCTAGTACCGTTTGTCTAGGACTAGGCAACTCTTTGTCTCGAAACAAGGTGAGTTAGAACCATATAGTTTTTAGCAAACTATCTGCTTTCAACGGATTTGATAAGTCTTTACCACAAACCGTTTACGTATGGACTAGCCAGTTCTTATGTGTGTTAGACTTGCTGAACTGAGAACCATTTGTGAAGTGTGACTGAAAGTCAAACACTTAAGATTCTTTCTCAGCTTCTTCCTCATCTTTCAAATCCTTGATTTGTTGTTTAACCATTCTGATCAACTCCAAAGCATCAACAGACTCTTCTGTATCCTCTAATTATTTTTCTAACATCCTTTCCAACAATTTTCTTTTGAAAGGGTAAGTTTTCTCTTACAACATATAGTATGTAACATCATCTACATCTAAAATATGCAATCCACATGACCTGTAATATCTCCAGTAACTTGGAACCTGATTCTCTAATTCCTTCAACATTTCTTGATCATAATTGTGTGGCTCATACATAAAGAGAAATTCACAGTATAATAGTGATACTTCAGTTTTACATGCACTCCCTTCTTGAACTAACCTTGAAAGATCTTGAATATCTTGTCTGTCAAGAATGTGAAGAATATCCTCCAAAAGTCTGAATACTCTTGTTGTGCCATCAGTTCTCTGAATTTCATGAGCTTCAAGTCCTTGATCTGTAGAGTAAATCCACTTAGCAATGGATGCTCTTTTTCCAAAAATCTCTGTATCAATACATTGATCTTCAAATTTCACAATCTTCAAGTACTTCTTTAAGCTCTCATCATCATCACTATCCTCTGCTGTTGTTTTAGCTTTCTTAGCTTTCTTCTTTAGCTTTGTTGACCTTTTCCTTTTAACACTCTTAGAAATTCCTTCAAGTTCTGTTGAACCCTCTTCCAAGTATGTATGTACCGTCTCCTCAGTATGTACTGTTGACTGTGTATGTACTACTTGTACATTTTCAGTCTGAGCAATACCTTGAGTTTCAACTCTTGTATTCATTCTTTGAGCAGTCTCTTCCTCCCTTAAACTTACTTTCTCCTTTCTATTCTTCCTCACATAAGTGGTCTTGATAGGTGGAGATGTATTTGTAGGTTCAACAGTACTTGGCTCAATTCTAGGAGTACTACCAAATTGTCTTTGTTGTTGCAGATGTTTCTTGAATTCTTCAACAACTTTCTTATCTGCTTCAGATCCAGTCTCAACAAAATTCAATTCAGTCCTCTTACTTTGCTCATACAAAGTCTTGATTTCTTCAAAATTCTTCTTGACCAGCTGAATATGAGTAAATCCTTTAACTTTCTTAAGAAAGTTCATCATATGATTTCTAATCTGCATAGTAGTTGGAGGCTTAATCTTTTCTTTCCTTATCTTTTCAGCAAAGAATCTTTGTTGCTCCCTTACATGATCATTAATTAATTTTTAATTTCTCTTCTTTATCATATGCATCTCTTTCTTCAGCTATCAATGAGTCTTCAAGAAGCTCAATTGCATGTATCTCAGCTTGAATCCTGTCATACTCTTGTATGTTCCATTCTTGCTGTATTCTTTTAGCTTCTAGCAAATCTTGCTTTGCTGCAAGTTCTTCCTACAATTCATTTTCACGAATTTGTGCTTGCATTCTATAAGGAAATTCCTCATCATGGTCTTTTTGATAAAATCTGTACATGACTTTGTTTATATCATCATCTGAATCACTTTCATCTTCAGATTCTGATAATAATTGCTTCTTCCCCTTATCCTTTGGATTAATCTTAGGTAGCTTCTTCTTCAGCTTGGTAGATGTTTCTTCATCAGCTTGCTGTTGAATGACTATACCTTTAGTAGGGTGTGAAGCTTGAACTTTCTTACCTTGAATTTGATCCTTTTTGGGAAGAACTTCTTCTTGTGTCTTTTTCTATACTTTTGCTTGTTTAGTCTTCTCAACTAAATTCTTCTTTAAATCAAGAAGCAATTGGGCTAAAGTCTCATTTTCTCCAAAAGAAGTTTGACTTTCTAGTGAAGGATGATCACCAGCGGTACTTGCAGTCGGCTTAGTTGGCTTAGTAGTACTTGGATCTTCAACAATGTCAGCAGTACTTGCAGTCGGCTTAGTTGGCTTAGCAGTACTTGGATCTTTAACAATGTTGACTTCACCAGTATTAGACACACTTGTTTCTTCAATCACTTGTGTATCCTCAGATACTCTTTCTTCCATAGAAGCCATCATATCAACTTGCACCTCTTCAGTCTTGTCAGATTCATTGCTCATTCTTGATCTAGAAAGTACTTGCAAAGTCTGTTTCCTTTGAAACCATACTTATCCTTGTGGTGATGGAGTTGAATATACAGGAAACTAAATAGTAATTTCCTACAACTTCTCATAGAAAGCACTCCAATTAGTTTGAAGTGGTGATTGAGTTGATGGTTCTGGCTGAGTTGCCAATGTTTCTACAACTTGTGGCTCCTCTAGCTGATTTACCAACTTTTCTTGAACTTGTGGTTTCTCTGGCTGAGTTACCAACATTTCTTGAACTTGTGGTTCCTCTGGCTGAGTTACCAACATTTCTTGAACTTGTGGTTCCTCTGGAGTAGATTGTGGTTCTTGCTGTTGAATCTCCATATCTGAAGGTCCATCCACACCAGTCTCTAAACTAGTTCCATCTTTATAAGTCCCCATGACATCTTCATCCAATTCAAAATTGATGTCATTTCCAGAGATCCTTGTCTGATTATCAGAAGAAGGTGGTTGCTCTTCATTATTCCTCCCCTGTTTGGTTGCATTCAGTTGCCTTTTCTTGTGGTTCCTGAATCTTTGCTTCTTGATTGCAGATTTCTGAACAGATCTATATTACCTCATCCAAGGTGACACTTTGTTCCTTAACTTGAGTAGGCTACCCTCTATTCAACAATTCTCTTGTCTTGAACAAGCTTTTCTTTCTGCAATACCTGTACCTGTTGGGACAAACTTGTACACAAAGCAGTTAAATTTGCAACATCCACCACCTCTGGTGCTTGTGCTTGTGGTGAACCACTAGCAGCAATAGAAGCAGCAGGCGTATGGATCATCTCATCAGTGTTTGGTGGAACACCAATATTGTGAGAAGAAGATTGTGAATCTTCTAGGGAATGGGAATTATGGTGAGAAGGAGTTTGCTGAGAAGCACTAGCATTGCTAGGTTCCTCACCTTCTTGATTGGCAGGTTGGGCTAACATATGAGCAAATAATGGTGTTACTGTTCCTGAAAAGGCATTGCCTTGTTTGGCCAAGAAATAGAAAGTTCTCTTTGTGAATGAAGGAACATCCCATGTATCAGTTAATTCTGGTAGGTTAGGTATTTGGTCACCAACTAAAGTCTGAATGAATCTAGGATACATTAAAAACTTCTTAGTCCCTTCCAAATTCCTAGTCATGCCTTCAAAAATTAATTTTGAAAAATTAAAAACCCTGTTATTTGCTAGACAAATACCAGCAGATGCCAATGCAGCAGGTATTTGATCAAAAGATGTACTTTTTAAACTTAAACAATGAATAATAGCATGAAAAAGCAATTTCCATTGAGGTGAAAATAAAGCTTTAAAGAAAGTAAGACTTTCCCTACCACCTCCATAGCCCATGGCTGCAAGGCCATCATGAATCTCTGTATTATTAAGCATACTAAGTCCATTTTCATCATTTAATCTCAAACTTGCTCGTAGCAGTACCTCGGTGACATATATATTTCTATGATTCACCCTAGCCTTAATGCAAGGTTGACCAAAACGAGTACCTAATACAGCAGTATCCCAAAATTGTTCAACAATGGGTATAGAGACAACTGGACTTACAGTGAGTGCGAATCGAACATGACTTCGAGATAGGAAACCAAGCATCTCATGGAAACCAAGAGAGTCATCATTCGTAGCAAGATTCGTAACCAAATTATGCTTAGAGATTACTTGTAAAGCAGCCATTAGTATTTTTGATGATCGAAAGATTAGAAAGAAGGTTATAGAATCAAGAGATAAAAATAAAAGATTAGGTGAATCAATTGTGTAATTGGGGTAAGTATTTAAGTAAATAACAAACCCAAGCGCAAAGAAACCGCCAAATTTATAAAAGAGACCCTTAACGGTACAACGAACATGTAGCGGTACATGAAACATAAGAGGTACTTGGTTTTGTGCTAGCGGTACTTGGAGTGACAACGGTACCTCACAAAGTTGACCAGTTCATGCTTTCCACTAGACATGTAACCTCTTTTATCTTTTTCTATAAACCTGCAATAATATCAAAAACACAAAACATAGACTATACAATAAAAATTATAAAAATTTGTACAGCTATTACCTCCCCTCAACATATGCAGCATGTTATTGGTTGAGCATACCAATGTGTGTTACCAAGAATTCGAATCTCTTTGCATCAAATGCCTTGGTCAACAAATCAGCTACATTGTTGTCTGTATGAATCTTCAAGACTTGAATAAGCTTTTTGTCATAAGCATCTCTTATAAAGTGATGTCTTATTTCAATATGCTTAGTCTTGGAGTGAAATACTGGATTCTTAACAATGCATATAGTACTTTCATTATCAATGTAAATCTTGGTGTTCATGAAGTTAAACTCATAGTCCAACAATTGATTCTGAATCCAAAGTACTTGTCCACAGCAATGAGCAGCAGCTACATATTCAGCTTCAGTTGTAGTAGTAGCAACAATGGTTTGCTTCTTACACTGCCATGATATGAGTCTTCTGCCTAGGAATTGACAACCTCCTGTTGTGGATTTCCTATCATGATTTGCTCTAGCATAATCACTATCTGAGTAAGCTTCCAATTCAAATGTGGAATCTCTAGGATACCATAATCCTAAATTGGGTTGACTTTTAAGATATTTAAAAATCTTCTTCACAGCATGTAGATGTGACACCTTTGGATGAACTTGGAACCTTGAACAGGCACACACAGCAAACATTATATCTGGTCTTGAAGCAGTAAGATACATCAATGAACCAATCATTGACCTATAGAGATGAATGTCAACATCTTCTCCATGTTCATCTTTTGATAAAGATTTCTTGGCTTCAAAAGGTGTGCTTGTACTCCTTGTATCCATACATGAAAATTTCTTTAAGATTTCGGCAACATATTTATCTTGACTGATAAATATTCCATCTTTTCTTTGTTTGACTTGCAGTCTCAAAAAGAAACTTAGTTCTCCTATTGAACTCATTTGAAATCTTCCTTTCATCAAAGCTTCAAACTCTTCACACCATGTCTTCTTGGTAGAACCAAAAATGATGTCATCAACATAGACTTGAACTAGAATGATGTCTTTGGCATTTTTCTTGATGAACAGAGTTTTGTCAATGGTTCCTCTCCTATATCCATGTTCTAGTAGAAAGTTGGATAAAGTTGCATACCAGGCTCTTGGAGCTTGATGCAGACCATAAAGTGCTTTGATAACTTTGTAGACTCTATTGGGGAATTTAGGATCTACAAAACCTGGAGGTTGTGAGACATATACCTCCTCTGAAATAGTACCATATAGAAAGGCACTTTTCACATCCATTTGATAGACTATAAATCCCATATATGATGCAAAGGCCAAAAATAACCTAATGGCTTCTATCCTTGCCACTGGTGCAAAAACCTCATCATAGTCTATCCCTTCTTCCTGTCTATAGCCTTGAGCAACAAGTCTTGACTTGTTCCTCACAACAACCCCTCTTTCTTCCTTCTTGTTCCTGAAGACCCATCTAGTACCAATTACTCTTTTACCTGAGGGAAGATCCACAAGAATCCAAACCTTTTGTAGCTCAAATTGTGTTAATTCTTCTTGCATGGCATCTACCTAACTTTCTTCATCAAGAGCCTGAGAGATGTTTTTGGGCTCTACTTGAGATAAGAAACAGGCAAACAAACAATGCTGAGTATCTTTATGATTTGTTCTCTACTGTTGTTTGACATAACTCACTAGTGCATGAGTTTCAATATTGGTTTGCAGTTGTCTTCTGGTTTGTACAACAGATTTTGGATCACCAATAATCTGTGTAGTAGGATGGCTGTTGTTGACTTTATGAGTGGGAATAGAACTGACTGGAATTTCTGTTTCCAAAATGTTGAAATCAGTTACTGCACCCTTCTCATCATAGGAAGCTTTGGAGAAGATTCCTTCAGCTGGACTGGCATATAAGTCTTCATCGTCCAATGCTTGCAAAATCTCTTCTAGTGAGTCAACAGATTTGGCAGATTTTGACTTAGCAGTACTTGCAGATGAAATACCGCTAGGTATAGTATGTACTGCTGAGTGTTGTGACTCAAAAGACTCTTCTCCTGAATGCTTATCGGCAGATGTAGCATTCTTTTCTTGATCTTAAAGCCTCTGAAGCTCCTGGGAGGCTTGATCATTATTTGATGGCATGGTTTGCTTCTTAGGAGTTGCAGACATTGGAGTAATAGTAGGCATGTTGGACACATAGATATGAACATCATCATCTGATGAAGAAACATCTTCTTGAGTACCTGCATTAGTTGCACTTGACTCCTCACCTGCATTGTTAGTTTGACAATCCTTTTGCAAAGAGTAGCAATCCATGGAGTTAGTTAGATAATCTAAATCAAACATCCAAGTATAACCTATTCCTGGAACATTGGGTTTATTTTCTAAGAAATTGACATGAGCATTTTCTTCAACTTTCTTAGTTGCCAAATTATAAACCCTATATGCTTTACTTTGCAATGAATATCCTACAAGATATCCTGGATCAAACTTTCCATCAAACTTTCCCAAATAATCAAGAGTATTTAGTATAGACACATGACACCCAAACGTTTTTAAATGACTTATGTTAGGCTTTACATTAGTCAAGAGTTCATAAGGTGTTTTGTTTTGAGGCTTAGTTACTAGGACTCTATTTAACACATAACATGCAGTATTGATTGCTTCTGCCCAAAAGGTATTTGGCAAAAGTGAATCAGCCAACATAGTTCTAGCAGCCTCAATTAATGTCATGTTCTTCCTTTCAGCTACTCCATTCTGTTGTGGAGTTCTAGTATTACTAAATTGTCTCTTAATTCCTTTAGACCTACAGAATTCATCAAAATCAGCATTCTTTTTCCATTATCAGTCCTAATGATTAATACATGTTTAGTGAACTGCTTTTCAAATAAAATGATAAAATCCTTTAGTAATTCACTTGTTTAACTTTTAAGGGCTAAAAAGAAAACCCAACTGAATCTACTATAATCATCAGTTATGACTAGACAAAAGGTCTTATGACTAATGCTTTTGATAGAAACTGGACCAAATAAATCCATATGCAAAAGTTGCAAAGGTTTTGTCACAGTGTTTACAGTCTTGGTCTTACAAGAGGCTCTATGTTGTTTACCTTTTTGACAAGCAGCACATGTGAAATCATTTTGAAAAGATTTGTTAGGTAGACCTCTAACCAAATTCCTTTTTACCAATCTATTAAGATTCTAGAAATTCACATGACCTAACCTTCTATGCCATAAGTTTGACTCATCTAAAGAAGCCTTAGCTAGCAAACATGTAATACCACCTGTTGGAGTAATAGTATGAAGATTAAAGGTGTACATATTTTCTTTCCTGGGTAATTTAAGCAGTATTTGAGATTCCTTAGGCATCTCAAAGTCTTTTGACCACACCAAGCAGTCTTTGTCTGTGAATAGCACCTTGTTCTTCTTATCACACATTTGTGATACAGATAAGAGATTGAACTCGTTCAATTCTTTTACAAAGAAAACATCTTCAAATTCCAACTTTCCTGTGTTGATTTTCCCTTTGCCAGTGATTCTACCTTTGCTACCCCCAAAGGCTACTGGACCTCCTTTGAATTCTTCAAATTCAGCAAGAAAATCTTTGTTTCCTGTCATGTGTCTTGAGCATCCACTATCTTCAATTCCTTTATCTTTTAATTCATCAATAAGATGCCACTGCACACAAATAAAACTCATTAGTTTTTAACAGGGACCCAAGCCACATTTGGCTCGGATCTTGTGGGACCTATACATTTAAGAGTTTGTACTGAAGCATTTCCAGTAATGCTACTTTTACTCTTATACTTCATGGTTTCATTTATGTAGTCAAAGTTATAGGGTGACTCTATGTGCTCTGACTTCTTTGACTTAAGTACTGCTTTAGCAGTACTTGCTTTAACACACGATATATCTCTTTTAGGAACCCACATTTACACTGGTTTGTTCTTGTCCTTACTTCTAGGTGTTTTAAATTTTTCAAAAACTTTCTTAGAAGTCTTAGAGAACATTGGTTTTACAGACTTTAAACCAACAGTACTTGAGTTTGGTCTAGCAGTACTTGCATGTCTAGACTTGCCGGTACTTGGTTTACCAGACTTTAAAGATACCAGGCCTTGCTTCATAAGTACTGCCCTAGGAACAAATCTTTTGGTAGGATTATTTATAACTTGTTTAACTACCTTTGTGTGATCAAACTTAGGTTTGTCATCTTTAGTTTTCTGATTCCTATAAACCTGTGCATTTTTCCCATTACTGTTTTTCATGACCCTTTGTGTAGCCCTTTGTTTCACCATTTTATCTTCATGTAATGTGCAGTCTTCGATAAAATGACTTAGACTACCACAAACATAACATCCTTTTCTTCTTAAAGAAGACCCAAAAGGTTGTTTTTACTTTACTTTTTCAAAAC
Source organism: Glebionis coronaria (assembly GCA_025667525.1). Classification (NCBI taxonomy): domain Eukaryota; kingdom Viridiplantae; phylum Streptophyta; class Magnoliopsida; order Asterales; family Asteraceae; genus Glebionis; species Glebionis coronaria. The sequence goes on from CM046880.1 coordinate 405,343,011, forward strand.
CTAGCCCACCCCTTTTGACTTTATTAATGTTGTACATTGTTTTCCAATATCTTACTAGGAGTTTTTACCTGCTTGGAAGCAGAACTAGTCTTAGATTCCTCAGAAACAAAATTGTTCATTAAAGGTGGATAAACAATATTCTTGGTCACAACAGTATTTTCTTGGGACAGAGTACTAGAGTTAAAGACATTATTAATCTTAGGTTCTTCTAACTTTATACTAGTATCATTACAAGAGGGCATGAAAATTCCTGATAATGGTGGAGGAACTGACTTCATTCCTTCAGCATATCTATCATTTTCAGGTGTATCATCTACCTTACTAGAACTATCAAAAATCCCTTTTGATAAGTCTTTGTTAGTTAAGGTTATCCCAGGTTGATCCTCAATATATCCTAGGCCTGTTTTATCATAATATCCCATTTGTGAATTAATCAATTTTCCCAATCCCTTAGAGGATTGTTGCAATGACTAATCACTTCCCTTTCATTACAAAGACTGATTTTTAAAGCTTCATTTTCTGAATTTATTTTTAAAAGTTGTCTTTCAAAAGCTTTTATTTCCACATCTTTTTCCCTCATTTGAAGAGTCAAAATCCTTATTTTCTCTTCATAGTTTTGTTGAGCCTTTTTGTACAAAACTATATTTTCTTCTAATTTAACAACACCTTGTTTGAAGGCTTTTACTTCTACAGTGCATATGTTAAGCTTTTGATACTGTACCTCTAGTTCTACTTTTAGGATATTAAATTTAAGAATACAATCTTTAGAACAAGGATGTACCTCAGTATCTTCATGTGAGAGAACCATTAATCCAAGCTCTTCTTCTTCTTCTTCTGCCCAATTCACCACTCCATCTATAGTAACCAATGCTTTAGTTCCTTTAGGACTCCTGCTGTTTCCTTTTGGAAAGCTTTTAGTTATTCTAGGACTGGTTCTATAGCTGTTCTTGGACTTCTGATTGCTAGTCTCAGCTTTATCTCCAGAGCATTCTCTTACAAAGTGTCCATTCCTTCCACAGTTATAGCATTCGACTTTAGACTTGTCATATCCTAATGGCTCATTAGGATCAACAGTCATTTTTCTTCTAGTCTTCTTGAAGAACCTATTAGATCTTACTGACACCATAGCAGCTTGCCATTTAAGATCAATCTCTTCAACATCAGCATCATCCATTTGGAAGAAGTCATTGAGAGTTAATCTTGGCATGTTGTCTTGTCCAGCAAAGAATGAGAAGGCATCATTGTCACTAAACAATGGTGAAGACCTTCCATGAGGATTTTGAGAGACTATTGGACTGCTTTCAATACTTTGTGGGTAAGTATTGCTTGTAAGTCCTCCAGCGGTATTTGTGAAGTATGTACCGTTGCTAGATCCACTAGCGGTATTTTGAAAGTAAGTACCGTTGTTCTCATCTGACACAAAAGCCAAGTTAGACTTTGAAGTAGTTGCTGTCTTTACTTCAATGCCTTTCACATCCATCTTGTATTCTCTAAGATTGTTGTAGAGATGATCAAACGGAATTGTTTCTAAATCATCTCTTGTGATGAAGTGCATAGCCATTGCTTTCCACTCTGGTGGAACACTTCTTAAGAATTTTAGATTCGCTTCTTCAATAGGAATTACTGGTCCATAAACTGCTAACTGAATAAGCAACTTGCTGAACCTTCCATATCCACCATGTATCCCCTCTATACTGGTAATTGAGAAGTTATCAAATTCTTGCTTAAGAACAATCTTCTTAATTTTCTTAGATTTGTCATTGCCTCCAAATCTAAGTTTTATAGAATCCCACATAGCTTTGGCATCTTTATAATGATGAAAGCTTGGTAGAATGTCTTCAGAAAGAGCCATAGCCAAAGCAGTTCTAGCTTTTCTTTCTCTGATCTCTGCTTGTACCTCCTCAGTAGTCACAGCAGGTAGAACATAGCATGTATTGTCTAGAAACCAGTGTAGCTTCTTTGGTGTATTACAAATCTTGATAACTTGCCACACAGTGTGATCTGTGTGATTTAAGTAATGTTCCATCTGCATAGCCCATGTCTCATAATTGTCACCTTTGAGAACTGGGAGCTTAACAGCAGACAAAGTATGAGAAGGTGTTGGTGTAGAGGTAGCCACAACATTCACGGCTTGAGCACCTTGTGCTGGTGCAGGATGCACAACTTGTGGTTGTCCCTATGGTAGAACAGGATCAGGGTTCTGAACATCATCCAAGTGAGCATTATCACCATCTGGTTGAGACATTGAGATTTGGTAAGTGTGGAGTGTTTGGGGTCGTGTTCTTCTTTTTTAGAGTTTCTCAACAGGCTCTGGTACCACTTGTTGATCCCTTTGGTTAGATCTATACTCTGTTAAGAATTAGTATAATAGTTTGTAATCAAACTAAAACACTTTGAGCACTCTTCTGTGCTTTATAAGTTAGATTCCGTATAACTTATTTAGTGTTAGTAAGAGTGCTCAAAGTGTTTTAGTTTGATTCCAAACTATTATACTAATTCTTAACATAATATATATCCAACCAAAGGGATCAACAAGACTCACTAGAAGAGATTTTGCAAGCATTGGACGATGAAGACTTATATGCCAGTCCAGCTGAAGGAATCTTCTCCAAAGCTTCCTATGATGAGCAGGGTGCAGTAACTGATTTCAAAAATTTGGAAACAGAAATTCCAGTCAGTTCTACTCCCACTCATAAAGTCAACAACAACCATCCTACTACTTAGATTATTGGTGATCCAAAATCTGCTATACAAACCAGAAGACAACTGCAAACCAATATTGAAACTCATGCACTAGTGAGTTATGTCAAACAACAGTAGAGAACGAATCATAAAGATACTCAGCATTGTTTGTTTGCATGTTTCTTATCTCAAGTAGAGCCCAAAAACATCTCTCAGGCTCTTGATGAAGAAAGTTGGGTAGATACCATGCATAAAGAATTAACACAATTTAAGCTACAAAAGGTTTGGATTCTTGTGGAATCTTCCCTCAGGTAAAAGAGTAATTGGTACTAGATGGGTCTTCAAGAACAAGAAGGATGAAAGAGGGGTTGTTGTGAGGAACAAGGCAAGACTTGTTGCTCAAGGCTATAGACAGGAAGAAGGGATAAACTATGATGAGGTTTTTGCACCAGTGGCAAGGATAGAAGCCATTAGGTTATTTTTGGCCTTTGCATCATATATGGGATTTATAGTCTATCAAATGGATGTGAAAAGTGCCTTTCTATATGGTACTATTTCAGAGGAGGTATATGTCTCACAACCTCCAGGTTTTGTAGATCCTAAATTCCCCAATAGAGTCTACAAAGTTATCAAAGCACTTTATGGTCTGCATCAAGATCCAAGAGCCTGGTATGCAACTTTATCCAACTTTCTACTAGAACATGGATATAGGAGAGGAACCATTGACAAAACTCTGTTCATCAAGAAAAATGCCAAAGACATCATTCTAGTTCAAGTCTATGTTGATGACATCATTTTTGGTTCTACCAAGAAGACATGGTGTGAAGAGTTTGAAGCTTTGATGAAAAGAAGATTTCAAATGAGTTCTATGGGAGAACTAACTTTCTTTTTGGGACTACAAGTCAAACAAAGGAAAGATGGAATATTTATCAGTCAAGATAAATATGTTGCCGAAATCTTAAAGAAATTTTCATGTATGGATACAAGGAGTACAAGCACACCTTTTGAAGCCAAGAAATCTTTATCAAAAGATGAACATGGAGAAGATGTTGACATTCATCTCTAGAGGTCAATGATTGGTTCATTGATGTATCTTACTGCTTCAAGACCAGATATAATGTTTGCTGTGTGTGCCTGTTCAAGGTTCCAAGTTCATCCAAAGGTGTCACATCTACATTCTGTGAAGAAGATTTTTAAATATCTTAAAAGTCAACCCAATTTAGGATTATGGTATCCTAGAGATTCCACCTTTGAATTGGAAGCTTACTCAGATAATGATTATGCTAGAGCAAATCATGATAGGAAATCCACAACAGGAGGTTGTCAATTCCTAGGCAGAAGACTCATATCATGTCAGTGTAAGAAGCAAACCATTGTTGCTACTTCTACAACTGAAGCTGAATATGTACCTGCTGCTCATTGCTTTAGACAAGTACTTTGGATTCAGAATCAGTTGTTGGACTATGCGTTTAACTTCATGAACACCAAGATTTACATTGATAATGAAAGTACTATATGCATTGTTAAGAATCCAGTATTTCACTCCAATACTAAGCATATTAAAATGAGACATCACTTTATAAGAGATGCTTATGACAAAAAGCTTATTCAAGTCTTGAAGATTCATACAGACAACAATGTAGCTGATTTGTTGACCAAGGCATTTGATGCAAAGAGATTCGAATTCTTGGTAACACACATTAGTATGCTCAACCAATAACATGCTGCATATGTTGAGGGGAGGTAATAGCTGTACAAATTTTTATAATTTTTATTGTATAGTCTATGTTTTGTGTTTTTGATATTATTGCATGTTTATAGAAAAAGATAAAAGAGGTTACATGTCTAGTGGAAAGCATGAACTGGTCAACTTTGTGAGGTACCGTTGTCACTCCAAGTACCGCTAGCACAAAACCAAGTACCGCTTATGTTTCATGTACCGCTACATGTCCGTTGTACCGTTAAGGGTCTCTTTTATAAATTTGGCGGTTTCTTCGCGCTTGGGTTTGTTATTTACTTAAATACTTACCCCAATTACACAATTGATTCACCTAATCTTTTATTTTTATCTCTTGATTCTATAACCTTCTTTCTAATCTTTCGATCATCAAAAATACTAATGGCTGCTTTACAAGTAATCTCTAAGAATAATTTGGTTGCGAATCTTGCTACGAATGATGACTCTCTTGGTTTCGATGAGATGCTTGGTTTCCTATCTCGAAGTCATGTTCGATTCGCACTCACTGTAAGTCCAGTTGTCTCTATACCCATTGTTGAACAATTTTGGGATACTGCTGTATTAGGTACTCGTTTTCGTCAACCTTGCATTAAGGCTAGGGTGAATCATAGAAATATATATGTCACTGAGGTACTGCTACGAGAAAGTTTGAGATTAAATGACGAAAATGGACTTAGTATGCTTAATAATACAGAGATTCATGATGGCCTTGCAGCCATTGGCTATGGAGGTGGTAGGGAAAGTCTTACTTTCTTTAAAGCTTTATTTTCACCTCAATGGAAATTGATTTTTCATGCTATTATTCACTGTTTAAGTTCAAAAAGTACATCTTTTGATCAAATACCTACTGCATTGGCATCTGTTGGTATTTGTCTAGCAAATAACAGGGTTTTTAATTTTTCAAAATTAATTTTTGAAGGCATGACAACGAATTTGGAAGGGACTAAGAAGTTTTTAATGTATCCTAAAAAATTCAGACTTTAGTTGGTGACTAAATACCTAACCTACCAGAATTAACTGATACATGGGATGTTCCTTCATTCACAAAGAGAACTTTCTCTTTCTTGCCCAAACAAGGCAATGCCTTTTCAGGAACAGTAACACCATTGTTTGCTTATATGTTAGCCCAACCTGCCAATCAAGAAGGTGAGGAACCTAGCAATACTAGTGCTTCTCAGCAAACTCCTTCTCACCAGAGTTCCCATTCCCTAGAAGATTCACAATCTTCTTCTCAAAATATTGGTGTTCCACCAAACACTGATGAGATGATCCATACACTGATGAGATGATCCATACACCTGTTGCTTCTATTACTGTTAGTGGTTCACCACAAGCACAAGCACCAGAGGTGATGGATGTTGCAAATTTAACTGCTTTGTGTATAAGTTTGTCCCAACAGGTACATTGCAGAAAGAAAAGCTTGTTCAAGACAAGAGAATTTCTGAATTGGAGGCTAGCCTACTCAAGTTAAGGAACAAAGTGTCACCTTGGATGAGGCAATATAGATCTGTTCAGAAATCTGCAATCAAGAAGCAAAGATTCAGGAACCACAAGAAAAGGCAACTGAATGCAACCAAACAGGGGAGAAATAATGAAGAACAACCACCTTCTTCTGATAATCAGACAAGGATCTCTGGAAATGACATCAATTTTGAATTGGATGAAGATGTCATGGGGACTTATAAAGATGGAACTGGTTTAGAGACTGATGTGGATGGACCTTAAGATATGGATATTCAACAGCAAGAACCACAACCTACTCCAGAGGAACCACAAGTTCAAGAAATGTTGGTAACTCAGCCAGAGGAACCACAAGTTCAAGAAAAGTTGGTAAATCAGCCAGAGGAGCCACAAGTTTCAGAAACATTGGCAACTCAGCCAGAACCATCAACTCAATCACCACTTCAAACTAATTGGAGTGCTTTCTATGAGAAGTTGGAGGAAATTACTATTCAGTTTCCTGTATATTCAACTCCATCACCACAAGGACAAGTATGGTTTCAAAGGAAACAGACTTTGCAAGTACTGTCTAGATCAAGAATGAGCAATGAATCTGACAAGACTGAAGAGGTGCAAGTTGATATGATGGCTTCTATGGAAGAAAGAGTATCTGGGGATACACAAGTGATTGAAGAAACAAGTGTGTCTAATACTGGTGAAGTTAACATTGTTGAAGATCCAAGTACTGCTAAGCCAACTAAGCCGACTGCAAGTACTGCTGACATTGTTGAAGACCCAAGTACTGCTAAGCCAACTAAGCCGATTGCAAGTACCGCTGGCGATCATCCTTCACGAGAAAGTCAAACTTCTTTTGGAGAAAATGAGACTTTAGCCCAATTGCTGCTTGATTTAAAGAAGAATTTAGTTGAGAAGACTAAACAAGCAGAAGTAGAGAAAAAGACACAACAAGAAGTTCTTGCCAAAAAGGGTCAAATTCAAGGTAAGAAAGTTCAAGCTTCACACCCTACTAAAGGTATAGTCATTCAACAACAAGTTGATGAAGAAACAACTACCAAGCTGAAGAAGAAACAACTACCAAGCTGAAGAAGAAGCTACCTAAGATTAATCCAAAGGATAAGGGGAATAAGCAATTATTATCAGAATCTGAAGATGAAAGTGATTCAGATGATGATATAAACAAAGTCATGTACAAATTTAATCAAATAGACTATGATGAGGAATTTGCTTATAGAATGCAAGCACAAATTCGTGAAAATGAATTACAGGAAGAACTTGCAGCAAAGCAAGATTTGATAGAAGCTAAAAGAATACAACAAGAATGGAACATAAGAGTATGATAGGATTCAAGCTGAGATACATGCAAGTGAGCTTCTTGCAGACTCAATGATAGCTGAAGAAAGAGATGCATATGATGAAGAAGAGAAATCAAAATTGATTGATGATCTGGCAAGGGAGCAACAAAGATTCTTTGCTGAAAAGAGAAGAAAAGAAAAGATTAAGCCTCCAACTACTATGCAGATTAGAAATCAGATGATGAACTTTCTTAAGAAAGTTAAAGGAATTAATCATATTCAGTTGGTAAAGAAGAATTTTGAAGAAATCAAGACTTTGTATGAGCAAAGTAAGAGGACTGAATTGAATTTTGTTGAGATTGGATCTGAAGCAGATAAGAAAGCTGTTGAAGAATTCAAGAAACATCTGCAACAACAAAGACAATTTGGTAGTACTCCTAGAATTGAGCCAAGTACTGCTGAACCTACAAATACATCTCCACCTATCAAGACCACTTATGCGAGGAAGAATAGAAAGGAGTATTGCTCAGACTAAAAATGTACAAGCAGTACATACACAGTCAACAATACATAAAATAGTACATACCGAGGAGACGGTACATACAAACTTGGAAGAGGGTTAAACAGAACTTGAGGGAATATCCAAGAGTGTTAAAAGGAAAAGGTCAACAAAGCTAAAGAAGAAAGCTAAAACAACAGCAGAGGATAGTGATGATGATGAGAGCTTAAAGAAGTACTTGAAGATTGTGAAATTTGAAGATCAATGTATTGATAAAGAGATTTTTGGAAAAAGAGCATCCATTGCTAAGTGGAATTACTCTACAGATCAAGGACTTGAAGCTCATGGAATTCAGAGAACTGATGGCACAACAAGAGTATTCAGACTTTTGGAGGACATTCTTCACATTCTTGACAAACAAGATATTCAAGATCTTTCAAGGTTAGTTCAAGAAGGGAGTGCAGATAAAACCGAAGTATCACTATTATACTGGGAATTTCTCTTTATGTATGAGCCACACAATTATGATCAAGAAATGTTGAAGGAATTAGAGAATCAGGTTCCTAGTTACTGGAGATATTACAGGTCATGTGGATTGCATATTTTGGATGTAGATGATGTTACATACTATATGCTGCAAGAGAAAACTTACCCTTTCAAAAGAAAATTGTTGGAAAGGATGTTAGAACAACAATTAGAGGTTACAGAAGAGTCTGCTGATGCTTTGGAGTTGATCAGAATGGTTAAACAACAAATTAAGGATTTGAAAGATGAGGAAGAAGCTGAGAAAGAATCTTAAGTGTTTGAATTTCAGTCACACTTCACAAATAGTTCTCAGTTCACCATGTCTAACACACATAAGAACTGGCTAGTCCATAAGTAAACGGTTTGTGGTAAAGACTTATCAAATCCGTTGAAAGCTGATAGTTTGCTAAAAACTATATGGTTCTAACTCACCTTGTTTCAAGACAAAGAGTTGGCTAGTCCTAGACAAACGGTACTAGGTAAAGACTTCATTAAATCCGTTGATGGTTGACAATTTACCAAAAATTGTAAGGTTTTCATTACACCTTATTCTTTGTGAATAAAGTATTGGCTATTCTAGAGTGTACGGCTAACTGGTAAAGAATTTATCAAATCCGTTGATAGCTGGTGATTTGCTAAAAATCATGAAGCCAATACAGATTGGTGTTTGTTGTTAACTGTTTTATTTCAGGTATGAAGTTTGCAGGCAAAGAAGTATTTATAAATAATACTTAGAAGGTTTTGTTATCATCAAATCAAGACAAAGATTTATGATCAAGAGTTCAAGGACTAAACTCAAGAAAACAGTAACTGATGCTGCAAAGATGAATGAATGTTTAGAAGACACAAGAAGATCATAGTTTGAAGACAAAGATGATACTCATAATGTTTGAAGATTGTCTTATCAGAAGAAGATCTATATTTGAAGTGTTTAGCTACATTCAGTTGGATACAAATACAAATTACCAAGTTCAATCCAAGGATGAAGGAAAGACCGAAGACATGTATTTTTAATACATCCAGTACAAGAGAAACAAGAAGACAACAATTTATCATTTCTTGTTTAGGAGAGGATTGTTGGGAATTATTTGTTAAGTGTCAAGTACCGTTAGTATATTCTAAGTACTGTTAGTGTTATGTAAGTACCGTTAGTGTTAACGCGGTACAAAGTACGTACTGCTACTTATAAAGTAAGTACTGCTATGATGATTAGGACGAATATATCTTTGTATAAGATATGTGATAGTTATAGTTAGATTATATCTTATGTGATATACCTAAATAGTTAGAATATTGATAATATATCGTCTGTGATATAGTTATCTTTATTAAATATTCTAAGGCTTCTAGGGTTCCTTACTCTATAAAAGGAACATAGGTACAATGTCTTTCATGTACCTCATTCAAGTCGATTAATAAGAGAATCGAATAGTTAAAAGTAATTCTGTTCTTCTGTGCTTTATAAGTTAGATTCCGCATAACTTATTTAGTGTTAGTAAGAGTGCTCAAAGTGTTTTAGTTTGATTACAAACTATTATACTAATTCTTAACAGAATATAGATCCAACCAAAGGAATCAACACCTTTACACTCAGGAAAAATTTAATGTTTTTTCTACTCCAATCATGAGTTCCACAAACTTTTCAAAGAACCCATCTGAAGTCAACCCTATTGCATTGACGGCTCACATGACTGAGGTGATTAGTCATGAATCATCCATGTCTCCCATTCCCTTCTTACCAAAGAAGGGGAACAAGAAGACTCAGACTGTGCCAAAGACCAAACCAACAAAGGCATAGGGCCCTGGGGATTCTGAGGCACGACCCAAAAAGGCCACTGCTAAAAAGACTACCCTTGTTCAGACCAAGCTTCAAATACCCCAAGGGAAAGAGCTTACGAGAGGTCCTGATACATCACAGTCAGGGTCGACGGGCCAACCTACTGGTCCTCATGATGGAGAAGGAAACAAACAACCTTCTCCTACGGGACTGCCTTCCACTCAGACCAATGAGGGCACTCATAAATCACAACCTTTGCTTGAGGTCAAAACTAAGGCCAAAGACTCAGAGAGACGCCCACGGGTAACACACCTCGCTGATAGGCCTATCACTTCTACCAAGTCCAATGAAGGCACACTAGCTCAAAAGTTTTTGCCTGAGGACCCAAAACTTGATTCCTTAGACTCAGAGGGACACCCACGGGTAAAACACCATGCTGATAGGAATCTCACCTCCACAACTCCCGATGAAGGCACACTAAAACAAAAGTATTTGCCTGAGGGAACCACTCTTGATCCCAAAGACTCAGAGGGACGCCCACGGGTAAAACACCCCGCTTATAGGGATCCTACCTCCACAACTGATGAGTTACAAACTGCCCCTGAGTATCAGTTGGCTAAATCCCAAGCCTCGGGATTTGGGGCAGGGAGTGACGATAACAAAGGCAAACCTTCTTTTGAAGGGGAGCTAGATAAACCTAAGGGTTCACTGAACTTTGGAGATTTTATAAGTTTACTTGAGAAGCATGATGAGTTACTCCAAGGGTTCAGTGACGACGATGATATGATTGAGGCTGGGGATGAACCTGAAACTCAAGCCCCTCCTCAATCAGACCAGAAGCCACAGTCCCCACCATTGTTCACAGACATACAACCCTACCCTGAGGCTCAACAAAAGCCCTCCCCTGAGGCATCCGAACAAAAAGAGCCCTCCACCGAGGCACCAAAAAAGCCCTCCCATGAGGCAAAACTTGACACCTCTACATTGGGGACTTAGACTGTGGTTCTGGATGAGACAGCTTTGAAAGCCTTGCAGGCTGAGGTCACTCAGGCTCATGAAGATTTGGCTTCAAAGGCTGATGAACTCCTTGATGAGTTCAGGACATATGGTGATAGGTTTGATGTGGCTGAGGAGAAGATGAGAATTCTGGTAGATAATCAAATGGAATTCATCACCTCTGTTAACAATAGTCATGAAAATCAAGAGAAGAAGCTCATCAACTTCCTTAACCATGCTCTTCCTACGGTCGAAGCAAATGTGTCCTTGAAGACAACTCTGGATGGACTGATCACTAGCACCACTGAGTCCAATTCCAGAGTTGGTCAATTACTTGAGTTACTGAAGGTGGACATGCTCACTGAGGTTTTCACTAGGTTAGACTCTCTCAGGTCTGACTTAGATGTGGTGAAAGGGAAATGCGATGCCATCTATGAGGATGTTCATATGGATGCTGAAGCAGAGTTCAGATTGTCAAGGGCTGCACAAGGATACATGGCTAATGCCACCAATCTCTCTGACATCTCCAAATCCTTGAAAGAAGCTATATTCCTAGGCTAAGGACAAGGATCACCACCATTGAAAACACTCAATCCTTTATTCAGTTAGATGTTCGAACTATCAAAGTAGACACTCAGTCCATGAAGGAAATGGTGACTGAGATGTTTCAGGCTTTTAAGGGATCTTCCACCACCTCAGGATCCTCACAAAGGACAAAAGTTGGGATTAGTCAGGCTGATCCTTCAACTTTTGAGGGGAAGAATGTGCCACCAGTGATGTTAAATTGGACTGAACCTCCTTCTCACACTGAGAGGGAGCAGGAAAGACTAGCACAACCCCAACCCTTAAACTCAATTCTTCCCAACCCTGAGCCCTCAGTATCTAAGTCAGATAGGTGCAACGTTATAGCTGATGAATCCACCAAAGAAACTTGTAAAAGCTTCAAGGGAAGTAAGGCCCTATCCTGATGCCATGGTCTTGGTACCATATGAGATAAATGGAATAATGTACCAAATGACTCCTGATCAAATCCAAGTGTATCTAGATAGAATGGAGTCGGCTAAGGCTAATGAAGCAACAAAGGCTGAGATCTTGAAGGTATCCACTGAGTTTGTAAAAGAAGTGGGTGGTAACCCTGAGGTCTTGCTAAGCAAGAAAGGGGGAGAGGAGTTTATCCAGAAGCAGGAGGAATAACTCAAGGCCATTCAGGATGAAATGGTCTTGAAGCAAAAACAAAGAACCACACAACTTAAGAAATTGTATGACCAATAAACCAAAGTCGTCACCCAAAGAAGAAAGCCTGAGCCATTCACTAACCTTCAGATCATTCCTCATACCACACCAGTCTCAGTATCTGTCTACAGAAACAATGATGAGAGGAACTTTGAAGTCATGAAGAAATTTTCATTTGGTGATTTCGGTCTTAGTGAGTGGGACGAAATGGGAAGGATTTTTAGGACCAAAACAAACAAATGTGTCCCTAAGATACTCAACTCTCTCAGTAAGAGATATGAGAGGTTGAATCAGATGAAGGAACAATTAGGAATCACTGAAGATCTTCCTTTAGCTGAACAGGATCCTACCAAAACTCAGGGAAGAAAGAGAAAAAGAGTTGAGCTTGAAGCTGAGACTAAGATCCCTGGGTTAGAGTGCAATCGTACTCTCCCTGAAAATGTCCCCTTTGTGAACAACATGGTTATAGAAGAACCTGAGTGGGGTATCTTCTTCATTGATGTATTCGGGGATCAAGCATTTCAAAGAATGAGTGACATAGAGAAATGCACCAATGAGAGTGTTCTCATCTTTCTTGTGATGGCTGGACAAATTCAGACTGATGAGAATAAAAGATTTGGTGAGAAGCTCAGGGAGATAATTGCTAGGAGGCCTGACAAAGAAAAGGTGTTAAAGTCATCAAGGGTGAAGAGGGAAGCAATGTATTCCTGAATAACTGTAATCTTTTGTTTTATTTATGTTTCTTGTATAAGACTATTCAGTCTTATGTAATGATGAATGAAAATGAAGTACTTTGTTATATCAAGTCTTTTCATCAAGTAGAATAGTTTGTAATAAGAAGAAGCCTCTTTGCTGACTTATAACAATTTCACTTAGGCAAATTTTATATCCAAATAGGGGGAGATTGTTAGGTCAATTCAGTACCTAATGACCTCCCTAAAGGATTTGAATAACAATCAGCCTAAGTGAATTTTTAACCTTGAACATAACAAGGTCACTGAGTGAACAGTCACTCAGTGAGTTGCCTTCGAGTTCCTAGACTGAGTCTAAAAGGAAGAATCAAGCATTCAGAGAGGCGAAGCTCAACGAATGTCTTCTATGACGAAGAAGAAGGTGATGGGTTCAGTGAGTTGTGGCAATAGACTCACTGAACCCCATACGATCTCCCTGAAGAAAACAAGCATTCTCCAAGACTGAAGAAAAGGCGGGATAAGTTGAATTGTGACAAGATGAAGTACATCACACAATTAGCGTGACTTACCCTTTTGGGATAGATGGGGTACTGACATGTGTAAAGGACTTACGTCTTACTACTTAGAATAGGGTAAGACAAGATATTACATTGTACCAATAAGACAAGAATTGCACATGGGCAATTATTGTCTTCTACTCACTTTCCTTCTATAAATAGGATGCTTGTAAAGGAGAGAAAACAAGTTTCGTGCACTAAATGCTTTAGACATTCACAAACAAGTTTTCTCTCCTCCAAACACGATCACACACTTGAGTTCTAAACTCCTGTTGATAGAATCGTCAAGTTTAGCAATCGATAGGATTGTACTAGCTTGTTAGTGAGGAGATCACAAAACCACACACTGTCTATTCAATCCCTATTGTAGCTTCGTATACAATAGGGTATAATTCTTAAATAAAGCTAAGAGTTAAACGTTGAAAACCTTTGTGTTATTTTATAACTTGTATTAAGTTTGTTGCATTACTTAACCATGTGTTAGGACTATACTTAGTATACTTAAGTATAGTACTAATTACAAGGGACCAACAATTTTTAATACTCTAAATTGGCATGTGATCACTAAGTTTTGCTTAGAGCGTATTGCAAAGTATGCCTTTGAGTATGCATACCTCAACAACAGGAAAACAATGACAGCTGTGCACAAAGCAAATATTATAAAACTTGCAGATGGTTTGTTTCTAGAATCATGCCGAGAGATACCACGCAAGTATCCTAGCGTCAAATATAATGAGATCATTGTGGACAATTGCTGCATGCAGCTTGTTTCAAAACCTGAACAATTCGATGTTATGGTAAGTTATTGTACTAATTGAGTTTTCCCCGATTTCTTATCAACTATGATGTCTGTTATTGGTATATAAAACATAATTATCTACTTGGCATTTTTATTTTATTTTTTAACAGTGAATTGCATCTAATTGCTTAATGATATGCTGTCAGAAATAAGTTGATTTGTTATTTTCTAGGTAACGCCTAATCTTTATGGAAATTTGGTGGTAAATACTGCTGCTGGTATCGCTAGGGGCACTGGTGTCATGCGTGGAGGTTTGTGTGCCTTCTAAACTTATTATGAACCGATCTAAAGAACTGAAATATTGAATTCGTGCTGCGATCAAAGATGCAAGCTTTGTTTTATTATAGTATAACGATTTGAAATAAGTGGAGTTGCAAAATTTATAGGTAACGCGGGAGCGGATTGAAATGTGTATAGTTGAAGTTCGTTTTTCTCAGTTCTTAACAAATTGAAAGTCCTAACAAGATCGAGTTTTTAATTGTTTTTGGTTGGTAATTTTTTTTTTGAATAATCTATTGCTAATTCAAACAAAGCCTTGCTAAAATGAAAAATATCGTCTACTTATATGTAAAAAAAACGTGCACATACCAAGTTTTATTCAATTAAAATTCTAAATGTAAATTCCACAAACTATAAGGACTGAAAATGTAAATTTTATGAAATATAAATGCCAAAAATGTAAAACCAAAATGTCTAAGGACTAAATGTGTAAATTCAGTAAGCTAAATGGACTGAAAATGAAAACTTATCAAACAATGTAACCAAATTCCAACTAACTTGAAACTAACTAACTACTTTTGAACAAACTTAAAAAATGCAAGGACTGAAATGTATCAAACCCTAAAAAATTGGAAGATTAGCAAAGTTTTCAAACAGCTTAATAATAGAAGGACCAAAGTGCAATTTTTGACACTATTTGAACAAAAACGGGTTCAATAACAAAATAAGCTCGTTTGAGCTTATTTCTCAACCAAATTTGATCAAACCAGTTTCAAACGTTTTAAAATAAAAAATTAGCTAGACCTATCCAAGGAATTAAGCTAAAAGTGACTAGAACTCTGATAAGCTAAATCCAATAAGCTCAAAATAAGCTACCAATTAAACTAGACTTGCATTGCTTGATTTTAGTGAAAATTCTTGTTAAACAGCTCAAAAGAAAGACGGAAAATCAAGTCTCAAAGAAAATGATCAAGTAATAAGCCCTAAATCTGAAAATAAGCCAAAATTGTGCTTATGTTGACTTTCGTTGACCAGAATTTTCAAAAAGCTCAAAATCTCAAAATCTATCCAGGAACACTTTTGGAATGGAAATGTGAAAGAAAATCAGCTAGTTTATGAAGTAGAAAATGAGATATGAGAAATCAGTTTGCATTTTACTACAGGGAATTGCATTTGCTCTAGTGCTGATTCTTTGGCTTATTTCTTACTCAATTCTTGATACTGTACAAATTCCTTTTACACATTAAAAGTTCATATGTTGAGTGAGAAATGAGCACTGGTTTGAAAAGATTTCATCAAGTAACAAAGAAATGCCAAGCAAATCAAAATCAATAATTTCTGAAAGTTTACTTGTGAAAAACTGACCCAAATCTTTTTTATGACCAATTGCCTTTTTGACCAAAACCTTGACTATTTAATGACTGAAAACTTGTTATAATGACCTAAGGACTTGAATTGAACCAATATTTGCCAATTGCTAACACTTGAAAAGCATTTACAAGCTACTACCAAACACCACTTATCTGATCCATTTCAAACTTTTATAAAGGATTTTTGAGCAAATGATTAGACTGAATTAAGAGTGATATCACACTAAGTTTTATAGCTAATATGAAGTGTATGAGAACTAGTTACAAGCAGTCTAACCAACAAGAACTCTAAATGACTAGCAAAGCTAAACTGACTGATAAATGTGAAAACAGGACAAGTATTAAGGCTAATAAGCAAGTATAAGCTACACTTAAGCTACAAAATCACTGAAATCAGATCAATAACAAGCTAGAACAACTTTTATCATGCAATCAATTATAGTTAAGCTAGGAATAAAGCATGCATTCAACAATTGAGTGGAACTAGAAACTCAGAAAGTGAAACCTTTTGCTTAGGCCTCCTTTGGGGAGTAGAGGAGCGCTGAGCTCTCTAAACTAGTTCTAACCACCACCTTAGCACTAGAACACAACAAACAACTACAAATCAGCAACTACAATCACCAAAAATCACCATTGTTGAACTGAAAGCTTCAAAATTTGCTAGAACTGGAATTGGATGAAAAGAACAGGTACAACAGCTACAATCTTCACAACTAGCCAATTATGATCAAGTAATGATCATAACAAACTAAACAACATCAAAAGGTAACAAGCTTCAAGTATGAACAGTAGACTAGTAATGGAGAATTTGGAGGGAAAATGAATTTTTTATTGATTGAATTCAGAAGGTAGTTACAAATGCTGGTAATTTGTTACAACTAACTATAACAGACTCAAGAGTTTGTCAGACTCTTGAGTTGTTAAGCTACATAATAACTGGTTTTTACTATCAATTAAAGTTCGTTGTTCTCGGAATCTTCTCGAATTGATTTCCGGTTAATTGTGTGAGATTAATTGTTCTTGGTGAAAATAATATTTTTGGTTTTGTAAGAATAAATGTGCAAGACTTAAAAATAAATGACGAGAAATTAAAACTATAGCTAGGTAAAACGTAAACGGTGCAATAATTAAAGCGTTAAAAGTAAATGACGAGAATTTAAATGACGTAAAATTGGAACTTAACGAAAAGTAGATAGACAATTAAATAAAATTTGCAAAGAGAAATTAAAATAGACTAAAAATAAAATGAGAACAATGGACACCTAAACAAAATACTGAAACAAAACAACACACTCCATCGGAATACACCCGATCGGAATCCATAAGGATCCGATCGGAATGTACCCGATCGGAATGTGCATGTCTTAAACCCAATCGGAATGTCAAAAAATGCTACAAATCGGAATAAGTAAAAGCATGATCGGAATAACTTGCAAATGGTCTTGATCGGAATATGCGGCTGAAGGGTCAATCGGAATATAGAAAAACAGGTTCAATCGGAATGAGCATAACTTAAACCCAATCGGAATAGTACAAAATCCATTCAATCGGAAAAACTAAAACCCTATTCCGATTGTTCAATCGGAAAGAAGGGAGGTGTCCGGTCGGAATAGTTCAATCGGAAAGGGGATATACCCTTTCCTAGATTTGTGGAACTCGGTTATAAACTAATGAAATAAGCTATTTTGACAAGCTTAACACCAATCCATACCGAACCAAAGATTAACCGAATCAAATAAGCACTAATCAACTTATCTAACTCGAAATCAAACAACTTTTTGGATCAATCAATAAAAACATAAACTTTTTAAGCACGAAAACATGAATGAACAACACGGATCAAATGTAATCGCACCAAAAGCAAACCAAAATCAAGAAAGGAAGATGAGAGATTAAGACAAGAAAAGTAATGATTAAAGAACAATAATTGAAAACTTACTTGGAAATTAAAAGATTAAAAGTGCATAACAATTAATTAAAGCGCGAGAAATAAAATGACAAGAAATGAAAAATGGTGGAAGGATGGTTTGTCAAGCCACCAACACTCTAAAACAAAATGAGGTTGGTTCTATTTATAGGGAGATTAGGGAGGAACTTAGGAAGCTTCCTCCCTCTTTCTTCTTTCTCTTAATTGCACACTTAGGTCCTTGATCTTCTTAATCTTTCGTTAATCTTCTTAATACTTGGACTTTGTCTTGGGATTTCTTCAAACTCGTCTTGTATTTTCTTCATAAATAAGACTCGAGTTCTTCGGCTTTTTAGTAAACTTCCGTCTTTTGACTTTTTCTTCGATAAATCTTCAGAATTGGTCTTGGACTTCCGTTCTTTTTCCACTTTTGATCTTTCGACTTCATCTTTCGTCTTTTTCTTTGATAAAAGCCCGTGAATGCCGTGTTTTCTCCACTTTTCACCTTTTCATCCTAAATCACAACAAAAACACAAACCACGCATAATTCCGACATAAATGACATAAAATACACGTTTTGGCTCGGTTATTATTGCAATTAAGTGGTAAAAAGGATGGGTGTTTTCACACCTATCAAATCCCCTACACTTGACCATTGCAATGTCCTCATGCAATGCATTAGTTACAAAGCAAGATTACATTTTCCATCATAATCAATCCACGTTAGCCTTTATTAAAGAAATAGTAAATTATAATCATACAAAGTAAAGAAATCAAAAACATACCTTGGGTTATGAAAATGTCGTGAATGATCATCATCCTCAAGTTTCACGTTCTCCAAACTAAGCTTAAAAACGAGATCATTGTTATTATAAGTTGGTAGACTAACACGAACTCATGTGGGCCAATTATTCACTTAGACTCCCTTATTCCTATGGGTATCTCTTATATTTTATTTTTGTCTTGAATGATCACGAGGATGCATTGTTTGACTTATTTCGATAGTTATTTAGTCTGAAAATAAAGTGCACGATTTAATCAATAGTTAGCTAAAGGACCAAATCTTTTAAAACTGCTTCTCGGGATATCAGAAAGTTCATATCTTGGCATAACTCAGTTCGCGATTTGAGACCTTTCTCGGGCCGATATTTGGCAGCGACTTCATACTTCAAATCTTGAGAGACGTTCATGAAATAATGGTCTTCTCTTCATAATTGGAATTCCTTCACTTGGAATTTTTGAGAGATTCTTCATATATGGACCACGACTTCTTCATTTTTCTCCAATCTTTATTTTGGATTTTGATATACAACGATCCGCCTCCTTTATTGACTTGGATCTATTTATCCTCATACCTTGTTAGGGTCTTTTCGGATACACTTCTCCATGACTTTTTGGGAGTTTTTGCTTTTCGTAGTGTGTCTCGATCCTTCATATTGATTTTCGATAAATGATTCTTCACATCACTTTTGGATCTTTAGCAACAAAATATAGCCCTCATGCCTTGTTAGGGCCTTTTCGGACTCGCCAATCTTCGCGCCCTGCTTCATAAGTTATGCCTTGGCTATGAACTCTCGTCATTACCGAACAACTTTTAAACGATCTGGGGCTAGAAGCTAAGTAACTTTTCAAATCGTACAACCTTATTTATTAGCAGATAAATTATTTAGCAAGCGGAGGGAGAATAGGCTCATAATTAACTCACATAAATTTACGAAAGAATACCGAACTTATAATTGGCTCTATCATCTCTCGTTCTCCACAGTTTAAAATCTCAAGAAATGAGACTCGTGGATGCTTAGCCTATTAAGTCAAAGTTTTGGGTTTTCGAGTCGCCTATAGGATCTTGCAACTTCTTAGGCTTTTTCAAGTTTAGAAATCGCATTTTAAAGTTCCCTTGATAAACGACTCTCTAGGATCAATTATAGGAACTTGCGAAAAGTTCTTGTTCTTAACCCGTGAGAGTTAAGACTTTCGCGTTTTATAGCTCCCTATATAAAAGCCTAGCAAAACTTGACTTAAACATGTTAAGGATACTAGCTAGAGTAACTTAGGTAAGTAAACTCGGGATGAGTCAAAAAGTTCACAACGTTTGAAAATTTAAACCACTTATTAAAAATTTATTCTAATAAGGAAAGAAAATAACTATAACAAAGGAAAATGCAACTATACAACTAGGCCAAAATAGATTAAAAATTTTGAAAAATGTCGAAAAATCAAATTTTCCGGTTAAAATAAGGACAAATACAAGGAAAAGAACCACTTAACTTCGATAGAAGTCCCCCCTACACTTAATATAAACATTGTCCTCAATGTTTAAGCATGTGGGAGTAAACTCCCCTACACTTAGGACATTGTGCACTTTGTTTAAATCTCGCTAAGGAAGAGACAACTAAAGAGATTCCTATTTTAATATTGAGAAATATAAAATAGGGAATCGAAAAGAGTTTAGGATAGAACCGGGAAGAAGGGAACACGGAATCACGGTTCGTCAAAAGTCATCAAGAGTGTGTCTTTGAAGCTCTAATCCCTGCACATGATAAGAAAGAAAGCAAGAAACACCACGGGGCTCCCCCTACACTTATGGTGAAAACAGGTAAAGATAGATAATTGGGTTGCCTCCCAAAAAGCGCTTGTTTTTGTTATCCGAGTCACGAGCCTGACTCGTCCCCGAATTAAATAGTCCATGGGGAAGCCTCGAATGTGATACCGGGATCAAAGACCTTGTCCTCGTTCCCGGTGGACATTAACAAAGGGGAGGCGGGGGAATAAGTCTTAAATGGGGGAAAGGTCCGCTCAACATACGAGAGGTATGTGAGGTAATGATCCACGGGAGGTGGGGTGGGTAAAGGAATCACATTGTCATCCCCTAAAGAAAATGGATGCTCAGCAGCAAGCGGCAAAGCCGTAAGGTCATCAATTAGAAAATCATCAATGACACCCCCCGGGTCAAAGCACTCATCCTCATGAACGTGAATCTTTTCGATTTCTTCATCATAAATAGGTGCGTCAAGCCAAGGTTTGTCGTTCCCATCATTGAGGATTTCAGAAACTCGCTCGAAAAGATCACGATCAAGTACGAAACCATCATTCATTTGTGGGGATTGTTGATAAGTTAAATCCGCACGAATGTGGTAAACGTAATTCTCAGTGGAGGAGTGTTGATTAGCTAACTCCTCGAGAATAGGATGATTGGTCAAGTGAGTTGGTTCGTCATTATTATGAAAAATAAGACGCTCCAACTCATCAAGTTCGGCATCGATGTTGGAAAAATCGACCTCGCTTGTAGGAAGAAGCGGAGGTAACAGAGCTAGCTCTCGTTCGATAATTGCCGCAATCTCAGGCTCGAATTGGAATTCATCATGAAAAACAACCTTATCCTTAATTTCAGCAAAAGTAGTAAGATCACAAACCTCATCAAAGAATTCTTCAAGACAAAAATCACTAATCTCACTCAATGAATCACTATCCGTAGACGCATTGGTGTTATCAAGAATAGGAGTAGTAATCTCAGAAGATGGGTTGAGATCATAGACATCATCCTCGTCATCATCATAATAGTATGGATACACCGGAGGAGGAGTATAAGTCTCGATATTCGATATTTGCTCTTGTCGATGATCCTCTTGACGTTTCTCGATGATCTTGTTGCAAGCTTCTTGAAGTTGTTGACTTAGTTTAACAAGAGTGTTCCATTGTTCATGGGAGCGCAATTGTGCGAAGGAGGGTTGATGATCGATGATGTGCTGTGGGGGTTCAAAATGTTGAAAACCTGAATTATAGCATAATTGTGGCTCATAGTAGTTCATTGGTTGAGAAGAATTATAAACCGGATTTGGTTCATAATAATCCATTGGTGAAGAAAATTGAGGACACGGATTTTGCTCATAATAATTCATTGGTTGACAATAATAGGTATCGTGAGGACCCCCACAGTTGTTGCAGAACGGGTGAGGAGAAGGACTGGGTGCGTCTTGTGGATAGCTATTGTCATTGTCATAATTGTACCCCGGTTCTTGCCCGTGATTATACGGGTATTGAACCGGGCACGAAACATGCCAAGGAGAATCGCTTCCACAATAGATGCACGGGGAAAGATTAGGTGGGTTCAAAAAGGACGAATTAAGTGAGTGGCACAAAGGACAAAATCCTGGTATTAATTGTGAATCTTTGATATCGTTTCCGCACTTCTCACATGTACACCATTGACAAGAATCGTTCCCGTACAGTTGTCTCCCACACCCGACACAATGGACATAAAAATCCATAAAGAAGAATATTTTTGGTGCAAAACTTTGAAAAAGAAATGCTTTTTAAAGATTTTTCAAATGTTTTTTTCAAATGTTTTTGGATTTTTGAAAATATTTGACACGAAAAATAACGTTCACGAGTGAACGGATCCCAAAAGCCAACGCTTCTCTCACAAAAAACTTTCGATCCTCACGAAAAGAGCCGGCAGCGGCGCCATTTAATAACTGGTTTTTACTATCAATTAAAGTTCGTTGTTCTCGGAATCTTCTCGAATTGATTTCCGGTTAATTGTGTGAGATTAATTGTTCTTGGTGAAAATAATATTTTTGGTTTTGTAAGAATAAATGTGCAAGACTTAAAAATAAATGACGAGAAATTAAAACTATAGCTAGGTAAAACGTAAACGGTGCAATAATTAAAGCGTTAAAAGTAAATGACGAGAATTTAAATGACGTAAAATTGAAACTTAACGAAAAGTAGATAGACAATTAAATAAAATTTGCAAAGAGAAATTAAAATAGACTAAAAATAAAATGAGAACAATGGACACCTAAACAAAATACTGAAACAAAACAACACACTCCATCGGAATACACCCGATCGGAATCAATAAGGATCCGATCGGAATGTACCCGATCGGAATGTGCATGTCTTAAACCCAATCGGAATGTCAAAAAATGCTACAAATCGGAATAAGTAAAAGCATGATCGGAATAACTTGCAAATGGTCTTGATCGGAATATGCGGCTGAACGGTCAATCGGAATATAGAAAAACAGGTTCAATCGGAATGAGCATAACTTAAACCCAATCGGAATAGTACAAAATCCATTCAATCGGAAAAACTAAAACCCTATTCCGATTGTTCAATCGGAAAGAAGGGAGGTGTCCGGTCGGAATAGTTCAATCGGAAAGGGGATATACCCTTTCCTAGATTTGTGGAACTCGGTTATAAACTAATGAAATAAGCTATTTTGACAAGCTTAACACCAATCCAAACCGAACCAAAGATTAACCGAATCAAATAAGCACTAATCAACTTATCTAACTCGAAATCAAACAACTTTTTGGATCAATCAATAAAAACATAAACTTTTTAAGCACGAAAACATGAATGAACAACACGGATCAAATGTAATCGCACCAAAAGCAAACCAAAATCAAGAAAGGAAGATGAGAGATTAAGACAAGAAAAGTAATGATTAAAGAACAATAATTGAAAACTTACTTGGAAATTAAAAGATTAAAAGTGCATAACAATTAATTAAAGCGCGAGAAATAAAATGACAAGAAATGAAAAATGGTGGAAGGATGGTTTGTCAAGCCACCAACACTCTAAAACAAAATGAGGTTGGTTCTATTTATAGGGAGATTAGGGAGGAGCTTAGGAAGCTTCCTCCCTCTTTCTTCTTTCTCTTAATTGCACACTTAGGTCCTTGATCTTCTTAATCTTTCGTTAATCTTCTTAATACTTGGACTTTGTCTTGGGATTTCTTCAAACTCGTCTTGTATTTTCTTCATAAATAAGACTCGAGTTCTTCGGCTTTTTAGTAAACTTTCGTCTTTTGACTTTTTCTTCGATAAATCTTCAGAATTGGTCTTGGACTTCCGTTCTTTTTCCACTTTTGATCTTTCGACTTCATCTTTCGTCTTTTTCTTTGATAAAAGCCCGTGAATGCCGTGTTTTCTCCACTTTTCACCTTTTCATCCTAAATCACAACAAAAACACAAACCACGCATAATTCCGACATAAATGACATAAAATACACGTTTTGGCTCGGTTATTATTGCAATTAAGTGGTAAAAAGGATGGGTGTTTTCACACCTATCACTACAACTAACAAAGATGAGAGAAAAACTAAAAGTGTGTGTGATTTCACACTTTTCTACAATACAAGAAATGAGACTAATCCAAGGTATTTATAGACTGCAGATGTGAAGTGGTTGGGGTTGGTGACGTGTTAGAACCAATCAGAAACTTCCACGTGTACAATTTTGCTCAATTGAGTTTTGCAGGTTATGAACAAGTTTGGGGTTTTTTGATTGGGATGATTTCATGTTAATTGACTGTGACCATTGTATTCGTCTCTTGAAAACGATCACTTTTGATGTTTACATCATCTTCTGAAATTGTCTCTAGCTCAAACTCGATCCTGGAAATTTCCGTTGAAGAAGATAACACGTGTCATCTTGTCATTGGATATGGGAGTAGCACGCGGATCATTATCCAAAATGGATAATTCTGATTATTGCATGTTGCATTTCTATTGGTTGAGAAGGACTTAGTGCGCAACACTGTTGAGATTTGCTCAATTAATACTGGCGGCTGAAAGTGGGTAATAAATGAGATGAGTTGGTGATCCTGGTCATTTGTTTCTTGCATTCTTATTGGCTGATAGCATTTCACACGGATCAAGCTCAAATCTACTTTCCAAAAATGGTAGAAATAGTCCTTTAACTTGGTAGAATGTTATTTTGAGCTAGTAACTTCATTCTTTTGGCAATTTAAGTCCTTCCACTTGCAAACTTGATCAAAAAGCTCCTTTGACTTGGTTGACTTGAGAGTTGACCATATTTGACTTTGATCTTGACTTTGTCATATTTACACTTTTGGTCCTTCATCTTTGGCAGATTGTCAAGATAGGTCCTTTGTCTTCAAAGTCTTGTCACTTTTGATCCTTCTTTGTATTTTTCATCAAATTAAGCTTGATTTTCCTTTGTTTGCTTGAAATTGTATCCTTCTTACCTATTTGAGCACAAACACAAAACATACCATATAATTTCGCTTTATAACACAAAGTTTAGGTATTTTTATTGTGTTTTAGGGTGATTTGTTGATAAATTGATATGAGTTTTTGCTCATATCAAATCCCCTACACTTGAACATTGTCATGTCCTCGTGCAATGCTATATATTAAAGCACAAATTTACATTCTCCTTATAATTAATTCACCTTGGCCATTATGGAATGCATCTACACTACTCTAAACTAAATGATGCATGATTTTGATTTTTAACAATGCAATGAACAAAATACAATTCTATCTATATTTTTTTGGTTTTTCTTGAAATGGTTTTGATGGAAATAACTCATAAAGAATTCAATGACTTTGATTAGGGCTTGGGTACCATGGATACTTATCACCCTCAAGTTTCACTTTCCCCATACCAAGCTTAAAAATGGGATCATTGTATTCACAAGTAAAAAGTGCATCAACTTATTCATGACAATTAAATGTGGAACCGGTTATTATTTGAGCAAATTGCTTATGGGCAAATTTGTCATTTATTTCAAGTGTGAAGTATAAGAAATGCAAAATCCAAAAATAAGGAAGCACGGTTTTAATCCTAAGTAATCCTCTCATCCATTACTTGTAAAACCGCTCACAATTAATATAAGTCCGTTTCAAAAGTAATAAGTCATTCGCCTTATGTGTAAATTCCTCATGTCATGCTTTCATAAGTAGCTACACACTCGCTAAGGAAAGAAAATAAAACTCACACAATAATTTACATCCGCCATCTTTTTGAGACTTTGGATCTTCACCCCCGCAACCCGTCAAGGTAATATTGGATTGGAGCAATCTATTGAATCCCCGCAACCCGTCAAGGTAATATTGGAACTCAATAGTCACTATAATTAACACCACACTGCCCCTCTTGGGAGTCTTATATATATATTTTTTTCTTATTTTCTTTTATTTCTTTTTTTTCTAGCCACTCATTTTTTATAAGCCGCTCTTATTTTTCTTTATTCCTCACAAAGAAAGTAGAAAAGAATAAAAGGAAAAACACCTACTAAATATTGAGCATGACATAAGTCTAGTACACATAAAACGTTCTAACTTAGAATCTTAAGATGTACTTATATCAACCATGAATGATTAGACAAAAATGCATAAGAGATTACAAACCAATTAAAACCGTTCTTGATTTTTTATTAACATATATACATGCGAAGAAAATAGAGGTTAAGAAGAGAAGGGTTTAGCCACAAGTAATTATCATGAAGTTTATCTAGCCCTTTTATACTTGCTTCAACTCTATCATTTCCCATTCTCGACAAGTTTAAAATCTCAAAGAATGAGATTGGTGGATGCTTAGCCTAATAGACCAATGAAGGACTACATGGTTAAGGATACTAGCTAGAGACTGCTTAGATAAGCAAACTTGGGTTGAGTCAAAATATCTATGGCAGGCCTAATATGTCAAAGAAATCTAAATTTGTTAAACCATATCCTTATTATATTTTTTTTCTTTTTATATCTTTTTGATGAAAAATAAAAGAAGAAATATATACAATGCAAATGTGATATGCAAATGAAAAATGATTAATGAAAAAAATTATGAATGCATATTTTTGGTGGCCAAAGTAGATCAAAAATTTGAAATATGTTTGAAAAATTAATGTTCCAATTATCATGAAGGACAATGACAAGTTCTAGGTAAGGTCACTTCGATAGAAGACCCCCCTACACTTAAGCTAAACATTGTCCTCAATGTTTAAGAGCATGGAAGTATAAAAACTTCCCCTACACTTATGATAATGAATAGACTTTGCTTAACCCAAGTTAAGGAAAGGACAACTATTGGTGAATTCATGTTTAAGCACAAGGTGTCAATGAAAGATCACAATAGTAACGAAGTGAACCAGATACAAGGGCCTCCTCCATAAGCTCCAAAGCATGAAATGAGTGAGCAACCTTACAAACAACATGAAGACAAAAGAAGGTCTCCCCTACACTTATCTCCAAGTATATATACCCTTTAATGAATCCTATCCTATTACAGTCTATGCTAGATGATCTAATCCTAGTTATTCAAGCTTGATTTAAGGAGTCTCTAGCTCGACTCATCCCACACTCAAAAGTGTCTAAAACCAATCATGGAGAAGAAAAATTTTGCCCCCTTTTAAGAAAAGTCTCCATGATGAGGTAAAACAAGTTTTCAATGATCAAAACTCCATAAATATCCCCCAGGATCAAATACATAATTACCATCCCACTTATAACACAATTCAACAACTAACTTCCCAAGCAATGGTGAAAAGGGTAAGGTGTTGTCTTCCAAAATGGTTTCCCATATGTTCTTCACAAGGTGATAGGGTAAAACTCTCAAATCTTTCACAAGTTTTCCTTTTGTTGCATCAGGCGGATACTGAGATGGTTTAACAAGCTCTATGCCAGGATCAAAAATCCGTTCCTTGATGGGAAAACAACAAGTGTTGGTTGCCTTAGAAGATTCTCCCTTATAGTTCACATGGTAAGAGAAAGGTTGTGGAGGCATGGGTAACAACAAGCTCTTGGAAGGAACCGTCATGACTTGTTTTCCTTTATCACTTTGAAAAGTTGAGGTGGGCAAGGAATAAGGTAAAAGATCTTCATGCAATAGAGATTCTAAATAGAGTATGTCCCCCTCCTCATCAAGATATCCAAGAGTGTACTCAAAAGATATATCCTCCGCTAGAAACTCATCACTCTCATCCATTATAGAATCCGCTTCATCACCATAAACATCATAGATTGGTCTATCAAAAATTGGTGATTCCTCAAAACCAAAGGAAATATGATCATCAACAAATGGAGAGTCACAAGTAGAAAGCTCATCATCACTATAGTCATCATATGTTGGTGTATCACAAAGAAGAGAATCTCCATCACTAAAGTCCTCATGAATATGGTTATCATTGTGGAAAAGTGGATTGTCATATGGGGTTTCACCAAAGTTTAGCTCTTGATGTTCATGAAAATCCAAGGATGAAGTAATGGAAGCAATGGTCTCAACATGAGGTAAATCATAATCTACACTTGAGCAAGCTTCATAAAAGTATTCATCACAAACTTCATCAAGGATATCATCTTGTGTTTCCTCCTCATGCACAACATCAATATGTTTTACCGCTTCGGGCTCATTAGACTTTTTAGACAACTTCCCCATGTTAAACACAACTCTCTCATCTCCTACCCGCATTGTAAGTTCTCCTTCCGCCACATCTATTAAAGTACGACCCGTTCTCAAAAATGGCCTACCAACAATCAAAGGCACTCTAGGATCCATATCATAATCAACCACCACAAAATCCGCGGGAAAGGTAAATCTATCAACCCCTACAAAAACATCTTCCGCAATTCCCACCAGATAAGCTATAGTACGGTTGGCCAACTCAAGAGTCATCTTAGTAGGAGTGAGCTCGGGAAGTGAAAGTTTCTTCCAAACTGATAATGGCATGAGGTTTATGCTTGCTCCTAAATCCGCTAAAGCCATACAATTTTCTACCCCCGGGAAATTGCACGGAATCAAAAACCGCCCCGGATCTCCAAGCTTAGTAGGCAACTTCTTAAGCAAAACCGCGGAGCAATTTTCATTCAAGGAAGCATTAGGCAAATCCACCAATCTCTCCTTGTTAGAAAGTAAGTCCTTAATCATCTTAGCAAACTTAGGCATATTGGCTAAAGCTTCCGCAAAGGAGATATTAATGTTAAGTTGCTTGAACATCCTCAAAAAGTTTGAAACTTGGATATCATCCTTGTTCTTAAGCTTTTCTTTTCGCAATCTTGATGGATAAGGAAGACTTGGTTTTGGTTGTGGTTGAGTGGTCGATGAAGGAATTTCCTTATTGAGTTCTTCATGAGTAGGTGTGGAAGTGGGAGAAATGGGAGAATTTTGAGGTGGTGAAGTAGATGTAGAAGGCTTGTCACATGTAGGAACAAAAGTGGGTGGAACAGTAGGAGTTTTAGGAGGTGAAGGATCCTTTGTTGTCTTTCCACTTCTCGTTGTAATAGCATTGACATTTGCTCTTGGATTTGTTTGTGTGTTTAAAGGTAAAGCCCCTTGTGGTCTTTGATTATAAAGCATCATAAACTTCTTATTTGTGTCTTCATGCATTTCTCTCATCCTTCTCTCATGAGCTTCATTCATTTCTCTTAATCTCTTCTCATTAGCTTGGAACCTCCGTTCATGCTCTTGATTCATTTTGTGAAGAAGCTCAATTGTGTTATAATCTTGTGGCACATTTCCTTGAAAACCTTGGGGTTGGAAAGGTGGAGGTTGATTGTAAAACCCTTGGTTGTTACCTTGAAAGGTAGTTCCTTGATTGTTAAAGGTATTTGGTGGTCTATAGTTATTCCCTTGGTAAGGTGGTCTTTGCCCTTGATTTCTTTGTAACACTTGAGGAGGATTTTGTTGAATTTGGGTGGGTGGTTGGGGTGGGAATCCTGGTGGAGTAAGGTAATTTTGGGACTTGTAAGAAAGGTTATTTGGATTGATATTTGGCTTGAAGTGTTCACGATGTTCCTCTTGGTAAGCATAACATTCCCCTTGATAACCTTGCACTTTATCACATTATTCATAGGAATGGGGACCTCCACAAGTCACACAAGAAAGAGTAATGGCATGCACATCATTTGAAGAATTGTTCAATGAAAGGCTCTTAATGGCTTGAATCATTTCTTGTTGTACCTTATAACTCATCTCATGATCTCTATCTATCTTTTGCATGATCTCTTGGTGATACTTGAGGCATTGGTTATCACAAGGTGTTTGAGAATCGTTTTGGATAACATGAACCCTTTCTTCAAATTGAGAGTTTGTTTGAACCATTGCTTTGGTCTCAATGATGTCCAAAGCCTCTTGAATGGATTTAAGAAGAATATTCCCTCCCGCGGAAGCATTTAGTGAATCTTGGTGATGAGGTTTAAGGCCATCGTAGAAAGTATTGATTTGGTGAACTTCATCCAATCCATGGTTAGGGCATCTCCTCAATAACTCTCTAAACTCCTCCCAAGCATCACTAAAGGATTGACTAGGTTTTTGTTGAAAGCCTATAATTAAGTTCCTCAAAGCCGTGGTCTTAGATGGGGGAAAGAACTTGTTCAAAAACTTAGTGGTGAAACCATCCCATGTGGTGATACTATCGGGTGGTTGTGTGTCTAACCAATGCTTAGCGGGTCCCTCTAGTGAAAATTGCACTAATATCAACATAATAGCATCATGTGGAACTCCATTGTACTTAATGGTATTGCAAAGAGCAAGGAATCTCTTAAGGTGATCATGAGGATTATCATTCTTGTGACCATAGAAAGGTGTGTTTGAAACCAAGGTAATCATAGCCGTTTTTAGCTCAAATGAATTTGCGGGAATGTCGGGAATCTTGATATCATCGGCATATCCGTGAACATTGGATTGCAAACGTTCCATCAAAGAACGATTATCAAACAGCCATGGCTTCTTGTTGTGGATGAATGAAAGCACGATTCTCGTGATCGGCTTGATGGACGGTGGTGTTCTTACTCTTTCTCTTTTTCTTCCTTTTCGGAGGAAGGGGTTGTACACCAATCGGTATTTGTGCACGCCCGCGAGTGAGCATGCAACTCACGAGGAATGAGAGAGAAGCTCTCGTGTGACTTTGAAGAGAAAAGGATTATCCTCTTCGAGTTTCAATATGAAATATCCACAAGAAAATAATATACGTATGTACTACTTGGGTGCAAGACCCCCAATGAATCCTTCCTTCTTAGAATACTCACAAGTGAACGGGGGGTTAGGTGGCACGAAGCACTTAAGTACCCATTGACCCTTAGATGGCATTTTATAGCACATCGCCTTTCTATTCACTTAATTGTTTGTATTCTTCGAATTGTTGCTTATTGGAAGTATTTATCTATTCTTGCTTTATTTTGTTTGATCGATACACGTGTCAAGGACCGGAACGCCCCTCAACACGGTGTATTGCCTTGGCAATACTTATGGAGAATATGTGTGTTGGTTGTTCTTATACGTATACGTATTTACTTATAATAATATATGGAAAATATTTTTGTATTTATAAGTTTTTAAGAGAAAATACTATATGTACATAAAAACCGAGAGAATCCAATAATATATATTTTTGGGTGCAATCTCTTAGGAAAAAGATTGCTTTTTGGATTTTTTAATTTGTTTGGTCAATTCTTTAGGAAAAGAATTGTTTTGTTAATTTTTTAGTTTTTATATATTTTATATTTGTGATTTTTTATTTGTTTTTGATTTATGATACGTAAAAATAACGTTCACTAGGTGAACGGATCCCAAAAGCCAATGAAAACCGTCAATCGATAGTCTCTCGTAGAGTCAAAGAACCGGCAGCGGCGCCATTTGAAATGTGTATAGTTAAAGTTCGTTTTTCTCAGTTCTTAACAAATTGAAAGTCCTAAAAAGATCGAGTTTTTAATTGTTTTTGGTTGGTAAAATGAAAACCATCGTCTACTTATATGTAAAACAACGTGCACATACCAAGTTTTTATTCAATTAAAATGCTAAATGTAAATTCAACAAACTATAAGGACTGAAAATGTAAATTTTATGAAATATAAATGCCAAAAATGTAAAACCAAAAAGTCTAAGGACTAAATGTGTAAATTCAGTAAGCTAAATGGACTGAAAATGAAAACTTATCAAACAATGTAACCAAATTCCAACTAACTTGAAACTAACTAACTACTTTTGAACAAACTTAAAAAATGCAAGGACTGAAATGTAGCAAACCCTAAAAATTGGAAGATTAGCAAAGTTTTCAAACAACTTAATAATAGAAGGACCAAAGTGCAATGTTTGACACTATTTGAACAAAAACGGGTTCAATAACAAAATAAGCTCGTTTGAGCTTATTTCTCAACCAAATTTGATCAAACCAGTTTCAAACGTTTTAAAATCAAAAATTAGCTAGACCTATCCAAGGAATTAAGCTAAAAGTGACTAGAACTCTGATAAGCTAAATCCAATAAGCTCAAAATAAGCTACCAATTAAACTAGACTTGCATTGCTTGATTTTAGTGAAAATTCTTGTTAAACAGCTCAAACGAAAGACGGGAAATCAAGTCTCAAAGAAAATGATCAAGTAATAAGCCCTAAATCTGAAAATAAGCCAAAATTGTGCTTACGTTGACTTTCGTTGACCAGAATTTTCAAAAAGCTCAAAATCTCAAAATCTATCCAGGAACACTTTTGGAATGGAAATGTGAAAGAAAATCAGCTAGTTTATGAAGTAGAAAATGAGATATGAGAAATCAGTTTGCATTTTACTACAGCGAATTGCATTTGCTCTAGTGCTGATTCTTTGGCTTATTTCTTACTCAATTCTTGATACTGTACAAATTCCTTTTACACATTAAAAGTTCATATGTTGAGTGAGAAATGAGCACTGGTTTGAAAAGATTTCATCAAGTAACAAAGAAATGCCAAGCAAATCAAAATCAATACTTTCTGAAAGTTTACTTGTGAAAAACTGACCCAAATCTTTTTTATGACCAATTGCCTTTTTGACCAAAACCTTGACTAGTTAATGACTGAAAACTTGTTATAATGACCTAAGGACTTGAAATGAACCAATATTTGCCAATTGCTAACACTTGAAAAGCATTTACAAGCTACTACCAAACACCACTTATCTGATCCATTTCAAACTTTTATAAAGGATTTTTGAGTAAATGATTTGACTGAATTAAGAGTGATATCACACTAAGTTTTATAGCTAATATGAAGTGTATGAGAACTAGTTACAAGCAGTCTAACCAACAAGAACTCTAAATGACTAGCTAAGCTAAACTGACTGATAAATGTGAAAACAGGACAAGTATTAAGGCTAATAAGCAAGTATAAGCTACACTTAAGCTACAAAATCACTGAAATCAGGTCAATAACAAGCTAGAACAACTTTTATCATGCAATCAATTAGAGTTAAGCTAGGAATGAAGCATGCATTCAACAATTGAGTGGAACTAGAAACTCAGAAAGTGAAACCTTTTGCTTAGGCCTCCTTTGGGGAGTAGAGGAGCGCTAAGCTCTCTAAACTAGTTCTAACCACCACCTTAGCACTAGAACACAACAAACAGCTACAAATCAGCAACTACAATCACCAAAAATCACCATTATTGAACTGAAAGCTTCAAAATCTGCTAGAACTGGAATTGGATGAAAAGAACAGGTACAACAGCTACAATCTTCACAACTAGCCAATTATGATCAAGTAATGATCATAACAAACTAAACAGCATCAAAAGGTAACAAGCTTCAAGTATGAACAGTAGACTAGTAATGGAGTATTTGGAGGGAAAATGAAATTTTTATTGATTGAATTGAGAAGGTAGTTACAAATGTTGGTAATTTGTTACAACTAACTATAACAGACTCAAGAGTTTGTCAGACTCTTGAGTTGTTAAGCTACAACTAACAAACATGAGAGAAAAACTAAAAGTGTGTGTGATTTCACACTTTTCTACAATACAAGAAATGAGACTAATCCAAGGTATTTATAGACTGCAGATGTGAAGTGGTTGGGGTTGGTGACGTGTTAGAACCAATCAGAAACTTCCACATGTACAATTTTGCTCAATTGAGTTTTGCAGGTTATGAACAAGTTTGGGGTTTTTTGATTGGGATGATTTCATGTTAATTGACTGTGACCATTGTATTCGTCTCTTGAAAACGACCACTTTTGATGTATATATCATCTTCTGAAATTGTCTCTAGCTCAAACTCGATCCTGGAAATTTCCGTTGAAGAAGATAACACGTGTCATCTTGTCATTGGATATGGGAGTAGCACGCGGATCATTATCCAAAATGGATAATTCTGATTATTGCATGTTGCATTTCTATTGGTTGAGAAGGACTTAGTGCGCAGCACTGTTGGGATTTGCTCAATTAATCCTGGCGGCTGAAAGTGGGTAATAAATGAGATGAGTTGGTGATCCTGGTCATTTGTTTCTTGCATTCTTATTGGCTAATAGCATTTCACACGGATCAAGCTCAACTCTACTTTCCAAAAATGGCAAAAATAGTCCTTTAACTTGGTAGAATGTTATTTTGAGCTAGTAACTTCATTCTTTTGGCAATTTAAGTCCTTCCACTTGCAAACTTGATCAAAAAGCTCCTTTGACTTGGTTGACTTGAGAGTTGACCAGATTTGACTTTGATCTTGACTTTGTCATATTTACACTTTTGGTCCTTCATCTTTGGCAGATTGTCAAGATAGGTCCTTTGTCTTCAAAGTCTTGTCACTTTTGATCCTTCTTTGTCTTTTTCATCAAATTAAGCTTGATTTTCCTTTGTTTGCTTGAAATTGTATCCTTCTTACCTATTTGAGCACAAACACAAAACATACCACATAATTCCGCTTTATAGCACAAAGTTTAGGTATTTTTATTGTGTTTTAGGGTGATTTGTTGATAAATTGATATGAGTTTTTGCTCATATCACGGATCATGCTGTGTTCGAACAAGGTGCATCAGTAGGAAATGTTGGAAAACAAAAAATAGTAGACTGAAAGACAGAAAATCCAGTGGCTTTGCTTCTGTCATCAGCCATGATGCTCAAACATCTTCAGTTTCCCTCATTTGCAGACCGAATAGAGAACTCTGTCAAGCGTGTGATTTTGGAAGGAAAGTACCGAACAAAAGATCTTGGTGGGTCAAGCACCACTCACGAAGTCGTTGATGTTGTCATTGCAAATCTTGAATGATAGCTTGGTAATCCAATCTTCATTCTTTCCGGCCTTATAGACTCTTTCATTGTTTTGCTTGATACACGTTTTGTTACTTAGAGTTGCTCTTATTCGGACCTGTGAATTTAAACTTCAATTTAAACTTCTGGTTGTTACATTTCAGCCAACCTTTTGAAAAAAATAGATAATTCTCTATAATGTAATGTTTGAATCATTCAAATATTTGATAGTTAGAATTGTAACTAAATGAGCAGGTAGTCATAGTCCATCTTTTTGGTAATGGTCACGTTTTCTCCTTTTTATATAGTATTCCGCATTGTCACATGGACTTGAAAAAAGTCACGTTTAAGTTATGTATGACGTTGTTGTCTCTATCTCTATGAGATGGTTTGTTGCAATATGAGCTAACATATTTATATCTAAATTTTCAAATATCCCGTAAGTATGGTTTGAGTTTGATTTATGTCATCACCAACCTGAGGCTTCTATTTGTATATGATCTTCAAATCGCTAATGCAGTTTATAGAAATAGAATCAGCCCCGATCCTATATATCGCTTATTAGCTTCTACAAATTCTTTTTATGTAAACACATTTTGTATCTACCCCGCGGCGGAGCGCGGGCATTAATCCTAGTACTTATGATGATGGGAAATTTGTTATGTGTTTTTGGCAGGTGATGGAGATTATTCATGATTAATTTATGGAATCATTGTAATTTTAGAAACACAACA
This sequence comes from Glebionis coronaria, assembly GCA_025667525.1. Classification (NCBI taxonomy): domain Eukaryota; kingdom Viridiplantae; phylum Streptophyta; class Magnoliopsida; order Asterales; family Asteraceae; genus Glebionis; species Glebionis coronaria. The sequence goes on from CM046880.1 coordinate 405,378,217, forward strand.
CACATACACAACGTGAAGTGTAATGCTTTTGGAGCAGGGCACCGTGATGGAAAAGCAGTTGAGATATTTGGTCTTTTTATGTTGATTTCGTGATATAGTTCACTAAATTAACCAGCCTTCATATTATGCTTTCTTTGTTATGAGCAGGTGAGAAGAATGTGTATGTTCAATTTAGGTAATAAGAAAATGATGCAAGTGATCTGTAGTCTTACTGGTAGGTTTTATGCACGTACATATGTTTGTAATAACTAATATATCAAACAAGTGAAGCACGTGGTGAAATGTGTTTGTTTGGGTAGCTAATTAACAGTTAGTAAGAATTGTGAGGTGTGTGGCTTATATTGGAACACATTTTATGGATTGCTAAATGATAATCTAACCACTAAAGGTTGTGACTTTAATCATATGATGTAATTGTATTCCTCGATTTCAGAGTCCCTGAAGCGAGGCACGAGCTTTAAAACCTATATCCTCGTAATACGCATTATCTAAACACAAATATCACAGCTTGACTTTGTATAGAAAAGTCAAGTGTTATTTATTTGGTTTAGTCATTGTTATTAGACGTTACATCAACAAAATGAGGCAAACTCAAAATCACATGCTAACATGTACAACATGTAATACGTAGGTATAATAAATTAGAGTTATACAAGACTTGGTATCACATACATAAACATGTAGCCATATTTATAATTCGTTCTATATTTCTTCAAATGTGTGTATGATCTTGCTGAGTGTAATAAGTATCAACTTAAATGCTTTTGATCGTCGATAAAAATAGATTTTGCACCCATGACAAGATTCTTAGTTGGTTAAAAATAAGAATGTTTCTTCCGGCTCACAAAAGTGTGTCGAGTTATGAAACGTAACGTGCATTGTTATAGTTTGTATGATGTAATTTTTTTAGTTTACTTAATGTTTTGGTATCCTTTTTTATACACGTTAAAAATAAACTGAATTATCCCTTGTTACAATTGTTTGCAATTTCATTTGGATATTTTCACATTCTATTTTGAACATTACAAGAAATACTTACCACAATGTTATAATCATTATTTGTCTGTCGCTAGAAATTTCCGCAGCTATGCGCGGGTATTCATATAGTATTATAAGAAGAGTTGTTTAACAGAATACCACGGTTATCGTATATACAACCACTTGTGTATAATTTTTATACAATTGCTAATTATTGTTTTATTCATGGCTGCTTTAATTAGTAAAATTAGTTTATTTTCATTATTGTCTTTTTTGTTTCCGTTAAGTAAGTAATATAAAGGTACTAATTTTATGTTTTTTTGGCAGAACTACAAAATGTCTGATTATCTATGTGATGATCTAATTGTTCAAATCTTTGAAAGGCTACCAACCAAGTCCCTCATACGATATAGATCTCTCTCAAAATCATGGTATTCACCAAGGTTATAAATAGCGTGAAGCGTGGCGTGACGGCATATCCAAGCTACATGCTTTAGCGGCTAAGGCGAAACTTTAGCGTTTCTAAAGCGTGGCTTATAGCGGCACAACATATAAAAATATTTATTTATTTTATGTATTTCAATATTATATTAATATTAAGTTCATAATTAGTGTTGTACATAATAATTAAAGCTATAAAACTCTCCTTACATGTGACAATATTCATTTCCTAGAGTTGAACTCAAAAAATTACCGCACCTCATGTCGTAGCGCGCCTTGAACTATTGCGTAGCGTGAAGACCACGCCTCAAGCTTTAGCGCGCCTTAATACGAGCTATAGCGAGCTATTTAGAACAATGGTATTCACACATTAGTAGCCCCGATTTCATCCGCAGGCACCGTCTTCAATATAAACAAAAACTCCTTGTCCTTATCAAATGGGTCAAAGGATGTCTGAGTAGCAACGTTGTTAGAACGTTTTACCAGCACGACTTAGATATAGTTAAAGACGTGTCGTCGATACTGCATCGAGAAGACATATTTAAGTTGCCAAACATGGCCAGATACTTACCATTTCACGCATTCGCTTTTCAGCTTTATCCTTTCAAGTGTTGTAAATTCATGTAATGGAATTTTATGTGTTTATAATAGACATGATGAAGATATTAGCCTATGGAATCCTTCAATCAAACGTACATTAACGATACCTAAGCATTCTTATAGGGCTGAAGGCAGTACAAGAGAAGTTGGTTTTGGTTATGATCCAACCACCGATGATTACAAGATTGTGAAAATATCCTACATAGATTATAAAGGAATTGTAGATTCATTGGTTTACTCCATGAAGACGCACACGACACACTTCGTCTGCAATTGCTTTTCCTCCTAAGTTTGATTATCTCATGTCAGAATCATGTTATATTAATGGGGAATTGCATTGGGGGGCTTATCAGTCTTAACCACAGTCTCAGTCGACCCACTGTCACCCTTAGGTGGATCAAACACCAACCTACGTCTCTCAGTCACCCGTTCCTGGTTCACAATCCCACCTCCCCTACTCCACCGGTCAGGCTCCGGCCCACTCGAATCACGAAACCTAGAACCAAAAGTAGAAGACCTAGCAGGCGGAGGCGGTGCTATAGGCTTCTTATTCATCGCCCAATTATCAATCTCGTCAGCCCTAGAAAACCCACCTCCTCCGGTATTAACCCCACTCCCGCTCCCACTACCACCAAGCGAACCATACCTATCAGGTCTACTCCCACCATCAAACGCCGCGACAACTGGTTTCTTACTCGTCGCCCAGTTATCAACCTCGTCAGCCCTAGACGGTTGGTCATACTCCGTAACCCTACTAGGCGCACCCCTACGCTCATTATCATCAAACCCACTGTACGACTGCCTATTATTCCCCAACGACCCGTCCCCATCCCCCTCCATATCCCTCCCGCCTCCATAAGAATTAAACCCCCTCCCATACTGCATTTCCTCAGCGGAACGCTCTTTCGGACCAGTAGGAAGACGCATCATTTCCTCAAGAGTCAACCCCGAAACACCCCTACCCATGGTATGTTGGGGTTTACTTCGTTCCAACAGGGTGAAGATAATCAATAGCCTAACTACGTACCAATGAATGGTTACCGGATATCTCTTGGAGTCGTGTAATCACTTTCCAAAGAAGATTATTCGACCCTATGCCTGGGTTAACACGAATACCTCCTTGGGATAAAACCAAGAGTTAGTTCTTGTTTTAGGCACAAATCAAGAACTCTGTGCGTGTAAGTGTTTCTTGTTTTCGTATCTTTCATCATGCAAAATATGACCACTATTTATAGTGATCCTATTCCTTAAGGAATGTAACTCCTAGTCAAAGGTATTAAGAGCATTAATCGGCCTATTAATCTCATAATTACCTTCATAAAGCATAGTGGTTACATGACCATAAACCTGGTCATCAAGTCAATATTCAACCCTCATTAACTGGTCAAAGAGGTTACAAAGACTTTGTGCATCACCAGGAGCAACGTCCTAACCAAGAGCAGCTTCCTAACCAGGAGCAGCTTCCTGACCAGGAGCAGCTTCCTGACCAGGAGCAACTTCCTGACCAGGAGCAGCTTCCTGACCAGGAGCAACTTCCTGACCAGGAGCAGCTTCCTACTGATTTCACAACCACTATATTGAGTCCAGGGAGGTAAGGGACTTAATGGGTGTACACTCCGTACCTCCAAACCCATTTACAAGTATTACCCGTTCCCACAATTGCACTAAATTTCCAACAATCCTCCCCAATTTAGTACAATTCCTTTTGCATTGAAAATCAACTTTAGCAAAACCAGTGCATAAATGAAAATGTCCTGAGGATTGAATTTCCATCTTAGTACATCACTCCAAATATTCGAGAATCAGGGTGTTCTAAGAATTGAACCCTTCAACTACTTTGAACACCTGAAGATAACATACACCCAAGTTTTCAAACACTTAAAATGCTCCTGACACCATACAAGCCATGTGTCCATATCCAATTCATAAATGTTGTAAGAGCCAAAGTCCATGCTCCTTGAGGCGGCGAAACCTCAACATTTACATAGGTGGTTCCTCTTTAGTTCATGCTCCTGCTTAAGCACTTTTTCAAAGAAATTAACCATTAAGAAGTTTATAACTTCATCCTCCTTTCAGCAGGTACAAGCACATCCTTGGGATGATATACATGTGCTTCAGTCCCCTGAATGTTCAGCTTTCCACATTGAACTCAGCTCCCAAGTTTCCTCAGGAGGGAGTTGGGTGTCCTAGCATTCAGTGACTAGAGTGGACTTTTAAACCCATCCCTTTACCAGACTTTATAACCAAGTCTCTAGCCAATCCCTTCGTCAAGTGATCAGCTAAGTTTTGTTGAGACCTCACAAACTCTATTGAAATCACCCCATTCGTGATCAACTCACGAATCATGTTATGTCTAACACCTAGGTGTCTAGACTTGCCATTGTACATCTGGCTATATGCCTTATCCAATGTAGCTGCACTATCACAACGGATAGAAATGGGTGCCATAGGTTTGACCCACAATGGAATCTCAAGAAGCAAGTTTCTCAACCATTCAGCCTCTTTACCAGCAGCTGCTAGAGCCACAAATTCAGATTCCATTGTTGAACCAGTAATGCAAGTTTTCTTCTTAGATTCCCAAGAAATTGCACCACCACCAAGAAGGAATACCTAGCCACTTGTGGATGAATTATCCTCAGTATTGCTGATCCAACTTGCATCAGTGTAACCTTCCAACACTGAAGGATATCCAGTATAAGACAAACAATAATCTATTGTTCCTTTCAAATACTTCAGTACCCTCTGAATTGCTTGCCAATGCTGAGTACCAGGATTACTAGTATACCTACTCAGTTTACGCACATCAAATGCAATGTCAGGCCTAGTACTAGTCATGGCATACATCAAGCAACCAATAACCCTAGAATACTCAAGCTGGGAGATAGCCTGACCATTGTTAGGCATTAGTTTCTCACTTGTATCAATAGGTGTACTTACTGAAGTACAATCAAAGTGATTGAATTTCTTCAGCACCTTCTCAATGTAATGAGACTGAGATTACAATACCATCACTTTCATGTTTAATCCTTATGCCAAGGATAACATCAGCCTCCCCCATGTCTTTCATGGAGAACTTTGATGACAAAAAATCCTTTGTCTGATCAACCTTAGCTTGGTCAGTACCAAAGATTAACATGTCATCAACATATAGGCAAATGATGACTCCTTTACCAGATTCATCAAATTTTCTATATACACATTTGTCAGCTTGGTTAAGTGAATAACCATTAGACAAAACTACTTCATCAAATTTCTGGTGCCATTGCTTAGGTGCCTACTTCAGTCCATATAAGGACTTAATCAGTTTACACACATTACCTTCATGACCAGGCATGATGAAGCCCTGAGGTTGGTTCATATAAACCTCCTCATCCAAGTCACCATTCAAGAATGCTGTCTTCACATCCATCTGATGAATAATCAGATTGTGAATACTTGCTAGAGCAATCAACATTCTTATGGTACTGATACGTGCTACTGGAGCATAAGTATCAAAATAGTCTATCCCTGACTTTTGTTTAAAGCCCTGAATGACTAACCTTGCCTTGAACTTTTCAACAGTTCCATCTACCTTCATTTTCCTTTTGAAAATCCACTTGTTACCAAGTGGATTACAACCTGGAGGTAGATCAACCAACACCCAAGTGTTGTTGCCCATGATGGAATCCATCTCATCATTGATTGCTTCTTTCCAGAAAGCAACATCCTGGGACTTCATTGCTTCATCAAATGTTTTGGGATCATCCTCAACATTAAAGCAATAGTAGTACTGGTCAGAGAGCTCATCCCTTGTTCCTTCAACTAGGTATGGTTGAAATTCAGGCCCAAAATTCTTCGGAGTCCTATGCCTTGTGCTTCTTCTAAGCTCAGGCTCAGGTTGCTGAACCACAACCTCATCAGTGACCCTTTCAGGTTCCACTGAAACACCAGTGTCCTCAGCTCCTATAGGAGTCCTAAGGCTTGGTCTAGGGACTGATGAGAACCTAGTCTCATCAAAGTTAGCATCCCTTGATTCAATGATTGAGTTTATTGAAACTGAATCATTAGGTTCAATAACATAGAACCTATAAGCCTTGGAATTCTCAGCATATCCAACAAAGATGCATTCAATGCCTCTTTCACCCAAGGTTTTCACCTTTGGATCAGGGAGTCTTACAACAGCCCTACAACCCCAAACTCTGAGGTAGTTCAAGTTTGGTTTCCTTTTAGTCCAGAGTTCATAAGGGGTAATCCTGTTCCTTTTATTAGGAACCCTATTTAATAAATAGCAAGCTGTTAACATAGCTTCTCCCCAAAACCCTTGACTCAGTCCTGAGTAGGACAACATGGAGTTAACCATCTCTTTTAGTACTCTATTTTTCCTTTCTAATATACCATTTTGTTGTGGAGTATAGGGGGCAGTTGTTTCATGGATTATTCCAACAGACTGAAAATACTGAGTATTCATGTACTCACCTCCCCTATCAGTCCTAAATCTTTTGATTTGGACTCCTTGTTGTAATTCAACTTCAGTTTTAAATACTTTAAATTTATCTAATGCTTCATCCTTAGTATGCAACAAATAAACATAACAAAACCTTGAAGCATCATCAATAAATGTTACCAAGTATTTCTTATTCCCTAATGAGGGAGTAGCATGCAAATCACATAGGCCACTATGGATTAGCTCCAAAACTGTAGTTACACGTTTTACATCCTGAAATGGTTTCTTAGTAATTTTATTCAGCATACAAGTCTGACACTTATCAGTGTCCATGTCAAAAGCTGGAATTAACCCATCCTTAGACATATCTTGCATCCTCTTATAGTGGACATGGCCTAGTCTAGCATGCCATAGTGATGAATCATTCAGTTTAGTGGTAGTCATCAGGACAGAATCAACATTTATACTAGAATCAATATTAAGCATGAACATTTGATTACTCAAATAGCCAAAACCAATAAACACACCATGTTTAGATAAAACAAATTTATTAGATTCAATCACTTGTTTATAACCACAAGTATTCCAAGAAGTTCATTGTATTGTTCCATGACTGGTCTTGAATCAGTCATTTTGTAATTTGTGAAATCACTCACAAGGAACTTCTTACTTGATGCATCCTCAGCCATATATTTGGCTTCCAAGGAATCCCATAGTTCTTTAGCACATTCAACATTTTGGTAAATATCAAATAAAGAATCAGACATACCATTGAGAATTATGCCGCGACACACATAATCATCATTCTCCCATTTGCTCCTTTTCCTCAGTTCCTCCAAAGTAGCATCATCACCACCATCAGGAATGAGAGTGGTCAGCACGTACACCACGTTCATGGTAGAAAGAAGAAAGTGCATCTTCTTCTGCTATCTCCTAAACTCAACCCCTTAAAACTTGTCCAGTTTGGAGAAGTTAGCCACCATATGCTTCATTGCCGCCGCCATTGATTATCACAAGATAATCTTCTTTGATTGTTGGGGTTTACTTCGTTCCAACAGGGTGAAGATAATCAATAGCCTAACTACGTACCAATGAATGGTTACCGGATATCTCTTGGAGTCGTGTAATCACTTTCCAAAGAAGATTATTCGACCCTATGCCTGGGTTAACACAAATACCTCCTTGGGATAAAACCAAGAGTTAGTTCTTGTTTTAGGCACAAATCAAGAACTCTGTGCGTGTAAGTGTTTCTTGTTTTCGTATCTTTCATCATGCAAATATGATCACTATTTATAGTGATCCTATTCCTTAAGGAATGTAACTCCTAGTCAAAGGTATTAAGAGCATTAATCGGCCTATTAATCTCATAATTACCTTCATAAAGCATAGTGGTTACATGACCATAAACCTGGTCATCAAGTCAATATTCAAACCTCATTAACTGGTCAAAGAGGTTACAAAGACTTTGTGCATCACCAGGAGCAACGTCCTAACCAGGAGCAGCTTCCTAACCAGGAGCATCTTCCTGACCAGGAGCAACTTCCTGACCAGGAGCAACTTCCTGACCAGGAGCAGCGTCCTACTGATTTCACAACCACTATATTGAGTCCAGGGAGGTAAGGGACTTAATAGGTGTACACTCTGTACCTCCAAACCCATTTACAAGTATTACCCGTTCCCACAATTGCACTAAATTTCCAACATGGTAAACTCTTGCAAGGACATTTTGGTCTTTTTCTTACCTTTGGGGTGGTTACTAACAGCCTCTTTTAAACTAGGATAGCTTTGAGGGGGAGCTGCCGCGACCTGCTCTTTTTCCTCCTATTCGGCGCGCTCGGCTTCCGCAGCCCACGCGCCTATTTTCCCCCATGTTTTAGACATAACCCTAGATTAATTAGATCTACAATTTTAACAACTAAAAAGGAACTAGATTTGAACCGTACGGACAACAGAAGATATTTAAACTAACGGAGATGTGTGACAGTTGAATTACCGTAAGTTAACGGAGATGTGTGGTGTTGTGTGGTGGTGGTTGTTGATATGTGAATAAAAATGGAATAATCTGGAACAATAATAACCTCTGTGTTTGTTTGTTTCTTTGTTTATTAAGGTTTTCGGTATATATGTTGTGTTTGGATGCAAGTTTTACGAGTTCGTAGGACATCAGCCTAGGGGTGTTAACGATCCGAGTCGAGTCAAGTATTAGGATATTTAGGCTCGGCTCGCAAGACTATTATTCTTCTCAAGCTCGACTCGAGCTCGAATACTTACATCAATGAAGAAAAAATCCTTACAACTTATGATGGTAAACTGATATGGGCTGATCTTTATAGATCCCATTAGCCAATCGTTGCTGATGAGTTATTAGCCGTATTTTTTTTGAGAACTAAAAGCCCCTTTGTAAGAATCGAGAATTTAAGCGCCATTTTAGAACAAAAAACTAGATGACGTTCTATTCTTAAGTTTAGATAAGTATTGTATGTGTAAGTTTAAATGAGTTTAATAGTATGAGTTTAGATAAGTATTGTATATGTAAGTATTGTAATGTAGCCCACGTATTGTTTATGTAAGTTTAAATGAGTTTGAAATGTACATGAAAAATAATAGAATAGTCTAAAAAAATAATAGAATAGTGTGAAAAATAATAGAATAGTCTAAATAATGAGTTTGATATGTACCCGAGAAGTTTTGAGTATTCTAACGAGTTTTATATATTTTCAGCATTGTACACTTTGTTTTCAACACTGGTTTTCCGGTCTTAGGCGTTGTAACTATAGTAAATCAACAAGGTTGATGGCCTTGTGAGATGTTATGCTATATAATTGATCGCTCATTTCAAGAGTTGTTTTAAGATTTTATATGAGATCATGGTGGTGCATCGAGAATTTTATCATGGTGGTGCATCGAGAATTTTATCAAGATTTTATATCAAGAGCTGTAAGTACGATGACAACATCATTCGATTATGAGCTGTGAGTGTGATATCACACTATATGATTGATTATTTATGATAAAAGTCATGAACGACCAAAAATGTTCTTATTGTATCACTATATAGTGTAACTTCGCACCCACAGTTCCTAATCAATCACATAGTGTGACACCATATAATATAAAATTATGATGATGCATCGATTTTATCAAGATTCATAGGCATGATATCACGAGATCTTATATCAGAAGTTGTAAGTATGGTGACAATATCATTTGATTAAAAGATTTTGTTGTAGTGTCACGATATATAACTGATTATTAGTATCACGCTATATAAATGATTATTAATATCACGCTATATAATCATGCTTAGAGTCGTGAACAAGTAAAAGCCATGAACAAGTAAGAGCCATGAACAAATACTCATAGCTCATATTCGATACCATTGACCCCGTTGTATGAACGTCTACCAACAAATGATATTCTTAATGTAAGTATGAGACGGTTTGTCGGTCTCACTCACCACATTTCATAAGTAAATTACATGTAGTTCTTATCAATTTAATGATATATTTTAACTGATATGTTTTTTTAAATCAATTTTATGATATGTCATATTATATATTTATGGTAACCATATTTTAGTTGATTTTATTCATTATTGGTCATTTACTTTTATTATATAGCTTGATTGATATGTGTTCAAAATTATTTTTCTAAAACAAAATATATTATCTTTTATCAACAAAAAAAAATTGTCCATATATTTTCAACATTGATAGTTACCTTTTAATAACCAAATCAATGAGCCTTACTTTTAAACCTTTATTGTTAATAGGACATAAATTAGCAATGCAAAATATTTTAATAAGTGATTGTTGTCCCAACTGGTTAACACTCTATTCTTTTGTACCATTGGTCACGTGTTCGAGACCTGTTGCAAACAATAGTATTGGTTTTAATTAATTCACAGATGCTCGTTTGACTCGAAAGCTCGAGCTCGTTCGGATCGTTTGGCTCGTTCGCTCGACCACTAAACGAGCTTTCGAACGATCCGAGTCGAGTATAATATTTTTGGTTCAGCTCGTAAAACTTATCGAGCAATGTTTTCAACTCGAACTCGAATCGAACTCGAATACTTAAGGAACGAACTCGACTTATACGATCTCGAGCTCGAGTAGTTCGTGAACTACTCGACTACTTACCACCCCTACATCATACTCGACTTATACGATCTCGAGCTCAAGTAGTTCGTGAAAAGTGTTATTGTAATTCTATTTATAATATGTAAAATAATATTAAATTTATTTGAAATTTTAATGTAAAAGTAGTTTAAAATTCAATAGCGATTAATATAAAAAAAAATTATACATAACATTTTTTAGCGGCTAGTTTGTTAATACAAGAAGTTAAAATCACACAACCATATTTAATCTCATTCTCACGTTGATTTCAGGTTACCTACAACAGCGATTAGGTCGCGACCTTGATTTTTCAGTTTTTTCTCTCCTGCGACCTAACGTGACTTATTTGCCCCAACAAGACGACCTAGTGCGACGTAATTCAAGTTTTTTTATATTCAATAAAATTACATTTTATTAAAAAACATTTTATTCTATAAAAAACACATTACAATAAATTAAAAACATTACATAAAAATAAAAAACAGTACATAAAAAAAACATTACATGAATTAAAAAACATTACGAAACATAATAATAATTTTTAAGTTGTAAAACTTAAAAACTTAAACTCTTCGATTATCGAAGTGTCGCATTTCAATGCTGCTTCAATGAGGACTTTGTTTCAAAAATTTTCAACATTCACTGTATTCAAAATCCATATGACCAAGAGTAGGATATTCAAGTGCGGCTTCTTAATAAGAGTATCTTCTGAAGTCTCAACCTGGTGTCTACGTACGACGTAATTGTAAATCGCATTAAATTCACCAACTTTAGGACGAATCGAATTTTTCCATTTACTGATAATTGAGTCATAACCTCTTTTTTGCTCACCCGTTTCTTGATAAAAGAAGTCACGTACCTCCGACCAAAACCCTTTCGACTTATGATGTCGGCCTGAAAATGAATTCTTCGTAACGTGCACCCAAGCTTTACATAAAGCTACCTCCTCTTCGGTAGTCCACAAAAGTTGAGAAGTAATTATTTTAAGATTGTATAAAAATTAAAGTTTGGAGAATTGTAAGTATAATGTGTGTGAAAATTGGAGGATTAAATGGGGTTTTATAGGGATAAAGGTTAAATTAAAAAAAACATTTTAAAACAAACGGTAACTTTTTTTCCAACGGATACAAAAAGGGTCGTGGGTGGAGTCTCTTTGGCTCGACCAAGTGGCGACCTAGTGCGATTTGCCCCGTTTCGGGTAGCCTCACACATCTTCAATACAACCACAACTTTTATATACTTTTAGCGTTCGAAAAAATGTCGAGATTTTCTAATGACGTTTTCTTGAACCTCCTCGATGTAATGAACCCCAACGAATGTTTCTCGCCAAACCCCTCCGATATCGAACGCTCTGTTTCTCGGGTACTCTAGCCAATACCCGATGACTCCTGAAATTTTTTGCATCAACAACAAAAGATGCTAAACCATGATTTCCAAAATATACAACAAAACCCACCACTATTCCTCAACATGATCAACCGCAAACCCAATTTTCACAATTAATAACACAACCACAAAACAAGTCCAAAAAAGGAGGCCGCACGAAAGGCAAGCTCAAAAAAACTAAGAACCAGAGGCCGATCCCGATCCATAATTCTAATAAAATCCTGACGTTTCAGGTGTTTCGGTATGTTGGCTACCGATCGAAGAAACGTTACTTGCAGGGTGTTATGTGTCTTTGAGTGGATAATAGTGTAAAAAAGTAACTTCCATTATTGAGAAAATATTATTTATAAAAAGTGAGTGAATCACGCTCCCTTCATATCCCATAGTCTCTAAACTAGTATAAAACTCTAAATCAGACAACATACTAATACCATTAGCATCATTAAGATGCGATGAAGTTCTTAAAGAAGCTTCAGTGACATACATAGACCTATTATGAAGTCTTGTTTTTATACAAGGTACATCTTGTCGAATAATAGAAGAGGCAGACCTCCAAAATTGTTCAACAACAGATTTAGTAACAGTAGGACTTATAGTGAGTGCTGATGAGACTGCAATTATACATAGTCTCATCGTCCAAAACGGGATTTAAATGCATAAAAATGTCATAAAATACCATGAAATATGGTTGTGTTTGTTCATTGTGCATTTTAGGTACGGATATAGTGAAAAGCACAAAAAAGATCACAAAGAAACAAGAAAAAATGAACATGAGAAACGAAGCCACACAAAGAACCAGACCCGATTGATGAATTTCCAAAAAAGTCCCTCAAGTTTAAAGAAATGACAAGTTTGGTCCTCTAAGTTTGAAGACTTGTCACAAATGACCCTCCAAGAATCATTTTTTAAAAGAGAAGTCCCTCATCTTTTATGATATTGCATAAAAGGCCCTTGAAGAAAGCAAAATGTTCAAATCAAGTCCTTATAAAAGTTTGATCATCTATTGTGCCAAAAATGACAAGTTCTCCAAACTTGTACCAAAGGAAATGAGAAGAAAAAACGGCCAGAATTTTTTATGCATGTTTTATAAAAGTGCAAGAGGTTGTTATGCCATTTATTAAACTCATACCCACCCTATACAAACCGGATCCAATCTTAACCCAAGTTAAACCCACCACAGCCCAAACCAAAGCCCAAACCCAAAATTGTTAAACCCGGTATTTATTAAGTTTTCAAACAGAGTTTAATAATCATTTTCTCTTGGCGCTAAACATGTTTAACAAACCCAAAACAAATCAAACCTTGCCCTTTTCACCCCAAGAACCCTAACTCCCAATCATGTTTAATCCTAAGTGTTATGATATGATCTTCTCCAAATTATTGATTAACAACTTTATTAGCAAAACCCTATCCATAAAACTCATAACTCATCACCCATGTGCACACATAGACACTCCCATGCACTACTTTTGGACAAAAATAAAGGACCACAATAGAGAATCAACAATACATACGAATTTCGTGTTCTCCAGTCACTTTTCAAGGGTCTTGACTAAATTTACACCCTGACATAACAAGCTACACGCCAAAAAAACTTTACAAGGGCTTCTTGACTTCAACGGATTCAAGAGAATCAAAAGATCATCTCCAAATATGCCAAGGGCTTTTCTAGAAAATCACTGCTATGGTTTTAACATATGATTGTAGTTCTAGTAGCTTCTTAGGAGTAGTATAAAGAGAGGCTCCAACATGTGGATGCCCTCTTGTTCTCAGATTTTGTTTTCAAACTTGTAATCCCTTTTTCCTTAATTTTAATGAAAAGTTAGTTTTGTTAAAGGAAATATGATTTCTATATTTTTCACTAAGTACTTGTTTGGAAATCACCAAAAATAGTGTAATTCCTTTCATTCCCATTGAGTGAAAGAAGTTGGTATCTATTGGCTAATTTACCAAGTCCATGTTCTTGTTGTTGTTACTTGTTATTAAATCTCTCTTTTTCAAGTTTGTTTTAAATTTTCCTTGATAGTTATTAAGATTAAGTGGCTCAAAAGCTCAAACAGGCTTGCTATCTGGGTCTGAGTTGTATCATATCTCCCTAATAACTTTAAGATATCAAGGGGAAGTGAGGGCTCAGATTTGGGTAGAAAATCTTGTGGGGTGCTTGATACTTGATCATTCCTTTTGCATAGTTGTTGGTAAAATATTTTACCAAAAAGAAAAGCAAGACCCTATTATACCTTTGTTGGACTTACTGTAGCAAGATCTTTTGATCTTTCTACTTGAATATTCTTATTGTTTTTCTCATTCTCAGGCACTGGAAGCTTGTGCACAAGCCTACACATAAGCTCAACCATCCAAGGTGTGGATTGTACACCTCGGAGGTTTATTTCCTTCCCTTATTTATTTTCCTATCTAAAAATTGTTGCATGAGTTTTGGTTTTGTGTGTTGTTATAAGTTATTTGTAGTATGAAAGTTGTTGCTAGTTTCTCATTAAATATTACTCAGTGAAAAAGTTGTATGTTTGTGGTGTCTTACACAAAAGTTCTTTGTTAAAAAGTTGCCAAAAAACCAATTAAAGGGGTGGTTGGTTTAATGGTATTAAATCTCTAGGGTGAAAATGCAGTGACTCTTTTAGTCAACACACCTTTATTTTTAGTATACTTGAAGGGTTTGAGTGTTAGTTTAAGTTGGGTAGTTTAGAATTTGAGTTTATGTTATTTTATGTTTATGCATAAAAACAACAAATCCATACAGTGAGTTTAATTTGGTTTGTATGTGTAAATTGTTTGATGAAACCTAGTAATCTGTTAGGGAAGGTGTTAATCTAGGGGTATAAACTAGTAATTGTTGATTTGGTTTGTTAGTTCTCGAGATTTGTAAGTTCAAATTTGGATATCATACCAAGTAAATCAGCAAACTACTCATCTCTGCCTCCACATTTCATACAATGGACTCTATAGGGGTGATTGTGTGATATATGCCATTGTTTCTCGGTGACAGTTAGATATGGTGTTAGTATAAGGTTGGGTGTCAGTCATTTGAGTTTTGGTTTCTCTTTTTGTTTAGTTATTGTTGCTCAAAATTCATCAACCAACCATTTAGATCAGCAATTGATTTCATTTTACTGCATTTTTTTTCTTGTGAATTGCTTGGTGAATTTAAGGTGTTGATTTGTGTTGTGAGTCGTTGTCTTTGTGTTTAACTTGACTCCCCACTACTCACGGGTTGTGGGGGTGCCATTTGCCCCATAAAAACACCAAACAAGCAATCTAACAAGCTCAAAAAAAAACTTTTAGTTTCTGTGACTGTACGTCATCCGACATCAACAAATTCTGTGTTGTTCGACATCGGACAACAAAACTGTCATCCTCTGACAGTTCTCGGACAGCAAGTGAACAATAACTATTTGCTTATCTTTGTCAACAGCTTATTTTTTAGCCGTTTGAGCTTATTTAGTCATTGTTTTTGTATTTTCTTATTTTTCTTCAATTAGTATAAGTAAACTAGACTTTTTAAATTTGGTTTTGTATTTTTTCCATTATTAATTTATTTTTTTATGATTATTTTAATTTAAAAAATTATTTTTAGGTATTTAAAAATACATTTAATTAGTTAAAAATTTTGAAAAAAATACTATTTAGTGTTAGAAAAGTATACTGGAGGTTTACAAACTTTAAAATCTTGGTTTCGACTTTTTATTGATTTTATTTGATTTTTCGGACTTTAATTAGCATTTAAAAATAAATTTAAATTAATTTAAAAAGGTTTCAACAAGTTTTCTTTATTTGTAAACCCTTGATATATTTTTAGGAAGTTAATTTAATTTTTTGAGAATTATTAGTTAAATTTTTATTTTCGTCACGTTATTCGATTTTACGTTTTGTTCGTCTTAGTTTAATTTAATCGTAATCCGTCATTTTCTTTTATTTCTTTTTCATCTTTGCAATATTAATCAAGAACTTTACAAATTTGATCCACACTTTATTCCTCCTTGGTGAACGATCTCTTTGGGTCATTAGTGTACGATTTTCCTAAATCGTATACTTAATACTTATCGCTTATACACGTTTTTTCGAAAACATGTATTTTTACTACAATCATTTTGGTGTCACCGCCTGGAAGGCGTGTCGTGTTCAAATTTAAAAAAACTTTATTTTTTATTAGACACAAATAGTATTTGTGTGGTTAGAAATCTAATGATACGTATTACCGGTTTTTAATTCGTTTTTGTTGTGTATATTAGTACTATATTGTATTGCGTAGCACAAATAAATATAAAGTATCTCCAAGTACACGTGAAAACGCACCTCATTAGCGGGCATTTCGGTCGTTATTGAGTGTATCAAATTCAAACAAAGAAAAAAAGGCAAAATAGATAAATACTTTTAAGAAGCTTAATCTCGATAAGTATAAACTATAAAGCGGTTGTATTTCATGACATAAGGGAAAAAGGCTCTTAAATGCTTCGCTCCGCCTCGTTTCCCCCGCTTGCTTGTGCATACTTAGAAAGTGATGGCTAATTAAGGGTTTTTCCAACCAAAGTATTATCTACGTATCATATATATTTGCTTGATTTCAAATAGTGAACCATCCTAAACGTTTTGGTGTTCCAACAATATTTTCAAATCACCGAAGGTTATCACTTCACGTGATTACTTTCATTCTTTGAGGCTTCTCTAATTAAGAGTTAGATTCGAGGAGAAATATTGTAGATTCTGGTCTACATAATTCACGAGAAAAATCCCAAAAAGTAAAAAACAATCAAAAACACAAAAAAAATCGAAAATTCACAAAAATCCAAAAAGAATCTTCTTTGCTACCCCCAAATTCTATGTTACGTTTATGCTAACTCGCTCACAAGCGAAACGTAATCGTAGACGTCGACAATGAAGAGAAGGAACCCCTATTCCTACTATCGTTGAAAATCCTCCAATTGTCGAACCTGTTATAGCACAAATTGTCCCCATTGCTAATCGTACTATGATGGAGTTGCTTCAAGCACCCAACGAGGGTTATGGAGAAGCGATTGTGATTCCCGCTATCCTTGCGGAAAATTTTTCGATCAAGACGGGTTTGTTGTCTATGCTACAAGCTAACAAGTTTCGTGGTAACGAAAAAGACAACCCCCATTATCACATTCGAAATTTTAACCGTCTCACCGCGACTAGCAAGTTTAAGGATGTTCCACACGACGCGATTAAGATGATGCTTTTTCTGTATTCCTTAGAGGGACCCGCTAAAATTTGGCTCGAGAAAGAACCACCAAATTCCATATTTTATGTGGAAGGATCGCGTGTCTAAGTTTGTGAACCAATTTTTCCCTCCCTCTAAGACTACGCATTTGAAAAACAAAATTTCGAGATTTACGCAAAAACCTCATGAAAGTTTTTCTATGGCTTGGGAACATTTTAAGGAAATGTTGCATGAATTTCCTCACCATGATTTTTTGGAATTACATCAAATAAATACGTTTTACAGTGGACTTAATGATCATGAACGAGATCATCTAAATGCTGCCGCGTGTGGTAATTTTTTGTGTGTAAAACGAACGAAGAAGCTTTGTTAATTATAGAGAATAGGTCTAAAGTCTATAGCCCACGTAACACACCGAGTGTTGCCAATATGGGTTCGTCTTCGTCGTCACCTAGTATCGATGTTTATCACATTGAGGCAAATTTGGAAAACAAGTTGTTTGAAAAGTTTTCGTCTTTAATGGATCGTTGGAAAGCTAAAGAGAATTCCGTTCCCGCTACGGTTAAAGCGGTTGAGAAAAGTTGAATGTTTTGTGGTGGAGCTCATTATTACTCCGAGTGCATTACCACCAGCGGTAACACTTCGAGTGCCTTCGCGGCCACGGGAACTTACAACCAAGACGGTCAAGTTACCCGCACTAATCAAACGACTCCACCAGGTTTTTTCACCTAATCAAAATGCTAACAGTTATCAAAACAACAATCAAGGTGGTAATTATCAAGGAAATAAAATAAATTACAACAAAGGTAATTACAACAATCAAGGAAATGGTGGGAACAATGGTCAATTGCAAAATCAAAATCAAAATCGGAGTTTTCAAAACACGAGTCAAGGTTATCAAAATGCTCACACAAAAGAGCTTCCTAACGAGTTTTTGAATCACGCTAAGGCAAATGACGTTAAGTTTGATAACATGCAAAGGGAAATGATTAGCCTAAGAACCGAATTGAAAAATGAACTTGCAAATGAGATTAAGGGCCATAGTAACAAAATGGAAAGTAATGTGCAAAGTCTTCAATAAAATCAACAAAAGCTTGAACAAAGTCAACATGAAATGAAGCAAAGTTTACTTAGGGCGGAACAAGATCGTAAAAATGAAAAAGAAGATCGAACTAAGTTTGAAAACAAGCTAATGGGAATGTTCGAAGCCATAATGTGTAAACCCTCTACTTCGGGTGGTCTTCTTAGTGATACCATCGCAAACTCGAAGGGAGAGATGAAAGCTATTACTACACGAAGTGGTAAAGTTTTCAAAGACCCCATTTCTCGTCTAAGTACTTCTAAGGAGAAGAAAATAGAGAAAGAGCCCGAGGTGATGGTCGAAAAGGATCATATCTCTTTCCTACAAAGTACCGCTCAAACAACACATAAGGTCGAACCTTTACCAATTTTGGAACCTGAGATTCCAAGACCGGTGTCCCAACCCACACTGTTGGGAATTATTGTAAAGTACCAAGTACCTTAGTTCAAGTACCAAGTATCGTTAGTTATAGTAAGTATTGTTAGTGTTAACACGGTACATGCTAAGTATTGTTAGTGTTAATGTAAGTACTACTAATAGGATAAGTATGAGTATATCTTTAGTAAATATATGTTTTGATTATATAGAGAGTATATCGTGTGTGATATACTTATCATAGTAGAATATTGAGAATATATCGTATGTGCCATATTGATCTAAATATATTATTCTAGGGTTCCTTGAACTATAAAAGGAACATAGGTACGATGAGTTTATATGTACCTTTGCCACAGTCGATAATAGAAGATCGAATAGTTAGAGTATACTGTTGTTCTTGTTTGCTTTTAAAAGTTAGATTCCACATAACTTATTAGAGTTTAGTAAGAGTCTCTCAAGTGCTCTAGTTTGTTTACAAGATATTGTGCAATCCTTAACAGGATATAGATCTATTCAAAGGGATCAACAAGTGGTATCAGAGCGTGTTGAGAAACTCTGAATAAGAAGAACAAAACTCTAAACCTCCACTCACAAAAAATAAACTCTTACAATGTCTCAAAATAGTGAAAATACTCAGTAGGAAGAAATTCCAATCCCTGATCCAGTACCACAGGAACAACCTCAAGTTGTGCAGCCTGCACCATTGGTTCCACCTCCACCGGCTGCACAAACTACACAAGTTGTAGCTATGCAATCAGCTACACCTTCTCCCCATACTTTGTCTGATGTAAAACTCCTTATTCTCAAAAGTGATAACTATGAGACTTGGGCAATGCAGATGGAACATTACATGAATCACACATATCATACTCTGTAGTAAGCCATTAAGAATGGGAACACTCCCGGAAAGTTGCGTTGGCTGCTGATGGTACATGCTATGCTTTGCCTGTTGTCACTGCTAAAGAGGTACAAGCTGAGATCAAAGAAAGAAAGGCCAGAATTGCATTAACTATGGCACTTTCAAAAGACATTCTTCCTAGCTTTCATCACTACAAAGATGCAAAACTTATGTGAGAGGTTATCAAGCTTAGATTTGGAGGTAATGACAAATCTAAGAAGATGAAGAAGATTGTTCTAAAACAAGAATTTGATAACTTCTCAATTTATAGTTCAGAAGGGATCCATAGTGGATATGGAAGGTTCAGTAAACTGCTTATTCAACTACATTTCATGGACTAGTAATCCCTTATAAAGAAGCTAATCAAAAGTTCTTGAGAGGAGTTCCACCAAAGTAGAAGGTAATGGCTATGCACTTCATCACAAGAGATGATTTGGATGTTACTCCATTTGATCATCTTTACAACAATCTTAGAGTATATGAGATGGATGTTAAAGGTATTGAGCCAGCTAAAGCATCTGTACCAAAGCCTAACTTGGATTTTATGTCAGAATGAAGCAATGGTACATACTCTCAAAGTACCGCTGATGGAACAAGTAGCGGTACTTACTTTCAAAGTACTACTGGTGGACCATCTAACAGTACTTACCATCAAAGTGCTGAACATAGTCCATCAATGACCCAAAATTATCACAGGGAAGATCTTCATCATTATTCAATGAGAATGATGCCTTCCCATTCTTTGTTGTACAAGACAACAGACCAAGATTGACTCTTATTGATCTGTTCCAAATGGATGATGCTGACATTGAAGAGATGGATCTAAAATGGCAAGTGTGGAAACCTTGGTTTCCGGATCTTTTAAGCAACTAGGAATGATCATTGTTCATATGATTAGATAATCAAAGCGGAATTAGAACAACAACCAATAACAAGGTGTTTAGGCACAATAACATGAATTAAAACAAATGGATTGTTCATTATATTAATAACAAACAATCACTAGACGTGTATACATTGAATCCCACGTCTAGTGCACACACGCTTTAGGTTTACATTGTGAATGAATTGATGAATAAAACCTAAGACCCTTGGTTCCTTTTATAGTGTAAGGATTAGGGTTTACAAGAGATATTAATGAATAAACAAGTAAATCTTCTATTTAAATAAACTTATGCAGAATATATCTTGCATGTTTATCTAAATAGAAGCTTCCATAAGCTTCTTTGTCTACGTTTTGTCAATGCTTGAATTGCATGTGACAATGCTTGAATTGCACATGACAATGCTTGAGCCATCAACGCTGGATTTGTTCTTGTCAACGCCTAAATTGCTCTTGACAACGCTTAGACAATATCTTCATGATTTCTTCGTTTTTGAGTTTCTGCCACATCAACTTTTTGACCCAACAATCTTCCCCTAGTTGATGGTGGCAAAACTCTATGTGTATCTCTTGTAAGTTGTACATGATCTTCAGATTGCTTCCCCTCAAGTGTAGCATGTATTTCTTCCCCTTTTTGTCACATCAACAGGAAAGGAAACAATGTATGCAATCTTTGAAGATTCTCCAAATGTAGCTCTATGTAATGATCTTGAAGAAAAATAAATAAAGTATTCTTGATGTAGAAGTAGAATAACCCAACCTTGTGTTCCATGTCTTGTACTATCCACGTGATAAAGTACTTATATCAGACCAAGTATAAGTAGACCTCGATCCCTTGTCAATATTCTCATCCTATG
The DNA here is from genome assembly GCA_025667525.1 of Glebionis coronaria. Taxonomy (NCBI): domain Eukaryota; kingdom Viridiplantae; phylum Streptophyta; class Magnoliopsida; order Asterales; family Asteraceae; genus Glebionis; species Glebionis coronaria. Next base: position 405,399,454 of record CM046880.1, read on the forward strand.
TGAGACACTGAGCACGATAATATAACTCCTTCAAGTGTTATGACAAGTCTTCATCACCAAACATTTAAAGCACGAACAAGTTACCTTTTAAAGTCTATGACTGGGAGTGCACGACTTTAAGATATGATAGAACACAAACTCGCGAAAATCTTCTTCAATCATCAAACTTACCATAAGAATTCTTCCCCTTAAGCTAACACCTCTTCATGACAAGTCAATATCTTCATATGTAAAAGCTGTTAACGAATAACTCTTTCACAAGGCTATCCCGATTACATACTCCAATAAATTACTTCATGAATTATTGCTAACTCGCATTAAAATCATTAATCCATTTAAAAATATCCGAGCCATAAATATCACCATGATATTCTGAATAAAAACGGAGATTCCATGTACCTTCGTGTGTAATTACCTCCTTTTTGTGTGCTCAAAACGTACCAATTTTCTCAAATAGCAGCAATCCTTGTGTTGTCCAACATCCTCTCTTATCCAAGATCTTCATCAGATGTATTGTCCGATATCGGACAATACCTATCAGCGTTTTAGACAAAATATCTCGGACAACACATGTCAGCGCTTCTGTCAGCGCTTAACTTATTACCTGTCAGCGTCTCCTTCTATCAGCGTCTTTAAATATGAATATCAACGTCAAAATTCACTTTACACCAATATTCTTTGCTTTTGTATCCCGCTTCATATACATTCCAAATGAACGGAATAATATATGCATAGAATCCCCATGTGATCTTTAATCCCATGAAAATAGGAATATATTGCAACAAGAATACTCCTTCACGTCAATATCAAAACCAAATCTATTCCACAAAAGTAGCTTCCATAATATCCAATCATATCCCATGAAATAGGAAACTAAATATATATCATGCATACATGTTCCAAATATGCATCCAAAACTTACGCAGAACATAATGCAACCATATTTTCTTCATATCACGTGAACCAAATCAAGAGTATTCGTACTTGTTTCCTTGGATCACAGAAAATATCACGATCTGCTTTAGTTGACATATATATGTGAGATATAAATAAATCACATACAAAATTACAATTCTCTTGTCTTCACGTGAAGAGCTTTTGCTGTGCTTTTATGTTTTTGCAATCTTCGTGTGAACACACATCATCACCAATCAAAGCAAAAGTTGTATCCCATTCGCCCTTTTCTTTATTCCATCATCACATCTTTTTCTCGTACATCCATACGTCTTGATTCAACAACAAGAAATAATAACTAATGCTAAACTCGAACCATATGTCTTTAAACAATCAGCAACAATGAAGATCAGTATCAATCATAGATTTAAAGTTTGCTTATAATTTTTACAAATCCTAGACTTAACTTTGAATCTTTTAGTTTTGCTAGGGTTCATCGTTGATCAAGAGATTAACTCACCAAAGCTAGAAACAGCATTACGAACAAGTAAACATCTTCCTTTTCTGTTTAAAGCCGTCCTAGGGTTTTTAGAAAACCCTAGTTCAAGATTTAGGGCAAACCAGAAAATTTGAAACACTTCTTTGCAGCCAACTTCGACTTTGAATAAAACCTTCATGAAAGCTCAGATCGAAGATCCCTTCAGTGAGATCCTAGACACAAGTGCCAAGAATCTACAGTTCAAAAATCACGATGATCCAACAGTTAACGAAGGAGAAATCGCGTTTTGAATACGGCTGTTTACAGAAAACTGCATATACTCCCTGCTGACTTTGACACCTAATAACTTTTTCGTGGGGATAAAACTCGACAATCCCTTCGGTGGATGTTTAGATATATGTATGTAGAACACACATATAAAATTTCGTGACGATCCAACGGTCCAATAAAAAGTTATGACCTTCTGAATACTGCTGCGCACACAAAAACGTCCAGAAAAACCCTAGACGGATTTTTCTTCTTTTCACCATACACGAACACCTTGTTGGTCCTAGCATCACGAGCCACGAGGCTCTGATACCAATTGTGGAAACCTTGGTTTCCGGATCTTTTAAGCAACTAGGAATGATCATTGTTCATATGATTAGATAATCAAAGCGGAATTAGAACAACAACCATTAACAAGGTGTTTAGGCACAATAACATGAATTAAAACAAATGGATTGTTCATTATATTAATAACAAATAATCACTAGACGTGTATACATTGAATCCCACGTCTAGAGCACACACGATTTAGGTTTACATTGTGAATGAATTGATGAATAAAACCTAAGACCCTTGGTTCCTTTTATAGTGTAAGGATTAGGGTTTACAAGAGATAATAATGAATAAACAAGTAAATCTTCTATTTAAATAAACTTATGCAGAATATATCTTGCATGTTTATCTAAATAGAAGCTTCCATAAGCTTCTTTGTCTACGTTTTGTCAATGCTTGAATTGCATGTGACAATGCTTGAATTGCACATGACAATGCTTGAGCCATCAACGCTGGATTTGTTCTTGTCAACGCCTAAATTGCTCTTGACAACGCTTAGACAATATCTTCATGTTTTCTTCGTTTTTGAGTTTCTGCCACATCAACTTTTTGACCCAACAGCAAGCTGCCATGGTCTCTGTTAGATCCAATAGACTCTACAAAAGGACTGGAAGGAAGATGAATGTTGATCCTAATGAACCATTAGGATATGACAAGTCAAAAGTTGAATGCTACAACTATGGAAAGCTTGGACACTTTGCTAGGGAGTGCAAGAGAGAAAAGGCTAAAGGTAGTAGCCAAAAGTCCAAGAACAGCAATAGGACCAGCCCAAGAGTCACTGAAAGTCTTCCAAAAGGAGATAGCAGACATCCAAAGAGTCCAAAAGGAACTAAAGCTTTGGTTACAATAGATGGAGTGGTCAAATGGGCTCAAGCACATCTTAATACCTTATAAAACATTTAGACCATTTTCTAAAAATAGTAGTCTTAAAATTTCAGCCTTAAACATTTCCTTATTAGGAAATAATACAATATGAAATTGTAACATCTTAATAATTTGTAACATGAAACAATTGAAAAATTTGTAACAACTCAATAAATATGTAATAAAAGAAAAAAAGTAACAGTAGCATCAATGAAAATTAAATAGATTAAAAAATAAAACAATTGAAAATTTTGTAACAACTCAATAAATGTGTAATAAAAGAAAAAAAAGTAACAGTAGCATCAATGAAAATTAAATATAGAGTTATAACCTCCTATCACAATACATATATATACCTACAGTCTTCGTTCTCAGAATTATAACACGCAACAAGTTGTTACAACAACCCCTGTTACGAGACCACTACCCGAACTCATAACCTCCACACCAAGCATACATCCCAAAACCCGCACCACCACCCGACCATACGACGACCGAGACCAATGCCCACCAAATGAACTCCGACAAGATCAAAATTCTACCACTACTAGGGAACCCTCTACTACTACAACACTATCCTCACCACCATCATCAGATCCTCTGTGCCGCCACCACATCATCATTTGTCGCCACAGTACGCTGAAACTGTTACTTTTTATGATTTCAGTTATATGTCATATCGGTGGTAGATCTTGTGGTTTCGATGGTAGATCGGGATATAAAAACTCAAACACAACACAAAAACACATCCAAGCCATTTAACCAGACCCTCCCTAAACCAAAAATAAGCAAGTAGCCACCCCATCGTATCATCCCCCGTCACCGCCACCACTTAAATCCGACATAACCACAACAAAGACCCTTTTCTCTAAACCGGTATTGATTTTGTTTCGGTTATTGGTGCATGATATCGAACCGAAAGTGATTGTTGGTGTTTTGATGACGGTTTTGTGGTTTTACACGAATCTAATAGACAAGATAAATTAATGTAGTGTGTTTGGTTTGAGAATAGAAATGTGTTGGCCTACATTAAATTCACACAAATTTTGTGATTGACAAATTAGGGTTTGAGATGTTATATTACTTGGGTTATATTAATTAGGTTGGGCTGATTTTTGAAGTTACATTTACAAGATATAATTGGGCTGATATTTTTTTTATGGTTATAAGGTTTTAAAGTTTAGACTGAAATTCGTTTGGTTATATGTAGTACTATATAATTATAAAAAAATGGACAACAAAAGCCTGTTTGTCTCACCACCAAACTGAAAATATAAACAGCTACTTTAACTTTTATTGTGGCGTGGTTAATTATTAATAAAATGCATAACTTAATATAGTCATAGTTGCCAAAGTTGTTGCTAACATTGTTGCAATCTTGCAACTGCATCAAATATCGAGCTACTAAAACTTTGATAAAAATGAAACTTTACTAATGATCGTCCCCACAAAAGAGTAAATATCGTGCAATTAATAATTACAAAGATAAACAAATTGTATCAAATGTTCGCTTCCATATCACTTTGTTAATACGATGAATTCAGATAGCAACGCAAAAGTGATCCCAATGTCGTTGAAGTTAAAGATGAAGACATCATGAACAATATTGTTTCAAGTTTCGAGGTAAATTTGTTACATATTTTGATATTACTTTGTCACAACTAATAAAAATAAAATCATATAAACAAAGGTTATGAAAAAAAAATTGTTCGCCATGAAATTAGTTATCGGGTACCCACCGCCGCATTGCGCGGGTACCCGGCTAGTGAAGAAGAAGAAGAGCATGGTCTCATGGCTCTCTCTCATGAAGATACTGAGGTACATCCTTGTTCTAAATATTGTGTTCTTAAATTTAATAGTCTTAATGTAGAACTAGAAGAACAATATCAAAAAGTAAACACATGTACTGTAGAAGTAAATGATTTTAAACAAGCTGTTGCTAAGTTAGAAGAAAATATAGTTTTGTATCAAAAGGGTCAGCAAAACTATGAAGAAAAAATTAGAATTTTGACTCTTCAAATGAGATAAAAAGATGTGACTATCAAAGCTTTTGAAAAACAGCTTGTGAAAGTTACAGCAGAAAATGAAGGCTTAAAAGCTAGCTTGTATAATGAAAGAGAAGTAATTAATCACTGGCAAAAATCATCAAAAGGCATGGGTAAGTTGATTAATTCTCAAATGGGGTATTATGACAAAACAAGCTTAGGTTACATGGAGGACCAACTTGGGATAACTATGAATGACAAGGACTTATCTAAGGGGATTTTTTATAGTTTTTGTGATTCAGATGATACTCCTGAAAATGATAGGTATGCTGAAGGAATGAAGGCATTTCCTCCACCTTTATCGGGAATTTACATGCCCCCTAATAATGATAAAAGTATAGAGTTGCATGAGTCAAAAGCTGTTTATGATAAAGAGTCTAATGATTCAGAATCAAACTCTAGTACTTTGACCCAGGATGAACCTGTTGTCTAACACCCCACCAAATGCTATGCGCAGCGGAACTACAACATTTGGGTGCTAGGCAGTTATCATCGCACACAAGATATATCGAACGACTCCAAAGAGACGTCAAATTCAAACTTAAATTAAAAATTGTTGAAAAGTTACATGTCTACGGTTTTCCAACCCCAAATGATACAACAGAGTTTTGCGTTTCGGTCCCCATGAATCTCAACCCCAAAAGTTACAGTTTTCACAACAACATGACATCAAAGTTAAAAATGTTTAAGTAATATCGGGAGGAAAAACAAGTAGACTCCAAGCTCCACACACAACATCCATCCAATGCACGCTCCATGCTACACTTCAGCGGTTACCTAAAACACATGCTAAATTTGGTCAACGAAAACGTTGAGTGGAATTCATAGGTTTTACAATTCATTTTGAACATATGTGAAATAAAAACCATTCACGATCATTCATAGACTTGTCGATCAAACAATCTATATTCAAGGTACTGACAATTGTGTTTAAGCTCATGACACTAAACCGGTAACTCAATCAGCCGCGTAATAATTACCGGCGTGATTCAGATGAAACTAGTGCCCCTACTAAGGCATCAGTTGCAATTATACCTTATCTCTTATCACAAATTATCCGTCCGCAGGGGGTATCAACGTACTAGCCCTCGTCTCGGATAGGGTATTCAACCCCATAGTACTATCACTTTGTATAAGCGGCTATTTCTTATCCACGCTAGGACTAAACAATAGTTAATAGTTCATGAATTTAGGGCCTTTTGCAACTAGGTACTCAACACAATTTCAAGGCAACATTCGGGTCCAACAATCATTCATGACATATGTTCATTTTGAAAACTAGCATGCATTTCCCTCGCGGGTAAAACAGTTTGAAATAATAATAAGCGAGGCTATAAATTCACACCTTATATAACAAGTAGTCGATAGTTCGAGTGACGGTTACTGACGACGATGAGGATGCCCGGGTAAATCAACACCTATCAAACCAAATAACGCGTAATGAGTAATCTCATTTATAAACCTTATGGTACTGTATAAAATACATACATATTAGTCACTTGTGATAATTACAACTCACGCCAAAACAAAACAAACAAGTGTTACTCGTTTTATACCATTTGTCCTTATTATTAACGTTATTCATTTTTACACATTTTCCCCGATACTTACCAAAAGTACGGACTGTTTTACTATACTTAACCCTTTTTATAAAATTTGAGAAAATTCTCAAAAATACTTTAAGACCTGTAGAAAACACATATTTAATCCCAATAAAAGTTTTCGCTTTTACGACTCGTTATTCAACACTTTTCCAAAACTACGTTTTTCGGACTGAAATTGTACTTTGACCAAGTCGGACTCATTTGACCCGTTTAAAATACTCCATTGACCCATTTGACACCTAAGTCTCATAATAGACTCAAATATGCAGGTTTGAGACCAAAATTCAACCTTTGACCATTCACCAAACTAAACCTATAGTCCCCGGGATTTGACCTAAAACCAAGCATAATTTCGGATTATGACGATTTTCATCTCCCGGTACACGAATTTCAAAATGTCGTAACTTTTGACTCGTTAGGAGTCGTAAGCTCTATCTTATACCAAATCGAAGCTAAGAAGATGCTCTACAACTCTATCCTAATCACAAGACCTGTTTTCAAAATAATTTTTACGAAAACACCTCAAACTTTCTGCCTAAAATTACCTATACCAAAATCATACCAACGCTCGTTTTCAAACCCATTTACCAATACTAGACATCATCCTAAGTACTCCTAATCATATCCAAACATCATTTTCAGTCCTAAACCCCTATTGATCAATATCCTCATAAAACCCAAATCATAAAAACAAACATGCAATTCGATATACCCATCTAAAAACATGTAAACATATGATTAAACACAAAATCAAACATCAAAACATTAACCACCATGATCCCCAAACACCCCCCTTTGAGCCGTGGGGTTTGGGTGATCAAAACCCATCAACCAAATTGATTTTGGTTGATTTGTTTGGTGTTCTAGCATCATTCTAACATGAATTAAACATGCAAATGCTCAATTAACATCCAAATGAACTTTTGAAAAATCTTTAATTTTTGGAAAAATTTTTGTTAATGCATGTTGGAATTAACCATGGATTAACACTTACTAAAGGATTTTACAAGGTGGTCTTTGATTGGAATTAATCAAAACCCAAGAAAAATTGAAGTGGTGGTGGTGGTGGTGTGTTTGGCCGTCGGCCTAGAGAGAGCAAAAGGGTGGGTTTGATTTTTTTTCTTTGAAAATGTTATGTGTGTGTATGTTTGTTTCCTTTTTGTGAAATGGGAGGGACCAAAGGTGCAATTTAAGCTTTCTTTTGGCCTCAAGTAAAAACGACTCTAAAACATTACGGGATTGACTCACTAGTCATTTTAGAAAATTTTACGGGAGTCGGGAATCATCCCAAACACTCCAAAATACTTTTAGGACACTTTAAATGTACCCGGAAAGCAATAAAACTCACCCGACTCGACTTAACACGAACCGTAAGTAAAATTCTCGAAAAATTACAATATCGATAAAACGACAATAATTATAGAAACTTGGGCATCCATCGGGATCGTATTCGTCATCGTCCTTCTTAAATCGTCAATCGTCAAAATTATAACCTCGAACATCGGTTTCAACCAAAATACTAAAATATATAGCAATTAAAATTTATTAAAAATTTCAAAAATAAGCGTAATTTAGGGTAATGCTATTGACCTTGGTTCTAGGGTATCACATCCACCCCTCCTTAAAGAGAGCGACGTCCCGGCGCTCGCCTCTTCTTATACTCACATTTCGTGCCGCTGGAACAGATGAGGATACCTTTCCTTGAAAAAGTCCTCACGTTCCCAAGTGTATTCCGGTCCACGCCTAGAATTCCATCGAACCTTCACAATGGGAATTCTACTACGCTTCAGCCTCTTGACCTCTCGGTCCATAATTTCCACGGGTTCTTCCACAAAATGCATTTTGTCGTCCAGTTGAATCTCGTCCAAAGGAATCACCAATTCCTTATCCGCCAAACTCTTCTTCAAGTTCGATACGTGGAACGTGTCGTGAATAGCACTAAGCTCGCTCGGCAACTCTAACTTATACGCTACTGGTCCAATTCGTTTAACGATCTTAAATGGTCCAATGTACCTCGGACTCAACTTTCCTTTCTTCCCAAAACGAATTACACCCTTCCACGGCGAAACCTTAAGCATAACCATATCTCCGACTTCAAATTCCAACGGTTTTCTTCTGTTATCGGCATAACTCTTCTGTCGGCTTCTCGCAGCAAGTAGTCGGTTCTTGATTTGCACAATCTTCTCGGTCGTCTCTAAAACCATTTCGGGTCCAGTCAATTGACTTTCTCCTACTTCACTCCAACACACAGGCGATCTACACTTCCTTCCATACAACGCTTCGAACGGTGCAGCCTTGATGCTCGCATGATAACTATTATTATACGAAAACTCCACTAAAGGCAAGTGGCGTTCCAAACTTCCTCCAAAATCAATCACGCATGCTCGGAGCATGTCCTCCATCGTCTGAATAGTGCGTTCACTCTGGCCGTCAGTCTCTGGGTGATAAGCCGTACTTAAATTCAATTCAGTGCCCATCGCACGTTGAAGCGATTTCCAAAATTCCGAAGTAAACCTACTATCGCGATCCGAAATGATCGATAACGGTACTCCATGTTGATAGGTGTGAAAACACCCATCCTTTTACCACTTAATTCTGGCTAAAACAAGACCAAAACATGTATTTAATATCATTTGTTTGGATCTATGTGTGGTTTTTGTGTTTATTATGTTTTCAGAGTCAACCGGATGATTAATGAAGAAAACATGGGATTGCACGGGTTTTATCGAGGAAAAAGACTCAAAACAAAGTCTATTGTCCAAGAGATGCAAAAGATTTGAAGTCATGGTGCCTATTTGAAGATTTATTGAAGAATAGAGCCAAAGATGGAAGATCTATATATATGTCGAAGAACTTGAATCTATTAAATAAAAGATTATAAGACGAGTTGGAATTATTCACCGACACTTCTCAAATCCAAGTCGGAAACGTTTATCTAAAGACGCATGAAGACTAAAGAAGAAAGAAGAAAAAGAAGCCCGAATCAAAGCCCAATCAAGAGCCCATCAACACCATACACACGCCTATATAAAGCCTTCACCTCACAAATTTTCACACACTTAGTTTTAGTTTTTAGTTTTTCTCTCTAGTTTTAGAGAGAGAAAGTTTAGAACTTTCTCTCACTAGATTTCATCTTTTTCTCTTTCAAATTCAAACTTTGTATTACTTTTTCATTAATCAAGTTCAAGTTTTTAAGTTTTAATCTTTAATCTCATCCTTCCTTTCTTTTACTTTAATTGATTTTGGTACAAATCTCGTATGATCCGTGTTGTTCATCTATGATTTGTGCTTAAAAAGTTGTTAACTTTTTATGTTTCCTTAAGTTTTTACATAAATAAGCTTTGAGATCCTTGTTCTTATTGGCTTATTTGATGATTTAGCTTATTTACTTTTTGAAGTTTTTATGAAAAGTTCATCTTTTTATTGATTTGAGTTAAAAGTTGTTTACTTTGAGTTAGAAAAGTTGTTTTTAGTGCTTATTTGATTTGTATTTCATTGGATTCGAGCTAGTTAGGGAGTTAGCTTATTCAATAAGCTTATTTCCTTGCTTTATTTTCGGATCAGCACCATTTTCGGAAAGGGAAACCCCCTTTTCCGATCCAGTCATTCCGATCAGCAGCTCCCCACCCTTTCCGATTGAGTTCAATCGGAAAAGGGTTTAGTTTTCCGATTGATAGAAATTTGAATATTCCGATCTACCTATTTTCCTAAGATTCCGATTGAGCAAGTTTTAGTATTCCGATTGATGCCTCTTACCACTTTCCGATTGAGCATTTTAACATATTCCGATTGTTGCAAGTGCCTGGATTCCGATTGTAACAAGCTTCAAGTATTCCGATTGGACAAGTTTCCAAGTATTCCGATTGATCCCCTTTGGTTCCTTATTCCGATCACGTACCACTTCATACATTCCGATCAATCGATCGGAATAACATTCCGATCACCCCTTTTTATGGTTATTCCGATTGAGTTGTTTTGCTTTGTGCCGTTCTTACTTTCTTTTAGTACTTTTCAATTAAGTTCATAGTTTTGCCAAGTTTTCCAAGAGTTAGTTTTTATTGAGTGTTCATTTATTTTATATTAAAATCTTTAAGTTTTCAACATTTATTTTTAAACTCGTTTCTTACTTTAATCTTTCAAGTCTTCAATTTTACTCCTCGACACTTAATCTCTTGTCATTAGTTTAAAATAGATAAACAAACCAACCACTTTTTATTAACCAAGAACAAATCATTCCACTTAAGGCCGAGATCAATTCGAGAGGATATCGAGAGAACTGAAATCTGAACCCATTGAAAAACATAAAATCAAATGGCGCCGCTGCCGGCTCTTCTCGTTAAGATCAAAAGTTTTTTGTGAGAACTTGGATTTTGGGATCCGTTTCCCGTGAACGTTACTTTTTCATAAAAAATTTTCAAAAACACTAAAAAAATATAAAATTTTCAAAACTCCTAAAAAGTAAAAAACATAAAAACCAAAAATATTTTTGCTTTGTTTTTCTTTGTTCGTTCTTTTGCAGGTGTATGCGCACTCGATCCACGTCTTATCAAGAGCCCGAGCCTCTCGATAACTTAGACATGGCTGGTGTACAAAACAACAATAACATACCACCTCCGAACAACAATAATAACAACAACAACCCACCTTTTAACAACATGAATAACAACAACAATGAGCCCCTTCCGGATAATCGCCCGATGATTGAACTGCTGCAAGCCCATGTCGATGGCAACACAGATCCAATTGTTATACCACCAATTGCCGCCAACAATTTCGAGCTCAAATCAGGCTTTATCCAGATGGTCTCCGCTCAACCATTCTTGGGACGTACCATTGATGATCCACACGACCATATCAAAAGATTTTTGCAACTCACCAACACGGTCAAGTTCAATGGAGTTCCACAAGAGGTTATAAGGTTACAACTTTTTCCCTTTTCTTTAGAGGGACAAGCCCGGCATTGGCTTGCTAAGGAACCGCCACAGAGTATTCTCTCGTGGACGGATTTGGAAACAAAGTTTATCAACTACTTTTTTCCACCCTCTCGTACTACCGCTTTGCGGAATGAGATCATAAATTTTGAACAAAAGTACGATGAGTCATTCAGTGAATCTTGGGATCGCTTTAAAGATCTTTTAAGAAAATGCCCACAACATGGTTTTACCAAAGTACATCAAATTAATACTTTTTACAATGGTTTAAGCATGAGTGACCAAGATTCACTGAACAGTGCTTCGGGGGGTAATCTATTGGCTAAGACATCCGATGCTGCTTGGGATATCATTGAGAACAAGTCTCGTGTGCAAACCAAGAGTGTTAGGACCAATGTTGCTAGTGCTAGCACTAATGACAGCGACAAGCGATTAGACAAAATCACTACGCTTCTTGAATCGCTTGTCACCCACACCGTCAGCAACAACAACAGCAACAACGCCAAAAACGCTCAAGTGAACGCTGTCAGCCAACCTTGTGAGATATGCGGTGGTCCTCATTCTTACACAACTTGTACCGCCACTCAAGATTACCCTGCAGAGAATGTGAATGCAGCATATGACACCTATACTCAACCTGCTTATCAAGCAAAACCTCAAGGTGACCGTAACTTGCTTAGCTACCGTTCCAACAACTATCTCTCACCACCTGGTTTTAATCCTAACAACCAAAACCAACAAGAAAACCTCAACCGCCCTCCTCAACAACAACAAACTCGTACACCATACATCCCTCCTCATAAGCAGCAACAACCACCTCAACGAAACACCCAAGTTTACCAGCAACCTGCTTATCAACCACCCGCATACACTGCTCCTTCAAACCAAACCCCCGCATCACATCAAGACATTGGAACCTACATGAGGACTAACGATGTGATCGTGGATAATCTCCAACAGGAAGTGCGCAACTTGAAAGCAGACCTTATGAAACAAGGGAATGATCTGAGAGCTGATATGAAGAACACTATGGATAGTCAAACGAATGACTTGAGGAACATGATGGCTAGTTTCTTCAATGGTAATCAACCCTCTTCTTCGGGTACTCTTCCGAGTAATACCGTTGCGAACCCAAGAGGGGAGATGAAAACAATCACCACTCGAAGTGGTAAAGGTACCAAGGAACCCGAGCTTCCTATACCTCCATCGGTGGTTGTGACTAAGGAGAACGAGTCACCTGCTCCTATTCCTCATCCTTCTCCTTCCCCAATTTCTCCACCTCTTCCTTCTACCCCTCCTCCACCCAAGGATGTGAGTGATCCTATTATTCCAAAGCCTTCCTCTTCTTCCAATATACCTTATCCATCTAGGTTGAGGAAAGAGAAGCTCAAAAGCAAGGATGATATTCAGGTTTCGAACTTCCTTAAAATGTTCAAACAATTGAATTTCAATATCTCCTTCGCTGAGGCTCTCGCTCACATGCCTAAATATGCGAAAATGTTTAAAGATCTTCTGAGCGACAAGGAAAAGCTCCTCGATCTCGCCAACACCCAACTTAATGAGAACTGCTTTGCAGTGCTCTTAAGGAAATTACCAATCAAGCTTGGTGATCCGGGTCGTTTTCTTATCCCTTGCAATTTCCCAGGAGTAGAGAATTGCATGGCCCTAGCCGATCTAGATGCCAGTATTAATCTCATGCCTCTAAGTGTTTGGAAGCAATTATCTCTCCCAGAGCTTGTCCCCACCAAAATGACTTTGGAATTATCCAATCGTACGGTTGCTTATCCAGTGGGGATAGCCGAAGATGTCATTGTAGGAGTCGACAAATTCACCTTCCCTGCTGATTTTGTTGTCGTCGACTACGAGATGGACCCCCGTGTACCACTTATTGTTGGTCGTCCATTCCTTAGGACCGGTCGCACTCTCATTGATGTTGAAGCCGGTGAGCTTATCATGAGAGTGGGTGACGATAAAGTAGTCTTCAACATGGGAAAGTTGTCTAAACAACCTTATTCCAACGAGAGTGTTAATTGTATTGACGTTCTGGATGAGGCTTGTGAAGCACACTTTATTGATGCTTGCAACAGTATTCCTTCCTCTCTTCCCAATGTTGAGACCATGTCCTCTATTGATTCATCGTTGTCTCTATTTGGAGATAGTGATTTATTCTGGAACAATCTTGAAGATACCATGGGAGATGTGACCTTATCTACTGATGCTTCTCCCATCGATGGGGATGAAGATATGAATTTCTTTGACAATCTTCTCACCGAAGACAATCCTTCTCCTCCATCTCCCACGGTTATTGCTATCGATGCCACGACTTTGGAAACGCCTCCCGTCGAAAATCCTCCGGATTTGGAACTTAAGGAGTTGCCGCCCCATCTCGAGTATGCGTTCCTTGAAGCAGAGAAGAAGTCACCCGTCATTATCGCTAAGGACTTACAAGAAGAAGAGAAAACTCGTCTCATCGCTGTGCTTAAAGCTCATAAGAAGGCAATTGCTTGGAAAATTTCCGATATCCGCGGAATTGATCCGAACTTTTGTACTCACAAGATTCTCATGGAAGATGACTTCAAACCCACAATCCAGAGCCAAAGAAGGGTTAATCCTAAAATTCATGACGTTATCAAACAAGAGGTTATCAAACTTCTAGATGCCGGCTTGATCTACCCTATTTCGGATTCGCCGTAGGTAAGTCCCGTCCATTGTGTGCCCAAGAAGGGCGGAATAACCGTTGTTCCCAATGAACACAACGAGTTGATTCCCACTCGTCTCGTTACTGGGTGGAGAGTTTGTATTGATTATCGCAAGCTCAATGATGCCACGAGAAAAGACCACTTTCCTCTTCCCTTTATGGATCAAATGCTCGAGCGTCTAGCTGGTAATGACTATTACTGCTTCTTAGACGGTTTCTCCGGGTATTTTCAAATTCCCATCGATCCCAAGGACCAAGAAAAGACCACATTCACTTGTCCCTATGGAACATTTGCTTACAAACGCATGCCTTTTGGTTTATGTAATGCTCCTGGGACATTCCAAAGGTGTATGATGGCTATCTTCCATGACATGGTGGAAGACACTATGGAAGTATTCATGGATGATTTCTCGGTCTATGGCGATTCATTCTCTGCGTGCCTTGCCAATTTGGAACGTATGCTCAAGCGCTGCAAAGACACTCGCCTAGTTCTGAATTGGGAAAAATGCCATTTTATGGTAAAAGAAGGCATCGTCCTAGGACACAAGATCTCGAAAGCCGGTCTTGAAGTAGACCGTGCTAAAGTCGATGTTATCGCTAAGTTGCCTCCACCTTCAACCGTGAAGGGTGTGAGAAGTTTCCTGGGTCATGCGGGCTTCTACCGTCGATTCATCAAAGATTTTTCTCAAATCGCTCGCCCGATGACCCACCTCTTGGAAAAAGATACTCCTTTTATCTTTTCCAAAGAGTGTCTTGAAGCCTTTGACTCGCTTAAGGATAAGCTTACTAAGGCACCCGTCTTGGTCACCCCCAATTGGGAGCTGCCTTTTGAGTTAATGTGCGATGCTAGTGATTTTGCTATTGGAGCGTTTCTTGGACAAAGAGTGAACAAACAATTCCAACCGATCCATTACGCTAGCAAGACAATGACAGGGGCACAATTGCATTATACGACAACCGAAAAAGAGCTTTTAGCTGTTGTCTATGCTTTTGAAAAATTCCGCCCCTATCTTGTCCTTTCCACCACCATTGTGTATACCGATCATTCCGCGCTGAAGTACTTGTTGACAAAGCAAGATTCCAAACCAAGACTTCTTCGCTGGGTTTTACTGCTCCAGGAATTTAAAATCGAAATTCGCGATAAAAAAGGAGCAGAAAACCTAGCCGCGGATCATCTCAGTAGACTTGAGGATCCTTACCAGGGGGCTCATCCGAACAAAGAAATCAATGATTCTTTTCCCCTGGAGACCTTAATGTCTATCAACTCGACTGCTGATGAAACCCCGTGGTTTGCGGACATTGCAAACTACTTGGCGGGTGGAATCCTCGTTGACGGGTTAACATCCCAGCAAAAGAAAAAGTTCTTCAAAGACATCAAGACTTAATTTTGGGATGACCCGTATCTTTTCAAACAATGTGCCGAATTGATTATTCGCCGATGTGTTGATGGACCGGCAGCTTTCGAAATCCTTGATGCTTGCCACAAAGGACCCACTGGTGGTCACTTTGGTCCCAACTACACCGCCAAAAAAGTGTTTGATTCAGGATTTTATTGGCCCTCCATTTATCGTGACGCTCACGATATGGTTAAAAAATGTGATGCTTGCCAGAAACAAGGCACGATCACACATAAAGACGAGATGCCTCAGAATTTCATTCAAGAGTGTGAAATCTTTGATGTTTGGGGTATCGACTTTATGGGGCCATTCCCTTCATCTAAAGGAAACAAATACATCCTTGTTGCCGTTGACTATGTCTCCAAGTGGGTTGAAGCCAAAGCTTTACCTACTAATGATGCAAGGGTGGTTTGTAACTTTTTGAAATCGCTGTTCGCTCGATTCGGCGTTCCTCGTGCTATTATCAGCGACCGCGGGACTCATTTTTGCAACGATCAATTTGCAAGAGTCATGGCAAAGTATGGTGTCAATCACCGTCTTTCCACCGCTTATCATCCCCAAACCAATGGGCAAGCCGAGATATCCAATCGTGGATTGAAACGAATTTTGGAGCGTACTGTGGGAGAGCATCGTGCCGCGTGGGCCGATAAGTTAGATGATGCTCTGTGGGCTTTCCGTACTGCTTACAAGACCCCGATCGGTTGTACACCTTATCGTCTTGTGTACGGGAAAGCATGCCACCTTCCCATCGAGCTGGAGCATAAGGCGCACTGGGCCTTGAAGTGGGCTAACTTCGACATCAACAAAGCCGGTGATCATCGTAAGATTCAACTCAACGAGCTCAATGAACTGAGGAATGAAGCTTATGAGAACTCGCTGATCTACAAAGAAAAGACGAAGATCCTCCATGACGCAAAAATCAAGAACCGAGAGTTCCACGTTGGTGATCAAGTCTTACTTTTTAACTCTCGGTTGAAGATCTTCTCTGGCAAGTTGAAGAGCCGCTGGTCTGGTCCATTCACCGTCGCCAACGTCTTTCCGTATGGGACCATTGAGCTTTCTCAGCCAAATGGGCCAAATTTCAAGGTGAATGGCCAGCGTCTGAAGCTGTACTTTGGTGAGGACATCTCTCAGGAGATGATTCCATCCCTCACCACGTTCCCCATGAACTAATTTTGGGTCGAGTCAGGCTCGTGACTCGGTCATCAAAAACAAGCGCTCCTCGGGAGGCAGCCCGAGTATCTATCCTTTTACGTTTTAACCTCCTAAGTGTAGGGGGCCTGCATAGGTGTTTGTATTTGTGTGGTGATGTGATTACAGGGATAAGTACACTCTTGGAAACTTTGAAGAACCGTGCTCCCGCGTTATCCGAAATCCGGTTCTATCTCTCAACTATCGTGATTCAATTTTCTTCATACTTACATTTGAAATTGATCACTTTAGTCGTCTCTTCCTTAACTCGAGTTAACCAACGTGTACAATGTCATAAGTGTAGGGGAAACTTTTCCCACATGCTTAAACATTGAGGACAATGTTTATCTTAAGTGTAGGGGGGACTTCTATCGAAGTTTTAAGTGGACTTTTCCATGAAAATGCCTTCATTTAACCAGAAAATCCTATTTTCAACATTTTTCAAATTTTTAATTAACTTTGGCCATTTAGTCGTAATTTTAAAATTTTTATCGTTGCTTTCATATGTATATATCCCGCAATAAAGTCAAAAATATTAATAAGTGGTGTAGCTAGTTTAGAAATCTTTGACATATTAGGCCCGTTGCGTTTATTTTGACTCAACCCGAATAGACTTATCCAAGTTTATTCTAGCTAGTATCCTTAACCATGTAGACCTTAATTGGTTTATTAGGCTAAGTGTCCACGAGTCTCATTACTTGAGATTTTAAATTGTGGAGGACGAGAAATGATAGAGTCAATTATAAGTCGGTGTTCTTGCGCAAGCTCACTTGGTGTAATTATTTGCCTATTCTCCCATCACTTGCTAAAAATTTATCTGCAATAAGTAAGGTCTTACGATTTGAAAAGTTACTTAGCTTCTAGCCCAAGATCGTTTAAAAGTTGCTCGGTAATGACGAGAGTTCATAGCCAAGGCATAACTTATGAAGCGGGGCGCGAAGATTGGCGAGTCCGAAAAGGCCCTAACAAGGCATGAGGATTCAATTTTATTGCTGACGATCCAAAGTGATGTGAAAAGCATTATTCCCTAAATCAATATGAAGGATCAAGACTCACGACGAAAAGCAATCAACTCCCATAAAGATCATGGAGAAGTCTATCCAAAAAGACCCTAACAAGGTATGAGGATAAATAGATCCAAGTCCGAAAAGGAGGCGGATCGTTGTATCTCAAAATCCCAATTAGAGATTGAAGAATAATCATGAAGTCGTGGTCAACAAAGTTGGAGTACCCCTCAAAAGTCTCCAAGTGAAGAAACTCTATTACGATGAGAAGACCATTATCTCAAGAACGTCTCTCAAGATATGAAGTATGAAGTACATGCCAAATATCGGCCCGAGAAAGGTCTCAAATCGCGAACCAAGTTATGCCAAGATATGAACTTTTTGATATCCCGAGAAGCAGTTTTAAAAGATTTTGTCCTTTAGCTAACTATTGATCAAATCGTCCTACTTTGCTTTCAGCCCTAATAAACTATCGAAATAAGTCCAAAAATGCATCTTCATGATCATTCTAAGACAAAAATAAAATATAAGAGATACACCTAGGAATAAGGGAGTCTAAGCATTTAATTAAGCCATGTGCGTAAGTGTCTGAATTGCTAACTTATAATAACAATGATATCGTTTTTAAGCTTAGTTTGGGGAACGTGAAACTTGAGGGTGATAAATCTTCGCAGCACCGAAGCCCTAATGTAAGTCCTCGATCTCTTTGCAAGATATTTCCACATAGCTAATTTCTATCTTTTTGTTTACTTTAAAGTTTCAATTTCTCTTAGTACTTTAATTTTTGTTTAGTAGTATTTCAAATAAGGCCAAGGTTGATTGATCATAAGAAAAGTGTAAATGTGCTTTGTCACTAAGCATTGCATGAGGGCATGGCAATGGTTAAGTGTAGGGGATTTGATAGGTGTGAAAACACCCATCCTTTTACCACTTAATTCTGGCTAAAACAAGACCAAAACACGTATTTAATATCATTTGTTTGGAATTATGCGTGGTTTTTGTGTTTATTATGTTTTCAGAGTCAACCGGATGATTAATGAAGAAAACATGGGATTGCACGGGTTTTATCGAGGAAAAAGACTCAAAACAAAGTCTATTGTCCAAGAGATGCAAAAGATTTGAAGTCATGGTGCCTATTTGAAGATTTATTGAAGAATAGAGCCAAAGATGAAAGATCTATATATATTTCGAAGAACTTGAATCTATTAAATAAAAGATTATAAGACGAGTTGGAATTATTCACCGACACTTCTCAAATCCAAGTCGGAAACGTTTATCTAAAGACGCATGAAGACTAAAGAAGAAAGAAGAAAAAGAAGCCCGAATCAAAGCCCAATCAAGAGCCCATCAACACCATACACACGCCTATATAAAGCCTTCACCTCACAAATTTTCACACACTTAGTTTTAGTTTTTAGTTTTTCTCTCTAGTTTTAGAGAGAGAAAGTTTAGAACTTTCTCTCACAAGATTTCATCTTTTTCTCTTTCAAATTCAAACTTTGTATTACTTTTTCATTAATCAAGTTCAAGTTTTTAAGTTTTAATCTTTAATCTCATCCTTCCTTTCTTTTACTTTAATTGATTTTGGTACAAATCTCGTATGATCCGTGTTGTTCATCTATGATTTGTGCTTAAAAAGTTGTTAACTTTTTATGTTTCCTTAAGTTTTTACATAAATAAGCTTTGAGATCCTTGTTCTTATTGGCTTATTTGATGATTTAGCTTATTTACTTTTTGAAGTTTTTATGAAAAGTTCATCTTTTTATTGATTTGAGTTAAAAGTTGTTTACTTTGAGTTAGAAAAGTTGTTTTTAGTGCTTATTTGATTTGTATTTCATTGGATTCGAGCTAGTTAGGGAGTTAGCTTATTCAATAAGCTTATTTCCTTGCTTTATTTTCGGATCAGCACCATTTTCGGAAAGGGAAACCCCCTTTTCCGATCCAGTCATTCCGATCAGCAGCTCCCCACCCTTTCCGATTGAGTTCAATCGGAAAAGGGTTTAGTTTTCCGATTGATAGAAATTTGAATATTCCGATCTACCTATTTTCCTAAGATTCCGATTGAGCAAGTTTTAGTATTCCGATTGATGCCTCTTACCACTTTCCGATTGAGCATTTTAACATATTCCGATTGTTGCAAGTGCCTGGATTCCGATTGTAACAAGCTTCAAGTATTCCGATTGGACAAGTTTCCAAGTATTCCGATTGATCCCCTTTGGTTCCTTATTCCGATCACGTACCACTTCATACATTCCGATCAATCGATCGGAATAACATTCCGATCACCCCTTTTTATGGTTATTCCGATTGAGTTGTTTTGCTTTGTGCCGTTCTTACTTTCTTTTAGTACTTTTCAATTAAGTTCATAGTTTTGCCAAGTTTTCCAAGAGTTAGTTTTTATTGAGTGTTCATTTATTTTATATTAAAATCTTTAAGTTTTCAACATTTATTTTTAAACTCGTTTCTTACTTTAATCTTTCAAGTCTTCAATTTTACTCCTCGACACTTAATCTCTTGTCATTAGTTTAAAATAGATAAACAAACCAACCACTTTTTATTAACCAAGAACAAATCATTCCACTTAAGGTCGAGACCAATTCGAGAGGATATCGAGAGAACTGAAATCTGAACCCATTGAAAAACATAAAATCACATGTCTGCAAACGATCTCCTTCACGTACACACTGGCCAGCTTTTCCATACTGTCCGTCTTCTTCATAGGTAAGAAATGAGCAGATTACGTCAATCTATCCACTATTACCCAAATCATATCACATCCACTAGGAGTTCTGGGTAAACCCGTCACGAAATCCATAGCGATTCTCTCCCATTTCCATTCTGGGATCTCTGGTTGTACCAACAGCCCAGACGGCTTCTTATGTTCGGCTTTAACCTTCGCACAAGTCAACACTTACTAACGTAACGAGCAATATCCGCCTTCATATTCGGCCACCAATAGACTTTCTTCAGGTCATGATACATTTTATCCGATCCAGGATGTATCGAGTACTTCGACTTATGAGACTCGTTCATAACCCTTACGAGATGCGTCACAATACACTACAAAGTCTTCGGTTCCTTCAGGTAATGACAATATCGGTGCGGAACATAACTTGTCCTTGAGCGTTTTGAAAGCGAATTCTTCCTCATCTCCCCATTCATACACCCTATTCTTTTCGGTAAGCTTTGTCAATGGCTTCGCAATCAACGAAAATCCTTCAATGAATCTCCGATAATACCCAGCTAAACCAAGGAATTGTCGAACCTCAGTCGGCGTTGTCGGTGCCGACCATTCCCTGATCGCTTCGACCTTGGCGGGATCCACGCAAACTCCTTTGCTATCAATTTCGTGACCAAGGAATTGCACAGACTCTAACCAAAACTCACACTTAGAGAACTTCGCATACAGCTTCTCTCTCTTCAGCAGATCCAATATCTTTCTAAGGTGCTTCTCGTGCTCCTCCTTACTCTTAAAGTAAATAAGAATATCATCAATAAAACAATGACAAACTTATCTAGATACGGCTTGCATACACGATTCATAAGGTCCATGAATACAGCAGGCGCGTTTGTCAACCCAAACGGCATTACTCGAAATTCGAAGTGTCCATACCACGTACAAAAGGCAGTTACAGGAATATTCTCCTCTCTCACACGCAGTTGATGATACCCTGATCTCAAGTCGATCTTTGAGTATACACAGGAACCTTGCAGTTGATCAAACAAATCGTCAATCCTCGGTAATGGATACCTATTCTTAACCGTCAGCTTGTTGAGTTCTCTATAGCCAATACACATCCGAAATGAACCATCTTTCTTCTTCACAAACAACACTGGCGCTCCCCATGGTGATGAGCTCGGCCTAATAATTCCTTTATCCATCAACTCCTTCAGTTGATCCGATAACTCCTTTAACTCAGATGGTGCTAATCGATAGGGTGCACGCGCAACCGGCACAACTCCTGGAACCAAATCGATTCGAAACTCGACCTCACGGGTAGGTGGTAAACCCGGCAACTTGTCTGGAAAAACTTCCGGATAGTCGCAGATTACAGGTACCTCTTCAATCCTCGCCTCTAAATCACCATCACTCGAAACTTGTGCCAAAAACACATCGCATCCATTTTCTACGTACTTCATTATTTTCAAACAAGAAATCACTTTCAAACGAGAAGTGCATTCGTCTCCCTTCACAGTCAAGACTTTATTCCTCAACAGGATCTGAACTAACCTCTCTCCACAGACGATCACAGCAATGTGCGCCATCAGCCAATCCATTCCCACGATCACATCAAACGATCCTAGCTCTATAGGCATTAAGTCAATTTCAAAAGCGTAATTTCCTAACTTCAAGGTACACCCTTTCAGTATAGAATTCGTACTAACGATTTTCCCATCGGCTAACTCCACGTTATAACTAGTCGCTAACAATACCGGTTTTCTATCGATATGACGACTAAATTTAACATCTATGAAACTCTTGTCGGAACCAGAATCAAACAAAATACTAGCATAACAAGCGTCTAGCAAAAACGTACAGGTAACCACGTTAGGACCCTGTGGTTTATCAACCGTCCCTACTTGATACACGGCAGCAGCATTGTTACCTCCTTGCTTGTTTCCTGCCTTCGGGCAATTTCCTTGCTTATGGCCTCTTTCTCCACATCCAAAACAACCCATGGCTCTCGTAGCATTCGCCCCAGTGGCTACCCCCTTTGTTCAGCAATCAGACATCCTGTGACTCGCTTTTCCACATTTGCCGTACGCAGGCGGGCAACTCCCTACATGGTACAAGTTGCATCGACCGCAGTGGGGATTCACCTTCGCTCCTCTGGGGTTTGTCACAGCTCTCATCCCTTCATTCCTTCGCTGGTTGAACTGTTGATTGCGGTTCTGACCACTGTTGTTTCGGTTTCCACCTCGGCTTTGACCCTGGGATTGATTGCTCTGCGCCGTCTCCCTCTTCCTCTTATTTCCTTCAGCAATGAAGTTCTTCTTGTCTTGGAGTTTGACATCCATCAACGCGTGAGCCATCTGGACCGCTTCATCAAACGACCCAGGTTTAGACGAAGTCGTCTCACCCTTGATATTACTGGACAGACCTTTGATGTACTGTTTCATCTTCTTGTTATCATCGGCAAAGGTGTCTGGACACAAAAGGCTTAGTTCATTAAACCTCATGGTGTAAGCAGTGATATCATTGTTCTTCAAATTCAGGTGCCTCAACTCATCTTCCAATTGACCTAACTCCTCTTCAGGACAGAACTTCTTGGTCAAAAGAGCTTTAGTAGCAGTCCATGTTCTTGCATTCGCTACTGCTAACCCAACAGTGGCTACTTGGGTGTTCCACCAACTCAATGCATCGTCAAGAAAAGTAGCAGCCGCAAACTTGACCTTGTTCGCTTCTGAACAACCACTAATCTCGAAAGTACTTTCGACCTTTACTAACCATCTCCTAAGATCTAGAGCTCCACCAGTTCCACGAAATTGCGTGGGACCACATTTTATGAAACTAGAGTAAGTACACTCTCTTGGGGCTTGTTTTCTCCCCACATTTCTGCCCTGGTCTGGGTTCCTCCCTGCTCGATATGCTTCTAGCGCATTCGCAATGGCTTCCTGAATCATCGTGTTCACACGGTCGGCGGTTAGTTTTGGAGGCATGGTGCGTTATCAAATACACCTCTCTGCAAAGACAGTGAAAATAGAAAAACAATGTAAGTATACACATCAAGATTAAGATGGATTTCTCTTTCAAGACATAATATAAATACAACAACACATCACTACAGAGTTACTAATATTCATCAATTCACATCACAAAAGATCAAATTAAAGACATATCACAGATCATGAAAGGTAAACATGGATTGTATTGATAATCAACCAAAATTGTGACAAGTATTGCCACTACAACCATTCACCATAAAACTTAAGTCCTCAAGTTTTTCGTCACAATGCCATCATACAAAAGTCTAAAATAGTTCTATTACAACGATCAAAGATAAAATACAAGACAAGCAACTAGTCATGTGGTGATCCACACGACCTCTTGGATGGCGGTTCATCATCATCTTCCTCGGGTTCCTCGTCGCTATCTTCCTCGGGTTCCTCGTCGCTATCTTCCTCGTCCACTTCATCCATCTTCCTCTTTCCTTTGTCGTTCGGCCCACATTCGGTCGCCTTCTTCGTCCCTGACGTAGACCCACACTCAACCGCTACATGATTTCCCACAGTGATACAAACACCTCTGGCAGGTGGCTGGATCATGAAGTCATTAGCTTCCATTTCCAAGTCGTCCACAAATCTCCAATCTGGGGGCAAGGACGCTCTCACTCGATGCTCCCAACTCTGCATCCTAGACAATCTCGCTTGATCAAGACTGGCGCTCAAGTTCGCGATCATCGATCTTAGACTGTTGATATCACTCTTGTTTGCATTTCCATCATACTCAATCCTTGAAGTTCTTGCCAATAATCTTTGGTGTGCTCTTTCATTCTTATCAAACCTCTTAATTACCCTGGTCTCCACCACAAACCGCTCATACATCAACCTATCCATCCTCCTCAAACGACCTTCGGGATCCCAGTAGTGTCTTGGTCTCGGAAAGTAGACCCTCGCGATATTCTCATGAATAGATTGTGATTTAGATGAATTGCTGGATTCTGCACCACTCCCATTACTTACTCGAACAAACCCTGGCACTGTCCTCAAGTAGTCCTTACAATTGTCCATCGGGCGACGAAAGGGTTGCTGCTCATATCGGTCGGTCGGAGGCACTTCATAACCCTTTGGCGAATTTGGAGATTGAAATAAATCAGGTTCGGTCTGACCGACAGCATTCTCAGGAATTCCATCATCCACCGGTTCCTCGGGCTCTTCCTCAGAATCCTCACTACCATCGCTACTGATACTGAAGTTGTCCACGTCACTTTTGTCACTGTCATTTCCCGGCTCTGCCTCTTCTTCTGGAGCGATCCATCCATTGTCATTATCCGGCGGGTTCGGAGGAAACGGTCCCCCTTCGTGACCTACGACATAAACGTCTCCATTACCATTAGGCGGTACCTCGGCCATTCCTGCAATAACAGAGAATTTTGGAGGGTAGGTAAGATAACTATGCAATATTTATAAATACATGCATGCAAATGCAATGCAAAGGTGGTACACATACCCAAAATGCGATAATATGATGCTCATGCATAAGTAATACAAGAATTACGGTGTCGGGTACTCCACGTATAATTTCAACGTTTACATATAGTAATTTCCATATCTACGTAATAAATACCCACATATATACTTCAACTCAAAAGTATACATCAAATGCCATGAATACAAAAATAAACCTTACCGGAGCCATGCAGGATAGTTGTGTGTGCTTGGACAATTTCTTACGACACCAAAAGTTATAGTTTAGGAATTTTCAAAACGACCTAGTTCTCTATAACTCATGGCTCTGATTACCAATCTCTAACACCCCACCAAATGCTATGCGCAGCGGAACTACAACATTTGGGTGCTAGGCAGTTATCATCGCACACAAGATATATCGAACGACTCCAAAGAGACGTCAAATTCAAACTTAAATTAAAAATTGTTGAAAAGTTACATGTCTACGGTTTTCCAACCCCAAATGATACAACAGAGTTTTGCGTTTCGGTCCCCATGAATCTCAACCCCAAAAGTTACAGTTTTCACAACAACATGACATCAAAGTTAAAAATGTTTAAGTAATATCGGGAGGAAAAACAAGTAGACTCCAAGCTCCACACACAACATCCATCCAATGCACGCTCTATGCTACACTTCAGCGGTTACCTGAAACACATGCTAAATTTGGTCAACGAAAACGTTGAGTGGAATTCATAGGTTTTACAATTCATTTTGAACATATGTGAAATAAAAACCATTCACGATCATTCATAGACTTGTCGATCAAACAATCTATATTCAAGGTACTGACAATTGTGTTTAAGCTCATGACACTAAACCGTTAACTCAATCACCCGCGTAATAATTACCGGCGTGATTCAGATGAAACCAGTGCCCTACTAAGGCATCAGTTGCAATTATACCTTATCTCTTATCACAAATTATCCGTCCGCAGGGGGTATCAACGTACTAGCCCTCGTCTCGGATAGGGTAGTCAACCCCATAGTACTATCACTTTGTATAAGCGGCTATTTCTAATCCACGCTAGGACTAAACAATAGTTAATAGTTCATGAATTTAGGGCCTTTTGCAACTAGGTACTCAACACAATTTCAAGGCAACATTCGGGTCCAACAATCATTCATGACATATGTTTATTTTGAAAACTAGCATGCATTTCCCTCGCGGGTAAAACAGTTTGAAATAATAATAAGCGAGGCTATAAATTCACACCTTATATAACAAGTAGTCGATAGTTCGAGTGACGGTTACTGACGACGATGAGGATGCCCGGGTAAATCAACACCTATCAAACCAAATAACGCGTAATGAGTAATCTCATTTATAAACCTTATGGTACTGTATAAAATACATACATATTAGTCACTTGTGATAATTACAACTCACGCCAAAACAAAACAAACAAGTGTTACTCGTTTTATACCATTTGTCCTTATTATTAACGTTATTCATTTTTACACATTTTCGCTGATACTTACCAAAAGTACGGACTGTTTTACTATACTTAACCCTTTTTATAAAATTTGAGAAAATTCACAAAAATACTTTAAGACCTGTAGAAAACACATATTTAATCCCAATAAAAGTTTTCGCTTTTACGACTCGTTATTCAACACTTTTCCAAAACTACGTTTTTCGGACTGAAATTGTACTTTGACCAAGTCGGACTCATTTGACCCGTTTAAAATACTCCATTGACCCATTTGACACCTAAGTCTCATAATAGACTCAAATATGCAGGTTTGAGACCAAAATTCAACCTTTGACCATTCACCAAACTAAACCTATAGTCCCCGGGATTTGACCTAAAACCAAGCATAATTTCGGATTATGACGGTTTTCATCTCCCGATACACGAATTTCAAAACGTCGTAACTTTTGACTCGTTAGGAGTCGTAAGCTATATCTTATACTAAATCGAAGCTAAGAAGATGCTCTACAACTCTATCCTAATCACAAGACCTGTTTTCAAAATAATTTTTACGAAAACACCTCAAACTTTCTGCCTAAAATTACCTATACCAAAATCATACCAACGCTCATTTTCAAACCCATTTACCAACACTAGACATCATCCTAAGTACTCCTAATCATATCCAAACATCATTTTCAGTCCTAAACTCCTATTGATCAATATCCTCATAAAACCCAAATCATAAAAACAAACATGCAATTGGATATACCCATCTAAAAACATGTAAACATATGATTAAACACAAAATCAAACATCAAAACATTAACCCCCATGATCCCCAAACACCCTCCTTTGTGCCGTGGGGTTTGGGTGATCAAAACCCATCAACCAAATTGATTTTGGTTGATTTGTTTGGTGTTCTAGCATCATTCTAACATGAATTAAACATGCAAATGCTCAATTAACATCCAAATGAACTTTTGAAAAATCTTTAATTTTTGGAAAAAATTTTGTTAATGCATGTCGGGATTAACCATGGATTAACACTTACTAAAGGATTTTAGAAGGTGGTCTTTGATTGAAATTAATCAAAACCCAAGAAAAATTGAAGTAGTGGTGGTGGTGGTGTGTTTGGCCGTCGGCCTAGAGAGAGCAAAAGGGTGGGTTTGATTTTTTTTTCTTTGAAAATGTTATGTGTGTGTATGTTTGTTTCCTTTTTGTGAAATGGGAGGGACCAAAGGTGCAATTTAAGCTTTCTTTTGGCCTCAAGTAAAACGACTCTAAAACTTTACGGGATTGACTCACTAGTCATTTTAGAAAATTTTACGGGAGTCGGGAATCATCCCAAACACTCCAAAATACTTTTAGGACACTTTAAATGTACCCGGAAAGCAATAAAACTCACCCGACTCGACTTAACACGAACCGTAAGTAAAATTCTCGAAAAATTACAATATCGATAAAACGAAAATAATTATAGAAACTTGGGCATCCATCGGGATCGTATTCGTCATCGTCCTTTGATAGGTGTGTAAACACCCATCTTTTCTACCACTTAATTACAATAATAACCGGACCAAAAACGTGTATTTTATGTCTTTTATGTCGGAATTATGCGTGGTTTGTGTTTTTGTTGTGATCTAGGGTGAAAAGGTGAAAAGTGGAGAAAACACGGAAATTCACGGGTATTTACGGACTTTTATTGAAGAAAAGGATGAAAGACGAAGTCAAGAAGTCAAAAGTGCAAAAAGAACGGAAGTCCACAACCAATTCTGAAGATTTATCGAAGAAAAAGTCAAAAGACGGAAGTTTATCAAAAGCCGAAGAATTCAAGTCTATTTTATTGAAGAAATTAAAGACGAATTCAAAGAAATCACGAAGCCAAAAGTCCCTTAAAATCCAAGTTTAATGAAGATTAGAAGAAAAGGACTAATTATGCAATTAATGAAGATTAAAAGGAGGAGGGACTTAATTACGCAATTAAGAGAAAAGGAAAGAGGGGAGGAAGCTTCCTAATCCTCCCCTATATATAGATTAGGCTTGTTTACATTTCATTGTTGTTGGCTAAGTGTGACAATTAGCTCTTCCATCATTTAAATACCTTGTCATTTACTTTTATTGTCAAATTTAAATACCTTGTCTTGCACCTTAAATTCATTTAATTTCAAGTAAGTGTTCCTTTAATTATTGTCAATCTTTACTTTATCTTGTCAATCTCTCATCTACCTTTCTTAATCTTTGATTTGTTGTGTTTATGTTTATGTTCATGTTCATGCTTTTATTTTAATCCAAGTGGTTTTTGATTATTGTTGTTAAAGTTGTTTGATTTCGTGTTTTTAATTGTGTGTTGATGTTACTGTTGATTCGTTACTATTTTTATTGAATTGTTTGTGTTTGATTTTGGTTAGTTTTTGTTTAGATCTGCTGTTACTGTATCTCCTTGTTCTTCGGGAGTGTTTGCTTTGTTTCTGATCTTTCCAGGAAAAGTTCCGAACCAAGGAGGGAAAGTGCTCATTCGGAACTTCCAAAGTTCCGAATCAAGGTTTCATCCGGAAGATTTTTGGGTCAGCAAAACTTCCGAGTCAAGGGGCAACTTCCGACTCAAGAGGTGTTCATTCGGAAGTTCTAAACTTCCGAATCAAGGGGCTTCACTCGGAAACTTCCGAATCAAGGGTGACAAAATACTTCCGAGTCAAGGCAAGATTTAGAGTTCCGAATCAGTAAAGTTCCGAACGAAGGATTGTTTTGGATAAGTGACATATTCAGATCAATTTGTTCCGGATCAAGGATTTTGGCAATATTCCAAGCTAAGAAGAATCATTTCAACCG
Organism: Glebionis coronaria; assembly: GCA_025667525.1. NCBI lineage: Eukaryota > Viridiplantae > Streptophyta > Magnoliopsida > Asterales > Asteraceae > Glebionis > Glebionis coronaria. The sequence continues at coordinate 405,428,597 of CM046880.1, forward strand.
AAGGTGACATTCCGGACGAGTGATTGTTCCAAACGAAGGTTTATTCCGAATGAGCTGTATTCAGGTTCTATTTAGTTTTTGTCTTTGATTTTTATCTTCAAGCTTTATTTTTCTGCCTTTTATTTAATTGCACTTTAAGATTATTTGCCTTAGTTTTATTTTAGATTTGCCTTAGTTTTAGTCGCACTTTAAGCTTGCCTTAGATAGATTTAAGTTTACGTCATTTGCTTAAGTGCCTTTTAATTTCAGTCACGTTTTTAAATACTTGCACCTATATTTTAATTAGACTTAGATTTACTTTAAGAGCCCATTTACTTTAATAGTTTTGCACCTTTTAATTTTAAACACTACAACGACACATCTTTGTTCCACCAAAAACAATAGAGTCACATAGAGAGCTTAGATCAATTCGATTAGACCAGAACAACGAACTTTAATTAATCTTTTTAACTAGGTAAAATCTTAGTTATCAAATGGCGCCGCTGCCGGCTCTTTTCGTTAAGATCAACAGTTTTCTGTGAGAGACACGTTGCTTTTTGGGATCCGCTCACTTGTGAACGTTACTTTTCTTGCATAAAAAATTCAAAAAATCATAAAAAAATTAGAAAATTGATAAAAAATCATAAAAGTTAAAAATTTCAAAAATCCAAAAAGATTTTATCTTTCTTGAGTATATATATTATCTTTGTGTTTGGTTTTGTTTTCTTTTTCATTTTCAGGTGTATGCGTACTAGATCTTCTAATTATCAAGAGCCCGAGCCTCAAGAGGATTTAGCTATGGCAGGTGTTAACAACAACAACATTCCACCGAACCTCAATAATAATAATAACAACAATGCTCTTCCACAGCCCGATCTTCGGACCATGGAGGAACTTTGTCAACCAACCATGTTTGGACGAGGAGGACCGATTGCGCCGATGCAAATCAACGCTCCTGAGTTTTCGTTGAAGCACCACATGATTCAGCAAGTACAAACAAACCCTTTTAGAGGATTGCCTGATGATGATGCCAACAAACACCTCGACAAGTTCATTACAATCACCCAAAGCATGAAGTTGCCTGGGGCCACAATGGATGTACTTCGCCTACAACTCTTTCCACATACTTTATCGCATCATGCCGAGAAATGGTTTGATCGTCTCCCGAAGAATTCTATTCACACTTGGGATGATATGACTCAACGCTTTCTTTCGCGCTACTTTCCACCATCCATGGTCACAAGCCTTCGCAATCAGATCAGCGGTTTCATGCAAGATCCCGATGAATCTCTTTTTGACGCTTGGGAGAGATATAATGTCTTGATCGACCGTTGTCCAAACCACAACATGCTCCCTGTGACATTAATCGATACTTTCTACAACGGATTGACTTTTCGAGATCGGGATACGATTAATGCAGCCGCCGGTGGCACATTCATGAAAAGGAGACCCGAGGAGTGTAGAGAGTTAATTGAAAACATGACTACTCACCACAAGAACTGGGATTCCTCTGCTTCTTCAAGGAACAACCCGAGAGTCAATGTTTCTTCTACCTCAGCAAACCCTGAGATGACCGAACTCACCCGCATGATGGCTGAAATGAGCAAAAGTATTATGCTTCTCGCTTCTAACCAACAACAACAACAAGTTAAAGCGGTTGCTAATCCTTGTGAAACATGTGGCGGTCCTCACTCATACACCGATTGTCCTTCGACACAAGGAAATCCGGAAAATGTGTATGCTGCTTACGGTAATTATTCACCGGAAAATTACCAAGCTAGACAACAAGGGGATAGAAATCTGCTGAGCTACCGTTCCAACAACTACCTTTCACCCGATTTTTCTCCTCAAAACCAAAATCCCGCCAACAACTACAATAGAAGCAACCAAATCCCACCTCGTGCTTCTAACCCTTATCAACCACCCACCCAACAACACCCACCCATTAATCCCGATGTTGACACCATCATGAGAACTCAAGGTGAGCAAATCAAGAATCTACATAGCCAAATAATCAATTTGAAAGGAGATATCTTAAAGCAAGGTAATGACATCAGAACCGAGGTTCGTGATAATCTTCAATCCTCCTTCATCACTCAAACAACTGAATTAAAGAATTTGTTGGCTAGTTTCTTGCCCGAAGCTCAACCTTCTTCTTCTTCGGGTTCTCTACCTTCAAACACCGTCACTAATCCGCGAGCTAATGTGAGTGCTATAACTACGCGTAGTGGAATTACCATTGTCGATCCACCTATCCCACCACCATCATCTACACCTCCTCCACCACCATGTATCCCTACTCCTCCTACACCTAGTAGTAGTGCACCATTACCGTCTCCGCCTCGTAATGACGATGTATATCGGAAGGACCCTTCAACATCACAACCTTCACCAACTACACCTTCACCGTCCCCCTATCAACCCAGAATCCCATACCCTTCTTGCATAGGCAAGACCAACGAGCTAACCAAGAATGAATGTCAAGTATCGAAATATGTGGATATGCTATCTAAAATGACCATCAACATTAGCCTTGTTGAAGCACTTTGCCACATGCCGAAATTTGTCAAAGCATTCAAGGAATTGCTTAGCAAGAAGGAGAAGCTGATTGAACTCGCCAACACACGCTTAAATGAAAACTGCTCTGCAGTTCTTCTTAGAGAACTTCCGGAAAAGCTTGGAGATCCCGGTCATTTTGTGTTGCCTTGCGTGTTCAACAAAACTGAAGAATTTACTGCCCTTGCTGATCTCGGGGCTAGTATTAATTTGATGCCACTGAGTGTTTGGAAAACACTATCATTACCCGACCTCATTCCAACAAAGATGACTCTCGAACTTGCGAACCGCACTCTCGCGTACCCCGTTGGTATAGCCGAAGACGTGTTTATCAAAGTTGACACATGTACTTTCCCGGTCGATTTTGTCGTAGTTGATTATGAAATGGACCCTCGTATTCCTTTAATACTTGGTCGGCCATTCTTGAGAACCGGACGAGCTTTAGTAGATGTGGCCGAAGGTGAGTTAATCTTACGAGTCGGGGATGATTCAAAAGTTTTTAAAATGGGGAAGCTTACAGGCAAAGCCTTTGGAGGACGAGAATCAGTGAATATGATTAATGTGCTCGATGACTTTACCGTCTATGACAATCCTCTATTCGAGTCTTCCACTGATAATCCACTCTTTGAAGATAATGTGGATGATTCTCACTCTACTTTGGACGCTCCTCCCACTTATGATTCTCAACCGGTCTTCGATGCTTATGATGATGATGATTCTAGCTCAGATTCGGATGATTTTGATTATACTTCTGAGTATCCCGAGCTGCCCGCTTTCGATGATTTTGATGAGGCTGATACTCTCTCGAGCGATTCTTCACATGCTGAAGATCCTCCGCCATCACTCGATCCTACCTTGGACGATTATTCATTTGAGGAAGATTTCTCTGAATTTCTCAACACATACTTCCCTCATGAGAGTGATGCTCCTCCTTTGGACTTTGAAGATTATCGTCTTGATCCTACTTTGGATTTGAAAAGCATTTTGTCCAAGGAGAAGAAACCGGTCGACACCGAAATCCATTGCACTTATGATTTGACACCTCTTTGTCCTCCTTCTGAGGACGAGGTTGTGCTTCTTTGCGGATCTTCTTCACACTCGGCTGAGCCTGAGTGCTATTTTCCCCTAAAGGAAAAGGTGTTCGACCCCGGTATTGAAGTCTTTAAGCCATCTCAGTATCCACCTGATGAAATAAAAGGAAAAATCTTTGGAACTATTGAAGACATGCTTGCACCGCACCATACTTGCTTCCACCATGCTCCATCGCTGCTTAAGGGAACCTTGCCACTTCTCTTTTGGCTTGCCTTGTTCGCCTTAAGCTCTTGCTTATTGATGGATGAAAACTATGTCTTTGATCCTGGTGGATATGTTTCATGCTTCTTCCGTTGATGATCAAGGTCGAGTCAGGCTCACGACTCGGTTAACAAAAATCAAGCGCTTCTTGGGAGGCAACCCATGCATCTATCTTTTCGCTTTCTTTACCATAAGTGTAGGGGGGACCCGTTGGTTTGCTTTCCTCTCCTCACTTCTTAATCAGGGATTCGAGCTTCAATGATCCACTCTTGCTGATTCTTGACGACCCGTGATTCCGTGTTCTACTTCTTCCCGGTTCTATCCTAAACTCTTTTCGATTCACTATTTTATATTTTCTCAATATTAAAATAGGAATCTCTTTAGTTTTCTTTTCCTTAGCAAGATTTAAACAACGTGCACAATGTCCTAAGTGTAGGGGAGTTTATTCCCATATGCTTAAACATTGAGGACAATGTTTATCTTAAGTGTAGGGGGACTTCTATCGAAGTTAAGTGGTCTTTTCCTTGTATTTGTCCTCATTTTAACCGGAAAATCAATTTTTCGACATTTTTCAAAATTTTTGATCTATTTTGGCCTATTAGTTTTTCCTTTTGCATAAGTTATTTTATTTCCTTATTAGAATAAATGTTTAAATAAGTGGTTTTAATTTTCAAACGTTGTGAATCTTTTGACTCAATCCGAGTTTACTCTAGCTAGTATCCTTAACGTGTTTAAGTCAAGTTTTGCTAGGCTTTTATATAGGGAGCTATAAAACGCGAAAGTCTTAACTCTCACGGGTTAAGAACAAGAACTTTTCGCAAGTTCCTATAATTGATCCTAGAGAGTCGTTTATCAAGGGAACTTTAAAATGCGATTTCTAAACTTGAAAAAGTCTAAGAATTTGCAAGATCCTATAGGCGACTCGAAAACCCAAAACTTTGATTTAATAGGCTAAGTATCCACGAGTCTCATTACTTGAGATTTTAAACTGTGGAGAACGAGAGATGATAGAGCCAATTATAAGTTCGGTATTCTTTCGTGAATTTATGTGAGTTAATTATAAGCCTATTCTCCCATCGCTTGCTAATAATTTATCTGCTAATAAATAAGGTTGTACGATTTGAAAAGTTACTTAGCTTCTAGACCCAGATCGTTTAAAAGTTGCTCGGTATGGATTAGAGTTCATAGCCAAGGCATAACTTATTGAAGCGGGATGCGAAGATTGGCGAGTCCGAAAAGGCCCTAACAAGGCATGAGGGCTATATTTTGTTGCTAAAGATCCAAAGTGATGTAAAGAATCATTTATCAAAAATCAATATGAAGGATCGAGACACACGACGTAAAGCAAAACTCCCCAAAAGTCATGGAGAAGTATATCCGAAAAGACCCTAACAAGGTATGAGGATAAATAGATCCAAGTCATAAAAGGAGGCGGATCGTTGTATATCAACGTCCAAAATAAAGATTGGAGAAAAATGAAGAAGTCGTGGTCCAAGTATGAATCTCTCAAAACTTCAAAGTGAAGAATTCCTATTATGAAGAGAAGACCATTATTTCATGAACGTCTCTCAAGATTTGAAGTATGAAGTCGCTGCCAAATATCGGTCCGAGAAAGGTCTCAAATCGTGAAGCGAGTTATGCCAAGATATGAACTTTATGAGGTCCCGAGAAGCAGTTTTAAAAGATTTGGTCCTTTAGCTAACTATTGATTAAATCCTTCACTTTATTTTCAGACTAAATAACTATCGAAATAAGTCAAACAATGCATCCTCGTGATCATTCAAGACAATAATAAAATATAAGAGATACACTTAGGAATAAGGGAGTCTAAGTGAGTAATTGGCCCACATGAGTTCGTGTTAGTCTACTAACTTATAATAACAATGATCTCGTTTTTAAGCTTGGTTTGGAGAAAGTGAAAACTTGAGGATGATGATAATTCATGACATTTCCAAAACCCAAGGTATGCTTTTGATTTCTTTATTTTGTATGATTTTAATTTTCTATCTCTTTAATAAAGGCCAACGTGGATTGATTATTATGAAAAGTGTAATCTTGCTTTGTAACTAATGCATTGCATGAGGACATTGCAATGGTCAAGTGTAGGGGATTTGATAGGTGTGTAAACACCCATCTTTTCTACCACTTAATTACAATAATAACCGGACCAAAACGTGTATTTTATGTCTTTTATGTCGGAATTATGCGTGGTTTGTGTTTTTGTTGTGATCTAGGATGAAAAGGTGAAAAGTGGAGAAAACACGGAAATTCACGGGCATTTACGGACTTTTATTGAAGAAAAGGATGAAAGACGAAGTCAAGAAGTCAAAAGTGCAAAAAGAACGGAAGTCCACGACCAATTCTGAAGATTTATCAAAGAAAAAGTCAAAAGACGGAAGTTTATCAAAAGCCGAAGAATTCAAGTCTATTTTATTGAAGAAATTAAAGACGAATTCAAAGAAATCCCGAAGCCAAAAGTCCCTTAAAATCCAAGTTTAATGAAGATTAGAAGAAAAGGACTAATTATGCAATTAATGAAGATTAAAAGGAGGAGGGACTTAATTACGCAATTAAGAGAAAAGGAAAGAGGGGAGGAAGCTTCCTAATCCTCCCCTATATATAGATTAGGCTTGTTTACATTTCATTGTTGTTGGCTGAGTGTGACAATTAGCTCTTCCACCATTTAAATACCTTGTCATTTACTTTTATTGTCAAATTTAAATACCTTGTCTTGCACCTTAAATTCATTTAATTTCAAGTAAGTGTTCCTTTAATTATTGTCAATCTTTACTTTATCTTGTCAATCTCTCATCTACCTTTCTTAATCTTTGATTTGTTATGTTTATGTTTATGTTCATGTTCATGCTTTTATTTTAATCCAAGTGGTTTTTGATTATTGTTGTTAAAGTTGTTTGATTTCGTGTTTTTAATTGTGTGTTGATGTTACTGTTGATTCGTTACTATTTTTATTGAATTGTTTGTGTTTGATTTTGGTTAGTTTTTGTTTAGATCTGCTGTTACTGTATCTCCTTGTTCTTCGGGAGTGTTTGCTTTGTTTCTGATCTTTCCAGGAAAAGTTCCGAACCAAGAAGGAGGGAAAGTGCTCATTCGGAACTTCCAAAGTTCCGAATCAAGGTTTCATCCGGAAGATTTTTGGGTCAGCAAAACTTCCGAGTCAAGCTGTTCATCCGGAACATTCAAAATTCCGGACGAAGGAAAACTTCCGACTCAAGAACCATTCATTCGGAACTTCCAAACTTCCGAACCAGAAAAGCTTCATTCGGAACTTAAAAGTTCCGGATCAAGCACTGTTCATTAGGAACTTAAAAGTTCCGGATCAGTGGGTATTCATTCGGAAGTTTCTAAAGTTCCGAACCAAGAGTTGTTCATTCGGAACTTAAAAGTTCCGAATAAACTTCCGGATCAAGGGGCAACTTCCGACTCAAGAGGTGTTCATTCGGAAGTTCTAAACTTCCGAATCAAGGGGCTTCACTCGGAAACTTCCGAATCAAGGGTGACAAAATACTTCCGAGTCAAGGCAAGATTTAGAGTTCCGAATCAGTAAAGTTCCGAACGAAGGATTGTTTTGGATAAGTGACATATTCAGATCAATTTGTTTCGGATCAAGGATTTTGGCAATATTCCAAGCTAAGAAGAATCATTTCAACCGAAGGTGACATTCCGGACGAGTGATTGTTCCAAACGAAGGTTTATTCCGAATGAGCTGTATTCAGGTTCTATTTAGTTTTTGTCTTTGATTTTTATCTTCAAGCTTTATTTTTCTGCCTTTTATTTAATTGCACTTTAAGATTATTTGCCTTAGTTTTATTTTAGATTTGCCTTAGTTTTAGTCGCACTTTAAGCTTGCCTTAGATAGATTTATGTTTACGTCATTTGCTTAAGTGCCTTTTAATTTCAGTCACGTTTTTAAATACTTGCACCTATATTTTAATTAGACTTAGATTTACTTTAAGAGCCCATTTACTTTAATAGTTTTGCACCTTTTAATTTTAAACACTACAACGACACATCTTTGTTCCACCAAAAACAATAGAGTCACATAGAGAGCTTAGATCAATTCGATTAGACCAGAACAACGAACTTTAATTAATCTTTTTAACTAGGTAAAATCTTAGTTATCATCCTTCTTAAATCGTCAATCGTCAAAATTATAACCTCGAACATCGGTTTCAACCAAAATACTAAAATATATAGCAATTAAAATTTATTAAAAATTTCAAAAATAAGCGTAATTTAGGGTAATGCTGTTGACCTCGGTTCTAGGGTATCACATGTTGTGACCAAAAAGGTTGTCTATCCACCTCAGATAAGCACCTTTGTGCCTGCAACTAGTTCTGCTCCCAAGCAGGTGAAACCTTCTAGTAAGGTAGTGGATAACAATGCAAAACATCATGGTAGTATCAAAAGGGGTGGGCTAGGTTTTGAAAATACTAAGCCAGAATTACCTTTTGGATCTTCTTTGAAAAGAAGAGGATGTTATGTGTGTGGTGGCTAAAGTAATTTTATCAAAGATTGTATTGTGCATGAAGATAGAATTTCTAAACAAAAAGCTGCTAAAAAGGTCACAGTGAAAGGTCATGAGAAAAATGCATAGGGAAAAAGGCAAATGGGACAAAGAGATGACAAACCTAAGTGGGGTCATTCTCAGAGGGTAAATAAGCAAAATAAAATCAATAAAGTTAGTCACCCTCAAACCAACAAAGATTTTGTACCTAGATCAGTACTTATGAAACAAGGTCTGGTACCTTTAATGACAAGTTCTTTAAGTACCGGTAGACCAAAACATGCAAGTACTGCTAGAACTAAAACAAGTACCGCTGGTCTAAAATCTAGAAAACCACAGTCCCACAAACCTTCTAAGAGTCTATTTGAGATTGTTAACCCACCTAGAAATATGCCTTATGTAAAACCAGTGCAAATGTGGGTTCCTGAAGGACAAAAATCATGTGTTCAATCAAGTACTGCTAAAACAGTACTTAAGTCAAGAAAGCCTAGAAACATATATAATTGGAACCATGAAGTGTAAGAGTGTTTGTAGTCTTACTTGTAAAACTACTTATAAAAAACTTAAGTATGTAGGTCCCACACGATCCGAGCCAAATGTGGCTTGGGTCCCTGTTAAAAACTAATGTGTTTTGTGTATGTGCAGGAGCATCTGATTAATGAATTGAAAGACAAAGGTATAGTATATAGTGGATGCTCAAGGCACATGACATGGAACAAAGATTTCCTTGCTGAATTTGAAGAATTCAGGGGTAGACCAATAGCATTTGGTGGAAGCAAAGGCAGGATTACTGGTAAAGGGAAAATCAATACATGAAGGTTGGAGTTTGAAGATGTGTTCTTTGTCAAAGAATTTATGACAATCCTCAAATTTCACTTATGTGTTATAAGCTATAATTGTCTCAATATGAAAATTTGGCTAGAAATTTTTGCTTTATGTACCTTACTTGGTAAGATGAACTGCTTCTCACAACCTGAACTGTCATTACAAAATATTCCTATATGTTGTCAATACATATATCAAGTCTAAGATCTAAAGGTGATCTAATAAGTTCAATATTAACAAGAACATCTCAAATATAACTATAATGCCCTAAATTACCTTAGAAACCCTAGAATCCCTATAAATGAGTTATAAACTCAAGAATGGTAAACTATGAATGAGAATACATATGAATAAGTCATTATGGAATATAAACAAGTTGTAAACTATACTTCGAAGATATAATAACCCTAAGAATGGAAAGAACATACCATACAAAGCTAAGTACAAGTAATTGTACATAATAGTCCAGATCACCACCTAGAAACCTTTGGTAAACAATATTTCAAGCAATGTAATTACATAACATCTATGCACAAGTATAAAAAACAATATACTAATTGTAATCTATCACATAAAGGAAAGTTAATTGATCACAAAATGCTAATATTCACTAATCCAAGGCTAATTACATGTTAAGACCTATTAACCAAGATTAGCATATAAAGTCTATTATACATTGAATTAGAGTCTAATCTTTTGCTATAAATTATAGAACTTAACTATACATCATATTAAGATTATACATTTATTTCAAGTAAAGTTACAAGTTGCTAAAACATAAAGTACAAGTTATCAAAGCATAGTATCATAAGCTCCCATAATTATCCCTAGTATATGATCAACCTATATAAACCCTTAAACTAAAAATGTAGAATCCCTAGAAGTCATAAAAATACTATATAATCCCTAGAATAAGTGTTTATAAAGGTACAAACCCTAATTACCCAAGATATAAAGTCATTAGGATTAATGACCTAAAAACCCTTATATTAAGAAATCTACATGGAATCACTACCTAGTTCTTTTTGGACAAGTCTATAAATATTTATAAGACTTCATTAAGGTTATAAGATTATTTTAAGACAATGTACAAGTACCCTAATGCACAAGGTACAAGATTTCAATGCATGGCTTGTAAATTAGGTCAAAATGGGTATTTTCACCCTTTAGACATGTTTACCTATAATAACTTAATAAAACCAATGTAGAGACTTCATGAACACATTGAGGACAGTGTAGGATGTTTAAATTGAGTTTAAATCAGTAGTTAGTTGAAGGATAATCACATTTACTAAGATTAAACCCTAGATCATTAGAAAACCCTAATCTACAAAAGTATACTTCCCATTTTCACATCAAACCTTTGTTAAACTTCAAACCAAGGACCCAAATATCTTAAATAGAATTTCTATACCCTAATTAAACACTAATCCATCACTAATCACATTCCTAAACTCTTAATCACCAAAATCACAAAGTTACAAGTTACAAGCCCTAGAATTGAACTCGGTTTTATGTTTTCCCTCCAAAAGTCCATTTCAAACCATTCCCTCCCATTTTAAGTTTGAAAAACAGATATTTAGGATGTTTTAAGATATTTTTGCATGTGATTTCAAGTAGGTTCATGATAGGTGTGAAAACACCCATCCTTTACCACTTATTTCTGGCTAAAACTAGACCAAAACACGTATTTAATATCATTTGTTTGGAATTATGCGTGGTTTTTGTGTTTATTGTGTTTTCAGAGTCAACCGGGAGAATATTGAAGAAAACATGGGATTGCACAGGTTTTATCGAGGAAAAAGACTCAAGACAAAGTCTATTGTCCAAGAGATGCAAAAGATTTGAAGTCATTGTGCCTATTTAAAGATTTATCGATGAATAGAGCCAAAGATGGAAGATTCATATATGTCGAAGAACTCGAGTCTATTAAACAAAAGATTATAAGACGAGTTGGAATTATTCACCGACACTTCTAAAAATCCAAAGTCGGAAACGTTTATTTAAAGAAGCGTGAAGACTAAAGAAGAAAGAAGAAAAGAAGCCCGATACCAAAGCCCATTCACAAGCCCATACCACACGCCTATATATAGGACCTTACTTCACAAAAATTAGACTTAGTTAGTCATAGTAGTTTTTAGTTTTTTCATTCTCTCTAGTTTTTAGAGAGAGAAAGTTCTAAACTTTCTCTCACTAGTTTTCATCTTTCTTCCTTTTAATCTCTCAAAGTTAAAACCTTTGTATTTTTCTCTTCATTAATCAAGTTCAAGTTTTTAGCTTTTAATCTTTAATCTTATTCTACCTTTCTTTGATTTTGATTGATTTTGGTACAAATCTCGTATGATCCGTGTTGTTCATCAAGGATTTTATGCTTAAAAAGTTAATCTTTTTATGTTTCCTTAAGTTTCTATACAAATAAGCTTTAAGATCTTTGTGCTTATTGGCTTATTTGTTGATTTAGCTTATTTACTTTTTAATGTTTTTATAAAAAGTTATTTTTTTTACCATTTGATTTATTAGATTGATTATTTGAAGTTTAGATAAGTTGTTATTTATGCTTATTTGATTTGTTTCATATTAGATTCGAGCTAGATTTGGAGTTAACTTATTTTATAGCTTATTTCCTTTGCTTTTATTTTGGATCAAAGTGATATCGGAAAGGGTAAAACCCTTTTCCGATTGGGTCATTCCGACTAGAACTTCACACCCTTATTCCGATCGTGTGATCGGAAAAGGGTTTAGGTTTTCCGATTGTAGCTTGTTTTGGCAATATTCCGATTAGTGCAATTTTTCTAGTTATTCCGATTGAGATCTTATGTGATATTCCGATTTGTGTTGCTTTCATAACATTCCGATTAGTACTAGTTTATAATATTCCGATTGTGCCCTTTTGTCCCTTATTCCGATCAGTATTGATCTCCTTATTCCGATTGGCACTCATTTTTAGTATTCCGATCAGTACTGGTTCCCCACATTCCGATCAACCGCATATTCCGACGAGATTGCCTTGTATTCCGATCAGTGACTATTTTTAAGATATTCCGATCTTACCTCCTTTTAGTATTATTCTAATTTGATGAGTTCATGTTTTTACAAAGTTTTCAAGTGTTAGTTTTATTAAGTGTTCAAGTATCTTTCGTATTTGGCCTTTAAGTTTTCAAACAATTATTTTTAACTTGTCAATTTAGTTCAATCTTTTAAAGCCTTAATTTTACTCTTCGACACTTACTTAATTGTTATAGTTCAAAATAGATAAACAAACCAACTCCTTTTTATTAACCAAGAACAAATCATTCCACTTAGAGCCGTGATCAATTCGAGGAGATACCGAGAAAAATCTGAACCATAGTAAAATCTCTAGTATCAAATGGCGCCGCTGCCGGCTCTTCTCGTTAAGATCAACAGTTTTTTGTGAGAACTTGGATTTTGGGATCCGTTCACCGTGAACGTTACTTTTTCAAAAATTTTCAAAAACACAAAAAATATAAAATTTTTAAAAATCCTAAAAATTAAAAAACATAAAAACCAAAAATATTTTTTCTTTGTTTTTGCCTTGTTAGTTCTTTTGCAGGTGCATGCGTACACGATCAACGTCTTATCAAGAGCCCGAGCCTCTCGATGACTTAGACATGGCCGGTGTACAAAACAACAACAATAACCCACCTCAAAACAATAATAATAACAATAACAATCCACCTTTCAACAACAATAATAACAACAACAATGAGCCTCTACCGGATAATCGCCCGATGATTGAACTTCTGCAAGCACATGTAGATGGTAACAATGATCCAATTGTCATACCCGCGATTGCAGCCAACAATTTTGAGCTCAAATCCGGCTTTATCCAGATGGTCTCTGCTCAACCATTCTTGGGGCGTACCATTGATGATCCACATGACCACATCAAGAGATTCTTGCAACTCACCAATACGGTCAAATTCAATGGGGTTCCACAAGAGGTAATCCGTTTACAACTTTTTCCCTTTTCTTTAGAGGGACAAGCCCGTCATTGGCTTGCTAAGGAACCGCCATAGAGTATTCTTACGTGGACGGATTTGGAGACCAACTTTATCAACTACTTTTTCCCACCCTCTCGTACTACCGCTTTGCGGAATGAAATTATCAATTTTAAACAAAAGTACGATGAGTCATTTAGTGAATCTTGGGACCGTTTCAAAGATCTTTTAAGAAAATGCCCACAACATGGTTTTACCAAAGTGCACCAAATTAACACTTTTTATAATGGTTTAAGCATGAATGACCAAGATTCACTAAACAGTGCCTCGGGGGATAATCTTTTGGCTAAGACATCCAATGCTGCTTGGGATAACATTGAGAATAAGTCTCGTGTGCAAACCAAGAGTGTTCGGACCAATGTCGCTAGTGCTAGTACTAGTGACAGCGATAAGCGACTTGACAAAATCACTGCTCTTCTTGAATCGCTTGCTACCCAAACCGCCAGCAACACCAACAGCATCAACGCTAAAAACGCTAAAGACGCTCAAGTCAATATGTGAGATATGCGGGGGTCCTCACTCTTACACCACTTGTACTGCCACCCAAGACTACCCTTCTGAGAATGTGAATGCAGCATATGGAACCTATCCTCAACCCGCTTATCAAGCTCGTCCTCAAGGTGACCGCAACCTGCTTAGCTACCGTTCGAACAACTATCTCTCACCACCCGGTTTTACTCCTAACAATCCAAACCAACAACAAAACCTCAACCGCCCTCCTCAACAACAACAACAATCTCGTGGACCATACATACCACCTCACAAACAACAACAACCACCTCAAAGAAACAACCAAGTTTACCAGCAACCTGCTTATCAACCACCCACATACAATGCTCCTCCCAACCAACCCACCGCTTTACACCAAGAAGTGGAAACCTACATGAGGACTAACGATGTGATCGTGGGAAATCTTCAGCGGGAAGTGCTCAACTTGAAAGCAGACCTGGTGAAACAAGGGAACGATCTGAGAGCTGATATGAGAAACACTTTGGATAGTCAAACGAATGACTTAAAGAATATGATGGCTAGTTTCTTCCAAGGTAATCAACCCTCTTCTTCGGGTACTCTTCCGAGTAACATTGTTGCGAATCCAAGAGGGGAGATGAAAGCAATCACCACTCGTAGTTGCAAAGGTACCAAGGAACCCGAGCTTCCTATACCTCCACCGGTGATTGTGACTAAGGAGAACGAGTCACCTGCTCCTATTTCTCATCCTTCTCCTTCCCCAATTTCTCCACCTCTTACTTCTACCCCTCCTCCACCCAAGTATGTGAGTGATCCTATTCTCCCAAAGCCTTCCTCTTCTTCCGATATACCTTATCCCTCTAGGTTGAGGAAAGAGAAGCTCAAAAGCAAGGATGATATTCAGGTTTCGAACTTTCTTAAAATGTTTAAACAATTGAATTTCAACATCTCCTTCGCTGAGGCTCTCGCTCACATGCCTAAGTACGCGAAAATGTTCAAAGATCTTCTTAGCGACAAGGAGAAGCTTCTTGATATTGCTAACACCCAACTTAATGAGAATTTCTCTGCAGTGCTCTTAAGGAAATTGCCAACCAAGCTTGGTGATCCAGGTCGTTTCTTAATCCCTTGTAACTTCCCGGGAGTAGAGAATTGCATGGCCCTAGCCGATCTAGGTGCCAGTATTAATCTAATGCCTCTAAGCGTTTGGAAGCAATTATCTCTCCCCGAGCTAGTCCCCACCAAAATGACTTTGGAATTAGCTAACCGTATGGTTGCTTATCCAGTGGGGATAGCCGAAGACGTCTTTGTAGGAGTCGACAAATTCACTTTTCCTGCCGATTTCGTTGTCGTTGACTACGACATGGACCCTCGTGTGCCATTGATCGTTGGTCGTCCATTCTTGAGGACCGGTCGCACTCTCATCGATGTTGAAGCCGGTGAGCTTATCATGAGAGTGGGCGACGATAAAATCGTCTTCAACATGGGAAAGTTGTCTAAACAACCTTATTCATACGAGAGTGTTAATTGTATTGACGTTATGGATGAGGCTTGTGAAGAACACTTTATTGATGCTTGTAAAAATATTCCTACCTCTCTTCCCAATGTTGAGACCGTTTCCTCTATTGATTCGTCACTGTCTTTATTTGGAGAAAGTGATTTCTTTTAGAAAGATCTTGAAGCCACCATGGGAGATGTGAACTTAGCAAATGACGATTCTCCCACCGATTGGGATGAAGACATGCATTTCTTTGAAAACCTTCTCAAAGAAGACAATCTTTCTCTACCATCTCCCACGGTTATTGCTATCGATGCTCCGACTTTGAAAACGCCTCCCATCGAAAATCCTCCGGATTTAGAACTTAAGGAGTTGCCACCCCATCTCGAGTACGTGTTCCTTGAAGAAAACAAGAAGGCGCCTGTCATCATCGCGAAGGACTTGAAAGATGAAGAGAAATCTCGCCTCATCGCCGTGCTTAAAGATCATAAGAAGGCAATTGCTTGGAAAATTTCCGACATCCGCGGAATTGATCCGAACTTTTGTACTCACAAGATTCTCATGGAAGATGACTTTAAACCCGCAATCCAGAGCCAAAGAAGGGTTAATCCTAAAATTCATGACGTCATCAAACAAGAGGTTATCAAACTTCTTGATGCCGGCTTGATTTACCCTATTTCGGATTCGCCGTGGGTAAGTCCCGTCCATTGTGTGCCCAAGAAGGGCAGAATAACCGTTGTTTCCAATGAACACAACGAGTTGATTCCCACTCGTCTCGTTACTGGGTGGAGAGTTTGTATTGATTATCGCAAGCTCAATGATGCCACGAGAAAAGACCACTTTCCTCTTCCCTTCATGGATCAAATGCTCGAGCGTCTAGCTGGTAATGACTATTACTGCTTCTTAGATGGTTTCTCCGGGTATTTTCAAATTCCCATCGATCCCAAGGACCAAGAAAAGACCACATTCACTTGCCCCTATGGAACATTTGCTTACAAACGCATGCCTTTTGGTTTATGTAATGCTCCGGGGACATTTCAAAGGTGTATGATGGCTATCTTCCATGACATGGTGGAAGACACTATGGAAGTATTCATGGATGATTTCTCGGTTTATGGCGATTCTTTCTCTGCTTGCCTTGCCAATTTAGAACGTATGCTGAAGCGGTGTGAAGATACTCGCCTTGTTCTTAATTGGGAAAAATGCCATTTCATGGTAAAAGAGGGCATCGTGCTAGGACAAAAGATCTCCAAATCCGGTCTCGAAGTAGACCGTGCTAAAGTCGATGTTATCGCTGAGTTGCCTCCACTTTCAACCGTGAAGGGTGTGAGAAGTTTTCTCGGTCATGCGGGCTTTTACCGTCGATTCATCAAAGATTTTTCTCAAATCTCTCGCCCGATGACCCACCTCTTGGAAAAAGATACTCCTTTTATCTTTTCAAAAGAGTGTATCGAATCCTTCAACTTGCTTAAGGATAAGCTAACTAAGGCACCCTTCTTGGTTACCCCTAATTGGGAGCTGCCTTTCGAGTTGATGTGCGATGCTAGCGACTTTGCTATTGGAGCGGTTTTGGGCCAAAGAGTGAACAAACACTTCCAACCGATCCATTACGCTAGCAAGACAATGACGGGGGCTCAATTGCATTACACGACAACCGAAAAAGAGCTTTTAGCTGTTGTTTATGCCTTTGAAAAATTCCGCCCCTATCTTGTCCTTTCCACCACAATCGTTTACACCGATCATTCCGCGCTGAAGTACTTGTTGACTAAGCAAGATTCCAAACCAAGACTTCTTCGCTGGGTTTTGCTACTCCAAGAATTTAAAATCAAAATTCGCGATAAAAAAGGAGCTGAAAACCTAGCCGCGGATCATCTCAGTAGACTTGAGGATCCTTATCAAGGGGATCATCCAAACAAAGAAATCAATGATTCTTTTCCTTTGGAGACCTTAATGTCTATCAAATCGACTGCTGATGAAACCCCGTGGTTTGCGGACATTGCAAACTACTTGGCGGGTGGAATTCTCGTTGACGGGTTAACATCCCAAAAAAAGAAGAAGTTCTTTAACAACATTAAGACTTACTTTTGGGATGACCCGTATCTATTCAAGCAATGTGCTGACTTGATTATTCGCCGATGTGTTGATGGACCGGCAGCTTTAGAAATCCTCGACGCTTGCCACAAAGGACCCACCGGTGGTCACTTTGGTCCCAACTACACCGCCAAAAAAGTGTTTGAATCGGGATTTTATTGGCCCACCATTTACCGTGATGCTCACGAGATGGTTAAACATTGTGATGCTTGCCAAAAACAAGGCAAGATCACACATAAAGACGAGATGCCTCAGAATTTCATACAAGAATGTGAAATCTTTGATGTTTGGGGTATCGACTTTATGGGGCCATTCCCTTCATCTAAAGGAAACAAATACATCCTTGTAGCCGTTGACTACGTCTCCAAATGGGTTGAAGCCAAAGCTTTACCCACTAATGACGCAAGGGTGGTTTGTAACTTTTTGAAATTGCTATTCGCTAGATTCGGTGTGCCTCGTGCCATTATTAGTGATCGCGGGACTCATTTTTGCAACGACCAATTTGCTAGAGTCATGGCTAAGTATGGTGTACATCATCGTCTTTCCACCGCTTAGCACCCACAAACTAATGGCCAGGCTGAAATATCCAACCGAGGATTAAAGCGAATTCTCGAAAGAACCGTGGGAGAGCATCGTGCCTCATGGGCTGATAAACTTGATGATGCTTTGTGGGCTTTTCGTACCGCATACAAGACTCCGATTGGTTGTACACCATATCGTCTCGTGTACGGGAAAGCATGCCACCTCCCCATTGAGTTGGAGCACAAGGCTTACTGGGCCTTGAAGTGGGCTAATTTTGATATCAACAAAGCCGGTGACCTACGCAAGATCCAACTCAATGAGCTGAATGAACTTCGGAATGAGGCTTATGAAAATTCTTTGATCTATAAGGAAAAGACTAAGCTCATTCACGACTCTAAGATTAAAAACCGAGAGTTCCATGTTGAAGACAAAGTTTTACTCTTTAACTCTCGGTTGAAAATCTTTTCGGGCAAGCTGAAATCTCGTTGGTCCGGCCCATTCACCATTGCCCAAATTTTTCCATATGGTACTCTCGAGCTCGCTCAACCTAATGGACCTAATTTTAAGGTGAATGGACAACGAGTGAAGTTGTACTTTGGTGAGGACATTTCTCAGGAGATGATTCCATCCCTTACCACGTTCCCCATGAACTAATTTTGGGTCGAGTCAGGCTCGTGACTCGGTTATAAAAAACAACCGCTCCTCGGGAGGCAACCTGAGTATCTATCCTTTTATGTTTTAACCTCCTAAGTGTAGGGGGACCTATATAGGTGTTTGTATTTGTGTGGTGATGTGATTACAGGGATAAATGCACTCTTGGAATCTCTGAAGAACCGTGCTCCCGTGTTATCCGAAATCCGGTTCTATCTCTCAACTATCGTGATTCAATTTTCTTCATACTCACATTTTAAATTGATCACTTTAGTCGTCTCTTCCTTAACATGAGTTAACCAACGTACACAATGTCATAAGTGTAGGGGAGATTTTTCCCACATGCTTAAACATTGAGGACAATGTTTATCTTAAGTGTAGGGGGGACTTCTATCGAAGTTTTAAGTGGACTTTTCCATGAAAATGCCTTCATTTAACCGGAAAATCATATTTCAACATTTTTCAAATTTTTTATTAACTTTGGCCATTTAGTCGTAATTTTTAAATTTTTATCGTTGCTTTCATATGTATATATCCCGCAATAAAGTGGTGTAGCTAGTTTAGAAGTCTTTGACATATTAGGACCGTTGCGATTATTTTGACTCAACCCGAATAGACTTATCTAAGTTTATTCTAGTTAGTATCCTTAACTATGTAGACCTTAATTGGTTTATTAGGCTAAGCATCCACGAGTCTCATTACTTGAGATTTTAAATTGTGGAGAATGAGAAATGATAGAGTCAATTATAAGTCGGTATTCTTGCGCAAGCTCACTTGGTGTAATTATCTGCCTATTCTCCCATCACTTGCTAATAATTTATCTGCAATAAGTAAGGTCGTACGATTTGAAAAGTTACTTAGCTTCTAGCCCAAGATCGTTTAAAAGTTGCTCGGTAATGATAAGAGTTCATAGCCAAGGCATAACTTATGAAGCGGGGCGCGAAGATTGGCGAGTCCGAAAAGGCCCTAACAAGGTATGAGGATTCAATTTTATTGCTGAAGATCCAAAGTGATGTGAAAAGCATTATTCCCAAAATCAATATGAATGATCAAGACTCACGACGAAAAGCAATCAACTCCCATAAAGATCATGGAGAAGTCTATCCGAAAAGACCCTAACAAGGTATGAGGATAAATAGATCCAAGTCCGAAAAGGAGGCGGATCGTTGTATCTCAAAATCCCAATTGGAGATTGAAGAATAATCATGAAGTCGTGGTCGACAAAGTTGGAGTACCCCTCAAAAGTCTCCAAGTGAAGAAACTCTATTAACAATGAGAAGACCATTATCTCAAGAACGTCTCTCAAGATATGAAGTATGAAGTACATGCCAAATATCGGCCCGAGAGAGGTCTCAAATTGTGAACCGAGTTATGCCAAGATATGAACTTTTTGATATCCCGAGAAGCAGTTTTAAGAGATTTTGTCCTTTAGCTAACTATTGATCAAATCGTCCTACTTTGCTTTTGGCCTAAATAAACTATCGAAATAAGTCCAAAAATGTATCTTCATGATCATTCTAAGACAAAAATAAAATATAAGAGATACACCTAGGAATAAGGGAGTTTAAGCATATAATTAAGCCATGTGTGTGAGTGTTTGATTTGCTAACTTATAATAACAATGATCTCGTTTTTAAGCTTAGTTTGGGGAACGTGAAACTTGAGGGTGATGAATCGTCGCAGCACCGAAGCCCTAATGTAAGTCTTAGATCTCTTTGCAAGTTATATCCGCGTAGTTATTTTCTATCATTTTGTTTACTTTAAAGTTTTAATTTCTCTTAGTACTTTAATTTTTGTTTAATAGTATGTTATTAAGGCCAAGGTTGATTAAATATGAGAAAAGTGTAAATTTGCTTTATCACTAAGCATTGCATGAGGGCATGGCAATGGTTAAGTGTAGGGGATTTGATAGGTGTGAAAACACCCATCCTTTACCACTTATTTCTGGCTAAAACTAGACCAAAACACGTATTTAATATCATTTGTTTGGAATTATGCGTGGTTTTTGTGTTTATTGTGTTTTCAGAGTCAACCGGGAGAATATTGAAGAAAACATGGGATTGCACAGGTTTTATCGAGGAAAAAGACTCAAGACAAAGTCTATTGTCCAAGAGATGCAAAAGATTTGAAGTCATTGTGCCTATTTAAAGATTTATCGAAGAATAGAGCCAAAGATGGAAGATTCATATATGTCGAAGAACTCGAGTCTATTAAACAAAAGATTATAAGACGAGTTGGAATTATTCATCGACACTTCTAAAAATCCAAAGTCGGAAACGTTTATTTAAAGAAGCGTGAAGACTAAAGAAGAAAGAAGAAAAGAAGCCCGATACCAAAGCCCATTCACAAGCCCATACCACACGCCCATATATAGGACCTTACTTCACAAAAATTAGACTTAGTTAGTCTTAGTAGTTTTTAGTTTTTTCATTCTCTCTAGTTTTTAGAGAGAGAAAGTTCTAAACTTTCTCTCACTATTTTTCATCTTTCTTCCTTTTAATCTCTCACAGTTAAAACCTTTGTATTGTTATCTTCATTAATCAAGTTCAAGTTTTTAGCTTTTAATCTTTAATCTTATTCTACCTTTTTTGATTTTGATTGATTTTGGTACAAATCTCGTATGATCCGTGTTGTTCATCAAGGATTTTGTGCTTAAAAAGTTAATCTTTTTATGTTTCCTTAAGTTTCTATACAAATAAGCTTTAAGGTCTTTGTGCTTATTGGCTTATTTGTTGATTTAGCTTATTTACTTTTTAAAGTTTTTATAAAAAGTTATTTTTTTTACCATTTGATTTATAAGATTGATTATTTGAAGTATAGATAAGTTTTTATTTATGCTTATTTGATTTGTTTCATATTAGATTCGAGCTAGATTTGGAGTTACCTTATTTTATAGCTTATTTCCTTTGCTTTTATTTCGGATCAAAGTGATATCGGAAAGGGTAAAACCCTTTTCTGATTGGGTCATTCCGACTAGAACTTCACACCCTTATTCCGATCGTGTGATCGGAAAAGGGTTTAGGTTTTCCGATTGTAGCTTGTTTTGGCAATATTCCGATTAGTGCAATTTTTCTAGTTATTCCGATTGAGATCTTATGTGATATTCCGATTTGTGTTGCTTTCATAACATTCCGATTAGTACTAGTTTATAATATTCCGATTGTGCCATTTTGTCCCTTATTCCGATCAGTATTGATCTCCTTATTCCGATTGGCACTCATTTTTAGTATTCCGATCAGTACTGGTTCCCCACATTCCGATCAGCCGCATATTCCGACGAGATTGCTTTGTATTCCGATCAGTGACTATTTTTAAGATAATCCGATCTTACCTCCTTTTAGTATTATTCCGATTTGATGAGTTCATGTTTTTACAAAGTTTTCAAGTGTTAGTTTTATTAAGTGTTCAAGTATCTTTCGTATTTGGCCTTTAAGTTTTCAAACAATTATTTTTAACTTGTCAATTTAGTTCAATCTTTTAAAGCCTTAATTTTACTCTTCGACACTTACTTAATTGTTATAGTTCAAAATAGATAAACAAACCAACTCCTTTTTATTAACCAAGAACAAATCATTCCACTTAGAGCCGTGATCAATTCGAGGAGATACCGAGAAAAATCTGAACCATAGCAAAATCTCTAGTATCAGTTCATCACCTACTTGAAGCTACACATCATCAAACATATCCATATATTACCGTGACTTAGTATTAGCCACATACATAGATATTTTTGATTTAGACTTCATGACTCATTCCTAGACTTGCATAGATCTTTCCTAGGATTCCTTAGTCACAAATACCTGGTTCTTACACGTTTCATGGCATTCCTTGGAGGCTAAGGCTTGAAATTAGTATAAATAGGGACATATGAACTTCATTTGAAACTTACACCCCGTTTCCTTATAATCTCATACCCATTCTCTATTTCCACTTCTATATACGTCCTAGGACATTTCCCAAGACTATAAACCAGGTCTATAAGCTAGCCATTGAAGCTCTTGAAGCTTTGATAGCAAGATATGCTCATAGGAAGCCATTAGGAGCCATTAGGAGCCATTTTGGAGCATCCTAGGTAATTTCTATGTTAGCTATGCTTTTATCTTGTTATAATACTTTCATAGAGTTTTTATAATGCCAAAATTAAGTTAGAAAGATAATCTAAAATAAACTAAGTCATTTCATCATTTTAAATGAAAGTTATAAGTTAAAGATGTCTTAAAACCCTAGTTTTATAATTTACATGAAATAATAAGCCAAAACCCATTTCAAAAGTTATAATTCTGAATAAATGTTTTTATTATGATTATAAACATGTTTTGAAACTTTGTTTTAAAATCCTATATCATTTGGTCCATTTTTCAGCTTGTTATGTGATTTATACAAGTTCAGGGACTAAAAATGTCATTTTTGAAAATATTTTACATTTTGGGCCAAAAATGTCATTTTATGAAAGTAAAAGCTATAATAATAAATGTTGGAAAGTTTGAGACCCTAAGGTTAAATATTGAAGGTTTAAAATACAAATATTAAAACTATATATTTTAGGGGTTAAAAGTGTAATTATACCAAAGTGTAACCAAAAGGACTATTTTTGCCAATTTTAAAACTAAAAAAGATTAATTAAAGTTTTGAGGAAGTAATTAATGTTGAATCTAAAAGTTGATGTGGCAGAAACTCAAAATGAAGAAACATCAAGACGTTTGTTCAAGACACGCTGACATGTGAAAGCTAGACGCTAACACATGTATTCTAGACGCTGACAAACATCAAGCGCTGATGGAATTCTATTATGGACGCATATTCAGTATATGGGTTAAATATTCAGGATATGGTTTATTTAAATAGAAGATTTACATGTTTATTTATTCTTATCTCTTGTAAACCCTATTCCTTACACTATAAAAGGAATCAAGGGTATTAGGTTTTATTCATATCATTCATACAAAATGTAAACCTAAAGTGTGTGTTTCATTAGACGTGGGATTAAATGTATACACGTCTAGTGATTGTTTATTATTAGTATAATGAGCAATCATTGTAGTAATTCATCTGTGTGTTCTTGTCCCTAAACATCTTGTTTAATGGTTGTTGTTCTATTCCGCTATGATTGTCTAATCATATGAACAATGATCATTCCTAGTAGCTAAAAGATCGAGGAAACTTAGGTTTCCACAGTTGGTATCAAAGCCTCGTGGCTCGTGATGCTAGGACCAACAAGGTGTTCCTATTAGTGAGAAGAAAGAATAATCCGTATAAGGTTTTTCTGGTGGTTTTGTGTGCGCAACAGTATTTAGAAGGCCATAACTTTTTCTTCAACCGTTGGATCACCACGAAAAGTTTTGTGTGTGTTCTACACACATATACCTAGATATCCACCAGAGGGATTGTCGATATCATCCTCCAAGAAAAAGTTATTGCACATCGAAGTCAGCAGTAGAATAGGTGATCACATGTAGTTTTCTGTGGACAGACGTATTAAAAACACGATTTATAC
This sequence comes from Glebionis coronaria, assembly GCA_025667525.1. Classification (NCBI taxonomy): domain Eukaryota; kingdom Viridiplantae; phylum Streptophyta; class Magnoliopsida; order Asterales; family Asteraceae; genus Glebionis; species Glebionis coronaria. The sequence goes on from CM046880.1 coordinate 405,452,515, forward strand.
TTTGTTAACTGTTGGATCATTTTGAAATTTTTGCTGTAGATTCTTGGAACTTGTGTCTAGGATCTTACCGGAGCGATCTTCGTTTGGAGCCTTCAATATCAAGTTATAATCTGTCGAAGTTGGCTGAAGAAAAGGTATATAATTTTCTGCTTTCACATAAAATCATGAACTAGGGTTTCTATAAACCCTAGATCGACTTAAATAGAAAAGTTCGAGGTTTGTGGCTGTTATAGCGCATGATGGTACATAAGATTCAGACCCTAGTACGATTTTCTGTTAACCATAATTAGGGTTTCACTGTAAATTTGTCTAGTTCTAGGGTTTGTATCGTAGCAACAGTCATGGTTCATGGATTACTTGTGGAAAGCAGATCGTGGCATATACAGTAGCAACAGAAGAGGAAGTTATTGGCTGCTATTTTGTAGGGATTACATTTTGTTTTATGTGTTGATTGGACGAAGTTTGTGGCGGACTTGCGTAACATATGGAATAAAAATATAAAACCTATTTTATAGGGATTATGTTTATATTGCATATTGAACGTGAGATATAGACAGAATAAGAGAGTTTCATGCATATGTCTCATATATGATCCGGTTTATTACTTTGGGATGGATATTTCGGGCTTTCTAAAAGTGATTTATTACTTTTACAAACGTGACAGACAAAGCCACTGATGGAGATTGTAACAACAAATGGTGTCAGAACATAAGTTAAATTCGATGATGACAAATGTAATTTAGCCACTGAGAAAGTTTAAAGTAGACGCTAACAAGGAATAAGTCAAGCGCTGACATAAACACTGACACGTGTTGTCCGAGATATTGTTTTTGGTCCACTGACATGTATTGTCCGATATTGGACAACATATAGTGTAAGGTTATTGGACAGTGGAGGATCTTGGATGACAAAGGAAATGCTGTTGTTTGGAATTTTGGTTGAGTTTTTGCACACAAAACGAGGTATTTACACACGAAGGTACATGGAATCTCTATTTTATTCAGAATATCATTTTGATATTTATGGCTCAGATATTTTTAGAAGAAGTATATGATTAAGGGGAAGAATTCTTATGGTAAATTTGATGTTCGAAGTAGATTTTCGCGAGTATGTGTTCTATCATATCTTAAAAGTCGTGACTTGCTCCAATTACTTTTAAAGATAACTTGCTCGTGCTTACATTGTTGGTGACGAAGACTTGTCATATCTAGCAATCTTCTCTTGCTATCACTTGAAGGAGTTACATTATCGTGCTCAGTGTCTCACAAAGGATGAGGATTTTGACAAGAGATCGAGGTCTACTTATACCTTATTCTCATATAAGTTCGACGTCACGTGAATAGTACAAGACATGGAAAACAGGTTTGGGTTATTATACTTCTACATCAAAAATATTATAGTTATTTTTCTTCAAGATCATTACACAGAGCTACATTTGGAGAATCTTCGATTGCATACATTGTTTCCTTCCCTATTTGATGTGACAAAAAGGGGAAGATATACATGCTAGACTTGAGGGGAAGTAATTTAAAGATGATGCACCACTTACAAGAGATACACAAAGAGTTTTGCCGACATCAACTAGGGGAAGATTGTTGGGTCTAAAACTTGATGTGGCAGAAACTCAAAATGAAGAAACATCAAGACGTTTGTTCAAGACACCCTGACATGTGAAAGCTAGACGCTGACACATGTATTCTAGACGCTGACAAACATCAGGCGCTGATGGAATTCTATTATGGACGCATATTCAGTATATGGGTTAAATATTCAGGATATGGTTTATTTAAATAGAAGATTTACATGTTTATTTATTCTTATCTCTTGTAAACCCTATTCCTTACACTATAAAAGGAACCAAGGATATTAGGTTTTATTCATATCATTCATACAAAATGTAAACCTAAAGTGTGTGTTTCATAGACGTGGGATTAAATGTATACACGTCTAGTGATTGTTTATTATTAATATAATGAGCAATCATTGGAGTAATTCATCTGTGTGTTCTTGTGCCTAAACATCTTGTTTAATGGTTGTTATTCTATTCCGCTGTGATTGTCTAATCATATGAACAATGATCATTCCTAGTAGCTAAAAGATCGAGGAAACTTAGGTTTCCACAGTTGGTATCATAGCGTCGTGGCTCGTGATGCTAGGACCAACATGGTGTTCGTATTAGTGAGAAGAAAGAAAAATCCGTATAAGGTTTTTCTAGGCGGTTTTGTGTGCGCAACAGTATTCAGAAGGCCATAACTTTTTCTTGAACCGTTGGATCACCACGACAAGTTTTGTGTGTGTTCTACACACATATATCTAGATATACACCAGAGGGATTGTCGATATCATCCTCCAAGAAAAGGTTATTGCACATCGAAGTCAGCATTAGAATAGGTGATCACATGCAGTTTTCTATGGACAGACGTATTAAAAACACGATTTCTACTTCGTTAACAATTGGATCATTGTGAAATTTTTGCTGTAGATTCTTGGAACTTGTGTCTAGGATCTCATCGGAGCGATCTTCGATTAGAACTTTCAATATCAAGTTATAATCAGTCGAAGTTGGCTGAAGAAAAGGTATATAATTTTCTGCTTTCACATAAAATCATGAATTAGGGTTTCTATAAACCCTAGATCGACTTAAAGTAGAAAAGTTTGAGGTTTGTGGCTGTTATAACGCATGATGGTACATAAGATTCAGACCCTAGTACGATTTTCTGTTAACCCTAATTAGGGTGCCAGTGTAAATTTGTCTAGTTCTAGGGTTTGTATCGTAGCAACAGTCATGGTTCATGGATTACTTGTGGAAAGCAGATCATGGCATATACAGTAGCAACAAAGAGGAAGTTACTGGCTGCTATTTTGTAGGGATTACATTTTGTTTTATGTGTTGATTGGATGAAGTTTGTGGCTGACTTGCGTAACATATGGAATAAAAATATAAAACCTATTTTATAGGGATTATGTTTATATTGCATATTGAACGTGAGATATAGACAAAATAAGAGAGTTTCATGCATATATCTCTTATATGATTTGGTTTATTACTTTGGGATGGATATTTTGGGCTTTCTAAAAGTGATTTATTTCTTTTACAAACGTGACAGACAAAGCCACTGATGGAGATTGTAGCAACAAATGGTGTTAGAACATAAGTTAAATTCGATGCTGACAAATGTAATTTAGCCACTAACAAAGTTTAAAGTAGACGCTAACAAGGAATAAGTCAGGCGCTGACAGAAGAACTGACAAGTATTGTCCGATATTGGACAACATATAGTATAAGGTTATTGGACAGTGGAGGATCTTGGATGACAAAGGAAATGCTGTTGTTTGGAATTTTGGTTGAGTTTTTGCACACAAAACGAGGTATTTACACACGAAGGTACATGGAATCTCTATTTTATTCAGAATATCATTTTTATATTTATGGCTCAGATATTTTTAGAAGAAGTATATGATTAAGGGGAAGAATTCTTATGGAAAATTTGATGTTCGAAGTAGATTTTCGCGAGTATGTGTTCTATCATAACTTAAAAGTCGTGACTTGTTCCCATTACTTTTAAAGATAACTTGTTCGTACTTACATTGTTGGTGACGAAGACTTGTCATATCTAGCAATCTTCTCTTGCTATCACTTGAAGGAGTTACATTATCGTGCTCAGTGTCTCACAAAGGATGAGGATTTTGACAAGAGATCGAGGTCTACTTATACTTTATTCTCATATAAGTTCGACGTCACGTGAATAGTACAAGACATGGAAAATAGGTTTGGGTTATTCTACTTCTACATCAAAAATATTATAGTTATTTTTCTTCAAGATCATTACACAGAGCTACATTTGGAGAATCTTCGATTGCATACATTGTTTCCTTTCCTATTTGATGTGACAAAAAGGGGAAGATATACATGCTAGACTTGAGGGGAAGTAATTTAAATATGATGTACCACTTACAAGAGATACACAAAGAGTTTTGTCGGCATCAACTAGGGTAAGATTGTTGGGTCTAAAAGTTGATGTGGTAGAAACTCAAAATGAAGAAACATCAAGACGTTTGTTCAAGACACGCTGACATGTGAAAGCTAGACGCTGACACATGTATTCTAGACGCTGACAAACATCAGGCGCTGATGGAATTCTATTATGGACGCATATTCAGTATATGGGTTAAATATTCAGGATATGGTTTATTTAAATAGAAGATTTACATGTTTATTTATTCTTATCTCTTGTAAACCTTATTCCTTACACTATAAAAGGAACCAAGGGTATTAGGTTTTATTCATATCATTCATACAAAATGTAAACCTAAAGTGTGTGTTTCATTAGACGTGGGATTAAATGTATACACGTCTAGTGATTGTTTATTATTAATATAATGAGCAATCATTGGAGTAATTCATCTGTGTACTCTTGTGCCTAAACATCTTGTTTAATGGTTGTTGTTCTATTCCGCTATGATTGTCTAATCATATGAACAATGATCATTCCTAGTAGCTAAAAGATCAAGGAAAATTAGGTTTCCATAATTGGTATCAGCCTCGTGGCTCGTGATGCTAGGACCAACAAGGTGTTCGTATTAGTGAGAAGAAAGAAAAATATGTATAAGGTTTTTCTGGGCGGTTTTGTGTGCGCAACAGTATTCAGAAGGCCATAACTTTTTCTTGAACCGTTGGATCACCACGAAAAGTTTTGTGTGTGTTCTACGCACATATACCTAGATATCCACCAGAGGGATTGTCGATACAATCCTCCAAGAAAAAGTTATTGCACATCAAAGTCAGCAGTAGAATAGGTGATCACATGTAGTTTTCTGTGGACAGACGTATTAAAACATGATTTCTTGTTCGTTAACCGTTGGATCATTGTGAAATTTTTTGCTGTAGATTCTTGGAACTTGTGTCTAGGATCTTACCTGAGCGATCTTCGATTGGAGCTTTCGATATCAAGTTATAATCTGTCGAAGTTGGCTGAAGAAAAGGTATATAATTTTCTGCTTTCACATAAAATCATGAATTAGGGTTTCTATAAACCCTAGATCGACTTAAAGTAGAAAAGTTTGAGGTTTGTGGCTGTTATAATGCATGATGGTACATAAGATTCAGACCCTAGTACGATTTTCTGTTAACCCTAATTAGGGTTTCAGTGAAAATTTGTCTAGTTCTAGGGTTTGTATCGTAGCAACAGTCATGGTTCATGGATTACTTATGGAAAGCAGATCGTGGCATATACAGTAGCAGCAGAAGAGGAAGTTATTGGCTGCTATTTTGTAGGCATTACATTTTGTTTTATCTGTTGATTGGACGAAGTTTGTGGCAGACTTGCGTAACATATGGAATAAAAATATAAAACCTATTTTATAGGGATTATGTTTATATTGCATATTGAACGTGAGATATAGACAGAATAAGAGAGTTTCATGCATATATCTCTTATATGATCCGGTTTATTACTTTAGGATGGATATTTTGGGCTTTCTAAAAGTGATTTATTACTTTTACAAACGTGACAGACAAAGCCACTGATGGAGATTGTAGCAACAAATGGTGTCAGAACATAAGTTAAATTCGATGCTGACAAATGTAATTTAGCCACTGAGAAAGTTTAAAGTAGACGCTAACAAGGAATAAGTCAGGCGCTGACAGAAACACTGACACGTGTTGTCCGAGATATTGTTTTTGGTCCAGTGACAAGTATTGTCTGATATTGGACAACATATAGTGTAAGGTTATTGGACAGTGGAGGATCTTGGATGACAAAGGAAATGCTGTTGTTTGGAATTTTGGTTGAGTTTTTGCACACAAAACGAGGTATTTACACACGAAGGTACATGGAATCTTTATTTTATTCAGAATATCATTTTGATATTTATGGCTCAGATATTTTTAGAAGAAGTATATGATTAAGGGGAAGAATTCTTATGGTAAATTTGATGTTCGAAGTAGATTTTCGCGAGTATGTGTTCTATCATATCTTAAAAGTCGTGACTTGTTCCAATTACTTTTAAAGATAACTTGTTCGTGCTTACATTGTTGGTGACGAAGACTTGTCATATCTAGCAATCTTCTCTTGCTATCACTTGAAGGAGTTACATTATCGTGCTTAGTGTCTCACAAAGGATGAGGATTTTGACAAGAGATCGAGGTCTACTTATACTTTATTCTCATATAAGTTCGACATCACGTGAATAGTACAAGACATGGAAAACAGGTTTGGGTTATTCTACTTCTACATCAAAAATATTATAGTTATTTTTCTTCAAGATCATTACACAGAGCTACATTTGGAGAATCTTCGATTGCATACATTGTTTCCTTCCCTATTTGATGTGACAAAAAGGGGAAGATATACATGCTAGATTTGAGGGGAAGTAATTTAAAGATGATGTACCACTTACAAGAGATACACAAAGAGTTTTGCAGACATCAACTAGGGGAAGATTGTTGGGTCTAAAAGTTGATGTGGAAGAAACTCAAAATGAATAAACATCAAGACGTTTGTTCAAGACACGCTGACATGTGAAAGCTAGACGCTGACACATGTATTCTAGACGCTGACAAACATCAGGCGCTGATGGAATTCTATTATGGACGCATATTTAGTATATGGGTTAAATATTCAGGATATTGTTTATTTAAATAGAAGATTTACATGTTTATTTATTCTTATCTCTTGTAAACCCTATTCCTTACACTATAAAAGGAACCAAGGGTATTAGGTTTTATTCATATCATTGATACAAAATGTAAACCTAAAGTGTGTGTTTCATTAGACGTGGGATTAAATGTATACACGTCTAGTGATTGTTTATTATTAATATAATGAGCAATCATTGGAGTAATTCATCTACGTATTCTTGTGCCTAAACATCTTGTTTAATGGTTGTTGTTCTATTCTGCTGTGATTGTCTAATCATATGAACAATGATCATTCCTAGTAGCTAAAAGATCGAGGAAACTTAGGTTTCCACAGTTGGTATCAGAGCCTCGTGGCTCGTGATGCTAGGGCCAACAAGGTGTTCGTATTAGTGAGAAGAAAGAAAAATCCGTATAAGGTTTTTCTGGGCGGTTTTGTGTGCGCAATAGTATTCAGAAGGCCATAACTTTTTCTTGAACCGTTGGATCACCACGAAAAGTTTTTTGTGTGTTCTACACACATATATCTAGATATACACCAGAGGGATTGTCGATATCATCCTCCAAGAAAAAGTTATTGCACATCGAAGTCAGCAGTAGAATAGGTGATCACATGCAGTTTTCTATGGACAGACGTATTAAAAACACGATTTCTACTTTGTTAACCGTTGGATCATTGTGAAATTTTTGCTGTAGATTCTTGGAACTTGTGTCTAGGATCTCATCAGAGCGATCTTCGATTGGAACTTTCAATATCAAGTTATAATCAGTCGAAGTTGGCTGAAGAAAAGGTATATAATTTTCTGCTTTCACATAAAATCAAGAATTAGGGTTTCTATAAACCCTAGATCGACTTAAAGTAGAAAAGTTTGAGGTTTGTGGCTGTATAACGCATGATGGTACATAAGATTCAGACCCTAGTACGATTTTCTGTTAACCCTAATTAGGGTTTCAGTGTAAATTTGTCTAGTTCTAGGGTTTGTATCGTAGCAACAGTCATGGTTCATGGATTACTTGTGGAAAGCAGATCATGGCATATACAGTAGCAACTAAAGAGGAAGTTATTGGCTGCTATTTTGTAGGGATTACATTTTGTTTTATGTGTTGATTGGATGAAGTTTGTGGCTGACTTGCGTAACATATGGAATAGAAATATAAAACCTATTTTATAGGGATTATGTTTATATTGCATATTGAACGTGAGATATAGACAGAATATGAGAGTTTCATGCATATATCTCTTATATGATCCGGTTTATTACTTTGGGATGGATATTTTGGGCTTTCTAAAAGTGATTTATTACTTTTACAAACGTGACAGACAAAGCCACTGATGGAGATCGTAGCAACAAATGGTGTCAGAACATAAGTTAAATTCGATGCTGACAAATGTAATTTAGCCACTAATAAAGTTTAAAGTAGACGCTAACAAGGAATAAGTCAGGCGCTGACAGAAGCACTAACACGTGTTGTCCGAGATATTGTTTTTGGTCCACTGACAAGTATTGTCCGATATTGGACAACATATAGTGTAAGGTTATTGGACAGTGGAGGATCTTGGATGACAAAGGAAATGCTGTTGTTTGGAATTTTGGTTGAGTTTTTGCACACAAAACGAGGTATTTACACACGAAGGTACATGGAATCTCTATTTTATTCAGATTATCATTTTGATATTTATGGCTCAGATATTTTTAGAAGAAGTATATGATTAAGGGGAAGAATTCTTATGGTAAATTTGATGTTCGAAGTAGATTTTCACGAGTATGTGTTCTATCATATCTTAAAAGTCGTGACTTGTTCCCATTACTTTTAAAGATAACTTGTTCGTGCTTACATTGTTGGTGACGAAGACTTGTCATATCTAGCAATCTTCTCTTGCTATCACTTGAAGGAGTTACATTATCGTGCTCAGTGTCTCACAAAGGATGAGGATTTTGACAAGAGATCGATGTCTACTTATACTTTATTCTCATATAAGTTCGATGTCACATGAATAGTACAAGACATGGAAAACAGGTTTGGGTTATTCTACTTCTACATCAAAAATATTATAGTTATTTTTCTTCAAGATCATTACACAGAGCTACATTTGGAGAATCTTCGATTGCATACATTGTTTCCTTCCCTATTTGATGTGACAAAAAGGGGAAGATATACATGCTAGACTTGAGGGGAAGTATTTTAAAGATGATGTACCACTTACAAGAGATACACAAAGAGTTTTGCCGACATCAGCTAGGGGAAGATTGTTGGGTCTAAAAGTTGATGTTGCAGAAACTCAAAATGAAGAAACATCAAGACGTTTGTTCAAGACACACTGACATGTGAATGCTAGACGCTGGCACATGTATTCTAGACGCTGACAAACATCAGGCGCTGATGGAATTCTATTATGGACGCATATTCAGTATATTGGTTAAATATTCAGGATATGGTTTATTTAAATAGAAGATTTACATGTTTATTTATTCTTATCTCTTGTAAACCCTATTCCTTACACTATTAAAGGAATCAAGTGTATTAGGTTTTATTCATTTCATTCATACAAAATGTTAAACTAAAGTGTGTGTTGCACTAGACGTGGGATAAAATGTATACACGTCTAGTGATTGTTTATTATTAATATAATGAGCAATCGTTGGAGTAATTCATCTGTGTGTTCTTGTGCCTAAACATCTTGTTTAATGGTTGTTGTTCTATTCCGTTGTGATTGTCTAATCATATGAACAATGATCATTCCTAGTAGCTAAAAGATAGAGGAAACTTAGGTAGGTTTTCACAATTAAAGTATCATGTTAGTAGGGAACTTTGTAAAAAGATGTTCCATCTCGATATTACGTTCTGACTGAGTGGTCGAGTTTACGATTTAAAGTGCCCTCGCTCCTCAAACGTTTATAGAATGGCTTCTGAGTATGATGGCCCGAACAATGGTGCTAGAATTACCACCAAATATTAATGAAATAATATATAACCAACAGTTAACAAGATTAAACAAAAGATTAAAGACTTGATACTATACACAATGTATTAATCTAGGTTTGTGTGAGATCAAGCTGTTGTCTATCAGACCAAGTTGTGATTTGTATGATCAAGCTGATTATCTGTGAATGAAATATATATGATTATAGCTCGGATTATATGGACATAAGGTGAGTTCATAGCCTCACTTTTAAATGCTTTTTAAATGATTTGAAAACCCGTGAGGGCGATATATTCTAAAAATGGAATACAAGTGTTTTTGGTATGATTTCCAGATATGGTTCATTGACACTATATTTATTGCTGCCTATGAAAGTTCCTTTTTAATTGTGAACCGCTAATCATTTCTCGGAATGAGCGCTAATATCGTAAATAGTACTATTGGAGACTGACATCTCTTGTCTGGGCAAGTCACACTTGCTAGCACCCTAGTGGTCAAACATGCATACTTTATTTTGCTAATAAGGATAGTTTGGCAGACTTTCTCATAAGGGCAAATTGTCGTTTCCTATGTCTAGTCGCGGTATCATGAGCTTAGTGCAATTGAATCATCATATTATTCAAACTTACGAGCAAATAACAACGTAGCTCAGAAAAAAGATCTTGTATTCAAACTGATTTTTAAAACCTATGTATTCACTCAACCTTTGTGTTGACTTTAAGCATATATCTTAGATAAATGGTGACTGATAGCATCGAGCAACACAAGGATGGCATGAAAAGGCACAAGACTATAATTATTCTAGATTTTGGGAACCTCATATTATAAAACTCTGATTTTTCAATGAAATACAAAGAAAGTTAATTTCATCACTCTTTTGAATTGTTTACTATTATTATGACATGTGTTCTATGAAGTAATACCCCAGATCAATGTTCTGCTGCGTAAAGGTAAAATGGGGGTGTTACAGATTGGTATCAGAGCCATGGTTATAGAACAAGAAATAAAATCTTGACTATAACTACTTTTAAAAATAATTTCAAGAAAGTCCTCGTGTGCCAAAGCCAGTGCTGCTACAAGAATGACTGTACTGATATTCCCCAAGATTATGTGTAAGTTTATTTGATATTATGCATAAGAGATTTCGTGTTTAGATATTATGTTTATGTGTACGTAACCTACTATAAATAAGTTAGGATTTATCGACGTCCCTAGAACTAGGTAATCCTATTACCATCTTATCGGATTCGAAAGATGAGCAATCTGTAAGTATTCCTAAGAATATTTCCCATCTTCCGATGAATAATTCTTATGATACTTCAGAAAATATACCCAAAGATTAGAAAATCCTAATAGACGTTTTGCCTTTTGATGATAACCTCTATATGAAAGTTATACGAGCATCTAAGGAAGAAATAGATTTTTGACCTCGGCATCAAACTTCTCCATCACCTTACCCTATAAATTTACCATTACCCATATCTGAACATTTGCCTAAAAATACCTACAAGATATCTTACCCTATTTAGAGAACTTCCTCCCTAGCGTATTGAAGATATTGAAAGACATAAGAAAGGCCGAGGATTCATACAACGAGATTAAAATAGTTAGAAGAAAATTTGCAGAAAAAATGAATGCATTGGATTAGAAGTTGTGAATACTTTCAACTTTATGTCGTTACTTTTATGTTATCATAGAAGCTTGTCCTGTAAGTTTAAACAAGGCAACTTGTTAGTAAATAAAAGTCGTGTTTTCTTATCTTGTGGTTTTATATTTATTTTTGAGAAGTAAGAAACCCCTATTTCTTGATTTTCTCTCAAATGATTATGAATTAAATTGCGTTAATTCAAGAAAAAAGCATATACTTGACAAAGTATATATTTTTGGAATTTCTGTTATCTTCGATGATAGTACGAATTATCAGTTGAATATAACCCACAATTTGGAAGAAAGACTTAAGAAGATATATGGTATGCTTGGCTGTTATATAAGACAAGTTGTTGCATATCAAATTATGTTACGATTATGCATGAGTCATATCTTTATAAATCCGTTGTCACTTTGGAACTATGTTTCATAGTTGGATTTATTATCCTCAGATATGAATGATAATCAACATATTAAGTTTCCCCTACACCCTACCAAATAAACCCAAAAGATATACCTTGTGTTCGATAAACATTTATATGTATTCTATACATATGTGACAAATGTTTTCTGATATGAGTATACCTTGGATTCAGAATTATTTCTATTCTTTCCCCTTATTCTAAACCCTAAAAGTATTTGACGAAGAATTGACGATAACGTGGCTGCAATCCTGCAATTACAAATTGTCAATAAGAAGTATTACCCGGAAGAAGACTCGATGACTAGTTAGTTTTTGATATCCAAGGAAGAAAAGATGCTATTAGTATCACCCGTTGGATTGAAAAAGCCAATTCAGTTTCCAATCGTATTTAAAATTATAAAATGAAGCTCCTATAAGAAGATATCACTTCATCAGCTATCTTGATGAATTCTTTATACTTAACTTAGTGAGACAAAATAAGTTCGTGAGATCACTTGGTTAAATTTCAATTATCTTTTATAAAGATAATCGAGAAGGAGAAAGGAGAAAGGAGAATTCCGCTATCTAGCGAGAAAGGAAATAACCTCGAGACATACACGAGGAAATTTCAAAAGTTAGTAGAATTGTATCTTATTCCATAGAATGATAAAGAATTATGTCATGGAATTTCATCTGAAGTTCTATTAAGAAGACCCCATCAGAAGATTTTGTTAGGAAAGTTTAGGAATTTTATCAAAGATTTTAAGGAAATATTACCACTTCCAAAAATCCCAAATTATTGGAAAAAGTCATTAACATATTCTAAAAGTTAATGAACAAGGTAATTAAGCACAATCCTGTGCAAAAATCAGAGAAATCTTAAGCGTAAACTCGACAGTGAATGAACGTCCGTAGAGTCTAGTAAACAAGAACATAGGATTATAAATCTAACCTACGGTGAATATGATGGAAATTTTCTTCTGTGGAAGAAATGCACTCCGCATCACACAGAACTTTGCACCATCCGGTGTCAGATTTTCAACATAATAGATCATTGGACTAGGATTTGTAAGGGCAAGTGGCCTTATAAATCATATGATTGACAAGACTGTTCTGTATTTTATAGGGAATAAAATACCATCTTCTATTTTAACGTTTTTCGTCTCTAGAAAACCGTATTCTTAGATTTTATGTACAAGACGTCTTACACACGCCAACGTAAAAAGGAAACTTAAGGGTAGAATATTTGTTTATATTCGTGTTATATCGGAAATTTCTAAGTCAATGATTTACATTATGTTTATTTGATTGAATTAGGACGCTTCTTCTGTCAAATGAATGAATCTAAATCACCAAATTTATTATTTCTTCCTTGCATAAAGTTGGACGCATCTTTATGTTAATGAGAATTTATAAATGGAATTAAGAGATTCGATATAAGAGAGTGTAGATTTAATAAAACGTTAGAATTCTAAGTGAGAACTTACGTGTATTACTATATTAGAAAAGTACGTCAATGTTCGTCGTAGATTTAGAATTTTTAAATACTTGGAATGTGAAGTATTCCATTCAAAGAAACTTTAAAATCCTTATATTATGCTTTTAAAGCAGAATATTAAGTCATCCGACTTATTAGTTCAATCTGAATTTCCTCCATGGAAATAGGAAAGAACAATGAGGATTTTGTTACTTCAAGAAGACATGATGCCATCTGGATCATTGTCGATTATTTTATTAGAGCTGCAAGATTTATTCCTATCTAGGAAATTGATAATATGGAAACTCTGACGTGATTATACAAGAAATAATCTCTCGACATAGAGAATCAATATCTATCATCTAAGATCGTGACGAGTGTTTCACATCTTGATCCTAAAAGTATACTCAAAATTTGTGTGTTATACCAAGGTGTTAAGTGGAAGAACTATCCAAATACTAAACTACATACTCCATGTATATGTTATAAGTTTTGGAAAGCACACTTACCATTGAAAAACTTTCCCGTGTAACAATAGTTTTCATGCTATAATCAAAGCAATACTACTTGAAGCACTCTATCGAAAAAAGTGCTATTTACATATTCGCTGGGCTAAAGTTGGAGATTTTTAACTTACAAAACCCAAATTAGTTCATGAAACTATTGGAAAGATTATACGAGAATAGAGCTTCATATTACGTTGAATAGTGACCATTAGGTAACTGCTAGATTGAAGTAGTGATTTAAGATAATTGGAAAGACTGTTTTGATAAATATTTCTCACAATAAATGAGAAACTACACCATAGTAAATAGTATCTATGTGAGAACGATGTTTTCTCTATCAATTACCCGAATTGATTTTTGTTAATGAAATGAAATGCCTAAAAGCATTTTTAGTACTAACTAATCTTTCTTAGTTTTGATCACGACAAATTACAAAGACATTTATTGTCAAATATAATCGTAAAACGAATTATCTAACAAACACTATCATCAAGGTAATAATCATTACACTAACATATCTTAATCATGCTTAGTGAGCATAAAAGTGATTAGCCTTAAAACTCACTTTTGTCAAATGTGACAAAGATTTTTAGTAAACTCTATTTTTAAGAAAATAGTTTATTAAAATGGAAAATGAAAATTTGAATATGGCATATCCCAATGCCATAAGAATATCCTTTGAAGGTTTAAACAACCTCAGATATTTCAAATCCACTAAAAGATAAAAAGGAGCGGAGTCTACCTCCGCGGTTCCTTAAGTTCCTACGCGGTTCTCTATCGATAAGGAACCGCCTAGGGAGATAAGGAACCGCGCTCAGCTAGCCGTTAGTTTTTGTCTCCTATATATAGTGGATCAAATCTGCATTTTCCACAACCCTTTTTAGACATTTCTTTCAGTCTTCTTTCTCCTTTCTAATCATAATCATTTGTAAATGATCACTTAATGTATTAAGTATGTTTACTTATGATTATCCTCTTGATCTCCTTCTTTACCTTGTCCAAAGAGAAGATCACTCACACACTTGTGATGTGATTAAAGATGAAGCCTTGATGTAGAACATCCCCTCCTTAGGATCTAGTCATGTTCATTATTTGTTTATTTGTGTCTTGTGTAGATCCAATGTATTTGTGAATACTTGGACTAGTTGTGTTCATCCAAGCTATTTGTGAAGACTTAGATTAGAGTTGTGTAAATCCTTTGCATATGTGTGTGCTTGGATTTGTGTTATGTAGATCTAAGTTACATATGTGTACTTGGATATGTTTAGTTGAGTTGTAATAAGTTGTGTAAGTTCTCACTAAACTATAAAGTGATGTAGTTGTGTCTTGTGAGTTCTCACTAAACTATAAAGTGATGTGTAGTTGTGTTGTGTGAAGTTCTCACTTAGCTTCAAAGTGAAGAGTCGTGAAGATTTGTTCTAGCTTTGGATTATAACTCGACATCTAGCCTTGTGTCGAAAAAAGGTGAAGTAGGAAACGTTGTGAAGATTGGTTCTATATTTCGATTAGAACTCGACATCTATACTTGTGTCGTAAAATGGTGAAGTGGGCAACGTTGTGTAGATTGGTCCTAGCTAAGATTAGGTCTCGACATTTAGCTTAGTGTTAGAAAATAATGTAAGCGACGTTGTAAGGTTTTCTCCGCCAAGAAGGGAGCTTGTGGATATAGTGAAAATCTCGAGTAGGTGTACCCGAGGAGTGGAGTAGGAACGAGGATAGAGCCTCGTTGCCGAACCACTATTAATCTTGGTGTCTTCCTACTAGGTTGTTTCTTTCCTTACTCTTTACTTACCTTCATCATCATTATACTTACTCCTTGTCATTGTTAATGCATTATAATTGAAGCTAATCATTATGCAACTAGCTTTCAAGTAAAAGATGCTTTTGACACTAACCTAATTGAAGGAATTTTAATTAGGAGATAAACTGAAGAGAAACTATTCAACCCCCCCTTCTAGTTTCTAAAATTGGTATTAGAGCTATGGTTACACAAGATCTTTGAAGTATATTCTACTTTAAAACTTGGATCGATCCATTGTCTCCTCAAATTAGAAGGTTAAGTTATACTAAAGTTTTTCTTTGGTCAAAATTATTTTTTATTGAAAATAGGCCTTTTAACTAGTAATATAACATCTCATTTAGATTAGTAGTATTTATGCATTTTAGATTTACTTTTGAAATGTATCTACTAGTTTGCATCTTGTTATGTGTAGGTACTCATGAAGATCAATCACTCCACTGATTGTGGATTGAGTCACTTACACTTGTAGAAGACTCATCTTCTTTGATTTCCAACATCATTGAATGATGATATCAAGAAGGATGGGAGTGATACTAGTCCTTGAAGACTTAGTAGTCACTTTAGTCATGGTTGGGCTTTGCATTGGTTCCTTGAAAGCTTAGAATGCACTTTGTGACTAAGGTACGTTTTTGTTGTTCCGCATGCCCTATTGACCATTCTTTTGATCATTAATTGACTATATGCTTGTTCTTGGCATCCTTGCCTTGACATTTGTTTGTGGTTTGTGATTCTTTCCTTTTTCCCTCTCAAACCTTCATTGCTTGAATACTTGACTCACTATGGAGATGGAGAAGTGAGTTAGTAGAAGCTTAAAGTATCAAGCATGATTTCCATGGTTTGCACCCTTACGGTTAGTAGGCCCTATATCATGTGTAACTTGTGCAATTAAGCTCATCTCTAGAATGACTGATTAATCCCCTGAGATACCAAACTACTTCATAAGTTGTAGTTGGATTTTGCATATTTGAAATTGAAATATTCCAAGGATATTGTTATTGTTAATCTTAGCAATAATTGTCCGATCATGTGGGAGAGAAAGTGAATCTATACTTTGCTCACATATTGAAGTAAAGTAAGACTATTCTTGAAAGTTATCTTACTCTATGAATCAAAATTGCTTGGTGTAGTTCATTACCAAAGCCGTTTAGACTTTCGCCAGAAATGCACGTCTTAAACCACTATATATGACACAAGCTCTTCGTCTCCTCGATTTGAATATTGTCATTTGTCTCTTGAGCATTTTCTATGTCTTGATTCACTCCTCTTGACTTCTCTATCTTTTTTTCTTTGCTACGAGTAGTCGTTTGTCCATTTCGGTCTTTTCCTATCTCGATTCAACTCGTAATCCTTCATTAATGCATTATTACCTAGTGTTGTGGTGGTCCAGTGATTTCCTAAAGGCTTAAGACATATTTTAAGGATTTTAGAAAAATTTGGTTTTGAAAAATTCTTAGATTTTATTTGATAAAAACTCGCCACTATAGGCGGTTCTTTATCTGTCGCGACTCAAATGCGCGGTTTCATATCGATAAGGAATCGCGGCCAGTGATTGCGACTAATGTGCCAGGGTTTTAATAAAAATCATTTTTCAAATAAACATTCTCTCTCTTCTCTAACATAGCGACGGTTTCTTCCATTTTCCACCATTCTTGATCTTTCAAAACCTTCAACCACTCAAGATAATTTGATTCCAATTTGTGGGTTTCACTCATCCTTCATCCAAGATCAATTATCTGTAAGTTATTTCTTTCAATTTCATCTAATTTGTTCTTGGGTTCATACATTCATAATTGGGGATTTTTAAATTGATATTGAATTAGAACCTTACTAGGAATAAGAGTTGACATAGTAATCTTGCTATGATGACGTATAGTGGTTGTGCTTACTATTCATATAGTTTTCCCATCATCTTTCTGCTAAAGGTAGCCAACCACGAGGATGTCCTAGCAGCAAGCCATACGTGGTTATTTGGTAAGCGTGACATATGAATGAGTCTAGCATAACATGGTCAGGAACCATATCATACTAGACTAGGGGACAAGTCGACGTATAGTCGGTGTAAGGCCCAACCTAACAGGCCCGTGACCCAAGAGGCCCGCGACCTAACAGGTTTGCGGCCCATAAACCTTACTTATCCTTCAAGAAACCATACTCCTATAAATACAAGGGTAGGGGTCTCATTCTACATCACGTTATCTCTCTTCACCACACCACTTTTAATATATATCTCACCGATACTAACTTGACCATCGGAGGTGGACCCCGCGGCTCCGGCCTCGGGTCCACGTCTAACCGGTTTATCTTTGTTTGCAGCATTACTCGGCACTCGGGAAGACGATTAACGGCCTAGGAGAGTCGTCGAACCGGTCTAGCCAAACTATGCTTCAACAAGTTGGCGCCATCCATGGGACTCTGACTAAAATATGTTCGTAGGTCTCATACTATCACAATAAAAAATGAGTTTGAAAGTCGGCAATTCTTATACTTTTGTATTTTTTTTTTCGTTATCGCCGCCACTTAATATTACTATGGCCCATAAACTACGATTTGTTACAATACGTTGATCTACTAAAATCGACGAGCTGAACTTAAAATATGAAAAAGCTATGGCCGTAGTTTGTTTTAATAAATATGGTGGCTGCAATTTGTTTACTTATCATTTGAAACATATACATGATTGTGTAAACATCATGTTCTAAATAATAAAGTTATCTTTTGTTAAAAAAAAGATTCCACATACATCTTTTACATTTTGAACATCGCAAGGTACTCCGTCATGCGCAAGGGTTTTTTTTAATCGTAGAGATTTGCTACCAAATAGGTGTTAAAAACTATTATTGCGATGCCTATGACCCAAAATTTATCTACTGTCTATGATTAAATATTGATTTATCATGTGCTTCACAAAATTCTCAATTATTCTTTGATGAAACATGCGAATCTTTGGCGAGTACATATCTTGATATAAATATTCAATATATATCTTTTGTTAAACATGCAAAGCCGTATGACAAAAAGTTTGGCCGACGTATATTTTTTCAAAGTATATATTTTGTTGATCATTGCGTTGCGAAAAATATATCGTTTCCTAACGAGTAAAGACATATTTCAAGTTTTTATTCATCTGTAATTTAAGTGATCTATTTAGGATGACGTATATCTTATATATTTTCTATTTTATATTCGCGGTGATACGGGTCCGTCCTTCCGCGGTGATCCGCATGTTCGGATCTTTTTAATTTTTTGTTTGCGGTTATTGACCTTGACATATTTTACATTGTTTGTCGGGATCATGCGCCGCGTCTTCCATATTAATTCGCGCTTTTGGATATATTGCTTATTTTAATAAAGGATACCACACGTATCATTTAAAATATAAAAAAAATATTATTTATCTTTTAAATTTGATAAAGGTATATTTCTATAATAATAAAATATTATACATATCTTTTTTAAATAGGTAAACAAGATATTGCCTATATTTTTCTAAGTTAGTAAAAGATATTACGTATATTTCTTCACTCAGTAGCACGATATTATATATATATCTTTAGCTTTAGACGGATTTCTTTTATTATGATAAATGTTCGCATCTTTCACTATATACCTAGATAAATATGTGCACGTCTAATATTAAGTAACTGTTTATGATACGTATATATATATATATATATATATATATATATATATATATATATATATATATATATATATATATATATATATATATATATATATATATATATATATATATATATATATATATATATATATATATATATATATATATATATATATATATATATATGCTAGTCCATACATTCAGACATCTTAAGCCAGTCGGGCTGTACATGTACCTATCGTTCCCAGGCGGAATAAGAGAAAAAGGTCTAACCTACTAATTTGACTCGTCGTGTAAGAGGGATGCAACCCCATCGACCACGGATCATGTATCCTTGTTAGGCCCCTTGCTAATCAAGACGCCGATAGCAAGTTTAACAGCCAGTGCACTATGACTGAATAAAGACACACTCGTGCACACCTAACAACAAACCAGCCTTCCCTGGTCGTCCTTATGGTAGTAGCGGTAGGCCCGCACGTAATGAGTTTGCCTCACCCATAAGGACCCTTTGTGATATTACATTCGTCATAAATAACATGTCGTGTTATAAATGTAATGCGAAACAAAGCGGGACTTGATTAAATTTAATACTGCTAAATCAAGTGTAGCACCATCAAACTTGGGGGGCTACCAGGGTATGATTATACCTCTATTCCGTGTAGGTCACGCGAATTCTTTAGATATATTCCTTTGCCGCAGAAGTCCACCTTCTGTTGGTTTATTCCTTCGCCGTGGAAGTACTCCTTATGCGCGCTTATTTATGCGCCACGGAAGTATCTCTTTCGTTGGCTTATTCTTTCATCGTGGAAGTAATCTCTTCCACGCGCTCATTATTTTCGCCGTGGAAGCATCTCTTCCACGTGCGCATTATCTTCGCCGTGGAAGCATCTCTTCCACGTGCGCATTATATTTCGCCGTGGAAGTAATTCTTCCACGTGCGCATTATTTTCGCGGTGGAAGTATTCTTCCACGGGCTCATTATCTTTCGCCGTGGAAGCATCTCTTCCACGTGCGCATTATCTTTTGCCGTAGAAGTAATTCTTCCACGTGCGCATTATTTTCACCGTGGAAGTAATCTCTTCCACGCGCTCATTATTTTTGCCGTGGAAGTAATCTCTTCCACGTGCTCATTATTTTTGCCGTGGAAGTAATCTCTTCCACGCGCTCATTATTTTCGCCGTGGAAGTATTCTTCCACGCGCTCATTATCTTCGCCATGGAAGTAGTTCTTCCACGCGCTCATTGTCTTCGCCGTGAAAGTAATTCTTCCACGTGAGCATTATTTCCGTCGTGGAAGTATTCTTCCACGCGCTCATTATCTTCACCGTGGAAGTAATTCTTCCACGCGCTCATTATCTTCACTGTGGAAGTAATTCTTCCACGCACTCATTATTTTCGCCGTGGAAGTAATTCTTCCACATGCGTAATATTTTCGCCGTGGAAGTATTCTTCCAAGCGCTCATTATCTTCGCCGTGGAAGTAATTCTTCCACGTACGCATTATTTTCTCCATGGAAGTAATCTCTTCCACGCGCTCATTATTTTCGCCATGGAAGTATTTTTACACACGCTCATTATCTTCACCGTGGAAGTAACTCTTCCACGCGCTCATTATCTTCGTCGTGGAAGTAATTCTTCCGCGCGCTCATTATCTTCGCCGTGGAAGTAATTCTTCCTCGTGCGCATTATTTTCGCAGTGGAAGTATTCTTCCACGCGCTCATTATCTTCGCCGTAGAAGTAATTCTTCCACGTGCGCATTATTTTCGTCGTGGAAGTAATTCTTCCACGCGCTCATTATCTTCGCCGTGGAAGTAATTCTTCCACGCGCTCATTATCTTCGCCGTGGAAGTAATTCTTCCATGCGCTCATTATCTTCGCCGTGGAAGTAATTCTTCCGCGCGCTCATTATTTTCGCCGTGGAAGTATTCTTCCACGTACTCATTATCTTCGCCGTGGAAGTAATTCTTCCACGTGTGCATTATTTTCGCCGTGGAAGTAATTCTTCCACGCGCTCATTATCTTCGCCGTGGAAGTATTTCTTCCAAGCGCTCTATTGGAAATACGTTTTTCCAAGGAAAGTCTCGGTCACATCATTATTAGCATAGATCACGAGCTATAGACTATTTAGGACATTGTAACTTGGAGTGACCTCCCTTTGGGGGAGATTGTTGGAAATACGTTTTTACGTATTTAGAAAGGATCGGTCACTCTAAATATAGATACAAGTATTGGGCTCGTGATCTAATGTATTAAGGTATAGCCCATATAGCCCACATGTAGGGTGGGCTATATAAACCCCCTCCTAGCATGTTAGGAGGGGTTGTTGAACACTTCCATTTCATAAATTCCATCTTTCTTATCTTCCTCTTCTTTCTCTCTCTTCTTTCTCTCTTTAAGTTCCTCTATTTCCCATCCATATCAATAGATAATCCAAAAATGCCTAATCCTTAGAAAAACACGATCCTTCAATTGGTATCAAGAGCATGGTTGATTCTTCGGATTGACGCGTTTTAATCTATTGTCTTGGTAAAGTTTAATTTTTTTTTCTTTCTTTCTTTTAAAGTTTATCTTATTCTTTTTGGTCACGATCATTTTTTTTATTCAGATACCATTCTTTAAATATATTAGTTTCTATTGTCACAAAAGTATCAGTTTGTTTCTTTTTTATAATTTTTTTTATCAATTTTTTGTCACAAAAATTAAAAAGTATCAGTTTTTTATTTATTTATCTTATTTTATTAGCTTTTTATTTATTTATTTTATTTTATCTTATTTTATTAAAAGTATCAGTTCTGTGTTTATCAAAACTTTTGTTTCATTATGTCTTTGTTTTTGGTGCCATCGGAAAAGGGTTTTAAAACATTCCGACAGATTTGTGTTTTTGGTATTCCGACAAGGGTCTTTCCTATCTCATTCCGACACCATTCCGACAAGGGTCTTTCCGATTACATTCCGATTGTGTTTTCCGACAATCATTCCGACTATCATTCCGACAGGACTGATTCCGATACAACATTCCGATGGTGTTTTTTTGTTTAAACATTCCGATGGTGTTGTTTGTTTAAATATTCCGATGGTGTTTTTGACATTCCGATCGAATTGTATGTTGAAATCAAACTTGGACTCAACCAATTGACCAAAGACTAGACTCAAGACTGCTCGACTCCAAAAACACCATTCACTCGACACCATTCAACTCACCCTCATCTCACCATTTTGACTCGACACAACACTCGACTCTTAAACCAAACTGACTCAAGACTCGACACAACATAATTGAACTCAACTTCATCAATCGAAATCACCAAAACAAAAACACACCTTAAACACACTCAAACCTCAATCGACTTCTCAAAAACACCCTCGATAAGAAAATTCCAACTTCGTATCACACTCTCAAAACCAAACTCTCTAACCAAGATCTCAGATTGTGCATGTAGAAGTGTAAATCTTGCTTATGTTTTTAGAGAGAGAAAGAGATAGAGAGATGGTGGATTAAACACAATTCTAGAGAGAGAAACTAGAGTAAACTATGTGAAAAATGGTTAACCACACACCCTCTCCATCAAAGGAGAGGGTTTATATACCCAAGCCTTGTAATGGGCTTAGGCTTACACGTTTGGGCCGACCTACACATGTTGTAGGCTTGGCTTGGACTTGTTTGATAAATAAAGAAGGTTAACTAAACTACGAGCTATTACATGGACTATCGTTGGAGTGACCGATCCTTCTTAATACGTAAAACGTATTTCCAACAATCTCCCCCTAAGGGAGGTCACTCCAAACAAGGGCGTTACCCAAGTTACAATAATAAAATAAACCTAGCATACTATGCTTGTTTTGAGCTCGTAGTCTCCGTCTTTCTTTTTCTTTTTCTTTTCTGGTGAACATGCTGATGTGATCTTTGATATAAATCTTGAGAATTAATGTCTTGCCTTGATCTCGTGCATCCATCACTTGTGATCTTCGCCTCTTCGTGACACCATGTCCCACATACTTATACCTTCGTAATTCTTGAAAGCTTCAGAGTTCGATACAGCGGAAGACTTAACTTTTAGGCTTTCTTGAATTAGATGAGATATTAAGTGCATAAAGTATAAGCATGCGGGGACGACTTCTTCTTGGATCCCGCAACGCCACTGTCTTCAAATGCCGCAACATAAGTAGACACGAACGAAATGGCTTTGAACATTTCATTCTAAATCGGTAGCATTTTACCTCCGGTCGGTGAAGACCGTTGGACGAAATTAGATATCGTACCCGTGACGGATAGTTTCAATTAAGTAACTTCCTGGCAGGATTTCGCGGGTAAACCCGTTCTCTTTATTCGACCGTCCAAAGCTGACTGCGAACATAAAGAGTGAATCATTTGGATAATAATATCCGCATGATTGAAGCCGTCAATTCTGATTCCTGGAACAAGTTTGATTCATTAAAGAATCGTACCATTGTTGCTTTCCAGTTTTCACGAGCTTGATTCGTATAGAATCTTGCAAGTTACCTACCAAGTGCTGTTTGAGGTTAACACTAGAAGGATTTCCACTCGTCACTGTGAACAATAAGGTAACACTCTGAGTGTTCTGGCAAGATCACTGAGATTTTGCGTAGAGGCCTGGAACGTGTTTAAGTTCAGTTAAGAATTAAACCACTGTTGCTTTCCAGTTATCACAAGCTTGATTCATAAAGAATCGCACAAGTCACCTACCATGAGCTTTTTGATATTCGCTCAAGAAGGATTTCCATCTTCATTGTAAATACTTTCGTATTACTCGGATGTTCAGGCAAGATCATGAAGATTTTGCGTAGGACTCTTAAAATATTTCTTACTTTTCACAGTGTGTGAAGAAGCAAGGAAATATGAAAGTGTGTCCTAATGAGATATTTGATGATCTCAAATGGCTCTAGACTCGATCGTACATTTTGGATTTTAGTGATCGGAGGCTGGAGAGGAGTGCCACCATTTCAATACCAATTTATTCGGAGTGAATAAATCAATAGATAACGTGTTGTCTCCGTGTGATTAAAACAAATATCTTTTAAGAGATACCTGAGTTAGCTGGGATGGGTTGTGCATTGCATCACTGGGTCCATGATGTCTGTCTTCAATATCGAGAATCATTAAAATGATCTCAATAGCATATGTGTTGACCCGGTTTCTACCTAAAGTTGTAAGGAGGACTTCTTTCTTTACACCCTTTATCTTTACAATTCTTTTTCATTCTTCAACCCCTTCAATGCTTACCAATACGTCATAACTAGCACCTTGTTGTGATTGTTCCAGTGCTAACTTAAGTACTTGGTCGGCATTCAGCTACGTTCACAATCTTTCTCCATCTTTCCTAAGGACTACTATTTCTAGCTATGGAATGTCCTTGGGAAGATTCCTCCGGTTCTGGAAGAATCATAGGACTTAACCTATCCTACCATCCTTATGTCACCACAATCTTCATCGTCGTGAAATAAATGGGTTTTGGGTAAGTATATGTCACATGAAAATCCATTTTGATATGCAAATGCGTTTTGCTCCCCCTTAACATATGCCACGATATTCGAAAACATTTTGCACATGTCGGGATGAGCCAACACATTAAGTCAAACCATTTGTGATAATATCCCATATTAAATCACATTTTCTCCCCCATATTAAAAATATTAACCCAATCGATGTTTTTAATATCAATTGATTTAATGAAGTTTTAACAAAGGTTTTGGGAAGAAAAATGCAAGTCCATTTTATCTTCATGATATCAAACGTATGAGATATGATACCGGTTTGTAACATGATCACATATTCACCATATTAGAAAAGAATTGACAAGGTTGGACCTGATAGATGAGAACATCATATGAAGAGATCAAATGGTTCTTGTCAGCATATGTTGGTCGCCTCGTCACGTCTGAAGTCATCTCTTGACACCACATGTACGATTGGTATTGTTGTCTTGACACCAACTTGTGAACTTGGCACGTTCGGCATCGAAGATTATGAATGCTAGACAATTGCTCCCCCTCAATTGTTGACCCGTGTTCTATTGAAAGAGCTGTAGTCTTTGGTTGAGTAGTCGCATCGTCGAGTATGTAGATACCAATTGTAGAGTGCTATGGTTGTAGAGATGATAGCTTCCTAAAAACAAGACTTCTTTTGTTTTAACAAATTAATGCACTGAAACGTACATATATTTGTGTTAGACCAAGTTATAAAGTAAACTTGATCCCTTACAAGGTTTTAAAGTAAACCTTGCCCGAGAAAATTTAATTCCCGTTGTGAGCCAAAGCTTTCATAAGAAATACTTGACTTTAATATGAAAACCGGGTTGCAGTCAGAAATAACTACAAGCCATAAGGGCATGTTTTATGAAATATTTACAACTTTTGTACGAACTCTATTTATGGCGCCGTGTCGATATTAATCAACATTTCTAAGGCCGTAAATATTATCGTACCAAAGGACATGCCTTTAAAAAATAAAGTAGAAATATTTTTGGATTTTTCTAGATTTTTCAGTTTTTATGGTTTTTATATGGTTTTATATTTTTGTATTTTGCTTTTGTGGATTAAAATATAAATAATATATACAGATGATCACCAAGGATACGGAGAATAGTTTACCATCACTATTCTTTCGCTTCATCTGCAAGTTCATTAAGAGTCTCAGGCGAGAAGGTTCTCATTCCTAGCTTGTCGGCCAAAAATTCAATTCGAGCGCGATCTAAAGCCTTCGTGAAAATATCCGCCAATTGATACTCAGATCAGACAAAGTAAAGCTCTATTACTCCATTTTCCACTTGCTCCTTGATGAAATGGTAGCGAATGTCAATATGCTTCGACCGGGAGAATTGAACATTGTTGCAGCATAAAGCAATTGCACTCTTGTTGTCGCAGTACATCGGAATTTTGTTGAAACCTAGACCATAGTCGGTTAACTGCGATCTCATCCAAAGAATTTGAGCACAGCAACCGAACATAGCTATGTATTCTGCTTCCGTACTTGAAATTGCAGCACTTTTCTGTCTTTTCAATGCCCAACTGATTAGTCGATCTCCTAGTAGTTGCAAAGTGCCACTCGTGCTACGCCTTGTATCTTGACAACTCGCGTGATCTGCATCTGCATATGCCATTAGTGAAATAGAAGAGTCCTTCGAATACCAAAGTCCCCAATTAATGCTTCCTTTAAGATATCGAAAGATCCTTTTACCAGTAGCTAAGTGTAACTCAGTAGGCCTAGTTTGATACCTAGCACACATACATATAGCAAACTGAAGATCAGGTCGACTGACTGTGATATACAGAAGAGTACCTATCATTTCACGATAAAGTGTCGGATCAACGGCAACTCCATGTGGATCTGCATCAAGCTTAGTTCGTTCCACCATTGGAGTATCCACGGGGTCGCAAGATTCCATCTTATACTTCTTAAGCGATTCAAGGGCATACTTGGATTGATTGATAAAGATGCCTCTGGGACTCTGAGATATCTGAAGACCTAAGAAGAATGATACCTTGCCCATCATTGACATCTTAAACTTGGAAGACATGAGTGTCCCGAACTCATCCGATAAGGTTTGGGTTGAGGCTGCAAAAATAATATCATCAACATATATTTGTACCATAATCATATCTTTACCTCGTTTCTGAATGAACAGCGTGGGATCCACCTTGCCTTTAGCGAAGCCTTGCGTAATGATGAATTGTGACAAAAGATCATACCATGCGCGAGGAGCTTGCTTCAACCCATAGAGAGCCTTCTTAAGCTTGTACACATGATTAGGATAATTAGGATTCACAAAATCATCCGGTTGTTGAACATAGACCTCTTCCTTGAGTTCACCATTAAGAAATGCCGTCTTCACATCCATCTGATAGACGATCATATTCATATGGGCAGCATAAGCGAGGAATAGTCAAATAGCTTCTAAACGGGCAACAGGTGCAAAGGATTCCATAAAGTCGACGCCCAATAATTGCTTGTATCCACGAGCTACTATTCGAGCTTTGTTCTTCAATATTCCGCCTAACTCATCGAGTTTCACCTTGTAAACCCATTTCAAAGTGAGTAACTGCACTTGATCCGAGCATGGGACAAGTTCCCATACTTCAAGACGTATAAACTCATTAAATTCTTCTTGCATAGCTTCTATCCAACAGGATTGAGTAAAAGCTTGTTTTCATGTCTTAGGTTCAACTTCAGTGAGAAAAGCATCAAAGTGACAAAACATTGCACTTTCTTGTAACTGACTTCGTGTGGATACCGGACGATTAGGGTCACCAATAATAGAATCTATAGGATGATCCTTTGTCCACTTGCTGTCATGTTCACGAATCCGTGGATTGGAGTAAACCGTACTAGGAGCTTCCTCTGAGGTGGACGACCCGGCTTGATTAGGGTCGGGAAAAGGTACACCAAAGAATGGAAGTTCACGCATTTGAGCGAATTCCAAATCGTGATCATCATCACCCTCTTCATCATCAATAGGCATGACTTGGGTAGTTGTTACATGTGTTGGTTGAGAATTACTCGTTGAAGGTATATCTTGACCAATTATAGGTACAGATGTGTCTGATTGTGCAACGGTTGCTGGAGCTACAACTTCGGTTACCGGAGCTATTACCTCAGGTTCTAGAGCAACAATACTTGGAGGGGTAAAGAATTCATCAAAGAACGGTTGAAACAACGTATCCCATTCAGTCCTAGAAGGTGGTGTAAATGATGGTGAAGTAGGGTTGTTTGGGACAAGACCAGAACTAATGTTACTGGGTCCCATTTCATGAAGTGCGGGTTCAGAGTTTCTTTGCTCAGAAGCCATTGCTGTCAGCTCATCAAAATCAACATTCATAGTTTCGATGATCTTGCGAGAGTTACGGTTGTAGATTCGGTATGCCTTCTTTGCGGGTGCATAACCAATGAAAATACCAATATCAGCCTTTGGTTGAAGTTTTCCCAAATTGTCACCATCATTATTTGGATAGCAAAGAGAACCAAATACATGAAGATATGATAAATATGGTACTTTTCCATGAAGTAACTCATAAGGTGTTTTACCATGGCGTTTACGAATTAGTGACCGGTTTTGGGTGTACACTGCTGTAGATACTGCTTCTGCCCATAAAAACAATGGAGCCTTTGCGTAAATTAACATCGTTCGAGCAGCTTCCATAAGAGTGCGATTTCGCCTTTCAACGACACCGTTTTGTTGTGGAGTGCGTGCAACGGATGTTTCATGAGATATACCAACTTCTTCATAATAATCACGCAATATTTGATTCACAAATTCGGTTCCATTATCTGTACGAATGCGTCGGACAGTAGTGTTGAGACGCACTTGAATCATCTTGAGAAATCCAATGATGAATTTAGGTGCCTCATTTTTTGCTTTAAGAAATTTCACCCATGTAAACCGAGAGTAATCATCGACAATGACTAGGATGTACTTTTTGCCACTAAGACTTTCAACACGCATTGGTCCACAAAGATCCATATGCAACAGATAAAGTTTCTCTTGGTTGGTGTCTTCCGTCTTGGGTTTATATGATTTCTTAGTGCTTTTCCCCATTTTACACGCGGAATACAAATGATCCTTGTGAAATGATAGTTTAGGAAGACCACGAACAAGTTCGTTTTTCGCCAAATGATTAATAGCGTCGAAGTTAAGATGAGATAACCGTCGATGCCATAACCATGACTTAGTCTTCGATGCTTTAGAGAGAAGACATACGGAAGAGGCGACCATCATGTCTTGTAGAGACAAAGTATACAAATTATTCCCTCGAGTACCTTTCAATAAATCAACCCCTTCCAAATTACGAATGAAGCAGGTATGCTCTCGAAAAGCAACTTCTAGGTTTGCATCACAAAATTGTCCCACAGAAAATAAGTTGTGACCGAGACCTTCCACATAATACACTCTTGAAATTATAACATTCCCAATATGATATTCACCATAACCCATTATCTTTGCAATATGATCATTACCAAATCGAACTGTACCAAGAAACTTGCTGACGAAATTTCTGAGCTGAGAGCGATCTCCGGTCATATGCTTGGAGCAACCAGAGTCCAAATACCAGAGAACAATTTGGACCACCTGTTTTCAATAACAACAGTAGACAATGCATTGGAAACTATTGGTTCCGGAGTGTTAGCAGATACAGATATAGAATTATCAGAATTGCTAACATTTTTGAGACCCTTAGATTTCCTGCGTTTTCTAATGATAGTTTTAGCACTAACAGGTTTTACTGTTCCAACTTTCTTAGGTTTTGGATTATTCGCGGGCACTACAGTGGGAGTAGACCTATTTAAAGGGCACTTGGTTCCTACAGTAGTGTCAGTGTTCCTAGTTAAAGGACACGCTTGTGTTTTGGTAGCCTTGGTACTCCTAGTTAAAGGGCACGCTTTCTTCATTTCAGTGGGAGTGATCCTAGTTAAAGGGCACGTATTTCCTACTATAGTGAAAGTTCTACCAGTGGGGAGCCACATCCAACCAACTTGGGTTAACACTTTCCCAGTCGGTTTCCATTCTAATCCATTTTTCCGGGCATGCATCTCATTCACATGGTCAATAAGGCAAGAATCATGACGACTAGAAAACATACATTCATTGCAATTCTAACATTTTAAATTAGAATTCACAGTAGGCTTAGAACGCTGCACAACCGCAAAGCCTTTAGGTTTAGCTACATGATTATTTTTATTCAAAACAGAAATAACATTCCTAGGATGGGCTTCTACTTTCTTCTTCACTTGACTACTAGATGGGGGCAAGATCCTATCATTCTTCTTGTTTCTTTTAAGCTTAGATCTTTGAGCCTTAGTAGTGGTGCTTACTCCTGTAGAAGGCAACACAGGAATATTAGAAGCTGGTTTTGATTCCGCCTTATCTTTATTGACCAATGTTTGAGAAGGTTTAGTCCTAGGGCCCTTATTAAATGGTGTGACTGCTATAAGGTTCCTTTTGATTGCACTAGAGGACGATGCTGAGACAGTGGCTGCGTTATCCACAACATTCTTACCTTTTAGAGTACGAAGTGTTTCCTTTAACTCAGCCAAGACCAGATTCTTATCATAAATTTGTTCCCTCAAATCAGATATTTCCACCGACTTTCGATTTAATTGTTCAATCAATAATTGATTCTGTGCAGTGGTATCAACACATGCGGGCTTTACTGAATCGAAGAGTCGTGTATTTTTCTGTTTTAAGTTATCAACTTTGGACAAAATCTTGTAAACTCGATTATCTAGATCAAGTTTAAAATTCTCAGCGGCCTCAAGTACGTTCACACAGTTAAGCTCCTTAGATTTCTCTATTTCTATCGGCAAAGATTTAGTAACTTTGTCACTTGGCTGACGCTGTTTTGATTGTAAATTCAATTGAAAATTCTTTTCAAAGTTTGCATCATCGATATTAACACCTTCGAATGACGTTTCAAAGATTTCTTGAATAAATTTTTGCTTGCATTCAAGCGAAATACAATGTGTTTGAATCTCATCAAAACGTTTTGAAAGCGAAGAATATGAATCTTGAAGCTTTAAAAATTCAGCGTCAGATTCGTGACAATTACCATCTACCATATTATCCACAGATTCAACATTATGCACAATAGAATCATTATCAATACATTTAGTCACACAGACAGAAACTATATCATGAGACATCACTTGCTTTAGAAGCAGATCATTTTGGCGTGAACCCCGTTCTATTTCAAGTAAACTGTTTTCATAAGCATCTTCCATTTCATTGAAAACACGTCTAACTTCTTCTAATTCGAAAAACAAATCTTGATCAATATTACGAAGACAAGCTTTAACATTGTCTACAAACGGAACAATTTCATCTCGAAACGCAGCTCTAGTGTGCTCAAAGTTCCATTCACCTTCCGTTATAGCCGTGGCCGTCGTACGTTCCAAAATGACCTTTTCAAAATCGGCTAAGTGTTGGTGAACCGTATTTAAGTTAACGGACGCCTTACTTACCGGTGGAATTAACTTCGTTAAATCCTTTTTGACAAGTGTAGGAGACGTACTAGGAAGGTTTTCATTTGACAAACTTTGGGGCACAAGAACTGTTAATTCTGCTAATTCCTTTTGTAAGCGAATGCGTGTCTTTTTTGAAAATTGATCTTTGTTATGTTGATCATAATCAATTGTATGGAATTTTGAAATCATTTTAGAATGAGTTTCATCCGCAAGTGACAGTGTCTTCTCAGTACTACGAACAAAAGGTGCTTCTTTCGATTTGCCAATTATGGTCATATCATAAAGACCGAGAATATATTCCTGAGCTTGTTTTGCATAACCGGGATTAGGTGGTAAATCTTGAAGACGCTTAAGTTCGAGTTCTTTAAATGATTTAGTTAAAAGATGAACCTTTTCTGTGGAAGCGTATTGTTTTAAAAGCTGTTGTTCTTGGAATTTAAGAAGTTTGGTAGCATTAATTTCCGATTCAACCTTTTTAGACTCGAGAATTTCGAAATCCATTTTAAGTTTCTGAAAATCATTGACAACCGACTCTTTTTCTTTTAATTAATTGGAAAGATTAGCTTTTAATGATTCTATTTCTTTCAAGTGTTCAATCTTTTTAAAACAAAATTG
This sequence comes from Glebionis coronaria, assembly GCA_025667525.1. Classification (NCBI taxonomy): domain Eukaryota; kingdom Viridiplantae; phylum Streptophyta; class Magnoliopsida; order Asterales; family Asteraceae; genus Glebionis; species Glebionis coronaria. Next base: position 405,484,119 of record CM046880.1, read on the forward strand.
GTCAAATTCAGAACATCTTATTTTCTCTTCTTGAGGGACCATTTCAAAAGTTTTAACTTTTTCTTTATGCAACGCAAGCTCAGCAGTTAGGGTGGAATTCGTATCTCTACGGATTATCTGAGGGCCATATGCATTTGATCAATAATATGTTTAGGCACCATGACCAAATCATGTTGAGCATAAGATTCCATACCCGTCGTAGCATTTGGTTGAGGTTCACTCAAATGTGTAGGTTTGGGTACCACATCATTTGAATTACTAGTTCCCGAATGCTGTTCGAGGTTGTCATTTTCATGCCCAACTTGATGTTGGTTATCATCAGTATTATTAGATGTGGTTGGTACCTCACTGATGACATCAGAACCGTAGTGAGAGAGATTAGCAACGAGAACAGCTTGGGCAGAGTGAATGTCATCACAATCCGAATCATATGCGTCAAGATCATCTATTTGATAAGCTGCATTAGAAGTGGAAACGACAACAATGCCTTCAGTATCTGCTGCCCCTGGGTCTGCAAGAAATGCCAACTCCTCTGAATCCAAAATATTCCCCTTAGACTGAGCTCCAACCAAATACATCTTCTCACGAAACCATGCATCATCCCTCCTCCTTTTCGACTGAGTGCATTCCCTAGCCATATGACCTTGTCCTCGGCAATTGTAGCAAGTCACAACCTTCTTAGGACCAATAGGACTCCCATTTCCACTAGCTTAAGAATTCACAGTTTGATTGTTCCCAGTCCTTGTAGGAGGTCCATATGAATTTTGCCTTCCCTGAATAGGTTGCACCGTCACTTGACCATCTTGAACAGTGGCTTGTTGTCGAGGATTTGATGAGGTGCGGAGCTGATTGTTTGTTGGTGGATATCCTCTAGTTGCAACAAGTTTTGACAAGTAAGCGGTGAGATGGTTTAGTACATCAGCTGGCGTATCATTTGGAGTAAAGACCGGTGCTTGGATTGGTGGAAGTTCATTAGAGTAGAAGGCTTGTGCTGGTTGTGCTTCTATTGGAAAATATCCTTGCTGAGGAGTATAGCCCAATGGAGAAGTGTTGGCTTGTAATGGTGATGTCTGATATGGTGGTTGCTGTGGAAAAGATTGTTGATGAACACTTTGTTGATATGCTTGCTGTGGCATCATTAGTGGTTGAAAAGATGGTTGTTGTGGTTGCTGATAGTTGTGTGGTGGTGGCTGCTGCAAGTATGATGGTTGCTGATAAGTATAAGCCATGTTTTGTTGAGAAGCATACATGGCAAGTGGATCATGAACTTGAGGTGTAGACAACCGAGCCTCGATCACATGGCATTCGTGTTGTTGAAGAAAAGCTTGAAGTTGATCCACATTGGTGTTATGCAAGTCCTTAGCCAATTTAACATCCGTCACGTATTTTTTCCATTCTGGAGGAAGAGTGTTCAAATACTTGGTGTTCAGTTGAAAGGTAGGAATTGCCATGCCATAGATATTTAGCTCATTCAACAATAGGATATATCTCAAATAGTAGTCATTGAGAGTCTCCCCTGGCACATAGGCAAACTTATCAAACGCATCATAAAGCTTACACTCTCGTTCTTGTTTAGTTAACGAGGTGCCTTGCATTAGAACCCGAATTCTATCCCATAACTCTTTGGCAACTTTATGTTTGCTGACGAGTTTGTAGACATCTGGAGGAAGGGCTTGGAGAATGATGTTTGTAGCATACTTATCACATTTATCTTGAATCTTCATATCTCCAGTCAATTCACCCGTTGTGCAAGGAAGAGTGGTCGTACCTTCCGTCACTGTACCATAATCTAATGGTCCATTGAGCACCGATGCCCAAATAAGATGTCCGTTCTCCTTGTTCCACATATAAAGTTCCATTCGGGAAGTCTAATCCTCGTACATAGACTTCTCCAACATTGGTGGATGATTATCCGTACCCGAGAGGATGGACTTATCCGTAAGAGATGTGTACTCCATTTCGATAAGTTAAGATTTACAAACAATGAGAGAAAGTAAATGTTCTTGTTGTCGTGTGTTGAAGTCGAGAAACTATGTTAAAATCCCCTTAAAATTGTCTTCTTGAGAAACCAAAAAATTCCACTGCAAAATTATACACGATACGAAATTTTCAAAATCACATTTTTCGAAAATCTTAAAAAATCTTGAAAAATTCTAAAGAATTCGCAATGTGAAGATTCCTCAATAAGGTTCAATGATTTCGCAATCCCTTTGTGGATTTTATTTCGCAATCACTCAAAAGATTCCGTAACACTTGAATGATTTCGCAATGCACAAGAATTCACAACTTTGAATGTTTTCACAATGCACAAGAATTGGCAATAAACTGACAATTCCGCAATTAGTCACTATGCAAGATTTCGCAATGGCACAAATCCGGAATGATGCCAAGATTTCGCATCTCCTAAATCCAAGATTCCGCAATATGCTAATTCCGCAACTTTTGAAGATTTCGCAATACTAATTCCGCAATGCTGTAAATCCGCAATGAAGCCAAGAATTCGCAATATTCTGAATAGATCAATTCCGCAATACAAAAGAACAATTCCGCAATTCGGTGTAGTTAATTCCGCAATTAGTCACACAATTCTGGAATTATTGCAAGATTCCGCAAAGCTGGAGGATACTCAATTCCACAACTTTTGCAAGGATTTCGCAATTCTCAACAATTTTGCAATTCCACCATTGCGAAATTATACCAAATGTTGCGAAATTTAGAGAAAAAACAAGGAATTCGTTTGTACTTTAAGAAATACGAATCTTGAAGCCAAAAGTGAATCCAAACACTCAAAAAATTTGCGTTTTCGAGCGATCCAAGTAACCCAAATCACTAATACGTGTATGTAGATGATATTGGTGAAGATCAAACCACAAAAAAACACCAAAATTTTTTTTTGGACGAGGGATTAGGAGATAAAAAACACACGAATTTATGAACACAAACACAAAAACAATACACTCATCCCATGGCTCTTGATATCATTTGTAGAAGTGTAAATCTTGCTTATGTTTTTAGAGAGAGAAAGAGATAGAGAGATGGTGGATTAAACACAATTCTAGAGAGAGAAACAAGAGTAAACTATGTGAATGGTTAACCACACACCCTCTCCATCAAAGGAGAGGGTTTATATACCCAAGCCTTGTAATGGGCTTGGGCTTACACGTTTGGGCCGGCCTACACATGTTGTAGGCTTGGCTTGGACTTGTTTGATAAATAAAGAAGGTTAACTAAACTACGAGCTATTACATGGACTATCGTTGGAGTGACCGATCCATCTTAATACGTAAAACGTATTTCCAACAGTGCATGCTCGAATCATCCTAATTAATGTCAAGATCTTAAAAATCTTCAATATTCGAACATCCACTATCATCATTGATCAAAGACTCTAACCAAACACACCAAAACAAAACTTTTACCCTAACACCTCTTGACATCAGTCTATCGACTCTCGTCTCATCGACTCTCGATACACACAAGCCTCAAATCCAGACTCACGACTCTTAAACAAACACCCTCGTCTCATCGACTCTCGATACATACAAGAACTCCAAGAACTCGACCCACTCACACAGCCTCGAATCCAGACTCAAACCAAAATTAAAATAAAGAAAAGAAGAACCTACCCGAGACCTAATTAAAGATCTTGAAGAAATTCCTTGATTAAATTCTTTCTCGTTATGAAGACTAAACAGAAGATCTAGTCTTTGGTGTTGATTTGTTGGCTGGGTATCGAAAGAAAAAAGGGAGGTTGCAGTGCTTTGGTGGCTGCGTTTCTGGTTTGTAGATTAGGGTTGCAAGTATTTGTGGGCTGTGATTGAGATTGGAAGAAAATAAAGTGAGAGACGAAGGAAAAGAAGTGAGAGGGGAGGAGTATATTATATTTTGGGTGGATGGGTTTACTTTGACTTAGTAAAGGGGCGGAGGAAACTAAGTTTTGGTGGGAAGTGGGATACACGTGTATTTCCAAAACGGAGAAAACAACGCTCCCATTTAATTCCTTAAAACACTCAACACGTGGGTACTGAATATTTTGACAAATCCAATTTTAGATTTTTTTTTTAAAAACGCATTGTTGTTTTTTAAAAAAAACCGCATTGTTGTTTATTTATTTTTTTGAATTTTAGTGAAGTAAAATTTTTAAGTTAAGTTTACTTTTTTATCTTTTTATATTTTTAAAGTTAATTTTTTAGTTAAGTTAATTTTATATATTTTGTCAATTGTTATATTTGGATTTGGTACATCGTGTTGAGGCGGGTATTCTGAAAAGAATTAAAGTGGTAAAATCTTTGACGGGTTAAAAGTTTTTGTGGCCAGATTTGAAAACAAACGTGACGAGTCAAAGTGACGGGATTTATTTTTAGTGGCTACGGATTTTTAATCGGGTTTAATCTATCATCGTTAGAGCCGACATCAATCTTTGAGCCGAGAAAAGAGTCTTATCATCAATCGTAGATTTTTTAAAAAGTTATTTACGGATCCTTCGAAGTTCCTTCACGAATTGGTAAATTCCGAAAACAACTACAATCACGATCATTTTACATCATAATTAAATGGAATCTTTGAATTCAACGTTTCAAGAGGGAGAATTGCATCAAGTGCAAGCCAATGCTAGAGAAAGTGGTATAACTTCATTTTGAATGCTTCAGTATCATCTAGTTAATCTTTCACGGCTTCAAGGAGGGAGCGAATTTATGACAATCTTTGGTCAAGATCGTCATATATTCATCGACTCAATATTCACCACTTTGAGCCAACTCGCCGAGCAACTTAACAATGAAAACTTTAATCACTCTGCATCGGCACTTGCATATCAGACTCTTGTGACACAACTCACGCCTTTCCTCCAAGTCAATATCATCAAGTCTGAAAGTTCAGTGATTTGCCAATCGTTTCTTTGAGATACACATACCGAGCTTCGAGTTTTCCGTGATACAATTTGAAACTCATGACATCGGTCTCGTCATTGATTTATGAAAGATCTCGACTTCAGCAAGGGTATGATAATGGAGTGCAAGACTCTTCGATGCAAGAGGAAACTGGTCATACGGTTGAAAACTTGGAGCCTAACAATGCCAAGAACACGGAATCAGGAGGACAACATGATACCAGTGGCATGTCAGGGAATGTTCACGAGATCTCTTTTGATGACACCTTACCCGTTTATGACGAAGAGCCTGCAAACATGGTACAATGTAATGTTGTTTATGATGTATATGCTGATGCCATGCCGCATTTTGAGCATTCTAAACCTAATTATGACAAACATGGGATGGAAAAGAGTGATAGAAATACCACTTCTGATTCATCTGATGTGAGTCATAATGGGGGAGAAAGTGTTCAAAATGCTAAACATCATGATAATTGTCTTTTGACTGCTTCATTGACTGCTTCTGATTCTAAGATTAAAGAGCTCTAAACGTTTGTAGCTCAACAATCAAAAGATCTTGAGGATGCCAAACTTGAATTTTCTAAGAAAACGGACAAATTTGAAACATACTTTGAAAAACTTGAAAAGTCAAACGTTGTTCTTGAAAGAAAATTGGATCAAAAAGTTTTAGATTCTAAAGCTGAAAAGGATAATCTTTTGAAACAAATTCAACTGCTAGAATCTAAACTGGCATCCCAAGATAGAGTGCTTAAAGAGAATGAGACTTTAAAAGCTCAAGTCCAAGAAAAGGTGTTTGCTATAGCTGCGTTGAAAAACGAGTTAAGGAAAAATAGAGGACCTAGTGTGGACACTAAGCTTGAAAAACCATCAATCTTGGGGAAACCGCCTACAAATCAGTTCGTCAGACAAGTGATTGTCAGACAACCTACTGCATTTAGATCCGAGCGACCATAATCCTCGAGACCGCGGTTTGCCTCCCAAGTTGATTTGGGTCATATTTCTAGAACAGTCACTCCACCAACTAGGCCTAATGTGACTAAATCAGTTTTAGCAAGACCTCATCACATGATTTCCTCTAGTTTCTCTAAAAATACCAAGACCACGTCTAGAACTAGTTCAAATGACGTTCACCATAAATCTGGTCTAAGGGAAGCTATTCAAAAGACACAAGTAAGAGATAAGACTTTCAAACCTAGACAGATGCCTTCTAGACTACCCAACACTGCTAACCGTAGCATGTCAGATCCTAGGAGCATCAATCAATCGTCCAGGAATTCTAGATCTTACTCGGACATTAAATATGCTACTTGTAAAACATGTAGAAAATGTGTCTTTACGGCAAATCATGATTCTTGTAGCAAGAAACTACTTAATGAGGTGAACTCCCGTGCTAGACTTAAATCCCAGTGGGTTGCTAAAATCAAACCCATTGGTAAAATGTGGCACCCCACTGGTAGAACTTTTACTCTTGTAGGAAACGAGTGCGCTTTAACTAGGATAATCTCCGACTCTACTAAGACTGCTATGGGAGGAAATTGAAAAAGATGATACATCACTTAAGCCTGAACTTAAGGTTTTCTATAAACGGAAACGTTTGCCAACTAAGACAAGTGAATCATCCACTCAGGTCGCCTCTGGCACAAGAAAAGACAACGGTGAACCCCTACTTGCTTCTAAGATAGATATCGCTAACCTATATCAAAGCATGCAAACTCCTAATGAGAATGCAGGTACCAAAGTTGATGTTCCAAAAGAACGAAGCGGTCCAATCATTGTATACCATTCAACTAAGGATACTCTTAGAGTTTGGTTGCTGAAGAAGCAGATATCGGAGAAACAAGTGTCTCAGGGGATTCATGGTTAAGCTTACACAAATGGCTCATAGGCAAATCACAGTCTGTGACCCGTTCTTCAGAGAAAGGGAAGTTTATCTACGCAACGATAACTTACCCTCAAAACGAGAAATTATGTTTTCTCGGACACGAGCTTACATTAAAACCATTCAAAGGTTTCTAGCTTGTGTAAATGGCTCCTCGTTAAATGACAGACGATGACCCGGACTTAAGAGACAGGGAAGTTTATCTACGCAACGATAACTTACCCTTTTAATGAGAAATTAAGTTTTCTTGGACACGAGCTTATCCTAAAACCATTCAAAGGTTTTAAGCTCGTGTATAAGGCTCTTCATTAAATGTCAGATGATGACCCGATCTTCAAATTAAGGAAAGTTTATCGTCGATGATAAACTTATCCTCACAACGAGAAATTAATTTTTCTCGGGCATGAGCTTATATTAAAAACATTCGAAGTTTTTAAGCTCATGCACAATGACTTACACTTAAATATCAGACTGTAACTCGGACTTTAATTTTAGGAAAGCTTATCTTTAAAGATAGCTTATCCTCGTAACGGGAAATTAAATTTTCTCGGTCATGAGCTTGTATTAAAACATTCCAGGTTTTGAGCTCAGAAAGGAAAGTGAATCTTTTAAATAAGAGAACTTTTCCTCATAACGAGAAATTCACCTTTCTCGGTCATGAGCTTTACGTTAAAACATTCAATGTTTTTCAAGCTCATGAAAACGACTTCTAAGTAAATGTCAGCTTAGAACTCGATCTTCAGATAAAAGGAAAGTTTATCGCCGATGGTAACTTATCCTTAACAACGGGAAGTTTACAACTTCTCGGACTTGAGCTCGTTTTGTAAGATATTCAACATCTTAAGCTCAAGCAATTGGTTTTCAAAACTTTGAACACAATTTTTAGAGAATTTCTCAAAAGGTTTTTCTAAATCTTTCAAAATTGTGTGTTCAAAAATGTTTTGATAGAAAGAGCATGTCTTCTGGAATCGATAATATTTACGACACTAGAAATGTCATTCAATAATGACACGGGGTTGTAAATAAAGTTCGAGCAGAATTTCAAATGTTTTAAAACATGCTCAAAATGGTTTGCTATTATTTCAGATAGTAACCCGCTTTTCATACTCAAGTCAAGCATTTCACCGGAAAGCTTTGACTCAACAACGGGAATTAATTTTCTCGGGCATGGTTTACTTTATAACCATGTAAAGGATTGTGTTTACGCTATAACACAATCTAACACGAATATATGTACGATTCACTGCATTTATTTGTTAAAACAAGAGAAGTCTTGTTTTTATGAAGTTATCATCTCCACCAACCGTAGCAACTTACAATTGATATCTACATACTCGACGATGCGACTACTCAAACGGTGACTACAGCTCTTTCAATAGAACACGGGTCAACAATTGAGGGGGAGCAATTGTCCAGCATTCAGAATCCTTGACGCTGAAAGTGCCAAGTTCACATGTTGGTGTCAAGACAACGATATCAATCAAATGGAGTCAACAGATAACTTCAGACGTGATGAGGCGACCAACATTCGTGAACAAGAACCATGTGCTTCTTTCATATGATGTTCTCCATCATTCAGGTCCAACCTCGTAAATTTCTAATCTTGTGAATTCATTATCATATATGATCTTTGCACGTGATAAATACCTTACACTTGTGTTTAAAAGGTATTTAATTTACGTCTCAAGTAGTCCCTCATTAATTTGAGGGGGAGCTTGTGTAATTCATAAAGATAATTGGATTTGCATTTTTCCTCCCAAATTTTCTTAAAATGCTATTAAATCAATTGATATTAAAAACATCGATTGGGTTAATGTTTTTAATATGGGAAATGATTAATCACAAATGGTTTGACTTAACGTGCTAGCTCATCCCGACATGTGCGAAATGTTTTCGGATATCGTGGCATATGATAAGGGGGAGCAAAATGGATTTGCACTTCAAAATGGATTTCATGGTGACATACACTTACCCAAAACATCTCTATTCAAGACGTTGAAGATTGTGGTGACATAAGGATGGTAGGATAGGTTAAAGTCCAATGATTCCTCTAGAACTGGAGAAATCTTCCCAAGGACATTCCATAGCTAGAAATAGTAGTCCTTAGGAAAGATGGAGAAAGATTGTGAACGTAGCTGAATGCCGACCAAGTACTTAAGTTAGCACTGGAACAATCACAACAAGGTGCTAGTGATGACGTATTGGTAAGCATTGAAGGGGTTGAAGAATGAAAAAGAATTGTAAAGATAAAGGGTGTAAAGAAAGAAGCCCTCCTTACAACTTAGGCAGAAACCGGGTCAATACATATGCTATTAAGATCATGTTTAATGATTCTTGATATTGAAGACAAACATCATGGACCCAGTGATGCAAGGCACAACCCATCCCAGCTAACTCAGATATCTCTTAAAAGATATTTGTTTTAATCACACGGAGACAACACATTATCTATTGATTTATTCACCCCGAATAAATTGGTATTGAAAAGGTGGCACTCCTCTCCAGCATCAGATCACTAAAATCCAAAATGCACGATCGAGTCTAGAGCCATTTGAGATCATCAAATATCTCATTAGGACAAACTTTCATATTTCCTTGCTTCTTCACACACTGTGAAAAGTAAGAAAGATCTTAAGAGTCCTACGCAAAATCTTCATGATCTTGCCTGAACATCCGAGTAATACGAAAGTATTTACAATGAAGATGGAAATCCTTCTTGAGCGAATATCAAAAAGCTCATGGTAGGTGACTTGTGCGATTCTTTATGAATCAAACTTGTGATAACTGGAAAGCAACAGAGGTTTAATTCTTAAATGAATTTAAACACGTTACAGGCCTCTACGCAATATCTTAGTGATCTTGCCAGAACACTCAGAGTGATACCTTAGTGTTCACAGTGATGAGTGGAAATCCTTCTAGTGTTAACCTCAAACAGCACTTGGTAGGTAACTTGCAAGATTCTATACGAATCAAGCTCGTGACAACTGGAAAGCAACGATGGTGCGGTTCTTAATTGAATTTCACTTGTTCCAGGAACATGAATTGACGGCTTCAAATCATGCGGATATTATTATCCAAATGATTTACTCTTTACGTTCGCAGTCAGCTTTGGACGGTCGAGTAAAGAGAACGGGTTTAACCGCGAAATCTTGTCAAGGAGGTTCTTTATTGAAACTACCTGCCAAAAGTACGATATTTAATATCGTCCAACGGTCTTCACCGGCCAGAGGTAAAATGCTACCGAATTAGAATGAAATGTTCAAGGACATTTCATCCGTGTATATGGTTTGTTGCTAACTGTCTTATGCAGCGTAACAAGAAGGTGGCATTGCGGTGTACAATCCAGAAGAAGTCGTCACCACATGCTTATAATGCATACACTCAGTACTTCAACGAATTCAAGAAAGTCTGAAGGTCAAGTCTTCCGCTGTATCAAACTCTGAAGCTTTCAAGAATTATAAAGGTATAAGTATGTGGAACATGAAGTCACGAAGAGGCGAATATCACAAGTGATGAATGCACAAGATCAAGGCAAGGAAACATGCTCAAGGCTGAAGTCAAAGATCACATCAAGCATATTCACAAGCATATTCACAAGAATAAGATCGAAGACTCAAGCATAGTATGCTAGGTTTAAGATTTTGTAAAATCGTGTGACCTCCCTTTGGGGGAGATTGTTGGAAATACGTTTTTCCAAGGAAAGTCTCGGTCACATCATTATTAGCATAGATCACGAGCTATAGACTATTTAGGACATTGTAACTTGGAGTGACCTCCCTTTGGGGGAGATTGTTGGAAATACGTTTTTACTGTAGATGCAAAAGTCCGCTGGGCCTCTTAGTGGGCCGAGAGTGCCGCTGGGCCGTCCGGGTCTTCTTATCCACAAGCCTATAAGAAAGTAACACACCTTAGCTCGCCTCGGGTGGAGAGCCCGAGACCAACTCTGGTGTGAGAGTAAGTATCTGATTGAGCCGAATGGCCAATATTATGCAGAGCCGAATGGCCACGTAAGTATGTGTATTAAATGACTGTATGTGTGTCTGACTTACATTGAATGAGGGGTATTTATAGTACTCAGAGTACTGTAGTGGACTGTTGTCCTTGAAGGCAACGTTCCTTGAGCCTTGGGATCTGACAGGCCAAGCTTTGGTCCAGGAGGTTAAGCAAGGCGTCTGGGTAAAAGGATGCGCCGTTTGTTCCCGAGGGAATCTACCCTGCTTTTGAGGTGTGCAGGCGGGTGGCTCCTTTATCCGAACGCCAGGCGAATGTCCACTGGACAATAGGGTGCGCCGTTCCTTCCCGATGCATTGGCCTTGCTTTCGAGGATACCCTCTAGGTCTGCGTTTGGTAGGTGGGCCGGTCTGCCAGGCCGTGTGGCCAATCTTGCTTCTAGAAGGTTTGGCACGTGGGTATGGCCCAGCGGCCATATACGCGAACATGTCCCCCCAGTATTGGATTATCAATGTGAAGCATTGATGATTCAATACTTAACCGTGCAGCCGTCCCCTCCGTTTTGTCTTTTGTCCTGTACTCGTAGTTTCTGAATATTTTATTCCTCCCCCTCTCTTTTTTTCTTCCTCTCTTTTTTTTTGTGTGGGTGCGTACCTATCCTCATAATTACTCTCGGTCAAAAATACTGATAATCGTGCTCATTTAATGCCTCTGCGTGTTTTGTCGGCCAGCTGGCTAGCATTAGCACTTTGTGTGGTTGAGAAAGGTGCCACGTGTTTTTACTGTTTGATGGAATGACCTTTGGTCGGCCTTTGGGGCCTCTAAATACCCCTTTTCCCTTCTCATTTCTTACCTTTCCCCTTTTTTTACCGTCGAGAGCCGTGAGGTACATCTCTTCTTCCCAGGTCTGTCTTTCTCTTTATTAGTTTTCTTTTCTTGTCTTTTTCCTGGTCTTCCCCGGCCTGTCATTATGTCTTCCGACGGGTCTTATGAGCTTCGCCTCCCTAGCCAAGAACAGCGTGAGGCCATTAATGAGGCCCAGGTTATGCCCAAATTTGACATGCATCTTTACCATTCCGATTTGAGTTCGGATCATGTGCGCCGCGTGGCCACGGCTTACCACATTCCCTCAGATCTGAACCCTTCTGCTCCCTCCCGCAATTTTCGCATGAACGAACTTCCCTCTCATCTTATTGGTCTTTACGTCCACCACTTTTCTCAAGGCGGTCTTCGCATTCCTTTTTCTTCCTTCTTTCTTCGAGTCGTTGAACATTTTGGTGTACATATCTCACAGCTTGTTCCTATTGGTGTTAATAAAGCTACTCTCTTCGAGGTCTATTGTCGTGGCTTGGATGTCACTCCTACCGTCGCATTGTTCCGACTATTCTATAAACTTTGTAAAGTAGGGGATTGGTTCTCCTTCCAGAGTCGTGGTGCCAAACCTTATCGTGCCTTTCTTAAGGATGGCCCTACTAGTTTAAAAGGTTGGAAAGGTCTCTTTTTCTTTGTCGATCGCAGGGCTGCTCTCATTGCTATGCCATGGAGGCACCATGACTCCAGCGTGGCTGATCCCCTTCCCCAAGCTTCGGAGTATGATCCTTTAGATGCCAAAAAACTTTGCGAATTTGCTATTCCCCTTCGGAGGCCTTACCAAAGTCTTTTGTATGCCGGCCGTCTTTCCCCTTTTTGGAAATACCCAGGCTTCGATTGTGTACTCAGTGGTCCGGCCGGGGAAAGTAATGTCTTCCTCTTTTCCCTTGCTTGGTTCCTCACGTCCTATACGTTGACTAACTTTTCCTCCCTTTTGCAGGTGTCACCATGTCTGAGTTCTTGAGGATTCCTCGTTTTGCTGGTGCGTCCATTCGTAAGGGTGATCCTTTACCGCAAGGCACAGTTATCCTACCTATACTAGTTCTCCTTTGCCCAAGGATGCTCCCATCCCTCCCAAGACTCTTGCTATGGAACAAGCTGAGACCGTCGATGCTAGGGTTGTTGCTGATCGCGAGAGAAAACAAAGGCGTGTTGTTGAGAAAACGGCTCGTGAGGATGTAGCGGCTGGTGGCTCTCATAGCGCTGGCACTAGGGCTACCCGAGCTACCACACATTCTAGGAAGAGGAAGGCCGATGGTGAGGGTTCCTCTCACAAAAAGAAAGAATCCTCTCACAAGAAGAGTAAAGCCGCCAGAGCTCCCGTTATTCCTCCTTCGGCTCCTCCCAGCCCTGTTGAGGTGGATGATGCTAGCAAATCTCACCCTCCAACTCCTTCAGCCGGGGGGCCTAATGTTATGGAAGACCTTCGACAACATACTGATGATGTATTATCTCAACCGCAAGCTTCTGAAGGTGGGCCTCACGAAGAGGAAAATCCTCCCTCATCTGCCTCTCGTCCCCCATCTGTTGTTCCTATTGGGTGCCACGTTTCTCTTGATGGCGAAAATCTTGCCTTTCCTGGAGGTTGGCCCCCCTTCCGTTCTCTCCTTTATATATGTGTGTTTTATTATTATATATATATATTTTTACATCCTTCTTATATTTGTCACTTTCCTCTACTAGGCGATGCTTCCAAACCCATTAATTTGGATGCAGACGTTACTCCTGACGAGGCTGAGAGTTCCTACCGTAAGGACATCTCTTTCGTCCATCGTATTACTACTGTTTGGAAAGCATATCCTTCCTCTTATGTTTACTTTTGTCTTTGCAGGTGATCCTTATAAGCGTTTTGGAAAGCGACCCTTCAATCCTCAATGGGGCATCACTGAGTCCACTCGTGTGGACAAATCCAAGGACTGTCGTGACCTGCTTGCCAACCTCTTTACTACTGCTGACCTTGTATATTTTAATGAAGGCATTGATCATGAGGTGGCCATACGGTCCAGCTGGCGTAGATTGGCCCAGAGTACTCAGATGCAATCCAGTGTTCTACTCCGCTTCGAATCTTTCCTAAAGAGCACAAAGCTTGTGTGTCCTCCCAATCCGATTTAGAGGCTTGTCACACCTCTCTTGATACTGCTAACGAGGAGCTTCTAAAGAGCCGTCGGGACTATGATAGGCTCCTTGGCGAATATGATATCCTTCTCTCTTCGGAGATGGACATGGCCGGGCGCTTGGCCGCTCTTGAGAAGGCACAGAAACTTCACGCTGAGGTGATCGCAGCAAGGGATGCGAGGATTGCTACTTTGGAAAACGAGCTAAATACTGCTGAGGAAGATGCCCAAGGGTTAAGGACTGATAACACTAGGTTGGCCGTTGACTTGGGCCATGAAGCCACTCTGAGGAAGAACTTGGTGAAGGATCTCTTCCCTGTGTTTGTTCGACGCCTCCTGGCGAGTAAAGAGTACAAATCTGCCCATGGGGATGTTTTCAGCCTTGCGATGTCTTTGGGCTTCATGCAAGCTGTTAGCCGTGGGAGAACTGAAGAAGAAATTGCTGCTGCTCTGGCCGAGGCGTCCGGTGTTGACCCTTCTGTGACAGAGACTGGCTTAGTGGCAGCATTCGAGGCCTTATTTGTGAAGAAGTATCCTTTCGTGGAGAAGATCTCTCGGGCGTGCTTTAGAAGTCCAATGGAGCTCCAAAACTTGATGCCCGAAGGAGAAGTGACTACTGGCCAAGGACCCCTTCTGCAGGATTGCTCCTCTGCCCAGTGATTTGTTATGAACTTTTATATTAATGTCTGTAATAACAATTATATGGCCATTGGCCTTAACTTGCTCGTACATTTTTCAGTGTCCCCTTGTACGTTTGGCCATCGTGCCCGTTTATCCATGCACCTTTTCATTGTCCTCCCTTTTGGTCCTTCGTTCTTGACCCATAGGTGTTTCAGCATGTATATATTTTTTCTTAAGAGTGAACCTTGGCTACATTGATCGGTCGGGAGGAATCACCTGCCCTCCGGAGCCACTTGGATATTTATTCAACTCTTGGTTTTGGTTGGGGGATATTGACTACATATATCGAGTGGAGGGATCTAAGTTCCACTCGGAGCCACTTAAACCTTTATCCCCCTTCCCTAAACATCGACCATATTTATCGATTTTGGAGGTTGCGAGCCTTCCGTCGAGGTCGCTTGCACTTTGCCTATTTTGTTAGATATCGACCACGTTAGGATCGCTTTTTGTTTATCTATGCACATGGGTTATTCAGAGCCATTCATGCGTTTATTCTTTCTAAAGGGTGGTTATAAACATTGGCCACACATTTCCTACCGTAGGTGATTGGCCTTTCGGAGGGGGCCACTTTTTCTCTTATGTTTATACTCCTTTATCACGTAGGGAAAATTGCTATCCCTCGGCTGGGAGATAGCTTTTGATTAATTTCACAATTAAAACATTACAATGTCAGTACAAGCTTGCATTTAGGCTAGATGTGGCACTCCCTTAAGTTAATTGTGTGCCAGGTGCGTGGTACGGCCTTGCCATTCACTCTTTCCAGCTTATATGAGCCATTCATGTAGGCTTCTGTCACCTTGTAAGGGCCCTCCCATGTTGGACTCAGCTTTCCTGGTTTTTCCACGCGGCTGGCTTCGTTCCTTCTGTAGACATAGCTCCCCACCTTGAAAGACTTGGCTCTGACCCTCTTGTTGTAGTACTGTTCCATCTTTTTCTTGTATTTGGCCTCCCGGATGGCTGCGGCCTCCCTTCTTTCTTGTAACAGGTCCAAATTGAGTCTGAGCTCTTCATCGTTGGCTTCCTCGTCCTTGATCACAAGCGTCCTATGTGTTGGCATTCCTATCTCCGCAGGGATTACGACCTCACTTCCGTATGTTAGGCTGAAGGGAGTCTCTCCATTGCTTGTTTTTAATGGTGTTCTGTGTGCCCAGAGTACATTTGGAAGTTCGTCTACCCATCCTGTTCGATCCCGACCTAGCCTTGTTTTTAGCCCTTCCATGAGTGACTTATTTGCCCTCTCCACAAGACCATTGGCCTGTGGGTGTGCAACTACTGTGTTCATTTGCTTAATATTGAGTTTTTTGCACCATGTCTTGAATGGGTCATCCACAAAGTTAGTCCCATTGTCAGTCACTATTACATGTGGTAGGCCAAATCTACAGGCAATGTTATCCCACACAAATTTTATCACGTCCTTGCCTTTTACATTGGCCTAGGGCTTTGCTTCCAACCATTTAGTGAAATAATCAATTGCCACAATGATGTACCTGACCTTACCTGGCGCCGCGGGGAATGGCCCCAACACATCCATGCCCCATTGGAAGAACGGCCATGTGGCCATAATTGATGTCATTAGCGTTTTAGGCATCTTGGGCACCGGTGAGTGAATCTGGCATGCGTCATACTTTTTTATTTCTTCCCTCACGTCACGGTGCATCGTGGGCTAATAGTATCCCTGCCTAAGCGCCTTGGCCACCACTGACCTTGTCTTCAAGTGCATGCCACAAGCTCCTCGATGTATCTCTCGGATCACATAGTTGGCTTGTAGTGGCCCCACGCACCGCAACATCGGCATTAAGTAAGATTTCTTGAAGAGCACACCTTCCTCCATTACATACTGGTTGATTTTCATCCGAAGGGCACGTGCTTCGTTGTGGTCTTGCGGCCATACCCCTTGCTCCAAGCACCTTATGATGGGTGTCATCCAATTATCTTCCTCTTCTTCCACAATGGCTTTCACTTCTTCCCTATCTGTTGAGGGTTTGTCCAACACTTCCACCAATACTTCTTTTGTCAAATGGTTAAATGCCACTGAGGCCAGCTTGCTTAGTACATCGGCCTTTTGGTTCTTGCTTCTTGGTATGTTCATGATTTTGAAGCTCTTGAACCGTTCTGCGTGCTCTTTTGCCTTTCTCAAGTATTTGATCATGCTTTCATTGTTGGCCACAAAATCCCCGTTGATTTGGTTGACTACCAATTTTGAGTCCACCTTTACTGCCAAATGTTCTACTCCCATCTCTTCTGCTATCCTTAGGCCGGCTAGCAAGGCCTCATATTCTGACTCATTATTTGTGTTGCCGAAGTTCAACCTCAAAGCATACGTGTACTCCATGCCATTGGGGCTGATTAATACTAAACCCGCTCTAGAGCCCTTTGGGTTGGACGCTCCGTCCGTATATAGTACCCAATCCTCCTCCTTATCGACCTTTTCTTCCTTGGAAACATGTGTTTCCAGGTCTTTCAAAGTGTCCGTCCCCACTGGTACTTCATTCAGGAAGTCTGCTAGCACTTGGCCCTTTATGGCGCTTCGGGGTTCATAGGCAATGTCGTATGTCCCCAATTCTATGGCATATTTGGCGAGCTTGCCCGAGGCTTCGGCCTTGTTTAGGATTTGCCTTACGGGCTGATCTGTGATGACCTTGATTGGGTGTCCTTCGAAGTATCGCCTTAGTCTTCTTGATGTGCTTAGAAGTGCCAAGGCTAGCTTCTCCAGAGGAGCATAGTTTCTTTCTGCCTCGTGTAGCGTTCGGCTGACATAGCGGACTTACTTTTGGATACCCTTTCTTTCTGCTAGCAGTACCGCACTTATTGCTCCTTTCGCTGCCGCTAGGTATAGAGAAAGCGTTTCTTTGGGTTTGGGCGTGGTGAGGGATGGCAGTTCTATTACCATTTTTTTCATCTGCTGGAAAGCCTCCTCTGCTTCTTCCGTCCATTTGTACTCTTCCTTGTTGGCCTTGGTTATGTTCTTCAGAGTGCCAAAGAAAGGGAGTGATCTCTCGGCAGATTTTGAGAGGAAACGGTTGAGCGCGGCCAACTTCCCGGCTAAGCTTTGCATTTCGTTCCATGTTCTAGGCGATTGCATATCGGTGACGTCTTTGATCTTGGCTGGGTTAGCCCTTATTCCTTCCGACGTCACCATGTACCCTAAGAATTTGCCCTCTTCAACCCCGAAAGAACACTTTTTTGGATTAAGCTTCATGTTTATCTTTCGTAAGTTGTCGAACGTTTCAGCTATGTCCGCCAGCATTTCTTTCTCGGTCTTGCTCTTTATAACCATGTCGTCCACATACGCCTCCAAATTTCGTCCAATCTGCGACTCGAACGCCGTGTCCACTAACCTTTGGTAAGTTGCTCCTGCGTTTTTCAGACCGAAGGGCATTTTGGTGTAACAGTACGTCCCTTGATCGGTGTAGAAGGCTGTCTTTTCTTCGTCTTCTTGGGACATTTGCACTTGGTGGTAACCCTTGTAGGCGTCTAGAAAGCTTTTGTATTTGTATCCCATTACGGCTTCTATCTTGGCGTCAATCTCTGGTAGAGGGTAATAGTCCTTCGGACAGGCAGAATTCAAGTTTTTGAAGTCTATGCACATTCTCCATGCCCCATCTACTTTTTTGACCAACACCGTGTTGGAT
Organism: Glebionis coronaria; assembly: GCA_025667525.1. NCBI lineage: Eukaryota > Viridiplantae > Streptophyta > Magnoliopsida > Asterales > Asteraceae > Glebionis > Glebionis coronaria. Next base: position 405,502,137 of record CM046880.1, read on the forward strand.
ATCCACGTAGGATACCTAACCGGCCTCACGATTCCTGCCTTTACCCATTCTTCCACCTCTTTGGCCACGACTTCACTCTTCTCAGCAGACAATACTCTTCGTTTCTGGCTCACCGGCATAACCGATGGGTTCACATTGAGCTTGTGTTGAGCAATCCTTCTTGGCACTCCGGTCATATCTTGCGGTTCCCACGCGAAGACGTCCAAATTGTTCTTCAGCAATTGTTTTAATTACTCCGAGCCCTCCTTTGACAAGTTTCCCCCAATCGTGACCAGCTGTTCGGGGAAGGCTGGGTTGATCATCACTTCTTCTGTCAAGTTGACGTCCTGGCGCTCCTCTTGCTTTTCTGGCTCGCCTTTTGCCATTTTCCTTTTTCCTATCTCTCTGCATTCGTTAATAATTAAGGATGATGTAACGAGAGTTGCAATACCTCGGGGCGTTGGGAATTTCATCATGGCGTGGATGGTAGATGGGATGGCCCTCAGCCTTCTTATCCCTGGCCTCCCCAGGATGATATTATATGGAGAAGGAGCGGGTATAACAGTGAACCTCATCATGGCCCTCCGGAACAACCCTCCGTCCCCGAAGCACACTTCCAACTCTATCTTTCCCAACGGCTTTACACTTTCTCCTGAGAATCCTGACACCGTGATGTGCGTCTTAGTCATCCTAGCTTGTATGCTTGGGTGAAGGCTGTTGAAAAAATGCTCGTACATTATTTCTACGGACGCACCGCCATCCACATGCACCCTCCTTATCAAGTATCCTTCGATCTCGGCCTCTATCACAATCGCTTCTTCCGACAAGTCCTCGTCTGGGCACGGTGGGAATGTTATTGGGACGTTCATACAGTCTTCATTGATCCATCTTGACTTCCTCTTTCGGTTATCACTATGCCCCAATACCATGTTTATCACCTTGGTCTTTTGAGGGTGGCCCTTCTGACCGCCTTTGCCTTTCTGCCTCACGTCCTTAATCAAATGGTTAAGTTTTCCGGATTCTAGGGCGGCCTCCAATTGCCTCCTCAACTGAAAACAATCGTTCGTGTAATGTCCTTTCGCACAATGATAGTCACAATATCTGTCCATGTTTTCTTTTTTTGGTGTTCCTACCAAAGGAGGTGGGGCCGGGAGGTTCAATTGGTGTTCTACTTCTAAAATTTCCTTCGGCGAGCTGGATAAGTCCTCTAGGGTGAATATTCGATTCACCTCCTGAGGACGCTGCGGGTTACGGTAAGGCAAGGTATAGGGTTGGGTGTAGGGGTTTCTATTTTGATAGGCTCCTCGTCCTCCCCCTCTTCTTCCCCCAAAACTCCTTTTTTGGGCCTGATCGTACCTCTGGCCCCCCGTCGGAGAACCGTCTCCTCGGATATACTCTCCCCTGGGCAATTCAGCATCCCTGAATGCTGCTTCAGCATGGACGAAGTCGTCCACATGCTTCAACATCTCATCCACCATCTTTGGTATGCTTTCAGCAAATCGCTTGGCCAAGCCAGGGCACTTGCGTGAGCCCATGAATGAAGAGATCCTTATGAGATCTGGCACATTTGGGATAGAATTGGACTCACTTACCCACCTTTCCTTGAATACCGGTAGGCTCTCGTTGGCCTTTCGGATGATCTTCGTGATCTCTGTGGGGTCCTTCGCACACGCTTTCAGCATCCCAAACCGTGTGAGGAACTTGGCCTCCAAATCGTCCCAATCATCTATGCTTCCTGACGGCAACTCGTCAAACCAAGCTCTGGCCTTATCATCTAGCGTTTGTTGGAACATTCGGCACCACACGGGCATGGGCCATTCCCCTTGGTTCCCCATCCCTTTAAAATGGTTGATGTGGTCGGCCGGATCTCCCGTCCCAGCGTAAATCCTAACGTTGGCCGGCATCCTGTGGCTAGGGTCTGAGCACTCAATGATCCTTCGGCTAAGGGGGCACTTGTCCAGTGATTTGAAAGGCTTTCCCAAATCATCATCTGCCACTTTCTTCCCCTTACTCTTATCTCCTTCGCCTTGACCTTCCTTCTGCTTTCCCTTGTCTCCCGAATGTTCTTCCCCTTCGTCAAAACTGATTAGCGTTGGCTTGATGTAGTCTCAGTTGCTTTTGTCTTTTATTAACTCCTTTAGGGCCGAAAGGTGACCCTCAATGATTTCTTCATTGGTGAGACTATTGTGGTTGTCATCATGAATTTCAACTTCAGGCGATGTTGGGGTAGGACCCGCCATTCTTTAGCTACTTGGTAGATCGAATTTAGGGTCCCACGGATGGTGCCAGTTTGTAGATGCAAAAGTCCGCTGGGCCTCTTAGTGGGCCGAGAGTGCCGTCCGGGTCTTCTTATCCAAAAGCCTATAAGAAAGTAACACATGTTAGCTCGCCTCGGGTGGAGAGCCCGAGACCAACTCTGGTGTGAGAGTAAGTATCTGATTGAGCCGAATGGCCAATATTATGCAGAGTCGAATGGCCACGTAAGTATGTGTATTAAATGACTGTGTGTGTGTCTGACTTACATTGAATGAGGGGTATTTATAGTACTCAGAGTACTGTAGTGGACTGTTGTCCTTGAAGGCAACGTTCCTTGAGCCTTGGGATCTGACAGGCCAAGCTTTGGTCCAGGAGGTTAAGCAAGGCGTCTGGGTAAAAGGATGCGCCGTTTGTTCCCGAGGGAATCTACCCTGCTTTTGAGGTGTGCAGGCAGGTGGCTCCTTTATCCGAACGCCAAGCGAATGTCCACTGGACAATATGGTGCGCCGTTCCTTCCCGATGCATTGGCCTTGCTTTCGAGGATACCCTCTAGGTCTGCCAGGCCGTGTGGCCAATCTTGCTTTTAGAAGGTTTGGCACGTGGGTATGGCCCAGCGGCCATATACGCGAACATTTACGTATTTAGAAAGGATCGGTCACTCCAAATATAGATACAAGTATTGGGCTCGTGATCTAATGTATTAAGGTATAGCCCATATAGCCCACATGTAGGGTGGTCTATATAAACCCCCCTCCTAGCATGTTAATAGGGGTTGTTGAACACTACCATTTCATAAATTTCATCTTTCTTATCTTCCTCTCCTTTCTCTCTCTTCTTTCTCTCTCTAAGTTCCTCTATTTCCCATCCATATCAATAGATAATCCAACAATGCCTAATCCTTAGAAAAACACGATCCTTCACGCTCATTATCTTCTCCGTGGAAGTAATTCTTCCACGTGCGCATTATATTCGCCGTGGAAGTATTCTTCCACGCGCTCATTATCTTCGTCGTGGAAGTAATTCTACCACGTGCGCATTATTTCGCCGTGGGCTCTTTGCAACATTCCTTTCAGCGGGATATCATGGATGGGAGTTTGAATTTCTTTAATTCTTCCACGCGCTCTTTTTCTTCGCCGTGGAAGTAATTCTTCCACCCGCTCATTATCTTCTCCGTGGAAGTAATTCTTCCACGTGCGCATTATTTTCGCCGTGGAAGTATTCTTCCACGCGCTCATTATCTTCGCCGTGGAAGTAATTCTTCCACGTGCGTATTATATTCGCAGTGGAAGTAAACTCTTCCACGCGCTCATTAATTTCGCCGTGGAAGTACTCCTTCTGCGCACTCTTTTATTATCTTCACCGCCGAAGTACGTCTTCCGCTGTCTCATTGTTTGCCATGAGATCAGGTCTTCCACTGGCTCATAATTTTTGCCACAGAAGTACGTCTTCCGTTGGTTCATATATTTGTTGTGAAAGTACGCCTTCCACAATAAATTACTTTTCCCGACTACGAAGTGATTTTTCTAAACGTTACATTGTTCGGCCTAATTAGACGGGGCCTGATCAACTGTGTTTAGTTCAGAAACAACCGTGAATTTTTTTAAGTCATTAACTGTTGATCCCTTTGATTGGATCTATATTCTATTAAGAACTAGTATAGTAGTTTGTAATCAAACTAAAACACTTTGAGAACTCTTACTCAAGCTAAATAAGTTATGCAAAATCTAACTTATAAAGCACAAAAGAATAGAATTATATTTAACTATTCGATTCTCTTATTAATCGACTTGAATGAGGTATATGAAAGACATCGTACCTATGTTCCTTTTATAGAGTAAGGAACCCTAGAAACCTTAGAATATTCTATAAATATAACTATATCATAGCCGGCATATTATCAATATTCTAACTATTTAAGTATATCACATAAGATATACTCTAACTATAACTATGACATATCTTGTACAAAGATATATTCGTCCTAATCAATATAGCAGTACTTACTTTATAAGTAGCAGTACTTACTATGTACCGCATTAACACTAACGGTACTTGAAAGATAACTAACAGTACTTCAATAACACTAACGGTACTTGACACTTTACAAATAATTCCCAACAATCCTCCCCTAAACAAAAATGATAACTTGTTGTCTTCTTGCTTCTCTTTGTACTGAATGTATTAAGAATACATGTCTTCAGTCTTTTCTTCAACCTTGGATTGAACTTGAAAACTTGTATTTGTATCCAACTGAATGTAGCTAAACACTTCAATGTAGATCTTCTTCTGATAAGATAACCTTCAAACATCATAAACATCATCTTTGTATTCAAGTTATGATCTTCTTGTGTCTTATAAAAATTCACTTGTATTTGCAGCAACAGTAATTGTCTTCTTGAGTTATATCTATGAACTCTGAATCATGAACTTTAGTCTTGATTTGATGAGACAAAACTTTTAAGTATCTTTTCTTGAATACTTCTTGCTTGCAGTCTTCATACCTGAAATAACATAGTTAACAACAAAAACCAATCTGTATTGGCTTCACGATTTTTAGCAAATGATCATCTATCAACGGATTTGATATATTCTTTACCAGTTAGCCGTACCCTTTGGAATATACTTTATCCATAAAGAATAAGGTGTACTGATAACCCTACAATTTTTGGTAAATTGTCAACCATCAACGGATTTGATTAAGTCTTTACCTAGTACCGTTTATCTAGGACTAGCTAACTCTTTGTTTCGAAACAAGGTGATTCAGAACCATATTGTTTTTAGCAAACTACCAGCTTTCAAGGGATTTGAAAAGTCTTTACCACAAACCGTTTGCTTATGGACTAGCCAGTTCTTATGTGTGTTAGACATGGTGCACTGAGAACCATTTGTGAAGTGTGACTGAAAGTCAAAAACTTAAGGCTCTTTCTCAGCTTCTTCCTCGTCCTTCAAATCCTTGATTTTTTGTTTAACCATTCTGATCAACTCAAAAGCATCAACAGACTCTTCTGTGACTTCTAATTGTTGTTCCAACATTCTTTCCAACAATCTTCTCCCAAATGGATAACTCTTCTCTTGTAGCATATAGTAAGTAACATCATCTATATCCAAAATATGTAGTCCACATGACCTATAATATCTTCAGTAACTAGGAACCTGATTCTCTAATTCCTTCAACATTTCTTAATCACATTTGTGTGATTCATACATGAAGAGCAATTCATTATACAATAGTGATACCTCAGTTTTACCTGCACTGGCTTCTTGAACTAACCTGAAAAAATCCTGAATATCTTGTCTGTCAAGAATATGAAGAATATCTTCCAAAAGTGTGAATATTCTTGTTGTGCCATCAGCTCTTTGTATTCCTTGAGCTTCCATTCCTTGATCCATAGTGTATATCCATCTAGCAATAGATGACCTCTTTCCAAAAATCTCTGTATCAATACATTGATCTTCAAACTTTACTATCTTCAAGTAATTTTCAAGCTCTCATCATCATCACTATCTTCTGTTGTTGACTTAGCCTTTTTTCTTGGCTTTCTGCTTCCTCTTTGTTGATCTTTTCCTCTTAACACCCTTGGAGGTTACTTCAAATTCCACTGAACCTTTTTCCAAGTTTGTATGTACCGTTTCTTCAGTATGTACTGTTGACTGCGTATGTACTGCTTGTACATTTTCAGTCTTATCAACATCTTGAGCTTTATCTCCTTCATTCATTCTTTGAGTAGCCTCTTCCTCTTTGAACTTACCCTCTCCTTTATATTCGTCCTCACATATATAGTCTTGATAGATGGAGATGTTGTTGTATGCTCAGCAGTACTTGACTCAAATCTAGGAGCACTTCTAAATTGCCTTTGTTGTTGCAGATGTCTTCTAGATTTTTCAACAGCTATCATATCTACTTCAGATCCAATCTCAACAAAATTCAATTCAGCTCTTTTGTGTTGTTCATACAAAATCTTGATTTCTTCAAAATTCTTCTTGACCACTTGAGTATGAGTGAAATGCTTAACTTTCTTGAGAAATGTCATCATTTGATTCCTAATCTACATGGTAGTTGGAGGCTTAATCTTTTCTCTTCTTCTTTTCTCAAAAAAGAATCTTTGTTGCTCCCTTACCAGATCATCAATCAATTTTGATTTCTATTCTTCATCATAAGCATCTCTTTCTTCAGCTAACAATGAGTCTGCAAGAAGCTCACTTGCATGTAATTCATCTTGAATCCTATCATACTCTTGTATGTTCCATTCTTGCTGTATTCTCCTAGCTTCTAGCAAATGCTGCTTTGCGGCAAGTTCCTCTTGTAAGTCTTCTTCACGAATTTGAGCTTGCATTATGAGAGCATATTCCTCATCATGGTCTAGTTGATTAAATCTATACATGAGTTTGCTGATATCATCATCTGAATCACTTTCATTTTCAGATTCTGATTGTATTTGTTTCTTCCCCTTATCCTTTGGATTAATCTTTGGTAACTTCTTCTTCAGCTTAGAAGGTATTTCCTCATCAGCTTGATGTTTAATAACTATACCTTTAGTGGGATGAGAAGCTTGAACTTTCTTACCTTTAGTTTGATCCTTTTTGGCAAGAACTTCTTGTTGTGTCTTCTTTTCTGTCTCTGCTTGTTTTGCTTTCTCAGCTGAATTCTTTTCTCTTAAATCAAGCAGTATTTGGGCTAAAGTCTCATCCTCTCCAAAAGGAGTTTGACTTTCTAGTGAAGGATGATCACCAGCGGTACTTTCAGTCGGCTTAGTTGGCTTAGCAGTACTTGGATCTTCAACAATGTTAGCGGTACTTGCAGTCAGCTTAGTTGGCCTAGCAGTACTTGGATCTTCAACAATGTTAACTTCACCAGTGTTAGACATACTTGTTTCTTCAATCACTAGAGTATCTCCAGATACCTTTTCTTCCACTGAAGCTTTCCTTTCAACTTGTACCTCTTCAGTCTTGTCTGATCCATTGCTCACTCTTGACCTTGACAGTACTTGTAAAGACTGTTTCTTGTGAAACCCGAATTGTCTTTGTGGTGGAGTTGAAGATATAGGAAATTGAACATTAATCTCCTTCAGCTTCTCATAGAAAGTACTCCAATTCACTTGAAGTTGTGGTGATTGATGTTGTGGCTCTGGTTGAGTTACCACCATTTCTTCAATTTGTGGTTCCTCATGAGTAGGTTGTGGTTCTTCCTGTTGAAACTCTATGTTAGTAGGTTCATCCGCACCAGTCTCTAAACCATTTCCATCTTCATAATTCCCAATGACATCATCATCCAATTCAAAATTGATGTCATTTCTAGAGACCCTTGTTTGATTATCAACAGAAGGTATTTGTTCTTCATAATTCCTCCCTTGTTTGGTTGCATTCAGTTGCCTTTTCTTGTGGTTTATGAACCTTTGCTTTATAAGTTCATGTAAAACCCGTATGATTTTACCATGAATAGTACCCTTAAGATCGTACGTACTAGATTAAAACTTTCCTTTAATAGCATGTTTACGTTCACGTTTAAGAATTTTAAGTATTACGTAAGTGTTAGAACACGATAAGTATTTATTACGTATGAACACACAATAATTATTCAAATAATAATTATAATCACGAACATGCGATCATGAAATCATGAACGTAAATTAATCACGAGCTAATATTAATTACGTATATGTATTTATTACAAACACGAATAAATACATTAAGTCACGATCAATAATTAATTAGAACACATAAAACACGAACACGATAAAACACGAACACACATTAAAATATTTAGACTCGGAAAAGATACGGGTTACCCCAAGTGGGGCCCCCTACCCGCGGCTACACCAAAGGAATGGGCCAAGCCCATTTTAATTTTTACTAAAATAAGGGATTTAGGAAAATCTTGGTCATTTTTCACAATACAGGAAAAATAACAAAACCCTAAAACTCTTTTCCTTCTTCCTTCTCTCTTTGGCCGCCGGATTCAAGACACCACAAGTGGGTCTTCGGTTGATTTTTCATCTTGAATATTGTGCAAGCATTCGTGTGTGTTCTTCCTTGATCGGTCCACACAATCGGTATAACCTTTTTAACCTTCGTTTTATGTTTTGATTTAATAAATCACATAAAATCATGATGTTTTTAAAAACTAATTAAAAAAATTTATTAAAACATGTCTATGATTATGGGGTAAATCAAAACAAGGGTTTTTAGGGGTGTTTGTTCTAGCCGACGCCTAAACCGAGCCCTAAGGGGTCTCGGCTTGGCTTATGAACCACCACCGAGACCTCACGGTCTTGGTATGGTGGTGTGGGTCCCACGGCATCAATAAACAAGGGGGAACCCCGACTTGGTTCGGGGTATGGTGTTGATTACGGGTCCGGTCCATGGTTTCTAGCCACGATCCGGTTCATTGATTATGTTAAGGTTTATGATTTTAATAGTTATATGTTAAAAATTAAATTAATAAAACACGACATAATTAATTTAATTAACATGACTTAGGTTATAAATTTAATTATTAGATCATGAATTTTAACCTAAGTATTTATTTTGAATTAGACTTATAATTAATTAATCATTAAGAACCATGACTATAATTAATTAATCAACATGACTTAGGCTATATTATTAGTAATTAATAATACATGTTTTAACCTAAATATTTTAACTTTATTTAATTAAAAACATGATATATTTAATTAAATACTTTTAACCTATAGTTTAATTAATTTACATGTAATAATTAATAAACTATACCTTATATAAATATGACTTAGAAAATAATCAGAAAACACTTAAGCTTATATAATTAGCTTATTTAGCCAGCTTATATCTAATTATGGAAACTTTCTATTTTTAGAAATTTATTTAAATAAGGCAGCTAATCTATTTATAGAAACTTTCTATTTTTAGAAACTTATCTATTTTAAGCAGTAATTCTTTTTTTGGAAACTTTCTATTTTTAGAAACTTTCTATTTTTGGAAACTTTCTGTTTTTGGTAACTTTCTATTTTTGGAAACTTTCTATTTTAGGAAACCTGCTACTTTTAGAAAGTTACTTATTATTACACAACAAGTATAATAATACATGAAATACAAATAATACTTAATCAGAATAGACAGAATATAAGATAAACACCGTTTAAAGCTTAAAACAGTAAAACATGACATGGACGTATAAAATAAGCTAAGACATGACATAAAACAAGTTACGTATTTAGTAATAAGATACTTATATACGTCTGTATTTATGTAGCATTAGTGGTACCGAAGTAGGACTCTTTTCCGTTCGTCTTCTTCGTTCACTGGACATAAGGTACGGATTCCCGTCCTTTCAGTATGGACATTCTTTCCTTATTAGGATTTCCCCGTATGAAGCCAACTGTTTTCCCATAGTATAAGTTTATATGTTTGATTGCCTATGTTTAATTTAGTATACCTGAAGCCATATACATGCATGAACAGTTTCACCTAGTTATGGAGGTACCATAACCATAACACTAGAGGCACTAGTGTTATGACTTCCCCACGGCAGAGTGATTGCTCGTGGCATCCCTTCATCTTTTGGCCATATTATTATATTTTTCATGTGGGGCGTATGGGTGCATCCTAGTTACATGTTTTTAGCAGATTACTCAGTATGAATGTGGTGTGTGCCTTGCATCCTTCACAAGGAGCTGATCCCTCCTACCCAAAACTAGTATATTAAATTAGAGGCAGCCCCTCTAATTTGCATGATGAGGTCACCCTTCCAATTATTCATGCACGGTGGATTTTCATGACCTATATTGGCTAATGGTAAAATATGTTAAACAGTTTTCATAAGATAAACATAAGGCTTTTCATACTATAAAACCAGTTTTACTACGACTTAACCGGGTTATTCGGGACTAGTTTCTTCCGCTGTTATATGCTTATATGCTTATATTATTCATGCTTTATTGTACATCCATGCAATGAGCGTATTGCTCAGCCGTTTTCCTTTTCATGTTCCCAAAACCGCAGGTACTCAGGGACGCTCGTAGACTTTAAGCGTACGTGCATATGGACTGGAAGCTTTCCAGCCTTTCTTTACTTTATGCATTATCTACACTTGATATTCTTTCCATGGACATTGTTTAGTCCTTTCATTTACAGTACTTATGTTTGTGTGTGATGAGCTTTACTTTTGGACTACCGATGTTTGATTCCGGTATTTCCTTTTTATGGTCATGTAATGTTTTAGACATTTATCCTTGTACGCTTTTATGACATGCCATAATTACGCGTGACATTCCATTGTCAAAATGGGGTGTTATAATTATGGTATCAGAGCCAAGGCTTCGACATGTGATTAGTAGGTAGTCACTATGTTCTTCCTAGAACTGACAGTCGTTTTTCATGCATTCATCATTTTATGCATACATATATATGTCATTGTCGCAGGTTTATGACTAGGTAATGGTTGGTACAGGACTGGCCCTATTTAGTCGCATGTGTTTGATCGAAATTTTTAAATTTGGGACCGACCCATAGGCGTCCCCTCGCCATATCTTTTATTTTGGGTGAACTAACCATAGGCGTTCACTCTCGAGCATACAAAATTTTCATAAAACTGCATCATGCATTCATATACAAATTTTCTTGCATAAAATTTTTCTCTTGATTTATTGGTATAATTTTTTTTTCATGTATATATATTTTATGTTTTGATCTGTTTAATCATATGTTTTATGTTATACTGTCAGATGGCAAACACAAACAATATTCGGGAGATGGTTGCAGCTGCCGATGCAGATATGTAAGACATCCTTTATCAAAACGACAACTATCCTCCCCCGCCTAGCATTTTTCCCACGGAATGAAGCAATCGGCTTATGAGGGAAATACTATACCATTAGACAACGACTTGAGGAAGACAGCAATGACTTCATGTAGCGTTTTCTTCATTTTGCCGGTGTCCTGAGAGCAGCTGCGCGCACCACTGAAGAGCAGGAACTACATTTTCGTTGGGCTCTTAATCCAATGATTGCCAATAATTTAGGAGGTGCTCCGTTGGATACGGTAGCACATGTGGCCGATGCAGCACGTAAGATGGAGATGCTGCAGGAGAGAGATGAGTTTGGGGAAGCTGAGAGACTCGAGAAGAGGTAAATATTCGTATTCAAGCGGTGACCAATCCTTATTCTTTCTATATATGTCAATCATTCATCTCTTTAAATTGTATCTTCTAGGCAGAAAACTGGGGACCGGTCTCAGCCGGCTACTCAGCAGCAGCCTCATCAGCCCAAAGGAAACGGTCAGACTCACGACCGTTCTGCTACGGATAGGCGTGGCGGTAATGATAATTACCGAAACAGCGTTGGACACTCCAACGGCAGCTGGTCCTAATACTTACACATTTTCCTATGATTTCATGTTATAACTCATAATTTTGACACTTTAACAAATCTTCTACTAGGAACCATGGAAACGGTAGGGACCAGAACCAGAGAGGTTCACAGCCTAGCCGTCCAGCTATCACTGGTATTCAATCTTACGATTATTCGCATTGTCCTTTGTACCCTATTAACCTGTCTCATGTAAAATGTTTTATCAGGTCCTCAGACAACCAGAGCACCTGCTGGAGGATATACTCATCCTCTTTGCTCTACTTGCCACCGTAGGCACCCAGGGCCATGCCGTCGTAACACTGACGCATGCTTCAAGTATGGTCTTCCTGGTCATATCATGAAGGACTGCCGTAAGGGCGAGATAGAGGGCACATCGGGACATGCTGATACCAAGCCGCCTCCTACCACTGGACGTGTCTACACGACATCTCGAGTTCAGGCCAACAAGTCGACAGGTACCATCACTAGAATCTTGTATATGTATGTTCAGGCTGCGTGTGTGCTATTTGATACGGGTGCTACTCACTCGGTCATTTCTACTGCTTATGCCAAGAACATTAGGATGCTTCCCATGCCACTAGATAATAGACTTATTATTTCCACGCCTTTGAGGGACTCTGTATTAATCACCCATGTATACAAGAGTTTTCCCCTAAAATTTGACGATAAGGTTCGTCCTGTTGACGCACTTCCGCTGGACATGAATGACTTTGACATGATTTTGGGCATGGATTGGCTATCCAAGCATCATGCTACCATAGACTGCCATTCATAACGAGTTATCTTCGGTGATGTTAATGCACCAGAGTACATTCACAACGGGTTCGTACCCGGAAGGTCTGTACAAATCATATCTACCCTGCGAGCATGTGCACTACTGTCACATGGCTGTGAGGGTTATCTAGCTACGGTTCACGACATAGATGCTGAATCTCCATCAATTCAGGATCAACCTATAGTGTCGGAATTCCAAGATCTATTTCCAGAAGAACTACCGGGTATACCACCTGCACGAGAAGTGGAATTCAATATCGAGATTATTCTAGGAGCTGAACCAATCTCCAAAGCTCCTTATCGCATGGCTCCCATAGAGTTAAAGGAGATGAAGGATCAACTGCAAAAACTTCTAGAAAGAGGTTTCATTCGACCGAGCGCATCTCCATGGGACACACCGGTCTTATTTGTTAAGAAGAAGGACAACAGCATGCGTCTTTGCATTGACTATCGCGAGCTCAACAAGATTACTATCCGGAATAGGTATCCACTGCCACGAATAGATGATCTGTTTGACCAACTCCAAGGGGCCAAACACTTCTCCAAGATTGATCTTAGGTCAGGCTATCATCAGCTACGGGTTAAGGAGCAGGACATCGCCAAGACTGCTTTTCGTACCCGCTATGGCCATTACGAATTTGTAGTCATGCCATTCGGCCTGACCAATGCTCCAGTAGTGTTCATGGATTTGATGAACAGAATCTTCCATGAATTTCTGGACAAGTTCGTCATTGTCTTCATCGATGACATCCTGATTTTCTCAAAGTCCAAGGAGGAACACGAAGACCATCTTCGTACAGTACTACAGATTCTTCGCCAGAAGCAGCTGTATGCTAATTTCTCCAAGTGTGAGTTCTGGTTAGACAAGGTGGCATTCTTAGGTCATATTGTATCAGCAAAAGGAATTACTATGGATCCAGCGAAGGTTGAGGCTATTACTAAGTGGCCGAGGCTGACATCAGCGACGAAAGTCCGCAGTTTCTTAGGCTTAGCTGGCTATTACCGTAGGTTCGTGGAGAACTTTTCCCGCTTAGCACTACCATTGACCAAACTGATGCGGAAAGGGGAGAAATTCGTCTGGACTGAAGAACGAGAGAAGAGCTTTGAAGACCTGAAGCAGAAGCTAGTATCTGCACCTATTCTTACTCTCCCATCTGGTACGGGTGGATTTCAAATCTATAGTGATGCATCGGGGAAGGGACTTGGCTGTGTTCTCATGCAACATAGGAAAGTGATCGCGTACGCTTCACGACAGCTTAAGCGTTATGAAGAAAATTACCCTACGCATGACTTGGAACTTGCTGCTGTCGTGTTTGCATTGAAGATATGGAGGCATTACTTATATGGAGAATCATGTGACATTTTCACGGACCACAAGAGCTTGAAGTATATCTTCACTCAGCGTGAATTGAACATGAGGCAGAGGAGATGGTTAGAGCTGTTGAAGGATTATGACATTAATCTGCAGTATCATCCCGGAAAGGCAAATGTAGTAGCAGATGCTCTTAGCAGGAAGTCCGGAATGATCAACGGCATTAAAATTGAGGAGGAAATCATAAGAGACTTGGAGCGACTAGACATCAAGATCATGGTACGTGGACAACACGATTACTGGGCTAATCTTAGAGTATAACCTGAGTTACTCTCTAAGATCAAGGAAGCTCAGAAAGATGATGGAGAAATCTGGGCGATAGTTCAGAATTTGGAGAAACAGACGGAATTCAGAGTAGATGAAGATGGTATCGTATGGCAGGACACGAGACTTTGTGTTCCTGATGATCAAGAACTCCGGGAAGCCTTGTTAGCTGAAGCTCATAGCTCCCCATTCTCTATACATCCTGGTTCGACTAAGATGTACCATGACATCAAGCAGTACTTTTGGTGGAGTGGTATGAAACAGGATGTGGCCACTTACGTCTCCAAATGTCTTACCTGCCAGCAGGTTAAGATCGAGCATCAGCGATCTGGCGGTCTCCTTCAACCGTTAGATATTACAGAGAGGAAGTGGGACAAAATCACCATGGATTTTGTTACTGGTCTTCCGCCTACCAAGAGGAAGCACGACGCAATTTGGGTTATCGTAGATCGACTTACCAAATCAACTCATTTCTTACCGATCCGCAAGGAAGATTCGGTTAGTAAACTCGCCGATACGTATAGAAGAGAGATCATGAGACTCCACGGTGCTCCATCCAGCATCGTCTCGGACAGAGATCCTCGATTCACTTTGCGATTTTGGAAGAGTCTGCAGAAAGCTTGGGGTACACAACTTAAGCTTAGCACGGCTTTTCATCCTCAAACAGACAGGCAGTCGGAGCGAACGATTCAGACATTGGAAGACATGTTGAGGTCCTGTACGTTGGAATGGACGGGTGATTGGGACGATTATATCTGTTTGGTGGAGTTTGAATACAACAACAGTTGGCACGCAAGTATCAAATATGCTCCTTTCGAGATGTTGTATGGTAGAAAGTGTCGCGCCCCAATCTGCTGGGATCAGGTTGGCGAGCGAACACTTGCAGGACCAGAGATCATAGAGATGACTAATGAAAGGGTCGCAATAGCTAAGCAGAAACTTCAGGAAGCATGTTCACGTCAGAAGAGTCACGCTGATAAGCATCGTAGGGACATACATTTTAACGTAGGAGATCACGTCTGTAACACCCCCAAATTTATACAACTCAATACAGCGGAACACTAGTTGGTGTTACGGGATAGCACATTACTCACATCATAGACAACGCATAAAAATCGCGTCGTTTATTAATAAAGCATTTCCATTCATAAATATCAAAGTTACATAGGTCCCAAGTCATTGTATTTAATACAGGTTTTACAAAACATTTGAATGGAAATTATAATTTAAGTGCGGGCCATGAATTCTTGTCGTCTTCCCGAGAATTACCTTCAAGTACCTGAGATAAAACATGTTAAAAGAAAAGGTCAGCGATAACGCCGAGTGAATTCATAGAGTTTCATAAAATCCATCAATATAATATCAGTATAAAATTATTACTAAAATCATTTTGTACAAATCATTTTAATAGGCCATAAATTAGCCAAAGTCATTTTATACAAATCTTCATCAAAATCATAATATAGGCGTTTGCCTTAAAAATCATTATACGAGCCAATGTCGTAAAAACATCATACAATACGTCTTATGACGTTGTATGAAAATAAAAACCGTTATATGAATATGGTTATGAAAACCAAAACACGAACATAATATCAATAGTATGACCCTGTATTGCTAGTCAGGCAATACATCGTAATTCGGAGCGTATAGCAGTATTTCGTTAATCGGATTATTATAAGCCGCATGACATTGTTACCTTACTAAACCAACAACGGGTAGCTAACCCGATACTCAATTTTCCCATCTAAAGTAGCGTGTCATCACAAAGGTCACGCTATGGAAATCTTCTCATACATAAATTCGCTTACCAATCAATGTGGCACGACGGGGATCAACCGTCAAGGCGCGAACTGGGGTGATCGTCCCCAAATAGTACTATTATATGCACAAGCGTCTACCAAATCCCGGTAGTTCACAATTCATGCTAATGGGACTTTTAGTGACATAACCTAACTTTAATAATCCATTTAATTTCATCTATCGGGTCCTTTAATCATTTATCGGGTCATAAAATCGGGTCATTCAATCATTCGGGTCCAAATCAATAAACAAACAATCGGGACAAATGGTGTCCTATTTTATAAAAACTAACATGTTATCTCCCTCGCGGGTTTACAAATCATTTTATAAAACATTTAAAAGAGTGCGAGGCTATGAACTCACGTTGATATGGGAAGGCGGGTTATCGGCAATTCGGACGTACGGTACGTGCTTCAATCACGGAAACCTAGACAAATAATACTCGTCTTAGACTCATGTCCAATGACTTCATAAAAATAAAAATTATGTATACATATGATGATTATATATATATATGATGATCAAGTGGGTTTACATATTCTCGTTTACTCATTTTAGTGTTATATGTCAATAACTTTTATACTAGTTTACTAGTTTTACCTATTTACACGTTTTAAGTCCAATAAGCTTATTATAAGTTCTTTAACTTCTTTTAATCCATTTTATACTTATATTATCAGTATTTATACTTTACATGCTGGGCCCAAATGGGTTAAGCCCAATAAATAAGTTTATAAGTGTTTTAGCCCATTTTGTTGTATTATTAGTCCAATAACGTTAACTTAGCCCGTTAATGTCCGTATGTTTTATAGTTCGGGTTTTATCGGTTTTTACTTGTTATATATGTTTATATATCAGTATATGAGTTTATAAAATTTTATATTAGACGGGTCCAACCGTCTAAGTTTTTATTTAACAAAAACGTTAATTTTACGGTAATAGCCGAAAAAGTTGTAAAAATCATGTTTATAGTTTTATAACTTATAAAACTTATCAAACTACCATTTTTATAAAATGTCCATTTATTTATCATTGTACATACTTATATAAATGTAATATATAAGTTAGTGGGTTTTAATTCACATTTTATACTATATTTATTTGAGTGCTTATATAATACTATTATACTTTAATTTCTCAAAATCTGATTTTTACTTTCACTTTCACCATTTTTACCATATCTTGAGTTCTGCAAAGAGATAGAAGCTCATTTTTGGACACCATAAACTACATGATATGTGCTACAATTAACTTAGTTTTAGCTACTGCTCAATCCAACTCTAAATATCCTTAACAGTCCGTCCAAAACTGACTATTTAGATTGGTACTCTAAACTTGTTTTGGTCATATCTCACTCATTATAATGATTCCATTGCATGGACAACTCTCACATGTGTACAAGACATATTAATTACTGTATATTGATTCTACTTTGCCATTTTATCAGTCTAACATGTGGTTAGTTACTGTTTTTATACAGCCTACAATTTAAGCAAGATTAACCATTTTTACATATAGTTTTTAATCTTTTTACCCATGATTATCAACACCAAATCCCCACACAATACTTTTATCATCATATATTCATCATATACATATATAATAGGAAATAAAATACATGATTACATAATCAAAAATAACAAGAGGATGAGGAGAACAATCTTTATACCACCAAAGTGATGAAATGATGAGTTTTTGGATGAACAAGACATGGTTTTGGGTAACCAATCTTATGAGATATCAACACCACTTCTAGGATCACCAAGTATTTGTAGATTCCTCCAAAAATCAGCCCTTGTTCTTCATGAAAAATCCTTGAGAAATCAGCCCCAAACTCCCTTGAAAACTCCTTTTTACATGTTAAGATCACCTCCAATCTTCATCTTTTCAAAGGGTTATCAACATATGTTGAATATAGATGAAATTTATGGTTAAATTGATAATGATGATGGGTGATTTGGGGTGGTGTTTGGACGAATTTAGAGAGAGAGAGGAAGGGAAGAAAGTTTTGCATGTTGAAATATGAAGTAAATGGTTTGAGGTGGTAGTTTTGATGGTTTTTGTTAGTTAGCTTACAAGTTAAGCTTAAGTAACATGTGGTTTAGCTTCCATATGAAGCTTTGACACATATGGGGTGAGGTGGAGCATTTGTAGCCTTCCCATATTAGTGGGGTGGGGCAAAACTTGTTTTGTCTCATCCCACTAATTTACGGGTATTTCTCGATTCTAGTTTCCTTGATTTGCGTGCCCTCGGGTCATTTTACGAAAAACGTTTTTATAAATTACGAATCAACGGCACAAAATGAATCTAATAAAAATTGTCTCATCAAAAACGGAGTTCAAAAACGTAAATATGTAATCCTAAGGTTTCCGGTTTAGTCGTAAAGGAAGTTAAATTATAATCGTAAGTCCTAATCTCTTCTCGTAAATTTGTGAGTTTATGATCCAACAAAAATTTAAAATTCCAAAATAATATTCACGGATAAATTTATTTTCTGAAATGTCGGACTGTCACCAAAACGGTGTATGTAAACGTAAGCACGTAACGTAGAATCCTCCGGTTTAGACGTAGTCGATGCTACTTCAAGACATAAATCCAAATTTCTTCCCAAAAATAAGTGAGTTCATAATATAACATTAAAATAATGTTTTTAAATAATATTTGAGAACAAAATATAAACCATAAATTGACGGATTGTCACAACGTCTTTCTTAAGGTTTTACTGGAACGTGGTGTTAGACGCTTCGGGATTAAAGTGAAGCTCAGTCCTCATTTCATCAGACCGTTTGATATCATTGAACGAGTCGGTGAAGTATCTTACCGATTACCATTACCTCCGCAGCTTTCGCATGTACACAATGTGTTTCATGTGTCCTTACTCAGAGGGTACCAGTATCCCTCACATGGTTCAGTATCCACTGGAACAGATACGTGAAGATCTCACTTTCATAGAAGAACCCGAACGAGTTCTTGACAGACAAGAACGAGTCATGAGAAGGAAGACGATTCCATTCGTCAAAATCCTTTGGAGGGATCATATCGAGCGGGAAGACACTTGGGAAACAGAGGAGTCTATCCGGGCTTCTTACCCTCATTTCATATTTTGAATTCGGGTATGTTCTTCTTTTCTAGTTTACTTTATCTATAATTCGGGGACACATTATTCTTTTTAGGGGGGAAGAGTTGTAAAACCCGCATGCTTTTACCATGAATAGTACCCTTAAGATCATACGTACTAGATTAAAACTTTCCTTTTATAGCATGTTTACGTTCACGTTTAAGAATTTTAACTATTACGTACGTGTTAGAACACGATAAGTATTTATTACGTATGAACACACGATAATTATTCAAATAATAATTATAATCACGAACATGCGATCATGAAATCATGAACGTAAATTAATCACGAGCTAATATAATTACGTATATATATTTATTACGAACACGAATAAATACATTAAGTCACGATCAATAATTAATTAGAACACATAAAACACCAACACGATAAAACACGAACACACATTAAAATATTTAGACTCGGAAAAGGTACGGGTTACCCCAAGTGGGGCCCCCTACCCGCGGCTACACCAAAGGAATGGGCCAAGCCCATTTTGATTTTTACAAAAATAAGGGAATTAGGAAAATCTTGGTCATTTTTCAAAATACAGGAAAAATAATAAAACCCTAAAACTCTTTTCCGTCTTCCTTCTCTCTTTGGCCGCCGGATTCAAGACACCACAAGGGGGTGTTCGGTTGATTTTTGATCTTGAATATTGTGCAAGCATTCGTGTGTGTTCTTCCTTGATCGATCCACGCAATCGGTATAACCTTTTTAACCTTTTCTTTTATGTTTTGATTTAATAAATCACAAAAAATCATGATGTTTTTAAAAACTAATTAAAAACATTTATTAAAACATGTATATGATTATGGAGTAAATCAAAACAAGGGTTTTTAGGGGTGTTTGTTCTAGCCGACGCCTAAACCGAGCCCTAAGGGGTCTCGGCTTGGCTTATGAACCACCACCGAGACCTCACGGTCTCGGTATAGTGGTGTGGGTCCCACGACAGCAGCAAACAAGGGGGAACCCCGACTTGGTTCGGGGTATGGTGTTGATTACGGGTCCGGTTCATGGTTTCTAGTCACGATCCGGTTCATTGATTATGTTAAGGTTTATGATTTTAATAGTTATATGTTAAAAATTAAATTAATAAAACACGACATAATTAATTTAATTAACATGACTTAGGTTATAAATTTAATTATTAGATCATGAATTTTAACCTAAGTATTTATTTTTAATTATACTTTATAATTAATTAATTATTAAGAACCATGACTATAATTAATTAATCAACATGACTTAGACTATATTATTAGTAATTAATAATACATGTTTTAACCTAAGTATTTTAAATTTATTTAATTAAAAACATGATATATTTAATTAAATACTTATAACCTATAGTTTAATTAATTTACATGTAATAATTAATAAACTATACCTTATATCAATATGACTTAGAGAATAATCAGAAAACACTTAAGCTTATATAATTAGCTTATTTAGCCAGCTTATATCTAAATATGGAAACTTTCTATTTTTAGAAACTTATTTAAATAAGGCATCTAATCTATTTATGGAAACTTTCTATTTTTAGAAACTTATCTATTTTAAGCAGTAATTCTATTTTTGGAAACTTTCTATTTTTGGAAACTTTCTATTTTTGGAAACTTTCTATTTTAGGAAACCTGCTATTTTTAGAAAGTTACTTATTATTACACAACAAGTATAATAATACATGAAATACAAATAATACTTAATCAGAATAGACAGAATATAAGATAAACACAGTTTAAAGCTTAAAACAGTAAAATATAACATGTACGTATAAAATAAGCTAAGACATGACATAAAACCAGTTACGTATTTAGTAATCAAATACTTATACACGTATGTATTTATGTAGCATTAGTGGTACCGAAGTAGGACTCTCTTCCGTTCGTCTTCTTCGTTCACTGGACATAAGGTACGGATTCCCGTCCTTTCAGTATGGACATTCTTTCCTTATTAGGATTTCCCCGTATGCAGCCAACTGTTTTCCTATAGTATAAGATTATATGTTTGATTGATTATGTTTAATTTAGTATACCTGAAGCCATATACATGCATGACCAGTTTCACCTAGTTATGGAGGTACCATAACCATAACACTAGAGGCACTGGTGTTATGACTTCCCCACGGCGGAGTGATTGCTCGTGGCGTCCCTTCACCTTTTGTCCATATTAATATATTTATCATGTGGGGCGTATGGGTGCATCCTAGTTACATATTTTCAGCAGATTACTCAGTGTGAATGTGGTGTGTGCCTTGCATCCTTCACAAGGAGCTGATCCCTCCTACCCAAAACCAGTATATTAAATTAGAGGCAGCCCCTCTAATTTGCATGATGAGGTCACCCCTCCAATTATTCATGCACGGTGGATTTTCATGACCTATATTGGCTAATGGTAAAATATGTTAAACAGTTTTCATAAGATAAACATAAGGCTTTTCAAACTATAAAACCAGTTTTACTACGACTTAACCGGGTTATTCGGGACTTAGTTTCTTCCGCTGTTATATGCTTATATGCTTATATTATTCATTCTTTATTGTACATCCATGCACTGTGCGTATTGCTCAGCCGTTTTCCTTTTCATGTTCCCAAAACGGCAGGTACTCAGGGACGCTCGTAGACTTTAAGCGTACGTGCATATGGACTGGAAGCTTTCCAGCCTTTCTTTACTTTATGCATTATCTACACTTGATATTCTTTCCATGGACATTGTTTAGTCCTTTCATTTATAGTACTTATGTTTGTGTGTGATGAGCTTTACTTTTGGACTACTGATGTTTGATTCCGGTATTTCCTTTTTATGGTCATGTAATATTTTAGACATTTATCCTTGTACGCTTTGATGACACACCATAATTACGCCTGACATTCCATTATCAAAATGGGGTGTTACAGTTCAGCTTTCTGAATAGACCTATTCTACCTCATCCAAGGGGATACTTTATTCCTTAACTTGATTAGGATGGCCTCCAATTCAACAAATTTTCTTGTCTTGAACAAGCTTTTCCTTTTGCAACACTTGTACCTGTTGAGACAAACTAGTGCATAAAGCAGTTAAATTTGCAACATCCACCACCTCTGGTGCCTGTGCTTGTGGTGAACCACTAGCAGCACTGGAAGCAACAGGTGTATGGATCATCTCATCAGTATTTGGTTGAACACCAATATTGTGAGAAGAAGATTGACAATCTTCTAAGGAATGGGAACTCTGGTTAGAAGGAGTTTGCTGAGAAGCACTAGCATTTCTAGGTTCCTCACCTTCTTGGTTGGCAGGTTGGGCTAACATATGAGCAAATAATGGTGTAACAGTTCCTATGATGGCATTGCCTTGTTTGGTCAAGAAAGATAAAGTTCTCTTTGTGAAGGTAGGAACATCCCATCTATTTGTCAACTCTGGTAGGTTAGGTATTTGGTCATTAACTAAGGTCTGAATGAATCTAGGATACATTAAAAACTTCTTAATTCCTTCCAAATTCCTAGTCATGCCTTAAAAAATTAATCTTGAAAAATTGAAAACTCTGTTATTTGCTAGACAAATACCAGCTGATGCCAATGCAGTTGGGAGTTGATCAAAAGAAGTACTTTTGGAGCTTAAACAGTGAATAATAGCATAAAAAAGCAATTTCCGTTGTGGTAAAAATAAAGCTCTAAAGAAAGTAAGACTTTCCCTACCACCCTCATAACCCATGGCTGCAAGGTCATCATGTATCTCAGAGTTATTAAGCATAGTAAGTCCATTTTCATCATTTAGTCTCAAACTAGCCCTTAGTAGTACCTTAGTGACATAAATATTTCTATGATTTACCCTAGCCTTAATGCAAGGTTGATCAAACCGAGTACCTAACACAACAGTATTCCAAAATTGTTCAACAATAGGAACAGAGACAATGGGACTTACAGTGAGTGCAAAACGAATATGACTTCGAGATAAGAATCCAAGAATCTCATGGAATCCAAGAGAGTCATCATTCAGAGCAAGATTCGCAACCAAATTATGATTATAGATCACTTGTAAAGCAGCCATTAGTATTTTTGATTATCGAAATATTAGAGAGAAGGTTATAGAATTAAGAGATAAGAATAAAAGATTAGGTAAATCATTTGTATAATTAGAGTAAGTATTTATGTAAATAACAAACCCAAGCGCGAAGAAACTGCCAAATTTACAAAAGAGTCCCTTAACGGTACAACGGACATGTAGCGGTACATGGAACATGTGGAGTCCTATGATCGTTAGACTCAATGGTTATGAACCATTATATCTAGGTTGATCATCGTTCATATGATAACATAGCGGAAAAGAACAATGATCATAACAAGGTGTTTAGGCACAAGACACGAATTAAAACAATTGGGTTGCTCATTATATTAATAACAAACAACCACTAGACGTGTATACATTGAATCCCACGTCTAGTGCGACACACACTTTAGGTTTACATTGTGAATGAATAATATATAAACCTACGTCTGTTATTTTCTTTATATACTAGAAAATACAGACTTTACAAAGGAAACAAGATATTGACTAAATCTTCTATTTTCTTGCAAATATATCTTCTACAAGTTTGTCCACCGGCTTGTAGAATCTTCTCTTGTCAGAAGTAGTCCTTGTCTTTTAGTTTTGACACATCAACTCATAATACTTTATATTTTCGACCCAACAATCTTCCCCTAGTTGATGATGTCAAAACCCTTTGTATACGGTACACGATCTTCAAATTGCTTCCCCTTAAGTATAGCACATATTCTTCCCCTTTTTGACACATCAATAGGTAATATGTGAAAGTATGCAATCTTGAAAATTCTCCAAAAGTAGCTCTATGTAATGATCTTGAAGAAAAATAAGTACAATAATTTTGATGTAGAAGCAGAATAACCCAAACTTTGTATTTCTTTCACCCAATTGCTCACTAGTTGATAAACTCTTCCCCTAGTTGTCGAAACGACTAGAGAAAAATGCAACTCTTTCACTGCAAAAGGGGGCTCAGTTTATTGGTAAGAACGGGAACTAAAACCAACAAAAACCGCACAACTATAAGCCAGTTGTTAGCTATAACAATATATTTAGATCCAATGATCAAGGTGTATTGCTCACCCATCAGTTTTTGTTACATGGGTACTGGTAACCTTCACGACTATGAGCCAATCGTATGCTATAACAATATATTTAGTCCAATGACAAGGTGTATTGCTCACCCATCAGTTTTTGTTACATGGGAACTGGTAACCTAACGACTATGAGCCAGTCGTACGCTATAACAATATATTTAGTACAGAGACAAGGTGTATTGCTCACCTAAATAAGAAAAACAAATTTGTGAAAACTAACTTCAACATCAAACTTACCATAAGAATTCTTCCCCTTAATCATATATGACTTTATAAAAAAAATATCCGAGCCATGAATATCAATTTGATATTTTGTATAGAAACGGAGATCCCATGTACCTTCGTGTGTAACTAACTCCTTTTTGTGTGCTAAAAACGTCCAATTTTCTCAAACAGCAGCAAACAGTGTGTTGTCCAATATCCAATTCTGTCCAATATCTTCATCAGATGCATTGTCCGATATCGGATGACACTTATCAGCGTTGAAATAGCATATATCGGACAACACTGTCAACTTGACAGTGTTGACTTATTCCTGTCAGCGTCGAAACCCTTCCTGTCAGCGCCTAAATAACAATCGTCAGCGTTAATCTTTGTCAGCGTTATGTTTCCTGCTGACGTCATCTGCGATCTTCATGATTCCCATCCAGAAAATCAGCTTCATAATAAACACGCGTTTGTATTTGCTGACCTTTGACTTGCACCCCATAATATATACACGATTGTTTGACTTGCACCCCATAATACTTCCATCCAATCACAACTTACTAACCGTGTGAACACAAACCGTGTGAATGCAATGTATTGACCAATTAGGATTGAGTGACCGTGTGAACACTCCATCACCAAACAATCGTGTGAACAGAATCTTCACATAAGAACCAATCATATGATTTGAATCGTGTGAACATAAAGCCATCATCAAGCAACTTTCGTGTGAACACAGAAAGAATTTATAATTCATGTGAATTGTCTCGTCACATGAAATAAATAGTGAACACAGAAAGATATCACGTCTCTATTGTTACCAACGTGGGACCAGCAGCCTTTGTATATCATGAATAGCAAAAACACTTTCCTTCACGTCTTCTAGTTAAACGAAGAGATCCCATGTGCAACATTAAATCATAGCCAAAACACAACGATCTAGGGTTTAAAACTTTGAGCATCGAAACCCTAATTAGGGTTTGTGAATAACCTTAGATCGTGTATCTTCACACGTTTTAACAGCCACGAACACCATAACATTCTGCTTTCTAGGTAGATCTAGGGTTTGAGAAACCCTAGGTCATGATTTTATGTAAAAGCAGAAAACTGAAAATCAACCATCAGCCAACTTCGACGCTTAATAACTTTTGCCTGGGGATAAAACTCGACAATCCCTCCGGTGGATGTTTAGATCTATGTATGTAGAACACACATATAAAATTTCGTGACGATCCAACGGTTCAATCAAAAGTTATGACCTTCTGAATACTGCTGCGCACACAAAAACGTCCAGAAAAACCCTAGACGGATTTTTCTTCTTCACCATACACGAACACCTCGTCGGACCTAGATATCAAGAGCCTTAGGCTCTGATACCAATTGTGGAGTCCTATGATCGTTAGACTCAATGGTTATGAACCATTATATCTAGGTTGATCATCGTTCATATGATAACATAGCGGAAAAGAACAATGATCATAACAAGGTGTTTAGGCACAAGACACGAATTAAAACAATTGGGTTGCTCATTATATTAATAACAAACAACCACTAGACGTGTATACATTGAATCCCACGTCTAGTGCGACACACACTTTAGGTTTACATTGTGAATGAATAATATATAAACCTACGTCTGTTATTTTCTTTATATACTAGAAAATACAGACTTTACAAAGGAAACAAGATATTGACTAAATCTTCTATTTTCTTGCAAATATATCTTCTACAAGTTTGTCCACCGGCTTGTAGAATCTTCTCTTGTCAGAAGTAGTCCTTGTCTTTTAGTTTTGACACATCAACTCATAATACTTTATATTTTCGACCCAACAGAACATACTCGGTACTTGAATTTGTGATAGCGGTACTTGGATCCATAATGGTACCTACAATTTTGACCAATTCATGTATGCCACTATCATAATAACCTCTTTTATCTTATTCTATCAACCTGCAATCACATCAAAAACATAAAAAAAAACATATACTAAACAATAAAAAGTAGCATAAAAATTGTACAACTGTTACCTCCCCTCAACATATGCATCAGTCTATTGGTTGAGCATACTAATATGTGTCACCAAGAATTCAAATCTCTTTGAATCAAATGCCTTGGTCAAAAAATCAGCTACATTGTTGTCTGTATGAATATTCAAGACTTGAATAAGCTTCTTGTCATAGGCATCTCTTATGAAGTGATGTCTTATTTCAATATGCTTGGTCTTGGAGTGAAATACTGGATTCTTGACAATGCATATAGTACTTTCATTATCAATGTAAATCTCGGTGTTCATGAAGTTGAACCCATAATCTAACAACTGATTTTGAATCCAAAGTACTTGTCCACAGCAATAAGCAACAGCTACATATTCAGCTTCAGTTGTAGAAGTAGCAACAATGGTTTGCTTCTTACACTGCCATGATATGAGTCTTCTGCCTAGGAATTGACAACCTCCTGTAGTGGATTTTCTATCATGATTATCTCTAGCATAATCACTATCTCAATAAGCTCCCAATTCAAAGGTTGAATCTCTAGGATACCATAATCCTAAATTAGGCTGACTTTTAAGATACTTAAAAATCCTCTTCACAGCATGTAGATGTGACACCTTTGGATTAACTTGGAACCTTGAACAGGCACACACATCAAACATATTGTCTGGTCTTGAAGCAGTAAGATACATCAATGAACCAATCATTGACCTGTATAGAAGAATATCAACATTTTCACCATGTTCATCTTTTGACAAAGACTTCTTAGCTTCAAAAGGTGTGTTTGTACTCCTTGAATCCATACATGAAAACTTTTTCAAGATTTCAGCAACATATTCATCTTGACAAATAAATATTCCATCTTTCCTTTGTTTGACTTGTAGTCCCAAAAATAAAGTAAGTTCTCCCATAGAACTCATTTGAAATCTTCCTTTCATAAAAGCTTCAAACTCTTTACACCATGATTTCTTGGTTGAACCAAAAATAATGTCATCAACATTGGATAAAGTGGCATACCAAGCCTTTGGAGCTTGATGCAGACCATAAAGTGTTTTGATAACCTTGTAGACTCTGTTGGGGAACTCAGGATCTACAAAACCGGGAGGTTATGAAACATATACCTCCTCTAAAATAGTACCATAAAGAAAGGCACTTTTCACATCCATCTAATAGACTATAAAACCCATATATGATGCAAAGGCCAAAAATAACCTAATGGCTTCTATCCTTGCCACTGGTGCAAAAACCTCATCATAGTCTATCCCTTCTTCCTGTCTATAGCCTTGAGCAACAAGCCTTTCTTTGTTTCACACAACTCCTCTTTCATCCTTCTTGTTCTTGAAAACCCATCTAGTACCAATAACTCTCTTACCTGAGGGAATATCCACAAGAATCCAAACCTTTTATAACTCAAATTGTGTCAATTCTTCTTGCATGGCATCTACCCAACTTTCTTCATCAAGAGCTTGAGAAATATTCTTGGGCTCTACTTGTGATAAGAAACAGGCAAACAAACAATGTTATCCTTATGATTAGTTATCTGCTGTTGTTTGACATAACTCACAAGTGCATGAGTTTTAGTATTGGCTTGAAGTTGTCTTCTGGTTTGCACAACAAACTTGGGATTTCCAATGATCTGAGTAGTAGGATGGTTGTTGTTGACTTTATGAGTGGGGATAGAACTGACTGGAATTTTAGTTTCCAAATAATTGAAATCAGTTACTTCACCCTACTCATCATAGGAAGCTTTGGAGAAGATTCCTTCAGCTGGACTAGCATAAATGTCTTCATCGTCCATAGCTTGTAAAATATCTTCTAATGAATCAGCAGACTTTGCAGATTTTGACTTAGCAGTACTTGTAGATGTGGTACCGCTAGGTGTAGTATGTACTGCTGAGTGTTGTGACTCAAAAGATTCTTCTCCTGAATGCTTATTAGCGGATGTAGCATTCTTTACTTGATCTTGAAGCCTCTGAAGTTTTTGGGGGGCTTGATCATCAGTTGATGGCATAGTTTGCTTCTAGGGAGTAGCAGACATGAGAGTAACAGTAGGCACACTAGGTACATAGATGTGAACATCATCATCTGATGAAGAAGATTCTCCTTGAGTATCTGACTTAGTTGTACCAGACTCCTCACCTGCATTGTTAGTTCGACAATCCTTTTGCATAGAATAGTAATCCATAGAATTAGTTAGATAATATCAATCAAACATCCAAGCATAACCTATTCCTGGGACATTGGGTTTATTTTCTAAGAAATTAACATGGGCATTTTCTTAAACCTTTTTAGATGCCAAATTATAAACCCTATATGCTTTACTTTGCAATGAATATCCTACCAGATTAACTGGATCAGATTTTCCATCAAACTTCCCCAAATGATCAAGAATACCAGTCAAAAGTTCATAAGGTGTATTATTTTGAGGCTTGGTCACTAAGACTCTATTTAACACATAACATGCAGTATTGATTGCTTCTGCCCAAAATATATTTGGCAAAAGAGAATCAGCCAGCATAGTCCTAGCAGCCTCAATTAGTGTCCTATTCTTCCTTTCAGCTACTCCATTTTGTTGTGGAGTCCTAAGATTACTAAATTGTCTCTTAATGCCTTTAGACCTATAAAATTCATCAAATTTAGCATTCTTGAATTCTGTCCCATTATCTGTCCTAATGAACAAGACTTGTTTAGTGAACTGTTTTCAACTAAAGTGATAAAATCCTTAAGTAATTCATTGGTTTCATTCTTAAGAGCTAAAAAACCAACTGAATCCACTATAATCATCAGTTATGACTAGACAAAAGGTCTTATGACTAATGCTTCTTATAGAAACTGGACCAAACAGATCCATATGCAAAAGTTGCAAAGGCTTTGTCACAGTATTGACAGTCTTGGTCTTACAAGAAGCTTTATGTTGTTTACCTTTTTTGACAAGCATCACATGTGAAATTATTTTGAAAAGAATTGTTAGGTAACCCTCTAACCAAATTTCTATTCACTAATCTGTTAAGATTCTTGAAATTCACATGACCTAACCTCCTATGCCATAAGTTAGACTCATCATTAGAAGCTTTAGCTAGCAAACATGTAATACCACCTGTTGGAGTAATAGTATGATGATTCAAGGTGTACATGTTTTCTTGCCTGGGTACCTTAAGTAGTACTTGAGATTCTTTTGGCATCTCAGTCTTTGGAGAGCACTAAGCAGTTCGTGTCAGTAAAAAACACCTTGTTCTTCTTATCACACATTTGTGATACATAAAAGAGATTGAATTCATTCAATTC
The DNA here is from genome assembly GCA_025667525.1 of Glebionis coronaria. Lineage (NCBI taxonomy): Eukaryota > Viridiplantae > Streptophyta > Magnoliopsida > Asterales > Asteraceae > Glebionis > Glebionis coronaria. The sequence goes on from CM046880.1 coordinate 405,531,652, forward strand.
TTTCACAAAGAACACATCTTTAAATTCCAACTTCCCTGTATTGATTTTCCCTTTGCTAGTGCTTCTACCTTTGCTACCTCCAAATGCTATTGGTCCACCTCTAAATTCTTCAAATTCAGCAAGGAAATCTTTATTCCCTGTCATGTGTCTTGAGCATCCACTATCTACTATGCCTTTATCTTTCAATTCATCAATTAGATGCCCCTGCACATAAATAAAACTCATTAGTTTTTAACAGGGACCCAAGCTACATTTGGCTCGGATCTTGTGGGACCTACATACTTAAGAGTCTATTCAGAAGCATTTCCAGTAATGCTACTTTTGTTCTTATACTTCATGGTTTCAGTTATGTAGTCAAAGACATTGGGTGATTCTATGTACTCAGATTTCTTTGACTTAAGTACTGCTTTAGTAGTACTTGCTTGAACACATGGTTTTTCTCTCTTAGGAACCCACATTTGCATTGGTTTGTTATTAGGCTTACTTCTAGATGCTTTGGCTTTCTGAATAACATTCTTAGAAGTCTTATGGAACTTTGGTTTGACAGACTTTGAACTAGAGGTACTTGAGTTTGATCTAGCAGTACTTGCAGTTCTAGACTTGCCGGTACTTGGTTTACCAGACTTCAAAGGTACTAGACCTTGTTTCATAAGTACTGCTCTAGGAACAAATTTCTTGGTAGAGTTATTTGTAACCTTTTTAACTACCCTTTTAGAATGATCAAACCTAGGTTTATCATCTTTAGATCTTTGTTTCCTGGTAACCTGTGCATTTTTCCCATTACTGTTTCTTGTGACCTTTTGTGCAGCCTTTTGTTTCACAATTTTATCTTCATGTAAAGTACAATCTTTGATAAAATGACTTAGAGTACCACAAACATAACATCCTTTCTTCTTAAAGAAGACCCAAAAGATTGTTTTGACTTAACTTCCTCAAAACCTATCCCACCCCTCTTGGTTTTATTATGTTTTACATCATTATCCAATGCCTTGCTAGGAGTTTTTACCTACTTGGGAGCAGAACTAGTTTTAGATACTTCAGAAACAAAATTGTTAATTAAAGGTAGATAAACAATGTTTTTGGTCACAACAGATTTATCTTGGGTCAAAGTAATAGAGTTTGAAGTATTAACAACCTTTGGTTCTTCTAATTCTATACTTGTATCATTACAAGGGGGCATGAAAATTCCTGATAAAGGTGGAGGAACTGCCTTCATTCCTTCAGCATATCTATCATTTTCAGGTGTATTATCTGACTCACTAGAACTATCAAAAATCCCCTTTGATAAATCCTTGTCAATTAAAGTTATCCCAGGTTGGTCCTCAATATATCCTAGGCCTGACTTATCATAATACCCCATTTGTTAATTAATCAGTTTACCCAATCCTTTAGAGGACTTTTGCCAATGATTAATCACTTTCCTTTCATTATAAAGACTGGCTTTTAAAGCTTCACTTTCTGCTGATACTTTTAAAAGTTGTTTTTCAAAAGCTTTAATTTCCACATCTTTTTCCCTCATTTGAAGAGTTAAAATTCTTATTTCCTCTTCATAGTTTTGTTGAACCTTTTTATACAAAACTATATTTTCTTCTAAGTTAGCAACACTCTGTTTGAAAGCATTTAATTCTATAGTGCATGTGTTGACCTTTTGATACTGTTCATCTAGTTCTACTTATAAGCTATTAAATTTAAGCACACAATCTTTAGAACAAGGATGTACCTCAGTATCTTCATGTGAGAGAGCTATCAAACCAAGCTCTTCTTCTTCTTCTTCATATTCAGCCCAGTTCACCACTCCATCTACAGTCACCAATTCTTTGGTTCCTTTGGGACTCTTGCTGTTTCCTTTTAGGAAGCTTTCAGTAATTCTTTGACTGGTTCTATAGCTGTTTTTAGACTTTTAACTGCTACTCTCAGCCTTGTCTCTAGTGCACTCTCTTGCAAAGTGTCCATTCCTTCCACAGTTATAGCATTCAACTTTAGACTTGTCATATCCTAATGGCTCAGTAGGATCAACAGACATCTTCCTTTCAGTCTTCTTGAAGAACCTATTAGATCTCACAGAAACCATAGCAGCTTGCCATTTGAGACCCATCTCTTCAACATCAGCATCATCCATTTGGAACAAGTCATTGAGTGTTAGTCTTGGCCTGTTATCTTGTCCAACAAAGAATGAGAAGGCATCATTTTCACTAAACAATGGTGAAGATCTTTCTTGTGGATTTTGAGAGATTATGGGACTGCCTTCAGTACTTTGTAAGTAAGTACCGCTTGTAAGTCCTCCAGCTGTATTATGGAAGTAAGTACCACTGCTAGATCCACTAGTGGTATTTGGAAAATAAGTACCACCGTTACCTTCTGACACAAAAGCCAAGTTAGACTTTGTAGTTGTTGCTGCTTTGGTCACCTCAACGCCTTTAACATCCATCTCATATGCTCTAAGATTGTTGTAGAGATGATCAAAAGGAATTGTATCCAAATCATCCCTTGTTATGAAGTGCATAGCCATTGCTTTCCACTCTTGTGAAGCACTCCTTAAGAATTTCAAATTAGCTTCTTCATTAGGAATTATTTGTCCATAAACTGCCAATTGAATAAGTAGCTTACTCAACCTTCCATAGCCACCATGGATTCCTTCTATACTGGATATTGAGAAGTTATCGAATTCTTGTTTCAGAACAATCTTCTCCATCTTCTTAGATTTGTCATTACCTCCAAATCTAAGTTTGATTTCATCCCACATAGCCTTTGAATCGTTATAGTGATGAAAGCTAGGTAAGATATCCTCTAAAAGGGCCATAGCCAAAGCAGTTCTGGCCTTTCTTTCTCTGATCTCTGATTGTACCTCCTCAGCAGTCACAATAGGTAGAGCATTGCATGTACCATCAGGCAACCAATGTAGCTTCTTAGGTGTATTCCTATTCTTGATAACTTGCCACAGAGTATGATCTTTGTGATTCAAGTTATGTTCCATCTGCATAGCCCATGTCTCATAGTTATTACCCTTGAGAACTGGGAGTTTGACAACAGAAAGAGTATGGGAAGGTGTTGTAGTTGTAGAAGTAGCTACAACATCTATGGCTTGAACACCTTGTGGTGGTACAGGATGCACAAGTTGGGGCTATCCCTGTGGTATTGGATCAAGATCTGGAATATCTTCCAAGTGAGGGTCATCACTAGGTTGAGACATTGAGTTTTAGTGTGAGTGGAGTTTTGGGAGCTGTGTTCTTCTTTTTCAGAGTTTCTCAACAAGCTCTAATACCTCTTGTTGATCCCTTTGATTGGATCTATATTCTGTTAAGAACTAGTATAGTAGTTTGTAATCAAACTAAAACACTTTGAGAACTCTTACTCAAGCTAAATAAGTTATGCGGAATCTAACTTATAAAGCACAGAAGAACAGAATTACTTTTAACTATTCGATTCTCTTATTAATCGAATTGAATGAGGTACATGAATGACATCGTACCTATGTTCCTTTTATAGTGTAAGGAACCCTAGAAACCTTAGAATATTCTATAAAGATAACTATATCACAGACGATATATTATCAATATTCTAACTATTGTATATCACATAAGATATACTCTAACTATAACTATGACATATCTTGTACAAAGATATATTCGTCCTAATCAATATAGCAATACTTACTTTATAAGTTGCAGTACTTACTATGTACCACGTTAACACTAACGGTACTTGAAAGATAACTAACAGTACTTCAATAACACTAACGGTACTTGACACTTAACAAATAATTCCCAACATTAACTAAGTCGTGGTCATAAGACAGACTTAAAATTCCGCATCACCTTGCCATAGATATACGCCTTTTGTTGGCCTCAAGCTGAATGCAATATTCGCAATATGCTGCATCATTAGTGGATATAAGAAGTACATTTTCAAAGTATTCACGATGCAACATACGGGTTCCACCTTTACCTTCACAGAACCTTCTTATCATCCTTACGTTAGCGATGAACAGGAATTATACCTTGCGGATGCCAGTGTTACCCCGGCTATAGAACATGTTTCTTCTTACGGGGTCCTTGCCGTCTAATCACGGGAAACCAAGCATTCTAGCATAACCACCCGTCTTACGTATACGGGTTCCCCATTTCTTTTGACGTGGATACGCTTACAGGTAGCAGATATGGTGTAGAGTCTAGTAACCTTGGTGAAAACATCGCATACTAGACTGGGGGGACATGATGACGTATAGTGGTTGCGCTCACTATTCACATAGTTTTCCCATCATCTTTTTGCTAAAGGTAGCCCACCACGAGGATGTCCTAGCAGCAAGCCATACACGGTTACTTGGTAAGCGTGACATATGAATGAGTCTAGCATAACATGGTCAGGAACCATATCATACTAGACTGGGGGACATGTCGACGTATAGTCGGTATAAGGCTCGACCTAACAGGCTCGCGACTCAAGAGCCCCGTGACCCAACAAGTTCGCGGCCCATAGACCTTACTTATCCTTCAAGAAACCCTACTCATATAAATACAAGGGTATGGGCTCATTCTACATCAGGTTATATCTCTTTACCATACCACTTTTACTATATATCGCACCGATACTAACTTGACCGTCAGAGCTAGACCCCGTGGCTCCAGCCTCGGGTCCACGTCTAACCGGTTTATCTTTGTTTGCAACATTACTCAGCACTCGGGAAGACGATTAACGGCCCAGGAGAGTCGTCGAACCGGTCTAGCCAAACTATGCTTCAACACCACTTGTAGAACAATCCAAATTTTAACTAAATAATTTTGGTTAATTGATGGAATTGATATGAACCCATGAACAAGTTGGTAATGGCATTGTTAAATGCTTACCTAAAAACCTTGTTTTGAAAAACCAATGTTCAAGTTCATTGTTGATTTTACATGATTACTATGTTATTTTCAATGATGAACTAGGATGTTAGAAATACGTTTTAACGTATATTAGAAGTATCGGTCACTCCACAATATTATTAATGTTGTAATAGCTCGTAGTTAGTGTTACTTATTAAGTTAAGTAAGAAACCGACCCATGGGCTTGTCATGGGTCGGCCCAAGCCCAAATAATGGCCTTGGATATAAATACCCATTTCCACCATGGAAAGGGGCTGGTTGTTGTTCATTCCACATTTTCATTTGAATAAAATACACATAGTTTCTTTCTCACTTTCTCTCACTAGTTTCTCTCTCTAGGAATCTTCAACCCACTTCATAGATTCATAGTTTATCAAGATTTTACATTTGGTATCAGAGCTATGGGGTGATTTAAGGTAATGATTTGTGTTGTTTTTTAGTTGTTGATTGTATTAGTGTTCTTTAAGAAGATCCATCTTGATTCTTGGAGTTTTTGGTGATTTTGTGATTGGGATTAGTAGATAAGTATTAGTTTTTACTTATTTTAGTAGAAATCACAAAACTTTTTGGGTAACTTGGTAAAAATCTGGGTTTTTTCTTCATATTTTTGTTCGTCTGTTACTCGAACCAAGTTTCTGATTCCCAGTAAAAGTTCCGAACCAAAAAGTTCCGGATCAAAAAGTTACGGATCAACAAAAGTTCCGAACCAAAAGTTCCGAACCAAAAGTTCCGGATCAAGGAAAGTTCCAGATCAAGGAAAGTTCCGGATCAAGACAAAGTTCCGGATCAAAAAGTTCCGAACCAAAAGTTCCAGATCAAGGAAAGTTCCGGATCAAGGAAAGTTCTGGATCAAAGGAAAGTTCCGGATCAAAGGAAAGTTCCGGATCAAGGGAAAGTTCCGGATCAAGGGAAAGTTCCGGATCAAAGTAAAGTTCCGGATCAAGGGAAAGTTCCGGATCAAGGGAAAGTTCCGGATCAAAGGAAAGTTCCGGATCAATAAAAGTTCCGAATCAATCTTCCGAACCAAAAGTTCCGGATCAAGGATTTCCGAGCCAAAATATTTCGAATTAACACTTCCGAATCAACAAAAGTTCCGGATCAAGGGATATTTCACTTGTTTTTTCGACGATTTTTAGAGGATTTAATCTTGGTTTCTTACAACAAAAACTCAACACAATTCACAAGCTGAAGGTCTACGAAATTATTGGCCTATTCTATATGATTGATTTAATGGATAAAGATGGTAGATTGATTAATAAATATAAAGAAGATGAAGAAAGGAGATGAAGGAGTAGAGAGAGAAAGGAGAGAAGGGAGAAAGTTAGAGAGAGAAAATAAAGATGGAATGAATAAAAAGTAAAATGAACAACCACCCCTCCTAACATGCTAGGAGGGGTTATATATAGCCCACCCTACATGTGGGCTATATGGGCTATACTTGGATCACGAGCCTAATACATTAATATATCGTTGGAGCGACCGATCCTTCATAAATACGTAAAAACGTATTTCCAACAATCTCCCCCTAAGGGAGGTCGCTCCAAGTTACAAAGCTCTAAATATTCTATATCTCGTGATCTATGCTAACTAAGATGTGACCGAGACTTTATTGGGAAAAACGTATTTCCAACAATCTCCCCCTAAGGGAGGTCACATCTTTTTACAAAATCTTAAACCTAGCATCTATGCTTGAGTCTTCGATCTTGTTCTTGTGAATATGCTTGATGTGATCTTTGACTTAAGTCTTGAGCATGTTTTCTTGCCTTGACCTTGTGCATTTGTCACTTGTGACATTCGCCTCTTCGTGACTTCATGTTCCACATACTTATACTTTTAAATTCTTGAAAGCTTCAGAGTTTGATACAGCGGAAGACTTGACCTTCAGGCTTTCTTGAATTTGTTGAAGTACTAATTGTATGTAGTATAAGCATGTGGTGATGACTTCTTCTGGATTGTACACCGCAATGCCACCTTCTTGTTACGCTGCATAAGATAGTTAGCAACAAACAATATACACGGATGAAATGGCTTTGAACATTTCATTCTAATTCGGTAGCATTTTACCTCCGGTCGGTGAAGACCGTTGGACGATATTAAATATCGTACTTGTGGCAGGTAGTTTCAATAAAGAACCTCCTTGACAAGATTTCGCGGGTAAACCCGTTCTCTTTACTCGACCGTCCAAAGCTGACTGCGAACGTAAAGAGTGAATGATTTGGATAATCTTATCCGCATGATTTGAAGCCGTCAATTCATGTTCCTGGAACAAGTGAAGTTCAATTAAGAACCGCACCGTCGTTGCTTTCCAGTTGTCACTAGCTTGATTCATATAGAATCTTGCAAGTTACCTACCAAGTGCTGTTTGATGTTAACACTAGAAGGATTTCCATTCGTCACTGTAACTACTTAATAGTATTACTCTGAATGTTCTGGCAAGATCACTAAGATATTGCGTAGAGGCCTGGAACGTGTTTAAATTCATTTAAGAATTAAACCACTGTTGCTTTCCAGTTATCACAAGTTTGATTCATAAAGAATCGCACAAGTCACCTACCATGAGCTTTTTGATATTCGCTCAAGAAGGATTTCCATCTTCATTGTAAATACTTTCGTAACTCGGATGTTCAGGCAAGATCATGAAGATTTTGCGTAGGACTCTTAAGATCTTTCTTACTTTTCACAGTGTGTGAAGAAGCAAGGAAATATGAAAGTGTGTCCTAATGAGATATTTGATGATCTCAAATGGCTCTAGACTCGATCGTGCATGTTGGATTTTTAGTGATCGGAGGCTGGAGAGGAGTGCCACCTTTTCAATACCAATTTATTCGGAGCGAATAAATCAATAGATAATGCGTTGTCTCCGTGTGATTAAAACAAATATCTTTTGAGAGATAACTGAGTTAGCTGGGATGGGTTGTGCATTGCATCACTGGGTCCATGATGTCTGTCTTCAATATTAAGAATCATTAAACAATGATCTTAATAGTATATGTATTGACCCGGTTTCTGCCTAAGTTGTAATGAGTGCTTCTTTCTTTACACCCTTTATCTTTACAATTCTTTTTCATTCTTCAACCCCTTCAATGCTTACCAATACGTCATCACTAGCACCTTGTTGTGATTGTTCCAGTGCTAACTTAAGTACTTGGTCGGCATTCAGCTACATTCACAATCTTTCTCCATCTTTCCTAAGGACTACTATTTCTAGCTATGGAATGTCCTTGGGAAGATTCCTCTGGTTCTAGAGAAATCATTGGACTTTAACCTATCCTACCATCCTTATGTCACCACAATCTTCACCGTCGTGAATAGAGATGTTTTTGGGTAAGTGTATGTCACCATGAAATCCATTTTGAAGTGCAAATCCATTTTTCTCCCCCTTAACATATGCCACGATATCCGAAAACATTTCGCACATGTCGGGATGAGCTAGCACGTTAAGTCAAACCATTTTTGATTAATCATTTCCCATATTAAACCACATTTTCTCCCCCATATTAAAAATATTAACCCAATCGATGTTTTTAATATCAATTGATTTAATAGCATTTTAATAAAATTTGGGAAGAAAAATGCAAATCCAATTATCTTCATGAGTTACACAAGCTCCCCCTCAAATTTTGAGGGTGTGCTGAAACGTAAATTAAATACCTTTTAAACACAAGTGTAAGGTATTTATCACATGCAAAGGTCATATATGATAATGAATTCACAAGATTAACAATTTACGAGGTAGGACCGGAATGATGGAGAACATCATATGAAAGATTCACATGGTTCTTGTTCACGAATGTTGGTCACCTCGTCACGTCCCCGAGAAAATTAATTCCCGTTGTTGAGTCAAAGCTTTCCGGTGAAATGCTTGACTTGATTATGAAAAGCGGGTTGCTATCTGAAATAATAGCAAACCATTTTGAGCATGTTTTAAAAGTTTGAACTTCTGCTCGAACTTTATTTACAACCCCGTGTCATTATTGAATGAATTTTCTAGTATCGTAAATATTATCGATTCCAGAAGACATGCTCGTTTTATCAAAACGTTTTTGAACACACAGTTTTGAAAGATTTAGAAAAATCTTTTGAGAAATTCTTGAAAAATTGTGTTCAAAGTTTTGAAAAACAATTACTTGAGCTTAAGATGTTGAATATCTTAAAAGCGAGATCAAGTCCGAGAAGTTGTGAACTTCCCGGTGTTAAGGATAAGTTACCATCGGTGATAAACTTTCCTTTTATCTGAAGGACGAGTCCTAAGCTGACATTTACTTAGAAGTCGTGTTCATGAGCTTGAAAACTTTGACTGTTTTAACGGAAAGCTCATGACCGAGAAAGGTTAATTTCTCGTTACGAGGAAAAGTTCTCTTAGTTAAAAGATACACTTTCCTTTATGAGCTTAAAACTTCGAATGTTTTAATACAAGCTCATGACCGAGAAAGGTGAATTTCTCGTTAAGAGGATAAGTTATCATAAAAGATAATCTTTCCTTTATTTTAAGTTCGAGTTACAGTCTGACATTTAACTGTAAGTCATTGTGCATGAGCTTAAAAAACTTCGAATGTTTTTAATATTAGCTCATGCCCGAGAAAAATGAATTTCTCGTTTTAAGGATAAGTTTAGCATCGGCGATAAACTTTCCTTTATTTGAAGAACGGGTCATGATCTGTTATTTAATGATGAGCCTTATACACGAGCTTAAAACCTTTGAATGGTTTTTATGATAAGCTCGTGTCCGAGAAAACTTAATTTCTCGTTTTGAGGGTAAGTCATCGTTGCATAGATAAACTTCCCTGTCTCTGAAGTCCGGGTCGTCGTCTGTCATTTAACGAGGAGCCATAATGCATGAGCTTAAAAAACTTGGAATGTTTTTTGATATAAGCTCATGCCAGAGAAAAATTAATTTCTCGTTGTTAGGATAAGTTTACCATCAGCGATAAACTTTCCTTTCTTTGAAGAGCGAGTTATAGTCTGTGATGTGACTATAAGTCCTTTGTAAGCTTTAACCATGAATCCCCTGAGATACTAGTTTCTCTGATATCTGCTTCTTCAGCAACCAAATTCTGAGAGTGTCCTTAGTTGAACGGTATACAATGATTGGACCGCTTCGTTCTTTTGGAACATCAACTTTGGTACCTGCATTCTCATTAGGAGTTTGTATACTTTTGCATGGGTTAGAGATATCTATTTTAGAAGCACGTGGGGGTTCACGGTTTTCTTTTCTTGTGTCAGAGGTGGCCTGAGGGGATGATTCACTTGTCTTAGTTGGCAATCGTTTCCTTTTATAGAAAATCTTAAGTTCAGGCTTAAGTGATGTATCATCCTTTGCAATTTCCTCCCTAGTAGTCTTTGTAGAATCAGAGACTATCCTAGTTAAAGGGCACTCGTTTCCTACAAGAGTGAAAGTTCTACCAGTGGGGCGCCACATTTTGCCAACGGGTTTGATTTTAGCAACCCACTGGGATTTAGGTCTAGCACGGGAGTTCACCTCATTAAGCAATTTTTTGATACAGGAGTCATGATTTGCCGTAAAGACACATTTTCTACATGTTTTACAAGTAGCATATTTAATGTCCGAGTAATTCCTAGATGATTGATCGATGCTCCTAGGAGACGTCATGCTACGGTTAGCAGTGTTGGGTAATCTAGAAGGCATCTGACTAGGTTGGACATTGCTATCTCTTACATGTGTCTTTTGAATAGCTTCCCTTTGACCAAAATCATGGCGCACATCAGTTGAACTAGTTCTAGACGTGTTCATTGAACTATTCTTAGAGAAAATAGGAGCAATCATGTGATGAGGTCTTGCTAAAACTGATTTAGTCACATTAGGCCTAGTTGGTGGAGTGACTGTTCTAGAAATATGACCCAAATCAACTTGGGAGGCAAATCGCGGTCTCGAGGATTGTGGTCGCTCGGATCTAAATGCAGTAGGTTGTCTGACAATCGGTTGTCTGACGAACTGATTTGTAGGCGGTTTCCCCAAGATTGATGGGTTTTAAAGCTTAGTGTCCACACTAGGTCCTCTATTTCTCCTTAACTCGTTTTTCAACGCGGCTATAGCAAAGACCTTTTCCTGTACTTGAGCTTTTAAAGTCTCATTCTCTTTGAGCACTCTATCTTGGGATGCTAACTTAGATTCAAGCAGTTGAATTTGTTTCAAAAGATTATCCTTTTCAGCTTTAGAATCTAACACTTTTTGATCCAATTTTCTTTCAAGAACAACATTTGATTTTTCAAGTTTTTCAAAATATGTTTCAAATTTGTCCGTTTTCTTAGAAAATTCAAGTTTGGCATCCTCAAGATCTTTTGATTGTTGAGCTACAATCGTTTCGAGCTCTCTAATCTTAGAATCAGAAGCAGCCAGTGAAGCATTTATAAGACAATTATCATGATGTTTAGCATTTTGAACACCTTCTCCCCCATTATGACTTACATCCGATGAATCAGAAGTGGTATTTCTATCACTCTTTTCCATCCCATGTTTGTCATAATTAGGTTCAGAATGCTCAATATGCGGCATGTCATCAGCATATACATCATAAACAACATTACATTTTACCATGTTTGCCGGCTCTTCGTCATAAACGGGTAAGGTGTCATCAAGAGAGATCTCGTGAACATCCCCTGACGTGCCACTGGTATCATGTTGTCCTCTTGATTCCGTGCTCTTACCATTGTTATGCTCCAAGTTGTCAACCGTATGACCATTCTCCTCTTGCATCTGCGTCATTGATTCTTGCACTCCATTATCATACGTTTGCTGAAGTTGTGATTGTTGATAAATCGAAGACGAGACCGATGTCATGAGTTTCAATATTGTATCACAGAAAACTCGAAGCTCGGTATGTGTATCTCGAAGAAATGATTGGCAAATCACTGAACTTTCAGGCTTAATGATATTGAATTGGAGGAAAGGCGTGAGTTGTGTCACAAGAGCCTTATAGGCAAGTGCCGATGCAGAGTGATTAAAGTTTCCATGGTTGAGTTGCTCGGCGAGTTGGGTCAAAGTGGTAAAGATAGAGTCGATGAATATATGACGATCTTGACCAAAGATTGTTACAAATTCGCTCCCTCCTTGAATCCTCGAAAGAGTGACAAGATGTGACTGAAGCATTTGAAATGAAGTGATGCCACGTTTCCTAACTTTGTGTTGCATTGAATGTGATTCTCCCTTTTGACATGTCGAATCGAATTAATCCATTGAATATCGATGAAAAATGACGTGGATGATGTTGTTTTCGGGATACGTGAAGAGACTTAAAAACAGAAAGTCACGGAATATGATAAGACCAACGAAACGATCCGTAAATAAATTTGAAAAATCCTTGATTGTAGATAAAAACCTTCTTCACGTACAAATAAGAATATCTTGATTAAAAATCCGTAGCCATGAATAATAAAGCCCGTCACTTTGACTTATCACTTTTGTCTTCAAATCCGGCCACAAGAACTTTTTAACTCGGCAAATATTTTACCAATTTAATTCTATCAAAATACCCGCCTCAATTAACTTTTATAAACTTTGCTATTTTAAAACATTTATAACTTTTAAAAACTTAAAAACTTTAGCTAAATAAACTTTTTAAATATGTAAAAGGGTTACTTAACTAAAAATAAAAAAATGAAAAATAAAAGGATAAAAAATAACAAAAATAGAAACGTGTATACATAACACGTGTAACAAAAAAAAAGAATTGAAGATACGTGTATACTCAAAAACTTTGTTTAGTCCGCCCCATACCTTTTCCTTGTTGTATCCGCCAAAAGTAAATAAAACTATCTCCTTGTTTGACTAAATCACACAAAACCAGCAACCTAAAAACTCTCTCTCACCTAAAAAACTCCGTCACTGATATTCTCTCAAATCCTCCCAAAAATCCAAATAACAATTTCTATCAATTAAGGTTAAATCATCAAAACCCACAATCCATTAATATAACCAAACGAGAATCGTGTCTTATGAAAACAAGGCGTGAGCACTCTCAAATCTTCAAGATCCGACAAGGGGTCTCGGGTAGGATTTCTAATTTAAGTTTTAATTATAGTCTCTCTCATCTTCTGTAGCGTCATTCGGTCGAATGTCTTGTCAATTGTTATGTGTGCGAGCCGTGACGTGGGTCTGGGTCGGTTGTGTTGTGAGGATATGTGAGTCGAGAGTTGAGATTCAGGGTCGAGAGTTGTTTGATGTCAGTCGAATCAAGATGGTTAATCTTTTTGATGTTGTCGAGGATGTGACATGGATAGACGAGGGTGTGGGTGTGTTTTTGTTCGAAGGTGTGGGTGTGTTTTTGTAACAGTCGAGAGAGTCTGTTGTGGTTGAGAGAGTCGAGAGTGGGTGGGTGTGAGGGTCGAGTCGGGTGAGAATGGTTTGTTTGAAAGTTTGAGTCAGTCAAGATTTTGTGAGTCGAGAGATGTGTAAAAAGTGTTTATTTCAGTGAGTTTGTGTAAAACATTGATTTTTTGTGTAAAGATTTGTGTGGGTCTGTGGATGTTGACGTGTGTTGGATGAGTTTTGTGTCACGAAAAGAGTCTGTGGATGGGTGTCGAGTGGGTTTCTGGTGTTGTGAGGGTGTTGTGAAGTCTAATGACGAGTCAGTTGTTTAATGTGAGTGATGTTTTAGTTTTTGGAGTAGAGTTGGTGTGGGGTTGAGGATCGAGTCTGTTTTTGTGTCGAGGGTTGTGGGTTTGGGTCGAATCGAGGGTGGGTAAGGGTGAGGGTGTCCTGTTTGGTGGTGAGATACGAGTCGAGTATTGAGAGTTTGTCGGGTTTGTGATGTCGAAGGTATGAGTCGGTTTAAGAGACGACGATGACTTGCCTATGTCGATAAAAAAAATTGTTTTGAAAATGAGATCGAGTCTGTGTTTTGGGATTAAAGTTGTTGAGTCGAATGTTGTGAGTCTACAGTGCTTCGATCGGAACTTCCGTTCGTTCGGAACTTCCGTTCGTTCGGAACTTTCGTTCGTTCGGAACTTCCGTTCGTTCGGAACTTCCGTTCGTTCGGAACTTCCGTTCGTTCGGAACTTCCGTTCGTTCGGAACTTTCGTTCGTTCGGAACTTTCGTTCGTCCGGAACTTTCGTCCGTCCGGAACTTTCGTCCGTCCGGAACTTTCGTTCGTCCGGAAGTTTCGTTCGTCCGGAAGTTTCGTTCGTCCGGAAGTTTCGTTCGTCCGGAAGTTTCGTTCGTCCGGAAGTTTTCGTTCGTCCGGAACTTTTTCTTCACCCGGAACTTTTGTTCACCCGGAACATTTGGTTTGGAACTTTTTGGTCCGGAACTTTGGTTGATCCGGAACTTTTTGGTTCGGATGTTTTGGTTCGGAACTTTTGCTGGGTAATCAGAAACTTGTACGAGTATGAACAGTCGATCAACAAATGATGATTAAGCCCAGATTTTTACCAAATAACCCAAAAAGTTTTGTGATTTCTACAATAATAAGTAAAAACTAATACTTATCTACTAATCCCAATCACAAAAACACCAAAAACATCAAGAATCAAGATGGATCTTCTTAAAGAACACTAATACAATCAAAAACTAAAAAACCACACAAATCATTACCTTAAATCACCCCATAGCTCTTGATACCAAATGTATTTCCAACAAAAGCTTTACTTCACTGCTCGATCAACCGATAATCTTTGTTTCTTTGAAGTGAACAAAATGAATCCGAATTCATTAATGCCTCAGATGACATCACTTACGGACATTTCCGTCATTACGGGAACGGATAATCGCCCTCCAATACTCATTAAAGAAGTCTTTGAAGCATGGCAAGGCCGTATGATGTCATACCTTAAGGGAATACCGATATATGGGAGGCTTATGGTTAAGTCAATTCTAAATGGTCCACTTGACTATGGTACCATCGTGGTTAACAATGTGACTCGACCAAGGGAGTTTGAAGAACTTACACCAGCTCAACAACTAGTTGCCGATGCAGACGAAAAGGCTCTTCAAACCATTCTCCAAGCTCTTCCACATGACATCTATCGAATGGTAAGTCAGTATACGGTGGCAAAGGATTTATGGGAACGTCTAAAGGTGTTGCTACAAGGTACGTCTCTTACCAAACAGGAAAGGGAATGTCAGTTGTATGATCTGTTTGATAGATTCACGTACAGCCCAGGGGAAACGCTTCACGACTATTACTTCAGATTCACTACTCTCATGAATGATCTGAATGTATACAATCTCGTGATTGCTCCATTCCAGGTTAACACCAAATTTTTGAATACTTTACCTCAAGCTGAATGGGGTGAGTATATTACCGATGTTAAGTTAACCAGGGATTTGCATAAGTGCAATTTGGATCAACTCTATGCTTTTCTTCAGCAGCATGAGAAACACGTGATCATGCACCGTTCGCCTCGAGGTATGTACCCTGATTCTTTAGCTTTGATGGCTAATCAACCAAGCTTGTCACACAACAACACTCCTTATATCTTGGGACACCAAGCCTATCATCCATCACCTTACATGACACCAAGCTTCCCCCAATATTCGATTCTACCACAACCACCCACCTCACATCAGCAACAATATCGGTTTAATGCACCTTCATCACACTATGCTTCACAACCTCACCCAGCAAGCATTGCACCTTATGCTCAGTCTTCATATTCTTCTTATCAAGAGAATGCAGCATATCCATCAAGCTACTCTGATCACATGAGTGTTCCTTCTAGTGCTTATGCAGCTCAACAAGACCAAGCACTGTATTGTGATAATGATGAAGTCCCCATTCCTGAATTCAAACAAGGAACTGACCCAGTTGAAGTGTTAGCCACTATGTCTGCTTATCTCACAAGGACTTTAAGCAAACGAGGATTTAGAGGACCAGCTCCTACTAACAATCAGTTGAGGAATTCATCCAATTCTCGCCAACAAGCTACTATTGAGAATGGCAGGGTAATGGTTCAACCTATTCAACCATATCAGGGGAGACCTACTACATCAACCACCAATGCACGCACGGTCAATCCTGCTCCAATGGTCAACACTCCTCCACGGGCTAATTCCACAGGCAAGTTGAGAATGATTACATGCTACAACTGTAAGGAAGAAGGTCACATGTCCAGGGATTGCAAAAAACCCAAGAGGAGAAGGGATGGTCAATGGTTTGTAGAGAAGATTTATCTGGTGAACGCTCAGGCACAAGGAAGAGAACTTGATGAAGAGGAGCTTGCATTTCTTGCTGATCCAGGGATTGCTGAACAAGACGTTGTCACCACACAGAATGCAGCATACCAAGCAGATGATCTTGATGCGTATGATTCAGACTGTGATGAACTTCAATCTGCACAGGCAGCTCTTATGGCAACTATCTCCAGCTTAGGGCCAGAAAAAAGATCTGAGGTACTTATTAATACCACTGATACTAGTATTCAACCACATCAAGTTGTGCAAGAGCGTGCTGATTCGAATGAGTCTTCGGTGGTGAGTCTTTCAAATGAGGAGACAATCAATGATAGTAATATCAATGTGAGTCCCCAGAATTTGAGTGAATCACAACCGGGAGCCATTTCGCATACGCATACTCCTTTTCAACAAGATTTGGTCATGGTTCCTGCTACATTACTTAGCCAAATGAATGCTGCACTTTTAGAAACCCTAGCTAAGAATAAGAATTTGTCTGATGAGCTTGCCTTATGCAACGATAAAGTTCAAACTTTGGAATTAGTTCCTTCGTCTAGTGTTCTAACAAATCCCGAATATGATCATTTTCGAAACAAAAAAATGGGTCACTTGCAAGAAATTGAAACCTTAAGAGCAGATCTTTCTAACGAACTTAAAGAAAAAGAGTTAGTGGTCACTAATTTTCAAAAACTTCAAACGGATTTTGAATTACTCGAGTCTAAGAAGAATGAAATGGAAATTAATGCATCAAATAAGATTAGAAGTCTAGATTATTTGCTTTTAAGACAATACGCTGCCTCTCAACTAGTGCACTTATTTGATGCTTCGTTTAGAGAATTTAACTTATCACGTCAAAAAGGCCTTCCCCCTAACCCACGGTATGCAAAACAAGCTTTAAGCCATAGTCCAAGACTTTATAATGCAAACCAATTAGGATTGGTCTTAGACCCGATTGTTATTTTCGATGATCGCACAAGTAAGGATCTAGTTGATGAGGATCGGTCATACAACTTTGCAAAATATCCCGAGTGTGATTATTTTAAAATGAATCGGGAGCTTGCTAAAACAGATTTTAGAATTCGCTTCCATATGGATAAAGATCTCATCACGGCACCAACCTACATGTTAAATGAAGAAAACCCTTGTACACTTCCTACACTTGTCAAAATGGAAGGACCTAAGGAAATTCCAAAGGATCTTCCACCTGTTAGCACTGTATGGTTAAACTTGCAAGAGATTAATCAATACTTTGCTAGTTTTGACAAGGTCATTTTGGAATGTACGACTTCAAATGGCCTAAACGCCGGAGAATGGGCTTTCGAACACATGAACGAGGTGTTTAAGAATGAGATCAATCTGTTTGTCGAAAGTCTAAAAGGAAGTTTTGCATCTCTTAAAGAAAATCTTGAGTTTGAAATTGGAGAAGTTCAAAAAGTGTTTTATGAAATGGACACCGCTTACGAACTACAACTAATTGAAAAGGAAAAGATTTTATCCGAATATGATTGATTCTTGTCCCAAGTAATTTCGTGTGATGTGCTTACTACTGTAAATGTCAATTATTCGAATGAGCTTACATCCGCTATGATTAAATGTGATGATGTGAATATTTGTGATGATGTGTGTGATCTCTCTGTAAATGTTGCTGATACTGTAAATGAGGTAGATAATCATTCTTGTCACGAATCTAACGCTGAATTTTTAAAGCTACAAGATTCTTACAATTTACTTTCAAAACGCTTTAATCAACTTGAACAACATTGTATATCTTTAGAATTAAAACAACAAACTCAAAATGAGGATCTTTTGATAACAAATTGTTGTGAAAACGGTGTTGAGATGAGTGACAAGATGATTGCAATAGTTAAGGCATTAGAGGAAGAGATTATGAGATTAAAGAGAGACGTGTCATCAAATGAAACACTAAAATTGGAACTAGAGGCTGCAGAGTCTAAAAACCAGGACTTAGAAATTACACTTTCGTCTATTCTAGGGGAGATGGATCGGGCAAGACAGGGACTATCCACTCTTTATGGTTCAATAGAAGAACGCTTAGCTTTTAATGCTGCACAGCAACAATCTTATGTTGAACAACTGAACCAAAAGTGTGAGGAAATCTCTGACTTAAACATCCAGCTCATTGACAAAAACATGGTTTTGGCCGAGTTAAAGGAGACACTTCTTCTCACCCGACAAGAAGCTATTAATAACTTAGCTACCAACTCTGCACCGTCCTCTAGTGCTCCAACAACCAAGTCAGTAGTGCTTTATAAGAACCCGCTCCATAAGAAAAACCCGGTTACCTACGATGATTATATGAGGAATGCAATTAAGCATGTAGATCTTGTTAGGGATATATTAGACGATCTTTATGCCTTAGATCCCTCAAGTAGCTACTATTACTCAGCTCATGAATACATTAAGCGAGTTCAATATTGCTTAGCATATTTGCAATACATAGGTAAACCAGGTTCTACACTACTCACTAATCGACCCATTGCTGTAACTCCATTCAATAAGACCCCAGGAGCAAAACCGTCATTGGCACCATCAAGTAAGGCACCTTTAAAATCTGTTGCTAATGTTCCCACTTTGCCTTCTACAGGAGTAAAAGAGTCTACTAAGGCTAAAGGATCGCCACTCAAGAAAGATAAGATCAAGCCCTCCACTAGTAGTACCAACAAGAAGAAAGTAGAAGCTCACCATAGGAATGTTAGTTCAGATTTAAATAAAAAGAATCATGTTAAGACTAAAAGCTCTGCGCATGTGCAGAAGCCTAAACCATTTGTGAATTCTGATTTAAAATGTTGGAATTGTAATGAATGTATGTTTTCCCAACGTCATGATTTGTGTCTTATTGATCATGTGAATGAAATGAATGCCATTAGGAATGATCTTGAATGGAAGCCAACTGGTAGAACTCGTGCCCAAGTTGGCTGGCAATGGCGTCCCACTGGTAGGACCTTTACATTAGATGGAAAAATGTGCCCTTTAACTAGGAATGCATCCATTGAGGTTAGGTCTCAGCGTCCTTTAGTTAGGAACACTAGCACTACAGTATGGAAACAGCGCCCTTTAATTAGGTCAGCCCCCACTATAGTGCCTATCAGTGAAGAAATACCTCAGGATTTAAGCCAACTAGAATCTACACCACCAACTAGGAAGAAGGCTAGGAAATCTAAGAAACCTAAAGTTAGCAAATCTAAGATTATTAAATCTGTACCTGCTAATAACAAGGAACATTCAGATTCCGATACCTCTACATTGTCCTCGTCTGGTGATATTTTCAGGTGGTCCAAATCATCCTCTGGTATTTGGACTCCGGTTGTTCAAAGCATATGACCGGAGATCGCTCGATGCTCCGAAATTTCGTCAGCAAGTTTCTTGGAACGGTTAAATTCGGTAATGATCATATTGCAAAGATAATGAGGTATGGTGAATATCAGATTGGAAACGTTACGATTTCAAGGGTATACTATGTAGAAGGTCTTGGTCATAATTTATTTTCAGTAGGACAGTTTTGTGATTCCAACCTAGAGGTTGCTTTTCGACAACATACTTGTTTCATCCGTAACTTGGAAGGAAAAGACTTGTTGAAGGGGTCTTGTGGTGCAAATCTTTATACTTTGTCCTTACAAGACATGATGGCCGCCTCTCCAGTATGTCTTCTCTCTAAAGCATCTAAGACCAAGTCATGGTTATGGTATCGCAGATTATCTCATCTCAACTTTGATGCTATTAATCATCTGGCTAAAAACGAATTAGTTCATGGTCTTCCAAAGCTTAAATTTCACAAGGACCATTTATGTTCCGCGTGTTCAAGGGGGAAAAGTACCAAGAAATCATACAAGCCCAAAGCTGAAGACACCAATCAAGAAAAACTTCATCTTTTGCATATGGATCTTTGTGGGCCAATGAGAACTGAAAGTGTGAGCGGTAAGAAATTCATTCTTGTTATTGTGGATGATTTCTCCAGGTTTACATGGGTAAGATTTTTACGTACAAAGGATGAAGCACCGAAGGCTATCATCACTTTTCTGAAATTCATTCAGGTACGTTTAAATACTACTGTCCGCCGTATTCGTAAAGACAATGGAACAGAGTTCGTCAACCAGACTCTTCGTGATTACTATGAAGGAGTTGGTATCTCACATGAAACATCCGCTGCACGTACTACACAAAAAAACGGTGTCGTTGAAAGACGGAATCGTACGCTTATGGAAGCTGCTAGGACTATGCTGATTTATGCGAACGCTCCATTGTTCTTGTGGGCAGAAGCTATATCTACTGCATGTTTCACCCAAAACCGCTCTATCATTCAGAAACGCCATGGAAAAACACCTTACGAGCTTCTACATGATCGTAAACCCGATGTTTCATTCTTTCATGTGTTTGGTGCTCTTTGTTATCCAAACATTAATAGTGAGAACTTGGGCAAGCTTCAACCGAAAGCCGATATAGGTATTTTCATTGGTTACTCACCCTCCAAGAAAGCATACCGAATTTACAACCGTCGTCTTGGTAAGATAGTAGAAACTATGGACGCAGATTTCGATGAGCTGACAGCGATGGCTTCTGAGCAACGCAGCTCTGAACCCGCGCTTCACGAGATGGGAACCGGTGCTATTAGTTCCAGATTAGTTCCCAATAATCCTACTTCTACATCATTTTTACCACCTACAAGGCCCGAGTGGGATAAACTGTTTCAACCTTTGTTTGATGAATTCTTTGATCCCCCAAATGATGAAGTTCCAGCACCTGTAGTGATAGCTCCAATCCCTGAAGTTGTTGCTCAAGCAAATGAAGCTTTATCTAATGCATCTCAATTAACATTGAACCGGATGCACATTTACCAAGTGATTCTCAAACTACACCTGAATCGTCACCCTTACTTGTGCCTAATGATGTTGAAGAGGATTATATTGATCACGATTTGGAATACGCTCACCTACAAGAGCTTCCTTTCTTTGGTGTACCGATACCTGAAAACCCTTCAGCCGCGTCTACCTCAGAAGAAGCTCCTTCAATTGTTCACTCCAGACCACCACGGATTGAAAATCATAGCACCAAATGGACAAAAGATCACCCAATTAGGAATGTCATTGGAGATATAGATCGACCAGTCTCTACTCGCCATCAATTACAAGAGAGTGCACTCTATTGCTATTTTGATGCATTTCTCTCCGAAGTTGAACCTAATAATTGGCAACAGGCTATGACTCAATCATCTTGGATTGAAGCCATGCAGGAGGAACTAAATGAATTCCAAAGACTTGAAGTATGGGAATTAGTTCCTCTCCCTGACAAGCTTAACATCCTTATTTTGTTATGGGTTTATAAGGTTAAACTCGATGAGATGGGTGCAGTATTGAAAAATAAGGCTAGATTGGTTGCTAGAGGATACAAACAGGCCTTGGGTATCGACTTTGAAGAATCTTTTGCTCCTGTTGCAAGATTGGAGGCTATTAGACTATTCCTTGCGTATGCTGCTCATATGAACATGATCGTCTATCAAATGGATGTGAAGACGGCATTTTTGAATGGTGAACTAAGGGAAGAAGTCTATGTTAGTCAGCCGGATGGGTTCGTTAGCACGGAGTTTCCTAATCATGTGTACAAGCTTAAGAAGGCTCTCTATGGGTTGAAACAAGCTCCACGCGCGTGGTATGATCTCCTTTCAACATATCTCATCTCGAAAGGCTTCTCCAAAGGCAAGGTGGACCCCACTCTATTCACTCTCAAGGAGGACAACGACATGATACTGGTACAAATTTATGTTGATGATATAATATTTGCTGCCTCTAACATAGAATTGTCAAAACGCTTTGAGAAGATAATGTCCACATGCTTTCAGATGTCAATGATGGGAAAAATTTCATTTTTCTTAGGATTACAGATTTCTCAGAATCCCAGAGGCATCTTTATTAATCAATCCAAATATGCTCTAGAATCTTTAAAGAAATATAACTTTGAAAATTGTGACCCCGTGGACACTCCAATGGTGGAGAAATCCAAGTTAGATGAAGATAGGAATGGGATTATTGTCGATCCAAAACTTTACCGTGGAATGATCGGCATCCTTCTCTATCTGACTGCTAGCAGGCCTGATTTGCAATTTGCCGTATGCATGTGTGCCCGGTATCAGGCTCGGCCTACCGAAAAGCACTTACATGTTGTTAAAAGGATCTTTCGGTATCTCAAAGGAACACTTCATCGTGGTCTATGGTATCCGAAAGATTCCTCTATTACTTTAATATCATACACAGATGCCGATCATGCTGGGTGTCAAGACACGAGGCGTAGCACTTCTGTATCTGTGCAACTCCTTGGAGACAGATTGATTAGTTGGTCTTCAAAAAGGCAGAAAAGCGCTGCAATTTCTAGCACGGAGGCTGAATACATCGCCATGTCCGGTTGTTGTGCTCAAGTCCTTTGGATGAGATCACACCTAACTGACTACGGTTTGGGATTCAACAAAGTCCCGATGTATTGTGACAACAAGAGCGCCATTGCCCTTTGCTGCAACTACGTTCAACACTCCCGGGCCAAGCACATAGACATTCGCTACCATTTCATCAAAGAGCAGGTGGAGAACGGAGTGATCGAGCTGTATTTTGTCACTACTGAGTACCAGCTGGCAGATATGTTCACCAAAGCCTTAGATTGAGGATGAATCGAGTTTTTGATCGACAAGCTTGGCATGAAATCATTCACTCCAGCGACTCTCAAAGAATTGGCAGAAGAATCAGCTGAATAGTGGTGGTAAACTATTCAGGCGTATCCTTTGTTCGTGATCATGTATATTATCGTAAATATATAAACCACAAAAAGAAAAATACAAAAATATAAAACCAAGAAAAACCATAAAAAATATAAAACCTACAAAAACCATAAAAATTATAAAATCAAGAAAAACCAAAAATATTTTTCGTTTTTTAAATCGGGCATGTCTTTTAGTACGGTAATATTTACGGCTTTAGAAATGTCGATCAAAATTGACCCGGCGCCATAAATAGAGTCCGTATAAAAGTTGTACATTTTTAAAACATGCCCATTATGGCTTGTAGTTATTTCTGACTGCAACCCGGTTTTCATATTAAAGTCACGTATTTCCTTGGAAAACGTTGGCTCACAACGGGAATTAATTTTCTCGGGCATGATTTACAAGCCAAATCATGCAAAGGGATCAAGTTTACTTTATAACTTGGTCTAACACGAGTTAGTGTACGTCTTAGTGCATTAATTTGTCTAAATAAGAGAAATCTTATTTGCCACCACGAATCAATCTTTTCAAGACATTAATTGGAAATATTTTCATCAATATTTGACTCTTTAAACAATGACTACAGCTCTTTAAATAGAAAAGGGGTCATCGTTTAAAGGGGAGAAAATATTAAATCATCTTCGTCATCAAAACAATTTTCAAAAGTGTTTGTGGAAAATTAATTGGCTAATGAGTGGTCTTGCTTTAGAATACGACTTGTGCTCGTTCAATGTGATAGGAATTGCTTTAAGATCTTGGAGATTTGCTAATAGGTTGTGATGCTTAAGTTGTGTGAGGGTTAGAATAATTATTACAATGAGTTAGACTAACGAGTGTTAAGTATCTTAACGGATGTTAGTCTAATAGGAGTTATAAATCAAAAAGGAAAAGAATAAGAAAAGTATAGGGACTTAAGGTGACATTTGTGAAAGTTGAAAATTTTTACCTAGTCAAACCAAACCCCCCGTCTCTTTCTTCTTCTTTCTTTCTTCTGCTTTTTCTCCATCCGCCATTAACACATTCAACAAGCTTTCACACCTTCGTTCGACCCGTCTCGCTCAACTCTAAGGTACAAACCCACGTGTTATTTTGTCTAAAATTCGTTTCTAATCAACTTAATTAACTCGATTAATCAGATTTAATCCAATTAGGGTTTGTGTTTAATTAAGGGTTAATTGATTAGGGGTTTTTGCTGGGTTTTGGATTGGATTAGGATTAGATCACTATGGTTGCCTTAGAATGCATTAAAACTCACAATCGCGCCTAGATTAATCATTAATAGGGTGCGTTAAGTACTTCCGGATGAACAAGGCTAGAAAAACTTCCGAATGAAGGAAGTTCCGGATGAACTTCCGAATGAAGGAAGTTCTGGATGAACTTCCGAATGAAGGAAGTTCCGGATGAACTTCCGAATGAAGGAAGTTCCGAGTGAACTTCCGAATGAAGGAAGTTCCGAGTGAACTTCCGAATGAAGAAGTTCCGAATGAACTTCCGAATGAAGAAGTTCCGAATGAACTTTCGAATGAAGAAGTTCCGAATGAACTTCCGAATGAAGAAGTTCCGAGTGAACTTCTGAATGAAGAAGTTCCGAATGAACTTCCGAATGAAGAAGTTCCGAGTGAACTTCCGAATGAAGAAGTTCCGAGTGAACTTCCGAATGAAGAAGTTCCGAATGAACTTCCGAGTGAAGAAGTTCCGAGTGAACTTCCGAATGAAGAAGTTCCGAATGAACTTCCGAATGAAGAAGTTCCGAGTGAACTTCCGAATGAAGAAGTTCCGAATGAACTTTCGAATGAAGAAGTTCCGAATGAACTTCCGAATGAAGAAGTTCCGGATGAACTTCCGAACGAAGAAGTTCCGAATGAACTTCCGAATGAAGAAGTTCCAAATGAACTTCCGAATGAAGAAGTTCCGAGTGAACTTCCGAATGAAGTAGTTCTGAATGAACTTCCGAATGAAGGACTTCCGAATGAAGAGTTCCGAATGAAGGACTTCCGAATGAAGAGTTCCGAATGAAGGAGTTCCGAATGAAGAAGTTCCGAATGAACTTCCGAATGAAGAAGTTCCGAATGAACTTCCGAATGAAGAAGTTCCGGATGAACTTCCGAATGAAGAAGTTCTGAATGAACTTCCGAATGAAGAAGTTCCGAATGAACTTTCGAATGAAGAAGTTCCGAGTGAACTTCCGAATGAAGTAGTTCTGAATGAACTTCCGAATGAAGAGTTCCGAATGAAGGACTTCCGAATGAAGAGTTCCGAATGAAGGACTTCCGAATGAAGAGTTCCGAATGAAGGAGTTCCGAATGAAGAGTTCCGAATGAAGACTTCCGGATGAAGAGTTGTTGGATTGATAGTTGTTTGCCTTTTATAATTACTTGATGAAATGTGTTATGCTTAGAAGTAATAATGATACATATCTATATATTTTGGTGCATCAACCTTTTATGTCTTATCTTAAGCAGATACGATGACTAATCCAACAGTACAAGCACTCCAAGATGCTAGAGCAGCCGAAATTGCTGAAGCAAGAGCCCTCAAGTTCATACCAAACAATTACCGGCTGAAGCAAGTCTCAAAATCCACTCACCATGGATTTAAAGTCGCCATAGCAATCTTTGACCACTCTCACTTCAAGAATGCCTTAAGGAGTACTGCCTCGGTGCCATATGATTACATGTATGAGTTCTGGGCTACCAAGGAAAGTACTTCAAACAAGATCACCTTCACTCTCGACAACAAGCAGCAGACACTTACTGTTTCAGACTTCCGTAAGATATTTGGCATTCGGGATACACCCAAAGGTATGTCATTTTCCAGGGATCCTACTAAAGACGAACTCATGGAGATGTTCGATGCTCTTGGATGCCCTGACATACGAGTTGTGTCTGAGTTTACCACCACTAAAGTAGGTCAACCTTGGAGAGCAATCTTGGGTATTCTCAGTAGATGTCTTACACCTAAGACAAGTGGGCATGATGCTTTGCATGGTCCAATTATGAACATCTTTCATGGAATGTACAAAGGCTCAAATGCGGACTATGCATTATTGTTGAGGGAAGAATTTAACTTTCAACTCTTCCAAAACAAGAAGCTGAAGACTAATTTCTTTCCTTACCCTCGGTTTATCAAGCTTATCATTACTTATTTTATGAACAATGATGTTACTATTGATAGGCGTGCAGCAAGTCGTCATCACACTGAAGAGGCTGATCACACTGTGGATCTAAGGCATGAAGGACCATCTGGTGCTGTTATTCCTGGTCCTATTCCCGATTATCTTCTGACGGATAAAATTAAAGCTTCTGCTGATTACAAACTACCGCTACTAGAAATCAAGAAGCTAAAAGCAAGTCTTCAGACAGGAGAAGACTCGTCTACTACGGTCAAGAGTAAAGGTAAACGTAAGCAACCAGCTGCTTTATCTGAACCCGAAACCAAGAAGAAGAAGACTGAGGTTAAGAAGGGAAAGGGTACGGCTGATGAGTTAGTTCTCCGCGACGAAGAAGATGTTGATGATCCTACTCTTGACAAGGCTGAGAGAAAATTAATGAAGATAGCTATTGAAAGGAGTAGGAAAGACACGGGAGGTAGTGGTTCGGGTGCACAGATAAATATTGAAGAAGAGTACGAGGAGCCAGAGGATATTGATGAGTTTGGATCACCTGAACGGTATTCTACTTCGAAGGAGACGTCCATCCCCGTTTCAGCAAGTGTTGAAAAGGAGTCCGGTGCTCCTACAATCATGGTACCTACTCAACCTTTAGTAACTCAACCTCCACCAATACAGCCCTTACCAACCCGACCGGTTCCAACACCATTTCCTCCACCTCCAATAACTTCCATCCTTAGTACGGTAGTCACAACCGAGCCTCTTCAACCAACCCAGAGTAGCTCTGCATCATCTTCAATGGCTGCATTTGTAATGGCAGAGATGTTGGATAAACACACGGATAATCAAAGAAGAGAGATGAATGAACTTCGAGAAGAGCTACTTAGAAGAGTGCAAAGTGAAGAAGCCTCAAAGAAAGCACAAGAAGAGATGCTTGCTATGTTCACTGCAGAGATGGAGACGACACGTAAAGCTCATACAGAAGAACTTGCTCAGGTCAAAAAGGCTGAAGCTGATAAGTATGTTGCACGTATCACGAGACTTCAAGCTATGAGGGATAAATACAAGGAGCAGAAAGAAACACTTGAAGCTTCTGTTGAAGAGAGAGTGAAAGAATCCGTTGAGTCCATTATGCCAAAACTGCGTGATGAGTTGAAGACACTCGCGGCTGATAATTTGATGATTAAGTCATCCAATCCTTCTGAATCCGCCTACAAAATTGCCTATGATTTAACAGATTTTGAATTGAAGAAGATCCTCAAAGCTCGTATGAGGGAACTTGGATCTTTTGATAAATCTAAGATTCAACGGACACTCTACAAGTCACTCAATGACGCTATTATGGAGGATGATTGGCTATTTAAAGTGTTTGGAAGTGTGGTACCTTACCACATTCTGCCTGAGGAGGAAAGGGAAGAAAGTGAACAAGAAGGGGTTGACGGGGAAGAAGAAGAAGAAGAAGAAGAAGAAGAAGGAGATGATGATGATGGTGGTGATGATGATGAGGATGATGATGATGATGATGGTGATGATGGTGGTGATGGTAATGAGGAGAGTGCTAAGGGAAGCAACGAGGATAGCGATGAGGATGATGATGGTAAACAGCCTGAAACAGGGGATAAGGTTGCCAGCACAAAGAAACCTTCTAAGTCTGGAACCAAGTCTAAGAAAGATGCTGCAGAAAAGGAAAAATCCACTTCAACGGAATCAAGACGATCCAAGTGGCGCCATGATGTGAATGCTACTATGGCGTCATTGATTCCCGGTACATCTATTGCTGTGTCTATACCTGTTACCACTAACCCTGTTAGTTCGTTTGTTGCTCCTGTGATTGCAGAATCAGTAACTGAACCTGAAGCTGCACAACACTCGCCTGTTCATGACACCGCCGAGATGCCTGAATCAGAACCAGCACGTGTTCATGTCTCTACTCCTCTACAACAAGAACCACAATCTACTGTTCCTGAGTCAAGCACACGGGACTGGGCAGACACATTGGAGATTGACGAGACTGCACCACCACAAGCTTGGATCACGGCAGCGGCTCAATATGATCCAATCACAGACGCTGACAGAGATGTTCTATATCTCCGTATCCGTAGTCCGATAGACTTGTGTGCATTTCTGGCTCATGAGTATAAGACTTAGGTCACTCCGTCTTTGGTGAAGAGAGCGCTAAAGGATAAGAGAATTCGCGCCAAAACCAGGTTAACCCGAATGGAGTACGAGTATTATGCTGACGAGGTCCTGAAAGCTCTTAACACCGTTCAAAGGCCAGGCCTCCATGAATCAGAAAGAGCTCCACCTCCACTTGATCCTTCTCATGATAATCAAATTGATCTCGACTTCTTCGTCACTTATGATCTTGATTATCTCCTCAAGGGTTCATCAAAGTACGCAACCTCCCTGACCTTGCTGAAAGCTGCCAACTGGGGAACAATACCCTGGATCGAGGAAAAGGTAAACCGACTCTGGGTCCCAAAGGTAACTTGTAATTATGATATGTATGCTTTTATAGGTGCATCTCATTGGGACGAACGAGTCCGAAGGGCGTACAGAGGTTGCTGCTTAGCCAATTTAGGAAGCAACGTTAGATCCGATATTCGCATCTCCAGCATTTTGGGACTGAAAACTGAAGCCAAGAATGGCTATTATCATGTGACGGAGATTCGTCTAAAAAGGGAGGATGACAGAGAATACAAACTCCAGCAGGGAGATTTTTCTATCATTCGCCTTGAGGATATCGAAGACATGTTGCTTATGATGACCCGGGATCAACTCACACATATTCCTCGTGAAGACATCATTGCCTTGAATATAGCACTTCGTATGTTCACACGAAGCGTTGTTATCAAGAAACGAGTTGAAGATCTTCAGTTGGGAGTCGAAAGCTACCAAAGGAAGCTTAACCTCACCCGTCCAATGAATCAAGTTCTACCTCAACATGTTGCTAGATGTCCCTATACCGGCATTACTGTTCCGAATTATGAGATTTTCTACTTGAACAGCCGTGGGATAATGAAGTTTATGAGGGTAGGAGAGCTTTATAAGTACAGTGATGGGACTCTCCTATACGTCAGAGGAAAGTTGGAGCATCTTAATTCAGGTGGGTCTTTACCAGAGATGACTGAGGATTGGCATCAGGGTTATCGGCAAATGGCGAAGTATGTGATCAAGAAGATTGATCAAAAGCTCCGTGAACGTAGATTGATGAGGAGCTTAGAAAGATTCGTTGGTGGTAGACCATATGGAGTGCACCACAAGTTACTGCAACGATCCATCTAATGGGTCGTACATTTCAGGTCCACTTTATATTGGTTTTTAATTGTGAATATGTAAATTTGTGAATATTGTGCTTTTACGGCTTGATGTAGTGTTAAGGTATGATAATTTTTCAAGAATTTCTCACGAGATTCTAAATCTTTCAAAATATATCATACTAAAGCACTACAACTATCCCTTATTAATTTAAGGGGGAGCATTAACATGTTCTATGGCCAAACATCGATTTCATTTTTTACCCAAAGACCGGTTAATCCATTCAATATCCCAAATATTAATGGTTAACATTTTGGATATGGGGAGAAAATGGGATTAAGGAGACTTAAATGATACTTGGCTAAAAGATGAAAAAGACTTAACGATTATCCAACTTAATATGTGTAAAGCACGTGTTAAGGGGGAGCATTTTTGATGAACAAAACACCTAAGGTACAAAACTTTTGATTTCAATATCACAAGTACCTTAGGTGATTTTCAAGGATTTTTCATGGTGGCTATACTTTCCCAAAACACGCTTAATTCACGACGAATGTGGTGACAAAAGGGTGGTAGGAATAGGTTTAGTCCAATGATTCATCAGAGCCGATGGAATCTTCCCAAGGACAATTCCCTAGATAGAATTAGAAGTCCTAGGAAAGTTGGAGAAAGATTGTGAACGTAGCTGAATGCCGACCAAGTACTTAAGCTAGCACTGGAACAATCACAACAAGGTGATAGTTATGACGTATTGGTAAGCATTGAAGGGGTTGAAGAATGAAAAAGAATTGTAAAGATAAAGGGTGTAAAGAAAGAAGCCCTCCTTACAACTTTAGGCAGAAACCGGGTCAATACATATGCTATTGAGATCATTTTTGTTAATGATTCTCGATATTGAAGAAAGACATCATGGACCCAGTGATGCAATGCACAACCCTTCCCAGCTAACTCAAATATCTCTCAAAAGGTATTTGTTTTAATCACACGGAGATCAACACGTTATCTATTGGTTTATTCACTCCGAATAGATTGATATTGAAAAGGTGGCACTCCTCTCCAGCCATCGCTCACTAAATCAAAACGCACTATCGAGAGCCACGAGATCATCAAAAGTCTCATTAGGACACTTTCCATTTATTCCTTGCTTTCTCACACACTGTGAAAAGTAAGAGATTTTTTTATGAGTCCTACGCAGTATTCTTGTAATATTGCCAGAACATCCGAGTAATACGCAAGTATTACAATGAAGATGGAAATCCTGCTTGAGCCAACATCAAACAAGCTCATGGTAGGTTACACGTGCGGTTCTTTTAGAACCAATCTTGTGAAAAACTGGAAAGAAACAGTGGTTTAATTCTTAATTGAACTTAAACTCGTTCCAGGCCTCTACGCATTATCATATGATCTTGCCAGAACACTCAGAGTAACTCTTTATTGATCACAGTGACTAGTGGAAATCCTTCTAGTGTTAACATCAAACAGCACTTGGTAGGTGACGTGCAAGATTCTTTATGAATTGAGCTCGTGATAACTGGAAAGCAACGATGGTGAAAATCTTAATTGAAATTCACTTGTTCCAGGTTTCATGAATTGACGGCTTCAAATCACAAGGATAATTTATCCAAGTGATTCACTCTTTATGTTCGCAGTCAGCTTTGGACGGTCGAATAAAGAGAACGGGTTTACCCGCGAAATCCTGTCAGGAAGTTACTTAATTGAAACTATCCGTCACGGGTACGATATCTAATATCGTCCAACGATCTTCATCGACCGGAGGTAAAATGCTACCGAATTAGAATAAAATGTCAAAGCCATTTTATTCGTGTCGTTGTTGTGTACCTGTTAAAGACAATGGCGTTGCTGTGTACCTGTTGAAGAAGGTGGCGTTGCTGTGTACCAGTTGAAGACGGTGGCGTTGCGGTGTACCTGTTGAAGTCGTTCCCACATGCTTATGTTTTTTTCTGCATCAAAGTTCAGCAAAATTCAAGAAAGTGCAAAATAAAGTCTTCCGCTGTGCCAAACTCTGAAGCTTTCGAGAATTCAACAAAAAAACATAAGTGTGTGGAACATGGAGTCACGAGGAGGCAAGTTTCACAAGAAGGCAAAGATCGCACGTGATTGGTCAAAAGAACAATGCTCTCAAAGCCAAAGCCTAAAAGATCAAATAAACATATTCACAACAAAAAGAAAGAAGAAAAGACTACGAGCTGAAGAACGAAGACTTAGTATAGTATGCTAGGTTTAGAACTTTGTAACATGGAGTGACCTCCCTTAGGGGGAGATTGTTAGAAATACGTTTTAACGTATATTAGAAGTATCGGTCACTCCACAATATTATTAATGTTGTAATAGCTCGTAGTTAGTGTTACTTATTAAGTTAAGTAAGAAACCGACCCATGGGCTTGTCATGGGTCGGCCCAAGCCCAAATAATGGCCTTGGATATAAATACCCCTTTCCACCATGGAAAGGGGTTGGTTGTTGTTCATTCCACATTTTCATTTGAATAAAATACACATAGTTTCTTTCTCTCACTAGTTTCTCTCTCTAGGAATCTTCAACCCACTTCATAGATTCATAGTTTATCAAGATTTTACATAGGAACATTGTGAATATGGGAATGATAAGGATTAATCCTTTGTTTGTCAAGAAATTGATGAAACACATTCTCATCTTTTTGTTTTTTTGGTTTATATGTAACATATGAGTGATTGGAAAAATACTTTTATTTGTTGTATTTAGGTACTAAATCATGCCTTCGGAATATCAACAAGATCATCAATACACTAAACAATTTAAGCCAAACCTAACCGAAATGTGTCCTTCCCCTCAACTTGCAAACACCTCTTCCTCACTCCAAAATCGTTGCTTTCACGAGAGTAGAGTTGTCCAAAAGGATATTGAGGGTAATGTATATACTAAATCGATGTTCGAACCAATCGGGTTTGATTGTTTGTTGAACATCAAGGAAGATATATATCCTGAATTTCTTTTGGAGTTCTTTAGCACATATTCTCTCGTTTATGATAATGGTAGAGTATATGTTAGGTTCATCATTTAAGGTCGACTCATTAAACTCTCTCTTGAAGACTTTGGTCAAGCTCTTCGTGTTCCATTTAGTGGTACTTGCCGATTTATGGATAAATGGAAGCTTGATTATCTCCTTGAACCCTTCGACTGTGCTCCAAATGAAAATGAAGAGATTGACCTTTACTTCATCCTTGATGTCATTTGTAAAGAGCGTAGTGGAAACGTTGTAAGAAGCCTCCACTCTAACAGGCGTCGAGTAAAATGCTATGAGGTTCTCTTAAGTGACCTTAATGATTGTATGGTCCGATTGACCGACATCATTAGGGAAAATGTGTTTTGTCTTGGTGGAAACCGGGATCATATTTCGGCGTGTATGGTCAATATGTTATGTTGCATCGCTAACAACGCCAAGTACAATCTAGCATACTTTATTGCTCGACGAATCACTTATGCTCTTTCCAAACCTAAAACAGACCTTCCCTATGCCATGCTCCTTACTCGTCTTCTTAAGAAGGTTAGTGAAGACTATCCTGACATCGATATTACTCGCGTTCGTTCGGTTAAACGAGTTATGTTACCTATTCAAAAGGTACAACTGTAAAACCCGCATTAAAATCCTATGAACAGTACACGTGAACATTAACTTATGAAAAGACGATAAAATTTAAACTTTCCATTTATAATAATAATACACGTGTAACGACAATTAATAACGAATAATCATGAATATTATAAATGTGACATGATCACGATAATTAATTCATGATAATTAAATCACGAACATACACGACTAATTAACTTAACATTGAAAAGCTACGGGTTTACCCCGTGGACTCCCTTTAGGCCGCGACTAGACAAGAGGAAGGAAGGGATGGGCTTGGCCCATGACCCAACGTAAAATACATGTTAACCAAAAACCAAAGGAAAACATAAAACATAATTTAGGTTTTACAAAAAGCTTTCCTTGACTCCCTTGTCTCCTCTTGCTGTCGGCCACATCAAGAACAAAGGAGAAACCGAACGATTTTTGTGATTGATTTATTTAGTGTACGTGATCGTGATCTCATAACCTTTTCCTACACGTGTTCGGTATAATCAAACACCTTTTCTTTTCTTTTCTTTTTAATTCTTATGGAATACATGTTTTGTTTAATTAATCTTAAAAACAAGTAAATAAAACAAGTAGGAAGAATTAAATCATGGATTAAAAGGGGTGTTTATGTTTGTTTGTTTCGGCCGAGCGCCAAACCGAGAGCATGGGGCTCTCGATGGTGTTTGATTTGCCCAACCGAGACCCCATGGTCTCGGTTTAGGGTTCTTGTGAGTCGAACGTAGCAAGGGGACCCTGACGTATGTCGGGGTGGGGTTTTGTGTTGAACCGAGTGCCAACCGAGACCTATAGGGTCTCGGTGGGGCTTGTTGATGCTAACAGTGGGAACTGAACAAAAATAGGGGGAATCGAGTCACAACCGGTATGAACCGGTGTGAACCGACAACGGTTAGCGGCGGCTCGGGTAGTAGTAAAACCACTCGGACAGTGGCAACCAGCTAGGCCGGGTTAGCCACTAACAGAATACGTATAATAAGCCAAGAACACTCAGAACTAGTAAAACAAATGTAATTCAGACAACTCATGCACGTCCATATTTCTTATGTAGTATTATCCGCCAAGGCGGAGTAGTCTTTATCGTTTTCATTAGCTTCTACTGGATATAAGGTACGGATTTCATGTCCTTCAGTAAGGACAATCTCTTCCTTCATTAGGATTTCCCATATGCAGCCAACTGTTTTCCTAGTAGTTACAGATTAAATGCTTATGTTTTATTAGTTACCTTAGCCATATACATGCATGACCAGTTTTACCTAGTTATGGAGGTACCATAACTATAACATTAGAGGCACTAGTGTTATGACTTCACCACGGCAGAGTGATTGCTCGTGGCGTCCCTTTCAGTTATTTGGCCATTATATTTATTATGTTATCATGTGGGGTGTATGGGTGCATCCTAGTTACATGTTCTAGTCAGGATTTCATGGTGAATGTGGTATGTGCCTTGCATCCTTCACAAGGAGCTGATCCATCCTACCCAGACCAGTATAATTAGAGGCGACCCCTCTAATTGCATGAGGAGGTCACCCCTCTATGTATTCATGTACGTTGTTGACCTCATGACCTATATTGGCTATTTTGGTACAGTAAACTAATACAGATTTTACAAGTAAACATAAGCTATATTTTTAGAACTAAAATCAATAAAACATGTTATACGCCTAGGTTTTCCCAGGACTTATTCATTTCCGCTGTTATTCATGCTTTATGCTCTTTATATGCTTTCATATTCTATGTCTTCCATGCTTTATTGTATTATCCGTGCATTGAGCGTTATGCTCAGCCGTCTACTTTCCATGTCCCCAAATGGCAGGTACCCAAGATCGCTAGTAGGAACTCCTGAGTATGTGCATTCGGATTGGAAGCTATCCGACATCTTTTACCTTATGCATTTATTCCTACCTTTCATTCTTTACTTCATTTGGATATTTTTTAGTCCTTTCATTTACAGTACTTAATATTGCTTATGTGTGAGTTACTAGACTACTGATGTTTGATTCCGGTATTTCTATTTATGGTCATGAATGTTTAGACATTTACCTTGCATGCCTTGATGACACGCCATAATTTACTGTAGCATTCCATATTAACAAATGGGGTGTTACAATTATGGTATCAGAGACCAAGGTTTCGACCTGTAGCTCTATAAAACATGACCTGTGACTTACGGGTAGTCACCAGTGTCTTCCTAGAACTGACAGTTGGTTTTCATGCATTCATTTATTTTCATTTTATTTTATGCATTCATATCATTTTCGTAGGTTTATGACTAAGTAATGGTTTGTACAGGACTGGCCCTATTTAGTCGCATGTGCTTTTATCGAAACTTTTAACTTTGGGACCGACCCATCAGCGTCCTCGTGCCATGTCTTTTGTTTTGAGTGAACTGACCATAGGCGTTCACTCCCGATTATATAAAAGTTTTGTAAACTGCATCATGCATTTACCATTGTTTCATGCATTATAAATTGCTTCATTGACTTATACATTGTTCATGCATTTTATGTTCATCTCATTTCAGACTTATCATTTTGCATTTTGTTGTTTTAAACTGTCAGATGGTGAACTCATGTAATACTCTAGATTTGGCAGCAGCTGTCAATGCAGCTCTACAAGCCCTTCTTCCCCAACTTCACAATGAAAACAGGGATGAAGTTCATGCGAAATTCCAGGCTCATGGCAATCAGAACAACAACAACAATCCTCCACCTCCTCCACCTGTTACCCTCATGACTTGGTTGGAGCGATTCAACAAACAGCGATCTCGTTCATTTGAGCATACTGACAACCCTAACGAGGCTGAAGCTTGGATTTCTCACATCGAGAAGATATTCGATTCGATGGGTTGTGACGGTGTTTTCAAGGCAAGACTGGCTTGCTATAAGTTTGAAGGTGATGTGCTGCTGTGGTGGAAGTCAGTCAAGCAGTCCAACGGTGGTGATAATTGGGTTGCACAGCTGACATGGAACCAGTTTAAGGAGCTCTTCCTTAGCCAGTACTTTCCACATGCTGAGAAGGAGAAGCTCAAGAGGGATTACCACAACATTCGGCAGGTTGCTGGTGAAAACAGCAATGAGTTTATACAGAGGTTTCTCCGTTTGGCTGGTTTTCTGGGGGCAGCAGTTGGTACTGCTTCAGAGCAAGCTGAGAAGTTTTTCTGGGAACTTCGCACTTTGGTTGCCAACAGCTTGGTATGTGCTACTTTCACTACAGTGGCACAAGTGGTCGATGCAGCCCGTAAGCTTGAGATGCTTCAGGAACGAGAAGAGTTTGGTGACAACCGAACAGTGAAGAGGTATCTTCAATCACAAAATGTAATCATTCATTCCCTTTCAGTATTTTCATGTTTATATCATCCTCTGTTCAATTTTCCATTTCAGACAGAAGACTAAGGATCGGAAGCCTCCGGCTACTCACCAACAGTCATCCGAGGGAAACGGTCAGTCCAATGATCGTTCTGCTCCAGAGAGGCGTGGCGGTTATGACAATTACCGTAATAATTCCAACAATAGCAGGTCCCTACATTTACCTTCCTTATTATTAAACCGCGTATGTTTCATTATTCTGACACTCCAGCGCCCTTATTCAGGAACAATGGCAACAGAAGGGATCAGGACCGTCGAGGTTCGCAGCCTAACCATCCTGCTACACCAGGTAATACTCAAACCTTCTATACAATCATGTCTAGGTTCCATGAGCACGTCTCATGCATGAAATATTGAATCAGGCTCTCAACTAGTTAGGACGCCTACTGCGAGATTCATGCACCCTATTCGTCCTACTTGTTCGCGTAGACATTCTAGTGTTTGTTGCCAAGGTACTGGTGGTTGTTTCAAGTGTGGCGAACAAGGCCATCAGTAGAAGGACTGTCGCCAGGGTGAGAGAGAAGGAACCTCTGGACATGCCGACATTAAGCCACCTCCTACTTTTGGTCGCGTGTTCACTACTACTAGAGACCAGACGAACAAGACTTCAGGTACCATCACTGGAAATCATTTTATGAATGGTTTGGCAGCATGTGTTCTATTTGATACTGGAGCGACTCATTCAGTCATCTCCATAACTTTTGCTGTACGTGTTAGGATTTCCCCTATGCCATTAAATAATGCCTTATGCATTTCTATGTCACTTAGGGACTCTGTACGAATCACTCAGGTGTACAAAGATCTTCCCCTAGAATTTGATGATAAGATCCACAGAGTTGACACACTTCCTTTAGACATGTGCGATTTTGACTTGATTTTGGGCATGGACTGGTTATCCAAACACCAGGCTACGATTGACTTCCACACTTATCGGGTTATCTTCGGTGATGTTAAATCTCTAGAGTACATACACTGTGGTTTTCTACCAGGGAGGTCAATACAAATTATTTCATCCATGGAGGCGCGTGCACTACTATCACACGGCTGTCAGGGCTTTATATCTAATATTCATGACATTACTGCCAAGTCTCCATCAGTTCAAGACCAACCTATTGTGTCAGAATTTCTTGATGTATTTCTAGACGAACTTTCAGGCATACCACCTGTTCGTGAAGTCTAGTTTGGAATTGAGCTCATTCCAGGTGCAGAGCCAATTTCCAAAGCTCCTTACCGCATGGCTCCTATAGAGCTTAAGAAACTAAAAGATCAGCTGCAGGAACTTCTAGAGCGAGGTTTCATCCGTCCTAGTGCATCACCATGGGGTGCACCAGTACTATTCGTGAAGAAGAAAGACGACAACATGCGTTTGTGTATAGACTATCATAAGCTGAACAAGATCACGATCAAGAATCATTATCCTTTGTCGCGTATTGACGACCTTTTTGATCAACTTCAGGGCACCAAGTATTTCTCAAAGATCAATATGAGGTCCGACTACCAATAGTTACGGGTTAAAGAGCAGGACATATCCAAGACTGCTTTCCGTACACGTTATGGGCACTACGAGTTCGTAGTCAAGCCATTCGGACTCACTAATGCTCTACTGTCTGCATGGATTTTATGAATCATGTCTTCCATGAGTTTCTGGACAAGTTCGTTATCGTGTTCATTGATGACATCCTAATTTTCTCCAAATCCAAGGAGGAACATGAGGAACACCTTCGTACAGTCTTGTAGATTCTTCGTTAGAAGCAGTTGTATGCCAAGTTCTCCAAGTATGAGTTCTGGTTATGCAAGGTGGCATTTCTGGGCCATATTGTGTCTGCTGATAGGATCACCATGGATCCTTCGAAGGTTGAAGCTATCACCAAATGGCCGAGACCTATATCTGCAACTGAGGTCAAAAGTATTTTGGGTTTAGCTGGCTACTACCACAGGTTTGTAGAGAACTTTTCACGGTTAGCCTTACCTTTGACTAAGCTGATGAGGAAAGGAGAGAAATTCGTCTGGATGGAAGAACGAGAGAAGAGCTTTGAAGATCATAAGCTGAAGTTAGTGACTGCACCTATTCTTACTCTCCCATCTGGCTCAGGTGGATTTCAGATCTATAGTGACGCTTCAAGAAAGGGTCTAGGCTGTGTTCTCATGCAACATGGGAAAGTTATTGCATACGCATCACGACAACTGAAACCTTATGAAAATAACTATCATACTCACGATTTAGAGCTTGCACCAATTGTCTTCGCGTTGAAAATCTAGAGACATTATTTGTATGGTGAATCATGTGACATATTCATCGATCACAAGAGTCTCAAGTACATCTTCACCCAGAAGGAACTAAACATGAGACAAAGGAGATGGTTAGAGCTATTGAAGGACTACGAAACTAACATTCAATACTATCCTGGTAAGGCAAATGTAGTGGCAGATGCTCTAAGCAGAAGGTCGGGAATGATTGCCTGCATTTGGATTGCAAAGGAGATCATCCGTGACCTAGAGGTGACTGATATTGAGTTTTGTGTACGAGGACAGCACGATTACTGGGCTAATCTTAGAGTGGAACTAGACTTACATTCTAGGATCAAGGAAGCTTAGAAGGACGATGGTGAGATTTGGGATATCATTTAAAACCTTGATCAGCAGACAGAGTTTCGTGTTGACAACGACAATATCTTATGGCAGGGCACTAGACTAGTGGTTCCTGATGACTCTACACTCAGGGAAGCTGTGCTGACTGAAGCTCACAGCTCTCCATTTACCATACATCCTGGTTCTACCAAGATGTACCACGACATTAAGCAACACTTTTGGTGGAGTGGTATGAAGCCGGATGTTGCCACCTTCGTTTCTAAATGTATGATATGCCAACAGGTGAAGATCAAACACCAGCGAGCTAGTGGTTTACTACAGCCATTAGATATTCCATCATGGAAGTGGGACAAAATCTCCATGGATTTTGTTACTGGTCTTCCGGTTACTCAGAAGAAGAACGACGCTATCGGGGTTATTGTTGATAGGTTGACTA
Source organism: Glebionis coronaria (assembly GCA_025667525.1). Lineage (NCBI taxonomy): Eukaryota > Viridiplantae > Streptophyta > Magnoliopsida > Asterales > Asteraceae > Glebionis > Glebionis coronaria. The sequence goes on from CM046880.1 coordinate 405,570,804, forward strand.
AATTTGCTCATTTTCTGTCGATCCGCAAGGAGCATCCGGTCAGCAAATTAGCAGACACATTCCAGAAGGAGATCATGAGACTACATGTTACTCTATCAAAAATCATCTCTGATAGAGATCCCCGTTTCACATCACGTTTCTAGCAGAGTCTTTATAAGGCTTGAGGCACCAGACTCAAGCTCAGCACTGCCTTTCATCCTTAGACCGACGAACAGTCAGAACGTGCCATTCAGACATTGGAGGACATTTTGCGGTCATGTGATCTAGGGTAGTCAGGGAGCTGGGATGATTATATATTTCTAGTAGAATTGCATACAACAACAGCTGGCACGCTAGCATCAGGTGTGCTCCTTTTGAGATGTTGTATGGTAGAAAGTTTCGCGCCTCAATATGCTGGGATCAGGTGGGAGAACGACTGCTTGAGGGTCCAGATATGATTGAGGTGATCAATGAGAAGGTCGTCGTCGCCAAGGTGAAGATTTAGGAAGCTCGTGCTCGTTAGAAGAGTTATGCTGATAAATGTCGTAGAGATGTATCTTTCAAAGTAGGTGATCACGTTTTCCTCAAGGTATCACCTGCACGAGGAGTTACACGTTTTGTAATCAGAGGGAAGCTCAGTCCTTGCTTCATCGGACCGTTTGACATCATAGAACGCGTTGGTGAAGTGTCATATCGTTTAGTATTACCACCTCAGCTATCACACGTTCAAACGTGTTCCATGTGTCCTTACTTAGAGGACACAACTACCATCCAGTTCATGTTGTCCAGTATCTGCTTGATCAGATTCGAGAGGATCTTTCATATGTCGAAGAACCTGAGAGAGTTCTTGAGCGACAAGATCATGTCATGCGGAGGAAGACGATCATTTCGTCAAAATCCTCTAGAGGGATCATCCTGAGAGGGAAGCCACTTGGGAGACGGAGGAGTCTATACGGACTTCTTACCCTCATTTCCAGTTTTGATTCAGGTATGTTTTCTTTCAGTTTATGTTTCTCCAATTCGAGGACGAATTTTTATTTTAGAGGGGAAGAGTTGTAAAACCCGCATTAAAATGCTATGAACAGTACACGTGAATAGTAACTTATGAAAACACAATAAAATTTAAACTTTCCATTTATAATATTAATACACGTGTCACGACAATTAATAACAAATAATCATGAGTATTATAAATGTGACATGATCACGATAACTAATTCACGATAATTAAATCACGAACATACACGACTAATTAACTTAATATTGAAAAGCTACGGGTTTACCCCGTGGGCTCCCTTTAGGCCGCGGCTAGACAAGAGGAAGGAAGGGATGGGCTTGGCCCATGACCCAACTTAAAATACATGTTAACCAAAAACCATAGGAAAACATAAAACATAATTTAGGTTTTATAGACAGCTTTCCTTGCCCCCCTTGTCTCCTCTTGCCGCCGACTACATCAAGAACAAAGGAGAAACCGAATGATTTTGGTGATTGATTTATTAATGTACGTGATCGTGATCTCGTAACCTTTTCCTACACGTGTTCGGTATAATCAAACACCTTTTCTTTTCTTTTCTATTTAATTCTTATGGAATTCATGTTTTGTTTAATTAATCTTAAAAACAAGTAATTAAAACAAGTAGGATTAATTAAAACATGGATTAAAAGGGGGTGTTTGTGTTTGTTTGTTTCGGCCGAGCACCAAACCGAGAGCATGGGGCTCTCGGTGGTGTTTGATTTGCCCAACCGAGACCCCATGATCTCGGTGTGGGGTTCTTGTGAGTCGAACGTAGCAAGGGGACCCGGCCGAATGTCAGGGTGGGGTTTTATGTTGAACCGAGTGCCAACCAAGACCTATAGGGTCTCGGTGGGGCTTGTTGATGCTAACAGTGGGAACCGAACAAAATCAGGGGGAACCGGGTCACAACCGGTATGAACCGGTGGGAACCGGTGTGAACCGGCAGCGGTTAGCCGTAGCTCGGACAGTGGTAAAACGACTCGGACAGTGGCAACCGGCTAGGACGGTTTAACCAATATCAAGGGTGTATGTTTTGGCTTATATGTTGGACCGGGTTTCGGGCTCATGTTAATTTTTAAAACACGAGTTCGGGTCTTGGGTTAATTATTAAAATTAGAAAACATGTTAATTAACTTAATTACTAGACTTTTTAATTTAATTAATTTCATGACTTAGGTTAAATATTAAAATTAATATTTCATGATAACCTAAAGTTTTTAACTTAGCTTAATTTAATTAAAACATGTATTTTTAATTAAATTCCATATAACATATAGTTTAATTAATTAATCAGTTATTTAATTAATAAGCTATAACCATGACTTGTATTATACTATTTAAACTTTACTTATTATTTATAATCCGGCTTAATTCTAATTATGGAAACTTGCTATTTTTAGAAACTTTCCATTTTTAGAAACTTACTATTTATGAAAATTTGCTATTTTTAGAAAGTTACTTAGTATTACAATACACGTATTATAATACACTACTACATGCATAATACAAAATAGAACATCAGAATAACTACAGAATACACAATAAAATAGTAATACATGATAGAATACGTATAATAAGCCAAGAACACTCAGAACCAGTAAAACATATGTAATTCAGACAACTCATGCACGTTCATATTTCTTATGTAGTATTATCCGTCAAGGTGGATTAGTATTCATCGTTTTCATTAGCTTCTACTGGACATAAGGTACAGATTTCCCGTCCTTCAGTAAGGACAATCTCTTCCATCATTAGGATTTCCCGTATGCAGCCAACTGTTTTCCCAGTATTTACAGATTAAATGCTTATGTTTTATTAGTTACCTTAGCCATATACATGCATGAACAGTTTCACCTAGTTATGAAGGTACCATAACCATAACACTAGAGGCACTAGTGTTATCACTTCACCACGGCGGAGTGATAGCTCGTGGTGTCCCTTTAAGTTATTTGGCCATTATATTTATTATGTTATCATGTGGGGCGTATGGGTGCATCCTAGTTACATGTTTTAGTCAGGATTTCATGGTGAACGTGGTGTGTGTCTTGCATCCTTCACAAGGAGCTGATCCTTCCTACCCAGACCAGAATAATTAGAGACATCCCCTCTAATTGCATGAGGAGGTCAGCCCTCTACGTATTCATTCACGTTGTTGACCTCATGACCTATATTGGCTATTTTGGTACAGTAAACTAATACAGATTTTACAAGTAAACATAAGCTATATTTTCAGAACTAAAATCTGTAAAACATGTTATACGCCTAGGTTTTCCCAGGGCTTATTCATTTCCGCTGCTATTCATGCTTTATGCTCTTTATATGCTTTCATATTCTATGTCGTCCATGCTTTATTGTATTATCCGTGCACTGAGCGTTATGCTAAGCCGTCTACTTTCCATTTCCCCAAACGGCAGGTACCCAAGGTCTCAAGTAGGAACTCTAGAGTATGTGCGTTTGGATTGGAAGCTATCCGGCCTCTTTTACCTTATGCATTTATTTCTACCTTTCATACTTTACTTCATTTGGACATTGTTTAGTCCTTTCATTTACAATACTTAATATTGCTTGTGTGTAAGTTACTAGACTACCGATGTTTGATTCCGGTATTTCTATTTATGGTCATGAATGTTTAGACATTTACCTTGCATGCTTTGATGACACACCATAATTTACTGTAACATTCCATCTTAACAAATGGGGTGTTACAACAACCACGAAAGCCTAGAAGTGATCGAGGTTCGAGAAAGTACGATCCATAAGAGTCCGATGATGAGGACTTTGATATGTCACCAAGTGATGGTGGTGACGTTGGCACTAGTACTCGTGGTGGCTCTTCGAGTGAATCCCACCCATCCATGGACACTTTCATGGATGGGTTAGACGAAATTATCCCTCCTCCTCACTTTGCCACTAGTGGACTTCCGGATAACTTTGGACTTGAGGATGTCTATCGTGATAATCTTAAAACCCAATGTGATTTGTATGATCATCGAGTAGAGTCAAGAGGATCCTTCAAGAGCATAAGCAAATTGATTAACGGACTTGGCAAAAAGAAGAAATGAAGCTGTGGATAATCATAGGTAACATGTTTGTAAACATGTTTGGGTTGTTGAAAAATTTCTTTTTATCTTTATTTATTTTTAGGATGTTATGTGTTTATTAACTAATACTTTGTGTTTGGATTATTTAGTATTTTAATCCTAATTGCCTATGTGATCGATCTTTTGATTTACATAGCTTTGTGCATCTTTTATGTTAGTTAGCTTCCTAGTTTTTGATTATCAGTTCACTTTGGCTTGATAAACCTTTGTATAAAATCTGGGCTAGCAAAAGCTTCAGGAAGTGCACTTTTTCGAACCCCCTAGTGGCGGTTCTTTACCTTCCCCGCGGTTCTTTATCGATATCGAACCGCAACCCTACATAAGGAACCGCCAGCAACTGTTTCGATAAAATCTTTGCTTTACACTGTTTTCCTTAATATGTATAAACATTGATAATTTTTTTGCAAAAACCTGCACTTTCCTAAACTAGGCTATCTAAGTTCATTATTCACCTAAAATGATTTTAACCCATTACTAGTTTGGATCATCCCTTCCTCTTCTTAAACCCTCTCTTGTTGATTGTGTTCTTCATCCATCCAACTTCTCTCTAAACCTAAACTCACAACCATGGTGTCCACTAGAACATCCAATTCTTCCAAAACTTCCTCTTCCAAAAGAAACCTTAAGATCAAGATTAAGATACCTAAACTTGGTTCTTCATCTTTTCACACTCCCAAAAATGAGATTTCTCCTATTCTCATTTCCTCATCACCTTCACCACCCCTTGCTCCATACAAAACCAACTCAACTCATGGTACTAACCATTCACATGGTTCTGCCTCCTCTTCATTCCAATCAAGAATGAATGAGTTGTCCTCACCTTTCACTCCTAGTCCTCCCTTGGATGTGAATACTCAACCTCAACCTTTACAAAGCATCCCCTTTGTAGTTGAGCCTATGATTACCTCTCCTTTCACTCATCCCAATTCACCCATATCACCTTTGGACACTATGCCTCTACCACCTCCTCCTCCCTCAAACACTAAGGCTCCTCTTTTAGGCATTCCTATTACTCACTTCATGGGTGATCCTTACTTCTTTGGTTTTCTAGAAGCTCATGGTGCTAATTGCCCATGTTGTATCAATAACAACTACATCATTCAAAACCTAAGGTTGGAGATGCTTGGTCTTTATAGGAGGTTGCATGATTTCTTGCTTACCTTGTTCTCCATGTCTCCTCCTCCTAGGAGTTGAATGATGATTTTCAAAAATACATGTTTTTAAAGAAAGTCATGCCAGTGAAGACTATGCTATCAAGAACTAGTTTAAGCTAACTTTGTATTAGTTAGTTGTTATTTCTTTTCATGTATTTCCTCTCCTTCATAAGTTTTTCATGAAGTTGTTGTATGGATTTAGTTTTATGTATTTCAATATGTGGTCACATTAATCAACTTCATTTATTTAAAGTTGAACCTAAATCTATCACAACCTCTAAAACTTGACTTAAAATTGGATCAAAATGTTATCTAAATATTTTGTCACCCTTTGTCAAGATACTCTTTGTGAGTGTGTTGCTTTTATGCAACCCTATCATACTCTAGTGCTAAAAGAGGTAAAAATCCAAGAATTGCAAATTTTTGAAAGAGTTTTTTTTCTTCAAAACCTTTGAAAAATCATGGTTTCACGTCCACTATACGCGGCTCCATAGCTAGTCGCGCGGATCCATATCAATATGGAACCACATGTTCCTTTAAGGAACCGCGGACAGCAAAGCCGTTTTGGCTTATTTTTTGTCTTTCTTCTTTGACCACTGTCCTTGTTAAGATTCCTTGTTTACCCAATTTGGCTAAGCATTTCCTAAAACCTTTTGTTTTCATTTCAAATCTTTGCCTTGTCTACCTTCTTTAAATTCTTTTCTTTTGGGAGTTCTTCTCTTCATCCCTCATAATTCCTAACTCTTCCATTCCTAACCTTGAGATATCTTTGTCACAATCTTCTCAACCTAAAGCTTCTTCTTCTAAGCTTTCAAAGAAACTAAAAATCTCGGTTCGACCCATTTGGATCAAGAAGAACAAGAATCCTCATGATTCCTCTTCTCCAAAACTCTCTAAGAACTCTTCTTTCTCTCCGATCAAATATTGAAGGAGACTTACTCTATAAATCCAATTACCGGAGAAAAGGAAATTCTTCCACCACCACCTAAACCTTTCAACTCTCTACAACTCAATTACCTAACTTCTTTCCCAAATCTCACTAGGCATTGTGAAAACATCTCTTATCCATTATCTCCTTCTACAACAAACTCTCATTTTGATGGTCCTCCCCCATCTAACGACTTCGTTTTGCATCATGGATCCTCGTGTGCTTGTTGTCGGTTTCAATAAATTGAACTTGCTCATGTTTATGACAAGATAAATTTCCTTGAATTCCTCCACACTTAACCTCCTCTCAAAGTTTTCGTTCCCGTGAACAAAACTTTAAATGATGCCTCGTCGTCTTTCTTTTCTAACTAAGGCACATTTTGTACTTTAGTTGTTTGAGTCAATAAAACTTAAGCAATCTTGTAAGATTATCACTACTAGAGTAGTTTATGCTTTGTGGTTTATTTTCCATATTTTTTGCTTTAAGTATTCATATTGTGTGTATGAATATTTCTCTTGTATGTTCTTTCATATTTGTGTAATATGAATGTTATGTGTGTTATCCCTTTCCCGCTAATTCTTTTTCACATATTTGTTAAAGAGTTGATCATGGTTAAAATTTACAATTGATTATGGGTGATTTCATAAATTCTAAATTTTTAACCCCTTGACATTTTAATATTTTTTTATTGGTTTTGATGTTTCTTTTCTTCCTTTATTCCACCAATTGAACTTTGATGTTGTCAACACACACTCTTTGGACATACTTAGCAAATACTTACTTCTAATTTGGGTATTATTTTCTTCCTCCCTCTCAAGTTACTTAGTAGGTAGTGCACATATATACATTGATGTTTCTTTTCCATCTTCTAACCTTTGTGTATCATGTCATCTTAGCTCATTCACTTGGTGCCCCAAGCAAGGGGGAGTAAGCACCAAGGGGGAGCTACTAGCAAAGTCTGGTTCTTCTCTTCTTCAAAGACTTGTGTTAACCTTTTTGCTTCGACAAAGGGGGAGAAATGATAGTGATAAACTCGTTAATAATTCGAATAATTTTGTATTTTACGTAAATGAGTTTATAGTTTGTCGTAATCAAAAAGGGGGAGATTGTTAATGCAAAGCAATGCCTAAAAACATTGTTAGTACTAACCAATCTTTCTTAGTTTTGATCACGACAAATTACAAAGACATTTATTGTCTAATATAATCGTAAAACAAATTATCTAACAAACACTATCATCAAGGTAATAATCATTACACTAACATATCTTAATCATGCTTAGTGATCCTAAAAGTGATTAGCCTTAAAACTCACTTTTGTCAAATGTGACAAAATATTTTTAATAAACTTTATTTTTAAGAAAATGTTATATTAAAATGGAAAATGAAAATTTGAATATGGCATATTCCAAATGCCATAAGAATATCCTTTGAAGGTTTAAACAGCCTCAGATATTTCAAATCCACTAAAGACAAAAAGGAGTCGAGTCTACCTCCGTGGTTCCTTAAGTGACTACGCGGTTCTCTATCGATAAGGAACCGCCTAGGGAGATAAGGAACCGCGCTCAGCTAGCCGTTAGTTTTTGTCTCCTATAAATAGTGGATCAAATCTGCATTTTCCACAACCCTTTTTGGACATTCTTTCATCCTTCTTTCTCCTTTCTAATCCTAATCATTTGTAAATGATCACTTAATGTATTAAGTATGTTTACTTATGATTATCCTCTTGATCTCCTTCTTTACCTTGTCCAAAGAGAATATCACTCACACACTTGTGATGTGATTAAAGATGAAGCCTTGATGTAGATCATCCTCTCCTAAAGATCTAGTCATGTTCATCATTTGTTTATTTATGTCTTGTGTAGATCCAATGTATTTGTGAATACTTGGACTACTTGTGTTCATACAAGCTATTTGTGAATACTTGGATTAGATTTGTGTAAATCCTTTGCATATGTGTGTGCTTGGATTTGTGTTGTGTAGATAAAAGTTACATATGTGTACTTGGATATGTTTAGTTGAGTTGTAATAAGTTGTGTATGTTCTAACTAAACTATAAAGTGATGTAGTTGTGTCTTGTGAGTTCTCACTAAACTATAAAGTGATGTGTAGTTGTGTTGTGTGAAGTTTTCAGTTAGCCTCAAAGTGAAGATTCGTGAAGATTGGTTCTAGCTTTGGATTAGAACTCGACATCTAGCCTTGTTTTGGAAAATGGTGAAGTAGGCAACGTTGTGAAGATTGGTTCTATCTTTCGATTAGAACTCGACATCTATCCTTGTGTCGTAAAATGGTGAAGTGGGCGACGTTGTGTAGATTGGTCCTAGCTAAGATCGGGTCTCGACATTTAGCTTAGTGTCGGAAAATAATGTAAGCGATGTTGTAAGGTTTTCTCCTCCAAGAAGGGAGCTTGTGGATAAAGTGGAAATCTCGAGTAGGTGTACTCGAGGAGTGGAGTAGGAATGAGGATAGAGCCTCTTTACCGAACCACTATAAATCTTGGAGTCTTCCTACTAGGTTGTTTCTTTCCTTACTCTTTACTTACCTTCATCATCATTACACTTACTACTTGTCATTGTTAATGCATTAGAATTGAACCTAATCATTATGCAACTAGATTTCAAGTAAAAGATGGTTTTGACACTCACCTAATTGAAAGGAATTTTAATTAGGAGATAAACTGAAGAGAAACTATTCAACCCCCCTTCTAGTTTCTACAATTTTGAAAAATGCGATAATCAATTCAAGATTTTGAATTGAGCAATGACATATTGACTTGAGTTTCCTAAAGAACTCAGTAATAATCACAATCCTTTTCGTACTTTGGAATTTAAGGAAGGTTTATGTGATTAACTGGTATGTTTTCAATATTCCATTTGGTATTAAACTAAATTCTTATGAGGTAATAATATGATTTTGACCACTAAGACATGAATGATATTTCATGTATAACCATTTTGATGAAAATGATGATAAAAAAGATTGATTTGAAACTAAATACCAACCGTAAAGTTGTATTCTTGATATGTGAATAAAATTCTAAGAAAGAATTTGAACACCTAAGAGCTATGTTTGCCCTTAATAAGCTATGTTACCCTTATAATCTCAGGACGAGATTTCTTTAAGGAGGAGAGACTGTGACAATCCTCAAATTTCACTTATGTGTTATAAGCTATAACTGTCTCAATATAAAAATTTGGCTAGAAATTTTTGCTTTATGTACCTTACTTGGTAAGATGAACTGCTTCTCACAACCTGAACCGCCAATACAAAATATTCCTATATGTTGTCAATACAATTTATATATCAAGTCTAAGATCTAAAAGTGATCTAATAAGTTTAATATTAACAAGAACATATCAAATATAACTATGATGCCCTAAGTTCCCTTAGAAACCTTAGAATCCATATAAATGAGTTGTAAACTCAAGAATGGTAAATTATGAATTGAGAATACATATGAATAAGTCATTATGGAATATAAACAAGTTGTAAAATATAATTTGAAGACATAATAACACCTAAGAATGGAAAGAACAAACCATACAAAGCTAAGTACAAGTAATTGTGCATAATAGTCCAGATCACCACCTAGAAACCTTTGGTAAACAATATTTCAAGAAATGTAATTACATAACATCTATGAACAAGTATAAAAACAATATACTAATTGTAACCTGTCACATAAAGGAAAGTTAATTGATCACAAAATGCTAATATTCACTAATCCAAGGCTAATTACAAGTTAAGACCTAGTAACCAAGATTAGCATATAAAATCCATTATACACTGAATTAGATTCTAATATTTTGCCATAAATTATGAAACTCAACTATAAATCATATTAAGATTCTGTTGATCCCATTGATTGGATCTATATTATGTTAAGAACTAGTATAGTAGTTTGTAATCAAACTAAAACACTTTGAGAACTCTTACTCAAACTAAATAAGTTATGCGGAATCTAACTTATAAAGCACAGAAGAACAAAATTACTTTTAACTATTCGATTCTCTTATTAATCGACTTGAATGAGGTACATGAATGACATTGTACCTATGTTCCTTTTATAGAGTAAGGAACCCTAGAAACCTTAGAATATTCTATAAAGATAACTAAATCACAGACGATATATTATCACTATTCTAACTATTTAAGTATATCACATAATATATACTCTAACTATAACTATGACATATCTTATACAAGATATATTTTTCCTAATCAATATAGCAGTACTTACTTTATAAGTAGCAGTACTTACTATGTACCGCGTTAACACTAACGATACTCGCATAATACTAACAGTACTTAAATTACACTGACGGTACTTGACACTTAACAAATAATTCCCAACAATCCTCCCCTAAACAAGAATGATAACTTGTTGTCTTATTGTTTCTCTTGTACTGGATGTATTTAGAATACATGTCTTCAGTCTTTCCTTTATCCTTGGATTGAACTTGGTAATTTGTATTTGTATCTAACTGAATGTAGCCAAAAACTTCAATATAGATCTTCTTCTGGTAAGATAATCTTCAAACAACATGAATAACATCTTTGTCTTGAAACTATGATCTTCTTGTGTCTTGTAAACATTCATTTATCTTTGTAGCATTAGTAATTGTCTTCTTGAGTTAAATCTATGAACTCTGAATCATGAACTTAAAATCAAGACAAAACTTTCTAAGTATTTTCTTCTTGAATACTTCTTTGATTGCAATCTTCATACATGAAATAAAACAGTTAACAACAAAAACCAATCTGTATTGGCTTCATGATTTTTAGCAAATCACCAGCTATCAACGGATTTGATACATTCTTTACCAGTTAGACGTACACTCTGGAATAGCAAATACTTTATTCATGAAGAATAAGGTTTACTGATAACCTTACAATTTTTGGTAAATTGTCAACCATCAACGGATTTGATGAAGTCTTTACCTAGTACTGTTTGTCTAGGACTAGCCAAATCTTTGTCTCGAAACAAGGTGAGTCAGAACCATATAGTTTTTAGCAAACTACCAGTTTCAACGGATTTGAGAAGTCTTTACCACAAATCGTTTGCTTATGGACTAGCCAGCTCTTATGTGTGTTAGACATGGTGAACTGAGAACCATTTGTGAAGTGTGACTGGAAGTCAAACACTTAAGGCTCTTTCTCAGCTTCTTCCTCATCTTTCAAATCCTTGATTTGTTGTTTAACGATTCTGATCAAATCCAAAGCATCAACAGATTCTTCTGTAACTTCCAATTGTTGTTCCAACATTCTTTCCAACAATCTTCTTTTGAATGGGTGAGTCTTCTCTTGCAGCATATAGTATGTAACATCATCTATATCCAAAATATGTAATCCACATGATCTATAATATCTCTAGTAACTAGGAACCTGATTCTCTAATACCTTCAACATTTCTTGATCATAGTTGTGTGGTTCATACATAAAGAGAATTTCCCTATATAATAGTGATACTTCAGTTTTACCTGCACTAGCTTTTTGAACTAACCTGAAAAGATCATGAATATCTTGTCTGTTAAGAATATGAAGAATATCCTCTAAAAGTCTGAATATCCTTGTTGTGCCATCAGTTCTTTGAATTCCATGAGCTTCAAGTCCTTGATCCATAGAGTATATCCGTCTAGCAATAGATGATCTCTTTCTAAAAATCTCTGTATCAATACATTGATCTTCAAATTTTACTATCTTCAAGTACTTCTTCAAGCTCTCATCATCATCACTATCTTCTGCTGTTGACTTAGCCCTCTTGGCTTTCTTCTTTGTCTTTGTTGATCTTTTTCTTTTAACACCCTTGGAGGTTCCCTCAAGTTCTATTGAACCCTCTTCCAAGTTTGTATGTACCGTCTCTTCAGTATGTACTGTTGACTGTGTATGTACTGCTTGTACATTTTTAGTCTGAGCAATATCTTGATCTTCATCTCCTTCATTCATTCTTTGAGCAGTCTCTTCATCCCTTGAACTTACCTTCTACTTTCTATTCTTCCTCTAATAAGTGGTCTTGATAGGTGGAGATGTATTTGTAGGTTCAACAGTACTTAACTAAATTCTAGGAGTGCTTCCAAATTGTCTTTGTTGTTGCAGATGTCTTCTATGTCTTTCAACGGCCATTCTATCTGCTTCAGATCTAATTTCAACAAAATTCAATTCAGTTCTCTTATTTTGCTCATACAAAGTCCTGATTTCTTCAAAAATTTTCTTCACCAGCTGAATATGAGTGAAACCATTAACTTTTTTGAGAAAGTTCATCATTTGATTCCTAATCTGCATAGTAGTTGGAGGCTTAATCTTTTCTCTTCTTCTCTTTTCAACAAAGAACCTTTGTTGCTCCCTTAAAAGATCATCAATCAACTTTGATTTATCTTCTTCATCATAAGCATCACTCTCTTCAGCTATCAATGAGTCTGCAAGAAGCTCACTTGCATGTAATTCAGCTTGAATCCTATCATACTCTTCTATGTTCCATTCTTGCTGTATTCTCTTAGCTTCTAGCAAATGCTGCTTAGCTTCAAGTTCTTTTTGTAAGTCTTCTTCACGAATCTGAGCTTGCATTCTAAGAGCATATTCCTCATCATGGTCCAATTGATTAAATCTGTACATGACTTTGCTTATATCTTCATCTAAATCACTTTCATTTTTAGATTCTGATAGTATTTGCTTCTTCCCCTTATCCTTTGGATTAATCTTAGGTAGCTTCTTCTTCAGCTTAGAAGGTCTTTCCTCATCAGCTTGCTATTGAATAACTATACCTTTAGTGGGGTGTGAAGCTTGAACTTTCTTACCTTTAGTTTGATCATTTTTGGCAAGAACTTCTTGTTGTGTCTTCTTCTCTACCTCTGCTTGTTTTGTTTTCTCAGCTGAATTCTTCTTTCTTAAGTCAAGCAATAATTAGGCTAAAGTCTCATCCTCTCCAAAAGGAGTTTGACTTTCTAGTGAAGGATGATCACGAGCGGTACTTGCAATCGGCTTAGTTGGCTTAGCAGCACTTGGGTCTTCAACAATGTCAGAAGTACTTGCAGTCGGCTTAATTGGCTTAGCAGTACTTGGATCTTCAACAATGTTGACTTCACAAGTATTAGACACACTTGTTTCTTCAATCACTCGTGCATCTCCAGATACCCTTTCTTCCATTGAAGCTATCATTTCAACTTGCACCTCTTTAGTCTTGTCTGATCCATTGCTCATTCTTGATCTAGACAGTACTTGCAAAGACTGTTTCCTTTGAAACCATATTTGTCTTTGTGGTGGTGGAGTTGAAGATACAGGAAATTGAATGTTAATTTCCTCCAACTTCTCATAGAAAGTACGCCAATTCACTTGAAGTGGTGATTGAGGTGTTGGTGTTGGCTGAGTTACCATCATTTCTTCAACTTGTGGCTCCTCATGAGTAGGCTGTGGTTCTTCCTGTTGAATCTCCATATTTGAAGGTTCATCCACACCAGTCTCTAAACCAGTTCCATCTTCATAAGTTCCCATGACATCTTCATCCAGCTCAAAATTGATGTCATTTCCAGAGATCCTTGTTTGATTATCAAAGAAGGTGGTTGTTCTTTATAATTCCTCCCCTGTTTGGTTACATTCAGTTTCCTTTTCTTGTGGTTCCTGAATCTTTGCTTCTTGATTGCAGCCTTCTGAATAGATCTATGTTGCCTCATCCAAGGTGATACTTTGTTCCTCAAGTTGATTAGGCTAGCTTCTAATTTAGCAATTTTCTTGTCTTGAACAAGTTTTGCTTTCTGCAACACCTGTACCTGTTGGGACAAACTAGTACATAAAGCAGTTAAATTTGCAACATCCACCACCTCTGGTGCTTGTGCTTGTGGTGAACCACTACCAGCAATAGAAGCAGCAGGTGTATGGATCATCTCATCAATGTTTGGTGGAGCACCAACATTGTGAGAAGAAGATTGTAAATCTTCTAGGGAATGGGAACTCTGGTGAGAAGGATTTTGCTGAGAAGCACTAGCATTGCTAGGTTCCTTACATTCTTGATTGGCAGGTTGGGCTAACATATGAGCAAACAATGGTGTAACTATTCCTGTAAAGGTATTGCTTTGTTTGGTCAAGAAAGAGAAAGTTCTCTTTGTAAATGTGGGAACATCCCATGTATCAGTTAACTCTGGTAGGTTAGGTATTTGGTCACTAACTAAAGTCTGAATGAATCTAGGATACATCAAAAACTTTTTAGTTCCTTCCAAATTCCTAGTCATGCCTTCAAAAATTAATCTTGAAAAATTAAAAACCCTATTATTTGCTAGACAAATACCAGCTGATGCCAATGCAGCAAGAATTTGATCAAAAGATGTACTTTTAGAGCTTAAACAGTGAATAATAGCATGAAAAAGCAATTTCCATTGAGGTAAAATTAAAGCTTTAAAGAAAGTAAGACTTTCCCTACCACCCTCATAGCCCATGGCTGCAAGGCCATCATGAATCTCTGTGTTATTAAGCATATTAAGTCCATTTTCATCATTTAATCTCAAACTTGCCCTTAGCAGTACCTCAGTGACATATATATTTCTATGATTTACCCTAGCATTAATGCAAGGTTGATCAAACCGAGTACCTAACACAATAGTGTTCTAAAATTGTTCAACAATGGAAATAGAGACAATGGGACTTACAGTGAGTGAAAAACGAACATGACTTCGAGATAAGAAACCAAGAATATCACAGAATCCAAGAGAGTCATCATTCATAGCAAGATTCGCAACCAATTTATTCTTAGAGATCACTTGTAAGGCAGCCATTAGTATTTTTGATGATCGAAAAATTAGAGAGAATGTTATAGAATCAAGAGATAAAAATAAAAGATTAGGTGAATCAGTTGTGTAATTGGAGTAAGTATTTAAGTAAATAACAAATCTAAGCGTGAAGAAACCACCAAATTTATAAAAGAGACCCTTAATGGTACAACGGACATGTAGTGATACATGGAACATACTCGGTACTTGAATTTGTGCTAGCGGTACTTGGAGTTATAACGGTACCTCACAATTTTGACCAGTTCATGCATTCCACTATCATAATTACCTCTTTTATCTTTTTCTATCAACCTGCAATCACATCAAAAACAAAAAACATAGACTATAAAATAAAAATTAGTATAAATATTTGTACAGCTATTACCTCCCCTCAACATATGCAGCAGTCTATTGGTTGAGCATACCAATATGTGTCACCAAGAATTAAAATCTCTTTGCATCAAATGCCTTGGTCAACAAATCAGCTACATTGTCGTCTGTATGAATCTTCAAGACTTGAATAAGCTTCTTGTCATAGGAATCTCTTATAAAGTGATGTATTATTTCAATATGCTTGGTCTTGGAGTGAAATACTGGATTCTTGACAATGCATATAGTACTTTCATTATCAATGTAAATCTTGGTGTTCATGAAGTTAAACCCATAATCTAATAATTGATTCTGAATCCAAAGTACTTGTCCATAGAAATGAGTAGCAACTACATATTCAGCTTCAGTTGTAGAAGTAGTAACAATGGTTTGCTTCTTACACTACCATGATATGAGTCTTCTGCCTAGGAATTGACAACCTCCTGTTGTGGATTTCCTATCATGATTAGCTCCAGCATAATCACTGTCTGAGTAAGCTTCCAATTCAAAGGTGGAATCTCTAGGATACCATAATCCTAAATTGGGTTGACTTTTAAGATACTTACAAATCTTCTTCACAGCATGTAGATGTGACACCTTTGGATGGACTTGGAACCTTGAACAGGCACACACAACAATCATAATACCTGGCCTTGAAGCAGTAAGATACATCAATGAACCAATCATTGATCTGTATAGATGAATATCAACATTTTATCCATGTTCATCTTTTGATAAAGACTTCTTAGCTTCAAAAGGTGTGCTTGTACTTCTTGTATTCATACATGAAAATTTCTTCAAGATTACAGCAACATACTTATCTTGGCTGATAAATATTCCATCTTTCCTTTTGTTTGACTTGCAGTCCCAAAAAGAAAGTTAGTTCTCCCATACAACTCATTTGAAATCTTCCTTTCATCAAAGCCTCAAACTGTTCACACAATGACTTTTTGGTAGAACCAAAAATGATGTCATCAACATAGACTTGAACTAGAATAATGATGACGTATAGTCCCCAGCCAGGTCAGGAACCCGGCCCACGGGTACTACCCGTATCCAGCCCATCATAGATGGGTGGGAGTAATGTCATTTAAGCTTATGGGCTTGGATGAACAGTAACCGCACACACGTGTGCGGCCCACGGCCCGGAGCGGCCGGTATAGGGTTAGACAGAATCATATTCTGTCTAGGAATAGGTTTACCCCAAAGAAGAGGATATTCACTCACCATAATTAGAAGATAACAATCATTCTAATTCTGGTACTTATCCTTTCCTTGGGGCCGAATTATCAGTGGTAGCCCACTAGGGTTCCATTGCCTATAAAAGGAACCCCCAAGGGTTCCACAAAGGTGTTACGTTCTATACTCTCAACTCACCTAAAACCCTAAACCGATTACTTACTCTCACGCCGGAGTCTAATCGTGGGAAACACTCCCACGGTAAGCCTGACGTGTATTGTTTAGTGTGCAGGATCCCAACCAAACAGCTCACTTGGTGCAGGAGCCGGAGCCCAGCCAACCCGGATAAAGCCTAATTCGGGTCTAGCAAGGATTACCCAACTTTTGCATCAACAAGTTGGCGCCATCCGTGGGACAATTACACTAAGCTAGAACAAAACCTCATCTTGGATTTCCAATGACGAAGGGGCATCCGCAAACTAATCCCAGGAACACGAATCCTGGAAATCGGAAGTCCCAAGGGGAAGGGATACTCATCCCCAATCAATCCCCTAGCCGCCTTGCAGGCGGACCTGGTAACCGTGGTGGTTTTCAGCCCTTGGGGGTGACGAGTACGATCTCCATAACACCCCCACCTACTTCAACCCTGGACAACCCTGATCCAGGGAGTGCGCCCAATCCTTCTAACAAGGAGCCGCGTAGACCATCAGTGGAGGAGGAAGTAGAAGTCCAACCCCTCAGCGAGGAGGATCTCACTCGAATTCTTACGTAGAACTTTGAGAGGATCGTCCCAGGGATTGCATCGAGGTTGAATCTAGGGAGGAACCTCCAATCTAGACTCAACTTTAGCGACACTGGACCAATCACCTCTTCCCAAAATCAGAGGAAAAGGAAAGCCCGGCCTCAGGAGCGGGGCATCTTCGAGGAAACTCCTCAACCTAGGAACGTGTTCGAGCGCATAGGAGATCGCCTCATGCAGGAACTAACGATGTCTCGAGAAGGGGGAGATAGGTCCGACGGTTCGCCCGAGCGACCAGATCGAGAGCTGGCCAAAGCCACCCGCCGCACAAGCGTGTGGGATAGGATGGACGCTGGGAAAAAGGCTCTCGGCTCGTCTCAAAAAAGTGGTCCTCATCCACGAGATAGGGCACCACCCCCGTCTCCAGACCCATCAGGGGAGGACTCAGATGACCATCCGCCTAAGCGTCGCCAACCTAGGCGTACCCCTCCACCACCACCAAAAAATGATGAGTATTATGGTGGCCCTTATTATCGAGATGCAGAAGCGGAGGATCTTTCCCGCCCGTGGTGTGAACCATGGGATGACCCTAGGCTCACCCAGCCATGGGCGGATCCCAGGGAAGACCCATTCACCCTCCGCATAAGAAACTACTCTGAGGACACCAAACGTCGCATGCCGGCGTGTGTCAAGACCTATGATGGAACTGGTGATCCGGATGATCACCTTAGAATATTCGATACGCAGGCTAAAATTGAGAGATGGCCCATGCCTATATGGTGCCAAATGTTCAATTCAACTCTGATCGGCAATGCCCGTGACTGGTTTGAGGGACTCCCTCCACGAAGCATTGATAGTTTCACGGAACTACGCACTGCGTTCAAGAATAATTATACTCAGAGGAAGAAGTATAACAGGGATCCGGTCTCATTGGCGACTGTCAAACAACGGTCGGGGGAGTCCACAGAAGCCTTCACTGAACGCTTCAATGATGAGTGCACGCGCACAAAAACAATGCCGGAACTCCTGAAAATCTCTGACTACATGCACACCATAACATACATGGAATTGATCAGGCGCCTTAATGACAAGCGTCCAGAGAGATATGATGACCTCATGGAAAGGATCAGAAATTTCATAGAGGGAGAAACAGCTGTTGCCGCGGCTTACCCATCCAGAGGAAATGGGTACCGGTCAAACGACCAGTCTCGGAGACAGTCGGGCGGTCAAGGCAATCAGAACAATAGCAAGGGCTCAGACTATAAGAGCCAGAACAAAGGAGGACGGCCGGACGATAAGTTTACCCCCCTGAAGATGTCCTACCGGGAGATCTTTTTGACGGAAGGGGCAAATTTTCCAAGGCCTCCCCCAATGACAACTCCGCCAGACCGTCGGCAAGGAAATCGCTTCTGCGAGTTCCATAATGACAAGGGCCATGGTACGGAGGAGTGTATCCAGCTCAAGAAGCACATTGAGTCACTGATCAAATCAGGTAAACTCAAGCAATTAGTTAAGGATTGGAAGGATGGAAAAGACAACAAGAAGTATGATAAGAAGGATCCCCAAAAGGACAAACCTTCGACCATATACATGATCTAATCCAGACAACGCCGCACGAGGCAGAAGGTTGGCCAAAAATTTTCACGCAGTAGGGAAATCTCATTCCCTCCCATCACAGCAAGCGATGTGATTGATGCGCCTCTCACTATTGAGATAAGCATTGGAACACAAAATGTTCGTCGCATGTATGTGGATGGAGGGTCGTCAGCAGAGGTACTGTATGAACACTGCTTTGTGCAGTTATGCCCAGAAATAAGAAGCCAATTAGTACCGGCCATGGTGCCGCTCACTGGTTTTAGTGGAGACACTATCTGGCCGATAGGGCAACTGCGTCTGCTTGTAACCATTGGTAATGAGGAACACTCCACTACGGCATGGATGAACTTCATGGCAATACGCTCACATTCTCCGTACAATGGGATCATAGGCAGACCAGACATTCTGGCTATACGGGCGGTACCCTCCACGGCACACGGAATGATTAAATTCCCTGTTGAGGGAGGAATTGTCACCATTTACAACACAATCGTACCAGCATCCGAGTGTCATATCGTGACAACCCCGGCCCCACCTGTTCCACCCAAGGATGGATCACCACCTCCCAATTGGAAGGTGGCAATTCATCTTGACTACCCAGAACAAGAGATATCCATAGGGGGGGCGCTCTCGGATAACAGCAAAAGGGCCATGTGCTCTCTTTTAAGTGAAAACCTAGATATATTCGCATGGGAGCCAAAGCATATGACAGGCGTGCCACGTGCGATAGCAGAACATAAGCTCCAGATCTGTCAGGGGTACCAACCCATCAAGCAAAAGAAGCGCGGCCAGGCGCCTGAGCGCAGCCGAGTGATACTGGAGGAAGTACGAAAACTAGTGGACGCATGTATCATGCGCGAGGTATACTACCACGAGTGGTTATCTAATCCGGTCATGGTCAATAAACATGACGGAAGTTGGCGCATGTGTGTGGATTTTACGGATCTGAACAAAGCCTGCCCACAGGATTGTTACCCGTTACCGGAAATCGACTGGAAGGTGGAATCCCTATGTGGATATCCCTTTAAGTGCTTCTTAGACGCATATAAAGGATACCACCAGATCCAGATGGCGGAGGTGGATGCAGAAAAAACGGCGTTCCATACGAGTCAGGGCGTATATTGCTATATGAAAATGCCGTTTGGACTAAATAACGCCGGTGCTACATACCACCAGCTTGTGGACAAAGCTTTTGAATCACAGATAGGCCGCAACTTGGAAGTCTATGTGGATGACTTGGTCATAAAAAGTCATACGGAGGATGCACTTCTCCGGGATGTCCAAGAGACATTCGACACACTGAGGAGGATTAACATGAAGCTAAACCCAAAGAAATGCACGTTTGGGGCAACGGAGGGAATGTTCCTTGGATATTTGATTGATCCAAACGACATCAAACCTTGCCCAGAGAAAACGGACGCAGTGATACAGCTGCCATCCCCTCAGACGCGGAAGGAGGTGCAATCCTTAAATGGGAAACTAGCCGGGCTAAATAGGTTCCTATCCAAATCCGCAGAGAAGTCATTACCCCTATTTAAGACACTCAAGAAGTGCATTAGGAAGGGAGACTTCCGGTGGACGAAGGAAGCCGAGGAAGCTTTTGGCCAACTCAAGCAGCATCTTGCATCTCTCCCTATGCTAGTAGCTCCCCGGCCAAAGGAGGAACTCATCATGTATGTCTCAGCCACTCATGGCGCAATAAGCGCGGTACTCATGACAGATAGAGATACAGTGCAAACTCCGGTCTACTTCATAAGTAAAACATTACAAGGGCCGGAGCTGAATTACTCCTCTATGGAAAAATTGGTGTTAGCACTAGTATTTGCTACAAAGTGGTTGCGCCGGTACTTTCAGGCGCACCCAATTGTAGTCATTACGGACCAACCAATCAAGAAGGTCATTTCTAGACCGGATGTGTTAGGGAGGCTAAAAAAATGGAGCATCTTATTGGGGGAGCACAATATATCTTATAGGCCAAGGACGGCTGTGAAAGGCCAGATCTTGGTAGATTTTCTGATTGAGAAGCCGGATGAGGAAGGGCCAATCGTTAAACAAGACGAGACTCCAACAGAACCATGGGTGTTATTTACGGACGGATCTTCGTGTACGGATGGGTCCGGAGCTGGTCTCATCCTCACAAATCCGGAAGGAATGGAGTTCACGTATGCCCTCCGTTTTGAGTTCACGGCCACCAAAACGAAGCGGAATATGAAGCATTAATTGCGGATTTAAAAATCGCCGCTAGAATGGGAGTCCGCAACCTTGAGGCCTACGTGGACTCACGGCTTGTTGCGAACCATATTCTAGGTGGATATGTGGCTAAGGAAGACAACATGTTCAGATACTTGGAAAAAGTCAAGTCACTAATCGCGGCTTTCAGCAAATTTTCCATCAAGCAGGTGCCAAGAGGCGAGAACAAGAAGGCGGACGCTCTTAGCAAGATCGCATCCACAAGCTTCGCTCACTTGTCCAAAAAAGTCTTGGTGGAAATACTCAAGGAGAAATCTATAACAGAAGGGGAGGTCGCTACTATAGTTGAGGAGGATGGACCTACATGGATGACCCCGATCATCAACTATTTGACTAGTGAGACCCTTCCGGACGAGGAAAAAGCAACACGGCGCATCAGGAGGAAGTCGCAACACTTCGAACTTCGAGAAGGCATCCTTTCTAAGCGCTCTTTCTTGCAGCCGTGGTTGCGGTGTGTTGGACCACGTCAGGCCGCTTACGTAATCAGTGACATACATGAGGGGTTATGCGGCATGCACGCAGGTCCACGATCCATGGTAGCTCGAGCCTTACGAACAGGATACTATTGGCCTACCATGCACAGGGACGTGCGCGACATGATCCGCAAGTGTAGTGATTGCCAAGTGCATAGACCAGTGCCGAGACATCCGCAGCAGGAGCTTACACCTATTACATCCCCATGGCCATTCTATAAGTGGGGAATTGACATCGCAGGACCGTTTCCTGTAACTACGGGGGGAGTTAAGTTCTTGATTGTCGCGATGGACTACTTCACACGATGGATAGAGGCCAAGGCAGTCAAATCCATCACAGGCAAACAAGTTAAAAAGTTTGTTTGGGAGCATATTGTGTGCCGTTTTGGCCTACCAGGAGAGATCATCTCGGATAACGGTAAACAGTTCGCGGATAATCCATTCAAGGACTGGTGTGCATCATTGAATATCAAGCGGCGCTTCGCATCTGTTAAGCATCCGCAGACAAATGGCCTCGTGAAACGAGCAAATAGAAGCTTGGGAAATGCCATCAAGGCACGTCTGGATGAACGAAGCGCCAAATGGGTCGATGAGTTACCACATGTGCTATGTGCGCATAGAACTATGATCAAAACAGCCAACGGAGATACTCCATTTGCATTGGCCTACGGCACTGAAGCTGTTATACCAGCAGAGATAGGAATGCCTACCATTCGCACGGCGGAGGTTAATGTCGTTACGAACGACGAGCAGCTGCGAATCAACCTGGATCTGTTGGAAGATAAAAGGGAGATAGCAGCCATCAATGAAGCTAAGTCCAAGGCTAAAATGAAGGCTTATTATGACGCCAAGGTCAAAGGTGTTTCTTTTCGGCCGGGAGATTATGTCTATCATGCTAACGAAGCAAGTCGAGCGGAGAATACAGGAAAGCTGGGGCCTAAATGGGAAGGACCATACGAAGTCACGGAAGCCTTGGGGCGAGGTGCGTACAAGTTACGTGACATGGATGGCCGCGACCTAGAACGCACATGGAACATCTCCAATCTCAAAAGGTGCTATCTTTGAAAGCTACGGCTTCCGCATGGGTGCTTCGCTATATGTTGCTTTAATGAAGAACCATGCGGTTTATCTGTTTTTCTTCTTATGTTTTGTTTAGTTTCCTTTTTTGTTTTTTAGGACTTATCATTCTTGTTCAAACAAAAAATGTAAACGTTCTAATAAAATGCCGTGGCGCCTAGCTAGCTCCACGGCTTGTTTCGTGCAAATCATTTTTTAGATTTTTGTCAGTCATATGAATTTTAGTTGTTATTATAATATGTCATGTTTCATTCGTATGCATTCATTCAAATTACTGTACATGTACTATACGCCTCCAGGCGGGGTAAGAGGATTAAGTGAACCTACTACATCAACTTGCCGCGTAAGAAGGATGCAACCCCAGCCGCACGGATCATGTATCCTTACTAGACACCTTACTCACAAGACGTTGTGGTAAGTTTCGTATGCCGTACTCACGCAGTGCTCCGCATAGTAAAGACGCACGTCGCATGTCTAGTAAATTATAGGCTTGTAGGTATTTTTCTTTTTTGTGTAAGACGTGACATGTCATGCGGCATTGGCATACAATGTTCAAACAAAATGAAAATACACAAGTTTCAAAAATAAATAACAAAATGGCCGTGGTCATCACGGACTTCCATATAAAAGGCAGTCATTACACATATGTCTTAGCCGTGTACATGCACGGACGAATAAAATTACAAATGTTTACAACTGATAAATTACAAGGGGGGGTAGGAATTCCCCTATGTCCTTCTTCCCTTCTTCAATCAGAGCACGGAGGACCTCCCCACGAGCATCCTTCCTATCCTGGGCTTTGACTGCAATCGCATCCAATGCTTCTACAAGCAGTTTCTCACCTTTCATCGTTTTGGAGGCGGAATCATAAGTGGCCAAGGTCAAAGGGATGGGATCTGCAGTCAGCCGGGACATTATTGCCTCGTTTGGAGCGTCTCTAAGTGTCTCAAGCTCATCCAGGAGAGGGTGTTGGATCTCCGCCAAGGCATTCATGGACGCGGTCATATTATCCGCGGCTGAGGGATTGTGGTAGGGATGCTGCATGATGTCTTCATTTTTGCCTATCAGTTCTGCAGCTTTGACCAAACCCTCATGTCTACCACGGTCGATTCCATCAGACATGACCCCGGCGAATGCCTGCAATAGGTGTGGAGCTTCCAGGGCCCTGCTCACAGCAAGTCGCAGTCTTTGCCCGATTATCCACCTGCGTCCAGCTATAGCGGATAGCAGGGGAGGACATAGTGTCTCAGCACAACTTATGGCCATCTTGCTCAGCTTCTCATCCGTTGAGGCAGCCTGCTCTTCCATGTTGGTCCGCGCCTGTGTCAACTCATCCTTCAGCGCATCACGCTCTTGGGCGATGTTGAAGGATTGTACGGTCACGGCCTTGGTAGCAGCTTCGGCCGCAGACACCTGCATATAGAACTTTGAGTTATTACAAGGGTATATACTTTTTTGGGTCGAATAAATACTCAAGGTTTAAGTATATGTACAAACATTTCGAAAGTGTACCTTCTCATTTGATGCGGCTAAAAGGGCTTCGAGCTCAGCAATACGCTTTTATCGGGTGTCGGCGTGATGAGCTTGCTCTTTTACCGTAGCCTCGGCTGTTACCAGCGCTGCCTGCAAGGACGCGATGGTCTTCTCGTTCTTCACGACCATCGCCTCACGACGGGCTATCTTCTTATCTGCCCGATTCACATTTGTAAGGGCCTTGATCAAGCGGCGTCTCAAAGCGGCTCCCACCGTTACTTGGTGTGCGGACGACACGTCAAATTGCTCAAGAAGAGATTCATGATCCAACTCGTCTAAATCTTGCGCAAGGACTGGCGGGGTGATGTGCTCAATGAATTCCGAGCACTCAGTTTCAGCTTCCAACCTTGTCAGGCTTGAAAGGTTCCATGCTAGGCGCAAGCTTTCTTCTGGCCCTTTGGGGTGTGGTTCCTTGGCGTGTGTCGCAGAAGGGGATGAGGGTCTGTTAGTTGGTGCGGGGGATGGATTCCTCTCCACTTCTTCCTCCTGTGCTACGGCCGACGGATTAGCCCTGTTATTGACATGGCAAAATTAGTCTAAGCATTATATATTTCACAAAGTATAGTGGCACGACTAAATATTTGAAGGATACTTACGTGGTATCAATGGCAGGGTCTGGGCCGGGAGGAGCTACGGCGCTCACAGGTGTAACTCGCAAGGCGGGCTCTCCCATGTGCGGGGTGGAGCCGGCCTGAGCGGTCGCAGTACCACTCCCCTCTTGGTACTGCGGATGATCCTTCCTCAGTTTCTTTGGGGGAGCATTCGCGGCCCCGGCCTCATCCCCTAGTTTCTTTGCCACCCTCCTGGTGGTCTTTCTCTTCCTAGATGTGAGCGGGGCGGACCCGGATGCTTGAGTGGTGTCTTCATTGGGGTCATTTTCCTCTTCCTGGTTGGTCGCGCCCCCCTCCAACAATAGTTCTCCACCATCTTCATTATGGAAGTCCAGTGGGGACTTCTCAATGATGGGCTCCCCTTCATCTGATCTGGGCTCGGACGCCTCCTCAAGCGGCATGGTGCGGTCAGCGGTCGCTTCCAGCAGGGGGAGCTCATTCTCCTTCAGAGGCCAGAACCCTTCGGCCACCTTCATTGGGTCGCCCTGTCGGATTAGTCCGTGTAGGTTCATTTCTGCGGACATTTACAAGTATATGGGTTAGTAAAGTTCTACAAATATGCATGACAATTCAAATCTACAAAGTATAAATAGACCTACCCTCTCCCTGTTCCGTCAGGAAGCACTGGTATAAGTCATCCCTCCCAAAGTAGCGGCGGCTTATCCCTACTAAGCACAGAAAGTGTTCCGGCAACCGTCTATGGAATTCTGTGCGGTGGGTATCTAGTGTTTTTAAGTCTTTGCTGCTATAGTCTTTGGCTTTGGGCGAATAGTCTTTGGGTGCTTTGGTTTTGAGTACGAAAGGAGTAGGGAACACCTTCTCATCTACAAAGAAGTAATGGTCGTACCAGTTCTTAAGGGAGTCTAGAGGCTTCCTATACGTCATAGGGGCATTCCCAGGTCATTTTTTAAACGACAGCCACCCATTCACTAGCTGGGGGAAGTAAAAGTCCCTAAAAAGGTTCACGGTTGGGGTTACTCCGCAGGTATGGCATGTAATTTCAAACTGGTTGATTTTACACGCCCCTATGCAGTGAAGCTGGGTTATGTGGAAGTCATAGTACAATAGTAGGTCTACCAAGAATTTGGACAGGGGGATACGGTAGTTGGCCAAGTCAAATAGGCGCGTGTACACGCCTATTTTCCCTGCCGGTGCATCCGTAATCGCCTCACCTTCACCTGTATAGGTGGGGTGTACGCTTTCGGGAATAT
This sequence comes from Glebionis coronaria, assembly GCA_025667525.1. Lineage (NCBI taxonomy): Eukaryota > Viridiplantae > Streptophyta > Magnoliopsida > Asterales > Asteraceae > Glebionis > Glebionis coronaria. Next base: position 405,596,777 of record CM046880.1, read on the forward strand.
AATACTTCGACAGAAAGTCGATGTATTTTTCCGCCGACATCACGTTAAGGACATCCGTGATAAGTGGGTTGTCCTTTACCATGTTTTATAAAAAGGTTTTTAAGGGCGTGATGATCTAACCTGCGGCGGAGGAAATCCGTGGAAAAGAAGGCAAAGTTTTGAAAGTAGAAGCTTGAAAATAACAATGGCGGAAGGAAGAGGGAATTGTGTGTGTAACAAACACACATACCAACTCTTATATAGGGTTGCCTCGGTTTCCGAGGTAGCGTGGATGTTCGACACGTGTAGGCCACCACGCCTATCCAACGGATAGGATTTCTGATACTTCTGCAGAATGAGAGGGGGCCCACGGGTCACTTCTTGGCAGTTTTTACGTGGCTCAATGGTGGGCATTGATGGTGCACTTTTGAAGACGTGCGACTGACAAGTTGACTACCATTAATGCGTTTATTCTTGTGTCGGGTTATGCGGTCTTACGTAAGACCGTATTCAATGATGCATTTAATTTGTCTCGGCCGTTACGTGCGGCTGAGGTGTTATTCGAATAATATTCCTAAGGCAGGCTGCCACGTGCGGCCAAAGCAAAATTTTCAATATTTCTCATTCCCTAGGTCTTTCTTGGTATGTCCGGAGAGCACCTTGATAGTCTAGAGGTTACGCCTACGGCTGTAACAACTAGACTGGGGGGACATGATGACGTATAGTCCCCAGCCGGGTCATGAACCCGGCCCACGGGTACTACCCGTATCCGGCCCATCACAGATGGGTGGGAGTAATGTCATTTAAGCTTATGGGCTTGGATGAACAGTAACCGCACACACGTGTGCGGCCCACGGCCCGGAGCAACCGGTACAGGGTTAGACAGAATCATATTCTGTCTAGGAATAGGTTTACCCCAAAGAAGAGGATATTCACTCACCATAATTATAAGATAACAATCATTCTAGTAATTATCCTTTCCTTGGGGCCGAAGTATCAGTGGCAGCCCACTAGGGTTCCATTGCCTATAAAAGGAACCCCCAAGGGTTCCACAAAGGTATTACGTTCTATACTCTCAACTCACATAAAACCTTAAACTGATTACTTACTCTCACGCCGGAGTCTAATCGTGGGAAACACTCCCATGGTAAGCCTGACGTGTATTGTTTAGTGTGCAGGATCCCAACCAAACAGTTCACTTGGTGCAGGAGCCGGAGCCCAGCCAACCCGGATTAAGCCTAATTCGGGTCTAGCAAGGATTACCCAACTTTTGCATCAACAAATAATATCCTTAGCATTCTTCTTGATGAATAGAGTTTTGTCAATGGTCCCTCTCCTATATCCATGCTCTAGTAGAAAATTGGATAAAGTTGCATACCAGGGCCTTGGAGCTTGATGCAGACCATAAAGTGCTTTGATAACCTTGTAGAATTTATTGGGGAATTTAGGATCTACAAAACCTGGAGGTTGTGAGACATATACCTCCTCTAAAATAGTACCATAAAGAAAGGCACTTTTCACATCCATTTGATAGACTATAAAACCTATATATGATGCAAAGGCCAAAAATAACCTAATGGCTTCTATCCTTGCCACTAGTGCAAAAACCTCATCATAGTTTATCCCTTCTTCTTGTCTATAGCCTTGAGCAACAAGTCTTGTCTTGTTCCTCACAACAACTCCTCTTTCATCCTTCTTGTTCCTGAAAACCTATCTAGTACCAATTACTCTCTTACTTGAGGGAAGATCCACAAGAATCCAAACTTTTTGTAGCTCAAATTGTGTTAATTCTTCTTGCATGGCTTCTACCCAACTTTCTTTATCAAGAGCCTAAGAAATGTTTTTAGGCTCTACTTGTGATAAGAAACAGGCAAACAAACAATGCTAAGTATCTTTATAATTAGTTCTCTGCTGTTGTTTGACATAACTCACAAGTGCATGAGTTTCATTATTGGTTTGAATTTGTCTTCAAGTTTGTACAACAGACTTGGGATCTCCAATGATCAGTGTAGTAGGATGGTTGTTGTTGACTTTATGAGTGGGAATAGAACTGACTAGAATTTCTGTTTCCAAATTGTTGAAATCAATTACTGCACCCTGCTCATCATAGGAAGCTTTGGAGAAGATTCCTTCAGCTAGACTAGCATATACGTCTTCATCGTCCATAGCTTGTAAAATCTCTTCTAGTGAATCAACAGATTTAGCAGATTTTGACTTAACAGTACTTGCAGATGAAGTACCGCTAGGTGTAGTATGTACTGCTGAGTGTTGTGACTCAAAAGATTCTTCTCCTGAATGCTTATTAGCAGATATAACATTCTTTTCTTGATCTTGAAGCCTCTGAAGCTCTTGGGAGGCTTGATCATCTTTTGATGGCATGGTTTGCTTCTTGGGAGTAGCAGACATAGGAGTAACAGTAGGAATATTAGGCACATAGATATGAACATCATCATCTGATGAAGAAACATCTTATTGACTACCTGCATTAGTTGCACTTGACTCCTCACCTACATTGTTAGTTTGACAATCCTTTTGCACAGAATAGTAATCCATGGAGTTAGTTAGATAATCTAAATCAAACATCCAAGCATAACCTATTCCTGGGACATTGGGTTTATTTTCTAAGAAATTAACATTGGCATTTTCTTCAACCTTTTTAGATGCCAAATTATAAACCCTATATGCTTTACTTTGCAATGAATATCCTACAAGATATCCTGGATAAGACTTTCCATCAAACTTTCCCAAATAATCAAGAGTATTTAGTATAGACACATGACACCCAAAAGGTCTTAAATGACTTATGGTAGGCTTCACATCAGTCAAAAGTTCATAAGGTGTTTTGCTTTGAGGCTTGGTCACTAAGACTCTATTTAACACATAACATGCAGTGTTGATTGCTTCAGCCCAAAAGGTATTTGGCAAAATAGAATCAGCCAACATAGTTCTAGCAGCCTCAATTAATGTCCTATTCTTCCTTTCAGCTACTCTATTTTGTTGTGGAATCCTAGGATTACTAAATTGTCTCTTAATTCCTTTAGACCTACAGAATTCATCAAAATCAACATTCTTGAATTTTGTCCCATTATCAGTCCTAATGATTAAAACTTGTTTAGTGAACTGCTTTTCAACCAAAGTGATAAAATCCTTAAGTAATTCATTGGTTTCACTCTTAAGAGCTAAAAATAAAACCCAACTGAATCTACTATAATCATCAATTATGACTAGAAAAAAGGTCTTATGACTAATGCTTCTTATAGAAACTAGACCAAACAAATGCATATGCAAGAGTTGCAAAGGTTTTGTCACAGTGTTGACAGTCTTGGTCTTACAAGAGGCTCTATGTTGTTTACCTTTTTGACAAGTAGCACATGTGAAATCATTTTGAAAATATTTCTTAGGTAAACCTCTAACCAAATTCCTATTCACTAGTCTGTTAAGATTCTTGAAATTCACATGACCTAACCTTCTATTCCATAAATTAGACTCATCAAAAGAATCCTTAGCTAGCAAACATGTAATACCACCTGTTGGAGTAATAGTATGAAGATTAAAGGTGTACATATTTTCTTGCCTGGGTACTTTAAGCAGTATTTAAGATTCCTTAGGCATCTCAAAGTCTTTAGACAGCACCAAGCAGTCTTTGTTTGTGAACAGCACCTTGTTCTTCTTATCACACATTTGTGATATAGAGAATAGATTGAACTCATTTAATTCTTTCACAAAGAACACATCTTCAAATTCCAACTTCCCTGTGTTGATTTTCCCTTTGCCAGTGATTCTACTTTTGCTACCTCCAAAGGCTACTGGTCCTCCTCTGAATTCTTCAAATTCAGCAAGAAAATCTTTATTTCCTGTCATGTGTCTTGAGCATCCACTATCTACTATACCTTTGTCTTTTAATTCATCAATTAGATGCCCCTGCACACAAACAAAACCTATTAGTTTTTAACAAGGACCCAAGCCACATTTGGCTCGGATCTTGTGGGACCTACACACTTAAGAGTCTGTTTAGAAGCATTCCCAGTAATGCTGCTTTTGCTCTTATACTTCATGGTTTCAGCTATGTAGTCAAAGACATAGGGTGACTCTATGTGCATAGACTTCTTTGCCTTAAGTACTGCTTTAGCAGTACTTGCTTTAGCACATGATTTTTCTCTTTTAGGAACCCACATTTGCACTGGTTTGTTATTAGCCTTACTTCTAGATGTTTTAGCTTTTTCAATAACATTCTTAGAAGTCTTAGAGAACTTTGGGTTGACAGAATTTAAAACAACAGTACTTAAGTTTGGTCTTTGCAGGTCTAGACTTGCCGGTACATGGTTTACCAGACTTCAAAGGTACTAGACCTTGTTTCATAAGTATTTATCTAGGAACAAAAGTTTTGGTAGAGTTATTTTTAACCTGTTTAGCTACCCTTGAGTGATCAAAATTAGGTTTGTCATTCTTAAGTTTCTGATTCCTATTAACCTGTGCAATTTTCCCATTACTGTTTTTCATGACCCTTTGTGCAGCCTTTTGTTTCACAATTTTATCTTCATGTAAGGTACAATCTTTGATAAAATGACTTAGACTACCACAAACATAACATCCTTTTCTTCTCAAAGAAGACCCAAAAGGTTGTTTTGACTTCACTTTCTCAAAACCTAGCCCACCCCTCTTGGTTTTATTATGTTTTACATCATTTCCCAATATCTTGATAGGAGTTTTTACCTGCTAGGGAGCAGAACTAGTCTTAGATTCTTCAGAAACAAAATTGTTCATTAAAGGTGGATAAACAATGTTCTTAGTCACAACAGTCTTATCTTGGGACGAAGTACTAGAGTTTGAGGTATTTTTAACCTTTGGTTCTTCTAACTCTATACTTGTATCATTACTAGGGGGCATAAAAATTCCTGATAGTGGTGGAGGAACTGCCTTCATTCCTTCAGCATATCTATCATTTTCAGGTGTATTATCTAACTCATTAGAACTATCAAAATTCCATTTGATAAGTCCTTGTCAGTTAAAGTTATCCCAGGTTGGTCCTCAATATATCCTAGGCCTGACTTATCATAATACCCCATTTATGAATTAATCAGTTTTCCCAATCCTTTAGAGGACTTTTGCCAATGATTAATCATTTGCCTTTCATTATAAAGACTGGTTTTAAAGATTTATTTTCTGTTGACACTTTCAAAAGTTGTCTTTCAAATGCTTTAATTTCCACATCTTTTTCCCTCATTTGAAGAGTTAAAATTCTTATTTTCTCTTCATAGTTTTGTTGAGCTTTTTTACACAAAACTATATTTTCTTCTAACTTAACAACACCCTGTTTAAGAGCATTTAATTCTATAGTGCATGTGTTTACTTTTTGATACTGTTCCTCTAATTCTACTTTTAAGCTATTAAATTTAAGAACACAGTCTTTAGAACAAGGATGTACCTCAGTATCTTCATGTGAGAGAGTCATTATACCAAGCTCTTCTTCTTCTTCATCTTCAGCCCAGTTCACCACTCCATCTACAGTCATCAATGCTTTGGTTCCTTTAGGACTCCTGCTGTTTCCTTTTGGAAAGCTTTCAGTTATTCTTGGACTGGTTCTATAGCTGTTCTTGGACTTCTGACTGCTACTCTCAGCTTTGTCTCTAGTGCATTCTCTTGCAAAGTGTCCATTCCTTCCACAGTTATAGCATTCAACTTTGGACTTGTCATATCTTAATGGCTCATTAGGATCAACATTCATCTTTCTTCTAGTCTTCTTGAAGAACCTGTTAGATCTTACTGACACCATAGCAGCTTACCATTTAAGATCCATCTCTTCAACATCAGCATCATCCATTTGGAACAAGTCAATGAGTGTTAATCTTGTCCTGTTGTCTTGTCCAGCAAAGAATGAGAAGGCGTCATTGTCACTAAACTATGGTGAAGACCTTCCATGTGAATTTTGAGAGACTATGGGGTTGCCTTCAGTACTTTGTGGGTAAGTACCGCTTGTAAGTCCTCCAGCGGTATTTTTGAAGTATGTACCGCTACTTGATCTACTAGTGGTATTATGAAAGTAAGTACCGCTGTTTCCATCTAACATAAAATCCAAGTTAGAATTTGTTGTAGTCGCTGCCTTAGTCACCTCAATGCCTTTCACATCCATCTCGTATGCTCTAAGATTGTTGTAAAGATGATCAAAAGGAATTGTTTCCAGATCATCTCTTGTGATGAAGTGCATAGCCATTGCTTTCCACTCTGGTGGAACACTTCTTAAGAATTTTAGATTAGCTTCTTCATTTGGAATTACTTGTCCATAAACTGCCAATTGAATAAACAGCTTACTGAACCTTTGATATGAGCAAAAACTCATATCAATTTATTAACAAATCACCCTAAAACACAATGAAAATACCTAAACTTTGTGCTATAAAGAGGAATTATGTGGTATGTTTTGTGTTTGTGCTCAAATAGGTAAGAAGGATACATTTTCAAGCAAACAAAGGAAAATCAAGCTTAATTTGATGAAAAAGACAAAAGAGGATCAAAAGTGACAAGACTTTGAAGACAAAGGACCTATCTTGACAAACTGCCAAAGATGAAGGACTAAAGTGTAAATATGTAAAAGTCAAGATCATAGTCAAATTTGGTCAACTCTCAAGTCAACTCAGTCAACGGACCAATTTTGTTCAAGAATGAAGTTTGAAGGACCAAATATGCCAAAGAAATGAAGTGAATAGCTCAAATATATAATCTGCCAAAGTCAAGGGATCAATTCTGCCATGTTTGGAAAGTTGAAATGTGCTTAATCCGTGTCATAAGCTTACAACCAATGGGAATGCAAGAAAACAATACTATGGATTGCCAACTCATTGTCCACTAGCCGCCAGCATTAATTACCAAATCAAAACAGTTTAATCCCACTAGCCACTTCTCAGCCAATAGAAAATTAGCTTTTGGATAATGATCCATGTGCACCCTCCACTACCAATGAAGATATGCCACGTGTCATCTTCAAACAAACAAAATTGCCAGATTCGACTTGGAGCTAGAGGCGATTTCAAGGAAAGTTATAAACATGAAACTTGCTCAAAATCACAAGACGAATCCATTGGTCATAACCAATTGAGATGAAATCAACTCAAGTGATAAACCCCAATTCAGTTCTTCATCAACAAAAATCAGTTAAGCTCAATTGGACACGTGGAAGCCTGGGATTGGTTCCAACACATCACCAACCCCAACTGCTTTACTTCTCAAGTCTATAAATACCCTAGATTGTCCTCGTTTTCAGTTGTTGTAGAAAAGTGTGAAAACACACACACTTTTATTTTCTTTCACCATTTTCTAGTTCTTAGCTCAACAACTCAAGAGTTTGACACACTCTTGAGTTTGTTAGTTAGTTTGTAACCACTTAACAGCTTTGTAACAATTTTTCCATAAATAAAATTAAAATTTCACTTTCTCGCCAATTCTCTTTACCTCCTATACTGTTCATTCCTTGCACCATTGTTACTGTGTTGCTGTTATGAGTTTGTTATGATCATTCTTAGATCATAATAAGCGTTGATTGAAGATTGTAGCTGATTTGATCATCCAGTCCAGTTTTTCAGAATTTGATGAATTCAAGCTCATCAATGGCAGGATTTGTTGGTTGATAGCTATTGATTTGATTGTGGATAGGGTTATCTAGTGCTAAGGTGGTGGTTAGCACTAGAATAGAGAGCTCAGCGCTCCTCTACTCCCCAAAGGAGGCCTATGCTATTGGTTCTAAGTTTCTGAATTTAGATTCCTCTAAACAGCAATATGCTTGCTCAATTCTAGTTAATCTTGTTTGTTTGCATGATCAAACTTGTTCTAAACTGCTTCTGATCTGATCTTAGTGTATTGGTAGCTTAATTGTAGATTAATCTGCTTATTAGTTGAGTACTTGTCCTGATTTAGCTTATTTTCAGTCATTTTAGTTTGGCTTGCCATTTTGAGTTCTTGTTGAGTGATTTGTTTGTTTCTAGTTCTTACATGCTTCATTTTGGTTCCTAAACTTAGCCTGATAGAGCTTTTTACTCAGTTTAAACTTGTACTCAAAAAGACTTCACAAAATTTACAAAAGTTCAGTAAGAGTAGTGTTTGGCATTATCTTGAAACTGATTTTCAAGTGTTGTTATTTGGAGAGAATTGCTTCAGTTTCAGTAAGTAAGTGATAATAAATGGTTTTGAGTCATTTTCAAGTCAAGATTTAAGTCAAAGAGGCAAATGGCAGTTTAAAAAGTTTGGGTCATTTTCAGTCAAGTTTAGTTCAAAAAGTTGTTATTTTGATTTACTTACCATTCATTTGTTAGTTAATGAAATTCAATCAAACCAGTTTTCAAGTCTCACTCAATATATGAAGATTCAGTTTCTATAAGGATTTTAAACAGTATTCAGTATACAGCAAGTTATAAGCAAAAATCTAAACCAATAAGCAAATACATGTTTCTGTAAAGTGTAAACTGATTTTTCATATCTCATTATCCTATTCATAAACTGGTCTATTTTCTTTTACAAATTCATTTAGTAAGAGCTCATGGTTGATTTCTGAGGATTTGAGCTTATTGAAAAAGTTTGGTCAACGCTGGTCAACATAAGCACTACTTTTAGCTTATTTGAAATTCTGAGCTTATTACTGGATGATTTTTAATGAGACTTGATTTCCCATTCATATTTTGAGCTCATTAATCAGTTTCATTACTAAAATTCAGTTGTGCAAGTCTAGATTTCCCTGTAGCTTATTTTGTGCTTATTGAAAAGTGCTTATCAGCTTTTTAGTCAGTTTCATCCAATTTCCTTTTACAGGTCTAGTTAATTTTTGATTTTAAGCATTTTGCAAGTTGTTTGAACAATTTTGGTTGAGAAATAAGCTCAAACGAGCTTATTTGTGAGTTAAACCCGTTTTTGGTTAAAACTTTCCAAAAATTGCATTTTAGTCCTTGATGAATTAATCTGGTTTTAAACTTGGCTAAACTTGAAACTTTTTAGGGTTTGCTTAAATCAGGTCCTTTAATTTTGAAATTTGTTCAAAATCAGTTAAGTAGTTTGGAGTTTGTTAAGAATTGGTTAATTGTTTGCATAGTTTACATTTTTAATCCTCATAGTTGACTGTTTTGACACTTTCAGTCCTTGTACTTGTTAGCTTTACATTTTAAGCATTTACTTTTCATAGAATTTACATTTTTAGTCCTTATAGTTGTAAAATTTACATTTTGAGTTTTAATTGAATAAATACTTGGTATTTGCACTATGTTTTACATATAAGTAGACGTTATATTTCAATTTTGCAGGGCATTGTTTGAATTAGCAAATAGAATATCCAAAAAAAATATTAACAACCAAAAACAGTTAAAAACCCGATATTGTTAGGACTTTCAATTTGACAAGAACTGAGAAAAACGAACTTCATTATACACAATTTCAAATGGCGCCGCTGCCGGTTCTTTGACTTTACGAGAGACTATCAATTGACGGTTTTCATTGGCTTTTGGGATCCGTTCACCTTGTGAACGTTATTTTTACGTATCATAAATCAAAAACAAATAAAAATCAAAAAATAAAAATATATAAAAACTAAAAATTAACAAAACAATTCTTTTCCTAAAGAATTGACCAAACAAATTAAAAAATCCAAAAAGCAATCTTTTTCCTAAGAGATTGCACCCAAAAATATATATTATTGGATTCTCTCGGTTTTTATGTACATATAGTATTTTCTCTTAAAAACTCATAAATACAAAAATATTTTCCATATATTATTATAAGTAAATACGTATACGTATAAGAACAACCAATCTACATATTCTCCATAAGTATTGCCAAGGCAATACACCGTGTTGAGGGGCGTTCCGGTCCTTGACACGTGTATCGATCAAACAAAATAAAGCAAGAATAGATAAATACTCTCAATAAGCAACAATTCGAAGAATACGAACATTTAAGTGAATAGAAAGGCGATGTGCTATAAAATGCCATCTAAGGGTCAATAGGTACTTAAGTGCTTTGCGCCACCTAACCCCCCGTTCACTTGTGAGTATTCTAAGAAGGAAGGCTTCATTGGGGGTCTTGCACCCAAGTAGTACATACATATATATTATTTTCTTGTGGATATTTCATATTGAAACTCGAAGAGGATAATCCTTTTCTCTTCAAAGTCACACGAGAGCTTCTCTCTCATTCCTCGTATTGAGTTGCATGCTCACTCGCGGGCGTGCACAAATATCGATTGGTGTACAACCTCTTCCTCCGAAAAGGAAGAAAAAGAGAAAGAGTAAGACCACCACCGTCCATCAAGCCGATCACGAGAATCGTGCTTTGACTCCTCCACAACAAGAAGCCATGGCTGTTGATAATCGTTCTTTGATGGAACGTTTGCAAACTAATGTTCATGGATATGCTAGTGCTATTAGGATTCCCGACATTCCCGCAAATACATTTGAGCTAAAAACGGCTATGATTACCTTGGTTTCACAAACACCTTTCTATGGTCACAAGAATGATAATCCTCATGATCACCTTAAGAGATTCCTTGCTCTTTGCAATACCATTAAGCACAATGGAGTTCCACATGATGCTATTAAGTTGATGTTAGTGCCATTTTCACTAGAGGGACCCGCTAAGCATTGGTTAGACACCCAACCACCCGATAGTATCACCACATGGGATGGTTTCACCACTAAGTTTTTGAACAAGTTCTTTCCTCCATCTAAGACTATGGCTTTGAGGAACTTAATTATAGGCTTTCAACAAAAACCTAGTCAATCCTTTAGTGATGCTTGGGAAGAGTATAGAGAGTTATTGAGGAGATGCCCTAACCATGGATTGGATGAAGTTCACCAAATCAATACTTTCTATGATGGCCTTAAACCTCATCACCAAGATTCACTCAATGCTTTCGCGGGAGGGAATATTCTTCTTAAATCCAATCAAGAGGCCTTGGACATCATTGAGACTAAAGCAATGGTTCAAACAAACACTCAATTTGAAGAAAGGGTTCATGTTATCCAAAACACTTCTCAAACACCTTGTGATAACCAATTCCTCAAATATCAACAAGAGATCATTCAACAAATGAATAAAGGTCAACAAGAGATGATTCAAGAGATGGTTCAAGCCATTAAGAACATTTCATTGATCAATTCTTCAAATGATGTGAATGCCATTACTCTTTCTTGTGTCACTTGTGGAGGCCCCCATTCTTATGAACAATGTGATAAGGTGCAAGTTTATCAAGGGGAATGTTATGCTTACCAAGAGGAACATCGTGAACACTTTAAGCCAAATATCAATCCAAATAACCTTTCTTACAAGTCCCAAAATTACCTTACTCCACTGGGATTCCCACCCAACCACCCACCCAAATTCAACAAAATCCTCCTCAAATTTTACCAAGGAATCAAGGGCAAATACCACCTTACCAAGGAAATAACTACAAGGCACCCAATCATTTTCAACCTCAAGGAAATAACTTTTATCCACCAATCCAAGGATTTCATGCTAAACCTCCACCTTTCCAACCCCAAGGTTTTCAAGGAAATGTGCCACAAGATTATAATACAATTGATCTTTTTCACAAAATGAATCAAGAGAATGAAAGGAGGTTCCAAGCTAATGAGAAGAGATTAAGAGAAATGAATGAAGCTCATGAGAGAAGAATGAGAGAAATGCATGAAGACACAAATAAGAAGTTTATGATGCTTTATAATCAAAGACCACAAGGGGATTTACCTTCCGACACACAAACAAAACCAAGAGCAAATGTCAATGCTATTACAACAAGAAGTGGAACAACAACAAAAGATCCTTCACCTCCTAAACCTCCTATTGTTCCATCCACTTGTGCTCCTACTTGTGACAAGCCTTCTACCTCTACTTCACCACCTCAAAATGCTCCCATTCACTCAAACACACCTTCTCAACCCATTCATACTTCTCCTCTACCTTCCACACTTCCCAATGAAGAAGCTAACAAAGACAAATCTTCCACTACAACACCTATTCCACCTACACCAAAACCTACTCTTCCATATCCTTCAAGGTTGAAAAAGGACAAGTTAAAGAACAAGGATGACATCCAAGTCTCCAATTTCTTAAGGATGTTCAAGCAACTCAACATCAATATATCCTTTGCGGAAGCTCTTGCTTATATGCCAAAGTTTGCTAAGATGTTCAAGGATTTACTCTCAAACAAAGAAAAATTGGTTGATTTGCCCAACACGTCCCTTAATGAAAATTGTTCCGCCGTGCTACTTAGAACCTTACCAACAAAACTTGGAGATCCGGGGCGCTTCTTGATACCTTGTAACTTTCCCGGTGTTGAAAATTACATGGCTTTGGTGGATTTAGGGGCAAGCATTAACCTCATGCCTTTATCGGTTTGGAAAAAACTCTCTCTTCCCGAGCTCACTCCCACTAGGATGACTCTTAAATTAGCCAACCGAACCATAGCTTACCCCGTAGGTATAGCGGAGGATGTGTTTGTAGGTGTGGATAAGTTTACATTTCCGGCCGACTTTGTAGTGGTTGATTATGACATGGATCCTAGAGTTCCTTTGATTGTTGGTAGACCATTTTTGAGAACGGGTCGTACTTTGATAGATGTGGCGGAAGGAGAATTAATTATGAGAGTAGAGGATGAGAGAGTGGTGTTTAAGTTAGGGAAAGTTTGTGATAGGAAAGAGGTTAAGGAGTCTAGACCTTGTGAGACGATTAACATAGTTGATGTGCTAGATGAGGTGTGTGATGAACACATTCATGATGCTTGCAAGAGTACTAGTGATGAGATGCCCCATGTTGAAACAGTGTCCTCAATTGCTCCCTCTTTAACACCTTTTGGAGAGAGTGATTTCCTCTTGGAGGAATTTGAGTCAAACTTTCTTGGTGATGATGATTCTCTCATTAATTGGGAAGAAGATATTCTTACGATACAAAAGTTGCTCAATGAGGACCCTATTCCTTCTCCTATTTCACAAGAAGTTACCATTGAGGATCCTTCTATAGTAAAACCTTCCATAGAGAGTCCACCTCCTATTGAACTTAAGGACCTTCCATCTCACTTATAATATGCTTTCTTAGAGGGCAAAGACCAATTACCTGTGATCATTGTTAAAGAGTTGAAAAAGGATGAGAAGGAGCAACTTATTGAAGTCCTTAAGAAACACAAGAAAGCCTTAGCATGGAAAATATCTGACATAAGTGGAATTGATCCACATTTTTGTACACACAAAATCCTTATGGAGGATGACTATAAACCCGCCATTCAAAGTCAAAGAAGAGTTAACCCAAAAATCCATGAGGTCATTAAGAAGGAAGTGATTAAACTCCTAGATGCGGGTATGATTTACCCCATTTCCGACTCTCCATGGGTTAGCCCGGTACATTGTGTTCCAAAAAAGGGTGGAATCACCATAGTGCCTAATGAGAACAATGCGCTTATTCCTACGAGACTTGTCACCGATTGGAGAGTTTGTATTGATTATAGAAAACTCAATGAGGCGACTAGGAAAGACCATTTCCCATTACCTTTTATGGATCAAATGCTTGAACGCTTAGCGGGAAATGAGTACTATGGCTTTCTTGATGGCTTTTCGGGTTATTTCCAAATACCCATTGACCCTAAGGATCAAGAAAAGACCACATTCACTTGTCCCTACGGTACATTTGCTTACAAGAGGATGCCTTTTGGCTTATGTAATGCACCGGGGACGTTTCAAAGGTGCATGATGGCGATTTTCCATGACATGATAGAGCAAACTATGGAGGTTTTTATGGATGATTTTTCCGTCTTTGGAAATTCATTTACCTCATGTCTCACCAATCTAGAGAGAATGCTTAAGCGTTGTGAGGAAACACGTTTAGTGCTTAACTGGGAGAAATGTCACTTTATGGTGAAAGAGGGAATTGTTTTAGGACACAAAATATCCAACAAGGGATTAGAAGTGGATCGAGCTAAAATTGATGTGATTGCTAAGCTTCCCCCACCCACCTCGGTTAAAGGTGTGAGGAGTTTCTTAGGTCATGCGGGATTTTATAGGCGCTTTATACAAGATTTTTCTAAGATATCTAGACCGATGACTCACCTCTTAGAAAAAGAGGCTCCTTTCATTTTTAACCAAGATTGTTTGGACTCTTTTGAGATTCTTAAGGAGAAATTGACAAAGGCTCCCGTTTTGGTTTCTCCAAATTGGGAATTACCTTTTGAGCTTATGTGTGACGCTAGTGATTATGTGGTGGGGGCCGTCTTAGGACAAAGAGTGAATAAGCATTTTCAACCTATACACTATGCGAGTAAAACCATGACCGGTGCACAACTTCATTACACTACCACGGAAAAAGAGTTGCTTGCTATAGTATATGCTTTTGAGAAATTTAGACCATACCTTGTGCTCTCCAAAACCATAGTGTATACGGATCATTCCGCTCTCAAGTATCTTATGACAAAACAAGATGCTAAGCCTAGGCTTTTGAGATGGGTTTTGTTGCTTCAAGAGTTTAAGATAGAAATTCGTGATAAGAAAGGGGCCGAGAATTTAGCGGCGGATCACTTGAGTAGACTTGAGGATCCTTTTCAAGGAGATTTGCCACATCAAGAAATCAATGAATCCTTTCCATTAGAGGAGCTCATGTCTATCTCTTCCCAAGAGGATGCCACTCCTTAGTTTGCGGATATCGCAAACTATCTTTTGGGCAATGTGCTTATTGAGGGTCTTACTTATCAACAAAAGAAGAAATTTCTTAAGGAAGTTAAGTACTACTTTTGGGATGATCCCTATCTTTTTAGGCAATGTGCGGACCAAATCATTAGACGGTGTGTAGATGGGCCCGAGGCATTTAAGATCTTAGAAGCGTGTCATAAAGGACCTACGGGTGGACATTTTGGGCCCAACTATACCGCCAAGAAAGTCTTTGATTCGGGTTACTATTGGCCTTCCATTTACAAAGATGCCCATGAAATGGTGAAATTTTGTAATGTGTGTCAAAGACAAGGAAAAATTACGCAACGTGATGAGATGCCACAAAATTTTATTCAAGAGTGTGAGATATTTGATGTGTGGGGTATAGATTTCATGGGACCTTTTCCATCCTCTAAAGGAAACAAATATATACTTGTGGCGGTGGATTATGTGTCCAAATGGGTGGAGGCTAAAGCCTTACCTACCAATGATGCTAGAGTTGTTGTGAAGTTTTTAAAACAATTATTTGCTAGATTTGGTGTACCTCGGGCCATCATAAGTGATCGTGGTACGCACTTTTGTAATGATCAATTCACGAGAGTTATGAAGAAATATGGAGTTAATCATAGACTTTCCACCGCGTATCACCCTCAAACAAATGGTCAAACCGAGGTCACAAATCGTGGTTTGAAGAGAATTTTAGAGAGAACGGTGGGAGAGCATCGAGCTTCTTGGTCGGATAAGCTTGATGATTCTTTGTGGGCGTTTAGGATGGCTTTTAAAACACCAATTGGTTGTACTCCTTATAGGCTTGTCTATGGAAAAGCGTGCCACCTCCCATTCGAGTTAGAACACAAGGCATCTTGGGCTCTCAAGTGGGCTAACTTTGATTTAAACCAAGCCGGTTCACATAGGAAAGATCAACTCAATGAGATGGATGAATTGAGAGCCAATGCCTATGAAAATTCTTTGCTTTACAAGGAAAAGACTAAGAAATTACATGATGCTAGATCAAGAACCGTGAGTTCAAAGTTAGAGAGCCGGTTCTCCTCTTTAACTCAAGGTTGAAACTTTTTGCGGGCAAGCTTAAGTTGAGATGGTCCGGTCCATTCACTATTGCTCAAGTGTTTCCATATGGAACTCTTGAGTTGTCACAACCCGATGGTCTAAATTTTAAAGTGAATGGTCACCGTGTGAAGCCTTATTTTGGGGAGGACATTTCCGTTGAAATGGTCCAAGAGATCCCCATTTTCCCCATGAATTAATTCATTGAGGGACGAGTCGAGCTAGAGACTCATTAACTCAAGCATCATATAACTAGGTTTAGAGTGTTGTAGGTTAGTAATAAAGGTATAGACTTGGAGATAAGTGTAGGGGAGACCTTCTTTTGTCTTCATGATTGTTTGTAGGGTTGCTCACTCATTTCCTGTTTTGGAGCTTATGGAGGAGGCCCTTGTATCCGGTTCACTTCGTTACTAT
Organism: Glebionis coronaria; assembly: GCA_025667525.1. Taxonomy (NCBI): domain Eukaryota; kingdom Viridiplantae; phylum Streptophyta; class Magnoliopsida; order Asterales; family Asteraceae; genus Glebionis; species Glebionis coronaria. The sequence continues at coordinate 405,612,898 of CM046880.1, forward strand.
TGTGATCTTTCATTGACACCTTGTGCTTAAACATGACTTCACTAATAGTTGTCCTTTCCTTAACTTGGGTTAAGCAAAGTCTATTCATTGTCATAAGTGTAGGGGAAGTTTTTATACTTCCATGCTCTTAAACATTGAGGACAATGTTTAGCTTAAGTGTAGGGGGTCTTCTATCGAAGTGACCTTACCTAGAACTTGTCATTGTCTTTCATGATAATTGGGAAAATTAACTTTTCAAACATTTTTCAAATTTTTGATCTACTTTGGCCACCAAAAATATGCATTCATATTTTTCATAACACATTTGCATTGTATATATTTCTTCTTTTATTTTCCATCAAAAATATTGAAAAAGAAAAAATATAATAAAAACATGGTTTTAACAAGTTTAGATTTCTTTGACATATTAGGCCCGCCATGGATATTTTGACTCAACCCGAGCTTGCTTATCTTAGCACTCTCTAGCTAGTATCCTTAACCATGTAGTCCTTCATTGGTCTATTAGGCTAAGCATCCACCAATCTCATTATTTGAGATTTTAAATTTGTGGAGAATGGGAAATGATAGAGTTGAAGCAAGTGTAAAAGGGATAGATAAACTTCATGATAATTACTTGTGGCTAAACCTTTCTCTTCTTTGCCTCTATTTTCTTCGCATGTATATAATTGTTAATAAATAATCAAGAACGGTTTTAATTGGTTTGTAATCTCTTATGCATTTTTGGCTAATCATATATGGTTGATATAAGTATGTCTTAAGATTCTAAGTTAGAACATTTTATGTGTACTAGACTTATGTCATGCTCAATATTTAGCGGGTGTTTTTCCTTTTATTCTTTTCAAATTTCTTAGTGAGGAATAAAGAAAAATAAGAGCGGCTTATGAAAAAAAATGAGTGGCTAGAAAAAAAAAAGAAAAAAGAAAAAGAAAAGAAAAAAAAATTATATAAGACTCCAAGAGGGGCAGTGTGGTGTTAATTATAGTGACTATTGAGTTCCAATATTACCTTGACGGGTTGCGGGGTTGAAGATCCATAGTCTCAAAAAGATGGCGGATATAAATTATTGCGTGAGTTTTGTTTTTCTTTCCTTAGCGAGTGTGTAGCTACTTATGAAAGCATGACATGAGGATTTTACACATAAGGCGAATGACTTATTACTCTTGAAACGGACTTATATTAGTTGTGAGCGGTTTTTCAAGTAATGGATGAGAGGATTACTTAGGATTAAAACCGTGCTTCCTTATTTTTGGATTTTACACTTCTTATACTTCACACTTGAATAAATGACAAATTTGCTCACAAGCAATTTGCTCAAATAATAACCGGTTCCACATTTAATTGTCATGAATAAGTTGATGCACTTTTTTACTTGTGAATGCAATGATCCCATTTTTAAGCTTGGTATGGGGAAAGTGAAACTTGAGGGTGATAAATGTCTATGGTACCCAAGCCCTAATCAAAGTCATTGAATTCTTTATGAGTTATTTCCATCAAAACCATTTTAAGAAAAACAAAAAAAAGACATAGATAGAATTGTATTTTGTTCATTGCATTGTTAAAAATCAAAATCATGCATCATGTAGTTTAGAGTAGTGTAGATGCATTCCATATGGCCAAGGTGGATTAATTATGAGGAGAATGTAAATTTGTGCTTTAAAATATATAGTATTGCATGAGGACATGACAATGTTCAAGTGTAGGGGATTTGATATGAGCAAAAACTCATATCAATTTATTAACAAATCACCCTAAAACACAATGAAAATACCTAAACTTTGTGCTATAAAGAGGAATTATGTGGTATGTTTTGTGTTTGTGCTCAAATAGGTAAGAAGGATACATTTTCAAGCAAACAAAGGAAAATCAAGCTTAATTTGATGAAAAAGACAAAAGAGGATCAAAAGTGACAAGACTTTGAAGACAAAGGACCTATCTTGACAAACTGCCAAAGATGAAGGACTAAAAGTGTAAATATGTAAAAGTCAAGATCATAGTCAAATTTGGTCAACTCTCAAGTCAACTCAGTCAAAGGACCAATTTTGTTCAAGAATGAAGTTTGAAGGACCAAATATGCCAAAGAAATGAAGTGAATAGCTCAAATATATAATCTGCCAAAGTCAAGGGATCAATTCTGCCATGTTTGGAAAGTTGAAATGTGCTTAATCCGTGTCATAAGCTTACAACCAATGGGAATGCAAGAAAACAATACTATGGATTGCCAACTCATTGTCCACTAGCCGCCAACATTAATTACCAAATCAAAACAGTTTAATCCCACTAGCTACTTCTCAGCCAATAGAAAATTAGCTTTTGGATAATGATCCATGTGCACCCTCCACAACCAATGAAGATATGCCACGTGTCATCTTCAAACAAACAAAATTTCCAGATTCGACTTGGAGCTAGAGGCGATTTCAAGGAAAGTTATAAACATGAAACTTGCTCAAATTCACAAGACGAATCCATTGGTCATAACCAATTGAGATGAAATCAACTCAAGTGAAAAACCCCAATTCAGTTCTTCATCAACAAAAATCAGTTAAGCTCAATTGGACACGTGGAAGCCTGGGATTGGTTCCAACACGTCACCAACCCCAACTGCTTTACTTCTCAAGTCTATAAATACCCTAGATAGTCCTCATTTTCAGTTGTTGTAGAAAAGTGTGAAAACACACACACTTTTATTTTCTTTCACCATTTTCTAGTTCTTAGCTCAACAACTCAAGAGTTTGACACACTCTTGAGTTTGTTAGTTAGTTTGTAACCACTTAACAACTTTGTAACAATTTTTCCATAAATAAAATTCAAATTTCACTTTCCCGCCAATTCTCTTTACCTCCTATACTGTTCATTCCTTGCACCATTGTTACTGTGTTGCTGTTATGAGTTTGTTATGATCATTCTTAGATCATAATAAGCTTTGATTGAAGATTGTAGCTGATTTGATCATCCAGTCCAGATTTTCAGAATTTGATGAATTCAAGCTCATCAATGGCAGATTTGTTGGTTGATAGCTATTGATTTGATTGTGGATAGGGTTATCTAGTGCTAAGGTGGTGGTTAGCACTAGAATAGAGAGCTCAGCGCTCCTCTACTCCCCAAAGGAGGCCTATGTTATTGGTTCTAAGTTTTTGAATTTAAATTCCTCTAAACAGCAATATGCTTGCTCAATTCTAGTTAATCTTGTTTGTTTGCATGATCAAACTTGTTCTAAACTGCTTCTGATCTGATCTTAGTGTATTGGTAGCTTAATTGTAGATTAATCTGCTTATTAGTTGAGTACTTGTCCTGATTTAGCTTATTTTTAGTCATTTTAGTTTGGCTTGCCATTTCGAGTTCTTGTTGAGTGATTTGTTTGTTTCTAGTTCTTACATGCTTCATTTTGGTTCCTAAACTTAGCCTGATAGAGCTTTTTACTCAGTTTAAACTTGTACTAAAAAAGACTTCATAAAATTTACAAAAGTTCAGTAAGAGTAGTGTTTGGAATTATCTTGAAACTGATTTTCAAGTGTTGTTATTTGGAGAGAATTGCTTCAATTTCAGTAAGTAAGTGATAATAAATGGTTTTGAGTCATTTTCAAGTCAAGATTTAAGTCAAAGAGGCAAATGGCAGTTTAAAAAGTTTGGGACATTTTCAGTCAAGTTTAGTTCAAAAAGTTGTGATTTTGATTTACTTACCATTCATTTGTTAGTTAATGAAATTCAATCAAACCAATTTTCAAGTCTCACTCAATATATGAAGATTCAGTTTCTATAAGGATTTTAAACAGTATTCAGTATTCAGCATGTTATAAGCAAAAATCTAAACCAATAAGCAAATACATGTTTTTGTAAAGTGTAAACTGATTTTTCATATCTCATTGTCCTATTCATAAACTGGTCCATTTTCTTTTACAAATTCATTTAGTAAGAGCTCATGGTTGATTTCTGAGGATTTGAGCTTATTGAAAAAGTTTGGTCAACGCTGGTCAACATAAGCACTACTTTTAGCTTATTTGAAATTCTGAGCTTATTACTGGATGATTTTGAATGAGACTTGATTTCCCATTCATATTTTGAGCTCATTAATCAGTTTCATTACTAAAATTCAGTTGTGCAAGTCTAGATTTCCCTGTAGCTTATTTTGTGCTTATTGAAAAGTGCTTATCAGCTTTTTAGTCAGTTTCATCCAATTTCCTTTTAAAGGTCTAGTTAATTTTTGATTTTAAGCATTTTGCAAGTTGTTTGAACAATTTTGGTTAAGAAATAAGCTCAAACGAGCTTATTTGTGAGTTAAACCCGTTTTTGGTTAAAACTTTCCAAAAATTGCATTTTAGTCCTTGATGAATTAATCTGGTTTTAAACTTGGCTAAACTTGAAACTTTTTAGGGTTTGCTTAAATCAGGTCCTTTAATTTTGAAATTTGTTCAAAATCAGTTAAGTAGTTTGGAGTTTGTTAAGAATTGGTTAATTGTTTGCATAGTTTACATTTTTAATCCTCATAGTTGACTGTTTTGACACTTTCAGTCCTTGTACTTGTTAGCTTTACATTTTAAGCATTTACTTTTCATAGAATTTACATTTTTAGTCCTTATAGTTGTAAAATTTACATTTTGAGTTTTAATTGAATAAATACTTGGTATTTGCACTATGTTTTACATATAAGTAGATCTTATTTTTCACTTTTGCAAGGCATTGTTTGAATTAGCAAATAGAATATCCAAAAAAATATACAACCAAAAACAGTTAAAAACCCGATATTGTTAGGACTTTCAATTTGACAAGAACTGAGAAAAACGAACTTCATTATACACAATTTCAACCTTCCATAGCCACCATGTATTCCCTCTATACTGGAAATTGAGAAGTTATCAAATTCTTGCTTAAGAACAATCTTCTTTATCTTCTTAGATTTGTCATTACCTCCAAATCTAAGTTTTATAGCATCCCACATAGCTTTAGCATCCTTAGAATAATGAAAGCTTGGTAAGATGTCTTCTGAAAGAGCCATAGCCAAAGCAATTCTGGCTTTTCTCTCTCTGATCTCTGCTTATATCTCATCAGCAGTCACAGCAAGTAGAGCATAGCATGTACCATCAGGAAACCAATATAGCTTCTTAGGTATATTCCCATTCTTGATAACTTGCCACACAGTATGATATGTGTGATTCAAGTAATGTTCCATCTACATAGCCCATGTCTCATAATTGTCACCTTTGAGCACTGGGAGTTTGACAGCAGAAAGAGTATGAGAAGGTGTTGTAGTTGGAGAGGTAGCTACAGCATTTACGGCTTGAACACCTTGTGCTGGTGCAGGATGCACAACTTGTGGTTGTCCTTGTGGCATAGGATCAGGGTTTTGAACATCATCCAAGTGAGCATCATCACCTTGTGGTTGAGACATTGAGTTTTGGTGTGAGTGGAGTGTTTGGGGTTGTGTTCTTCTTTTTCAGAGTTTCTCAACAAGCTCTGATACCACTTGTTGATCCTATTGATTGGATCTATATTCTGTTAAGAACTAGTATAGTAAATAAGTTATGTGGAATCAATATTTTGTTGATACCACTTGTTGATCCCATTGATTGGATCTATATTTTCTAATCAAACTAAAACACTTTGAGAACTCTTACTCAAACTAAATAAGTTATGCGGAATCTAACTTATAAAGCACAGAAGAACATAATTACTTTTAACTATTCGATTCTCTTATTAATCGACTTGAATGTGGTACATGAATGACATTGTACCAATGTTCCTTTTATAGAGTAAGGAACCCTAGAAACCTTAGAATATTCTATAAAGATAACTATATCACAGACGATATATTATCAATATTCTAACTATTTATGTATATCACATAAGATATACTCTAACTATAACTATGACATATCTTATACAAAGATATATTCGTCCTAATCAATATAGCAGTACTTACTTTATAAGTAGCAGTACTTACTATGTACCGCGTTAACACTAACGGTACTCGCATGATACTAACAGTACTTAAATTACACTGACGGTACTTGACACTTAACAAATAATTCCCAACAGATATACTCTAACTATAATTATGACATATCTTATACAAAGATATATTCGTCCTAATCAATATAGCAGTACTTACTTTATAAGTAGCAGTACTTACTATGTACCGCGTTAACACTAACGGTACTTGCATAATACTAACAGTACTTAAATTACACTGACGGTACTTGACACTTAACAAATAATTCCCAACAGATTATACTTTTTTTTAAAGTCAAGTTGCAGGTTTCTAAAGCATAAAGTACAAGTTATCAAAGCATAGGATCTTAAGCTCCCATAATTATCCCTAGAATATGATCAACCTATATAAACCCTTAAACTAAAAAAGTAGAATCCCTAAAAGTCATAAACATACTATATAAGCCCTAGAATAAGTGCTTATAAAGGTACAAACCCTAATTACCCAAGATAGAAAGTCATTAGGATTAATGACCTAAAAACCCTTATATTAAGAAATCTACATGAAATCACTACCTAGTTCTTTTTAGACAAGTCTATAAATATTTACAAAACTTCATTAAGTTTATAAGATTATGTTAAGACAATGTAAAAGTACCCTACTGCAAAAGGTACAAGATTTTAATGCATGGCTTGTAAATTAGGTCATAATGGGTATTTTCACCCTTTAGACATGTTTACCTAGAATAACTTAATAAAACCAATGTAGGGACTTCATGAACACACTGAGGACAATTTAGGATGTATAAATTGAGTTTACATCAGTAGTTAGTTGAAGGATAATCACATTTTCTAAGATTAAACCGTAGATCATTAGAAAACCCTAATCTACAAAAGTATTACTTCCAATTTTCACATCAAACCTTTGTTAAACTTCAAACCAAGGACCCAAATCTCTTAAATAGAATTTATATACCCTAATTAAACCCTAATCCATCACTAATCACATTCCTAAACCCTTAATCACCAAAATCACAAAGTTACAAGTTACAAGCCCTAGAAATGAACCCGGTTTTATGTTTTCCCTCTAAAAGTCCATTTCAAACCATTACCTTCCATTTTAAGTTTGAAAATCAGATATTTAGGATGTTTTAAGATATTTTCCATGTGATTTCAAGTAGGTTCATCACCTACTTGAAGCTCACATCATCAAATATATCCATATATTGCTGTGACTTAGTATTAGCCACACACATAGATATTTTTTATTCTAGACTTCATGACTCATTCCTAGACTTGCATAGATTTTTCCTAGGCTTCCTTAGTTACAAATACCTGGTTCTTACACGTTTCATAGCATTCCATGGAGGCTAAGGCTTGAAACTAGTATAAATAGGGACATATGAACTTCATTTGAAACTTGCACCCCGTTTCCTTATAATCTCCTACCCATTATCCATTTCCACTTATATATACGTCCTAGGACATGTACTAAGACCAGAAAACAGGTCTAGAATCTAGCCATTGAGGCTCTTGAAGCTTTGATAGCAAGATATGCTCCTAGGAAGCCATTAGGAGCCATTTTGGAGCATCCTAGGTAATTTCAGTGTTAGCTATGCTTTGATCTTGTTATAATACTTTATTAGAGTTGTTATAATGCCAAAGTTATTTTAGAAATATAATCTAAAAGAAACTAAGTCATTTCATCATTTTAAATGAAAGTTATAAGTTAAAGATGTCTTAAAACCCTAGTTTTGTAATTTACATGAAATAATAAGAAAAAACCTATTTCAAAAGCTAAAATTATGAAGAAATGTTTATATTATGATTATAAATATGTTTTGAAACTTTGTTTTTAAATTATAGATCATTTGGTCCATTTTTGAGCTTCTTATGTGATATTTACAAGTTCAAGGACTAAAACTGTCATTTTTGAAACTATTTTACATTTTGGGCCAAAAGTGTCATTTTATGAAAGTAAAAGCTATAAGAATAAATTTTGGAAATTTTGAGGCCCAAAGGTTAAATATTTAAGGTTTAAAAGGCAAATACTACAACTAGATACTTTAGGGGTTAAAAGTGTAATTATACCAGTGTAACCAAAAGGACTATTTTTGCCAATTTTAAAATTAAAGAAGATTAATTAAAAATTTGAGGAAGTAATGAAAGTATCATGTTATTAGGGAACTTTGTACAAAGATGTTCCATCTCGATATTACGTTCTGACTGAGTGGTTGGGTTTACGATTTAAAGTGCCCTCGCTCCTCAAACGTTTATAAAATGGCTTCTGAGTATGATGGTCCGAATAATGGTGCTAGAATTAGCACCAAATATTAATGAAAGAATATATAACCAACACTTAATAATATTAAACAAAATATTAAATACTTGATACTATACACAATGTATTAATCCAGGTTTGTGTGAGATCAAGTTATTTGTCTATGAGACCAAGTTGTGATTTGTATGATCAAGCTGATTATCTGTGAATGAAATATATCTGATTATAGCTCAGATTCTATGGACATAAGATGAGTTCATAGCCTCACTTTTAAATTCTTTCTAAATGATTTGAAAATCCATGAGGGGGATATATGCTAAAAATGGAATACAAGTGTTTTTGGTATGCTTTCCAGATATGGTTCATTGAACACTATGTTTACTACTGGATATGAAAGTCCCTTTTTAATTGTGAATCGCTAATCATTTCTCGGAATGGGCGCTAATATCATAAATAGTATTATTGGAGACTAATATCTCATGTCTGGGCAAGTCGCACTTGCTAGCACCCCAGTGGTCAAACAGGCATACTTTATTTTGCTAATAAGGATAGTTTGGCAGACATACTCATAAGGGCAAATTGTTGGTTCCTATTGTTGGGTCAAAAAGTTGATGTGGCAGAAACTCAAAAACGAAGAAAACATGAAGGCATTTGTCTAAGCGTTGACAAGTGTAATCCAGGCGTTGTCAAGAGTAAATTAGGCGTTGACAGAAGTCAACAAAAGTCAAAAGCTGTTGGAAGCTTCTATTTCGGATAAGCATGCAGAATATATTATGTATTAGTTATTTAAATAGAATATATTCATGTTTATTCATAGTTATCTTTTGTAAAACCCTAATCCTTACACTATAAAAGGAACCAAGGGTTATTAGGTTTTTCATAACATTCATACAAGATGTAAACCTAAAGCGTGTGTCGATTAGGTGTGGGATTCAATATATACACACCTAGTGATTGTTGATTATTAATATAATTAGCAATCTAATTGTTTAATTCATGTGTTTTGTGCCCAAACACCTTGTTAATGGTTGTTGTTCTAATTCCGCTTTGATTATGTTAATCATATGAACAATGATCATTCCTAGTAGCTAAAAGATCGAGGAAATCTAGGTTTCCACAATTGGTATCAGATCCTCGTGGCTCGTGATGCTAGGACCAACAAGGTGTTCATGTTTTGAGAAGAAAAGAAAAATCCGTATAGGTTTTTCTAGGCGTTTTTGTGTGCGCATCAGTATTCAGAAGGCCATAACTTTTTATTGAACCATTGGATCGTCACAAAATTTTTTGTGTGTTTTCTACACACATATATCTAGATATCCACCAGAGGGGTTGTTGAGATCTATTCCCAAGAAAAGGTTATTAAGCGTCGAAGTCAGCAGTGGTTATATGCTGTTTTCTGTAAACAGTAATAGTTTTAAAAACGCGATTTCTCTTTCGTTAACCGTTGGATCGTCGTTAAATTCGCGCTGTAGGTTCTTGACACTTGTTTCTAGGATCTCACCAAAGGGATCTTAGATCTGAGCTCTCATGAAGAAGTTATTCGATGTCGAAGTTCACTGCAGTTTATGGTTTTCACATAAAATCATGATTTAGGGTTTATAAAACCCTAGATCAATTAGCCGCTGATGGGTGTTATTTAGACGCTGATAGATGTTGGTGTGACGTTGATAGATGTTGGTGTGACGCTGACAAGGAATGGATGTGAAGCTGATGGCTAGGCGCTGACAGGTTTAATGTTGGCGCTGACAGGAATAAAGTTGACGCTGACAGGAGGCGTTGACACTTGTTGTCCGATATATAAATTTTCAAACGCTGACAAGTGTTGTTCGATATTGGACAACACACAGTGTTGATATCTTAGATAAAGGATGATATTGGACAACAAAAGGAATAGCTGCTGTTTGGAAAATTGATACGATTTTGGCACACAAAAAGTGGTATTTACATGCAAAGGTACATGGAATCTCCGTTTTTATACATAATATCAAGTTGATATTTATGGCTCGGATATTTTTAAAAGGGATTAATGGTTTTAATGCGAGTTAGTAACAATTCGTGAAGTAGTTTATTGGAGTAATATTTCTTATGTAATCGGGTTAGTCTTGTGAAAGATTTATCCAAATAGATTTTTACATACGAAGATACTGGTTCAGTAAGACTCGTCATGAAGAGGTGTTGGCTTAAGGGGAAGAATTCTTATTGTATGTTTGATGTTCGAAGAAGATTTTCGCGAGTTTGTGTTCTATCATATCTTTAAAGATGGTGCCTAGTCAACATTATTCTTTAAAGGTAACTTGTTCATGCTTACACGGTTGGTGACGAAGACTTGTCTAACACTTGAAGGAGTTACATTATCGTGCTCAGTGTCTCACAAAGGATGAGAATATTGACAAGAGATCGAGGTCTACTTATACTTCGCCATTGATATAAGTTCTTCATCACATGGATAGTGCAAGACATGGAACACAAGGTTGGGTTATTCTACTTCTACATCAAGAATATTATATTTATTTTTCTTCAAAATCATTACATAGAGCCTACATTTGGAGAATTTTCAAGATTGCGTACATTGTTTACTTCCCTGTTGATGTGACAAAAAGGGGAAGACATACATGCTACAATTGAGGAGAAGCAATTTGAAGATGATCTACAACTTACAAGAGATACACAAAGAGTTTTGCCGACATCAACTAGGGGAAGATTGTTGGGTCAAAAAGTTGATGTGGCAGAAACTCAAAAACGAAGAAAACATGAAGGCATTTGTCTAAGCATTGACAAGTGTAATCCAGGCGTTGTCAAGAGTAAATTAGGCGTTGACAGAAGTCAACAAAAGTCAAACGCTATTGGAAGCTTCTATTTAGGATAAGTATGCAGAATATATTCTGTATTAGTTATTTAAATAGAATATATTCATGTTTATTCATAGTTATCTTTTGTAAAACCCTAATCCTTACACTATAAAAGGAAACAAGGGTTATTAGGTTTTTCATAACATTCATACAAGATGTAAACCTAAAGCGTGTGTCGACTAGGTGTGGGATTCAATGTATACACACCTAGTGATTGTTGATTATTAATATAATTAGCAATCCAATTGTTTAATTCATGTGTTTTGTGGCCAAACACCTTGTTAATGGTTGTTGTTCTAATTCCGCTTTGATTATGTTAATCATATGAACAATGATCATTCCTAGTAGCTAAAATATCGAGGAAACCTAGGTTAGAGAAACTTTGATCTAAAGAACACAAGAACCCTAAATCGCCAAAAACCCTAATTTTCACAAAACCATAAAAACAACATGTCTACCCCAGAAGTAAACTCCTCCTGCTCCTCAACCCCCAACATCAAGATTCCCATGCTAGACCCAGACAATTTTGAGCTGTGGAAGTTTAACTTTGAACAGTATCTACAAATCCATGATTACACCCTATGGGAAATTATTGAATATGAAAACACATTCAATAAAGCTCAAAAGATTGCATCTGCCATCTTACAAAGAACAAATGTTCAAGGCTCTACTGAAGAGGATCGAAGAGAAAAACCTGAAGATGGTAGAGCTGTCTCAACTGAGGACATAGCAAAGAGAAGGAGTGACATGAAAACCCTAAGCATTCTGAAACTCTCTTTGGGACAAGAAAATCAGCACAAATATAGAAGCTATGAGTCTGCAAAAGATCTTTGGGGATCCCTTGAAGTTGCTTATGCTGGTAATGCTGATACTGTACAAGAGAAAAAGAAGCAACTCTTGCATGAGTATGCTGTTTTTAAAGCTCAACCCAATGAGAAGCTGTAATACCCAGAAACCAAGGTCACTTATCTTACCCTAAATTACGCCTATTTTTTAAATTTTTAAGAAGTTTTATTTACTATATATTTTATCGTTTTGGTTGAAACCAATGTTTGAGGTCGTAATCTTGACGATTGACGATTTTGGAAGAACGATGACGACTACGATCCTGATGGATGCCTAAATTTCTATGTTTATTGTCGCTTTACCGATATTATAATTTTTCGAGGATTTTACTTTCGGTTCGTGTTAAGTCGAGTCGGGTGCGTTTTATTTCTTTCCGGGTGCATTTAAATTGTCCTAAAAGTATTTTGGAGTGTTCGGGATGACCCCCGACTCCCGCAAAATTTTCCAAGTCGACTAGTAAGTCATTCCCGCAAACATTTGACGTCGTTTTTAAACAAGGCCAAAAGAATCCAAAAATTGCACACAAGGACCCTACAAATTTACAAAAAGGAAAAGGGGAAAAACACACACAACATTTCACACTCAAAATTTTTACTCCCTCTCTTTCTTTTCTCTCTAGGCGGCCGGCCATACCACACCACCACATTCAAATTTTCTTGTTTTTGATTAATTCTAATTAAAGACCACACTTTCAAAACCTTTTGTAAGTACTAATCCAAGGTTTAATCCAACATGCATTAACTTGATTTTCCAAAAATAAAAGATTTTCCAAAAGTTTGATTTGATGTAATTAAACTTGATGCATGTTTAATTTGGGTCTAGATTATGTTAATTCATCAATTAAAGTAACCAAAATTGGTTTGGTTTGGGTGTTTTTATCACCAACACCCCACGGCCAAATGGGGGTGTTTGGTGGATCTTGGTGTTTGATGTTTTTGCTTGTGGGTTTATGTTTAGATTAATGTTTTAGATGTTTTTTAGTGGGTAAAACTTGTTGCATGCTTGATTTGGTAAATGGGTTTTAGAGTGGATTTGATGTTCTAGGTCTTAAGGACTGATTAGGGTGTTTAGAAATGGTTATGAGTGGTTAAGTTAGGGGTAGGTGTCGTTAAAATGGTTTGGAAACAAGTGTTGAGGTGATTTTGAAGTAGTAATTTTTAGGCAGATTGTTTAAGGGTGTTTTGAAAATGTTAAGCTTAGATACAGGTCATGAATATAGAATGTAGTTGTAGGGCTTGTTCTTCGCTACATTTTGGTATAAAGTAGAGCTTACGACTCCCAACGAGTCAAAAGTTATGATGTTTTGAAAATACGTGTACCGGGAGATGAGAACCTACATAATCCGAAATTATGTTTGGTTTTGGGTCAAATCCCGGGGACCATAGATAGAGTTTGGTAATTGATTAAAAGTTGATTTTTGGTCCCAAACCTGCATTTGTGAGTCTATTATTAGACTTAGGTGTTGAACGGGTCAATGGTGTATTTTAAATGGGTCAAACAAGTCCAACATGTTCAATGTGCAAAATCAGTCTGAAAAATGTATGTCTAGTAATGTGTTGAGTAACGGGTCATAAAAGTGAGAACTTTTCATGGGATTAAAAATGGGTTTTCTACAGGTCATGAGGTATTTTTGAGAATTTTCTTAAATTTTATAAAAGGGTTTAAGTCTTAGAAAACAGCCCATACTTTTGGTAAGTATCGGCGAAAAATGTAAAAAGGGTAGTAACGTTAATAACGTAGATGAATCGTATAAAACTAATAACGAGTACTTGTTTGGTTTTGGCGTGAGTTTGTAATTATCACAATTTACTAATATGTACATATTATACAATACTTAAAGTTTTATAAATGAGATTTACTCATTACGCGTTATTGTTTGTTAGGTGTTGAATTTCCCGAGCATCCTCATCATCGTCAGTGATCGTCATTCGTATCGTCGACTACTTCTATATACATAAGGTGTGAATTTGTAGCCTCGCTTACTACTGTTTTAAATTTTTTTTACCTGCGAGGTATATGCATGCTAGTTTTATAAAATGAACATATGTCATGAATGATTGTTGGACCCGAATGTCTCCTTAAATTGTGTTGAGTACCTAGTTGCAAAAGACCCTATATTCATGAACTATTAACTATTGTTTAATCCTTGTGTGGATTGAAAATAGCCGCTTATACAATTGATAGTACTATGGGGTTGACGACCCTATCCGAGACGAGGGCTAGTACGTTGAGTACCCCCTACGGACGGATAACTTGTGATAAGAGATAAGGTATAATTGCATCTGATGCCTTTAGAAGGGGCAATGGTTTCATATTAATCACGCCGGTAAATTTTACGCGGGTGATTGAGTTAACGGATTAGTGTCATGAGCTTAAACACAATTGTCATAACCTTGATAATAGATTGTTTGATCGACAATTCTATGAATGATCGTGAATGATTTTTATAATACATATGTTCAAAATGAGATTGTAAAACCTATGAATTCCACTCAACATTATTTGTTGACCCAATTTAGCATGTGTTTCAGGTAATCGATGAAGTATAGCATGGAGCATGCAAAGGATGGGAGTTGTGTGTGGCTTGGCGGTCTACTTGTTTTCCACTCATTATTTAACTTGAACACTTTTATTTTTATGTCATGTGAACAAAAATGTATCTCTTGGGGTTGAGATTCGTGGGGACCAAACGCAAACTCTGTGTTGTATCATCTTGGGATTTGGAAAACCGTAGACTTGTATGTTTTTAACATTGTTTAAATTATGCTTGAACTTTTACGTCTCTCTGAGTCGTTTGATATGGCTTGTGTGTGATGATAACTGCCTAGCACCCAAATGTTGTAGTTCCGCTGCGCATAGCATTTGTGGGGGTGTTAGAGAAGCTAAGTAGTGTGAGAATCAGACTTCTTGACATTACAAGCAAGCTGTCCTTCATGGGAACGGTGCTTGGTGATGTTGATATTATCGTCACTTTTCTTAAAAGCCTTGGTGATGCATGGAAGATTGAAGCAAGGTCTATAATTGCTAATAACACTCACAAAAGTTCTACTTTTGATGATGTTTACAATAAACTGAGGCTTGTAGAGAATGAAATTCTTTTGGATCAAGGAAGCAAGTCTACCAATGGAAATATGGCTTTCTTCTCACATAGTGAAGGTCAATTTGATCAAAAGGATTCATACATGCACCCCGTTACTGGATCAACTTGTGTCAACGCTGGATCAAAACCTGTCAACGCCTCACATTCAGACGCTGACACATACAAAGTTGACTCACCAAGAGTTAAGCCTGCTGGTATTGATCTAGATACTGTGTGTGCATACATTGCTTCATTGCCCAATGGTTCAGTGATTACATATGAGGACCTTGAGCAAATTAGTGATGAGCATCTGGAGGAGATGGACATAAAGTGGAATATGGCCCTTGCAAGCATAAGGGCAAATAGATGGAATAGAAGATTTAAGAAGAAGATGACTTTTAATGCCAAGGACACTACTAGATTTGATAAATCCAAGGTTGAGTGTTATAATTGTCATCGTATGGGACACTTTATGAGAGAATGCAGATCTCCAAGAAGATTTGATGCTGGGAAACTAATAACGGCTTTTTAGTTAAATAAAAATGTTGCTTTTGCAAGATCTTTCTTTGCGTTGCTCGTACCCAATTATTTTTTGTTCGTTCTCGGTATCTTTTCGAATCGATTACGGTTCAATGTGGAATTGTTGTAATTGGTGACTAAAAGGGGGGAGCTTTGGATAATCTATATCTAATTGGTGAGATAAACAATAAAAATAAAATAAGTAAGTAAGTGACTAGATGGAAATAAAGTAAAACGAACTAACCGTAATTGGCAGGAAAATGAGAAACTAGAACTGGGATTGAAAACTAATCCGGAATTCAAATTCTGCCTTATCCGGAAAACATCACCACAAACCTTATCCGCAAAACACCTTATCCGCAACGTAGGCTAAGAAGCTTATCCGGAATACTGACAAAATGCTTATCCGGAAAAAATGACTAAAACTCCTTATCCGGAAAACGATGTGAAACTTCTTATCCGGAAAAAGACTTAGATGTATTATCCGGAAAATGGTTATCCGGAAAACAATATGGTGATCTTGACTCTTATCCGGAAAACTTAAGAAGAGCTTATCCGTAAAACAAGAATGGATCCCTTATCCTGAAAACGCAATCAAAGCTTTATCCGGAAAAATGCTCCGTGAGCTTATCCGCAATCCAACTTCAATCCTTATCCGGAAAAAGTAAAACGAAGCTTATCCGGAAAAATGAGACAGTCCTTATCCGGAAAATGTTACAAAGTAGGCTTATCCGGAATAAGACTTTTTAGTCTTATCTGGAATATGAGGATAGAACAGTTATCCGCAATATGCAAAAGAATCCTTATCCGGAATGCTTATCCGGAAAACCTTATCCGCAAAAGAAGAACTTAGGAAGCTTATCCGGAATAAGGGTTTGAGACCCCTTATCTGGAATACTTGTGATTGCTGCTTATCCGCAAGATGGACGAACGGCTTATCCGGAATAAGGGTTTGGGACCCCTTATCCGGAATACTAGGTACAAAGCTTATCCGCAAAACTTAGCTACAAAGACCCTTATCCGGAATAAGGAATTTATTTCCTTATCCGGAATACGAGGGTTTAGAAGATTCTGAGATTTGCACAACAAGTAATTAAGCAAAATCCCAATAAGCACTTTGCCAAAAGCTAAACCAAAAGATTTTTAGAAAAAGATGATTAAGCTAAAATTTAGAAACTTTTAAAACCTTAATAAGCTAGAAATCAAAAATCACTTTTTTTATCAAAAACTTAAACTTGTTAAATCAACTATTATCAATAAGCCAACACAAAAATCAACCAAATCACAACCACTACATGCTTATTAAATCAAAACATAGATTATTAAGAAAGGAAGAATGAGAGATTATCAAAAGATTGCTTGTATTAAAAGATTAAGATTCAAAAGTACAAAACTTAATATAAAACTAGAGAGAGAAAGTGCTTAAACATTTTTTTGAACTAATAATGAAAAAACTCTAAAAATTAACTAGCTAACCACCCTCCTAATGTGATTAGGAGGGTATTTATAGGCTAAGTGGAAGGTGCATGTGTGGTGTGATTTCTTCTTTCTTTTCTTCTCGACTCGATTTAATTCTTTGTCTTTTCTCGACGTCGTCTCGGGATTTGAACTTGTCTTAATAATTTTCTTCTTTAATTTAGACTTGAGTTCTTTGACTTCATTAAACTTCCGTCTTTAGACTTTTTCTTCGATAAATCTTTAGAATAGGTCTTGGACATCCGTTCTTTAAGCACTCTTGATCTCTTGACTTCGTCTTTTCTCGTTTTCTTCGATAAAAGCCCGTGAAAGCCCGTGTTTTCTTCCTTTTTCATCTTTTGGTCCTAAAACACAATAAAAACACAAACCACGCATAATTCCGACTTTTACGACATAAAATACACGTTTTGGTCTTGTTATTATTGGAAATAAGTGGTAAAAGGATAAGTGTTTTCACACTTACTAAATCCCCTACACTTGACCATTGCAATCTCCTAATGCAATGCATTAATTTTAAAGCACGGTTTACATTTTCCATCATAGATAACCCACCTTGGCCTTTATTAAATACTTAAACATTTAGGGAAAGTAAAAAGATAAAAACAAGTAAAGAAATCAAAGACTTACATTGGGTTTTGGCTGCCATGAACGTTTATCATCCTCAAGTTTCACGTTCCCCATACCAAGCTTAAAAACGAGATCATTGTTATTATAAGTTAGAAAACTAACACGAATTCATGTGGGCCAATTATTCACTTAGACTCCCTTATTCTTAGGTGTATCTCTTATATTTTATTGTTGTCTTGAATGATCACGAGGATGCATTGTTTGACTTAATTATTTCGATAGTTATTTAGACCGAAAATAAAGTGGACGATTTAATCAATAGTTAGCTAAAGGACAAAATCTTTTAAAACTGATTCTCGGGACCTCATAAAGTTCATATCTTGGCATAACTCGCTTCACGATTTTAGACCTTTCTCGGACCAATATTTGGCAGCGACTTCATACTTCGAATCTTTGAGAGACGTTCTTGAAATTATGGTCTTCTCTTTATAATAGGAATTTATTCACTTGAAGTTTTGAGAGATTCTTCATCTTTGGACCACGACTTCTTCATTTTTCTCCAATCTTTATTTTGTAGTTTGATATACAACGATCCGCCTCCTTTTAGGGCTTGGATCTATTTATCCTCATACCTTGTTAGGGCCTTTTTGGATAGACTTCTCCATGATCTTTTGGGGAGTTTTTGCTTTTCGTCGTGTGTCTCGATCCTTCATATTGATTTTTGATAAATGATTCTTCACATCACTTTTGGATCTTTAGCAACAAAATGTAGCCCTCATGCCTTGTTAGGGCCTTTTCGGACTCGCCAATCTTCGCATCCCGCTTCAAAGTTATGCCTTGGCTATGAACTCTAATTAATACCGAGCAACTTTTAAACGATCTTGTGCTAGAAGCTAAGTAACTTTTCAAATCGTACAACCTTATTTATTGCAGATAAATTGATTAGCAAGCGATGGGAGAATAGGCTTATAATCAACTCACATAAATTCACGAAAGAATACCAAACTTATAACTGACTCTATCATTTCTCGTCCTCCACAGTTTAAAATCTCAAGGAATGAGACTCGTGGATGCTTATCCAATTAAATCAAAGTTTTGGGTTCTCGAGTCACCTATAGGATCTTGCAAATTCTTTGACTTTTTCAAGTTTAGAAATCGCATTTTAAGTTCCCTTGATAAAAGACTCTCTAGGATCAGTTATAGGAACTTGCGAAAAGTTCTTGTTCTTAACCCATGAGAGTTAAGACTTTCGCGTTTTAAAGCTCCCTATATAAAAGCCTAGCAAAACTTGACTTAAACACATTAAGGATACTAGCTAGAGTAAACTTAGATAAGTAAACTCGGGTTGAGTCAAAATATTCACGACTTTGAAAAATTTAAAACCACTTCATTGCAAATTTATTCTAGCAAGAAAAGAAAATAACCATATCAAAGGAAAATACAACTACACAACTAGGCCAAAATAGATTAAAAATTTTGAAAAATGTCGAAAAATCAAATTTTCCGGTTAAAATGAGGACAAATTCATGGAAAAGACCACTTACTTCGATAGAAGTCTCCCTACACTTGAGATAAACATTGTCCTCAATGTTTGAGCATGTGGGAGTAAACTCCCCTACACTTATGACATTGTGCACTTTGTTTAAATCTTGCTAAGGAAAGGACAACTACAGTGATTTCAATGTGAACATATAAGATATGAAAAATTGAATCACGACAGTTTAGTATAGAACCGGGAAGATGGGAACACGGGATCACGGTTCGTCAAAAGTCATCAAAAGTGCTTCATTTGAAAGATTGAATCCCTGCACATCATAAGAAACAAAGCAACAAACACCTACAAGCTCCCCCTACACTTAGGGTAAAAACGGGAAAGGGTAGATACACGGGTTGCCTCCCGAGGAGCGCTTGTTTTTGTTCACCGAGTCACGAGCCTGACTCGGTCCCGAAACTAGTTCATGGGAAACGTGGTGAGGTATGGAATCATCTCATGAGAGATGTCCTCACCAAAGTACAACTTCAAACTCTGGCCATTCACCTTAAAATTGGGCCCATTTGGCTGAGAAAGCTCAATGGTGCCATAGGGAAAGACTTTGGCGACGGTGAATGGACCAGACCAGCGGCTCTTCAACTTGCCCGAGAAGATTTTCAACCGAGAGTAAAAAAGTAAGACTTGATCTCCAACGTGGAACTCTCGGTTCTTAATTTTAGCATCGTGGATGATCTTGGTCTTCTCCTTGTAGATCAATGAGTTCTCGTAAGCTTCATTCCTCAGTTCATGTAGCTCGTTGAGTTGAATCTTGCGAAGATCACCGGCTTTGTTGATGTTGAAGTTAACCCACTTCAAGGCCCAGTATGCCTTATGTTCCAGCTCGATAGGGAGGTGGCATGCTTTCCCGTACACAAGACGATAAGGTGTACAATCAATCGGTGTCTTATAGGCGGTACGGAAAGCCCACAGAGCATCATCAAGTTTATCGACCCATGAGGCACGATGCTATCCCACAGTACGTTCCAAAATTCGCTTTAATCCACGGTTGGATATCTCGGCATGACCGTTGGTTTGAGGATGATAAGCGGTGGAAAGACGATGATTGACACCATAATTAGCCATGACTCTAGCAAATTGATCATTGCAAAAACGAGTCCCGCGGTCACTGATTATAGCACGAGGAACACCGAATCGAGCAAACAGTTGTTTCAAGAAATTACAAACCACCGTTGCATCGTTAGTGGGTAAAGCTTTGGCTTCAACCCATTTAGAAACGTAGTCAACGGCGACAAGGATGTATTTGTTTCCTTTAGAAGAAGGGAATGGCCCCATAAAGTCGATGCCCCATACATCAAAGATTTCACATTCTTGTATGAAATTTTGAGGCATCTCATCTTTATGTGTGATCTTGCCTTGTCTTTGGCAAGCATCACAATGTTTAACCATCTCGTGAGCATCACGATAAATGGTGGGCCAATAAAATCCAGAGTCAAAGACTTTCTTCGCGGTATAGTTGGGACCAAAGTGACCACCGGTGGTTCCTTTGTGGCAAGCCTCGAGAATGTCTAAAGGTGCCGGTCCGTCAACACATCGGCAAATAATCAAGTCAGCGCATTGTTTGAAGAGAAAAGGGTCATCCCAAAAGTAAGTCTTAACATCATTCAAGAACTTTTTCTTTTGTTGGGATGTTAACCCTTTGATGAGAACACCACCCGCTAAGTAGTTTGCAATGTCCGCAAACCACGGGGTGTCATCAAGATTGGAATTGATAGACATTAAGGTCTCAAGGGGAAAAGAGTCATTGATCTCTTTGTTCGGATGATCCCCTTGATATGGATCCTCAAGTATACTTAGATGATCCCCGGCTAGGTTTTCGGCTCCCTTTTTGTCACGAATTCCAATGTTAAATTCTTGAAGGAGTAAAACCCAGCGAAGAAGTCTTGGCTTAGATTCGTGCTTAGTCATCAAGTACTTCAACGCGGAATGGTCCGTGTATACAATGGTAGTGGATAAAACAAGATAGGGGCGAAATTTTTCAAAAGCATAGACAACAGCTAAAAGCTCTTTTTCGGTTGTCGTATAATGCAATTGAGCCCCCGTCATTGTCTTGCTAGCATAATGGATTGGTTGGAAGTGTTTGTTCACTCTTTGGCCCAAAACCGCTTAATACAAGGCTTTTAGCTAAGTATAAAATCTTATCGTCCGAATCTCTTCGAATTGACTATTAGTTTAAAGTGCGACTCAATTGTTCTTAGTGGAATAAAAAATGGTTTGGTTGATTATCTATTTTAAACTAATAGCAAATATGTAAATGTCGTTGAGTAAAATAAGAGCTTAAAAGATTAAACTAAAAATAACGAGTTAAAAATAAATGCTTGAAAACTTAAAGACAAGATTAGAAAAAATACTAGAACACTTAATAAATCTAAAACTTGAAACTTTGTAACAACAAGAAATTCATCCAATCGGAATGTGCCAAAGGAGACTGATCAGAATATATTGTCGGAATAAGGCCATCGGAATGCTTGAAAACACTCTGGTCGGAATACTGCAATCGGAATATGGGAATAAGAAGCTAATCGGAATGTCTTAAAATCGAATCAAATCGGAATGTTTAACAAACTAACACAATCGGAATATCAAAAATCTCTTAGATCAGAATATCACAAACAAGGATCCAGATCGGAATGCAATGCAAAATACTCCAATCGGAATGTAAACAACTCCCACCGTCGGAATAATAAAACCCTAATCCGATCAACAGATCGGAATATGAGGGGGGCTAATCGGAATGTTTGATCGGAAAGGGGTTTACCCTTTCCGATTACCTTTTGATCCGAAAGTTAAGCAAAGTGATAAGCTAAGATGATAAGCTAACACCAAAACTTGATCGAATCCAATATGAAAAAGACTAAATAAGCACAAATAACAACTTTTCCAACTTAAAATAAGCAATCTTTTAAATCAAACCATAAAAAGATGAACTTTTTAAGAAAACTTTTAAAAAGTAAATAAGCTAAACATATAAATAAGCCAATAAGCACCAAGATCTTAAAGCTTATTCGTATGAAAACTTAAGTAGGAATAAAAAGATTAACTTTTTAAGCACGAAAACATCAAGATCAACACGGATCAAAAGTATTTCGTACCAAAATTAACTAAAAATAAAGAAAGGTAGAAAGAGATGAAAGATTAAAAGCTTAACTTGAACTTGATTAATGAAATCCAATTACAAAAGGTTTAATCTTGAAAGATTAAAAGAAAGAGAAGATGAAAACTTAGTGAGAGAAAGTTGAGAACTTTCTCTCTCTAAAACTAGAAAGAAAAATGAAAAATGAAACTAACTACTAAAAACTAACCAACCCTCCTAATGTGTATTAGGAGGGTATTTATAGGGAAAATGGGAAGGTGTGCATGTGTTGCCTCTTCTTTCTTTCTTCTGGACTCGATTTAAATCTTTTGTCTTCCTCGACGTCGTCTCGGGATTTGTCGATATATATTGAACTTGTCTTGTAATTTTCTTCTTCTATTAGACTTGAGTTCTTAGACTTCATTAAACTTCCGTCTTTAGACTTTTTCTTCGATAAATCTTCAGAATAGGCCTTGGACTTCCGTTATTTTTGCACTCTTGATCTTTTGACTTCGTCTTTTCTCGTTTTCTTCGATAAAAGCCCGTGAAAGCCCGTGTTTTTTCCTTTTTCATCATTTGGTCCTAAAACACAATAAAAACACAAACCACGCATAATTCCGACTTTTACGACATAAAATACACGTTTTGGTCTTGTTATTATTGGAAATAAGTGGTAAAAGGATAAGTACTTTCACACTTATTAAATCCCCTACACTTGACCATTGCAATGCCCTCATGCAATGCATTAGTTTTAAAGCACGGTTTACATTTTTCATCAAAAATAACCCGCCTTGGCCTTTATTAAATACTAAACATAAATAGATAGAAACAAGTAAAGAAATTAAAGACTTACATTGGGTTTTGGCTGCCATGAACGTTTATCATCCTCAAGTTTCACGTTCCCCATACCAAGCTTAAAAACGAGATCATTATTATTATAAGTTAGAAAACTAACACGAATTCATGTGGGCCAATTATTCACTTAGACTCCCTTATTCCTAGGTGTATCTCTTATATTTTATCTTTGTCTTCAATGATCACGAGGATGCATTGTTTGACTTATTTTGATAGTTATTTAGACCGAAAATAAAGTGGACGATTTAATCAATAGTTAGCTAAAGGACAAAATCTTTTAAAACTGCTTCTCGGGACCTCATAAAGTTCATATCTTGGCATAACTCGCTTCACGATTTGAGACCTTTCTCGGACCGATATTTGGCAGCGACTTCATACTTCGAATCTTTGAGAGACGTTCTTGAAATTATGGTCTTCTCTTCATAATAGGAATTTCTTCACTTGAAGTTTTGAGAGATTCTTCATATTTGGACCACGACTTTTTCATTTTTCTCCAATCTTTATTTTGGACTTTGATATACAACGATCCGCCTCCTTTTAGGACTTGGATCTATTTATCCTCATACCTTGTTAGGGCCTTTTTGGATAGACTTCTCCATGATCTTTTGGGGAGTTTTTGCTTTTCGTCGTGTGTCTCGATCCTTCATATTGATTTTCGATAAATGATTCTTCACATCACTTTTGGATCTTTAGCAACAAAATGTAGCCCTCATGCCTTGTTAGGGCCTTTTCGGACTCGCCAATCTTCGCATCCCGCTTCAATAAGTTATGCCTTGGCTATGAACTCTAATTAATACCGAGCAACTTTTAAACGATCTTGGGCTAGAAGCTAAGTAACTTTTCAAATCGTACAACCTTATTTATTGCAGATAAAATTTATTAGCAAGTGATGGGAGAATAGGCTTATAATTAACTCACATAAATTCACGAAAGAATACCAAACTTATAATTGACTCTATCATCTCTCATTCTCCACAATTTAAAATCTCATGGAATGAGACTCGTGGATGCTTGGCCTATTAAATCAAAGTTTTGGTTTTTCGTGTCATCTATAGGATCTTGCAAACTCTTAGACTTTTTCAAGTTTAGAATTCGCATTTTAAAGTTCCCTTGATAAACAACTCTCTATGATCAATTATAGGAACTTGCGAAAAGTTCTTGTTCTTAACCCGTGAGAGTTAAGACTTTCGCGTTTTAAAGTTCCCTATATAAAAGCCTAGCAAAACTTGATTTAAACACGTTAAGGATACTAGATAGAGTAAACTTAGATAAGTAAACTCGGGTTGAGTCAAAATATTCACGACTTTGAAAAATTTAAAACCACTTTATTTAAGCAAGGAAAGAAAATAATCATAACAAAGGAAAATACAACTATACAACTAGGCCAAAATAGATTAAAAATTTTGAAAAATGTCGAAAAATCAAATTTTCTGGTTAAAATGAGGAAAAATGCAAGGAAAAGACCACTTACTTCGATAGAAGTCCCCCTACACTTGAGATAAACATTGTCCTCAATGTTTAAGCATGTGGGAGTAAACTCCCCTACACTTATGACATTGTGCACTTTGTTTAAATCTTGCTAAGGAAAGGACAACTAAAGTGATTTCAATGTGAACATATAAAATATGAAATATTGAATCACGACAGTTTAGGATAGAACCAGGAAGACGGGTACACGGGATCACGGTTCGTAAAATGTCATCAAGGGGCTCTTTGAAGCTTGAATCCCTGTAGAGAATAAGAAACAAGACAACAAACACATACGGGGCTCCCCCTACACTTATTATGAAAGCAGTAAAGGATAGATCACGGGTTGCCTCTCGAGAACCGCTTGTTTTTTATAACCGAGTCACGAGCCTGACTCGACCCAAATTTAGTTCATGGGAAACGTGGTGAGGGATGGAATCATCTCATGGGAGATGTCCTCACCAAAGTACAGCTTCAAACGCTGGCCATTCACCTTGAAATTGGGCCCATTTGGCTGAGAAAGCTCAATGGTCCCATATGGAAACAATTTGGCGACGGTGAATGGACCAGACCAGCGGCTCTTCAACTTGCCTGAGAAGATCTTCAACCGAGAGTTAAAGAGTAAAACTTGATCACCAACATGGAACTCTCGATTCTTGATTCTTGCGTCATGGATGATCTTGGTCTTCTCCTTGTAGATCAGTGAGTTCTCGTAAGCTTCATTCCTCAGTTCATTAAGCTCGTTGAGTTGAATCTTGCGAAGATCACTGGCTTTGTTGATGTCGAAGTTAGCCCACTTCAAGGCCCAGTACGCCTTGTGTTCCAGCTCGATAGGGAGGTGGCATGCTTTCCCGTACACAAGACGATAAGGTGTACAACCGATCGGCGTCTTATAGGCGGTACGGAAATCCCACAAAGCATCATCTAACTTATCGGCCCACGCGACACGATGCTCTCCCACAGTACGCTCCAGAATTCTCTTCAGTCCGCGGTTGGAAATCTAGGCTTGACCATTGGTTTGGGGATGATAAGCAGTGGAAAGACGGTGATTGACACCATACGTAGCCATAACTCTTGCAAATTGATCGTTGCAAAAATGAGTCCCGCGGTCACTGATGATAGCACGAGGAACGCCGAATCGAGAAAAGAGCTGCTTCAAAAAGTTCACAACCACCCTCGCATCGTTCGTAGGGAGAGCCTTAGCTTCAACCCATTTAGAAACGTAGTCACCGGCTACGAGGATGTACTTGTTCCCTTTAGATGATGGAAATGGCCCCATAAAGTCGATACCCCAGACATCAAAGATTTCACATTCTTGTATGAAATTTTGAGGCATCTCATCTTTATGTGTGATCTTGCCTTGGCGTTGGCAAGCATCACAATGCTTAACCATGTCGTGAGCGTCACGATAGATGGTGGGCCAATAGAATCCAGAGTCGAAAACTTTCTTCGCGGTGTAATTGGGACCAAAGTGACCAACGGTGGGTCCTTTATGGCAAGCATCAAGGATTTGAACCGCTGCCGGCCCATCCACACATCGACGAATAATCAGATCAGCACATTGTTTGAAAAGGTAAGGGTCGTCCCAAAATAATGTTCAATATCTTTAAAGAACTTTTTCTTTTGTTGGGACGTGAGCCCTTCCTTGAGAATTCCACTCGCTAAGTAGTTTGCAATGTCCGCAAACCACGGGGTGTCATCGAGATTTGGATTTATAGACATTAAGGTCTCAAGGGGAAAAGAGTCATTGATCTCTTTGTTCGGATGATCCCCTTGATAAGGATCCTCAAGTCTACTGAGATGATCCACGGCTAGGTTTTCAGCTCCCTTTTTGTCACGAATTTCAATGTTGAATTCTTGAAGGAGCAAAACCCAACGAAGAAGTCTTGGCTTAGAATCTTGCTTAGTCATCAAGTACTTCAACACGGAATGATCGGTGTACACGATGGTGGTAGAAAGGACAAGATAGGGGCGGAAATTTTCAAAAGCATACACTACAGATAAAAACTGTTTTTCGGTAGTGGTATAATGCAATTGAGCCCCCGCCATTGTCTTGCTAGCATAGTGGATTGGTTGGAAGTGTTTGTTCACTCTTTGGCCCAAAACCGCTCCAATAGCAAAGTCGCTAGCATCACACATCAACTCGAAAGGTAGCTCCCAATTAGGGGTAACCAAGACCGGTGCCTTAGTTAGCTTATCCTTAAGAAGATTGAAGGATTGAAGACACTCTTTGGAAAAGATGAAAGGAGTATCTTTTTCCAAAAGGTGGGTCATCGGGCGAGCGATTTTAGAAAAATCTTGAATGAATCGACGATAGAAGCCCGCATGACCGAGGAAACTTCTCACACCCTTCACGGTTGAAGGTGGAGGCAATTTAGCAATAACATCGACTTTAGCACGGTCCACTTCAAGACCGGCTTTGGAGATTTTGTGTCCTAGCACGATGCCCTCTTTTACCATGAAATGGCATTTTTCCCAATTTAGAACAAGGCGAGTGTCTTCACACCGCTTAAGCATACGTTCTAGATTGGCAAGGCAAGCAGAGAAAGAATCAACATAAACCGAGAAATCATCCATGAAGACTTCCATAGTTTCTTCAACCATGTCATGGAAGATATCCATCATACACCTTTGGAATGTCCCAAGAGCATTGCATAAGCCGAAGGGCATTCTTTTGTAGGCAAATGTTCCATAAGGACAAGTGAATGTGGTTTTCTCTTGGTCTTTGGGATCGATGGGAATTTGAAAATACCCGGAGAAACCGTCCAAAAAGCAGTAATAGTCATTACCCGCTAGACGTTCAAGCATTTGGTCCATGAAAGGAAGGGGAAAATGATCCTTTCTCGTAGCATCATTGATTTTGCGGTAGTCTATACAAACTCCCACCCTGTAACGAGACGAGTAGGAATCAACTCGTTGTTTTCATTGGGAACAACGGTGATTCCGCCTTTCTTAGGCACATAATGGACGGGACTAACCCACGGTGAATCCGAGATAGGATAGATCATTCCCGCATCAAGAAGTTTGATAACCTCTTTTTTGATTAAGTCATGGATCTTAGGATTAACCCTTCTTTGGCTTTGAATAGTGGGTTTAAAGTCGTCCTCCATGAGAATTTTGTGTGTGCAGAAGTGAGGATCAATTCCACGAATATCAGAGATCTTCCAAGCAATCGCTTTCTTGTGATTCTTCAACACGGCGATAAGTCGGGATTTTTCTTCTTCTTTCAAGTCCTTAGCGATGATGACCGGTAACGTCTTGTTGTCTTCAAGGAAAACGTACTCGAGATGAGACGGAAGATCCTTAAGCTCTAAATCCGGAGGATTTTCGATGGATGGCATAGTCAACTTCGGATCATCGGTAGAGATATCCTTAGGAGATGGTGGAGAAGTTTGGTCCTCATTGAGAAGTTTCTCAATGGTACGAATGTCTTCATCCCAATCGGTGGGAGAATCATCATACTTAAGATCGAGAGGAACCAAGCTAGCTTCAAAATCATCCAAGTCACTTTCTCCAAAAGGAGTCAATGACGGAGAAATTGAGGCAACGGTCTCAACATTGGGTAGAGAAGAAGAACCACTTTTACAAGCGTCTTTAAAATGTGCTTCGCAAGCCTCATCAGGAACATCAATAAATTAACACTCTCATTTTCCGAAGGCTGCTTAGAAAGTTTACCCATGTTGAAGACATTTTTATCGTCACCAACTCTCATGATTGATTCACCAGCGGCTACATCAATGAGAGTGCGACCGGTCCTCAGGAATGGACGTCCAACGATTAATGGAACACAGGGGTCCATCTCGTAGTCAATGACAACAAAATCCGCCAGGAAGGTGAATTTGTCGACACCAACGAAGACGTCTTCGGCTATCCCCACTGGATAAGCGACCGTACGGTTAGCTAATTCCAAAGTCATTCGTGTGGGGACTAGCTCGGGGAGAGATAATTGCTTCCAAACACTTAATGGCATTAAGTTAATACTAGCACCTAGATCGGCTAGGGCCATGCAATTCTCTACTCCCGGGAAGTTGCAAGGAACCAAGAAACGACCCGTATCACCAAGTTTGGTTGGTAATTTCCTTAAGAGCACTGCGGAGCAATTCTCATTAAGTTGAGTCTGAGCAATATCGAGAAGTTTCTCCTTATCACTAAGAAGATCTTTAAACATTTTAGCATATTTGGGCATGTGAGCGAGAGCCTCAGCAAAGGAGATATTGAAATTCAGTTGTTTGAACATTTTAAGAAAATTCGAAACCTGAATATCATCCTTGTTCTTCAATTTCTCTTTCCTCAACCTCGAAGGATAAGGTATATTGGGTTGAGATGAAGGCTTTAGAATAGAATTCGCACTCACATCCGTGGGTGGTGTAGGGGTAGAAGTAGAAGGTGGTGGAATTGGAGAAGGAGAAGTTGGAGGAATAGAAGATGGAGGATTCAGAGAAGGAGACTCGTTTTCCTTTGTCACAATCACCGGTGTAGGTGTAGGAAGCTCGGGTTCCTTTAAACCTTTTCCACTAGTGGTGATTGCTTTCATCTCCCCTCTTGGATTAGCAACGGTGTTACTCGGAAGAGAACCCGATCCAGAGGCTTGATTACTAGGGAAGAAACTAGCCATCATATTCCTCAAGTCATTCGTTTGACTTGCCAAAGTGTTTCGCATATCAGCACGAAGATCATTCCCTTGCTTCACCATATCTGCTTTCATGTTGGCCATTTCCTGCTGAAGATTTTGCACGATCACATCATTAGTCCTCATGTAGTTTTCAACATCTTGGTGTAAGGCTGTGGGTTGGTTGAGAGGAGGAGCATGGTAGGCGGGTGGTTGATAAGCAGGTTGTTGGTAAACTTGGTTGTTTCTTTGAGGTGGATATGGGTTTCTTTGGTTTTGATATAGAGTTGGAGCACGTGGTTGGTTTTGATTGTTGCGATTGAGGTTGTTCGGGTTTTGTGGGGGAAAACCGGGAGGTGAAAGAAAGTTGTTTGAGCAATAGCTGAGCAAGTTGCGGTCACCTTGAGGACGTGCTTGATAGCTTCCTGTAGCATAGGTACCGTTGGCGGCATACACATTTTCCGGATTGTCGTGAGTCGAAGGACAATCGGTGTATGAGTGAGATCCCCCGCATATATCACATGATTGGCTCAAAACATTAGCTTGGGCATTGAATTGTTTGGCATTGTTGGCAGTTTGTAAAGCAAGCGATTCCACAAGCGAAGTAAGCTTATCAATTCTTTTGTCGGCATCAATAGTACTAGCACTTGCTACATTAGTTCTAACACTCTTGGTTTGTACTCTAGATTTGTTCTCAATAATATCCCAAGCAGCATTAGAAGACTTAACCAAAATATTACCCCCCGAGGCACTGTTTAGTGAATCTTGGTCATTCATGCTTAAACCATTGTAAAAAGTATTGATTTGATGTACGTTTGTTAAACCATGTTGTGGATACTTTCTTAAAAGTTCCTTAAAACGGTCCCAAGATTCACTAAAAGACTCACCGTACTTTTGTTCAAAGGTAATAATTTCATTCCGCAAAGCGGTAGTACGTGAGGGTGGGAAAAGTAGTTGATAAACTTGGTCTCTAAATCCGTCCACGTAAGAATACTTTGTGGCGTTTCCTTATCAAACCAATTCCGGGCTTGTCCCTCTAAAGAGAAAGGAAAAAGTTGCAAGCGAATCACTTCTTGTGATACCCCATTGTACTTAACCGTATTGGTAAGCTGAAGAAACCTTTTAATGTGGTCATGAGGATCATCAAGTGAGCGGCCCAAGAAGGGTTGAGCAGAGACCATTTGTATAAAGCCAGATTTGAGTTCAAAGTTGTTGGCTCCAATCTCAGGGATGACAATTGCATCGGTGTTGCCTTCTACGTGCGATTGCAAAAGCTCGATCATTGGTTGATTGTCCATGGTGACAATTGGTTGAGTAATGACTTCGGATTGAGCTACTCTCTTCTTACGAGCACGAGTACGCATGCACACCTACAAAAGGATTAGAAAAATAGAAAGGAAATATTTTTGGTTTTTATGGTTTTTCAAATTTTTTTGTATTTTTGAAGATTTTATATTTTTTAGGATTTTTGAAAATTTTTAAAGCAAGGAAAATAACGTTCAAAGATGAACGGATCCCAAAATCCAACGCGTCTCTCACTAAAAACCTTTAATCTTAACGAAAAGAGCTGGCAGCGGCACCATTTAATACAAGGCTTTTGGCTAAGTATAAAATCTTATCGTCCGAATCTCTTCGAATTGACTATTGGTTCAAAGTGCGACTCAATTGTTCTTAGTGGAATAAAAAATGGTTTGGTTGATTATCTATTTTAAACTAATAGCAAATATGTAAATGTCGTTGAGTAAAATAATAGCTTAAAAGATTAAACTAAAAATAATGAGTTAAAAATAAATGCTTGAAAACTTAAAGACAAGATTAGAAAAAATACTAGAACACTTAATAAATCTAAAACTTGAAACTTTGTAAAAACAATAAATTCATCCAATCGGATGTGCCAAAGGAGACTGATCGGAATATATTGTCGGAATAAGGCCATCGGAATGCTTGAAAACACTCTGGTCGGAATACTGCAATCGGAATATGGGAATAAGAAGCTAATTGAAATGTCTTAAAATCGAATCCAATCGGAATGTTTAACAAACCAACACAATCGGAATATCAAAAATCTCTTAGATCGGAATATCATAAACAAGGATCCAGATCGGAATGCAATGCAAAATACTCCAATCGGAATGTAAACAACTCCCACCGTCGGAATAATAAAACCCTAATCCGATCAACAGATCGGAATATGAGGGGGGCTAATCGGAATGTTTGATCGGAAAGGGGTTTACCCTTTCCGATTACCTTTTGATCCGAAAGTTAAGCAAAGTGATAAGCTAAGATGATAAGCTAACACCAAAACTTGATCGAATCCAATATGAAAAAGACTAAATAAGCACAAATAACAACTTTTCCAACTTAAAATAAGCAATCTTTTAAATCAAACCATAAAAAGGGGCTGAACTTTTTAAGAAAACTTTTAAAAAGTAAATAAGCTAAACATATAAATAAGCCAATAAGCACAAAGATCTTAAAGCTTATTCGTATGAAAACTTAAGTAGGAATAAAAAGATTAACTTTTTAAGCATGAAAACATCAAGATCAACACGGATCAAAAGTATTTCGTACCAAAATTAACTAAAAATAAAGAAAGGTAGAAAGAGATGAAAGATTAAAAGCTTAACTTGAACTTGATTAATGAAATCCAAATACAAAAGGTTTAATCTTGAAAGATTAAAAGAAAGAGAAGATGAAAACTTAGTGAGAGAAAGTTGAGAACTTTCTCTCTCTAAAACTAGAAAGAAAAATGAAAAATGAAACTAACTACTAAAAACTAACCAACCCTCCTAATGTGTATTAGGAGGGTATTTATAAGGAAAATGGGAAGGTGTGCATGTGTTGCCTCTGCTTTCTTTCTTCTGGACTCGATTTAAATCTTTTGTCTTCCTCGACGTCGTCTCGGGATTTGTCGATATATATTGAACTTGTCTTGTAATTTTCTTCTTCTATTAGACTTGAGTTCTTCGACTTCATTAAACTTCCGTCTTTAGACCTTTTCTTCGATAAATCTTCAGAATAGGCCTTGGACTTCCGTTCTTTTTGCACTCTTGATCTTTTGACTTCGTCTTTTCTCGTTTTCTTCGATAAAAGCCCGTGAAAGCCCGTGTTTTCTTCCTTTTTCATCATTTGGTCCTAAAACACAATAAAAACACAAACCACGCATAATTCCGACTTTTACGACATAAAATACACGTTTTGGTCTTGTTATTATTGGAAATAATTGGTAAAAGGATAAGTGTTTTCACACTTATTACCACTCCAATAGCAAAGTCGCTAGCATCGCACATCATTTCAAAGGGTAGTGTTGGGAATAAATTAAGGCCAGATCACTTGAACGCTGACAAGAACAACTCAAGCGTTGACAAGAGCAAAGTGAGCGCTGATAGCATAAGCGTTGACAAGTTAAAGTCAAGCGTTGACAAATTGAAGACAAGCACTGATGGAAGATGTGAGCTACACGTTTATTATATTCTAGAATACTTCTAGTAAGGATAGAGACGACAATGTATTTTCTATGTTTATCTTTACCTAGAATAGTTGATTCGTAGCTTATTGTACAAGACTTCTTAATCTATAAAAGAAGATCTTTTAGGTTAAAGTTATTATCAGTTTTCATAAGTTTTCACAAGTTAAACCTCTTTCATTGTAATCAAGTTCGATCATTCTAATACAAGTGAAAGTTTGTTTAACATCTTTGTGTTTTAGATTAAGTGTTAATTCCGCATAACACTTAGTTACTTTATTCATAAGCAAAGGTTTCTCTACGTGTATTACTTGATCTAATCTCGTATACACAAAGCTTAATCGATCTAAGTTTGGGATCAACAAGTGGTATCAGAGCTTGTTGAGAAACTTTTGATCTTTAAGTAACGCAAGAACCCTAAAACACCAAAAACCCTAAAAACCCTAAAATTCTCAAAACCCTAAAAACATCATGTCTGGCACAGATCAACCTGCTGCTTTGCTACAAAACCACTCCACAAATCCTAGTATCAAAATTCCCATGTTTGATGCCAGGAACTTCGAGCTTTGGAAGTCCAATTTTGAGCAATATATAGCTATTCATGACTACACTCTTTGGGAGATTGTTGAATATGGGAACACATTCGACAAAGCACAAAAGATTGCTGCTGCTATTGCCACAAGGACAGCTGTTCCTAATTGTCCTGAAGCTGTTAAGAAGGAAAAGCCTGGAGATGGAAGAGCTGTATCTGTTGAAGATATAGCCAAGAAAAGGGTGGACATGAAAATCTTGAACATCATGAAACACGCCTTAGGTCATGAGAATCAGCACAAGTACAAACGCTTTGAGTCTGCAAAAGAGCTTTGGGAAGCTCTTGAAGTAGCACATGGTGGCAATGCTGACACAAAAGAAGAAAAGAAGAAGCAACTCTTGCATGAGTATGCTGTCTTTAAGGCTCAACCCAATGAGAATCTCAGCAGTGTGAGAAGTAGACTGCTTGACATCACAAGTCAACTTTCCTTCATGGGAACACAGATTGATGACCCTGACTTGAATGCTACTTTTCTCAAAAGCCTTGGTGATGTATGGAAGATTGAGACAAGATCCATTCTTGTTAATAACACCCACAAGACTTCCAGGTTTGATGACATCTTCAACAAACTAAGACTGTTGGAGAATGAATGGCTTTTGGAGAGTGATAATAAATCTTCCAGCAGCAACATGGCCTTCTTCTCACAAAGTGAAGGCCAATTTGATTCCATGAACTCCTATGGACATCCAGTCACTGGATCTCAATGTGTCAACGCTGGATCACAGCCTGTCAGCGCTGGATCATATCCTGTCAACGCTTTATACTCAAGCACTGACACTCACAACTTTGGCGCTGATAGAATTAAACCTGCTGGTTTAGATCTAGATACTGTGTGTGCATTCATTGCTTCTTTGCCCAGTGATTCAAGGATTACATATAAAGATCTTGAGCAGATAAGTGATGAACAATTGGAAGAGATGGACATCAAGTGGACTATGGCTCTTGTAAGTTTAAGAGCAAACAGGTTTAATAAAAGGTTCAAGAAGAAGATGACCTTTAATGCTAAGGATGTTGCTGGATTTGACAAATCTAAAGTTGAGTGCTACAATTGTCATCGGATGGGGCACTTTATGAGGGAATGTAGATCTCCAAGAAGATCTGATGCTGGTAAGCCTTCAAGCCAAATGGTTAAGAGCCAAGATCCCAAGGCCATGGTTGCTGTTCAACAAATTGATGGTGTTGGAGGATGGGACTGGAGCTGGAACTTTATGGCTAAGGATGAGGAAGAGGACAGAGCTTTGGTTGCTGAAGTTAAAGAAGAGCATGTTGAATATGCTCTCATGGCACACTCCTCCTCTTCATCAGATAATGAGGTATATGATGATGCTTTCTGTTCTAAGGGTTGTCGTTTAAATACTAAAAAACTAAATCAAGAGATAGTAAAATTATTAGATGAGGCAAGTACTGAAAGATGCAAAGTATCTAATTATCAAATTGCTCTTACCCAAACAGAAAAGACAGTAGCTGAGTATAAGAAAATGGAGTTTGATTTAAAGGATCAAATAAATATCTTAAAACATGAGTTACATCAAAGTAAAGATATTCAAGATATAGTAAACAGGGTTAATCTTGATTTGATAGCTCAGTTAGAGGAGGCTAACAAAAATAAAGATAATGTGAGTCTTAAAATCCAGAGATTTGATAAGGCCACACAATCCCTAGGAGAGTGTGTTAGTAAACAAAGAGACTCTAAGGACATGAGTGGAATTGGGATGAAAGATTATACTGGTGTTCCACCACCAGCTGGGGATTTCTATGGTGTCCAATCAAAGGACTTATCTTGGACTGGCTTGCCAGAACTTCAAGAGAAGGAATTCATTCCTCCACCTAGAGTGACTTCCCCAGTTGAAGAATACAAACAAAAACTGACTGACCTAGATGAGTGGAAGAAAGCTAACCACACTTTGTTTGTTAAGGGAGGGTTGTTGTGTGAAAGTCCAAATGAGCCCACACCAATCAAGAGCCTTGATCCTACACCTATTAAAATCACACACCCTACCACTGGCAAAGCTGTTGACCTTGGCCCACAAATTGTTAGAAAACCTAGTGTTAAGTATGCAGAGATGTATAGGAATACTAGGTCACCAAAAAGCCAAGTTAGTAACCATAGAACAGGCTTCTTTGCTTCTAGACCTAAGACTATGTCTAGAAAAGCTTGTTACACATGTGGTAGCTTCTCACATTTGGCATACAAATGTGTCAACGCTTCCAATGTCAACGCTGATAGGAACCATTTCAGCGCTGACAAAAGTCAACATAGGTCAAACACTGTCAGACCCAATACCTTTGTGAACAAAAGTTCACAAGTTGTTAGACCAGCCCCATTCTTTTCTAGAGGGTCTAACACACAAGGACTAAGACCTTTCCAAAAGTCAAACACTTGGTCCAATAGGCAATGGGTTCCTGTAGCAAACCCTAGGTTCAACGCTGATAAAGGCAATCGGGGCGCTGACAAGAACAATTTCAGCGCTGACAGACACACTGCCAAACCTAGGTATTTGCAACCACAGGGAAATAGGTCTAAAGCTTCTACTAGCTTAACATGGAGACCAAAACAAGACCAAAACTCTAATTCTACTGGTGTTTCTATGATATGCAACAGGTTTCATTATATTTCAAAAGCCATGTCAACACCAATTGGGGTTAACTGGGAATTTCATTCAAAAAGGGATGAAAATGGGGTTGTTATGAGAACCAAGTCTGTTCTTGTTGAACAACCAGATGAATCCAAGTCTTCCAAGGCTTGGGTTCCCAAAGAAAACTAATGTGTTTTCTTTATGTGCAGGGCATTCAGAAGAAGATCAATGATTATGGATATTGGGATAGTGGATGCTCAAGGCACATGACAAGAAAGGAAGACTATCTGACAAACTTCACTCCTATTCAAGATGGTGATAAGGTATACTTTGGAGGGGGCTATGGCACCATCACAGGAAAAGGAACCCTTGTCACCAACAATCTACGGTTTGAGAATGTCTTCCTGGTAAAAGAACTGGATTATAATTTGTTTAGTGTATCACAAGTGTGTGATAACAAAAATAAGGTTCTTTTCACTGATACTGAGTGCTTGGTGTTAAGCAAAGATTACAAGCTCCCTGAGGAGAAATACATAGAATTTAGAACACCAAGGCATAAAGACATATATAATGTGAATCTTAATGGAATTAAGATAAATAATAAAATGATGTCATGTCTTTATGCTAAAGCCTCAGTAGATGAAAGTAATCTTTGGCACAGGAGATTAGGGCACATAAACTTTAAAAATATCAATAGACTTGTGAGGCTTGGTTTAGTTGATGGTTTGCCTGAAAAGGCTTTCCACAATGACCACTCTTGTGTTGCATGTCTTATGGGCAAGCAGCACAAGGTCTCATTCAAATCTAAACAGGTGCACTCTAGTTCTAGACCACTTCACTTATTATGGACCTCTTTGGTCCAACTAATATAGAAAGTTTGAAGGGTAAATCATATTGTTTTGTCATCACTGATGATTTTTCTA
Organism: Glebionis coronaria; assembly: GCA_025667525.1. NCBI lineage: Eukaryota > Viridiplantae > Streptophyta > Magnoliopsida > Asterales > Asteraceae > Glebionis > Glebionis coronaria. The sequence goes on from CM046880.1 coordinate 405,649,547, forward strand.
GGTTTACATGGACTTTCTTTTTAGCCAAGAAAAGTGAAACTGCCCAAAGTCTGATTAATTTCATTACCCAGATTGAGAAGAAGAATGGTAATGAGGTCAAAATTATTAGAAGTGACAATGGGGGTGAGTTTAGAAATCAATTGTTAGATGATTTTTGTGCCAAGAAAGGGATTACTAGGCAGTTTAGCATAGCTAGAACCCCACAGCAAAATGGGGTTGCTGAAAGGAAGAATAGAACCCTTATTGAAGCAGCCAGAACCATGTTGGCTGATGCCCACTTTCCTATAGCCTTTTGGGCTGAAGCTGTTAACACAGCTTGTTATGTTCAAAATAGGGCATTGGTCAACAAAATACATAATAAGACACCTTATGAGTTACTCTGGGGAAGGAAGCCAAATATTGGCTTTCTCAAGCCTTTTGGTTGTCATGTAGTTGTTTTAGAAACTAGTGATGCCCTAGGTAAATTTGATTCAAAAGGTGATGAAGGCTACTTCATGGGTTATTCAGTGCAGAGCAAAGGATATAGGGTTTACATTAAAAAGGAAAAACGTATACTTGAAAAAGTACATGTTAGGTTTTTAGAAAGTAAACCTAGTGATCCTGAAAGTGGTCCAAATTGGTTGTTTGACTTGGAACCTTTATCTAGAGCTTTAAATTATATGCCTGTTACTGATCCAGACATTGTGAAGGTAACTTCAAGTGTTTTGGAAAAGAGAATTGGTAATGTTTCAGGTATACAGGTTGCTAAGAAGGATGGACCACCAGCAGTTGAGTCATCTCCCACACAAGAATATGTTACACTTCCTATATGGACAGATGAGTATTATGCTGCTGCTGCTGCTGCTAGAAAAGATAATGGTGGTTTCCTAATACCACCAAATACAAACATGCATGGTTCTTCAGGCGCTGACAAAGGGAAATCAAGCGCTGACAAGACTAATTCAGACGCTGATGGATCAGACGCTGACACCAACAGTTCAAGCGTTGTTAGCCCAAGCGCTGACAAACAAGGTTCAGACTTTGACAACACCTTTGCACATCTTTTCTCTTCCCATTTTGAACAAGGTGGACCTTCCAATGTCCATGAAGAGATTTCTGTTGATCAAAGAGAGTCTGATGAAGAAGATATTGGCAACATGGAGCGTGAAGTTGAGGACACCAGACTTTTTGAAGGAGGAGTTCTCACTTCCACAACAAAGGATCACCCCTCATCTCAGATCATTGGTGATGTTATGGCTCCAGTTCAGACAAGAAGATCCCATCAAAGTCTTGGTGGATTTATTGCCAATATACACAAGAAGGTTGATACCCCTCTTGTACAAGCATGTTTGTTTGCATGTTTTCTGTCACAAGAAGAACCCAAGAAGATTTTTGATGCTCTCAAAGAACCTAGTTGGGTGGAAGCAATGCAGGATGAGCTTCACCAATTTGCCATACAGGATGTTGGGAGCTGGTTGATTGTCCTAGATATGTGAGACCAATTGGGACAAGATGGGTTCTAAGGAACAAGAAAGATGAAAGAGGTATTGTGGTCAGAAACAAGGCACGTTTGGTAGCTCAAGGATATACACAAGAGGAAGGTATAGATTATGAAGAAGTTTTTGCTCCTGTTGCAAGAATTGAAGCTATAAGAATTTTCTTAGCTTATGCCTCTTGCATGAACTTCACTGTTTATCAAATGGATGTGAAGAGTGCTTTCCTCTATGGAACAATTGTTGAGGAGGTGTATGTCATGCAACCTCCTGGTTTTGAAGATCCTGAGAATCCAGACAAGGTTTATAGAGTGAAGAAAGCTATGTATGGACTTCATCAGGCCCCAAGAGCATGGTATGGTACATTGTCCACTTACTTAGTGGAAAATGGTTTTAAAAGGGGCACCATAGATCAGACATTGTTCACAAAGAAGAAAGGTAAGGATGTCTTACTTGTCCAGGTCTATGTTGATGATATCATTTTTGGATCCACAAATCCAAAGATGAGTGAAGACTTTTCCAAGCTTATGACAGATAAATTCAAGATGAGTGCAATGGGTGAGATGAACTTCTTTCTAGGTTTACAAGTTCAGCAGAAAGAAGATGGTATCTTCATCTCCCAAGACAAGTATGTAGCTGAAATCTTGAAGAAATATGGTTTTTCTCCACATGAAAAGGATGCTTCCACTCCTATGGATAGGGAACACCCTTGGGGAAAAATTGGAGCTGGAAAGGATGTGGATGTTAGGCACTATAGATCAATGATTGGGTCATTGATGTATCTTACAGCCTCAAGACCTGACATCATGTTTGCTGTGTGTGCTTGTGCACGCCATCAAGTGACTCCCAAAGAATGTCACCTTTTTGCTGTGAAAAGAATTTTTAGGTACCTAAGATGTTATCCAGATCTTGGCTTGTGGTACCCAAAAGATTCTCCATTGGAGCTTATTGCATATTCAGACAGTGACTATGGTGGTGACAAGTTTGATAGGAAATCCACAACTGGTGGATGTCAATTTCTTGGGAGTAGATTGATATCTTGGCAATGCAAGAAACAAACAGTGGTGGCAAACTCTACAACTGAAGCAGAATATGTAGCTGCAGCTGCTTGTTGTGGACAAGTCTTATGGATTCAGAACCAGCTGTTGGATTATGGGTATAATTTCATGCATACCAAGATTTTTGTAGACAATAACAGTACTTTATGCATTATTAAAAATCCTGTACATCATTCTAAAACCAAACAAATAGAAATTAGACATCATTTTATAAGAGATTTCTTTGAGAAAGGTTTAATACAACCAGATAGGGTAGCCACAGAAGATAATGTGGCTGATTTATTAACTAAACCTTTTGATGCTGGAAGATTTCAATATTTGGTAAAAAATATTGGAATGGTTAATCTCACTTAATATGTGTTTTGGAACCTTTTTGTAAAAGTATGTACAGGATAATGCATTGTTATTGGTCTTTGTGATGATTTAGATTTTTCCACTTTATTTTTCTAACACTGACAAAGGTACATGTAACGCTGATAAGTGTTATTTTGCCGTTGTTAGAGATATTATTGTCTGATGCTGACAAGAGTTCCTTCAACGCTGATAAGTGTTGTCGGGGCACTGTCAGCAACAAATGTTAGTTTTGTGGTTTTCAATCTAAATGTGTAGGTGGTAGCTTTATGCCATTGGATACAGAGTTGCTTATGGATCTTTGAAGAGCTATTTGGACATGTTTTTGTTTATGGATGATGGTTGGAATATTTATATTCCTATCTTGACATAAATTTTTAATGTTCATATATATTTTGAGAAACTCATGTATCATAGTTTAAGGGGAGGTTTTAGGAACCTTTAGGATTTTTGTGTATCCATATGATACTCTTATCACAATTCTAGATTGTGTCCACAGGTGAGTATGGGTTAGTTTTACTAAACCATGAGGCACTGTAGCATGCATAGTATATCAACTATTGCATGCTGCCAAGACATTTTTGGCCTAGAATTGGTTGTGGTCTGTTGGGAGACTTGGGAATCATTTTGATATGGGTTTTACCTGGGAGTAACAAGGATTTTATACGGTAACTTGGTTGTTAAGAATTTTGGTTAGCAAGGGACACTAGAGGACTGTTATGTCTATCTTGCTTATGCAAGTGTGCATAACTGGACAGTGCTTGCCGCCCTATTATAATTATCAGCTTTTGGTTATCTTCTCTAGGATAAATTACTTGTTAAGGTCATTTTTCAGTTTTTAAAAACAATTTTATTTTTGGACGCTGACAAGATTTTTCCAAGCGTTGTTGTGACCAAATTGGACGCTGACATGGCTTTAGGCGAACGTTGACAAGATTATAGCCGTTGGGCGTTGATGGGTTATATTTGACCGTTGACAATCAATGGGACCTACCCAGTTGTTACTTTTTGACATATTTTCAAGCCGTAATTTTAGGAGTTGTTACTTTCATTAAATGCATGAGATAACTTATAACTTTTTCAATATTTTCATGATTAGTTTTTGAAAATCTTTGCCTATTTTTGGGCCAATCACATGCATTCATCCACTCCTATAAATTTGGCTCCTATTTTTCAAACAGGGTATCTATAATTCTTGTCTAACACTTTTCTCTTATCAACCTTCATCTTTTATACTTCAAATTAACAGCTTTCATCAATGGCACCAAGATTTAACTCAGCAGAATTGGATTTGGGGTTCAAGTCTCAACACAACATGATTGCTTATCTTGTTGCTGATAATACTTTGTTCCCTCAATACACACAAATGGTGGAGTATTTGAACGCATCCCCATTAAGGTATGCTCTTTCTCATGCACCACTCATTCCAGTCACACACATTAAACAGTTTTGGAACACTGTTAGTTCCTCAACAGTTAATGAAGTGACCACATTAACTTCTATTGTTCATGGGAGATCTTGGGTGGTTACTGAGGCCTTGGTACGCCAGGCCTTGCATCTTAATGATGCTGATGGTATAACCATTCTTCCCATATCTGAAATAGAACAAGGGCTTAGGGCTTTGGGATACCCTATTCCTGATGAAGGTACTCTTAATAAGTACCATAAGCAGGAATTTCCCCCAGCCTGGAAGTACCTCATTCACATTCTCCTTCAATGTTTGAGTCCCAAATGTACTGCACACAATGAGATCAATAGATCCATTGCAACTGCTATTGTGTGTATTGCAACAGGGCAAAAATATAACTGGTCTAAAATGATTTTTGAAGGAATGTGTAAAAACAAGGGGACAAAAATGACTTTAGCTTATCCCCGTTTTCTGCAAATGATTTTTGATGCTCAAAGATATTGTTCAAGGGATCACAATGATTTTTATAAAATCCCTGAACAAAAGAAAGCTATTTTTACCAAGATGAATTCACCACCTCATAGAGACCTACCTTTAACCCCAACCATGCTTGCTGTTATTGCAGCAGCACAACCCCAACCAGACCCCCAACCTCATATTGACCCTCACCCACAACTTGAACCTATCCCTGAACCTTTACCCTCACCTGACCAAATGCAAATAGACCGAAATCCCTTTGACGCTGACACATTTAATGTGGGCGTTGATGTGCCTATTTCCAACACTGACACCCAACCATCACAATCCCAAACACCCCTTAACCAACCCACATCTACACCTTCTTCCACATCATCTTCCACACCACCTGAATATAGGTTGTTTAAACGCCAAAGGACTGCTGGAGTGTTCTCCTCTGGTGGTCCTAGCCATGAAGCAGAGAGAACCACCACCACAAGTGTGGCTGGTGACCTGGATGAGGCTGGGACTATTGGTTTTGGCTTAGAGGCTGGCCAAGGCAGTCCCACCATAATTAAGTCCTCATCCATGCCCAATGAACCTGACTTGGGAGGTCAAATCCCCATTTCAGAAGAGGGCAGCTTGGAACCAATGACTCTTTTGGAATTGACGGCTGTCTGCATTAGCTTGCAAAAGCAGAATGCAGACTTGGTACAAATTGTCAGTAACCAAGGCCTTGAACTCAAGGAATTGAGGGAGAGGATTGTTGTTTTGGAGAGTGCTCATGCAAAGGGAGGTATGGAGGAGTCTTCCAAAGGGGAGGATGATCAAAGAAATCTGAGTGATAAGAGCAGTCAAGATGGTCAATCATTGGATGTTGCTGAAGCTCTTACTACTTTGAAGGAACAAACAGGTTTTGATACGTCCTTAATCTCTCCAACCAATTTAAATTTATCATTTACAGATATGTTGAGAGAGGTTACACAAGGCGCTGAGGGAAAATATTTGAGCGTTGACAAGACAAGTTTGGACGCTGATAGAAGTATTTTGGGCGCTGATAGAGGAAATTTGGGCGTTGACAGATCTGTATATGGAGGTGATGTATTCCAGTCATCATCTATCATCAAGGATGTTTCTACTCAGGCATTACCATCTACCTTACCAACAATTGCACCATCAGATAAGGGTAAGGGTAAGTTGGTAGACGAAATTGTTCCAAAGAATGTAGCTCAGGTTGAATTTGATAGAAGATTGGCTGAGCAAATGATGGAACAAGGTGAAAAGGAAAAGTCACCATTTGTTGTGACTTCTGAAGAAGAAAGTGATGGAGCTAGCTCAGATTCAAGTGTGATGATTGTTGAACCAGAAAGACTTGAGTATGGTGATGAGCTTGCTAGGGAAAAGCTGAGAGATTTAAAGTTGCAGATTGATTTTGATATGCCAGAGGTGGTTCAGATGTACAATTCTTGGGAAGAAAGCTGTATGGATAATCCAGACTTGACCATTTCAGATCAGATATGGGGTTTGGAAATTCTTCTTAGAGTTCAGAAGGATTGTAAGGTGATTTTGAAGCACAAGGCAAGCAACATTCTCTCTGAGTTGAAAAGGGATAGAAGGAAGCTCTACTTTATGTTGCTCAAATGTCATGGAGTTGGATGGACACATCAGAAGCTGAAGGCTTTGACATTTGATGAGTTGGAACATAGGGCTTATCCTATTTGGGTGAAAGTGCAGGAAGAAAACACTTTCAGACTTCTTTCAGATGAAAGAAAGGAGCAACTTGCAGAAGAGATGGAAATCAAGAAAGCTATGATAGTTCCCAGACCAGTGAAGAAGGGATTTACACTTGAGTTTCCAAAAGATATGAATCAACTATATCCAAGTGAAGCAGTTATTAGAAAGAGCCTTAAGCTCTCCCCATTAGAAGCTTCAGATATGGTGCATGTGTTACCACTAGATTCCAGGAATCCAATTGTGAGTTATGATGAAGATGAATGTGGATTCTGGAAAATTGGAAGATTTGGCAAGGAGGTACACACTTTTACCACTCTCATATCTTTATTTACAAGTTGTGATAGAGAAGACTTGGTGGACCTTTGGAGGTTGCTAGAGACCAAGTATGAGGCTGAAGCACCAACTTCAGTCAATGGAATAAAACTTTGGACCACATTCAAAAGAATGTGTGGGACAAAAGAAGAAGATCCTGAAATATGGAAGGATCTTGAAGATGACCTCAGTGGTCTTCAATGGAGGTTATATTCAGCTGCTGGTGTATACCATTTGAGTTCTACAAAGTTTGCTGAGTATTTACTTGTAGATGCTCAGTATTTCATATCCAAGGCTGTTTTGGAAAAGATGAAGGACACCCAGTTGGAGATAGACTATACAAGTGACGTGGCAAAGAATTTGATCAGATTTATTTATTACCAATATGATAAGGTTTGTCAGACTCCTCCAAGTTCTTAATGTTTATTCAGAAACTTGATCATAAGAGTGGATATCAAGTTTAGGGGAGGATTGTTGGGAATAAATTAAGGCCAGATCACTTGAACGCTGACAAGAACAACTCAAGCGTTGACAAGAGCAAAGTGAGCGCTGATAGCATAAGCGTTGACAAGTTAAAGTCAAGCGTTGACAGATTGAAGACAAGCACTGATGGAAGATGTGAGCTACACGTTTATTATATTCTAGAATACTTCTAGTAAGGATAGAGACGACAATGTATTTTCTATGTTTATCTTTACCTAGAATAGTTGATTCGTAGCTTATTGTACAAGACTTCTTAATCTATAAAAGAAGATCTTTTAGGTTAAAGTTATTATCAGTTTTCATAAGTTTTCACAAGTTAAACCTCTTTCATTGTAATCAAGTTCGATCATTCTAATACAAGTGAAAGTTTGTTTAACATCTTTGTGTTTTAGATTAAGTGTTAATTCCGCATAACACTTAGTTACTTTATTCATAAGCAAAGGTTTCTCTACGTGTATTACTTGATCTAATCTCGTATACACAAAGCTTAATCGATCTAAGTTTGGGATCAACAGGTAGCTCCCAATTAGGGGTGACCAAGACCGGTGCCTTAGTCAGCTTGTCCTTAAGAAGATTGAAAGATTCGAGACACTCTTTAGAAAAGATAAAAGGAGTATCTTTTTCCAAGAGGTAGGTCATCGGGCGAGCGATTTTAGAGAAATCCTGAATGAATCGACGATAGAAGCCCGCATGACCCAGAAAACTTCTCACACCCTTCACGGTTGAAGGTGGAGGTAATTTGGCTATGACATCCACTTTACCACGGTCGACTTCAAGACCGGCTTTTGAGATTTTGTGTCCTAGCACAATGCCTTCTTTTACCATAAAATGGCATTTTTCCCAATTCAGAACAAGGCGAGTGTCTTCTCACCGCTTAAGCATACGTTCTAAATTGGCAAGGCAAGAAGATAATGAATCCCCAAAGACCGAGAAATCATCCATGAAGACTTCCATGGTTTGCTCAACCATGTCATGGAAGATAGCCAACATGCTCCTTTGGAACGTCCCAGGGGCATTGCATAAGCCAAAAGGCATTCTTTTGTAGGCAAATGTGCCATAGGGACAAGTGAATCTTGTCTTCTCTTGATCTTGGGGATCGATGGGTATTTGGAAATAACCGGAGAAACCATCTAGAAAGCAGTAATATTCATTACCCGCTAAACGTTCAAGCATTTAGTCCATAAAAGGAAGAGGAAAATGATCCTTTATCGTGGCATCATTGAGTTTGCGATAGTCTATACAAACTCTCCACCCAGTAACGAGACGTGTAGGAATCAACTCGTTGTTTTGATTGGGCACAACAGTAATTCCACCTTTCTTAGGCACACAATGGACAGGACTAACCCATGGTGAATCCGAGATAGGGTAAATCATGCCCGCATCAAGAAGTTTGATAACCTCTTTTTTGATAACGTCATGGATTTTAGGATTCACCCTTCGTGGGCTTTGAATGGTGGGCTTAAAGTCGTCCTCCATGAGAATTTTATGTGTGCAAAAGTGAGGATCAGTTCCACGAATATCGGAGATTTTCCAAGCGATAGCTCTTCTATGTTTCTTGAGAACTTCAATGAGACGAGTTTTCTCATCGGGTTTTAAGTCCTTAGCAATGATTACGGGAAGTTGATCAATGCCTTCTAAGAAAACATACTCGAGATGATGAGGTAAGTCCTTAAGATCAAGAGTAGGAGGATCCTCAATAGATGGTGCAACTAACGGTGGATCATCATTAGTCACCTCTTTAGGAGAAGGAGGAGAAAAAGGGTCTTCATTGAGAAGTTTCTCAATTGTATGAATGTCTTCTTCCTAATTGGTGGGAGAATCATCATACTTAAGATCAAATGGACCCAAGCTAGCTTCAAAATCATCCAAAAGAAAGTCACTTTCTCCAAATGGAGTCAATGATGGAGCAATTGAGGCAACGGTCTCAACATTGGGTAGAGAAGAGAGATTACTTTTGCAAGCATCATGAAAGTGTTCTTCACAAGCCTCATCGAGAACATCAATAGCATTAACACTCTCATATGAATAAGGTTGCTTAGAAATCTTACCCATGTTGAAGAAAATTTTATCGTCACCAACTCTCATGATTATTTCGCCCGCGGCTACATCAATGAGAGTGCGACCGGTCCTCAAGAAGGGACGTCCAACGATTAATGGAACACGGGGATCCATCTCGTAGTCAACGACAACAAAATCCGCCGGGAAGGTGAATTTGTCAACGCCAACGAAGACGTCTTCGGCTATCCCCACTGGATAAGCAACCGTACGGTTAGCTAATTCCAAAGTCATTTTGGTGGGGACTAGCTCGAGGAGAGATAATTGCTTCCAAACACTTAAAGGCATTAAGTTAATACTAGCACCTAGATCGGCTAGGGGCATGCAATTCTCTACTCCTGGGAAGTTGCAAGGAATCAAGAAGCGACCCGGATCACCAAGTTTGGTGGGCAATTTCCTTAAGAGAACCGCGGAGCAATTCTCGTTAAGTTGGGTGTTAGCAATATCAAAAAGCTTCTCCTTGTCACTAAGAAGATCTTTAAACATCTTCGCATATTTAGGCATGTGAGCGAGAGCCTCGGCAAAGGAGATGTTAAAATTCAATTGTTTAAACATTTTGAGAAAGTTTGAAACTTGAATATCATCCTTGCTCTTTTGCTTCTCTTTCCTCAACCTTGAAGGATAAGGTATATCGGATGAAGAAGAAGGCTTTAGGGGAGTAGGATCACTCACAACCGCGGGTGGTGGGGGAATGGGGGTAGAAGGCAAAGGAGGTGAGGAAAGTTGCTCTTTTTCCTTGTTCACAATCACGGGTAGAGGTGTAGGAAGCTCGAGTTCCGTATAACCTTTTCCACTACGAGTGGTGATTGCTTTCATCTCCCCTCTTGGATTAGCAACGGTGTTACTCGGAAGAGTACCCGAAGAAGAGGGTTGATTACCTTGGAAGAGCGAACCGATCATATCACGTATATTATCCGCTTGAGTGCTGAAAGGGTCTCTCATGTCTGCGCGAATATCATTGCTTTGTTTTGCCATGTCATTCCTTAGCTCGGCTCGAATATCGCTCCCTTGTTTCGCCATGTCTCCCTTCAAGTTGATGAATTGGTTCTGAAGATTCGTCACCATCTCTCTATTAGTCCTCATGAACGTCTCGAGGTCTTGATTCAATGCCATTGGTTGATTGAGAGGTGGAGCTTGGTAAGCTTGAGAATTTCCTTGAGGTGGCTATGGGTTTCTTTTGGATTGATATTGATTGTTAGCACGAGGTTAGGATTGGTGATTTCGGTTATAGCTTTGTTGTTGGTTTTGGTTTTGAGGAGTAAAACCGGGTGGTGCAAGATAGTTGTTTGAACGATAACTTAGCAAGTTACGGTCTCCTTGAGGACGAGCTTGATAGCCTCCCGTGGGATAAGTACCGTATGCCGCGTTAACGTTTTCACAAAAATTGCCTTGAGTAGAAGGACAATCATTGTAAGAATGAGGACCACCACATGTGTCACAAGAAATAGCAACGGCTTTAGCTTGTTGAGTGTGGTTATTAGCCAACATTTGCATATTTTTGCTCATTTCGATAATGGCTCGTTCCATGGCGGACATGTCGGTGGTGGAAGAAGTAGATGAAACATTGACTCTCGGATTAGATCTTGAGGATGCGGATGAATCCCAATTCTTATGGTGAGTAGTTCTGTTTTCAATCAACTCTCTACACTCCTCCGGTCTCCTTTTCATAAAAGTACCACCGGCGGTGGCGTTGATCGTGTCACGATCACGAAAAGTGAGACCATTGTAGAAAGTATCAATGAGAGTGACGGGGAGCATGTTGTGATTTTGATAACGGTTGATCAAATCATTGTATCGTTCCCAAGCATCAAAGAGCGATTCATCATTGTCTTGCATGAATCCACTAATTTGGTTACGAAGGCTCGTGACCATGGATGGTGGGAAGTAGCGCGACAAAAAGCGTTGAGTCATGTCATCCCAAGTATGAATAGAATTCTTTGGAAGATGGTAAAACCATTTTTCGCCATGGTGAGAAAGTGTGTGTGGAAAGAGTTGAAGGCGAAGGACATCCATAGAAACACCGGGCATCTTCATGCTTTGGGTAATGGTAATGAATTTGTCGAGGTGCTTGTTGGCATCATCATCCGGCAATCCGCGAAATGGATTAGTTTGAAATTGTTGAATCATGTGATGCTTCAACGAAAACTCCTGAGCCGTGATTTGCATCAGCGCAATCGGGCCTCCACGTCCATTCATCGTAGGTTGGCATAGCTCCTCCATGGTTCGTAGGTCGGGTAGGGGTGGATTATTCATGTTGGGGTGAGGTGGATTATTATTGTTGTTGTGTACACCGGCAATGTCTAAATTATCGAGAGTCTCGGGCTCGGGATAAGACGTTGATCGAGTACGCATACACTAAAAAGAAAATGCAAGAGAAAATATTTTTGCTTTTTATAGGTTTTTTAATTATTTTTTTTTATTTTTTTTTGTGTTTTTGAAAATTTTATATTTTTATGGGTTTTTGAAAATTTTGTGCTTGAAAATAACATTCCCGAAAGAACGGATCCCAAAATCCAATTTTTCTCACAAGAGACAGTTGATCCTTACGAAAAGAGCCGGCAGCGGCGCCATTTTAATAACTGCTTTTTAGTTGATTAAAAATGTTGCTTTTGCAAGATCTTTCTTTGCGTTGCTCGTACCCAATTATTTATTTTTTTTCGTTCTCGGTATCTTTTCGAATCGATTACGGTTCAATGTGGAATTGTTGTAATTGGTGACTAAAAGGGGGAGCTTTGGATAATCTATATCTAATTGGTGAGATAAACAATAAAAATAAAATAAGTAACTAAGTGACTAGATGGAAATAAAGTAAAACGAACTAACCGTAATTGGCAGGAAAACGAGAAACTAGAACTGGGATTGAAAACTAATCCGGAATTCAAATTCTGCCTTATCCGGAAAACATCACCACAAACCTTATCCGCAAAACACCTTATCCGCAATGTAGGCTAAGAAGCTTATCTGGAATACTGACAAAATGCTTATCCGGAAAAACTGACTAAAACTCCTTATCCGGAAAACGATGTGAAACTTCTTATCCGGAAAAAGACTTAGATGTCTTATCCGGAAAATGGTTATCCGGAAAACAATATGGTGATCTTGACTCTTATCCGGAAAACTTAAGAAGAGCTTATCCGCAAAACAAGAATGGATCCCTTATCCTGAAAACGCAATCAAAGCTTTATCCGGAAAAATGCTTCGTGAGCTTATCCGCAATCTAACTTCAATCCTTATCCGGAAAAAGTAAAACGAAGCTTATCCGGAAAAATGAGACAGTCCTTATCCGGAAAATGTTACAAAGTAGGCTTATCCGGAATAAGACTTTTTAGTCTTATCCGGAATATGAGGATAGAACAATTATCCGCAATATGCAAAAGAATCCTTATCCGGAATGCTTATCCGGAAAACCTTATCCGCAAAAGAAGAACTTAGGAAGCTTATCCGGAATAAGGGTTTGAGACCCCTTATCCGAAATACTTGTGACTGCTGCTTATCCGCAAGATGGACGAACGGCTTATCCGGAATAAGGGTTTGGGACCCCTTATCCGGAATACTAGGTACAAAGCTTATCCACAAAACTTAGCTACAAAGACCCTTATCCGGAATAAGGAATTTATTTCCTTATCCGGAATACGAGGGTTTAGAAGATTCTGAGATTTGCACAACAAGTAATTAAGCAAAATCCCAATAAGCACTTTGCCAAAATCTAAACCAAAAGATTTTTAGAAAAAGATGATTAAGCTAAAATTTAAAAACTTTTAAAACCTTAATAAGCTAGAAATCAAAAATCACTTTTTTTTATCAAAAACTTAAACTTGTTAAATCAACTTATTATCAATAAGCCAACACAAAAATCAACCAAATCACAACCACTACATGCTTATTAAATCAAAACATAGATTATTAAGAAAGGAAGAATGAGATATTATCAAAAGATTGCTTGTATTAAAAGATTAAGATTCAAAAGTACAAAACTTAATATAAAACTAGAGAGAGAAAGTGCTTAAACATTTTTTTTGAACTAATAATGAAAAACTCTAAAAATTAACTAGCTAACCACCCTCCTAGTGTGATTAGGAGGGTATTTATAGGCTAAGTGGAAGGTGCATGTGTGGTGTGCTTTCTTCTTTCTTTTCTTCTCGACTCGATTTAATTCTTTGTCTTTTCTCGACGTCGTCTCGGGATTTGAACTTGTCTTAATAATTTTCTTCTTTAATTTAGACTTGAGTTCTTCGAATTCAATAAACTTCTGTCTTTAGACTTTTTCTTCGATAAATCTTCAGAATAGGTCTTGGACATCCGTTCTTTAAGCACTCTTGATCTCTTGACTTCGTCTTTTCTCGTTTTCTTCGATAAAAGCCCGTGAAAGCCCGTGTTTTCTTCCTTTTTCATCTTTTGGTCCTAAAACACAATAAAAACACAAACCACGCATAATTCCGACTTTTACGACATAAAATACACGTTTTGGTCATGTTATTATTGGAAATAAGTTGAAAAAGGATAAGTGTTTTCACACTTATTAGAAACCCTCAAGCCAAATCATTATGGCTCAAGATTCCAAAGCCATGGTTGCAATGCAAGAAATTGATGGTGTTGAATGGGATTGGAGCTACTTGGCTAAGGATGAGGAAGAGAACAAAGCTTTGGTTGCAGAAAAGGAAGAAGAAGAGCATGTTCACTATGCTCTCATGGCACACTCCTCATCTTCATCAGACAATGAGGTATATGATGATGCATTTTGTAGTAAGGGTTGTCGTCTAAATACTGAAAAACTTAACAAAGAAGTTTTAAAATTGTCAACAGAAGTGGTTAATGAAAGATGCAAGTTGTCTAACTATCAACTTGCTCTTACTCAAACTGAAAAGACTGTAGCTGAGTATAAGAAAATGGAGCTTGACCTAAAAGATCAAATCAATATTTTAAAACATGATTTAAATTCTAGTATTGATATTAGAAACATCATGGAGAGAGTCAATGCTGAATTACAGGCTAAGTTAGATGAGGCTATAAAAAATAAGGATTATGTAGATCTTAAAATTCAGAGATTTGATAAAGCGTCACAAACCCTAGAAAAATGTGTAGTGAACAAAGGGATTCTAGGGATATGACTGGGATTGGGATGAAAGAGTATGCTGGTGTTCCACCACCTGCTGGGAACTTCTATGGTGTCCAAAGAAAGGACTTGTCTTGGACTGGTTTACCAGAAATCCAAGAAGAGGAATTTATTCCTCCACCAAGAGTTCTTACCCCAGAAGAGGAATATAGGCAGAAGTTGACTGATTTGGACCAATGGAAGAAAGCTAACCCTACCTTGTTTGTTAAGGGTGGCATGCTTAGTGATAGCCCATGTTAGAAATATGTTTTTACGTATATTAGAAGTATCGGTCACTCCACAATATTATTAATGTTGTAATAGCTCGTAGTTAATAGTTACTTATTTAGTTAAGTAAGAACCGGCCCATGGGCTTGTCATGGGCCGGCCCAAGTCCATTAGTGGCTTGGAAGTATAAATACCCCTTTCCTCCTTGGAAAGGGGTTGGTTGTTGTTCATTTCTAGTTTTCATTCTAATAAAAAGACACATAGTTTCTCTCACTTTCTCTCTCTAGTTTCTCTCTCTAGAAAACATCAACCCACTTCATAGATTCATAGGTTATCAAGATTCTACATTTGGTATCAAGAGCTATGGGGTGATTTAAGGTAATGATTTGTGTGGTTTTTTAGTTTTTGATTGTATTAGTGTTCTTTAAGAAGATCTATCTTGATTCTTGGAGTTTTTGGTGTTTTTGTGATTGGGATTAGTAGATAAGTATTGGTTTTTACTTATTATTGTTGAAATCACAAAACTTTTTGGGTAACTTGGTAAAAAATCTGGGTTTTATCATCTTTTTGTGATCGACTGTTACTTCGAACAAGGTTTCTGTTACCCAGCAAAAGTTCCGAACCAAAAAGTTCCGGACCAAAAAGTTCCGGATCAACAAAAGTTCCGGACCAAAAAGTTCCGAACCAAAAGTTCCGGATCAAGGAAAGTTCCGGACCAATAAGTTCGGAACCAAAAGTTCCGGATCAAGGGATGTTCCGGATCAAGAAGTTCCGAACCAAAAGTTCCGGATCAAGGAAAAAGTTCCGGATCAAGGAAAAAGTTCCGGATCAAGGGAAAGTTCCGGATCAAGGAAAGTTCCGGATCAAGGTAAAAGTTCCGGATCAAGGGAAAGTTCCGGATCAAATCTTCCGAACCAAAAGTTCCGAATCAAGGTATTCCAAGCCAAAATCTTCCGAATCAACACTTCCGAATCAACAAAAGTTCCGAATCCAGGGATATTTTGCTTGTTTTTTTGACGATTTTTTAGAGGATTTAATCTTGGTTTCTTACAACAAAAACTCAACACAATTCACAAGCTTTACTTCACTTCTCGATCAACCGATAATCTTTGTCTCTTTGAAGTGAACAAAATGAATCCGAATTCAGTAATGCCTCAGATGACATCACTTGCGAATATTTCCGTAATTACGGGAACGGATAATCGCCCGCCAATGCTCATCAAAGAAGTTTTTGAAGCATGGCAAGGCCGGATGATGTCTTACCTTAAGGGAAAACCGGTATATGGGAGGCTTATGGTCAGGTCAATTTTAAATGGTCCACTTGACTATGGTACCATCGTGGTTAACAACGTGACTCGACCAAGGGAGTTTGAAGAACTTACACCAGCTCAACAACTTGTTGCCGATGCAGACGAAAAGGCTCTTCAAACCATTCTCCAAGCTCTTCCACATGACATCTATCGAATGGTAAGTTAGTATACGGTGGCAAAGGATTTATGGGAACGTCTAAAGGTGTTGCTACAAGGTACGTCTCTTACCAAACAGGAAAGGGAATGTCAGTTGTATGATCTGTTTGATAGATTCACGTACAACCCAGGGGAAACGCTTGATGATTATTACTTCGGGTTCACCACTCTCATGAATGATCTGAATGTATACAATCTCGTGATTGCTCTATTCCAGGTTAACACCAAATTTTTGAATACTTTACCTCAAGCTGAATGGGGTGAGTATATTACCGATGTTAAGTTAACCAGGGATTTGCATAAGTGCAATTTGGATCAACTCTATGCTTTTCTTCAGCAGCATGAGAAACATGTGATCATGCACCGTTCGCCTCGAGGTATGTACCCTGATTCTTTAGCTTTAATGGCGAATCAACCAAGCTTGTCACACAAAAACACTCCTTATATTTTGGGACATCAAGCCTATCATCCATCACCTTACATGACACCAACCTTCCCCCAATACTCGATTCTACCGCAACCACCCACCTCACATCAGCAACAATATCGGTTTAGTGCACCTTCATCACAATATGCTTCACAACCTCATCCAGCAAGCATTGCACCTTATGCTCAACCTTCATATTCTTCTTATCAAGAGAATGCAGCATATCCACCAAGCTACTCTGATCACATGAGTATTCCTTCTAGTGATTATGCAGCTCAACAAGACCAAGCAATGTACTGTGATGATGATGAAGTCCCTATTCCTGTGTTCAAACAGGGAACTGACCCAGTTGAAGTGTTAACCACTATGTCTGCTTATCTCACAAGGACTTCAAGCAAACGAGGATTTAGAGGACAAGCTCCTACCAACAATCAGTTGAGGAATTCATCCAATTCTCGCCAACAAGCTACTATTGAGAATGGCAGGGTAATGGTTCAACCTATTCAACCTTATCAGGGGAGACCAACTACATCAACCACCAATGCTCGCACGGTCAATCCTGCTCCAATGGTCAACACTCCTCCACGGGCAAATTCCACAGGCAAGTTGAGAATGATTACATGCTACAACTGAAAGGAAGAAGGGCACATGTCCAGGGATTGCAAGAAACCCAAGAGGAGAAGGGATGGTCAATGGTTTGCAGAAAAGATTTATCTGGTGAATGCTCAGGCACAAGGAAGGGAACTTGATGAAGAGGAGCTTGCATTTCTTGCTGATCCAGGGATTGCTGAACAAGACGTTGTCACCACACAGAATGCAGCATACCAAGCAGATGATCTTGATGCGTATGACTCAGACTGTGATGAATTTCAATCTGCCAAGGCAGCTCTTATGGCAACTATCTCCAGCTTAGGGCCAGAAAAGAGATCTGAGGTACTTATTAATACCACTGATAATACCACTGATGCTAGTATTCAACCACATCAAGTTGTGCAAGAGGGTGCTGATTCGAATGAGTCTTCGGTGGTGAGTCTTTCAAATGAGGAGACAATCAATGATAGTAATATCAATGTGAGTCCCCAGACTTTGAGTGAATCACAACCGGGAGTCATTTCGCATACGCATACTCCTGCTCAACAAGATTTGGTCATGGTTCCTGCTACATTACTTAGCCAAATGAATGTTGCACTCTTAGAAACCCTAGCTAAGAATAAGAATTTGTCTGATGAGCTTGCCTTAAGCAACGAGAAAGTTCACACTTTGGAATTAGTGCCTTCGTCTAGTGTTCTAACAAATCCCGAGTATGATCATTTTCGAAACAAACAAATGGGTCATTTGCAAGAAATTGAAAACTTAAGAGCAAATCTTTCTAATGAACTTAAAGAAAAAGAGTTAGTGGTCACAAATTTTCAAAAACTTCAAACGGATTTTGAATTACTCGAGTCTAAGAAGAATGAAATGGAGATTAATGCTGCTAATAAGATTAGAAGTCTAGATTATTTGCTTTTAAGACAATACGCTGCTTCTCAACTAGTGCACTTATTTGATGCTTCGTTTAGAGAATTTAACTTATCACGTCAAAAAGGCCTTCCCCCTAACCCACGGTATGCAAAACAAGCTTTGATCCATAGTCCTAGACTTTATAATGCAACCCAATTAGGATTGGTCTTAGACCCGATTGTTATTTTCGATGATCGCACAAGTAAGGATCTAGTTGATGAGGATCGGTCATACAATTCTGCAAAATATCCCGAGTATGATTATTTTAAAATGAATCAGGAGCTTGCTAAAACGGATTTTAGAATTCGCTTCCATATGGACAAAGATCTCATTACAGCACCAACCTACATGTTGAATGAAGAAAATCCTAGTACATTTCCTACACTTGTCAACATGGAAGGTCCTAAGGAAATTCCAAAGGATCTTCCACCTGTTAGCACTGTATGGTTAAACTTGCAAGAGATTAATCAATACTTTACTAATTTTGACAAGGTCATCTTGGAATGTACGACTTCAAATGGCCTTAACGCCGGAGAATGGGCTTTCGAACACATGAACGAGGTGTTTAAAAATGAGATCAATCCATTTGTCGAAAGTCTAAAAGGAAGTTTTGCATCTCTTAAGGAAAATCTTGAATTTGAAATTGGAGAAGTTCAAAAAGTGTTTTATGAAATGGACACCGCTTACGAACTACAACTCATTGAAAAGGAAAAGATTTTATCCGAATATGACCGATTCTTGTCCGAAGTAATCTCGTGTGATGTGCTTACTACTGTAAATGTTAATTATTCGAATGAGCTTACATCCGCTATGATTAATTGTGATGCTGTGAATATATGTGATGATGTGTGTGATCTCTCTGTAAATGTTGCTGATACTGTAAATGAGGTAGATAATCATTCTTGTCACGAATCTAACGCTGAGTTTTTAAAGCTACAAGTTTCTTACAATTTACTTTCAAAACGCTTTAATCAACTAGAACAACATTGTATATCTTTAGAATTAAAACAACAAACTCAAAATGAGGATCTTTTGATAACAAATAGTTGTGAAAACGGTGTTGAGACGAGTGACAAGATGATTGCAATAGTTAAGGCATTAGAGGAAGAGATTATGAGATTGAAGAGAGACGTGTCATCAAATGAAACACTAAAATTGGAACTAGAGGCTGCAGAGTCTAAAAACCAGGACTTAGAAATTAGACTTTCGTCTATTCTAGGGGAGATGGATCGTGCAAGACAGGGAATGTCCAAACTTTATGGTTCACTAGAAGAGCGCTTCGCTTTTAATGCGGCACAACAACAATTTTATGTTGAACAATTGAACCAAAAATGTGAGGAAATCTCTGACTTAAACATCCTGCTCATTGATAAAAACATGGTTTTGGCCGAGTTAAAGGAGACACTTCTTCTCACCCGACAAGAAGTTGTTGATAACTTAGCTACCGACTCTGCACCGTCCACTAGTGCTCCAACAACCAAGTCAGTAGTGCTCTATAAGAACCCGCTCCATAAGAAAAACCCGGTTACCTATGATGATTATATGAGGAATGCAATTAAGCATGTAGATCTTGTTAGGGATATTTTAGACGATCTTTATGCCTTAGATCCCTCAAGTAGCTACTATTACTCAGCTCATGAATACATTAGCGAGTTCAATATTGCTTAGCATATTTGCAATACATAGGTAAACCAGGTTCTGCACTACTCACTAATCGACCCATTGCTGTAACTCCATTTAATAAGACTCCAGGAGCAAAACCGTCATTGGCACCATCAAGTAAGGCACCTTTTAAATCTGTTGCTAATGTTCCCACTTTGCCTTCTATAGGATTAAAAGAGACTACTAAGGCTAAAGGATCGCCACTCAAGAAAGATAAGATCAAGCCCTCCACTAGTAGTACCAAAAAGAAGAAAGTAGAAGCTCACCATAGGAATGTTAGTTCAGTTTTAAATAAAAAGAATCATGTTAAGACTAAAAGCTCTGCGCCTGTGCAGAAGCCTAAACCATTCGTGAATTCTAATTTGAATTGTTGGAATTGTAATGAATGTATGTTTTCCCAACGTCATGATTTGTGTCTTATTGATCATGTGAATGAAATGAATGCCATTAGGAATCATCTTGAATGGAAGCCAACTGGTAGAACTCGTGCCCAAGTTGGATGGAAATGGCGTCCCACTGGTAGGACCTTTACATTAGATGGAACAATGTGCCCTTTAACTAGGAATGCATCCATTGAGGTTAGGTCTGAGCGTCCTTTAGTTAGGCACACTAGCACTAAAGTTTGGAAACAGCGCCCTTTAATTAGGTCTGCCCCCACTATAGTGCCTATCAGTGAAGAAATACCATAGGATTTAAGCCAACTAGAATCTACACCACCAACTAGGAAGAAGAAGGCTAGGAAATCTAAGAAACCTAAAGTTAGCAAATCTAAGATTATTAAATCTGTACCTGCTAATAACAAGGAACATTCAGATTCCGATACCTCTACATTGTCCTCGTCTGGTGATATTTTCAGGTGGTCCAAATCATCCTCTGGTATTTGGACTCCGGTTGTTCAAAGCATATGACCGGAGATCGCTCGATGCTCAGAAATTTCGTCAGCAAGTTTCTTGGAACGGTTAAATTCGGTAATGATCATATAGCAAAGATAATGGGGTATGGTGAATATCAGATTGGAAACGTTACGATTTCAAGGGTATACTATGTAGAAGTTCTTGGTCATAACTTATTTTCAGTAGGACAGTTTTGTGATTCCAACCTAGAGGTTGCTTTTCGACAACATACTTGTTTCATCCGCAACTTGGAAGGAAAAGACTTGTTGAAGGGATCTCGTGGTGCAAATCTTTATACGTTGTCCCTACAAGACACGATGGCCGCCTCTCCAGTATGTCTTCTCTCTAAAGCATCTAAGACCAAGTCATGGTTATGGCATCGCAGATTATCTCATCTTAACTTTGATGCTATTAATCATCTGGCTAAAAACGAATTAGTTCGTGGTCTTCCAAAGATCAAATTTCACAAGGATCATTTATGTTCCGCGTGTTCAAGGGGGAAAAGTACCAAGAAATCATACAAGCCCAAAGCTGAAGATACCAATCAAGAAAAACTTCATCTTTTGCATATGGATCTTTGTGGACCAATGAGAACTGAAAGTGTGAGCGGTAAGAAATTCATTCTTGTCATTGTGGATGATTTCTCCAGGTTTACATGGGTTAGATTTCTACGTACAAAGGATGAAGCACTGAAGGCTATCATCACTTTTCTGAAATTCATTCAGGTACGTTTGAATACTACTGTCCGCCGTATTCGTACAGATAATGGAACAGAGTTCGTCAACCAGACTCTTCGTGCTTACTATGAAGATGTTGGTATTTCACATGAAACATCCGCTGCACGCACTCCACAACAAAACGGTGTCGTTGAAAGACGGAATCGTACGCTTATGGAAGCTGCTAGGACTATGCTCATTTATGCGAACGCTCCATTGTTCTTGTGGGCAGAAGCTATATCTACTGCATGTTTCACCCAAAACCGTTCTATCATTCGGAAACGCCATGGAAAAACACCTTACGAGCTTGTACATGACCGTAAACCCGATGTTTCATTCTTTCATGTGTTTGGTGCTCTTTGTTTTCCAAACATTAATAGTGAGAACTTGGGCAAGCTTCAACCGAAAGCCGATATAGGTATTTTCATTGGTTACTCACCCTCCAAGAAAGCATACCGAATTTACAACCGTCGTCTTGGTAAGATTGTAGAAACTATGGACGCAGATTTCGATGAGCTGACAGCGATGGCTTCTGAGCAACGCAGCTCTGAACCCGCGCTTCATGAGATGGGAACCGGTGCTATTAGCTCCGGATTAGTTCCCAATAATCCTACTTCTACATCATTTTTACCACCTACAAGGCCTGAGTGGGATAAACTGTTTCAACCGTTGTTTGATGAATTCTTTGATCCCCCGAATGATGAAGTTCCAGCACCGGTAGTGATCGCTCCAATCCCTGAAGTGGTTGCTCAAGCAAATGAAGCTTTATCTAATGCATCTTCAATTAACATTGAACCCGATGCACCTTTCCCAAGTGATTCTCAAACTACACCTGAATCGTCACCCTTACTTGTGCCTAATGATGTGGAAGAGGATTCTATTGATCACGATTTGGAATATGCTCACCTACAAGAGCTTCTTTTCTTTGGTGTAGCGATACCTGAAAACCCTTCAGCCGCGTCTACCTCAGAAGAAGCTCCTTCTATTGTTCACTCCAGACCACCTAGGATTGAAAATCATAGCACCAAATGGACAAAAGATCACCCAATTAGGAATGTCATTGGAGATCTAGATCGACCAGTCTCTACACACCATCAATTACAAGAAAGTGCACTCTATTGCTAATTTGATGCATTTCTCTCCGAAGTTGAACCTAAAAATTGGCAACAGGCTATGACTCAATCATCTTGGATTGAAGCCATGCAGGAGGAACTAAATGAATTCCAAAGACTTGAAGTATGGGAATTAGTTCCTCTCCCTGACAAGGTTAACATCCTTACTTTGTTATGGGTTTATAAGGTTAAACTTGATGAGATGGGTGCAGTATTAAAGAATAAGGCTAGATTTGTCGCTAGAGGATATAAACAAGCCTTGGGTATAGACTTTGAAGAATCTTTTGCTCCTGTTGCAAGATTGGAGGCCATTAGACTATTCCTTGCGTATGCTGCTCATATGAACATGATCGTCTATCAAATGGATGTGAAGACGGCATTTTTGAACGGTGAACTAAGGGAAGAAGTCTATGTTAGTCAGCCGGATGGGTTCGTTAGCACGGAGTTTCCTAATCATGTGTACAAGCTTAAGAAGGCTCTCTATGGGTTGAAACAAGCTCCACGCGCGTGGTATGATCTCCTTTCAACATATCTCATCTCGGAAGGCTTCTCCAAAGGCAAGGTGCACCCCACTCTATTCACTCTCAAGGAGGACAACGACATGATTCTGGTACAAATTTATGTTGATGATATAATATTTGTTGCCACTAACATAGAATTGTCAAATCGCTTTGAGAAGATAATGTCCACACGCTTTCAGATGTCAATGATGGGAAAAATTTCATTTTTCTTAGGATTACAAATTTCTCAGAATCCCAGAGGCATCTTTATTAATCAATCCAAATATGCTCTAGAATCTTTAAAGAAATATAACTTTGAAAATTGTGACCCCGTGGACACTCCAATGGTGGATAAATCCAAGTTAGATGAAGATAAGAATGGGATTATTGTCGATCCAAAACTTTACCGTGGGATGATCGGCACCCTTCTATATCTGACTGCCAGCAGGCCTGATTTGCAATTTGCTGTATGCATGTGTGCCCGGTATCAGGCTCGGCCTACCGAAAAGCACCTACATGTTGTTAAAAGGATCTTTCGGTATCTAAAAGGAACACTTCATCGTGGTCTATGGTACCCGAAAGATTCCTCTATTGCTTTAATATCATACGCAGATGCCGATCATGCTGGGTGTCAAGACACGAGGCGTAGCACTTCTGGATCTGTGCAACTCCTTGGAGACAGATTGATCAGTTGGTCTTCAAAAAGGCAGAAAAGCGCTGCAATTTCTAGCACGGAGGCTGAATACATCGCCATGTCCGGTTGTTGTGCTCAAGTCCTTTGGATGAGATCACAATTAACTGACTACGGTTTGGGTTTCAACAAAATCCCGATGTATTATGACAACAAGAGCGCCATTGCCCTTTGCTGCAACTATGTTCAACACTCCAGGGCCAAGCACATAGACATTCGCTACCATTTCATTAAAGAGCAGGTGGAGAACGGAGTGATCGAGCTGTATTTTGTCACTAGTGAGTATCAGCTGGCAGATATGTTCACCAAAGCCTTAGATCGAGGACGAATCGAGTTTTTGATCGACAAGCTTGGCATGAAATCATTCACTCCAGCGACTCTCAAAGAGTTGGCAGAAGAATCAGCTGAATAGTGGTGGTAAACTATTCAGAGTATCCTTTGTTCGTGATCATGTATATTATCGTAAATATATAAACCTCAAAATGAAAATACAAAAATATAAAACCTAGAAAAACCATAAAAAATATAAAACCTAGAAAAACCATTAAAAATATAAAACCTAGAAAAACCAAAAATATTTTTCGTTTTTAAATCGGGCATGTCTTTTAGTATGGTAATATTTACGGCCTTAGAAATGTCGATCAATATTGACACGATGCCATAAATAGAGTCCGTATAAAAGTTGTACATTTTTAAAACATGCCCATTATGGCTTGTAGTTATTTCAGACTGCAACCCGGTTTTCATATTAAAGTCACGTATTTCCTTGGAAAACATTGGCTCACAACGGGAATTAATTTTCTCGGGCATGATTTACAAGCCAAATCATGCAAAGGGATCAAGTTTACTTTACAACATGGTCTAACACGAATTAATGTACGTCTCAGTGCATTAATTTGTTAAAATAAGAGAAATCTTATTGACACCACGAATCAATCTTTTTCAAGATACTAATTGGAAATGCTTTCATCAATATTTTGACTCTTTAAACAATGACAACAGCTCTTTAAATAGAAAACGGGTCATCGTTTAAGGGGGAGAAAATATTAAATTAATATTCGTCATCAAAACGAATTTTCAAAAGTTTTTGTAGAAAATTAATGGCTAAATGGGTTATGAGTAGTCTTGCTTTAGAATACGACTTGTGCTCGTTCAATGTGATAGGCATTGCTTTAAGATCTTGGAGATATGCTAATAGGTTGAGATGCTTAAGTTGCGTGTAGGTTAAGTTGGCGAAATTTAACTATGGTTAGGGTAACTAGAAAAGAAAAGGATTTAGCATCTAAAAAGGATAAGAGTGAAAAGTATAGGGGTCTTAAGTGATTATTTGAGAAAGTTGGAAAATTGACCTAAGTCAAACCATACCCCCCCCCCCCCCCCCGTCTTTCACTATCACTGTTTCTGCTTTATCTTCTCTGCCGCCATTAACACACACACTAAGCTTTTACAAACTCTCGTTTTCATCTCCCAATCCGGTTCATTCGATTTATAAGGTAATAAACATCATTCTTTGATTTAAAATTCGTCTAATTCATCACTATATCCTGCTAAAAGATTTGATAAATCAAATTAAATACAAGTTAGGGTTTGTGTTAAATTAAGGGTCAATTGATTAGGGGTTTTTGATGGGTTTTGCTTGGAATACATTTAGAATGAGTTTAGTTGCTTTAGATTGCCTTTAAACTCACAAACGCGCCTAGATTAATCTTGAATAGGGTGTGTTTTGAAGTTCCGGATGAACATAGCTTGAAAACTTTCGAATGAAGGAAGTTCTGAACGAACTTCCGAATGAAGGAAGTTTCGAACGAACTTCCGAATGAAGGAAGTTCCGGACGAACTTCCGAATGAAGGAAGTTCCGAATGAAGGACTTCCGAATGAAGGAAGTTCCAAATGAAGGACTTCCGAATGAAGGAAGTTCCGAACGAACTTCCGAATGAAGGAAGTTCCAGACGAACTTCCGAATGAAGGAAGTTCCGAATGAAGGACTTCCGAATGAAGGAAGTTCCGAATGAAGGACTTCCGAATGAAAGAAGTTCCGAATGAAGGACTTCCGAATGAAAGAAGTTCCGAATGAAGAACTTCCGAATGAAGAAGTTCCGAATGAAGAAGTTCTGAATGAAGAAGTTCCGAATGAAGAACTTCCGAATGAAGAAGTTCCGAATGAAGAAGTTCCGAATGAAGAAGTTCCGAATGAAGAACTTCCGAATGAAGAAGTTTCGAATGAAGAACTTCCGAATAAAGAAGTTTCGAATGAAGAACTTCCGAATGAATAAGTTCCGAATGAAGGACTTCCGAATGAAGAGTTCCGAATGAAGGAAAGTTCCGGATGAAGAGTTGTTTGACTAATAGTGTTTACCTGTTATAAGTGCTTGTTGAAGTATGTTATATGCTTAGAAGTAATAATGATAAATATCTATATATCTTTGTGCATCAACCTTTCATGTCTTATCGTAAGCAGATACGATGACTAATCCAACAGTACAAGCAATCCAAGACTCTCGAGCAGCCGCAATTGCCGAAGCACGAACACTCAAGTTCATACCAAACAACTACCGGCTGAAGCCAGTTTCAAAATCCACTCACCATGGATTTAAAGTAGCCATAGCAATCCTTGATCAATCTTGTGACAAATCTAACATTTTCAGGTAGTGAAATATTTTCTCGTATAATATTTTGAAACTTATTTTTGTGTTGGTTGAAGAACTCACAATTTACGGATTTAAATTTGGGCTTACGTGCATAATTTGGCGTCTTTTACGACTAAACCAGAAACCTTAGGATTACGTATTTACGTTTTTGAACTTCGTTTTTGATGAGACAATTTTTATTGGATTCGTTTTGTGACGGTGATTCATAATTTATATAAACGTTTTTCGTAAAACGACCCGAGGGCACGCAAATCGAGAAAACTAGAATCGAGAAATACCCGTAAACTAGTGAGATGGGACAAAACACTTTGCCCCACCCCACTAGCTTATATGGGACGGCAATATTGACACCACCACACATAGGTGGCATCAAGTTAACTACTACTTACACAAGTGTAAGCTTGTGCTTACTTGTTAAGCTAACCATTACCACTTACAACAAAACTAGCAACTTCTTTCATTCTTACCATTTCCTTCCATGCAAACCACTCTAAAACTCTCTCAACTCTCATCCTTGTGCCGTCCACTATAAGCTAACAAACACCATCATTGATCTTTTCTAGCCATAAACCACATGTTTACTAGTCCTATTAAGGTGTTCTCTTGAAGCCTTGATCATTTGGTGGCCATATAAACAACTTTGGAGGTGATTTTCTTGTGTCCTAGGGCTGATTTTCCAACCTATGTTCTTGGTGTTTGATGATCTTGGAGTTACTTTTGGTGTTCATCAAGTTCTTGTCTTCCAAAAACAAGATATACTCTTGGTTGGTAAAGAAGATCATCCTCTCTATTTTCTCTTGTTATTTTTGTAAAGATCAAATGTATTTTCTTTCTTGTTGTATATGTATATGATGATAAAAATGTTGTGTGAGGATCAAGTGTTGATAAATATGCTTAAAAAGGTTAATAACCATGAGAAATAATGCTAAAATCATGCTTATTTAGTTGGCTGTATAAAAACAGTATGTAACTAAAACTTGAACTGATAAACTTGCATGGTAGAATCCATTTACAGTAAGTACAAGATGTTATACACATGTGAGAGTTAGCCATGCAATAGAATCATTATAATGAGTGAGATATGATCAAAACAAGATGAGTGTGCTAATATGAAAAAGCTGTTTTGTAGGGACTATTAAGGCTAGATAAACTTAAAATGAGCAGTAGCTATAACTAAGTTAAATGTAGCACATAATATGAAGATCATGCCATCCAAAAATGAGCTTCTAATTCATTGTAGAACTCTAGATATGATAAAAATGGTGAAGATGAAAATAAAAATCAGATTTTGAGAATTAATGTTTATTACTATTATATAAGCACTCAAAATTATATTGTATAAAATGTAAAATTAAAACCCACTAACTTAAGAATTTCATTTATATAAATATGTATAAGGTTTAATAAATGGATAAATTATAAAAATGGTAATGGAATAATATTTATAAGTTATAAAAACTATAAACTTGATTTTTACGACTTTTCGGCTATTACCGTAAAATTAACGTTTTTCGCCAAATAAAACTTAGACGACCAAACCCGTCTAATGTAAAGTTTATAAAAGTTATATACTGATGTATAAGTAACTAAGACAAGTAAAAACCGATAAAACCCGAACTATAAGAATTACGGACATTTACGAGCTAACTAAACCTATTGGACTAATAATTAGACTTAATAAGATAAAAACTTGTAAAAAGAGCTTATTGGGCTTAACCCATTTGGGCCCAACATGAAAAATATATATACTGATCATATAGGTATAAAATGGGTAAAAACAAGTTAAAGAACTTATAAAAGACTTAATGGACTTAAAATAGGTAAAATCGATAAAACTAGTGAACTAGTAAGACATTACCAAAACGTAAACGCTAAAATGAGTAAATGAGGATTTATAAACCCACTTGATCATCATCATATGTACAAAAATCATATATATGTATATTGTTATTTTGATAAAAGTCATTGGACCGAGTCTAAGACCGATTATTATTTATATAGGTTTCTGTGACCGAAGCACGCCCGTAGCTGATAATCCGCCTTTCATTAACAACGTGAGTTCATAGCCTCGCACTCTTTTAAATGTTTTATAAAATGATTTGTAAACCCGCGAGGGAGATAACATGCTAGATTTTTATAAAAATAGAACACAAGTAGTCCCGATTGTATGCTAAATGAGATGGACCCGAATGATGCTATGACCCTATATTCAAGACTAAAAGGATTATTAGTAGTTAGGTTATGTCACTTAAAGTCCCATTAGCATGAATTGTGAACTACCGGGATTTGGTAGACGCTTATGCATTTGATAGTACTATTTGGGGACGATCACCCCAGTTCGCGCCTTGACGGTTGATCCCCGTCGTACCACATTGATTGGTAAGCGAATTTATGTATGAGAAGATTCCATAGCGTGATTTTTGTGACGACACGCTAACTTAGATGGGCAAATTGTTTGTCGGGTTCGCGGCCCGCTGTTTTCACAGTAAGGTAACAATGTCATGCGGCTAATAATAATCCTATAATATACAACGTATGCTATAAGACATAAATAATAAACGATAACGACGCTATTACGATGAATATATTACCTATCATGGTAATATAGAGACTACGGTCTCATGGACGGTTTCAGATGTATGCTTGATTTATATATTGCCTGACTAGCAATATGTGGACTTACTTCCGATATTATACTTGTGTTCTGATTTTAAATGAATGTAAATGATTGTTTTATATAACGGTTTTCATTAAACTCTATGAATTCACTCGGCATTCGCTGGTATGATTTTTGCATGTTTTCTATCTCAGGTGCTTGAAGGTAATCCGGATGGAGATCGACTCTGATGGCCCACACTTAATATTAAAAATGTTCATTCGATCTGTGTTTTGTAAACTTAATGACCTGTATAATTTGGGACCTGTTGTACACTTTTAAACCTTTTTATCGAATGAATGTTTGTTAAACCTTGTACAACCATTTTTATGTGTTGTCTATGATTGGAGTTATTGTGCTATCCCGTAACACTCTGAAAGACCCTTCCGCTGTACCGATACGAAAAATGAGAGTGTTACAGTTTGGTACCAGAGCTCTCGTTATAGAGAACAAAAGATTTTAAAAACCAAGGTTTTGAACAAAACTTTTCAAAATCTTTTGACAATGAACATTTGAGAAAATATTTGAAAAAATCTTTTGACTATAACGGTGCCAGAGATCTCCGACGTTACCAACAAGCCCTATTGAGAAGATATATATTTTGATATATATAATTTAATTTATATATATGTATATATCGTGGTTTCAGTATGTAATTGTTTAAATAGTATGTTATCCTAATACGAGATATATATATATAAATGCAGATTGTCATGGCTGACCCTAATATTCCTATAGAAAACCATGCTATTCCCGAACCTAATGTAGATGATGATCCTTATTTAGACTTAGTAGATTATGATATGGATGATGAGGAGGAACCATTTGAGGATCCTGAGCCCGAGTTAGGACTAGGAGATCAGATTGCCCCTCAGGTTGCTTTGGTAGAGAATGAGATTGATAATGTTGATATAGAGAATGATGATGAGATTGGTTAGATAATGTAGATGATGAGATTGACGACGAGGATGTCGAGGAGGATATAGGTATAGACGATGAGGTTGATGACGATGAGGAAGCTGAGCTTATTTACCCTTATGATGTTCCAGAGGGCGAGCCTTTACCCCCACCAGTTTATTTGTCTGATTCTGAGGTTGAGCTACCTAGGGATGAAATGTCTGAATCGTCTGAATCTGATTCTGAATCAGAGGAGGATGAGGATGACAATGCACCTGATGGTACTGATGGTATTGCTACTCGTAGACGTGTGATAGGAGAGTCGTCTAGTACTCGAGAGGCTACTCATATTGATGGTCTTGCACCATGGGCCTTGAGACGTGATCTAGATGCTTCCCGTGTTAAGAGTAGTATGACAGAGATTGGATTAGGTGTTGTTCAGACTCAAGTTGCTTATTTGGAGTCAAAGAATAAGGTTGGTGAGAAAGAGCGGGAATTGCTTAGTTTGGATTTGACTGATGTAGAGCGTGGTTTGAATGAGGCTTTTAGGAGGTTATCGGTGTTGGAAAGTGGTGAGTTTGCTGAAATGAAGAAAAAGGTGAATTCTATGGAGATTCAGTTGAGTGTAGCTCGTGCGATGCGTGAGAAAGCTGAGAAGGAGTTGAATATATCCGTGGGTTGGAATAGTAGATTTTATGCTGACATGGTTGAAAGAGGAGTGATCCGTAAGCGCCCAGCTGAAGATGTGTCTAGTGATCGTCCGACAAAGATACAGAAGACGATGGATGATGGACGATCTGGCGGTTCTCAGTAGACCAGTCTGTATTTAGTAGTGACCTTTGTATCTTTTGTACTTTTGTAGCTTTGACTGAACCGACTTGTTAGTAGTAGACTTGGTACGAATTTTGAGTGTATATAGTGTTAGAACTTTGATATGGATGTACTAAGACAATACTTTTGTTTCAGATCGAATGAAATATGTATCTTGTCTTGAATTCCATATTGTGCCTTATTTGTATCTTGATTATGAATTCGATCCATATTATATGAATCCTTTGTTGGGTGAATGCTTAATGCTTTGAAATTGTGGAATTATAGAACTATGCCGCCCAAGAAGGCTGTGACTGAGGATGATGTACGTAGGATTATTACGGAGCAAGTTACCGCATCTATGACTGAATTTATGGCAAATACTAGAAATGAAGCTGGCGGTAGTGGAGCTGGCGGTAGTGGAGCTGGCGGTAGTGGAGCTGGCGGTAGTGGAGCTGGCGGTAGTGGAGCTGGCGGTAGTGGAATTGGCGGTACTAATGTGAATGTGAATGCTAATGCTGGAGGAAATGTAGGAGGACTTGGAACTAATGCACCTGAAGTTGGTGGTTGTACTTATGTGACGTTCATGAAGTGTGAACCTCTACCTTTTAATGGAACTGAAGGTGCTGTAGGATTAAGCCAGTGGATTGAGAAGATTGAGTCGGTGTTTCGGATTAGTAAGTGTAAGGAGGAAGATAAGGTGACTTTTGCTATGGCTACTCTTAAAGGTCGTGTGTTGACTTGGTGGAACGGGAGAATTGCTTTCATGGGACTTGATGCTGCTAATGCTACTCCTTGGGCTGAAATTAAGAAGTAGATGACTTTGGAGTTTTGTCCTCGTAGTGTGATTATTAGGTTAGAACAAGAGGCATGCTGGCACTGCTGGAAGTGCCGAAATTGCGGAAAGCTTGGACACAAGGTTGAAAGGTGTAAGAAGGGAACCATTTGCTTCAACTGTAATGAAGAAGGTCATAGGAAATCGGAATGCCCCAAGTTGAAAGCGATTGTACCTGGAAGAAACCCCCAGGGTGGTATCTACCAACTTGGAACAATTGAGGTGAAGAAAGAGGATCCGAATGTCGTTACCGGTACGTTTTTACTCAACAATCATTATGCTGTTGCTTTATTCGATTCGGGTGCCGATAGGAGCTTTGTATCCACTAAATTTAGTGCCCTTATTGATATTGAACCTGTTGAGATAAGTACCAGTTACGAGGTGGAATTGGCTGATGGTAAATTAGTGAAAACTAATAAGCTATTAGAAGGATGCTCTCTAAATCTCTTGAACCATTCCTTTCCGATTGATTTGATGTTGATAGAATTAGGTAGTTTTGATATTATTATTGGTATGGATTGGTTATCGTTGAATAATGCTACTATTTTATGTGGAGAAAAGAAGGTTAAGATTCCTCTTAGGAATAGGACGTTAGTAATTGATGGTAATCGAGGTGAATCCCGTTTGAAAATCGTTTCATGTATTAAAGTCCAAAAGTACATCAGGAACGGTTGTGAGTTATTCTTAGCTCAAGTGACCGGGAATGAGTCTAGGGAGAAACGATTGGAAGATGTACCTATTATTTGTGAATTTCCTGAGGTATTTCCTAAAGATTTACCAGGACTTCCACCGATAAGGCAAGTAGAGTTTCGAATCGATTTAATTCCTGGTGTTGCACCGGTGGCACGTGCGCCTTACCGATTAGCCCCTTCTGAATTAAAGGAGTTATCTGAGCAACTTAAGGAGTTGTCTGATAAAGGTTTTATTCGACCGAGCTCGTCGCCTTGGGGAGCTCCAGTCTTGTTCGTTAAGAAGAAGGATGGATCTTTTCGTATGTGCATTGATTATAGGGAACTGAATAAGTTGACAATTAAAAATCGATATCCTTTACCTAGGATTGATGATTTGTTTGATCAACTGCAAGGATCTAGTGTGTATTCTAAGATAGATTTGCGGTCAGGATATCACCAACTTCACGTCCGTGAAGAAGATATTCCTATAACTGCATTTAGAACTCGTTATGGACACTATGAATTTCAAGTCATGCCATTTGGGTTAACTAACGCACCTGTGGTTTTCATGGATTTAATGAATCGAGTGTGCAAGCCCTACTTGGATAAATTTGTGATTGTGTTTATTGACGATATTCTAATCTATTCTAAGAATGAAGATGAACATAGAGAACATTTAAGGATTGTTTTGAATTTGTTGAAGGATGAAAAGTTGTATGCTAAGTTTTCGAAATGTGATTTCTTGTTAGATTCTGTGCAATTTCTTGGTTATGTGATTAACAAAGATGGAATTCATGTTGATCCTGCAAAGGTTGAAGCTATTAAGAATTGGTCTGC
The DNA here is from genome assembly GCA_025667525.1 of Glebionis coronaria. NCBI lineage: Eukaryota > Viridiplantae > Streptophyta > Magnoliopsida > Asterales > Asteraceae > Glebionis > Glebionis coronaria. Next base: position 405,682,518 of record CM046880.1, read on the forward strand.
ACCGACAACGCCAACGGAAGTGCGACAGTTCTTAGGATTAGCTGGCTATTATAGGCGATTCATTAAAGAATTTTCTTTGATAGCTAAACCCTTGACTAAGCTTACCCAGAAGAATAAACCTTTCGTTTGGGGAAGTGATGAAGATGGAGCATTTCAGACATTGAAGCAAAAATTATGTAGTGCGCCAATTTTATCATTAGCCGACGGGAGTGAGGATTTTGTAGTGTATTGTGATGCATCTCTTAGAGGCTATGGAGCTGTTTTGATGCAGCGAGAGAAAGTGATAGCATATGCTTCTTGGCAATTAAGGAAGAATGAGGAGAATTATACTACTCATGATCTTGAGTTAGGAGCTGTAGTCTTTGCTCTTAGGTTGTGGAGACATTATCTGTATGGCACCAAGTGTACGGTATTCACCGATCACAAAAGCCTACAGTATATTCTCGACCAGAAGGAATTGAACATGAGGCAACGAAGATGGATAGAGTTGTTAAGTGATTATGATTGTGATATAAAATATCACCCAGGAAAAGCCAATGTTGTTGCCGATGCGTTAAGTAGGAAAGATAGAGAGCCTATCAGGGTACGTTCTCTAGTCTTGACCGTGCACAATAATTTGCCTGAGCAAATTAGAAATGCGCAAATAGAAGCTTCTAAGAAGGAAAATTTTGTTAATGAAGGGTTCCGAGGAGAAGGAGATCCTTTAGAGGTTAGAGCTGATGGAGTGAAATGCTTAAGAGGTCGTATGTGGATACCTAAGTTTGGAGGCTTAAGAGACTTGATTATGTTAGAATCCCATAAATCTAAGTATTCCATTCATCCGGGATCTAATAAGATGTACCATGATTTGAAGAAGTTGTACTGGTGGCCGAATATGAAAGCTGACATAGCTATGTATGTTCTGTAATGCTTGACTTGTGCTAGAGTTAAAGCTGAACATCAAAAGCCATCAGGACTACTTCAACAACAAATGATTCCTGAATGGAAGTGGGAGCGAATTACGATGGACTTTATCACCAAGCTTCCTAGAACATCATCTGGAAACAACTCGATTTGGGTCATTATCGATAGACTGACCAAATCAGCACACTTCATTCCGGTTAAAGAGCAGTTCTCACTGGAGAAGCTGACTCGTATATACCTTGAGAATGTTGTATGCAAGCATGGAGTGCCTGTATCGATCATTTCAGATCGAGATCCTAGATTCGCATCGAATTTTTGGAAATCTCTCCAAATATCTTTGGGAACGAATCTCGACATGAGCACTGCTTATCATCCCCAGACTGATGGGCAGAGTGAAAGGACGATACAAACACTAGAAAATATGTTGAGAGCTTGTGTGTTAGATTTTGGTAAGAATTGGGATAAACATTTGCCGTTAGCAGAGTTTTCGTATAACAATAGTTACCATTCTAGTATTAAGGCTGCACTGTTTGAAGCTCTATATGGTAGGAAGTGTAGATCTCTTGTATGTTGGAGTGAAGTTGGGGATACCCAGCTCACGGGACCGGAACTGATCCGGGAGACTACGGAGATGATAGTTCAGATTAAGAATAGGTTGTTGACTGCCCGTAGTAGACAGAAAAGTTACGCGGATGTGCGGCGGAAGTCAATGAAGTTTAAAGTGGGTGACCAAGTAATGTTGAAAGTATCGCCATGGAAAAGCGTTATAAGATTTGGAAAGCGAGGAAAATTGAATCCCCGTTATATTGGACCCTTTAAGATTTTATCTAGAGTAGGTCCGGTGGCTTACAAACTAGAGTTACCCCCAGAACTTCATGGTGTTCACAACACATTCCATGTATCTAATCTGAAGAAATGTCTAGCAGTGAGTGATGAGAAAATTCCGTTAGGTAAGGTTCGAATAGATGGGAAGTTGCATTTTATCGAAGAGCCCGTAGAAGTTATGGACCGTGAGGTAAAGCAACTGAAACAAAGTCGGATACCTATTGTCAAGATCCGATGGAATTCAAAGCATGGACCGGAGTATACTTGGGAACGAGAGGATGAAATGTGGAAGAAATATCCGCACCTCTTCGATTTCAATAAGAAACGGACATCCAAATGAAATGGATCACGAGGACGTTGATCCCTTTTAGGAGGAAAAGCTGTGACAAATCTAACATTTTCAGGTAGTGAAATATTTTCTCGTATAATATTTTGAAACTTATTTTTGTGTTGGTTGACGAACTCACAATTTACGGATTTAAATTTGGGCTTACGTGCATAATTTGGCGTCTTTTACGACTAAACCGGAAACCTTAGGATTACGTATTTACGTTTTTGAACTCCGTTTTTAATGAGACAATTTTTATTGGATTCGTTTTGTGACGGTGATTCATAATTTATAAAAACGTTTTTCGTAAAACGACTCGAGGGCACGCAAATCGAGAAAACTAGAATCGAGAAATACCCGTAAACTAGTGAGATGGGACAAAACACTTTGCCCCACCCCACTAGCTTATATGGGACGGCAATATTGACACCACCACACATAGGTGGCATCAAGTTAACTACTACTTACACAAGTGTAAGCTTGTGCTTACTTGTTAAGCTAACCATTACCACTTACAACAAAACTAGCAACTTCTTTCATTCTTACCATTTCCTTCCATGCAAACTACTCTAAAACTCTCTCAACTCTCATCCTTGTGCCGTCCACTATAAGCTAACAAACACCATCATTGATCTTTTCTAGCCATAAACCACATGTTTACTAGTCCTATTAAGGTGTTCTCTTGAAGCCTTGATCATTTGGTGGCCATATAAACAACTTTGGATGTGATTTGCTTGTGTCCTAGGGCCGATTTTCCAACCTATGTTCTTGGTGTTTGATGATCTTGGAGTTACTTTTGGTGTTCATCAAGTTCTTGTCTTCCAAAAATAAGATATACTCTTGGTTGGTAAAGAAGATCATCCTCTCTATTTTCTCTTGTTATTTTTGTAAAGATCAAATGTATTTTCTTTCTTGTTGTATATGTATATGATGATAAAAATGTTGTGTGAGGATCAAGTGTTGATAAATATGCTTAAAAAGGTTAATAACCATGAGAAATAATGCTAAAATCATGCTTATTTAGTTGGCTGTATAAAAACAGTATGTAACTAAAACTTGAACTAATAAACTTGCATGGTAGAATCCATTTACAGTAAGTACAAGATTTTATACACATGTGAGAGTTAGCCATGCAATAGAATCATTATAATGAGTGAGATATGATCAAAACAAGATGAGTGTGCTAATATGAATAAGCTGTTTTGTAGGGACTATTAAGGCTAGATAAACTTAAAATGAGCAGTAGCTATAACTAAGTTAAATTTAGCACATAATATGAAGATCATGCCATCCAAAAATGAGCTTCTAATTCATTGTAGAACTCTAGATATGATAAAAATAGTGAAGATGAAAATAAAAATCAGATTTTGAGAATTAATGTTTATTACTATTATATAAGCACTCAAAATTATATTGTATAAAATGTAAAATTAAAACCCACTAACTTAAGAATTTCATTTATATAAATATGTATAAGGTTTAATAAATGGATAAATTATAAAAATGGTAATGGAATAATATTTATAAGTTATAAAAACTATAAACTTGATTTTTACGACTTTTCGGCTATTACCGTAAAATTAACGTTTTTCGCCAAATAAAACTTAGACGACCAAACCCGTCTAATGTAAAGTTTATAAAAGTTATATACTGATGTATAAGTAACTAAGACAAGTAAAAACCGATAAAACCCGAACTATAAGAATTACGGACATTTACGAGCTAACTAAACCTATTGGACTAATAATTAGACTTAATAAGATAAAAACTTGTAAAAAGAGCTTATTGGGCTTAACCCATTTGGGCCCAACATGAAAAATATATATACTGATCATATAGGTATAAAATGGGTAAAAACAAGTTAAAGAACTTATAAAAGACTTAATGGACTTAAAATAGGTAAAATCGATAAAACTAGTGAACTAGTAAGACATTACCAAAACGTAAACGCTAAAATGAGTAAATGAGGATTTATAAACCCACTTGATCATCATCATATGTACAAAAATCATATATATGTATATTGTTATTTTGATAAAAGTCATTGGACCGAGTCTAAGACCGATTATTATTTATATAGGTTTCCGTGACCGAAGCACGCCCGTAGCTGATAATCCGCCTTTCATTAACAACGTGAGTTCATAGCCTCGCACTCTTTTAAATGTTTTATAAAATGATTTGTAAACCCGCGAGGGAGATAACATGCTAGATTTTTATAAAAATAGAACACAAGTAGTCCCGATTGTATGCTAAATGAGATGGACCCGAATGATGCTATGACCCTATATTCAAGACTAAAAGGATTATTAGTAGTTAGGTTATGTCACTTAAAGTCCCATTAGCATGAATTGTGAACTACCGGGATTTGGTAGACGCTTATGCATTTGATAGTACTATTTGGGGACGATCACCCTAGTTCGCGCCTTGACGGTTGATCCCCGTCGTACCACATTGATTGGTAAGCGAATTTATGTATGAGAAGATTCCATAGCGTGATTTTTGTAACGACACGCTAACTTAGATGGGCAAATTGTTTGTCGGGTTCGCGGCCCGCTGTTTTCACAGTAAGGTAACAATGTCATGCGGCTAATAATAATCCTATAATATACAACGTATGCTATAAGACATAAATAATAAACGATAACGACGCTATTACGATGAATATATTACCTATCATGGTAATATAGAGACTACGGTCTCATGGACGGTTTCAGATGTATGCTTGATTTATATATTGCCTGACTAGCAATATGTGGACTTACTTCCGATATTATACATGTGTTCTGATTTTAAATGAATGTAAATGATTGTTTTATATAACGGTTTTAATTAAACTCTATGAATTCACTCGACATTCGCTGATATGATTTTTGCATGTTTTCTATCTCAGGTGCTTGAAGGTAATCCGGATGGAGATCGACTCTGATGGCCCACACTTAATATTAAAAATGTTCATTCGATCTGTGTTTTGTAAACTTAATGACCTGTATAATTTGGGACCTGTTGTACACTTTTAAACCTTTTTATCGAATGAATGTTTGTTAAACCTTGTACAACCATTTTTATGTGTTGTCTATGATTGGAGTTATTGTGCTATCCCGTAACACTCTGAAAGACCCTTCCGCTGTACCGATACGAAAAATGAGAGTGTTACAAATCTCATTTCAAGAATGCTTTAAGGAGTACTGCCTCGGTGCCTTATGACTACATGTTTGAGTTCTGGGCTACCAAGGAAATCACTTCAAACAAGATCACATTCACCATCGACAACAAACAGCAGACACTTACTGTATCAGACTTCCGTAAGATATTTGGCATTCGGGATACACCCAAAGGTATGGTATTTTCGAAGGATCCTACCAAAGACGAACTCATGGAGCTGTTCGAGGCTCTTGGATGTCCTGACATACGAGTTGTGTCGGAGTTTACCACTGCTAAAGTAGGTCAACCTTGGAGAGCACTCTTGGGTATTCTCAGTAGATGTCTTACGCCTAAAACAAGTGGGCATGATGCTTTGCGCAGTCCTATTATGAACATCTTCCATGGAATGTATAAAGGCGCAAATGCAGATTATGCTTTATTGTTGTGGGAAGAATTCACCTTTTAACTCTTCCACAACAAGAAGCTGAAGAATAACTTCTTTCCTTACCCTCGATTTATCAAGCTTATCATCAATTATTGTATGAAGAATGATGTTACTATTGATAGGCGTGCAGCAAGTCGCCATCACACTGAAGAGGCTGATCATACTATGGATCTAAGGCATGAAGGACCATCTGGTGGTGTTATTCCTGGTCCTATTCTCGATTACCTGCTGACGGATAGAATTAAAGGTTCTGCTGATTACAAGCTACTGCTGCTAGAAATCAAGAAGCTAAAAGCAAGCCTTCAGACTGGAGAAGACTCGTCTACTACGGTCAAGAGTAAAGGTAAACGCAAGCAACCAGTTGCTTTACCTGAACCCGAAACCAAGAAGAAGAAGACTGAGGTTAAGAAGGGAAAGGGTAAGGCTGATGAGTTAGTTCTACATGACGAAGAAGATGTTGTTGATCCTACTCTTGACAAGGCTGAGAGGAAATTAATGAAGATAGCTATTGAAAGGAGTAGGAAAGATACGGGCGGTAGTGGTTCAGGTGCAAGGATAAATATTGAAGAAGAGTACGAGGAGCCAGAGGATATTGATGAGTCTGGGTCACCTGAACGGTATTCTACTTCGAAGGAGACATCCATCCCTGTTTCAGCAAGTGTTGAAAAGGAGTCCGGTGCTCCTACAATCATGGTACCTACTCAACCTTTAGTAACTCAACCTCCACCAATACAACCCTTACCAACCCGATCGGTCTCAACACCATTCCTTCCACCACCAATAACTCCTATCCTTAGTACTGTGGTCACAACCGAGCCTCTTCAACCAACCCAGAGCAGCTCTGCATCGTCTACAATGGCTGCATTTGTGATGGCAGAAATGTTGGATAAACATACGGATAATCACAAAAGAGAGATGGATGAACTTCGCAAAGAGCTACATAGACGAGCTCAAAGTGAAGAAGCATCTAAGAAAGCCCAAGAAGAGATGCTTGCTAAGTTCGCTGCAGAGATGGAGTTAACACAAAAAGCTCATGCAGAAGAACTAGCTCAGGTTAAGCAGGCTGAGGCTGATAAGCATGTTGCACGTATCACTAGACTTCAAGCGATGAGGGATAAATACAAGGAGCAGAAAGAAGCACTTGAAGCTTCTGTTGAAGAGAGAGTGAAAGAATCCGTTGAATCCATTATGCCTAAACTGCGTGATGAGTTGAAGACACTCGCGGCTGATAACTTGATGATCAAGTCATCCAACCCTTCAGAATCCGCCTACAAAATTACCTATGACTTGACGGATTTTGAACTAAAGAAGATCCTCAAAGCTCGTATGAGGGAACTTGGATCTTTCGATAAATCTAGGATTCGACGGGCTCTCTACAAATCCCTGAATGTCGTTATCATGGAGGATGATAGGTTATTTAAAACGTTTGGAAGTGTGGTACCATACCACATTCTGCCTGAGGAAGAAAGGGAAGAAAGTGAAGAAGAAGAGGGTACTGGTGAAGAAGAAGGTGGAGAAGAAGAAGAAGAAGAAAAGGATGATGACGATGACGATGATAGTGATGATGATGAGGATGATGATGATGATGATGATGGTGATGATGGTGGTGATGGTAATGAGGAGAGTGCTAAGGGGAGCAACGAGGATAGCGGTGAGGATGATGATGGGGGTAAACAGCCTGAAAAGGGGGATAAGGTTGCCAGCTCAAAGAAACCTGCTAAGTCTGGAACCAAGTCTAAGAAAGATGCAGCAGCAAAGGAAAAATCTACTTCCACGGAATCAAGACGATCCAAGTGGCGTCATGATGTGAATGCTACTACGACATCATCAATTCCTGGTACATCTATTGCTGTGTCTATACCTGTTACCACTAACCCTGTTAGTTCTGTTGTTGTTGCTCCTGTGATTGCAGAATCGGTAACTGAACCTGAAGCTGCACAACACTTACCCGTTCTTGACACCACTGAGATGCCTGAATCAGAACCAGCACGTGTTCATATCTCCACTCCTCTACAACAAGAACCACAATCTACTGTTCCTGAATCAAGCACATGGGACTGGGCAGACACGTTGGAGATTGACGAGACTGCACCGCCACAGGCTTGGATCACGGCAGCGACGCAATATGATCCGATCACAGACGCTGACAGAGATGTTTTATATCTCCGTATCCGCAGTCCGATTGACTTATGTGCATTTCTGGCTCATGAGTATAAGACTTCGGTTACTCCGTCTTTGGTGAAGAGAGCGCTCAAGGATAAAAGAATTCGCGCCAAAACCAGGTTAACCCGAATGGAGTTCGAGTATTATGCTGATGAGATCCTGAAAGCTCTGAATACCGTTCAACGGCCAGGTCTTCATGAATCAGAAAGAGATCCACCTCCACTTGATCCTTCTCAAGATAATCAGATTGCTCTCGACTTCTTCGTCACTTATGATATTGAGTATCTTCTGAAGGGTTCATCAAAGTACGCCACCTCCTTGACCTTGCTGAAAGCTGCCAACTAGGGGACAATACCCTGGATCGAGGAAAAGGTAAACCGACTCTGGGTCCCAAGGGTAACTCGTAATTATGATATGTATGCTGTTATGGGTGCATCTCATTGGGACGAACGTGTCCGAAGGGCGTACAGGGGTTGCTGTCTAGCCAATTCAGGAAGCAACGTTAGATCCGATATCCGCATCTCCAGTATCTTAGGGCTGAAAACTGAAGCCAAGAATGGATATTATCATGTGACGGAGATTCATCTGAAAAGGGAGGATGACAGAGAATACAAAATCCAGCAGGGAGATTTTTCTATCATTCGCCTTGAGGATATCGAAGGCATGTTGCTTATGATGACCCGGAATCAACTCACACATATTCCTCGTGAAGACATCATTGCCTTGAATACAGCACTTCGTATGTTCACACGAAGCGTTGTTATCAAGAAACGAGTTGAAGATCTTCAGTTGGGAGTCGAAAGCTACCAAGGGAAGCTTAACCTAACCCGTCTAGTGAACCAAGTGTTACCTCAACATGTCAACAGATGTCCCTATACCGGCATTTCTGTTCCGAATTGCGGGATTTTCTACTTGAACAGTCGAGGGTTAATGAAGTTTATGAGGGTGGGTGAGCTTTATAAGTACAATGATGGGACTCTCCTATTCGTCAGAGGAAAGTTGGAGCATCTTAATTCGGGTGGGACTTTACCAGAGATGACTGAGGATTGGCATCAGGGTTATCGGCAAATGGCGAAGTATGTGATCAAGAAGATTGATCAAAAGCTCCGTGAACGTAGATTGATGAGGAGCTTGGAAAGATTCGTTGGTGGTAGACCATATTTAGTGCACCACAAGCTACTGCAACGATCCATCTAATGGGTCGTACATTTCAGGTCCACTTTATATTGGTTTTCAATTGTGAATATGTATATTTGTGAATATTGTGCTTTTGCGGCTTGATGTAGTGTTAAGGTATGATAATTTTTCAAGAATTTCTCACGAGATTCTAAATCTTTCAAAATATATCATACTAGAGCACTACAACTATCCCTTATTAATTTAAGGGGGAGCATTACCATGTTCTATGGCCAAACATCGATTTCATTTTTTACCCAAAGACCGGTTAATCCATTCAATATCCCAAATATTAATGGTTAACATTTTGGATAAGGGGAGAAAATGGGATTAAGGAGACTTAAATGATACTTGGCAAAAAGATGAAAAAGACTTAACGATTATCCAACTTAATATGTGTAAAGCACGTGTTAAGGGGGAGCGTTTTTTGATGAACAAAACACCTAAGGTGCAAAACTTTTGATTTCAATATCACAAGTACTTTAGGTGATTTTCAATGATTTTTCATGGTGGCTATACTTTCCCAAAACACGCTTAATTCACGACGAATGTGGTGACCAAAGGGTGGTAGGAATAGGTTTAGTCCAATGATTCATCAGAACCGATGGAATCTTCCCAAGGACAATTCCCTAGATAGAATTAGAAGTCCTAGGAAAGTTGGAGAAAGATTGTGAACGTAGCTGAGTACCGACTAATTATTGATGCTAGCACTGGAACAATCACAACAAGGTGCTAGTGATGATGTATTGTAAGTACTGAAGGGGTTGAAGAATGAAAAAGAAATGTAAAGATAAAGGGTGTAAAGAAAGAAGCCCTCCTTACAACTTTAGGCAGAAACCGGGTCAATACATATGCTATTGAGATCATTTTTGTTAATGATTCTCGATATTGAAGAAAGACGTCATGGACCCAGTGATGCAATGCACAACCCTTCCCAGCTAACTCAAATATCTCTCAAAAGGTATTTGTTTTAATCACACGGAGATCAACACGTTATCTATTGGTTTATTCACTCCGAATAGACTGGTATTGAAAAGGTGGCACTCCTCTCCAGCCATCGCTCACTAAATCAAAACGCACAATCGAGTCTAGAGCCAAGAGATCATCAAAAGTCTCATTAGGACACTTTCCATTTATTCCTTGCTTTCTCACACACTGTGAAAAGTAAGAAATTTTCATGAGTCCTACGCAGTATTCCTGTAATATTGCCAGAACATCCGAGTAATACGTAAGTATTACAATGAAGATGGAAATCCTGCTTGAGCCAACATCAAACAAGCTCATGGTAGGTTACACGTGCGGTTCTTTTAGAACCAATCTTGTGAAAAACTGGAAAGAAACAGTGGTTTAATTCTTAATTGAACTTAAACTCGTTCCAGGCCTCTACGCATTATCATATGATCTTGCCAGAACACTCAGAGTGACTCTTTATTGATCACAATGACGAGTGGAAATCCTTCTAGTGTTAACATCAAACAGCACTTGGTAGGTGACGTGCAAGATTCTTTATGAATTGAGCTCGTGATAACTGGAAAGCAACGATGGTGAAAATCTTAATTGAAATTCACTTGTTCCAGGTTTCATGAATTGACGGCTTCAAATCACAAGGATAATTTATCCAATTGATTCACTCTTTATGTTCGCAGTCAGCTTTGGACGGTCGAATAAAGAGAACGGGTTTACCCGCGAAATCCTGTCAGGAAGTTACTTAATTGAAACTATCCGTCACGGGTACGATATCTAATATCGTCCAACGGTCTTCACCGACCGGAGGTAAAATGCTACCGAATTAGAATAAAATGTCAAAGCCATTTTATTCGTGTCGTTGCTGTGTACCTGTTGAAGACGGTGGCGTTGCTGTGTACCTGTTGAAGACGGTGGCGTTGCTGTGTACCAGTTGAAGACGGTAGTGTTGCGGTGTACCTGTAGTAGTCGTTCCCACATGCTTATGTTTTTCTGCATCAAAGTTCAGCAAAATTCAAGAAAGTGCAAGATGAAGTCTTCCGCTGTACCAAACTCTGAAGCTTTCGAGAATTCAACAAAAAGACATAAGTGTGTGGAACATGGAGTCACGAGGAGGCAAGTTTCACAAGAAGGCAAAGATCGCACGTGATTGGCCAAAAGAACAATGCTCTCAAGCCAAAGCCTAAAAGATCAAATCAAAATATTCACAACAAAAAGAAAAGAAGAAAAGACTACGAGCTAAAGAACGAAGACTTAGTATAGTATGCTAGGTTTAGAACTTTGTAACGTGGAGTGACCTCCCTTAGGGGGAGATTGTTAGAAATATGTTTTTACGTATATTAGAAGTATCGGTCACTCCACAATATTATTAATGTTGTAATAGCTCGTAGTTAATAGTTACTTATTTAGTTAAGTAAGAACCGGCCCATGGGCTTGTCATGGGCCGGCCCAAGTCCATTAGTGGCTTGGAAGTATAAATACCCCTTTCCTCCTTGGAAAGGGGTTGGTTGTTGTTCATTTCTAGTTTTCATTCTAATAAAAAGACACATAGTTTCTCTCACTTTCTCTCTCTAGTTTCTCTCTCTAGAAAACATCAACCCACTTCATAGATTCATAGGTTATCAAGATTCTACAGCCCAAATGAGTCTACACCCATCAAAGTGACAAACCCAACCACTGGCAAGACTGTTGACCTTGGCTTAAACGTTGATAGAAAACCTAGTATTAAATATGCATAAATGTATAGAAAATCTAGGTCACCAAAAAGCCAAATTAGTGATAATGGAACAGGTTTCTTTTCTTCTAGACCTAGAGTTATGTTTAGAAAAGCCTGTTATACTTGTGGAAGTTTTTCACATTTAGCCTATAAATGTGTCAATGCTTCAAAGGTCAACGCTGACAAAAAGTCAAACACTGTCAAACCCAAATCTTTTGTCCAGCAAAGTCCACAAGTTGTTAGACCAGCCCCATTCTTTACTAAAGGGTCTAATACTTATGGACAAAGACCTTTTCAGAAGACCAATACATGGTCTAATAGACAATGGGTTCCTGTAGCAAACCCTAGGTTCAACGCTGACAAGGGTAATTTCAGCGTTGACAAGACCAAATCAAACGCTGACAGAAACGTTGCCAGACCAAATAATGGTAAATATTTGCAACCAAAGGGAAAGGGGTCTAAAGCTTCTTCTAGCTTGACATGGAGACCTAAGCAAGATCAAAACCCTAATTCAGATGGGATTTCTATGACATGTAACAGATTTAATTATATTTCAAAGGTCATAACAAAACCAATTGGGGTTAACTGGGTGTTTAATCCAAAAAGGGATGAACAATGGGTTGTCATAAGGACTAAGTCTGTTCTTGTTGAACAACCAAATGAATCCAAGTCTGCTCAAGCTTGGGTTCCTAAAGAAAACTAATCTATTTTCTTTATGTGAAGGGCATTCAAAAGCAGGTTAATGATTATGGCTATTGGGATAGTGGATGCTCTAGGTACATGACTGGGAAGGAAGATTATCTCACAAACTTCACTCCCATTAAGGATGGTGACAAAGTTTACTTTGGAGGCGGATATAGAACTATCACAGGAAAAGGAACTCTTCTCACCAACAATTTGCGTTTTGAAAACGTGTTTCTGGTAAAGGAACTTGACTACAATCTGTTTAGTGTATCACAAGTTTGTGATAACAAAAATAAGGTTCTTTTTACTGATACTGAATGCTTGGTGTTGAGCAAAGATTTTAAAATACCAGATGAGAAATTCATTGATTATAGAACACCTAGGCATAAGGACATTTATAATGTGAATCTTAATGGAATTAGGATGAATAATAATTTGTCATGTCTATATGTTAAGGCTTCAGTTGATGAGAGTAATCTTTGGCACAGGAGACTAGGGCACATTAATTTTAAAAATATAAACAGACTTGTGAGACATGGTTTGGTTGATGGTTTGCCTTAAAAGGGTTTCCACAATGACCACTCTTGTGTTGCATGCCTTAAAGGCAAACAACACAATGTCTCATTTAAGTCTAAACAGGTGCACTCTAGTTCTAAACCACTTCACTTGCTGCATATGGACTTGTTTGGTCCAACTAATATAGAAAGCTTAAATGGTAAATCTTACTGTTTTGTCATCACTGATGATTTTTCTAGATTTACTTGGACTTTCTTTTTAGCTTTGAAAAGTGACACTGCTAATACTTTGATTAACTTTATTACACAAATAGAAAAGAAGTCTGGTAATGAGGTTAAGATACTTAGAAGTGACAATGGTGGCGAGTTTAGAAATAAGTTGTTAGATGATTTTTGTGCCAAGAAAGGGATTACTAGACAGTTTAGTGTAGCTAGAACCCCACAACAAAATGGGGTAACTGAGAGAAAGAATAGAACCCTCATAGAAGCATCCAGGACTATGTTGGCTGATGCTTACTTTCCCATTGCTTTTTGGGCTGAGGCTGTGAATACAGATTGTTATGTTCAGAATAGGGCATTAGTCAACAAGATTCACAACAAAACACCTTATGAGTTACTTTGGGGAAGAAAACCCAATATTGGTTTTCTTAAACCTTTTGGATGTCATGTAGTTGTGCTGGACACTAGTGATGCCTTAGGTAAATTTAGTGCTAAAGGTGATGAAGGCTACTTCATGGGTTATTCAGTGCAGAGTAGAGGATATAGAGTTTACCTTAAGAAAGAAAAACGTATACTTGAAAAAGTACATGTCGGGTTTTTAGAAAGTAAACCTAGTGATCCGGAAAGTGGTCCAAATTGGTTATTTGACTTGGAACCTCTATCTAGGACTTTGAATTATATGCCTATTACTAATCGAAACATTGTGAAGGTAACTTCAAATGTTGTGGAAGAACCAGTTGTTGATGTTTCAGGTAAACAGGTTGATGAAGAGGTTGGATCACAAGCAGACAAATCAGCACCCATACTTGAGTATGTTACCATTCCCATATGGACAGATGCATTTGCTGCTGCTGCTGCTGCTGCTGCTGGAAAGGAAAAAGATGGTCCTCAAGTATCACCAGTTGACAACATGCATGATCTTTCAGGCGCTGACAAAGGAAAATCTGGCGCTGACAAGACAAATTCAGGCGTTGGTGGCTCAAACGCTGACAACCTTGGTCTAGGCGTTGGCAGCTCTTTTGACCATATTTTCTCTTCCAATACTTTTGAACAATGTGAACCTTCAAACAGAAATGGAGAGGTTCATTCAGATGTTGATGAAAGAGAGTCTGAAGAGGATATTGATAACATGGAAGATGAGATTGAGGACAACACACTTATTGAGGGAGGAGTGCTTACTTCTACAATCAAAAGTCACCCTTCTTCTCTAATTATTGGTGATGTGATGTCTCCTGTTCAAACTAGAAGATCTCATCAGAATCTTGGTGGATTTATTGCCAATATTCACAAGAAGGTTGATACCCCTCTTGTTCAAGCATGTTTGTTTGCCTGTTTTCTGTCACAACAGGAACCCAAGAAGATTTTTGATGCTCTCAAAGAACCAAGTTGGGTGGAAGCAATGCAAGATGAGCTTTACCAATTTGCTATCTAGGATGTTTAGGAGTTGGTTGATTGTCTCAGACATGTCAGACCTATTGGGACAAGATGGGTTCTTAGAAACAAAAAGGATGAAAGAGGCATTGTTGTCAGAAGCAAGGCACGTTTAGTGGCTCAAGGATATACACAAGAGGAAGGGATAGACTATGAGGAGGTCTTTGCACCAGTTGCAAGGATTGAGGCTATAAGGATCTTTGTAGCCTATGCTTCCTGCATGGGCTTTATAGTCTATCAAATGGATGTGAAGAGTGCTTTTCTTTATGGCATAATTGTAGAGGAGGTTTATGTAATGCAGCCTCCTGGTTTTGAAGATTCAAAACATCCAGACAAGGTGTATAGAGTCAAGAAAGCTATGTATGGACTTCATCCAGACCCAAGAGCATGGTATGGCACACTGTCCACCTATCTGGTGGAAAATAGATTCAAAAGGGGCACCATAGACCAGACCTTATTTACAAAGAAGACTGGTAAGGATTTCTTACTTGTTTAGGTTTATGTGGATGATATCATCTTTGGCTCTTCAAGTCCAAAGATTATTGAAGACTTTTCCAAGCTTATGACAGACAAGTTCAAGATGAGTGCAATGGGGGGGATGAACTTCTTTCTAGGGTTACAAGTTCAACAGAAAGAAGATGGTATCTTCATCTCTTAAGATAAATATGTAGCAGAAATTTTGAAGAAGTTTGGCTTTTCTCCACATGAGAAAAGGGCTAGCACTCCTATGGATAGAGAACACCCTTGGGGAAAAGTTGGAGATGGAAAAGAAGTGGATGTCAGGCACTATAGATCAATGATTGGTTCATTGATGTATCTCACAACTTCAAGACCTGACATTATGTTTGCTGTGTGTGCATGTGCACGCCATCAAGTGAATCCCAAAGAGTGTCATCTTCGTGTTGTCAAGAGGATCTTTAGATACCTTAGATGTTATCCAGACCTGGGATTATGGTATCTAAAAGATTCACCATTGGAGCTTATTGCATATTCAGACAGTGATTATGGTGGTGACAAGTTTGATAGAAATCCACAACTGGTGGATGTCAGTTTCTTGGGAGTAGATTGATATCTTGGCAATGCAAGAAAGAAATAGTGGGGCCAACTCTACAACTGAAGCATAGTATGTTGCAACAGCTGCTTGTTGTGGAGAAGTCTTATGGATTCAGAACCAGCTGTTGGATTATGGGTATTATTTCATGCATACCAAGATTTTTGTAGACAATAAAAGTACTTTATGCATTATTAAAAATCTTGTACATCACTCTAAAACAAAACACATAGAAATTAGACATCATTTTATAAGAGATTGTTTTGAAAAGGGTTTAATACAACCAGATAGGGTAGACACAGAAGAAAATGTGTCTGATTTATTAACTAAACCTTTTGATACTAGAAGATTTCAATACTTGGTAACAAGTATTGGAATGATCAATCTCACTTAATATGTGTTTTGGGGTCTCATTATAAAAGTATGTACAGGATATGCATTGTTATTGGTCTTTATGTGAAAATAGATTTTCCACTTTATTTGTCTAATGCTGACAAAGGTTATTTTAACGCTGATAAGTGTTATCGTGATATTGTCAGCAACATGTTAGTTTTGTGGTTTTTGATCTAATTGTGTAGGCGTTGTTAGCATTGTACCATTGGATACAGAGTTGCTTATGGATCCTTGGAGCATTATTGGAGCATGTTTCAATTTATGGATGATGGTTGGAATATTAATATTCCTATCTTGACATAAATTTTTATTTCCATGCATCATATTTGGCAACTTATGTATCATAGTTTAAGGGGAGGTTTAGGAACCTTTAGGACTTTTTGGGTATTCTTATAATACTCTTATCACAATTCTAGATTATGTCCACTGGTGAGTATGAGTTAGTTTACTATCTCATGAGGCACTGTAGCATGCAAAGTTGATATACTATGCATGCTGCCAAGACCTTTTAGGCCTAGAATTGGATGTGGTCTGTTGGGAGACTTGGGTATGATTTATATAGGGCTTACCTAGGAGTTACAAGGGATTTTATGAGATAACTTAACTGTTAAGAATTTTGGTTAGCAAGGGACACTAGAGGACTGTTATGTCTATCTTGCATAAGCAAGTGTGCATAATTGGACAGTGCTTGCCGCCCTATAGTAATTTTCAGTTTATAGGTTATCTTCACTAGGATAAATTACTTTGTTAAGGTCCTTTTTCATTTTTATTATTTTTATTTTTGGACGTTGCAGATATATTTCCAAGCGTTGTTGTGACCAATTCAAACGTTGACATGGCTTTTACCAACGTTGACAAGAATATAGCCGTTGGGCGTTGATGGGTTATTTTTGACCGTTGACACTCATTGGGTCCTACCTAGTTGTTATTTTTGACGAAATTTTGGGGCCGTAATTTTGGGAGTTGATAACTTTTAATTAATTCACAAGATAACTTATTTTCTTTTTAATATTTTCATCATTATATTTTGAAAATACTTGCCTCATTTTTGACCAATCACATGTGCCTATCACTCCTATATATTTGGCTCCTACTTTTTAAACAGGGTACTCTCATATTCTTGTCTAACAACTTTTCTCCTATAATTCATCTTTTATAATCTTTCACAAACAGCTTTCTACATCAATGGCGCCTAAGTTTAAACCAAGTAACTTGGTATTGGGATTCAGAAGTCAGCATAATAGGATTGCTTATTTGGAGGCTGATGATGCTTTGTTTCCTCAATACACCCAGATGGTGGCGTATTTGAATGCATCTCCACTTAGGTATGCACTTTCTCATGCTCCTCTCATCCCCGTCACTCATATTAAACAGTTTTGGAACACTGTTAGTTCCTGAACACTTAATAATGTGACTACATTAACAGATATTGTCCATGGGCGTCCTTGGGTGGTTACTAAAGCCTTGGTTCGCCAGGCTTTGCATCTTAATGATGCAGATGGTATAACCACTCTTCCCATTGGTGAAATAGAACAAGGACTCCAAGCTTTGGGTTATCCTTTCCCTGAAGAGGGAACTTTAAACAAATATCATAAACAGGAATTTCCCCCAGCTTGGAAGTACTTAATACATGTCATCCTTCAATGTTTGAGTCCCAAATGTACTGCACATAATGAAATTAACAGATCAATTGCTATTGCGATTGTGTGTATTACAAATGGGCAAAAGTATAATTTTTCTAAACTGATCTTTGATGGCATGTGTAAAAACAAGGGTAATAAGATGACTTTGGCTTACCCAAGATTTTTACAAATGATTTTTGATGAGTAAAGGTACTGCACAAGGGATCATGATGATTTTATGTGATCCCTATGCAAAAGAAAGATATTTTTAGTAAGATGAATTCACCCCCTCACAGAGACTTACCCCATACCCAAGCCATGCTTGCTGTTATTAGAGTAGCACAACCTCAACCTGACCCACAACCATTGCCTGAACCATCACCTTCTCCTCAACACATGGAACTTGACCAAGATTTCTTCAATGCTGACACATTAAATGTTGGCGTTGACACTTCAAATCCAGATTTTGACATCTTTCTACAACAGACCCAACCACCCCTTAACCTTCAAACAACCACCCAATCCACATCATCTTCTACACCCCCTGAATATAGGTTGATAAAACGCCCAAGGACTACTGGAGTGTTCTCCTCTAGTGGTCCTAGCCATGTTGCAGAGAGAACCACTACCACAAGTGTGGTTGGTGATATGGATGAGGCTGAGACTATTGGTACTCGCTTAGATGCAGGCCAAGCTAGTCCTAACATCTTTAAGACCTCATCCATGCCCCATGACTCTACTTTGGGAGGTCAAATACCCATTCTAGAGGAGGGCATATTGGAACCATACACAATGTTGGAATTGACGGATGTCTGCATTAGCTTGTAAAAGCAAAATGCAGACTTGGTACAAACAGTCAGTACACAAGGCCTTGAACTCAAGCAATTGAGGGAGATGATTGTTCTTTTGGAGGATGCTAACAATAGGCGTCGAATGGAGGATTCTTCCAAAGGGGAGGATGAGCAGATACATGTGAGTGATAAAGGCTCACATGATGGAGAATCTTTGGGTGTGGCTGAAGCCCTTACTGAATTGAAGAAGCAACCAGGTTTTGATGCATCTTTGGTTACTTCTACAAATTTGAACTTATACTTTAAAGCAATGATGGAGAAGTTCACAAGAAGCGCTGACAAGAATAAGGTGGGCGTTGACAAGCAGATTTTGGACGCTGACACACCAAGCGCTGACAAGAGGAAGTTGGGCACTGACACACAGGATTTGAACATTGACAGACCTGCAGATATGGTTGATGTATTCCAGTCATCAGCTATCATCAAGGAAGTGTCTTCACATGTACCATCATCATCTTTACCCATAATTGATCCATTGGATAAGGGTAAAGGAATCATGGTAGAAACAGAAGTTCCAAAGGATGCAGCACAAGTAGAGTTTGATTCAAAGTTGGCTGCACAACTTATGGAACAAGAAAAGAAGAAGGTTGGTGAATCACCATTTGTAGTTACTTCTGAAGAACAAGAAGGAAGTGATGATGAAAGTTCAGATTCAAGTGTTATGATAATTGAACAACCAGAAAGACTTGAATATGGTGATGAGTTGGCAAGGGAGAAACTTAGAGAGCTAAAGTTGCAGGTAGATTATGATATGCCAGAAGTTGCTCAGATGTACCTTGCTTGGGAAGATAAGGTTATGGAGAATCCAGATATGACAATTTCAGATCAAATTTGGGGATTGGAGATTCTTCTAATAGTTCAAAGAGATTGCAAGGTAATTCTGAAGCATAAGGCTAGCAATGTTTTCTCACTGTTGAAGAGAGATAGGAGGGAGCTTTCTTACATGTTGCTCAGATGTCATCAAACAGGATGGACCTTTCAGAAATTGTAGGGATTATCTTTTGAAGAATTGGAGTATAAGGCTTATCCCATTTGGGCAACAGTGCAGGAAATGAATACTATCGGACTTCTCTCAGATGAAAGGAGAGAAGAACTTGCAGAAGAGATGGAGATTCAAAAGGCAATGATTGTTCCAAGGCCTTTGAAGAAGGGAGTTCCACTTGACTTTCCTAAAGATTTAAATAAAGTGACTCCCAGTGAAGCTGTTATAAGAAGGAGCATTAAGCTCTCACCTATGGAAGCTTCAGATATGGTACAAGTGTTACCTCTTGATGCCAGAAACCCTATCATTAGCTATGAAGAAGATGCAAGTGGGTTTTAGATGATTGGCAGATATGGGAAAGAGGTACACACATTTACTACTCTTATGTCTCTCTTTGCAAGTATGGATAGGGAGGATTTGGCAGACCTTTGGAAGTTGTTGATGGCCAAGTATGAGACTGAAGCACCTACTTCAGTCAATGGAATAAAGCTTTGGTCAACATTCAAGAGAATGTGTGCACCAGAAGAAGAAGATCCTGTTTGGAAGGATCTTGAGGATGATATCGGTGGACTTCAATGGCGTTTGTATTCAGCTGTTGGTGTGTATTATTTGAGTTCTATAAAGTTTTCTGAGTATCTTCTTGTGGATGCTGAGTATCCCTTGTCCAAAGAAGTTTTAGAAAAGATGAAGACAACACAGCTGGAGATTGACTATTCAAGTGACGTGGCCAAAGATTTGATTGGGCATGTTTATTACCAATATGATAAGATTTGTAAGAATCCTCCTAGTTCTTAGTTTTTATTCAGAAACTTGATTACTAGAGTAGATATCAAGTTTAGGGGATGATTGTTGGGAATAAAATGTAGCCAGTACACTTGGATACTGACATGAGTAATCGGGACGTTGATAAGAAGAAAACAAGCGTTGACAGAACAAGCGTTGACAGGAAGATGTCAAGCGTTGATAGGATGAAGTCAAGCACTGATATAAGACTTAGTCTACACGTATTTTGTTTCTAGTTTGTTTCTAGTAAAGATATGATCAACAATGTATTTTCTATGTTTATCTTTACCTAGAATAGCTGATACGTAAACTCTTGTACAAGGCTTCTTATTCTATAAAAGGAGACCTTTAGGTTTTGTTTCATATAAGTTTTCATACGTTTAACACTTTCATTGTACGCAAGTTTGTTCTAATCAATCAAGTGAAAGTTTGTTTTACATTGTTTGTGTGTTCTTGTTTGAGTATTAATTGCGCATAATACTTAAATTGTTTTTATACACAACAAAGTTTATCTACGTGTTTAACTTGATTTAATCTCGTTTACACAAGATAAATCGATCTAAGTTTGGGATCAACACCTATGTCTAGTCGCGGTATCATGAGCTTAGTGCAATTGAATCATCATATTATTCAAACTTACGAGCTAATAACAACGTAGCTCAGAAAAAGGATCTTGTATTCAAACTAATTTTTAAAACCCATGAATTCACTCAACCTTTGTGTTGACTTTAAGCATATATTTCAGATAAATGGTGACTGATAACATGGAGTAGCACAAGCATGGCTTGAAGAGGCACAAGACTGAAATTATTCTAGATTTTGGGAACCTCATATCGTAAAACTATGATTTTTCAATGAAATATAAAGAAAGTTGATTTCATCACCCTTTTGAGTTGTTTTCTATTATTATGACTTGTGTTCTATGAAGTAATACCCCAGATCACTGTTCCGCTACGTAAAGGTAAAATGGGGGTGTTACAGAATTGAACGAATTCAATCTTTTCTTAGTATCACAAATGTGTGATAAAAAGAACAAGATACTTTTCATAGA
Source organism: Glebionis coronaria (assembly GCA_025667525.1). Lineage (NCBI taxonomy): Eukaryota > Viridiplantae > Streptophyta > Magnoliopsida > Asterales > Asteraceae > Glebionis > Glebionis coronaria. The sequence goes on from CM046880.1 coordinate 405,703,761, forward strand.
TACAGACTACTTGGTGCTCTCTAAAGATTTTGAGATGCCTAAGGAATCTCAAATACTGCTCAAGGTACCCAAGCAAGAGAATATGTATACCTTTAATATTCATACTATTATTCCAACATGTGGTATTATATGTTTGTTAGCTAAAGCTTCTAATGATGAGTCTAATGTATGGCATAGAAGGTTAGGTCATGTGAACTTTAAGAACCTAAACAAACTTGTTAAGGGAAATTTGGTTAGAGGGTTACCCACCAAATCTTTTCAAAATGATCTCACATGTACTGCTTGTCAAAAAGGTAAACAACATAGAACCTCTTGTAAGACCAAGACTATCAATTCAGTGACTAAGCCTTTGCAACTATTACATATGGATTTGTTTGGTCTAGTTTCTGTTAGGAGTATTAGTCACAAGACCTTTTGCCTAGTTATAACTGATGATTATAGTAGATTCAGTTAGGTTTTCTTTTTGTTGCATAAGAATGAAATCAATGAATTACTTAAAGAATTGTCACCTTAGTTGAGAAGCAATTCACTAAACGAGTCTTATTCATTAGGACAGATAATGAAGCAAAATTTAAGAATGTTGAGTTTGATGAATTTTGTAGGTCTAATGGAATTAAGAGACAATTTAGTAATCCTAGGACTCCACAACAAAATGGAGTAGTTGAGAGGAAAAATAGGACACTAATTGAGGCTACTAGGACTATGCTGGCTGATTCCCTTTTGCCAAATACCTTTTGGGTAGAAGCAATCAATACTACATGTTATGTGCTTAATAGAGTTTTGGTAACTAAGCCTCATAACAAAACACCTTATGAACTTTTGACTGGCATTAAACCAACCATAAGTCACTTAAGACCTTTTGGGTGTCATGTTTCTATACTAAACACTCTTGATCAGTTGGGTAAGTTTGATGGAAAGCCTGATTCAGGATATCCAGTAGGATACTCTTTGCAAAGTAGGGCATATAGGGTCTTTAATTTGACATCAGGTAGGGGTGACGAAAATGCCCATGCCAACTTCTTAGAGAATAATCCAATGTCCCAGGAATAGGTTATGCTTGGATGTTTAATTTGGATTATCTAACTAACTCCATGAATTACTATTTTGTACAACAAGACTGTCAAACTAACAATGCATGTAAAGATACAAGTACAACAAACACATGTACTCAAAAATGGAGTCCTTCTTCATTAAACACTCAAGATGATGATGATGATGCTCATATCTATGTACTACATCTACCTATTGTCTCACCTACATTTGTTAGCCCATAATAGAAGCAACCGATGATACCAAATGATGATCAAACCTCACATGATGAACTTCAGAGGCTTATGGATCAAGAAAAGAATGCTACAACAAATGCTAAGCACTTAAGAGAAGAACCATTAGAATCACAAAGCTCAGCAGTACATTTGTAAACCAATGGTACTTCGTCTATAAGTAGTGCTGACACAAATTCTGCAAAGACTGTTGATTCACTAGAAGACATTCTTCAAGCTATGGATAATGAAGATGCTTATACTAGTCCAAAGGAAGGAATATTCTCAAGTGCTTCCTATGATGAGCAGGGTGTAGTTACTTATTTTAATAATTTGGAAACTGAGATACCAGTTAGTCTTATTCCCACTCATATAGTCAGCAACCATCATCTTATAGCTCAAATCATTGGAGACCCAAAGTCTGTTGTGCAAACTAGGAGACAAGTTAAAGCTAGTGCTAAAACGCATGCACTTGTGAGTTATGTTAAGCAACAACAGAGAACAAATCATAAAGATACTTAACATTGTTTGTTTGCTTTTTTCTTATCATAAGTAGAACCTACGAATATTTCTCAAGCTCTTGATGAAGAAAGTTGGGTGGATACCATGCAAGAAAAACTTATGCAATTTGAACTACAAAAGGTTTGGATTCTTGTGGATCCCTATTTTGGAAAAAGAGTAATTGGTACTAGATGGGTTTTCAGAAACAAAAAGGATGAAAGAGGTGTTGTTGTGAGGAACAAAGCTAGACTTGTTGCTCAAGGCTATAGACAGGAAGAATGGATAGACTATAATGAGGTTTTTGCACCAGTGGCAAGGATAGATTCTGTTAGGTTATTTTTGGCCTTTTCATCATATATGGGATTTATAGTCTATCAAATGGATGTGAAAAGTGCTTTTCTTTATGACACTATTTCTGAGGAGGTATATGTTTCACAACCTCCAGGGTTTGTGGATTCTAAGTTCCCCAACAGAGTCTACAAAGTTATTAAAGCTCTTTATGGTCTTCATCAAGCTCCCAAGGGGTTGGTATGCAACTCTTTCGGATTTTCTTTTAGAAGATGGATATAGGAGAGGGACCATTGATAAGACTCTTTTCATCAAGAAGAATGCTAAGGACGTTATCTTAGTCCAAGTATATGTAGATGACATTATTTTTGGCTCAACCAAGAAGTCATGGTGCGAAGAGTTTGAAGCTTTAATGAAAGAAAGGTTTGAAATGAGTTATATGGGAGAACTTACTTTCTTTTTAGGACTTCAAGTCAAACAAAGTAAAGATGGAATATTTATCAGTCAAGATAAGTATGTTGTTGAAATCTTGAAGAAATTTTCAAGTATGGATACAAGGAGTACAAGTACACCTTTTGAAGCTAAGAAGTCTTTGTCAAAGGATGAATATGATGCAGATGTGGATCTTCACCTATATAGATCAATCATTGGGTCATTGATGTATCTTACTGCTTCTAGGATGGATATAATGTTTGTTGTGTGTGCTTGTTCTAGGTTTCAAGTCAATCCAAAAGTTTCACATCTGCATGCTGTGAAAAGGATTTTCAAGTATCTCAAAGGACATCCTAATTTAGGTTTATGGTATCCCAGAGATTCTACTTTTGATTTGGAAGCTTACTCAGATAGTGATTATGCTGGAGCTAATCATGATAGGAAATCCACAACAGGAGGTTGTCAGCTCCTAGACAGAAGACTCATATCTTGGTAGTGTAAAAAGCAAACTATTGTTACTACTTCTAAAACTGAAGCTGAATATGTATCTGCTGCTCAATGATGTGGACAAGTACTTTGGATTCAAAATCAGCTGTTAGACTATTGATGAGACTGCAATTATACATAGTCTCATCGTCCAAAACGGGCTTAAAACGATAAAAATATCATAAAAAGTGCCATATATATGCTTGTGTTTGTTCAATGTGTATTTTAGGTACGGATATCAAGAAAATGACAAAAGATCACAAGAATCAATCAAAAACGAACATGGGAAATGAAGCCACACAATGAACCGGACCCGAGTGTTGATTTTTCAAAAATACCCTTGAAGTTTGATGTTTTGTCACATTTGGTCCCTCGTCTTTGAAAAATTTTCAAGAATAGTCCTTGAAGAAACCAAATTATACAAGTGTGGCCCTTGGAGATTGATGACATGATATATTCAGCCCTTCAAGATTGGTCAAATTACATCTTAAGTCCCTATAAGAAGTTTCTAAAATCCTTGTGCCACAAATGACAAGTGAATGAAACTTGTTTCAAAAGGAATTTGCATACGAACTAGCCAGACTTTGTTTAAACTTTTTGGGAACATGGGGGTAAAACCTGCCAAATACTAAACCCATTCCACCAATACCTCATCACCACGTCACCCTACCCCACTAACCCAAGATTAATACTAATTTATTTATATAAATCCTGGCGGTAAACATATCATTATACCCAAACAAAATCAAACCACCACTTGCTGCCCCCATCAACCCTAAGTCTTGCCAGTCTTGGTTTTAACTCAAGTCAAAGGGTAAAAACAAATTACCAAGACCATTGAGCAATTCACACATCAACCTTCACACCCATGTGTTCACTTTACATCCGGCTAGCTCATGGTACCACTTGGTCAATCCTATGTCACGTTGGAGGGTGAAGACAAAGAGGTGGCAGAATATGAACGACCAAGATTATGTGGCGTGTTCTACACATCAATTATAGGGTCAAGATCAACTATGAAGCCTGCTACAACACATGGGACAGTCACATGAGTGCCAAGAACATGCTAGAACGAGATTCAAATATGGCATCTTTACAAGCATATGCCAGATTCTCCAAAGGGTAATTTAGGTAGTTTAATTCAGATTAGGGTTTGTGTAATAGAACTCCTCACTTGTATAAATAATAGTAGCAGATAGTTAGTAGTTTTTTGTTCCAATTTTTATGAAATTTTTGTAATAGACGAATTTTTATATCAATTGAGTTCCATTTTAATTTTTTTTGCAAGTCTTTAAATTTCTAGTCACTTAAATACTGTCATTTACTTTTCCTGCAAAAATTCTCATAATTCCAAGTCCTATTTATCATAAACAAATCTTTGTTTTTGAGGTTACTGTAGAAAAAGCTATTACCTCAACTTATTGACAACAAGTTGAGTTAGTAGGCTTATAGGTTGGTTACTTTGTTGGTTTCTACTGTTGAAGAATCTGGTTGAGTATAGGAGGCTTATTTCATTTTTGTTTAAGACGTTTGAAGATATTTCCATTTGTTCTCTTTGCTTATTCGAGGATAAGCTGCATATAAGCTCTAACAAGCTTAGGCGATAGTTGAGGGATAGAAAGGGTGAATAGAGGTTACGAGTTAGTGTGTCAGAAGTTTGACAAGCTTTGGTCCCAATTGTGAGACTTCTTCTTCCTTTTTTTTTACTTTTCCTGCTCATGTTCTTATTTGCTTATTTTTTTCTTGTTTATCTATTGTTTGCTTATTTTTCACTTTGGATATCAATTAGTTACTGCTTGTTTGTTTTAATCATGCTTGTCGTTTTGTTAATTTTCATTATCTGTTGAAAAACTAGTGTTTGGTTGTGTTCGACATCTTCAGTTAAGAGGGCCTTTAGGGCTTTAGGTTTTGAGGTTTTGTAAGGCGTCAGTTATCTGTTTGCTTAAGTTTTATGTTGTAAGGGGGGCATAAGGTTAAGTTTCTACCAAGTCGCCAAAGACTTGCCCTTTGTTTGCTGTATGACCAAAAAAGGAGTGATTGTTTGCTTTTGGTTAAACCCGTTATATACTTAATTGAATATCTGTGGTCATACTGCTTATTGTATCGTTGTGTGGTGTGCTTTATTTTTAGTATCTTGTGTTTCGATATTTGTTGTTCGTGTTCCCTGCACCCAAGCAACCCAGCAAAACCATACGAGGCCTGATGTGCAAACATCATTTTAAATTGTGGCACGATTCGTGTTTGTCTTCATTTTATAGTTGTGATTTAATAAGTGTGAAAACACTTATCCTTTTACCACTTAATTACAATAATAAACAGGCCAAAACGTGTATTTTATGTCGTAAATGTCAGAATTATGCGTGGTTTGTGTTTTTGTTGTGATTTAGGACGAAAATGTGAAAAGGGGAGAAAACACGGGCTTTTATCGAAGAAAAAGACAAAAGACGAAGTCGAAAGATCAAGAGTGCTAAAAGAACGGAAGTCCAAGGCCAATTCTGAAGATTTATCGAAGAAAAAGTCTAAAGACGGAAGTTTAATAAAAAGCCGAAGAACTCAAGTCTAAATTAATGAAGAAATTACAAGACGAGTTTATTAATCCCGAGACAAAGTCGAAAAAGTCGAAGAAATTAGAAGACGAGAAGTCGAGAAAGAAAGAAGAATGAACCAACACATGCTTAGTTTTCCTAACCACTATAAATAGACTCCTAATGTGTTATTAGGAGTTGTTAGCTATTTTTGACAAACTTAACTCTCCACCATTTTCATACTTGCACATTTAATTTTCATGTCATTTTACTTTAATTGTCACTTTAATTACCTTGTCTTGCACCTTTAATTCCAAGTAAGTGTTTTTAATTTTGTTGTTTAATCTTTTCTTTAATCAAGTGTTTATTAATCTCTCATCCTACCTTTCTTGTTTTGCTTAATCTTTATGTTTTTTATCTTATTGTCATGCTTATTTGATTACTTGTTAAGTTTTTATGTCATTGATTGTGTTTGCTTATTGATTTTATAGCTTATTGTGTATTTCTTAAATTTGATTAAGTGCTTATTAGTTAATTTTTATAAAAAGTTGATTTTAAACATTTTTATTATTTAGTGTTTTCAAAAGTTTTTAAATTTTGGCTTAATAGCTTTTTCTTAAAAGTGTTTTGGTTAAGTTTTAAGTCTAGTGCTTATTGATTTTTGGCTTATTCCTAGCTTTTTAGTACTTTCTTTTTGATCCGGATCTAATAACCTTCATATTGTGTTTTCCGGATAAAGGGGTTAAAACCCTCTTATTCCGGATTAGGGAATTAAAGCCTTTTTCCGGATAAGGGTGTTGAGGATTGTGTTTTCCGGATAACGAGTGAGAATTCACTTTCTGGATAAGTAATTGGAACAACATTCCGGATAAGCGTAATAACGCGTTTTCCGGATAAGATCTAGAAATAGGTTTTCCGGATAGTGTCTTTGTAACGTATTCCGGATAAGAGTTTCACGCGTTTATTCCGGATAAGGATTTGTGCTCGGATTTCGGATAAGACGACTAACACGTTTTCCGGATAAGAACTTTAGTGTTTTCCGGATAAGGGGTTGGACTTGTATTCTGGATAAGACGTAGAAGGTCTTTTCCGGATAAGATAGTTAAGACAGATTGCGGATAAGGGTTTTTAGGTGTTTTTCCGGATAACGATTTAACGTGGATTCCGGATAAGAGTATTTTACGGATTCCGGATTAGTGACAGAATCTAGATTCCGGATAAGACTTTTTGAAGGAGTTTTGCGGATAAGCTAATAGGTTTGTTTAGTTTGTATTCCGGATTAGGCTTATTTCGTTTTCCGGATAGTGACAGATTTGGATTCCGGATAAGGCTAGTTTGGGTTAATTTTCGCACTTAAGTTTTTCTAGATAGTTTTAGTTATCGCTTTTCACGCCCTTTTCCTTAGTCGCATTTTTAGTATGCTTGCCTTTAGTTTTATTTTAATTTTGCACAGTTTAAGCCTTGCCTTAGTTTATTTTTAGTTGCGTTTTAAGTCTTCGTTATCTATTTTTATTGCTTTAAATTCTCGTCATTTACCTTTCAATTAATCTTAGCTTTATTTACTTTGCCTTTACTTTTAAGTTTCGCACTTTTATTTTTCAAACAACGACAAATATTTTTCTTAACCAAAAACAATTGAGTCACACTTTGAACCGGAAATCAATTCGATTAGACATACGACAAAGAACTTTTTAACTGAGTAAAATCCTAGTATTAAATGGCGCCGCTGCCGGCTCTTTTCGTTAAGATTAACGGTTTTCTGTGAGAGACGCGTTGAATTTTGGGATCCGTTCACTTGTGAACGTTATTTTTCTTGTTTAAAAATTGTTAAAAATCCATAAAAATAAAAATAAAAATTCAAAAAAATACAAAAATATTAAAAAACGTATAAAAAGCATTTCTTTTTCAAAGTTTTGCACCAAAAAGATTTTATTTTTCTAAGTGTACATATATTCTCTTTGTGTTTGGTATCTTTTTCTTTTGCTTTTGCAGGTGTATGCGTACTAGATCTTCAACTTATCCAGAGCCCGAGACTCGTGAAGATTTAGCTATGGCAGGTGTGAACAACAACAATAACCCACCGCACCTCAACAATAACAACAACAATGTTCCCCCACCCGATCTTCGGACAATGGAGGAGCTTTGTCAACCAACAATGTATGGACGAGGAGGACCGATTGCGCCGATGCAAATCACGGCTCCGGAGTTTTCGTTGAAGCATCACATGATCCAACAAGTGCAAACTAATCCATTCCGCGGAATACCGGATGATGATGCCAACAAGCACCTCGACAAATTCATTACTATTACTCAAAGCATGAAGTTGCCCGGTGTTACTATGGATGTCCTTCGCCTTCAACTCTTTCCACATACTTTATCACACTACGCCGAAAAATGGTTTGATCGTCTCCCAAAGAATTCCATTCATACTTGGGACGACATGACTCAACGATTTTTATCGCGCTACTTTCCACCATCCATGGTTACTAGCCTTCGAAATCAAATCAACGGTTTCATGCAAGAACCCGATGAATCTCTCTTTGATGCTTGGGAAAAATATAATGTTTTGATCGATCGATGTCCAAACCACAATATGCTCCCTGTTACCTTAATTGATACTTTCTACAACGGTTTGACTTTTCGTGATTGTGATACGATTAATGCAGCCGCCGGTGGCACATTTATGAAAAGAAGACCCGAGGAGTGTAGAGGGCTTATTGAGAACATGACTACTCATCACAAAAATCGGGATTCCTCCGCTTCTTCAAGGAACAACCCGATAGTCAATGTTTCTTCTACTTCAGCAAACCCCGATATGACCGAATTCACCCGCATGATGGCCGAAATGAACAAAAATATCTTGCTCATCGCTACAAACCAACAACAACAAGTTAAAGCTGTAGCAATTTCTTGTGAGACATGCGGAGGTCCTCACTCATACACTGATTGTCCTTCTACTCAAGGCAATCCGGAAAACGTGTATGCGGCTTATGGTAACTATTCACCGTAAAATTACCAAGCCCGACCTCAAGGGGATTGAAATTTGCTAAGTTACCGGTCGAACGACTATCTTTCACCCGGTTTTTCTCCTCAAAACCACAACCCCAATAATAATTACAATAGAAGCAACCAAATCCCACCTCGAGCTTCTAATCCTTATCACCCACCCGCTCAACAAGCCCCACCCATTAATCAAGATGTTGAAGCTTTAATGAGAACCCAAGGAGAGCAAATCAAGAATCTACAAAGCCAAATTATCAATTTGAAAGGGAATATCACTAAGCAAGGGAATGACATTAGATCCGAGCTTCGAAATGATATACAAACCTCCTTCAGCACTCAAACGAATGATTTGAAGAATATGCTGGCTAGTTTCTTACCAACCACTCAACCCTCTACTTTGGGCTCTCTACCTTCAAACACCGTCACCAACCCGAGAGCGAATGTGAGTGCTATTACTACCCGTAGTGGAGCAACTTTAGTCGGACCATCCATCCCTCCCCCAGTTACTCCATCTACACCTCCTCCACCACCATTTATCCCTCCTACTCCCACGCCTAGTATTAGTTCTCCATTACCGTCTCCACCTCTTACTGACGTACCAAAGAAGAAGAACCCTTCACCAACCCCGCCTTCCACCTTTAAACCTTCAACATCTCAACCTCTACCTGCTACACCTACACCTTCCACCTATAAACCGAATATTCCTTATCCTTCTCGCTTGGACAAGCCTAACTTGCAAACCAAGGATGACATTCAAGTGTCGAACTATTTGAAGATGATCTCTTAATTGAATTTCAACATTAGCCTTGTTGAAGCACTTTTCCACATGCCAAAATTTGTCAAAGCATTCAAGGAATTGCTTAATAAGAAGGAAAAGCTGGTTGAGCTTGTCAACACACGCTTAAATGAAAACTGTTCTGTAGTTATTCTTAAAGAACTTCTGGAGAAACTTGGAGATCCCGGTCGTTTTGTGTTCCTTGCATTTTTAACAAAACCGAAGAATTTACTGCCCTAGCTGATCTTGGAGCAAGTATTAATTTGATGCCTTTGAGTGTTTGGACGGCACTATCATTACCCGACCTTACACCAACAAAGATGACTCTTGAGCTTGCAAATCGCACTCTTGCTTACCCTGTTGGTATTGCCGAAGATGTGTTCATTAAAGTTGGCACCTTCACTTTTTCGGTCTACTTTGTTGTTGTTGATTATGAAATGGACCCTCGTATTCCGTTAATACTTGTTCGGCCATTCTTGAGAACCGGAAAAGCTTTAGTTGATGTTGCCGAAGGTGAGTTAGTTTTAAGGGTCGGGAATGAACAACAAGTGTTCAAAATGGGGAAGATCACAAACAAAACCTATGGAAGAGAATCATTAAATATGATTAATGTGCTTGATGATTTTGTCATCTACAACAATCCACTATTCGATTCTTGCTATGATAATCCACTGTTCTAAGATGATGTGGATGATTCTCTATCCAATTATGATCCTCCACCAATTTATGATTCTCCACCGATCTTTGATGCTTATGATGACGATTCTAGTTCCAATGGAGATGATTATGATGACTTTACTTCTGAGTATCCAGACATGCCCATTTATGATGATTTTGATGAGGTCGATACTCTCTTGAGTGGTTCTTCACATAATGAAGATCCTCCGCCAACAACACTTGATCCTACTTTGGATGACTACTCATTTGAGGAAGACTTTGCTACTTTTCTCAACACTTACTTCCCAAATGAGAGTGATGCTCCTCCTTTAGACTTTGATGATTATGGTCTTTATCCTTCTTTGGATATGAAGAAACCCGCTTCAAAGGAGAAGAAACCGGACGACACCAACATCCGCAGTTCTTATGTTTTGACACCTCTCTATCCACCTTCGTCGGATGAGATTGTGCGATTTATAAGCGGATCCTCTTCAAATTCTGTTGAGCCAGAGTGTTATTTTCCCCTAAAGGAAAAGGTGTTCGACCCCGGTATTGAAATTTTCAAGCCGTCTCAGTAACCATCTGATGAAATAAAAGGAAAAATCTTTGGAACTTATGGAGATATGCTTGCACTTCACCCTTGCTACCACCGTGCTCCATCTTTGCTTAGGGAACCTTGCCTACTCTTCTTTGGCTTGCCTTGTTCGCCTTAAGCTTGTGTTATTTGATGGACAAAAACCATGTCTTTGATCCCGGTGGATGTGTTTCAAGCTTCTTCCTATGCTAATCAAGGTCGAGTCAGGCTCACGACTCGGTTAACAAAAACAAGCGCTTCTCGGGAGGCAACACGCTGTATCTATCTTTTTTTTCTTGTTTTTATACTAAGTGTAGGGGAGACCCTAGTATGTTGTTTGTTGTCTTCTTTCTAATCATGTACAGGGATTCGAGCTCTCAAAGATCCATTCTTGATGAATTTTGACGACCCGTGATTCCGTGTACCCGTCTTCCCGGTTTTATCCTAAACTCTTTTGATTTTTTATTTTATATTATTCAATATTAAAATAGGAATCACTTTAGTTGTCCTTTCCCTAGCAAGATTTAAACAACGTGCACAATGTCCTAAGTGTAGGGGAGTTTACTCCCACATGCTTAAACATTGAGGACAATGTTTATATTAAGTGTAGGGGGGCTTCTATCGAAGTTAAGTGGTCTTTTCCTTGTATTTATCCTCATTTTAACCAGAAAATTGATTTTTCGACATTTTTCAAAATTTTTGATCTATTTTGGCCTATTAGTATAGCTGTATTTTCCTCTATTTTAGTTATTTTATTTCATTGCTAGAATAAATTTTAATAAAGTGGTTTTAATTTTCAAACGTTGTGAATCTTTTGACTCAACCCGAGTTTACTTATCTAAGTTTACTCTAGCTAGTATCCTTAACGTGTTTAAGTCAATTTTTGCTAGGCTTTTATATAGGGAGCTTTAAAACGCGAAAGTCTTAACTCTCACGGGTTAAGAACAAGAACTTTTTGCAAGTTCCTATAATTGATCCTAGAGAGTCGTTTATCAAGGGAACTTTAAAATGCGAATTTTAAACTTGAAAAAGTCTAAGAATTTGAAAGATCCTATAGATGACTCGAAAACCCAAAACTTTGATTTAATTGGCTAAGCATCCACGAGTCTCATTCCTTGAGATTTTAAACTGTAGAGGACGAGAGATGATAGAGTCAATTATAACTTTGGTATTCTTTCGTGAATTTATGTGAGTTGATTATAAGCCTATTCTCCCATCGTTTGTTAATAAATTTATCTGCAATAAGTAAGGTCGTGCGATTTGAAAAGTTACTTAGCTTCTAGCCCAAGATCGTTTAAAAGTTGCTCGGTATTGATTAGAGTTCATAGCCAAGGCATAACTTATTGAAGCGGGATGCGAAGATTGGCGAGTCCAAAAAGGCCCTAACAAGGCATGAGGGCTACATTTTGTTGCTAAAGATCCAAAAGTGATGTGAAGTATCATTTATCAAAAATCAATATGAAGGATCGAGACACACGACGAAAAGCAAAAACTCCCCAAAAGATCATGGAGAAGTCTATCCAAAAAGGCCCTAACAAGGTATGAGGATAAATAGATCCAAGTCCTAAAAGGAGGCGGATCGTTGTATATCAAAGTCCAAAATAAAGATTGGAGAAAAATGAAAAAGTCGTGGTCCAAAGATGAAGAATCTCTCAAAACTACAAGTGAAGAGAAATTCCTATTATGAAGAGAAGACCATTATTTCATGAACGTCTCTCAAGATTTGAAGTATGAAATCGCTGCCAAATATCGGTCCGAGAAAGGTCTCAAATCGTGAAGCAAGTTATGCCAAGATATGAACTTTATGAGGTCCCGAGAAGCAGTTTTAAAAGATTTTGTCCTTTAGCTAACTATTGATTAAATCGTCCTACTTTATTTTCAGCCTAAATAACTATCGAAATAAGTCAACAATGCATCCTCGTGATCATTCAAGACAACAATAAAATATAAGAGATACACCTAGGAATAAGGGAGTCTAAGTAAATAATTGCCCCACATGAGTTTGTGTTAGTTTGCTAAATTATAATAACAATGATCTCGTTTTAAGCTTGGTATGGGGAACGTGAAACTTGAGGATGATAATCATTCATGACATATCCAAAACCCTAAGGTAGGTCTTTGATTTCTTTACTTATTTTCTTCTTTTGAATGTTTTTAGAATTTTCTATCTTTTTAATAAAGGCCAATGTGGATTGATTATGATGGAAAATGTAAAAACTTGCTTTATAATTAATACATTGCATGAGGACATTGCAATGGTCAAGTGTAGGGGGTTTAATAAGTGTGAAAACACTTATCCTTTTACCACTTAATTACAATAACAAACAGGCCAAAACGTGTATTTTATGTCGTAAATGTCGGAATTATGTGTGGTTTGTGTTTTTGTTGTGATTTAGGACGAAAATGTGAAAAGGGGAGAAAACACGGGCTTTCACGGGATTTTATCAAAGAAAAAGACAAAAGACGAAGTCGAAAGATCAAGAGTGCTAAAAGAACGGAAGTCTAAGGCCAATTCTGAAGATTTATCGAAGAAAAAGTCTAAAGACGGAAGTTTAATAAAAACCGAAGAACTCAAGTCTAAATTAATGAAAAAATTACAAGACGAGTTTATTAATCCCGAGACAAAGTCAAAAAAGTCAAAGAAATTAGAAGACGAGAAGTCGAGAAAGAAAGAAGAATGAACCAACACATGCTTAGTTTTCCTAATCACTATAAATAGACTCCTAATGTGTCATTAGGAGTTGTTAGCTATTTTTGACAAACTTAACTCTCTACCATTTTCATACTTGCACATTTATTTTTCATGTCATTTTACTTTAATTGTCACTTTAATTACCTTGTCTTGCACCTTTAATTCCAAGTAAGTGTTTTTAATTTTGTTGTTTAATCTTTTCTTTAATCAAGTTTTTATTAATCTCTCATCCTACCTTTCTTGTTTTACTTAATCTTTATGTTTTTTATCTTATTGTCATGCTTATTTGATTACTTGTTATGTTTTTATGTCATTGATTGTGTTTGCTTATTGATTTTAAAGCTTATTGTGTTTTTCTTAAATTTGATTAAGTGCTTATTAGTTAATTTTTATAAAAATTTGATTTTAAACATTTTTATTATTTAGTGTTTTCAAAAGTTTTTAAATTTTGGCTTAATAGCTTTTTCTTAAAAGTGTTTTGGTTAAGTTTTTAGTCTAGTGCTTATTGATTTTTGGCTTATTCCTAGCTTTTTAGTACTTTCTTTTTGATCCGGATCTAATAACCTTCATATTGTGTTTTCCGGATAAAGGGGTTAAACCCCTCTTATTCCGGATAAGGGAATTAAAGCCTTTTTCCGGATAAGGGTGTTGAGGATTGTGTTTTCCGGATAACGAGTGAGAATTCACTTTCCGGATAAGTAATTGGAACAACATTCCGGATAAGCGTAATAACGCGTTTTCCGGATAAGATCTAGAAATGGGTTTTCCGGATAGTGTCTTTGTAACGTATTCCGGATAAGAGTTTCACGCGTTTATTCCGGATAAGGATTTGTGCTCGGATTCCGGATAAGACGGCTAACACGTTTTCCGGATAAGAACTTTAGTGTTTTCCGGATAAGGGGTTGGACTTGTATTCCGGATAAGACGTAGAAGGTCTTTTCCGGATAAGATAGTTAAGACAGATTGCGGATAAGGGTTTTTAGGTGTTTTTCCGGATAACGATTTAACGTGGATTCCGGATAAGAGTATTTTACGGATTCCGGATTAGTGACAGAATCTAGATTCCGGATAAGACTTTTTGAAGGAGTTTTGCGGATAAGCTAATAGGTTTGTTTAGTTTGTATTCCGGATTAGGCTTATTTCGTTTTCCGGATAGTGACAGATTTGGATTCCGGATAAGGCTAGTTTGGGTTAATTTTGGCACTTAAGTTTTTCAAGATAGTTTTAGTTATCGCTTTTCACGCCCTTTTCATTAGTCTCATTTTTAGTTTGCTTGCCTTTAGTTTTTTTTTTAATTTTGCACAGTTTAAGCCTTGCCTTAGTTTATTTTTAGTTGCGTTTTAAGTCTTCGTTATCTATTTTTATTGCTTTAAATTCTCGTCATTTACCTTTCAATTAATATTAGCTTTATTTACTTTGCCTTTACTTTTAAGTTTCGCACTTTTATTTTTCAAACAACGACAAATATGTTTCTTAACAAAAAACAATTGAGTCACACTTTGAACCGGAAATCAATTCGATTAGACATACGACAAAGAACTTTTTAACTGAGTAAAATCCTAGTATTATGATTGGAGTTTGTTTGTGTTCCCTATGCAGCCCAACAACAAAAGCAAGTAAACATAGAGGCTTGTGTGTTTTTATGTCCATCTGTGCACACCAAGACTAGGATTAAGCAAAAATTTGAATTTTTGCTTCATATTTGATGTTAAGTTAATGTGAGACCAACATCATAACCAAGGGAAAGCAAAAAGATTAACAAGAGATAGGACTACTGTTACTTGTGGTTTGATTTAGGCAAGATTCGAATTTTGTTTTGATCTGTGTTTTAGTATTCGTGCCCTTGAAACAACGAGCAAACTACAGAACTACCATTAAGATATAAGTAGAGTCCATAATATAGATCCCTGCTTGTGTTGTCACTTTGCCCAAATCATAGGAGTAAGTTTTTTATTGGGTGAGTGTTTTGCGTTTAGCCTGTGCATCTCTGTGTGCTTCATTGTTGTCATTTAATGGCTTATTGGTCTGTGTTTTCTCATTTTGACTCCTCACTTGCAAGACGCAAGTGAGGGTGCCCATTGATTACCCAAAAGTAACCCAATACCAAACAGCAAGAAAAAAAGAAAAAAAAGTCGCCAAATAAGTAGCCAAGAAAATTAGTCATCTGTTTGTTTTGAGCCTAATTGGGTGCACAAATTCACCAAACTTGTTCGCGTTTTAGTACTTGTGTTTTGAGTTTGTGGCCTGTGCACTCTAAAGTAACCAAACAGTAACCCAACAAGGTGTGACCCGCTATCCTTTTTTTTGTTCATCACTGTGTGAGTTCAAACTCATTTGAGAGGTGATTCGTGGTTATTGTTAGATTGTGTGGTGTTTGTTTTTGCTATATGTGAGTGTGCACCAAAGGAACCAAAGAGAAAAAAAATTGTTAAAAAAATTGGGGCGTTTGCCAGTATCGAACCTGTGACCCTCCCACTCCCCACGCCTTATACACACACACTCTCAAACCAACTGCCCTAGGGTCTTTAACGTTATAACTTTCCCTAATTTGATATTTAAGGGATATTTTCTTTGTCTTATTTAATGCAATACGAGACTAATAAGCTCGTTTTGAGCTTATTGGTTCTCAGTTTCTTGTTTTTTTTTTCATTTTTTCCTTAAGCTTGAGAGTATTTAGGATTTTTCTATCCATTTTTTATATTTTTCCCTTTATTAGTTTTTTTATTAGGATTATTTTTATTTTAAATTTCGAAAAAGTCATAAAAAATAGATAAAGGTTTATAAAAATTTTCAAAAAATATTTTTAGATTTTAAATAAAGCACTTTAGGTTTAAGAATAAAAAAAAGTTTAAATTTTGTCTTTTTCTTAGTTAGTTTTATTTTTAGATTTTTTATTAAATTTAAAAATTAATATAAATTAATTTAAAAGTTTCCAAAATTTTTGGTTTGCGTATTTTTCTTAGTTAAGATTTTTAGAACATTTTAGTGATTTTTAATTTTTTTTTAGGTTAAGTTTTTCGTTGGGTCGCGTTTTCACGTTCGCACGTTGAAGCGTTTTCGACCGTTATTATCGTAATTCGTCTCTGTTTTCTTTTCTTTCTTTCTTTCCAAAAACGTAATCACTCGATTAAATACGCCTATTTCTTTTGGCTAAACACCATACCTCCTCGAGAACGAACTCGACGACGAGTATTCTCGTTTTTCACAAAACGTGATACTTAATAATTACCCGCATTTGTCGCTTTGTTTTTCCTAAAATAAAGTGTAAAAAAATACCGCATCACAAAATGGCGCCGCGTCCGGGGAGGTGTGTTTAGCCATATTTTTTAATCGTGTTTATTTGAGTGTTTACGTGTGACAATCTAACATTTTTAGGTAGTAAATTATTTTCTCGTATAATATTTTGAAACTTATTTTTGTGTTGGTTGATGAACTCACAATTTACGGATTTAAATTTGGGCTTACGTGCATAATTTAACGTCCTTTACGACTAAACCGGAAACCTTAGGATTACGTATTTACGTTTTTGAACTCCGTTTTTGATGAGACAATTTTTATTAGATTCGTTTTGTGCCATTGATTCATAATTTATAAAAATGTTTTTCGTAAAATGACCCGAGGGCACGCAAATCGAGGAAACTAGAATCGAGGAATAACCGTAAATTAGTGGGATGAGACAAGTATACACTTGTCCCACCCCACTATATGGGACGTCCAAACAAGGACACGACATCCATGATGTGTCAAACTTGTAACTAACAAGTTTACACTTGTTTACTTAAGCTTAACAAGTAAGCTACACATCACAAAACCACTAGCACTAAATCACTTCTCACATTTATCTCATGAAAACTACTCTTAAACTCTCTCACCCTCCCACTCCTTGCCGTCCAAACCATCATCAAACACCCTCCATTTGATCAATTTTAGCCACAAACTTTGTGTTATATACACATATGATGAAGAATCTTTGAAGCCTTGTTGATTGGTGATCATTATAACATCAAAGGAGGTGATTTGCTTGTGTCCTAGGGCTGATTTCTCAACAAATATTCTTGGTGGAAGGTGATCTTGAAGATAAATTTGGTGTACCTCAAGTTGTTGTCCTCAAAAGACAAGTTATAGTCTTGGTTGGTAAACAAGATCATTCTTCCTATTTTCATTGTTATTTTGTAAATGTAAAATGTATTATCTTTCCTATTGTGTATGTATATGATGATATATAATGATAAAAATGTTGTGTGGGGATCAAGTGTTGATAAACATGGTTAAAAGATGGAAAACCACATGTAAAAAGGTTAAAATCTTGCTTAATAAGTTGGCTGTATAAAAACAGTAAACAACCAAATGATAAAATGATAAAATGGCATAGTGGAATTAATATACAGTAATTATTAGGTCTTGTACACATGTGAGAGTTGGCCATGCAATGGAATCATTATAATTAGTGAGATATGATCAAAACAAAATTAATGTATCAATCTGAATAGTCTGTTTTGTGAGGACTTTTAGGGATACTTAGGCTTGGATTGAGCAGTATCTAAAACTAAGTTATTTGTAACACATAATATGAAGTTTATGTCATCCAAAAATGAGCTTCTATCTCCTTGTAGAACTCAAGATATGATAAAAATGGTGAAAGGGAAACTAAAAATCAGATTTTGTGAAATTAAAGTTTAATAGTATTATAATAGCACTCAAATAAATATAGTATAAAATGTAAATTAAAACCCACTAACTTATATATTACATTTATATAAGTATGTACAATAATAAATAAGTGGAACATTTTATAAAAATGGTAGTTTGATAAGTTTTATAAGTTATAAAACTATAAACATGATCTTTACGTCTTTTTCGGTTAAAACCGTAAAATTAACGTTTTTGTCAATTAAAACTTAGACGGTCGGACCCGTCTAATGTAAACTTTTTATAACTCATATACTGATATATAAGTACCTATTACAAGTAAAAACCGATAAAACCCGAAATTTATAACATACGGACATTAACGGGCCAAGTTAGCCTTATTGGACTATTAATCCAACTAATTTGGCTAAACACTTATAAACTTACTTATTGGGCTTAACCTACTTGGGCCTAACATGTAAGGTATAATACTGATATTAAAAGTGTAAAATGAACTAAAGTAAGGTAATGGGCTTATAATGGGCTTAACGGGCCTTGATAAGTAAATAAGATGAACTAGTGAAACTAATATAAAAGTTACCAACACATAACACTAAAATAAGTAAATGAGAATGTATAAACCCACTTGAGCATCATCATATTTATAAAGTCATCATATGTATACATAATTGTTATTTTTATAAAGTCATTGGACAAAAGTCTAAGACCGATTATTATTTATATAGGTTTCCGTGATCGAAACACGCCCGTAGCCGATAATCCGCCTTTCATTATCAACGTGAGTTCATAGCGTCGCACTCTTTTAAATGTTTTATAAAATGATTTATAAACCCGCGAGGGAGATAACATGCTAGTTTTTGATAAAAATAGAACACAAGTAGTCCCGATGGTATGCTTAATGATATGGACCCGAATGATGCTATGACCCAATAAATGAGATAAAAAGGATTATTAGTAGTTACGTTATGTCACTTAAAGTCCCATTAGCATGAATTGTGAACTACCGGGATTTGGTAGACGCTTATGCATATGATAGTACTATTTGGGGACGATCACCCCAGTTCGCGCCTTGACGGTTGATCCCCGTCGTACCACATTGATTGGTAAGCGAATTTATGTATGAGAAGATTTACATAGCGTGATTTTTGTGACGACACGCTAACTTAGATGGGCAAATTGTTTGTCGGGTTCGCGGCCCGTTGTTTGTGATGGTAAGGTAACAATGTCATGCGGCTAATAATAATCCAAATGAATCCAATACAATTCAATAATGATGCAAATGACGATAATAATGTTACCTATAATGGTAATATTGAGACTACGGTCTCATGGACGGTTTAAGATGTATGCTTTGCTTTATATATTGCCTGACTAGCAATACGAGGACTTACTTCCGATATTATACTTGTGTTCTGATTTCAATGATTGTTTTATATAACGGTTTTATTAAACTCTATGAATTCACTCGGCATTCGCTGATATGATTTTTGCATGTTTTTATCTCAGGTGCTTGAAGGTAATTCGGATGGAGATCGACCCTACTGATGGCCCACAAAATAATAAAACTGTTAATTCGATCTATGTTTTGTAAACTAGATGACCTGTATAATTTGGGACCTGTTGTACACTTGAAACTTTTATTTCGAATGAATGTATGTTAAACCTTGTACAACCATTTTTATGTGTTGTCTATGATTGGAGTTATTTTGCTATCCCGTAACACTCTAAAGACTCTTCCGTTGTACCGATATGAAATTTGAGAGTGTTACAGTTTGGTATCAGAGCTCTCGTTATAGAGAACGAAAGATTTTAAAAATCAAGGTTTTAAACAAAATCTTTTCAAAATCTTTTAACTATAAACATTTGAGAAAATATTTGAAAAATCTTTTGACTATAACGGTGCCAAAGATCTCTGACGTTACCAACAAGCCTTATTGAGAAGATATATATTTTTGATATATATAATTTAATTTATATATATGATCATGGTTTCAGTATGTAACTGTTTAATAAATGTAGGATATGTAAATCTTGCTTATGTATTAGAGAGAGAAAGAGATAGATGATTTCACACTTCTAGAGAGAGAAAGTTAAAGAACTATGTGTATTGAAAATGAAAACCACCACCCTCTCCATCTAAGGAGAGGGTTTATATACCGAAGCCGATGTGATGGGCTTGGGCTTACACTTGGCCGCCGGCCCATACATCTCATGGGCTCGGTTTGGGCTTTGTTTAATAAATGAAAATAAACTAAACTACGAGCTATTACATGAACTATTGTTGGAGTGACCGATCCTTTGTAATACGTAAAACGTATTTCCAACAATCTCCCCCTAAGGGAGGTCACTCCAAACAAGGGCGTTACCCAAGTTACAATAATAAAATAAACGTAGCATACTATGCTTGTCTTGAGCTCGTAGTCTTCGTCTTTCTTTTATTTTTCTTTTCTGGTGAACATGCTGATGTGATCTTTGATATCAATCTTTAGCATTAATCTCTTGCCTTGATCTTGTGCATCCATCACTTGTGATCTTTGCCTCTTCGTGACTTCATGTCCCACATACTTATACCTTCATAATTCTTGAAATCTTCAGAGTTCGATACAGCGGAAGACTTAACTTTTAGGCTTTCTTGAATTAGATGAGGTATTAAGTGCATAAATTATAAGCATGCGGGGACGACTTCTTCTCGGATTCCGCAACGCCACCGTCTTCAAATGCCGCAACATAAGTAGACACGAACGAAATGGCTTTGAACATTTCATTCTAATTCGGTATCATTTTACCTCCGGTCGGTGAAGACCGTTGGATGATATAAAATATCGTACTTGTGGCAGGTAGATTTAATTAAAAATATCCTTGACAAGATTTCGCGGGTAAACCCGTTCTCTTTACTAGACCATCCAAAGCTGACTGCGAACGTAAAGAGTGAATCACTTGGATAAAGTTATCCGCATGATTGAATCCGTCAATTCTGATTCCTGTAACAAGTTTGATTCATTAAAGAATCGCACCATCGTTGCTTTCTAGTTGTCACGAGCTTGATTCATATTGAATCTTGCAAGTTACCTACCAAGTGTTGTTTGAGGTTAACACTAGAAGGATTTCCACTCATCACTGTGAACACTAAGGTATCACTCTAAGTGTTCTGGCAAGATCACTAAGATATTGCGTAGAGGCCTGGAACGTGTTTAAATTCAATTAAGAATTAAACAACTGTTTCTTTCCAGTTATCACAAGTTTGATTCATAAATAATCGCACAAGTCCCCTACCATGAGCTTTTGGATATTCGCTCAAGAAGGATTTCCATCTTCATTGTAAATAATTTCGTATTACTCGGATGTTCAGGCAAGATCATGAAGATTTTGCGTAGGACTCTTAATATCTTTCTTACTTTTCACAGTGTGTGAAGAAGCAAGGAAATATGGAAATGTGTCCTAATGAGATATTTGATGATCTCAAATGGCTCTAGACTCGATCGTGCACTTTGGATTTTAGTGATCGGAGGCTGGAGAGGAGTGCCACCTTTTCAATAACAATTTATTCTGAGTGAGTAAATCGATAGATAATGCGTTGTCTCCGTGTGATTAAATCAAATACCTTTTGAGAGATATCTGAGTTAGCTGGGATGGGTTGTACATTGCATCACTGGGTCCATGATGTCTATCTTCAATATCGAGCATCATTAAAATGATCTCAATAGCATATGTGTTGACCCGGTTTCTGCCTAAGGTTGTAAGGAGGGCTTCTTTCTTTACACCCTTTATCTTTACAGTTCTTTTTCATTCTTCAACCCCTTCAATGCTTACCAATACGTCATAACTAGCACCTTGTTGTGATTGTTCCAGTGCTAACTTAAGTACTTGGTCGGCATTCAGCTACGTTCACAATCTTTTCTCCAACTTTCCTAAGGACTACTATTTCTAGCTATGGAATGTCCTTGGGAAGATTCCTCCGGTTTAAGAAGAATCATTTGACTTAACCTATCCTACCATCCTTATGTCACCACAATCTTCATCGTCGTGAAATAAATGGGTTTTGGGTAAGTATATGTCACCATGAAAATCCATTTTGATATGCAAATCCGTTTTGCTCCCCCTTAACATATGCCACGATATTCGAAAATATTTCGCATATGTCGGGATGAGCCAACACATTAAGTCAAACCATTTGTGATAATTTCCCATATTAAATCACATTTTCTCCCCCATATTAAAAAAATTAACTCGATCGATGTTTTTAATATCAATTGATTTAATGAAGTTTTAACAAAGGTTTTGGGAAGGAAAATGCAAGTCCGTTTTATCTTCATGATACCAAATGTATGAGATATGATACTGATTTGTAACATGATCACATATTCACCATATTAGAAAAAAGACTAAATTACACGGATGGTCCCTGCGGTTTGTACGAAATTGCAACTTTCGTCCCTCGAGTTTCAAAGTTTCATGGGTCGTCCCTAACTCTGAAACTAGTAACACCATTGGTCCCTCCACTAACTGACCGTTAGTTAGTCAAACAAAAACACCCATGTGCCTTGCATGTGATGGGCTGTTTGGTCTTTTAACACACATGTAGGGACTACCCATGAAATAAATTTGTTAGAATTTTTAAAATTCAAAAAAAAAAATACTTTTTAAATAAGAAAATATATTTTTAAAATTCGAAAAAATATTTAAAATTTCGAAAAAAATATTTAAAATCCGAAAAACAAAAAAAATGTATTTAAAATTCGAAAAAATATTCAAAAAACAAATAAAGAATATATTTAAAATTCAAAAAAATATTTTTAAAATAAGAAAATATATTTTTAAAATTCGAAAAAATGTTTTAAATTTCGAAAAAAATATTTATAATTCGAAAAAATATTTTTTAAATAAGAAAATATATTTTTAAAATTTGAAAAAATGATTAAAATTTCGAAAAAAATATTTATAATTCGAAAAAATATTTAAAATTCGAAAATAAAATAAAAAATATATTTAAAATTCGAAAAAGTAACTTAAAAATTCAAAAATTATTTCCAAAAAATTTTAAAATTTCTACAAAACTTAAAAACGTTTTAGAAATGTTTTTTAATATTTTTTTTTAAATTTTTTTTTTAAATAATTTTAAGAAAAAATATTTTTCGAAATTTTTTTAATTTTTTAAGAAGAATTATTCGAAACTTAATTTTTTAAATATTTTAAAGAAAAAATTAAAAAAAATGTTTTTTCATAAATTTTTCAAACTTTTTTCTCGAAATTTTAAATATTAAATTTTTAAGTTTTTTCGAAATAACCTTGCTTTTTAGAATATTTTTAAAATTTCGAAATTGTAAATATTAAGTTTTTTCAAAATTTTAAATATTAAGTTTTTTCGAAATTTTTAAGTTTTTTCGAAATACTCTTCTAAAATTTCGAAATAACCTTGCTTCCGAAAAAACTTAAAAATTTAATATTTAAAATATCGAGAAAAAAGTTTCAAAATTTTATCAAAAAATATTTTTTAAGTGTTTTCTTTAAAAATATTTAAAGGAAATAAAGTGTCAAATAATTTATCTTAAAATTTTCATAAAACTTTAAAGAAATTTCGAAAAATATTTTTTTTAAAATTATTTATAAAAAATTTCAAAAGATATTTTTTAAAAAACAATTTCGAAACGTCTTTAAGTTTTGTCGAAATTTTAAAATTTTTTTGGAAATAATTTTTGACTTTTTAAATTATTTTTTCGAATTTTAAAAATATTTTTGAATTTGTTTTTCGAATTTTAAATATATTTTTTTATTTGTTTTTCGAATTTTTTATATATTCTTTCGAATTATAAATATATTTTTCGAAATTTTAAACATTTTTTCGAATTTTAAAATTATATTTTCTTATTTAAAAATATTTTTTTGAATTTTTAATATATTTTTTATTTGTTTGTCGAATATTTTTTGAATTTTAAATATTTTTTTGAATTTTAAATATATATATTTTTTTCGAATTTTAAATATTTTTTCGAATTATAAATATTTAATTCGAAATTTTAATTTTTTTCGAATTTTAAAAATATATTTTCTTATTTAAAAAATATTTGTTTGAATTTTAATTCTAACAAATTTATTTCATGGGTAGTCCCTGCATGTGTGGTAAAAGACCAAACTGCTCATCACATGCAAGGCACATGAGTGTTTTTGTTTGACTAACTAACGGTCAGTTAGTGGAGGGACCAATGGTGTTACTAGTTTCAGAGTTAGGGACGACCCATGAAACTTTGAAACTCGAGGGACGAAAGTTGCAATTTCGTACAAACCACAGGGACCATCCATGTAATTTAATTGACAAGGTTGGACCTGATTGATGAGAACATCATATGATAAGATCAAATGGTACTTGTTCACGAATGTTGGTCGCCTCGTCACGTCTGAAGTCATCTCTTGACTCCACGTTTACGATTGGTATTGTTGTCTTGACACCAATTAGTGAGCTTGGCACTTTCGGCATCGAAGAGTCTGAATGCTTGACAATGGCTCCCCCTCAATTGTTGACCCGTGTTCTATTGAAAGAGTTGTAGTCGTTGGTTGAGTAGTCGCATCGTCGAGTATGTAGATACCAATTGACAAAATCTTTGGTTGTAGAGATGATAACTTCATAAAAACAATACTTCTCTTGTTTTAACAAATAAATGCACTGAAACGTACATAAATTTGTGTTAGACCAAGTTATAAAGTAAACTTGATCCCATACAAGGTTTTAAAGTAAACCTTTCCCGAGAAAATTAATTCCGTTATGAGCCAAAGCTTTCATAAGAAATACTTGACTTTAATGTGAAAACTGGGTTGCAGTCTGAAATAACTACAAGCCATATGGGCATGTTTTATGAAATATTTATAACTTTTGTACGAACTCTATTTATGGCGTCGTGTCAATATTAATCAACATTTCTAAGGCCGTAAATATTATCGTACCAAAAGACATGCCTTTGAAAAATAAAGTAAAAATATTTTTGGATTTTTCTAGATTTTTCAATTTTTATGGTTTTTATATGGTTTTATATTTTTGTATTTTGCTTTTGTGGATAAAAATATAAACAATATATACAGATGATCACCAAGGATATGGAGAATAGTTTACCATCACTATTCTTTCGCTTCATCTGCCAATTCCTTTAGAGTCTCAGGCGAGAAAGTTATCATTCCTAGCTTGTCGGCCAAAAATTCTATTCGAGCGCGATCTAAAGCCTTCGTGAAAATATCCGCCAATTGATACTCAGATCAGACAAATTAAAACTGTTGGGTCAAAAAGTTGATGTGGCAGAAACTCAAAAATGAAGAAAACGTGAAGTTATTGTCTAAGCGTTGTCAAGACTAATTTGGGCGTTGACAAGAGTTAATTAGGCGTTGATGGCTCAAGCATTGTCGTGTGCAATCCAAGCATTGTCACATGCAATTCAAGCATTGACAAAACGTAGACAAAGAAGCTTATGGAAGCTTCTATTTAGATAAACATGTAAAAGATATTCTGCATAAGTTTATTTAAATAGAAGATTTACTTGTTTATTCATTCTTATCTCTTGTAAACCCTAATCCTTACACTATAAAAGGAACCAAGGGTCTTAGGTTTTATTTATTCAATTAATTCACAATGTAAACCTAAACGTGTGTGTGCACTAGACGTGGGATTCAATGTATACACGTCTAGTGGATGTTTGTTATTAATATAATGAACATCCCTATTGTTTTAATTCATGTTATTGTGCCTAAACACCTTGTTAATGGTTGTTGTTCTAATTCCGCTTTGATTGTTTAATCATATGAACAATGATCATTCCTAGTAGCTTCAAAGATCCGGAAACCAAGGTTTCCACATTTGGTATCAGAGCCTCGTGGCTCGTGATGCTAGGACCAACAAGGTGTTCGTGTTTCGAGAAGAAAAGAAAAATCCGTCTAGGGTTTTTCTGGACGTTTTTGTGTGCGCAGCAGTATTCAGAAGGTCATAACTTTTGATTGAACCGTTGGATCGTCACGAAATTTTATATGTGTGTTCTACATACATAAATCTAAACATCCACCGGAGGGATTGTCGAGTTTTATCCCCAGGCAAAAGTTATTAGGCGTCAAAGTGGGCTGCAGTGATGATTTTCAGATTTTCAGATTTGCATGAAATCATGCTTTAGGGTTTCAACAAACCCTAGATCGATTCTATACAGAAAAGAAGACATGTTGTTAGCTTTGGGGAATCAGTTCTTCTGGTGATGAACCCTAGCAACATGATTGCAACAAATCAAATCGTAGGCAGCATGGTTGAAGTTGTGTTAAATTATTAGGGTTTGTTATAAACCCTAGATCCACGTTTGGGTGTGAAGGCTGCCTACAGTACAAGTTGTTTGTCCTCATGTTCGTTCACATAAGGATAAATCATTCACGTGTAGCAGTTCTGATATAGTCCTAATATGTTGCTGTGTGATGTTCGATTGGATTATTCAGAAGGGAAAACAAGTTTTGCTTAACTATGTTACTTCTGTTCACACGGTTACAAGATTTCCTATTGGTGGAGTAATAGTTGTGTTCACACGGTTACCATATCATAATTGGTTAATTCGTTTCTGTCCATGATATATTCAAAAGAAGTGGTTTTTGATTGGCTATTCAAGTTGGTGTTCACACGGTTATGGTGGACTTGCAGGCACATGATCAAAACCCATTCAAAAACGTGAGTCTTTTGATGAATTTATTTGGTACGATTATCCAAAAATTGAAAGGGTGACGTGATAATTATTAGGACATGGAGGTCAGTCGTATATTCTTTGATGAGTTAAGCATAACGAACTTTTAGAAAGAACAGGAGGGTGATCTATCAAGTTTGGGATATTTACATATGGATATAAACTTGGTAATCACATATTCAGAGATCACGGTTTAAATTTGGATGTGATTTATTGCCCTAAGAGACGAGACGCTGACAAGGAATGGTTTGACGCTGACAGGAAGGATTTTGACGCTGACAGAATAAGTCAACGTTGATAGAGTTGACAGTGTTGTCCGATATATGAGATTTTGAACACTGACACGTATTGTCTGATATCGGACAATACATCTGACTTGGATCTTGGATGAAAAAGGATATTGGACAACACAGGAATCGCTGCTATTTGAGAAAATTGGTACGTTTTTAGCACACAAAAAGGAGGAATTTACACACGAAGGTACATGGAATCTTCGTTTTAATATAGAATATCATGTTGATATTTACGGCTCGGATATTTTTCAAAGGAATTAATGATCTTAAAGCGAGTTAGCAACTATTCGTGAGAATTTGATGGATATTTTAAACTATGTAATCGGGATAGCCTTGTGAAAGAGTTATCCGTTTCCATACTTTTACATATGGTATGAAGATGTTATTTCATTAAAATTCGTCATGAAGAGGTGTTGGCTTAAGGGGAAGAATTCTTATGGTAAGTTTGATGATTGAAGAAGATTTTCGCGAGTTTGTGTTCTATCATATCTTAAAGTCGTGCACTCCCAGTCATAGACTTTAAAGATAACTTGTTCGTGCTTTACATGATTGGTGATGAAGGCTTGTCATAACACTTGAAGGAGTTACATTATCGTGCTCAGTGTCTCACAAAGGATGAGAATATTGACAAGAGATCGAGGTCTACTTATACTTAGCTCCATGAGTATAAGTTCTTAGTCACGTGGATAGTACAAGACATGGAACACAAGGTTGGGTTATTCTACTTCTACATCAAAAATATTATATTAATTGTTCTTCAAGATCATTACATATAGCTACATTCAGAGAATCTTCAAAGATTGCAACATTGTTTACTTCCTTGTTGATGTGACAAAAAGGGGAAGAAATACATGCTACACTTGAGGGGAAGCAACTTGAAGATCATGTACAACTTACAAGAGATACACATAGAGTTTTGCCACTATCAACTAGGGGAAGATTGTTGGGTCAAAAAGTTGATGTGGCAGAAACTCAAAAATGAAGAAAACGTGAAGTTATTGTCTAAGCGTTGTCAAGACTAATTTGGGCGTTGACAAGAGTTAATTAGGCGTTGATGGCTCAAGCATTGTCGTGTGCAATCCAAGCATTGTCACATGCAATTCAAGCATTGACAAAACATAGACAAAGAAGCTTATGGAAGCTTCTATTTAGATAAACATGCAAAAGATATTTTGCATAAGTTTATTTAAATAGAAGATTTACTTGTTTATTCATTCTTATCTCTTGTAAACCCTAATCCTTACACTATAAAAGGAACCAAGGGTCTTAGGTTTTATTTATTCAATTCATTCACAATGTAAACCTAAACGTGTGTGTGCACTAGACGTGGGATTCAATGTATACACGTCTAGTGGATGTTTGTTATTAATATAATGAACATCCATATTGTTTTAATTCATGTTATTGTGCCTAAACACCTTGTTAATGGTTGTTGTTCTAATTCCGCTTTGATTGTTTAATCATATGAACAATGATCATTCCTAGTAGCTTCAAAGATCCGGAAACCAAGGTTTCCACAAAAACTCGATCACTCCATTTTCCACTTGCTCCTTGATAAAGTGGTAGTGAATGTCAATATGCTTCGACCGGGAGAATTGAACATTGTTGCAGCATAAGGAAATTGCACTTTTGTTGTCGCAGTACATCGGAATCTTGTTGAAACCTAGACCTTAGTTGGTTAATTGCGATCTCATCCAAAGAATTTGAGCACAGCAACCAGACATAGCTATGTATTCTGCTTCCGTACTTGAAATTGCAGCGCTTTTCTGCCTTTTCGATGCCCAACTGATTAATCGATCTCCTAGTAGTTGCACTGTTCCACTCGTGCTACGCCTTGTATCTAGACAACCCACGTGATCCGAATCTACATATGCCATAAGTGCGATCGAAGAGTCCTTCGAATACCAAAGTCCCCTATTAATGGTTCCTTTAAGATACTGAAAGATCCGTTTAACAGTAGCTAAGTGTAACTCAGTAGGTCGAGTTTGATACCGAGCACACATACATATAGCAAACTGAAGATCAGGTCGACTAGTTGTGATATACAGAAGGGTACCGATCATTCCATGATAAATTTTCGGATCAACGGCAACTCCATGTGGATCTGCATCAAGTTTAGTTCGTTCCACCACTGGAGTATCCACGGGGTCGCAAGATTCCATCTTATACTTCTTAAGCGATTCAAGGGCATACTTGGATTGATTGATAAAGATGCCTCTGGGACTCTGAGATATCTGAAGACCTAAGAATAATGATACCTTGCCCATAATTGACATCTTAAACATGGAAGACATGAGTGTCCCAAACTTATCGGATAAGGTTTGGGTCGAGGCAGCAAATATAATATCATCAACATATATTTGTACCATAATCATATCTTTACCTCGTTTCTGAATGAACAGCGTGGCTCCACCTTGCCTTTAGCGAAGCCTTGCGTAATGAGGAATTGTGACATTAGATCATACCATGCGCGTGGAGCTTGCTTCAACCCATAGAGATCCTTCTTAAGCTTGTACACATGATTAGGATATTTAGGATTCACAAAACCATCCGGCTGTTGAACATAGACCTCTTCCTTGATTTCACCATTCAGAAATGCTGTCTTCACATCCATCTGATAGACGATCATATTCATGTGGGCTGCATGAGCGAGGAATAGTCTAATAGCTTCCAAATGGGCAACAGGTGCAAAGGATTTCATAAAGTCGATGCCCAATAATTGCTTGTATCCACGAGCTACTAGTCGAGCTTTGTTCTTCAATATTCCGACTAACTCATCAAGTTTCACCTTGTAAACCCATTTCAAAGTGAGTAACTACAGTTGATCCAGGCATGGGACAAGTTCCCATACTTCAAGACGTATAAATTCATTAAGTTCTTCTTGCATAGCTTCTATCCAACAGGATTGAGTAAAAGCTTCTTGCCATGTCTTAGGTTCAACTTCGGTGAGGAAAGCATCAAAATGACAAAACATTGCCTTTTCTTGTAGCTGACTTCGTGTGGATACCGGACGATTAGGGTCACCAATAATAGAATCTATAGGATGATACTTTGTCCACTTGTTGCCATGTTCATGAATCAGTGGATTGGAGTAAACTGTAGTAGGAGCTTCCTATGAGGTGGACGACCCGACTTGATTAGAGTTGGGAATAGGTACACCAAAGAATAGAAGTTCACGCATTTGAGCGAATTCCAAATCGTGATCATCATCATCCTCTTCATCATCAATAGGCATGACATGGGTAGTTGAAACATGTGTTGGTTGAGAATTACTTGTTGAGGGTATATCTTGACCAATTGTAGGTGCAGACGTATCAGATTATGCTTCGGTTGCTGGAGCGATAACTTCGGTTACCGGAGCTATTTCCTCAGGTTCTGGAGCAACAATATTTGGAGGAGTAAAGAATTCATCAAAGAACGGTTGAAACAACGTAACCCATTCAGTCCTAGTAGGTGGTGTGAATGATGATGAAGTAGGGTTGTTTGGGACAAGACCAGAACTAATGTTATTGGGTCCCATTTCATGAAGTGCGGGTTCAGAGTTGCTTTGCTCAGAAGCCATTGCTGTCAGCTCATCAAAATCAACATTCATAGTGTCGAGGATCTTGCGAGAGTTACGGTTGTAGATTCGGTATGCCTTCTTTGCGGGTGCATAACCAATGAAAATACCAATATCAGCCTTTGGTTGAAGTTTTCCCAAATTGTCACCATCATTATTTGGATAGCAAAGAGAACCAAATACATGAAGATATGATAAATTTGGTACTTTTCCATGGAGAAGCTCATAAGGTGTTTTACCATGGCGTTTACGAATTAGTCACCGGTTTTGGGTGTACACTGCTGTAGATACTGCTTCTGCCCATAAAAACAATGGATCCTTTGCATAAATTAACATCGTGCGAGCAGCTTCCATAAGTGTGCGATTTCGCCTTTCAACGACACCGTTTTGTTGTGGAGTGCGTGCAACGGATGTTTCATGAGATATGCCAACTTCTTCATAATGATCACGCAAGATTTGATTTGCAAATTCGGTTCCATTATCTATACGAATGCGTCAGAGAGTAGTGTTGAGACGCTCTTGAATCATCTCGAGAAATCTGATGATGAATTTAGGTGCCTCATTCTTTTTTGTAAGAAATTTCACCCATGTAAACCGAGAGTAATCATCGACAATTACGAGGATGTACTTTTTGCCACTAAGACTTTCAACACGCATTGGCCCACAAAGATCCATATGCAACAAATAAAGTTTCTCTTGGTTGGTGTCTTCAGTCTTGGGTTTGTAAGATTTCTTAGTGCTTTTCCCCATTGTACATGCAGAACACAAATGATCCTTGTGAAATGAAAGTTTAGGAAGACCACAAACAAGTTTGTTTTTCGCCAAATGATTAATAGCATCAAAGTTAAGATGAGATAACCGTCGATGCCATAACCATGACTTAGTCTTCGATACTTTGGAGAGAAGACATATGGGAGAAGCGGCCATCATGTCTTGTAGAGACAAAGTGTACAAATTATTCCCTCGAGCACCTTTCAATAAATCAACCCCTTCCAAATTACGAATGAAGCAGGTATGCTCACGAAAAGCAACTTCTAGGTTTGCATCACAAAATTGTCCTACAGAAAATAAGTTTTGACCGAGACCTTCCACATAATACACTCTTGAAATTATAGCATTCCCAATATGATATTCACCATAACCCATTATCTTTGCAATATGATCATTTCCAAATCGAACCGTACCAAGAAACTTGCTGACGAAATTTATGAGCTGAGAGCGATCTCCGGTCATATGCTTGGAGCAACCAGAGTACAAATACCAGAGAACAATTTGGACCACCTGTTTTCAATAATAACAGTAGACAATGCATTGGAAACTATTGGTTCCGGAGTGTTAGCAGATACAGATATAAGATTATCAGAATTGCTAACATTTGTGTGACCCTTAGATTTCCTGAGTTTTCTAATGTGAGTTTTAGCACTAACAGGTTTTACTGTTCCAACTTTCTTAGGTTTTGGATTATTCGCGGACACTACAGTGGGAGTAGACATATTTAAAGGGCACTTGGTTCCTACTGTAGGGTCGGTGTTCCTAGTTAAAGGACACGCTTGTGTTTTGATAGATTTGGTACTCCTAGTTAAAGGGCACGCTTTCTTCGCTTTAGTGGGAGTGATCCTAGTTAAAGGGCACATATTTCCTACTATAGTGAAAGTTCTACCAGTGGGGCGCCACAACCAACCAACTTGGGTTAACACTTTCCCAGTCGGTTTCCATTTTAATCCATTTTTTCCGAGCATTCATCTCATTCACATGGTCAATAAGGAAAGAATCATGACGACTAGAAAACATACATTCATTGCAATTCCAACATTTCAAATTAGAATTCATTGTAGGCTTAGAACGCTGCACAACAGCAGGGCCTTTAGGTTTAGCTACATGATTCTTTTTATTCAAAACAGAAATAACATTCCTAGGGTGGGCTTCTACTTTCTTCTTCTCTTGACTACTAGATGGGGGCAAGATCCTATCATTCTTCTTGTTTCTTTTAAGCTTAGATCTTTGAGCCTTAGTAGTGGTGATTACTCTTGTAGAAGGCAACACGGAAATATTAGAAGTTGGTTTTGATTCCGCCTTATCTTTAGTGACCAAAGTTTGAGATGGTTTAGTCCTAGGGCCCTTACTAAATGGTGTGACGGCTATAAGGGTCCTTTTGATTGCACTAGAGGACGATGCTAAGAAAGTGGCTGCGTTATCCACAACATTCTTACCTTTTAGAGTACGAAGTGTTTCTTTTAACTCAACCAAGGCCAGATTTTTATCGCAAATTTGTTCCCCCAAATCAGATATTTCCACCGAATTTCGATTGTTCAATCAATGATTGATTCTGTGCAGTGGTATTAGCACATGCGGGCTTTACTAAATCGAATACTCGTGTATCTTTCTGTTTTAAGTTATCAACTTTGGACAAAATCTTGGAAACTCGATTACCTAGATCAAGTTTAAAATTCTCAGCGGCCTCAAGTACGTTCACACAGTTAAGCTCCTTAGATTTCTCTATGTCTATCGGCAAAGATTTAGCAACTTTGTCACTTGGCTGACGCTGTTTTGATTGTAAATTCAATCGAAAATTCTTTTCAAAGTTTGCATCATCGATATTAACACATTCGAATGACGTTTCAAAGATTTCTTGAATAAATTGTTGCTTGCATTCAAGCGAAATACAATGTGTTTGAATCTCATCAAAACGTTCTGAAAGCGAAGAATATGAATATTGAAGCTTTAAAAATTCAACGTCAGATTCGTGACAAATACTATCTACCACATTATCTACAGATTCAACATTATGCCCAATAGAATCATTATCAAAACTTTTATTCACACAGACGGAATGAGACATCACTTGTTTTAGAAGCTGATCATTTTGAAGTGAAACCCATTCTATTTCAAGTAAATTGTTTTCATAAGCATCATCCATTTCATTGAAAACACGTTCAACTTCTTCTATTTCCAAACGCAAATCTTGATCAAGATTACTAAGACAAGCTTTAACATTCTTTACAAACGGAACAATTTCGTCTCGGAATGTAGCTCTAGTGTGCTTAAAGTTCCATTCACCTTTCGTTATGGTTGTGGCCGTCGTACGTTCCAAAATGACCTTATCAAAATCGGCTAAGTGTTGGTGTACCGCTTTTAAGTTAACGGGTGCCTTACTTACCGGTGGAATTAACTTTGTTAAATCCGTTTTGACAAGTGTAGGAGACGTACTAGGAGGGTTTTCATTTGACAAACTTTGGGGCACAAGAACTGTTAGTTCAGCTAATTCCTTTTGTAAGCGAATACGTGTCTTTTTAGAAAGTTGATCTTTATTATGCTTATCATAATCAATCGTATGGAATTTTGAAAACATTTTAGAATGAGTTTCTTCCATAAGTGACTGTGTCTCCTTAGAACTACGAACATAAGGTGCTTCTTTCGATTTGCCAATTATGGTCATATCATAAAGACAAGGAATATATTCCTGAGCTTGTTTTGCATAATCGGGATTAGGTGGTAAATTTTGAAGACGCTTAAGTTCGAGTTCTTTAAATGATTTAGTTAAAAGATGAACCTTTTCTATGGAAGCGTATTGTTTTAAAAGTTGTTGTTCTTTGAATTTAAGAAGTTTGGTAGCATTAATTTCTGATTCAAACTTTTTAGACTCGAGAGTTTCGAAATCCATTTTATGTTTCTGAAAATCATTGACAACCGACACTTTTGCTTTTACTTCATTGGAAAGATTAGCTTTTAATGATTCTATTTCTTTCAAGTGTTCAATGTAAAACCCGCATGCTTTTATCATGAATAGTACCCTTAAGATCATACGTACTAGATTAAAACTTTCCTATTATAGCATGATTACGATTACGTGTTAGGATTTTACGTATTACGTACGTGTTAGTACACGATAAGTATTTACTACGCACAAACACGCAATAATTATTTGACAATAATTAATCACGAACATGCTATCATGAAATCACGAACGTAATTAAATTGCGAACTATTATTAATTACATATATATATTTATTATGAGCGTAAATAAATATATTAGGTCATGGTAATTATTTAACGAGAACACACAAAACGCGAACACAAATAAACACGAACACGAGAACACACGTATTAATTAGACACGGAAAATGATCGGGTTACCCCATGTGGGCCCCATATGCCACGAAATTAGGAAGGAGGATGGGCCAAGCCCATCAAATTTTACTAAAAGGGGGTTAAGGGGAAAAACACTACTCATTTTCACTTTACAGAGGATTTTCACAAAAACCTAAAAAGCTCTCCTCCTCATTCTTTTGTTTCTTTTGGCCGCCACCTTCAAACACACCAAGGAGGTGTTTGTTGATCTTTGATATTGGAATTATTGCTAGTGTTCGTGTTTGTTCATCGTTCCTTAGATCCACGCATTCGGTAATTCGTTTAAACCCTTTCTTTTGATTTAATCTTTTTAAAAATTATGAACATGATATGTTTTTATTAAAAACCTAATTAAATCATAGATCTAACATGAAATTGGTTTTGGTATAAATCAAAAAGGGATGTTTAAGGGGTGTTTGTTCTTGGCCGCGCCTAACCCGAACCCGAGAGGGTCTCGGTTTGGCCATTTGACCACCACCGAGACTATATGGTCCCGGTTGGTTGGTGTGGGTCCCACGGCAGCATCAAGACAAGGGTAACCCCGATTTGGTTCGGGGTATGGTGTCGACTTCATGTCCGGTTCATGGTTCTTAGTCAAGATCCGGTTCATGGTGTATGTTTAGATTTTTATTTTTATGATCTTATGTTAAAATTAAATTAATAACATGACATGATTTTTTTTAGAACAACAATTTTTACAACTCACACAAACAATCTCACAATTTTTATCTCACATGTCTCCACCGAGACTTGAACCCACAACCTTAAGGTTAGAGGGCCACTCACATACCGCTAGACCAAGAGGCCTTTGGTAATAACATGACATGATTAATTTAATAACATGACTTAGGTTATTTTAATTATTAAAATCATGAAATTATTAATCTAAGTATTTTATATTTTAGACTTATAATTAATTAATTATTTAAAATCCATGGTTATAATTAATTAATTAACATGACTTAGGTTATATTATTAATAAATAATAATACATGTTTTAACCTAAGTATTTAACTTTATTTAATTAAAAACATGTTATACTTTAATTAAATATTTTAACCTATAGTTTATTTTAATTACATGAAATAATTAATAAACTATACATAATATCATATGACTTAGAAAATAATCATGAAAATACTTAGGCTTATATACTTAGCTTATTTAACCAGCTTATTTCTAATTATGGAAACTTCTATTTTTAGAAACTTAATTAAATAAGGCAGCTAATCTATTTATGGAAATGTTATATTTTTAGAAACTTATTTATTTCAGGCAGCTAACCTATTTATGGAAACTTATTTAAATAAGGCAGCAAATCTATTTATGGAAACTTTCTATTTTTAGAAACTTATCTATTTTAAGAAGTAATTCTATTTTTGGAAACTTTCTATTTTTGGAAACTTTCTATTTTTGTAAACTTTCTATTTTTGGTAACTTTCTATTTTGGAAACTTTCTATTTTAGGAAACTTTCTATTTTAGGAAACCTGCTATTTTTGGAAAGTTACTTATTATTACACAGTAAGTATAATAATACATGAAATACCAGAAATACTTAATTAGAGTAAGCAGAATATAAGATAAACACAGTTTAAGGCTTAAAACAGTAAAACATGATATGAACATATAAAATAAGCTAAGACATGACATAAAACCAGTTACGTATTTAGTAAGCAGATACTTATTCATGTATTTATTTATGTAGCATTAGTGATACCGAAGTAGGATTTCTCTCAGCTCGTCTTCTTCGTTCACTGGACATAAGGTACGGATTCCCGTCCTTTCAGTATGGACATTCTTTCCTTATTAGGATTCCCCGTATGCAGCCAAATGTTTTCCCGTAGTATAAGTACGTGTTTGATTTGCTTATGTTTAATTAAGAATACCTATAGCCATATACATGCATGACCAGTTTCACCTAGTTATAGAAGTACCATAACCATAACATTAGAGGCACTGATGTTATGACTTCACCACGGCGGAGTGATTGCTCGTGGCGTCCCTTCAGCTTTTGGCCAATTATATTATATATATCATGTGGGGCGTATGTGTGCATCCTAGTTACATGTTTTCAGTCAGGATTTCATGGTGAATGTGGTGTGTGCCTTGCATCCTTCACAAGGAGATGATCCCTCCTACCCAAAAACTAGTATATTAAATTAGAGGCAGCCCCTCTAATTTGCATGATGAGGTCATCCCTCCAAGTATTTATGCACGGTGGATTTTCATGACCTATATTGGCTAATAGTAAAACATGCTAAACAGTTTTTATAAGATAAACATAAGGCTTTTTAAACTATAAAACCAGTTTTATGAACATGTTCCAGGTTTTCCAGGACTTATGCATTTCCGCTGCTATTAAGTCTTTATTATGCTTAGTCATTCATACTATGTCTATATCCGTGCACTGAGCGTTTTTCTCAGCCGTTACTTTCCTTTCCATGTCCCAAAACGGCAGGTACCCTAGGAAAGACTCGAGCATTTGGAGGACGTGCATAGGATGGAAGC
This sequence comes from Glebionis coronaria, assembly GCA_025667525.1. Lineage (NCBI taxonomy): Eukaryota > Viridiplantae > Streptophyta > Magnoliopsida > Asterales > Asteraceae > Glebionis > Glebionis coronaria. The sequence goes on from CM046880.1 coordinate 405,740,789, forward strand.
TGCTAGAGACTTCTTTTCCTTTTTGCCTTCATATACTTATGCTTGTTTAGCCTTTCATTCATTTCTTTTGCTTTATTATGTTTTGGGCTTATGTTTGGGAACCGATGTTTGATTCCGGTTATCCCTTTGGTCATGTAATGTTTTATACATTTATCCTTGTATGCTTTGATGACACGCCATAATTACGCGTGACATTCCATTATCAAAATGGGGTGTTACATTCAATCTTTTCAAAACAAAATTGGTCAAATTCAGAACATGTTATTTTCTCTGCTTGAGGGACCATTTCAAAAGTTTTGACCTTTTCTTTATGCAACGCAAGCTTAGCAGTTAGGGTGGAATTCGTGTCTACGGATTGTCTGAGAGCCATATGCATTTGATGAATAATATGTTTAGGCACCATGACCAAATCATGTTGAGCATAAGATTCCATACCCGTCGTAGCATTTGGTTGAGGTTCACTCAAATGTGTAGGATTGGGTATCACATCAGTTGAGTTACTAGTTCCCGAATGCTGTTCGAGGTTGTCATTTTAATGCCCAACTTGATGTGGGTTATCATCATTACCAAGATTGGTTGTGGTTGGTACCTCACTGACGACATCAGAACCGTAGTGAGAGAGGTTAGCAACGAGAGCAGCTTGGGCAGAGTGAATGTCATCACAATCCGAATCATATGCGTCAAGATCATCTGCTTGATAAGCTGCATTAGAAATGGAAACGACTGCAATGCCTTCAGTATCTGCTGCCCCTGGGTCTGCGATAAATGCTAACTCCTCTGAATCCAAAATCTTTCCCTTAGACTAAGCATCAACCAAATATATTTTCTCAGGAAACCACGCTTCATCCCTTCTCCTTTTCGGCTAAGTGCATTGCCTAGCCATATGACCTTGTCCTCTGCAATTGTAGCAAGTCACAACCTTTTGAGGACCAATGGGGCTTCCATTTCCATTAGCTTGAGAATTTACAGCTTGAGCATTCACAGTCCTTATAGGAGGTCCATATGAATATTTCCTTCCCTGAATAGGTTGCACTGTTACTTGACCATCTTGAACAGTATCTTGTTGTCGAGGATTTGAAGAGGTGTGGAGCTGATTGTTTATTGGTGGAAATCCTCTAGTTGCAACAAGTTTTGATAAGTAGGTAGTAAGATGGTTTAGAACATCAACTGGCGTATTATTTGGAGTAAAGACCGGTGCTTGGATTGGTGGAAGTTCATTAGAGTAGAAGGCTTGTGTTGGTTGTGCTTCAAGTGGAAAGTATCCTTGCTGAGGAGTATAGCCCATTGGAGAAGTGTTGGCTTGTGATGGTGATGTCTGATATGGTGGTTTCTGTGGAAAAGATTGTTGATAAACACTTTGTTGAAATGCTTGCTGTGGCATCATTGGTGGTTGATAAGATGGTTGTTGTGGTTGCTGATAGGTGTGTGGTGGTGGCTGCTGCAAGTATGATGGTTGTTGATAAGTATAAGCCATGTTTTGTTGAGAAGCATCCATGGCAAGTGGATCATGAACTTGAGGTGTAGACAACCGAGCTTCGATCACATGGCATTCGTGTTGTTGAAGAAAAGCTTAAAGTTGATCCACATTGGTGTTATGCAAGTCCTAAGTCAATTTAACATCCGTCACGTACTTTTTCCATTCTGAAGTAAGAGTGTTCAAATACTTGGTGTTCAATTGAAACGTAGGAATTGCCATGCCATAGATATTGAGCTCATTCAACAATAGGATAAATCTCATATAGTAGTCATTGAGATTCTCCCCTGGCACATAGGCAAACTTATCAAAAGTATCATAAAGCTTACACTCTCGTTCTTTTTTAGTTAACGAGGTGCCTTGCATTAGAACACGAATTCTATCCCATAACTCTTTGGCAACTTTATGTTTGCTGACGAGTTTGTAGACATCTGGAGGAAGGTCTTGGAGAATGATGTTTGTAGCATACTTATCACATTTGTCTTGAATCTTCATATCTCCAATCAATTCACCCGTTATGCGAGGACGCGTAGCTGTACCTTCTGTCACTGTACCATAATCTAATGGTCCATTGAGCACCGATGCCCAAATGAGATGTCCATTCTCTTTGTTCAACATGTAAAGTTCCATTCGGGAAGTCCAATCCTCGTACATAGACTTCTCCAACATGGGTGGACGATTATCCGTACCCGAGAGGATGGACTTATCCGTAAGAGATGTGTACTCCATTTCTATAAGTTAAGATTTACAAAGTTGATCGATCAATGAGAGAAAGTAAATGTGTTTGTTGTTGTGTGTAGAAGCCGAGAAATAATGTTAAAATCCCCTAAATTATGTTCTCGATAAACCAAAAATACCAAGATGAAATTGCACACAATTTTCAAAAACACGTTTTTGAAAAATCTGGGAATACTTGTTGTTCTATCGCAATGCCTAAAAGGAATGCTGTCGCAATGTCACGTATCGCAATAAGTCCAATCGCAATAAATCCTATCGCAATAATCCAATCGCAATAAATCCTATTGCAATATTCCAATCGCAATAGTTCCTATCGCAATATTCCAATCGCAATACCCTGTCGCAATACCCTATCGCAATACCCCTGTTGCAATACCCTGTCGCAATACACTGTCGCAATACCCATATCGCAATACCCTGTCGCAATACCCTGTCGCAATATCACAAAAACAATCCTGTCGCAATGTAAATCGCAATATGGATCGCAATAACAAAGAACTTCAATCGCAATATGGATCATAATAACAGAAGAACTCCAATCGCAATCCCAATCGCAATATGGATCGCAATCCAAAACCCTAGATATTGCGATGGGATAACTATCGCAATAGTACAAACAGTGTACAAATTTTCCACTTTTCTCGGACAAAACACACCTAATTTGAGATTTTAAGCCAAAAATCGATCCAAACACCCAAAAATTTTGTGTTTTTAACCAAAGTAAATATACCAAATCTCTACCACAACTATGTAGAAGATTTGTATCAAGAAAAAACCATAAAAAAACATTAAAAAAAATTGGACGTGGGTTAAGATTGATCAAAAGCTACTAAAATCAAGAACACAAACACATAAACAATACAATCATCCCATGGCTCTTGATACCATTTGTAGGATATGTAAATCTTGCTTATGTATTAGAGAGAGAAAGAGATAGATGATTTCACACTTCTAGAGAGAGAAAGTTTAAGAACTATGTGTATTGAAAATGAAAACCACCACCCTCTCCATCTAAGGAGAGGGTTTATATACCTAAGCCCATGTGATGGGCTTGGGCTTACACTTGGCCGCCAGCCCATACATCTCATGGGCTCGGTTTGGGCTTTGTTTAATAAATGAAAATAAACTAAACTACGAGCTATTACATGAACTATTATTGGAGTGATCGATCCTTTCTAATACGTAAAACGCATTTCAAACAATAAGTATGTTATGCTAATACGAGATATATATAAATGCAGATTGTCATGGCTGACCCTAATATTCCTGTGGAGAACCATGCTATTCCCAAACCTAATGTAGATGATAACCCTTATTTAGAACTAGTGGATTATGATGTAAATGAGGATATAGAGGATGATGAGGAGAAATCATTTGAGGATCCCGAGCCCGAGATAGGACTAGGAGATCAGATTTCCCCTCAGGTTGATATGGTAGAGAATGAGAATGATAATGTTGGTATTGAGAATGATGATGAGATTGGGATAGATAATGTAGATAATGAGGATGACGACGAGGATGTCGAGGAGGATATAGGTATAGATGATGAGGTTGATGATGATGATGAGGCTGAGCTTATTTACCCTTATGATGTTCCGGAGGCGAGCCGTTACCCCCTCCAGTTTATTGGTCTGATTCTAAGATTGAGCTACTTAGAGATGAATTGTCTGAATCGTTTGAATCTGATTTTGAATCAGAGGATGATGAGGATGATGATGCACCTGATGGTACTGATGGTATTGCTACTCGTAGACATGTGATAGAAGAGTCGTCTAGGGTTCGAGAGGCTACTCATATTGATGGTCTTGCACCTTAGGCCTTAAGACGTGATTTAGATGCTTCCCGTGCTCAGAGTAGTATGACAGAGGTTGGATTAGGTGTTGTTCAGACTCATGTTGCTTATTTGGAGTCAAAGACTAAGGTTGGTGAGAAAGAGCAGGAATTGCTTAATTTGGATTTGACTGATGTAGAGCGTGGTTTGAATGAGGCTTTTAGGAGGTTATCTGTGTTGGAAAGTGGTGAGTTTGCTGAAATGAATAAAAAGGTGAATACTGTGGAGATTAAGTTGAGTGTAGCTCGTACGATGCGTGAGAAAGCTGAAAAATAGTTGAACATATATGTTGGTTGGAACAGTAGATTTTATGCTGAGATGGTTGAAAGAGGAGTGATCCGTAAGCGCCCAGCTGAAGATGTGTATTGTGATCGTCCGACGAAAATACGAAAGACGATGGATGATGGACCATCTGGTGGTTCTTAGTAGACCAGTCTATATTTAGTAGTGACCTTTGTATCTTTTGTACCTTTTGTAACTTTGACTGAACCGACTTATTAGTTAGTAGACCTGGCACGATTTTTGGGCTTGTATAGTGCTAGAAACTTTGATATGGGATGTAAATTAAGACAATCTTTTGTTTCAAATCCAATGAAATATGTATCTTGTCTTGAATTCCATATTGTGCCTTATTTGTATTTTGATTATGAATTCAATCCATCTTATATGAATCCCTTGTTGGGTGAATGCTAAATACTTTGAAATTGTGAAATTATAGAACCATGCCGCCAAAGAAAGTTGTGACTGAGGATGATGTACGTAGGATTATTGCGGAGCAAGTTACCGCATCTATGACTGAATTTAGGGCAAATGCTAGAAATGGAGCTGGCAGTAGTGGAGCTGGCGGTAGTGGAGCTGGCGGTAGTGGAGCTGGCGGTAGTGGAGCTGGCGGTAGTGGAATTGGTGGTACTAATGTGAATGTGATTGCTAATAATGTGAATGCTAATAATGTGAATGCTAATAATGTGAATGCTAATGCTGGAGGAAATGTAGGAGGACTTGGAACTAATGCACCTAAAGTTGGTGGATGTACTTATGTGACGTTCATGAAGTGTGAACCTCTACCTTTTAATGGAACTGAAGGTGCTGTAGGATTAAGCCAGTGGATTGAGAAAATTGATTCGGTGTTTCGGATTAGTAAGTGTAAGGAGGAAGATAAGGTGACTTTTGCTATGGCTACTCTTAAAGGTCGTGCATTGACTTGGTGGAACGGGAGAATTGCTTTCATGGGTATTGATGCTGCTAATGCTACTCCTTGGGTTGAAATTAAGAAATGGATGACTTTGGAATTCTGTCCCCGTAGTGTGATCATTGGGTTAGAACAAGAGTTGATTCATATGAGAATGAAAGGTGTGGACATTGATAGCTACACAAACCGATTCCATGAGTTGGCCTTGTTGTGTCCTCGATTGGTGGAACCCGAAGAGATTCGAATTGAACAATATATTAAAGGGTTAACCAAGAACATCCGGGGGGACGTGGCATCATCGAAACCACTGACCATTGATGATGCTGTTCGAATGGCTTACCAACTCATTGGGCAGATAATTAAGGATAAGGAAGATGAAGCACGTACTGGTGAGAAAAGAAAGGGTGATGGCGATCGTGTAGATAGAGGTGATAATAGGAAGAATTTTAATCGCCGTCAGAACCAGCGAAAGGGGAATGCAAATGCTCTTACCAACAACACACCGCGCAATGATGAAAGATGTCCTAAGTGTGGCAACAAGAGGCATGCTGGCGACTGCTGGAAGTGACGAAATTGCCGAAAGCTTGGACACAAAGTTGAAAGGTGTAAGAAGGGAATCATTTGCTTCAACTACAACGAAGGGGGTCATAATAAATTGGATTGCCCTAAGTTGAAAGCGATTGTACCTGGAAGAAACTCCTAGGGTGGTGCTTATCAACTTGGAACAGTCGAGGTGAAGAAAGAGGATCTAAATGTCGTTACTGGTATGTTTTTACTCAACAATCATTATGTTGTTGCTTTATTTGACTCTGGTGTTGATAGGAGCTTTGTATCTACTAAATTTAGTGCCCTTATTGACATTGAACCTGTTGAGATAAATACCAGTTACGAGGTGGAATTGGCTGATGGTAAATTGGTGAAAACTAATAAGCTATTAGAAGGATGCTCTCTAAATCTCTTGAACTATTCCTTTCCGATTGATTTGATGTTGATAGAATTAGGTAGTTTTGATATTATTATTGGTATGGAGTGGTTGTCGTTGAATAATGCTACTATTTTATGTGGAGAAAGAAGGTTAAGATTCCTCTTAGGAATAGGACGTTAGTAATTGATAGTAATCGAGGTGAATCTCGTTTGAAAATCGTTTCATGTATTAAAGTCCAAAAGTACATCAGGAACGGTTGCGAGTTATTATTAGCTCAAGTGACCAGGAATAAGTCTAAGGAGAAACGATTGGAAGATGTACCTATTTTTCTGTGAAGTTCCTGAGGTATTTCCTAAAGATTTACCCGGACTTCCACCGGTAAGGCAAGTTGAGTTTCGAATCGATTTAATTCCTGGTGTTGTACCGGTGGCACGTCTGCCTTACCGATTAGCACCTTCTGAATTAAAGGAGTTATCTGAACAACTTAAGGAGTTGTCTGATAAAGGTTTTATTCGACCGAGCTCGTCGCCTTAGGGAGCTCTAGTCTTGTTCGTTCAGAAGAAGGATGGATCTTTCCGTATGTGCATTGATTATAGGGAACTGAATAAGTTGACGATTAAAAATCGATATCCTTTACCAAGGATTGATGATTTGTTTGATCAACTACAAGGATCTAGTGTGTATTCTAAGATAGATTTGCGGTCCGGATATCATCAACTTCGCGTCCGTGAAGATGATATTCCTATAACTGCATATAGAACTCGTTATGGACACTATGAATTTCAAGTAATGCCATTTGGGTTAATAACGCACCTGCGGTTTTCATGGATTTAATGAATCGAGTGTGCAAACCCTACTTGGACAAATTTGCAATTGTGTTTATTGACGATATTCCAATCTATTCTAAGAATGAAGATGAACATGGAGAACATTTAAGGATTATCTTGAGTTTGCTAAAGGATGAAAAGTTGTATGCTAAGTTTTCGAAATGTGATTTTTGGTTAGATTATGTGCAATTTCTTGGTCATGTGATTAACAAAGATGGAATTCATGTTGATCCTGCAAAGGTTGAAGCCATTAAGAATTGGTCTGCACCGACAACGCCAACGGAAGTGCGACAGTTCTTAGGATTGGCTGGCTATTATAGGTGATTCATTAGAGAATTTTCTTTAATAGCTAAACCCTTGACTAAGCTTACTGATAAGAATAAACCTTTTGTTTGGGGAAGTGAAGAAGATGGAGCATTTCACATATTGAAGCAAAAATTATGTAGTGCGCCAATTCTATCATTACCCGACGGAAATGAAGATTTTGTAGTATATTGTGATACATCTCTTAGAGGTTATGGAGCTGTTTTGATGCAACGAGAAAAAGTAATAGCTTATGCTTCTAGGCAATTAAGGGAGAATGAGGAGAATTACACTACTCATGATCTCGAGTTAGGAGCTTTAGTTTTTGCTCTTAGGTTATGGAGACATTACTTGTATGGCACCAAGTGTACGGTATTCACCAATCACAAAAGCCTACAGTATATTCTCGATCAAAAGGAACTGAACATGAGGCAACGAAGATGGATAGAGTTGTTAAGTGATTATGATTCACCTAGGAAAAGCCAATGTTGTTGTCGATGCATTAAGCAGAAAAGATAGAGAGCCTATCAGGGTACGTTCTCTAGTCTTAACCGTGCACAATAATTTGCCTGAGCAGATTAGAAATGCACAAATAGAAGCTTGTAAGAAAGAAAATTTTGTTAATGAAGGGTTCCGAGGAGAAGGAGATCCTTTAGAAGTTAGAGTTGATGGAGTGAAATGCTTAAGAGGTCGTATATGGATACCTAAGTGTGGAGGCTTAAGAGATTTGATTATGTTAGAATCCCATAAATCTGAATATTCCATTCATCCTGAATCTGATAAAATGTACCATGATTTGAAGAAGTTGTACTGGTGGCCAAATATGAAAGCTGATATTGCTATGTACGTTCTTCAATGCTTGACTTGTGCTAGAGTCAAAGATGAACATCAAAAGCCATCAAGACTACTTCAACAGCCAAAGATTCCTGAATGGAAGTGGGAGCGAATTACGATGGACTTTATTACTAAGCTTCCTAGAACATCATCTGGAAATAACTCGATTTGGGTCATTGTCGACAGACTGACCAAATCAGCACACTTCATTTCGGTTAAAGAGCAGTTCTCAATGGAGAAGTTGAATCGTATTTATCTTGAGAATGTTGTATGCAAGCATGAAGTGCCTGTATCGATCATTTCAGATCGAGATCCTAGATTCACATCGAATTTTTGGAAATCTCTCCAAAGATCTTTGGGAACGAATCTCGACATGAGCACTGCTTATCACCCCCATACTGATGGGCAGAGTGAAAGAACGATAAAAAACTGGAAGATATGTTGAGAGCTTGTGTTATAAATTTTGGTAAGAGTTGGGATAAACATTTGCCTTTAGCAGAGTTTTCGTATAACAATAGTTACTATGCTAGTATTAAGGCTGCACCGTTTGAAGCTTTGTATGGTAGGAAGTGTAGATCTCCTGTATGTTGGAGTGAAGTTGGGGATACCCAGCTCACGGGACCGGAATTGATCCGGGAGACTACGGAGATGATAGTTCAGATTAAGAATAGGCTGTTGACTGCCCGTAGTAGACAGAAAAGTTACGCGGATGTGCGGCGGAAACTGATGGAGTTTGAAGTGGGTGACCGAGGAATGTTGAAAGTATCGCCATGGAAAGGCGTTATAAGATTTGGAAAGCGAGGGAAATTGAATCCCCGCTATATTGGACCCTTTAAGATTTTATCTAGAGTAGGTCCGGTGGCTTACAAACTAGAGTTACCCCAAGAAATTCATGGTGTTCACAACGCATTCCATGTATCTAATCTGAAGAAATGTTTAGCAGTGAGTGATGAGAAAATCTCGTTGGATAAGGTTCGAATAGATGAGAAGTTGCATTTTATCGAAGAAACCGTAGAGGTTATGGATCGTGAGGTAAAGCAATTGAAACAAAGTCGGATACCTATTGTCAAAATCCGATGGAATTCAAAGCATGGACCGGAATTTACTTGGGAACGAGAGGATGAAATGTGGAAGAAATATCCGCACCTCTTTGATTTCAATAAGAAACGAACATCAATATGAAATGGATCACGAGGACGTTGATCCCTTTTAGGAGGAAAAGCTATGACAATCTAACATTTTCAGGTAGTAAATTATTTTCTCGTATAATATTTTGAAACTTATTTTTGTGTTGGTTGATGAACTCACAATTTACGGATTTAAATTTGGGCTTACGTGCATAATTTAACGTCCTTTACGACTAACCCGGAAACCTTAGGATTACGTATTTACGTTTTTAAACTCCGTTTTTGATGAGACAATTTTATTAGATTCGTTTTGTGCTGTTGATTCATAATTTATAAAAACGTTTTTCGTAAAACGACCCGAGGGCACGCAAATCGAGGAAACTAGAATCGAGGAATACCCGTAAATTAGTGGGATGAGACAAGTATACACTTGTCCCACCCCACTATATGGGACGGCCAAACAAGGACACCACATCCATGATGTGTCAAATTTGTAACTAACAAGAATACACTTGTTTACTTAAGCTTAACAAGTAAGCTACACACCACAAAACCACTAGCACTAAACCACTTCTCACATTTATCTCATGCAAACTACTCTCAAACTCTCTCACCCTCCCACTCCTTGCCGGCCAAACCATCATTAAACACCCTCCATTTGATCAATTTTAGCCACAAACTTTGTGTTATCTACACATATGATGAAGAACTTTTGAAGCCTTGTTGATTGGTGATCATTATAACATCAAAGGAGGTGATTTGCTTGTGTCCTAGGGCTGATTTCTCAACAAATATTCTTGGTGGAAGGTGATCTTGAAGATAAATTTGGTGTACCTCAAGGTGTTGTCCTCAAAAGACAAGTTATAGTCTTGGTTGGTAAACAAGATCATTGTTCCTATTTTCATTGTTATTTTGTAAATGTAAAATGTATTTTCTTTCCTACTGTATATGTATATGATGATATATGATGATAAAAATTTTATGTGGGGATCAAGTGTTGATAAACATGGTTAAAAAGATGGAAAACCATATGTAAAAAGGTTAAAATCTTGCTTAATAAGTTGGCTGTATAAAAACAGTAAACAACCAAATGATAAACTGATAAAATGGCATAGTAGAATAAATATACAGTAAGTATTAGGTCTTGTACACATGTGAGAGTTGGCCATGCAATGGAATCATTATAATGAGTGAGATATGATCAAAACAAAATTAATGTATCAATCTGAATAGTCTGTTTTGTGAGGACTGTTAGGAATACTTAGGCTTAGATTGAGAAAGTAGCTAAAATTAAGTTATTTGTAATACATAATATGAAGTTTATGTCATATAAAAATGAGCTTCTATCTCCTTGTAGAACTCAAGATATGATAAAAATGATGAAAGGGAAACTAAAAATCAGATTTTGTGAAATTAAAGTTTAATAGTATTATAATAGCACTCAAATAAATATAGTATAAAATATAAATTAAAACCCACTAACTTATATATTACATTTATATAAGTATTTACAATAATAAATAAATGGGACATTTTATAAAATGGTAGTTTGATAAGTTTTATAAGTTATAAAACTATAAACATGATTTTTACGTCTTTTTCGGCTAAAACCGTAAAATTAACGTTTTCGTCACTTAAAACTTAGACGGTCGGACCCGTCTAATGTAAACTTTTTATAACTCATATACTGATATATAAGTACCTATTACAAGTAAAACCGATAAAACCCGAACTTTATAACATACGGACATTAACGGGCCAAGTTAGCCTTATTGGACTATTAATCCAACTAATTTAGCTAAACACTTATAAACTTACTTATTGGGCTTAACCCACTTGGGCCTAACATGTAAGGTATAATACCGATATTAAAAGTGTAAAATGAACTAAAATAATGTAATGGGCTTATAATGGGCCTTGATAAGTAAATAAGATGAACTAGTGACACTAATATAAAAGTTACCAACACATAACAGTAAAATAAGTAAATGAGAATGTATAAACCCACTAGATCATCATCATATTTAGAAAGTCATCATATGTATACATAATTGTTATTTTTATAAAGTCATTGGACAAAAGTCTAAGACCGATTATTATTTATATAGGTTTCCGTGATCGAAACACGCCCGTAGCCGATAATCCGCCTTTCATTATCAACGTGAGTTCATAGCCTCGCACTCTTTTAAGTGTTTTATAAAATGATTTGTAAACCCGCGAGGGAGATAACATGCTAGTTTTTGATAAAAAAAATAGAACACAAGTAGTCCCGATGGTATGCTTAATGATATGGACCTGAATGATGCTATGACCCAATAAATGAGATAAAAAGGATTATTAGTAGTTAGGTTATATCACTTAAAGTCCCATTAGCATGAATTTTGAACTACCGGGATTTGGTAGACGCTTATCCATCTGATAGTACTATCTGGGGATGATCACCCCAGTTCGCGCCTTGACTGTTGATCCCCGTCGTACCATATTGATTGGTAAGCGAATTTATGTATGAGAAGATTTACATAGCGTGATTTTTGTGACGACACGCTAACTTAGATGGGCAAATTGTTTGTAGGGTTCGCGGCCCGTTGTTTGTGATAGTAAGGTAACAATGTCATGCGGCTAATAATAATCCAAATGAATCCAATACAATTCAATAATGATGCAAATGACGATAGTAATGTTACCTATAATGGTAATATTGAAACTACGGTCTCATGGACGGTTTAAGATGTATGCTTTGCTTTATATATTGCCTGACTAGCAATACGAGGACTTACTTCCGATATTATACTTGTATTCTGATTTCAATGATTGTTTTATCTAACGGTTTTATTAAACTCTATGAATTCACTCGGCCTTCGCTGATATGATTTTTGCATGTTTTTATCTCAGGTGCTTGAAGGTAATTCAGATGGAGATCGACTCTGATGGCCCACAAAATAAAAAAACTGTTCATTCGATCTATGTTTTGTAAACTAAATGACCTGTATAATTTGGGACCTGTTGTACCTTGAAACTTTTATTTCGAATGAATGTATGTTAAACCTTGTACAACCATTTTTATGTGTTGTCTATGATTGGAGTTATTATGCTATCCCGTAACACTCTAAAGACTCTTCCGCTGTACCGATATGAAATTTGAGAGTGTTACATTACGTTTTTATTGTAAATACTTCTTTTTATTTTTCTATACTATTAGCCATAAAAATAAATACGTGTTAAATAGAACTCTATTAACACAAAATCGTTTTCTCGTTTTCTTGTGCATAATATATTGTATTTTTGTAGAACAATTAATACACAACAATTATTCAAAAGCGTGAAAACGCAACCTTAATTGGGATTTCATCATCAATTATTGTATTCGAATCTAAAGCAAAAAGAAAAGGAAAAATAGATAAATACTCTTAAATGATTAAATCTCGATAAATACAAATTATAAGGTGGGTATAAGGCGGTTGTATTTCACGACCTAAAGAAAAAGGCTCTTAAGTGCTTCGCGGCGCCTCGTTTTCTCCGCTCGCTTGTGCGTATTTTGAAAGTGACGATTAATTAGGGGTTTCCAAATCAAGTTTTAATAATCTATTTTTGTGAGTTTACATTATTGAACCCTCAAAACGTTTTGGCGTTCCGCCAACGTTTCAAAGTCGAACGAAGGTTTTCACTTCATGTGATTACTTTCACTCCTCTTGGATTCATTAAGCTAGACTTTGATTCGTGGATAATTTTTGTAGATTAATTTCTACGTAATACACAAAACTTCTAAAAAAATTAAAAAACCAAAAAACAAAAATAATCTTCGATTTTTCCTCTATTTTCAAAATTCTCTTCTTTCACCCTCTATAACGTTTAATTCTCGAATCGACTTTCTCGTTGCATCATGTCGAATGATGGTGGATATTATTCGTGTCCATATTATGGAGGCCCGTCCGATGGTGCCAATTGTTTTAATTGTAAGGTTATTGGAGGTCAAGAGGGTTATATCTATAACTCCGCACCATGTGATAGTGGTGACAAGTTTCGATCTTACGACAAAGATCACCCATCGTCTTCGTTTTATTCGTCATATGATTCGTCTTATAATTGTGATCAAAATCAAAACGATGAGATGAATCAAAACGCCTTTTGTGACTTTATGAGACGTAATAATGAAAACTTAACGATGATTCAAGAACAAGTTACGAATCTTAAGGAACATTACGAAAAACAATTGGAAACTCAAAAGGAATTTTACTTAAAGGAAATGGCCTCCATGAGAACCAAGTTGGAAAACGAATATGATGGCGTTTCTAAAGAACGAGAACGTTTATTTGACCTAGAAGAAGAGAGATGGAAAACTTATTTGACCCAGTTCATTACACTAATGAGCGAAATGAACTTCTTTTCACGGTTGAGACCTTAGAAAAAAAGTAGCTGCATACTAGTCGAGTTCTTCATCGAAAGTCACCAATCCTAATCTCAAAGGAGAGGTTCAAGCCATATCGACTCCTAAGACTCGTACGTCTCATATTGATCCCCATGTTTCGAATTTTAAATTCGTGCAACATTCGTCATCTAGTAAGAATGTAGAGGAAACGAAAACGTCCACTAACGAGGTTTTTCCAAATATTGTTAAAAACAAGCCAAAGGAAAAACTCGTAGGATACTTAGGAACGTTGAATCTTATACCTTTTAAACCTAATTTTTCTAATGATGATGAAATTATTGAGGATTTTCTAAATCAATATACACTTAATTTTGAAGAAGAAATTCCATTTAATGATTTTGAAAAAGAAAAATGTGAAATCGTTTTCAAGGAAATCATTGAGCCCTCGTTTATACAAGATGAACGAAAATTAATTCCGAAGGGACGTGTTAGTATTTTTGCTAAAATGTTCGAGAACCCACGTTCGATCCCTTCGAAGGACAAAGTTGAAACCATCAAGGAAAAATCGTCACGTGACGAGCCTTTTACTCCTAATCCCACACCGAGTGAGATTTTGGATTTATCGTGTGAAAAGTCCGTCGGTGGCCTTGCTCACATTGATACGTTTTTCGATCTCGAGGTCGAAACGACAAAGGAAAAAACTTCAATCGAAGAGCCTTCTATTCTTAGTTTCACGACGATTGAAGCTAGCGACTCGACTATCGACGAATTAATTTCCAAACCTCTTCCACGAGGAAGAGAAGACGTTTTTGATCCCGATGGTGATTTTTCTGAGATCAAACGTATTCTTGACGACCCACCTTCGATTTCGAGTTTGATGAGGACCGTTGCGTTAGCCCGGAGGGGGATATTTTATTAGTTGATTCACGTTTTAAAAATTCAAATCATCCTCCCGCCTTCAAGATAAATGTGAAAATTTTAAGTGTGTCTAGAATTGTTTTGGAAACACAAAATATTTTCAATTTAATCAACTTAAGTTTTCGTAACAAAGAGTTAAAAAATGAAAAAGGGAATGATTTTAAAATTAATTTTAAAGATTTTCCAAACTTAACTCCGTCATCACCTCGTTTAATTGAACTTGCTACAAACGCGTCTATTTCTTTTGACGACTTATTGTGTGGACCTAGTGTGGGGAAGCCCCATTTGTTCCCTCACACTTCTCCACCGAGGACGAGATTTTTGACCCCGGTATCATGTTTAAGATAAAATCTCGGTCTTTTACCGAAGTAGTCACTAGAAGACCCTTCTACACTTACGGTATGAGTTTACCTCAAGTAACTCGATTTGTTTGCCCACCCTATGTCCCACCCTTCTCTTCTCATTCTATTTTCTTGTGTCCCTTTGGGACGATGATGTTTAAAGTCGTGTTGTTTTGTTTATCATCAGAAAACGAAGACACGATCTTTGATCCCGGTATAAAGGCTTTGCCTTTATTATCTGTTGCTTTTGGGCCTTGATTACATGTATGTCCCACCAAAAATGATCGAACCATGATTATCCCTAAATGATCACATTTATGGGGATTCGAGTCGAGCTTTTGACTCGGTTATCAAAAACAAGGTGCCTCGTGGGGGATTCTCATGCTTATCCTTGTAAATATTTTTTCTTTTTAGTTAACCTAATGTGAGGGGATTTGTGACCTTCCAACCTTTGTTCCGTGGTTGTTTGTGAAATGTGGTTATTCAGATCATCATCTTCATGATTGGAGCCTCTCGTGTTCGTTTTACATGAGCACTCGATCGTTTGCTTTGAAGAATTTCTCGATATCCATATGATGTATCCTTTGACGTTCTAACCTTAGGTCTTTTAGCACACTTCATAAACGGCTATAGATTTAATGGTTCCACCCTTTCCATGCTATATTAAGCATTCAACTACGTCTCTAGTATGGGGGTATCCTACCCTTAGACTCGAAGCATTGAGGACAATGTTTAACTTTAGTATGGGGGGTGAATAGATACTTGCCTTGCCAAACCTTCATGCTTTCCAAAGTTTATCTTTTTATTTATCGTTTTGTTGCAAATAAGGCTAAAAATGGCCAAATTTTAAAAAATTTCTCATGTTTTCATAAGTGTTTGGTGACACGAATGTAGATTTTCCGATGGCGAGAATAAGAGTAATTTTTGACTCGACCGTGTGTGTTGAGCACTTAGCTCCGATTCCTTAACTTTATATTAGGCTAAGTCGCTTAAATTAGGACGAGAAATGATAAAGTTAACTAAAAGTTACTATACTAAACATAGAATACTCGTATTCTTTCAAAAACTCATGTGTTCTAACTGTTTGCTTATTCTCCCTTCGCTTGTATATATATTTTGCTAATAAATATTGGCTTAGAGGTTTAGTCTTGATTGTTGGTTTCTAGTCTTTTCTAGTAGCTTCCATGTAATTAAATTGGGAAGACATTAAGGTATCGCCAGCGTCACGGTTTTGAAGTATTGACAACCAGAATAATCGAAAGCTTCACCCAATAATAAGATTTCAAGTGCTCACCTAAATCAAGCAAAAATCGAAGCTCACAAGGCCAAAAAATTTATACAAAATTGAAAGTGATTAAGCCTTAATATTTGAAGCTTTAAAGATCCAAAATTTGCTTTAGCCTGAGGATATACATCTTTGGCCATAATAAACACCTCATGGCGAGGTTAAATAAAAGGCAAGGCAAGACCGAAGTCATAATAAAAGCTCCATGGCGGAGTTGAATAAAAGATGGAGGTAAACCTATGATAATAAGGCCCATCAGTTAGGGGGCGTATAAAATTCTTGGTAATAAGACTCATGTTCAAAATCGTTATAAAACTGTGTTTGTAGATCCTTCTTGTTGACTTTATTTTTTGACATCATTGTCTATTAGGGAGGGTTATTAATTTGATGGTCTTGGTTACACCGTTATGACTCTATTTTTGGACCTTAATCTCTATCATCGCATAAGTAAAAAATGTATCCTCGTGAACATTCAAGACAAAAATAAAATATAAGAGATACCAACTAGGATTAAGGGAGTCTAAGTACGTGATTAGAGCATATGAGTAGTGTTAGCATTACTAACTTATAATGACAATGATCTCATTACATGCTTGGCATGAAATTAGGTGAAAATCAAGGACGACGAAATTATTTCTAACGAAGCATTCACGCGTTCTTGTTCTATGAACCTAAACGCCCCATATTGCGATGAAAATCATATATTATGTCTAAAATTGAAGTAATAACAAGTAGTGGTGGTAGTGTAGTAAGTTTATGATTCATTAAAAGTCCATAAAAATGAATTTTGGAGGTGCTAAGATACTTTATTCTAGTATTGAGTGAGGGCACGGCAAAGGTTTAGTATGGGGGAGTGATGAGACTGCAATTATACATAGTCTCATCGTCCAAAACGGGCTTAAAACGATAAAAATATCATAAAAAGTGCCATATATATGCTTGTGTTTGTTCAATGTGTATTTTAGGTACGGATATCGAGAAAATGACAAAATATCACAAGAATCAATCAAGAACGAACACGGGAGACAAAACCGAACAAGAACCAGACCCGAGTGTTGATTTTTCAAAAATACCCTTGAAGTTTGAAGTTTTGTCACATTTGTTCCCTCATGTTTCAATAATTGTCAAGAATAGTCCTTGAAGAAACCAAATTTTACAAGTGTGGCCCTTGGAGATTGAAGACATGACATATCCAGCCCTTCAAGATTGGTCAAATTACATCTTAAGTGTAACACCCCCAAATTTATAAAACTCAATACAGCGGAAGACTAGTTGGTGTTACGGGATAGCACATTACTCACATCATAGACAACGCATAAAAATCGCGTCGTTTAATAATAAAGCATTTCCATTCATAAATCTCAAGTTTACATAGGTCCCAAGTCATTGTATTTCATACAGGTTTTTACAAATCATTTTGAATGGAAATTAGTATTTAAGTGCGGGCCATGAATTCTTTGTCGTCTTCCCGAGAATTACCTTCAAGTACCTGAGATAAAACATGTTAAAAGAAAAGGTCAGCGATAACGCCGAGTGAATTCATAGAGTTTAATAAAATCGATCAATATAACATCGGTATAAAATTATTACCGAAAATCATTTTGTACAAATCATTGTGATAGGCCATAAAATAGCCAAAGCCATTTTATACAAATCCTTATCAAAATCATAATATAGGCATCTGCCTTAAAAATCATTATACGAGCCAATGTCGTAAAAACATCATACAATACGTTTTAAAACGTTGTATAGATTAAATAAAAACCGTTATATGAATATGGTTATATAAAACCAAAACACGAACATAAAATCGATAGTAAGACCTCGTATTGCTAGTCAGGCAATATATCGTAATTCAATGCGTATAGCAGTATTTCGTTATTTGGATTATTATAAGCCGCATGACATTGTTACCTTACTACAACAAACAACGGGTAGCTAGCCCGAAACTCATTTGCCCATCTAAATTAGCGTGTCGTCACAAAGGTCACGCTATGTAAATCTTCTCATACATAAATTCGCTTACCAATCAACGAGGCACGACGGGGATCAACCGTCAAGGCGCGAACTGGGGTGATCGTCCCCAAATAGTATTATTAAATGCATAAGCATCTACCAAATCTCGGTAGTTCACAATTCATGCTAATGGGACTTTTAGTGACATAACCTAACTTTAATAATCCATTTTATCTCATCTATCGGGTCATTTAATCATTCATCGGGTCATACAATCATTCGGTTCCAAATCAATGAACAAACAATTGGGACAACTAGTGTCCTATTTCATAAAAACTAACATTTTATCTCCCCCGCGGGTTTATAAAACATTTCATAAAAACATTTAAAAGAGTGCGAGGCTATGAACTCACGTGGATGTGGGAAAGCGGGTTATCGGCAATTCGGATGTACGGTACGTGCTTCAATCACGAAAACCTAGACAAATAATACTCGTCTTAGACTCTTGTCCAATGACTTTATAAAAATAACAATTATGTATACATATGATGATTATATATATATGATGATCAAGTGGGTTTACATATTCTCTTTTACTAATTTTAGTGTTTATGTATTGGTAACTTCTTACTAGTTTACTAGTTTTACCTATTTACATGTTTTAGGTCCAATAAGTCTATTAACTTGTATTAATCAATTTTATACTTGTATTATCAGTATTTAAACTTTACATGTTGGGCCTAAATGGGTTAAGCCCAATAAATAAGTTTATAAGTGTTTTAGCCCATTTTGTTGTATTATTAGTCCAATAACGTTAACTTAGCCCGTTAATGTCCGTATGTTTTATAGTTCGGGTTTTATCGGTTTTTACTTGTTATATATGTTTATATATCAGTATATGAGTTTATAAAAGTTTACATTAGACGGGTCCAACCGTCTAAGTTTTATTTAACCAAAAACGTCAATTTTACGGTAATAGCCGAAAAAGTCGTAAAAATGATGTTTATAGATTTATAACTTATAAAACTTATCAAACTACCATTTTTATAAAATGTCCATTTATTTATCCTTATACATATTTATATAAATGTATTATATAAGTTAGTGGGTTTTAATTCACATTTTATACTATTTTTATTCGAGTGCTTATATAATACTATTATACTTTAATTTCCCAAAATCTGATTTTTACTTTCACTTTCACCATTTTTACCATATCTTGAGTTCTACAAGGAGATAGAAGCTCATTTTTTGACACCATAAACTACATGATATGTGCTACAATTAACTTAGTTTTAGCTACTGCTCAATCCAACTCTAAATATCCTTAACAGTCCGTCCAAAACTGACTATTTAGATTGGTACTCTAAACTTGTTTTGATCATATCTCACTCATTATAATGATTCCATTGCATGGCCAACTCTCACATGTGTATGACATCTTATACTTAATGTATATGGATTCCACTTTGCCATTTTATCAGTTTAACTTGTGTTTAGTTACTGTTTTTATACAGCCAACAATTTAAGCAAGATTTTAGCCTTGTTTCTTATAGTTTTTCATCTTTTTAATCATATTTATCAACACCAAATCCCAACACAATACTTTTATCATCATATAATCATCATATACATATAAAATAGGAAAGAAAATACATGATTACATAATCAAAATAACAAGAGGATGAGGAGAACAATCTTTATACCACCATGATGATGTAGGTTATGACCAAGACATGGATTTTGATGGAGAAACTTGTGATAAACCAAGACCATCTTCAAGACCACCATTCTTCAAGAACTCCTTGTGGAAAATCAGCCCTAAGACTCCATAGAAACTCCTCCTTGGATGTTATAATCACCACCAATCAATAGGGCTTCAAAAGGGCTTCATCATGTGTGTAAATAACACATGATTTCATGGTTGAAATTGATCAAATGGGTGTTATGGTATGAGAGTGGGACGGCACACATAGATTAGAGAGGGAGAGGAGAGTTGTTTGCATGTCACAAATGAATGTGTGGTTTTGAGTTAGATGGTTTTGAGGTAAGCTTAGCTTACTTTGTAAGCCTTAAGCAACAAGTGTAAGCTTGTTGCTACAAGCTTGACACATCACAGGTGTGGTGTCACTTGTGTAGCCGTCCCATATAGTGGGGTGGGACAAGTGTATACTTGTCTCATCCCACTAATTTACGGGTATTCCTCGATTCTAATTTCCTCGATTTGCGTGCCCTCGGGTCGTTTTACGAAAAACGTTTTTATGAATTATGAATCAACGGCACAAAACGAATCTAATAAAAATTGTCTCATCAAAAATGGATTTCGAAAACGTAAATACGTAATCCTAAGGTTTCCGGTTTAGTCGTAAAGGACGTTAAATTAAAATCGTAAGTCCTAATCTCTTCTCGTAAATTTGTGAGTTTATGAACCAACACAAATTTAAAACTCCAAAATAATATTCACGGATAAATTTATTTTCTGAAATGTCGGACTGTCACCAAAGACGGTGTATGTAAACGTAAGCACGTAACGTTGAATCCTCCGGTTTAGACGTAGTCGACGCTACTTCAAGACGTAAATCCAAATTACTTCCCAAAAATAAGTGAGTTCATAATATAACATTAAAATAATATTTTTAAATAATATTTGAGAACAAAATATCAACCATAAATTGACGGATTGTCACAGCATTTACCCCTAAACAGGATCTTTGTCCTCAAAGATCATCTTATCATACTACTCGCTTCTTATAGAGTTAGAGCCATGTGGGTATTTCCTCCACATTCGATCTTTTCTCACAAGTGTAATTCATTACAATACGCGAGTTTCATCAAAAATAACTACGGGAATAAGATCAGGCTTAATGTTGACTTACTTTCTCTATCCATGATGTTCACGGGTTTTTGATGAATGCAACTTTTCGCCGATCTAAACTTTATCAAGAAGAATTCAGATTTTCACTTGATAGATATTTTATCAAGTTCGATATACGAAACATAATTCACGCAGCTCTTGAAGTCCTAGGGTAGATCCAGCTTATATGCCTTTCAAACCAATCTTTTACATCATCTCAATGGTCTCATACAACGGGGACTTATATCTCATGATCTTTCAGATCATTAATTCATTTTTCCAAGGTTAAATTTTTAGGCATAACTTCGCTACCCATCTGGCACTTCAAGAACTACATTTCATATTCACATAACCTCCTACCCACTACCGGCAGTCAATAATCAGATCCTAATTTCAACAATCATTTCAGGTCTCGCTGGTCGGGTATTTTGTAAGGTTAGGTTCGCCATCAAAGGAAACCTTAAACCTAAAAGACATGTCCAACTCACAATGGGTGTATGTCGGGTGTCTTCATCTCAACTCCTACTTACAGATGCTCTAATATATAAATCTTAACAAGATTTGATCTCGATCCTAACACGATAATTATCAAGGATAATCTCTCCAAAGGAAAACGATTATACGGTTCATTACTAAAGGTCAATCATTCAAACATAAAACAAGACTTCTAGTGTTTTGTATTGTTATTTTACCTCGTCCCTTCGATTTGGGGTGGTAAACAGTACTCTCATCAAGGTTCGTTCCCAATGACTTCTGAGCAAATCTCTAGAAATTCGATGCGAAGCGAGGATCTTGATAAAGATGTTCGATACAGGCACACTATGTTTACATAACTCCTTTAAATACAAAAGAGTCAATTTCTTCATCAAGAATCTATCATTAACAGGAATGATATTAGCAGATTTGGTCAGTCTGTCGACGATGAACCAAATCAAATCAAATTCAGATGATGACCTTTGCGATAGCTAGACGTTTACTAATGTATGAGGCAATGTCTGCCGTCATAATTTTCCGTTAGTACAACTTCTTCAGACAAAGATACTTTTAGTCAGAAATGACATAAATAGAATACTTATACTTACAAGATTCCAACATAACTATATCTCAAAATCTCCATATTTATGCAATCACAAGTGGCCTTTAAAACATTTAACGCCATCGGCTTCTCAAATCTGTTGGTTCACATTAGTAGCGAACCCCTTTTTATTATCTATATTATCCTTTTTATAAGCATCAGCTATATTTTAAATTGTTCGGCAATTTATTTTTCACCGTCATTACTAAGGAACACATCCTAATTGGTTCTTTATATTTTCTACATAATGTGTCAGTAATTACGTTCACCTTTCTTCATATTTTCTAAGTTTCAGATTAGTTTCAGCTATCATTTTTATCAGTTTTGCTCAATCCGACGTTTAAGCGTCGATAATTATTACAACTAATTAAATAATAAATATTCAATTTTTATGAAATGTAAACATAAAGATTTTAAATTTCTTAGTCCGTCCAATTATATGAAAATGTTAAAAATAATTTTTAATTTAATTATCACGATTTTTGTTGATTTATCGAAAATAATTAGTAAGATTCGTAAATGTTTGAAAAATCTTTGTTTATATTTTGGTCAAAATTTTCTTAGTTGAAAAGCAAAAAGTATCGTTTCAAATTTCAAGTCATGGTTTAAATGTTTCCTCAATCCCTCTTAGGTTGTCTTGAAGTATACACAAACATTTACCCCTAAACATAAGTTTAGTTAAATGTTTTGGTTATAAGGGAATGATTCCTTAAATATTCTTTTGATAAAACATTTGTCAAAACATGTTTCCATTTTCTTTTTGGTAAAATCCAAAGCCTTAATGGTTCCAATTTTTGAAGAGTCAATATATTCCTTTTTCTATTAATCATATGGTCAAATAATATAAAGGATTTAGTCTTTCATCACATGTTAATTATTCAAGGTATAAGCTTTCACTGTTCGGCCAATTTAGGGCAGTCTATAACTAATTATTAACTCCTCCTTATTCTTATAAACAAACAAATGGTCCTTAATGATCACGAGCATGAATTTATCAAAATACAGCCTATACACGAGATTCACCAAATCTTATGGATGCTACATGTGTATTAGTCAATCCAAACGACATCACGTGAAACTCATAATGTTTATTACAAGTACCGGATGTAGTGATTGGAATAGATAATCTTCTTCGCGGACGCGAAGTTGATAATAACCATGTCGCGGATCAAATATTTATAACATACGCTAGAACCTTGTAAATGATCGAACAAATCTTCCATTTCGAGTTATGGATATCGTTTTCGATTGTTAATTTACTCAGTTCACAGTAATCTATAAATATAAGGAATGATAACACCATAGCTCTTCATGATGACGAGCTCGGTAGAATAAAATCTTTCTCCAATAACTCTCTCAGTTGTACGGTAATTCCTTTAATTCAGATGGTGCTGACGTACAGTGCACAAGCCGCATGTGCAGCACCAGAAATATAATCAATACCAAATTCAACTTGTCGCAATGGGGAAAGTCTAGGTAATTCACCAACAAATACCTTCTAAAGTTTCAGATAACATAAACATATTTTAATACATTTATTTTAAGTTCTTCCTAGAATATAATATCTATGACTAATTCACAACCATTCATGGTATAATTTCAAGTCATCCATCAATAATTATTTAGATCACTTTTGATAATCAACATCTTATCTTTTAGGGGATTTCTACTCGAGTTCCCATCAATTAAGACAATGTCGTCATGTCATAATCAATCAATCCATTCTACTGGCACTATCAACTTTTTAGTTTTATTGCCATCGATAAGATGTGAACTTCTCAAAAGACTAATAATAATTCATAATCCTTCACAAATTCAAGGATATCAGGAGACATAACTAACCTTAAAAGAGTAAGGTCAACGCATTCTACGCGATAGAATTTCAAATCAGATACAGACGAAAACATTTAATGAATATGAATATATCCCATATTTTCATAATTTGAGTACGCATTCGAAAGCTCCTCGGATCGTTACCCATGTCATTCAAATGAAGTCAAATCAAAAGAAATGATAGGAACGTCGATACATCCAGTCGGGTATCAACACTCGGTAATCAGATACTTTTCCTAAGAATCTCAATACGGAAGAATTGGACAAGAAAGAATTGTCAATTGTCAAATAAGACAATTTCCACAGATGAGTAAATTCGACTCAGAAGAATAGATTCTACAGGCACATATGTAGGTGTCCCTAACACTATGTCCTTATTTTTCACTTCTTGCAGATCTCATAAATTTTAATCTTTCACAATCTTCAAAGAAAATTTAGTGTTTATTAATCACTTTTATTGTGACTACTAATCAGCCTTGCATGGTCCATTCCAAATTGTATGTAGGCGCGCAACTATATACAATTTCAAGATTAACGATGCAATACTCAGTTCGTCAAAATTTTATCATCATGTTTATAATAAAAACATTTTCATGCTTAATTCTTAAATAAGAATCAAGAATAAATTTACAAAGATTTTCTTTGTTATGAAAACAATTAAGTTTTCCAAGGTGTTTTATAAACAGCTTCATTTTGATAACGATCACATATAAATCTCACTTTGAATAATCCTTATAGTGATGAAAATTCAATTTTTCTCAAGGGATACTGTTTTAACGTTATAAAAACAATGAGTGATCTGCAAAAGAGTGATGAAAAGTTGTTCACCAAGAACTAACTATAATATAATAGGAAATGAGCTTAGCCAAATAATCATGAGGTTCATGACCTCGATGGCACTCAAAAAGAATAATCCACAACGTAACTTAATTCAAGATGAGTACTTGTTCAATTGTTGCATCACTAATGCGAGCATTAGGAAGAAGCAAGAAAAGATAGATAACATCGATACATGTAGAATTTAGCAATCAATGGTAGTCTTTTCATTAATCACAAACAAGTCAAAATTGTACCGTAACACATTATGTGTCGCTATGTCATACAATTCCAAGAACTCATCCTACCAACTGATGTCTCAGTTAAGTTAGGGATTTTTAAAAGATACCACAATGAATACTAATCTACAAGAGTCATTAGGTGTCTCACCTGTCCCAGAAGATTCATCGGTCCCAATTCAGAAGAAGATTTCTTCAATTTATTTATTGGACACTGGGCATCCTCGTCAGTGGACAATGCCCTAGGAACAACACTTATCACAAACTAACAATCATTTAAAACCTTATAATTCAATCACAGGACTTAACGACTTATATTAACAATCTCATATTCCATACGGGTTAAATTTTTCTTAATTCAAGTTTCAACCAAATCATACTCAATGTGATATCCTACATCATTCTCCAATACTTTCAATCCTTATTCATAAACCTTAATAGGGCAATAAAAGCTCGACATGAACAACACTTAATTTCCAATCCTATAGCTCTTTCATCAATAGTTATCAAATGAGTCACTAGTATGAGATGACTCATACATTCAATTAGACTTCTCGGAAAGGTATTAGTGGCATGAGGCTTTTGGGTAATGGTTCCAATGACAGCCTCAAGTGCAACATTCACCCTTTCGATTTCAATTTAAGAATTGGATGACAACGAATCAGATGACATCTTTCTAGGTGGTAACGTTTTGTCAAACTCCACTCTATAAGGAAAGATCGTCATGACATCGATATCAGATTTAATCTTGCCAATTCTTCTTTAATATCGTAATCAACTAATATCAACATTTCTACGGATATCAACCATTTGTTGGGATCATAAATATCCACAACTTGGTTTAGATCTAGGATAGCTAGAATTCCTACGACAATAGCTTTGATTAATTTACTAGGGGATTTAGGGTTCCTTGTGACAATCTACGTCGTATAAATACCTCGTATAAATATCAAAATAAACATCAAACAATCATGTAATAAAATTACATCATATATATATATATATATATATATATATATATATATATATATATATATATATATATATATATATATATATATATATATATATATATATATATATATATATATATATATATATATATATATATATATATATATATAATCCAAGTTATATATATATTAAAATAACACTTCTCAGTCTGGCCTTGTCGGTAACTCGGGAATTCTTCGGCACCATTATA
The DNA here is from genome assembly GCA_025667525.1 of Glebionis coronaria. NCBI lineage: Eukaryota > Viridiplantae > Streptophyta > Magnoliopsida > Asterales > Asteraceae > Glebionis > Glebionis coronaria. The sequence goes on from CM046880.1 coordinate 405,766,924, forward strand.
ATCAAAAGATTTTTAGACATTTTGTGAAAAATGTTTATAGTTAAAAGATTTTGAAATGTTTTATTCAAAACCTTAGTTTTAAAAATCTTTCGTTCTCTATAACGAGAGCTCTGGTACCAAACTGTAACACCCCCAAATTTATACAACTCAATACAGCGGAAGACTAGTTGGTGTTACGGGATAGCACATTACTCACATCATAGACAATGCATAAAAATCGCGTCGTTTAATAATAAAGCATTTCCATTCATAAATCTCAAGTTTACATATGTCCCAATTCATTGTATTTCATACAGGTTTTTACAAAGCATTTTGAATGGAAATTAGTATTTAAGTGCGGGCCATGAATTCTTTGTCGTCTTCCCGAGAATTACCTTCAAGTAACTGAGATAAAACATGTTAAAAGAAAAGGTCAGCGATAACGCCGAGTGAATTCATAGAGTTTAATAAAATCCATCAATATAACATCGGTATAAAATTATTACCGAAAATCATTTTGTACAAATCATTGTGATAGGCCATAAAATAGCCAAAGTCATTTTATACAAATCCTTATCAAAATCATAATATAGGCATCTGCCTTAAAAATCATTATACGAGCCAATGTCGTAAAAACATCATACAATACGTTTTAAAACGTTGTATAGATTAAATAAAAGCCGTTATATGAATATGGTTATATAAAACCAAAACACGAACATAAAATCAATAGTAAGACCCCGTATTGCTAGTCAGGCAATATATAGTGATTCAATGCGTATAGCAGTATTTCGTTATTTGGATTATTATAAGCCGCATGACATTGTTACCTTACTACAACAAACAACGGGTAGCTAGCCCGAAACTCATTTGCCCATCTAAATTAGCGTGTCATCACAAAGGTCACGCTATGTAAATCTTCTCATACATAAATTCGCTTACCAATCAACGTGGCACGACGGGGATCAACCGTCAAGGCGCGAACTGGGGTGATCGTCCCCAAATAGTACTATTATATGCATAAGCGTCTACCAAATCCCAGTAGTTCACAATTCATGCTAATGGGACTTTTAGTGACATAACCTAACTTTAATAATCCATTTTATCTCATCTATCGGGTCATTTAATCATTCATCAGGTCATACAATCATTCGGGTCCAAATCAATAAACAAACAATTGGGACAACTAGTGTCCTATTTCATAAAAACTAACATCTTATCTCCCTCGCGGGTTTATAAAACATTTCATAAAAACATTTAAAAGAGTGCGAGGCTATGAACTCACGTGGATGTGGGAAAGCGGGTTATCGGCAATTCGGATGTACGGTACGTGCTACAATCACGGAAACCTAGACAAATAATACTCGTCTTAGACTCTTGTCCAATGACTTTATAAAAATAAAAATTATATATACATATGATGATTATATATATATATGATGATCAAGTGGGTTTACATATTCTCATTTACTCATTTTAGTGTTTATGTATTGGTAACTTCTTACTAGTTTACTAGTTTTACCTATTTACATGTTTTAGGTCCAATAAGCCTATTAACTTGTATTAATCCATTTTATACTTGTATTATCAGTATTTACAGTTTACATGTTGGGCCTATATGGGTTAAGCCCAATAAATAAGTTTATAAGTGTTTTAGCCCATTTTGTTGTATTATTAGTCCAATAACGTTAACTTAGCCCGTTAATGTCTGTATATTTTATAGTTCGGGTTTTATCGGTTTTTACTTGTTATATATGTTTATATATCAGTATATGAGTTTATAAAACTTTACATTAGACGGGTCCAACCGTCTAAGTTTTATTTAACAAAAAACGTCAATTTTACGGTAATAGCCGAAAAAGTTGTAAAAATGATGTTTATAGTTTTATAACTTATAAAACTTATCAAACTACCATTTTTATAAAATGTCCATTTATTTATCCTTATACATATTTATATAAATGTATTATATAAGTTAGTGGGTTTTAATTCATATTTTATACTATTTTTATTTGAGTGCTTATATAATACTATTATACTTTAATTTCCCAAAATCTGATTTTTACTTTCACTTTCACTATTTTTACCATATCTTGAGTTCTACAAGGAGATAGAAGCTCATTTTTTGACACCATAAACTACATGATATGTGCTACAACTAACTTAGATTTAGCTACTGCTCAATCCAACTCTAAATATCCTTAACAGTCCGTCCAAAACTGACTATTCAGATTGGTACTCTAAACTTGTTTTGATCATATCTCACTCATTATAATGATTCCATTGCATGGCCAACTCTCACATGTGTATGACATCTTATACTTACAATTTATGGATTCCAATTTGCCATTTTATCAGTTTAACTTGTGGTTAGTTAATGTTTTTATACAGCCAACAATTTAAGCAAGATTTTAGCCATGTTTCTTATAGTTTTTCATCTTTTTAATCATATTTATCAACACCAAATCCCCACAAAATACTTTCATTATCATATAATCATCATATACATATACAATAGGAAAGAAAATATATGATTACATAATCAAAATAACAAGAGGATGAGGAGAACAATCTTTATACCACCATGATGATGTAGGTTATGACCAAGACATGGATTTTGATGGAGAAACTTGTGATAAAACAAGACCATCATCAAGACCACCATTCTTCAAGAACTCCTTGTGGAAAATCAGCCCTAGGACTCCATAGAAACTCCTCCTTGGATGTTATAATCACCACCAATCAATAGGGCTTCAAAAGGGCTTCATCATGTGTGTAAATAACACATGATTTCATGGTTGAAATTGATCAAATGGGTGTTATGGTGTGAGAGTGGGACGGCACACATAGAGTAGAGAGGGAGAGGAGAGTTGTTTGCATGTCACAAATGAATATGTGGTTTTGAGTTAGATGGTTTTGAGTTAGATGGTTTTGAGGTAAGCTTAGCTTACTTTGTAAGCCTTAAGCAACAAGTGTAAGCTTGTTGCTACAAGCTTGACACATCATAAGTGTGGTGTCACTTGTGTAGCTGTCCCATATAGTGGGGTGAGACAAGTGTATACTTGTCTCATCCCACTGATTTACGGGTATTCCTCGATTCTAGTTTCCTCGATTTACGTGCCCTCGGGTCATTTTACGAAAAACGTTTTTATGAATTATGAATCAACGGCACAAAACGAATCTAATAAAAATTGTCTCATCAAAAATGGAGTTCGAAAACGTAAATACGTAATCCTAAGGTTTCCGGTTTAGTCGTAAAGGACGTTAAATTAAAATCGTAAGTCCTAATCTCTTCACGTAAATTTGTGAGTTTATGAACCAACACAAATTTAAAACTCCAAAATAATATTCACGGATAAATTTATTTTCTGAAATGTCGGACTCTCACCAAAGACGGTGTATGTAAACGTAAGCACGTAACGTTGAATCCTCCGGTTTAGACGTAGTCGACGCTACTTCAAGACGTAAATCCAAATTACTTCCCAAAAATAAGTGAGTTCATAATATAACATTAAAATAATATTTTTAAATAATATTTGAGAACAAAATATCAACCATAAATTGACGGATTGTCACATTAAGTCCTTATAAGAAGTTTCTAAAATCCTTGTGCCACAAATGACAAGTGAATGAAACTTGTTTCAAAAGGAATTTGCATACGAACTAGCCAGACTTTGTTTAAACATTTTTGGGAACATGGGGGGTAAAACTTGCCAAATACTAAACCCATTCCACCAATACCTCATCACCACGTCACCCCACCCCACTAACCCAGGATTAATACTAATTTATTTATATAAATCCTAGCGGTAAACATATCATTATACCCAAACAAAATCAAACCACCACCTGTTGCCCCCATCAACCCTAAATCTTGCCAGTCTCGATTTTTACTCAAGTCAAAGGGTAAAAACAAATTACCAAGACCATTGAGCAATTCAAACATCAACCTTCACACCCATGTGTTCACTTTACATCCAGCTAGCTCATGGTCCCACTTGGTCTATCCTATGTCACGTTGGAGGGTGAAGACAAAGAGGTGGCAGAATATGAACGACCAGGATTATGTGGCGCGTTCTACACATCAATTATAGGGTCAAGATCAAGTATGAAGCCTGTTACAACACATGGGACAGTCACATGAGTGCCAAGAACATGCTAGAACGAGAGTCAAATATGGCATCTTTACAAGCATATGCCAGATTCTTCAAAGGGTAATTTAGGTAGTTTAATTCGGATTAGGGTTTGTGTAACAGAACTCTTTACTTGTATAAATAGTAGTAGCAGATAGTTAGTAGTTTTTTTTTCCAATTTTTATGAAATTTTTGTAATAGACGAATTTTTATATCAATTGAGTTCCATTTTACATTTTATTACAAGTCTTTAAATTTCCAGTTACTTAAATACTGTCATTTACTTTTCCTGCAAAAATTCTCACAATTCCAAGTCCTATTTATCATAAACAAATCTTTGTTTTTGAGGTTACTATAGCAAAAGCTATTACCTCAGCTTATTGACAACAAGCTGAGTTAGTAGGCGTATAGGTTGGTTACTTTGTTGGTTTCTACTGTTGAAGAATCTGGTTGAGTATAGGAGGCTTATTCCATTTTGGTTTAAGACGTTTGAAGATATTTCTTTTTGTTCTCTTTGCTTATTCGAGGATAAGCTACATATAAGCTCTAACAAGCTTAGGCGATAGTTGATGGAAAGAAAGGGTGAATTAAGGTTACGAGTTAGTGTGTCAGAAGTTTGACAAGCTTTGGACCCAATTGTGAGACGTATTCTTCCTTCTTTTTTTTTATTTTTCCTGCTCATGTGCTTATTTGCTTTTTTTCTTGTTTATCTTTTGTTTGCTTATTTCACTTTGAATATCAATTAATTACCGCTTTTTTGTTTTAATCGTGCTTGTCATTTTGTTAATTTTCATTATCGGTTAAAAAACTCGTGTTTGGCTGTGTTCGACATCTTCAGTTAAGAGGGCATTTATGGCTTTAGGTTTTGAGGTTTTGTAAGGCGTCAGTTATCTGTTTGCTTAGGTTTTATGGTGTAAGGGGGCATAAGGTTAAGTTTCTGCCAAGTCGCCAAAGACTTGCCCTCTGTTTGTTGTATGACCAAAAACGGAGTGACTGTTTGCTTTTGGTTAAACCCGTTATATACTTAATTGAATATCTGTGGCCATACTGCTTATTATATCGTTGTGTGGTGTGCTTGATTTTTAGTATCTTGTGTTTTGATATTTGTTGTTCGTGTTCCCTGCACCCAAGCAACCCAACAAAACCATACGAGGCCTGTTGTGCAAACACCATTTTAAATTGTGGCACGATTCGTGTTTGTCTTTATTTTATAGTTGTGATTGGATTCTGTTTATGTTCCTTGTGCAGCCCAACAACAAAACCAAGTAAACATAGAGGCTTGTATGTTTTTATGTCCATCTGTGCACACCAAGACTAGGATTAAGCATAAATTTGAATTTTTGGATCATATTTGATGTTAAGTTACTATGAGACCAACATCATAACCAAGGGAAAACAAAAAGGTTAACAAGAGATAGGCCTACTGTTACTTGTGGTTTGATTTAGGCGAGATTCTAATTGTGTTTTGATCTGTGTTTTAGTATTCGTGCCCTTGAAACAACGAGCAAACCATAGAACTACCATTAAGATATAAGTAGAGTCCATAATATTGATCCCTGCTTGTGTTGTCACTTTGCCCAAATCATAGGAGTAAGTTTTTTTGATTGGGTGAGTGTTTTGCGTTTAGCCTGTGCATCTCTGTGTGCTTCATTGCTGTCATTTATTGGCTTATTGGTCTATGTTTGCTCATTTTGACTCCTCACTTGCAAGGCGCAAGTGAGGGTGCCCATTGTTTACCCCAAAGTAACCCAATACCAAACAACAAGAAATAAAAAGTCGCCAAATAAGTAACCAAGAAAATTGGTCATCTGTTTGTTTTGAGCCTAACTAGGTGCACAAATTCACCAAACTTGTTCGCGTTTTAGTACTTGTGTTTTGAGTTTGTACCTTGTGCACTCTAAAGTAACCAAACAGTAACCCAACAAGGTGTGACATGCTATCCTTTTTTTTGTTCATCACTGTGTGAGTTCAAACTCATTTGATAGGTGATTCATGGTTATTGTTAGATTGTGTGGTGTTTGGTTTTGCTATATGTGACTGTGAACTAAAGGAACCAAAGAGAAAACAAAAACAAAAAAAAAGTGTTAAAAAATTGGGGTGTTTGCCAGTATCGAACCTGTGACCCTCCCACTCCCCACGCCTTATACACACACTCTCAAACCAACTGCCCTAGGGTCTTTAACGTTATAACTTTCCCTAATTTGATATTTAAGAGATATTTTCTATGGCTTATTTAATGCAATACGAGACTAATAAGCTCGTTTTGAGCTTATTGGTTCTCAGTTTCTTGTTTTTTTCATTTTTTCCTTAAGCATTAGAGTATTTAGGATTTTTCTGTCCATTTTTTATATTTTTCCCTTTATTAGTTTTTTATTAGGATTATTTTTATTTTAAATTTTGAAAAAGTCATAAAAATAGATAAAGGTTTATAAAAAAATTTAAAAAATATTTTTAGGTTTAAGAATAAAAAAAAGTTTAAATTTTATCTTTTTCTTAGTTAGTTTTATTTTTAAATTTTTATTAAACTTAAAAAATAATATAAATTAATTAAAAGTTTTCAAAATTTTTGGTTTGCGTATTTTTCTTAGTTAAGATTTTTAGAACATTTTAGTGATTTTTAATTATTTTTAGGTTAAGTTTTTCGTTGGGTCGTGTTTTCACGTTCGTACGTTGAAGCGTTTTCGACCGTTATTAGCGTAATTCGTCTCCGTTTTCTTTTCTTTCTTTCTTTCCAAAAACGTAATCACTCGATAAAATACGTCTATATCTTTTGGCTAAACACCATACCTCCTCGAGAACGAACTCGACGAAGATTATTCGCGTTTTTCACAAAACGTGATACTTAATACTAACCCGCATTTGTCGCTTTGTTTTTCCTAAAATAAAGTGTACAAAATTACCGCATCACAAAATGGCGCCGCTGCTGGGGAGGTGTGTTTAGCCATATTTATTTATCGTGTTTATTTGAGTGTTTACGTTTTTATTGTATATACTTCTTTTTATTTTTCTATACTATTAGCCATAAAAATAAATACGTGTTAAATAGAACTCTATTAACACAAAATCGTTTTCTCGTTTTCTTGTACATAATATATTGTATTTACGTAGAACAATTAATACACAATAGTTATCCAAAAGCGTGAAAACGCAACCTTAATTGGGATTTCATCACTCAATTATTGTATTCGAATCTAAAGCAAAAAGAAAAGGCAAAATAGATAAATACTCTTAAATGATTAAATCTCGATAGATACAAATTATAAGGTGGGTATAAGGCGGTTGTATTTCACGACCTAAAGAAAAAGGCTCTTAAGTGCTTCGCGGCGCCTCGTTTTCTCCGCTCGCTTGTGCGTATTTTGAAAGTGACGATTAATTAGGGGTTTCCAAATCAAGTATTAATAATCTATTTTTGTGAGTTTACATTATTGAACCCTCAAAACGTTTTGGCGTTCCGCCAACATTTCAAAGCCGAACGAAGGTTTTCACTTCATGTGATTACTTTCACTCCTCTTGGATTCATTAAGCTAGACTTTGATTCGTGGATAATTTTTGTAGATTAATTTCTACGTAATACACAAAACTTCTAAAAAAATTAAAAAACCAAAAACACAAAAATAATCTTCGATTTTTCCTCTAATTTCAAAATTCTCTTCTTTCACCCTCTATAACGTTTAATTCTCGAATCGACTTTCTCGTTGCATCATGTCGAATGATGGTGGATATTATTCGTGTCCATATTATGGAGGCCCGCCCGATGGTGCCAATTGTTTTAATTGTAAGGTTATTGGAGGTCAAGAGGGTTATATCTATAACTCCGCACCATGTGATAGTGGTGACAAGTTTCGATCTTACGACAAAGATCACTCATCGTCTTCGTTTTATTCGTCATATGATTCGTCTTATAATTGTGATCAAAATCAAAACGATGAGATGAATCAAAACGCCTTTTGTGACTTTATGAGACGTAATAATGAAAACTTAACGATGATTCAAGAACAAGTTACGAATCTTAAGGAACATTACGAAAAAAAATTGGAAACTCAAAAGGAATTTTACTTAAAGGAAATGGCCTCCATGAGAACCAAGTTGGAAAACGAATATGATGGCGTTTCTAAAGAACGAGAACGTTTATTTGACCTAGAAGAAGAGAGATGGAAAACATATTTGACCTAGTTCATTACACTAATGAGCGAAATGAACTTCTTTTCACGGTTGAGACCTTAGAAAAAAAGTGGCTGCATACTAGTCGAGTTCTTCATCGAAAGTCACCAATCCTAATCTCAAAGGAGAGGTTCAAGCCATATCGACTCCTAAGACTCGTACGTCTCATATTGATCCCCATGTTTCGAATTTTAAATTCGTGCAACATTCGTCATCTAGTAAGAATGATGGCGTTTCTAAAGAACGAGAACGTTTATTGACCTAGAAGAAGAGAGATGGGATAAACTAGTTGATAAAGTTGTGGAAGTTTACACTAATGAGCGAAATGAACTTCTTTTAATGGTTGAGACCTTAGAAAAAAAGTAGCTTCATACGAGTCAAGTTCTTCATCGAAAGTCACCAATCCTAATCTCAAAGGAGAGATTTGATGAGACTGCTTTTATACATAGTCTCATCGTCCAAATAGGGCTTAAAATGCATTAAATATCATGAAAATACCCAAATATATGCTTGTGTTTGTTGCTTGTGTATTTTAGGTATGGATATTGAGAAAATGACAAAAGATCACAAGAATCATGCAAAAACGAACACGGGAAACAAAGCCGCACATTGAACCAAGCCCTAATGAAGAAATTCCCAAGAAAACCCTTGAAGATTTGAAGACTTATGAAGAAGGGTCCTCCAATATTGAAGAACTGAAACTTTATACCCTTGTATCCTCATAATTACAAGATTGGTCCCTAAAGTTTGTCAATATTGCAAAAATGGCCCTCCACTTTGAAGAATTGGCAATTTTAGTCCCTCAACAAAACTAAAATGTCAATATTTATCCTCCTCCAAGTCAAACATACCAAGAAGAACTCCAAGTTACAAGAATTACAAATTTGGTCCTTTGAAAAGGTCAAAATTACCAAAAGGACCCTTGACTTTGAAGACTTGGCAAAAACGGTCCCTCATTAATCATGACTTGGCAATTTTAGTCCTCTAAAATGTCAAATATACAAGTCAAGACCATAATCCTTGAATAAAATTCCAAATCAGTCCTTCAAGAATCATAAAATGGCAAGGAATACCGCTGAAATCCTTCTACAAAACTTTTTGGGGCAAAAGTGTGAAAAAGCAAACTTCAAATACAAAGAAAATAGAGTTTGGACGGATTTATTTGCAAATGAAAGGGTTATTAAAGGTGAGGGACTAAATGTGGCAGACAACACAAGATACCTAGACCAGTGGTGGGGTGACACGTGCCCCACTCACTCTCTCCACCAATCAACTCTCTCCCTGGTGCCACATCACACCCCACTTACACCCGTATTAACTAATTTTTATTTAAATAAAGATTATGGCGCCTAACACAATGTTTAAACATAAAATCATATCAAACCATGTGTTCTTGGTGTTCTTATGAAAATTGGGTATTTTCTTAATACTTGATATCAACCCTTAATTCACTCCATATTTGTGATTAAGGTAAGACTAAACCCAACCCCACCTTAAACCCTTGGCGACGTCACCATACCAGCTCACATGATACCCCTGCTTTTGCACCTTTGGACAAGAAGACAAGAAGAGGCCAGTCATCCAACGTCCAAGGATCCAGCTTACATCCTAAGCTTATTTTTCACCTTTGGATTCACTTTTTCCTTGCCAGCTACCACAAGACAACAAAAATCAGTCACATGATTCTCCAAGAGTTCAAACTTCAAAGGGCAATTTGGGGACTTCCATAGTTAGGGTTCACGTTTTTTATGCATTCAGTAGATAGTTTGTAGCCTATATAAAGGCCTTAGGGTGCATCATTTGCACTTTGCTCTTGAATTTTCCTTTGTTCAAAATTCTGTAAATCTCATATTCAGTTAATGAAATGTGATTGAATCTTTGAAGGAAACTCAAGTTCCATTGTTGTTTACTGCTTATTATTGCTCTTATTTTGTTAATCTTGAACCTCAAAACCTGTTTTCAAGGAGTGTGCAAAAGTTTGCACATTTTCCTTCAAGCTTGATATTTTGCTAAGTTCTTGGTCTATCTTGGAATTCTTGGGCTATAAAGCTGATAATAGCATCCTGATATTGAGTTATCAAGGTGTGGTGAAGCCTATAACTTGGGGATAATCAAGTGTGGAGTACAAGAGTTGCATTAATCAAGGCTTTTCAACCTTACCGTTTTTGATATTTTGCTTCAAACCTTGTTCAATCTTAGCAGGCTTTGTTGTGGAAGCTTGTACTTGTTCTTGCTAGTACATAGCTCAAAATTCATGGGTGTGGATGTACATCCATGAGGTTTGCATACTTAATCCCAAAATCTGTTAAAATCTTGCTTTTTGGTGATATTTGTGTGTGAATTGTGTTCTTGTGAATTTTGTGGCTTAATCTTGCTTGAATCTGCTTATCTCATCTGTTATTGTGTGGATTTGGGCTTGGGTAACCTTGGAATGTTGTTTTGATTTGAAAATCTTTATTTGAAAAGTTAAAAGGGTGTTTGGGATTACCTGTCTTGAATCATAACTTGATATTGTGTTGTTAGAAGTTTGTGTTATTGCTTGGTATCTGCTATATACTTGGTTGAGTGCATATTGCTGCAAGTTTTTGGGTTTGAAACCTCAAATCATACATTGTGCTATAACTACTTGATTTTAACTGTTTTTTACCTAAGATTTTGGTAAAATATAGAATTTATGCATGCTTAGGGTTAAAAGTTGTTTAAACATCATTAATATAACATATGTGATAGATTTGAGTGATTGAATCTGACTTGTTGGTCAATTGCTTCAACAAAGTGAAAACACTGCATGTTTAGTGTTCATCAGTAACTTTAAGTGCTTGAATCTTGCTTAATACTTTGAATCAGTGCATGAAACCTGTTTAGACTTGCTTATTTAAGTTTAATATTGCTTGTGTATGCATTTGGTTAAGTTTGGCTGGCTGAATTGTGCTATAAGTGCTTATTGAACCTAAACTACTTATGTGTTCATGTCTGTTAGTGATCTGGTGATTGATTGATTAAACTGTACTAATTTGTTGTTGTTGATTGTGATTTCTTTGTTGTTATTGACTCCTTATGATCCACTGATCATTTGGGTGCTTTTGTGTAACTTGAATCTCCAAAAAAGTCACTAAAGACAAAAAAGTCAACAAGTCAAGCAGTGGAAAAAGTTTCCACTGCTCAACACCCAAAACTAGCCCTGCTAGTACAATTTTTCATTCAGCTTATCAATAAGCCATTTTGTCTTATCCAGACCTGCAACAACTTATTTTTTGTGATAGATCTTACTTATTTGACCCGTTTGATTGAACTGGAGCTTATTAGACTTTGACTTTGACTTTTTGCTAGAAAACCAACTTATTTGACTTTTTCGTAAGTGCTTATTTGCTTTTTCCAGCTTATTGAGTCAACTTATTTGAAAACTTTTTGTTGATTAAGCTTAGTTAAGTCATTTAAAAGCTTTAGAAACTTGAATCAGCTCTTGGGATAGCCTAGAACTCAAAAATGACTATTTTGTCGTTTTCTGTAGATTGTTTTTTGCATTTTCAGGCTTATTCCTTTGGCTTATTTCAAATTTATTTTTAGAGAAGTCTTAAGCAACTCAAAAGAAGCTTGTGTGTCTAATCTGAGCTTATGGCATCAGCTTATAGTTTAATGGGCCAAAAAGCCCATTAAGAATAAGCTGTTTGGTATAAGTCAGCTTATTTCACATTTTCAGCTTTTGGGCTTTTGAAAAGTTGTGTTTAAAATCAAATTTTGAGTCAGATAGGAGTTTTTGGGCTTAATTGGACAACGTTTTGCTTATTGGGCCTATTTGAGCCCAATAAGGGGACTGTTTGGACTTTTGGCCCATTTGGAGGCCCATTAGGGGTATTTTGTAATTTCAACTTCATTTTCTGTTTATTTTGGTTAAATTAAGCTAGTTTGCAAGTTTTTAGAATTTTTTATAAATTTTGTATTTTTAATATTATTTTATTATTATTTTATTATTAAAAATTAAAATTTAGAATTTTCAAGTTTTTATATTTTTATTAGGTTAAATACATAAAGTTAGGAATTTTAAAACTTTTAGAATATTTCTATTGTTCTTAGATTAATTTTTATAATTATTTTAAGTTTTAATAGTTTTTAATTGTTTTTAAATAGTTTTAATTAATTTTAAAATTTTTAAAAATAGTTTTAAATTAATTTAGGATATTTTAGAGGTTTACAAAGTGATAAATCTCATTTTGGGCTTTTTATTAATTAAATTGATTTTTAGGGCTTTAATTAGCATTAAAAATCATTATTTAATTAAATAAAAGGTTTAGGTGATTTTTAATTTTTTGTAAACTCTTAATACGTTATTTAGGATTTATTGCAATTTTTAAGGAATTTTTAGAGTAAATTTTTAATTTTGGTGCTTTTACGGTTTTACGTGTACGACCTTTTCGTCTTAGTTTAAATCGTCATCGTAACCGTCATTCTCTTCTTATCCCCTTTCTATTTTCTTTCTCATAATCATATAATCACATAATTAATCATCTCTCTACACAACACACTAGCCTCCTTGGGAAACGAACTTTCACCATTGGTCATTAGTGCTTGGTTTTCCTAAATCGACACTTAATACTTTCCACTATTTTGCCTCCTTTTCCTAAAGGTGTGTAAAAAGGCTACATCAATTTTGGCGCCGCTGCAGGGGAGGCGTGTTGTGTTTTGATTTGGCAATTGTTGTTTTTATACATTGCCATAATATCTATTGTATTAGTAGCACTCTACTAATACGTATTATCGGTTTTTCATTTTTTGTGTGAATACTATTACTATATTGTATACGTAGAACAATAAATTCACAAGTACTCCAAAAGTGTGAAAACACAACCTTGACTTGGGAGGTCATTACCCAATCATTGTATTCGAATCTCAAACAAGAAAGAAAAGGCAAAAATAGATAAATACTTTCGTGAAGCTCGATTTTGAAAAATACAAACTATAAGGTGGGTATAAGGCGGATATTATAAAATATATCCTAGGCAAAAAGGCTCTTAAGTGCTTCGCGCCGCCTCGTTTCCCCGCTTGCTTGTGAGTATTTGATTTTGAGAGCTAATCGAGGGTTTTGTCGCCCAAAGTATTATTAAGTATCATATATACTTTCTTGGTTTCATTTGATTAAACCCTCTTGAACGTTTTGGTGTTCCACCAACGTTCTAAAGTCATCGAAGGCGTTCACTTCACGTGATCTTTTCATTCCTTGAGGCTTCTTTAATCAAGATATTTGATTAAGGAAGAGATTTGTAGATTTTGGTCTACTTAATACAATCACAAAAATCCAAAAAAAAAGTAAAAACAATAAAAAACCACAAAAAAATTGGAAAAATACAAAACACCAAAAAGAATCTTCTTTGCTCATCCCCTCGTTGTACGTGACGTTTATGCAAACCCGCAACCAAGCAAGACGTGCACGTAAACGAAAACACCGAAAGGAGTCAACACCTACTCCTAATCTTTCTAGTGAAGAATCTCCTATTGACGAACCCATTGTAAGAGAAGAACCAACCATGGCGAATCGAACTATGATGGAGTTACGTCAAGCACCCACCGAGGGTTATGGAGAGGCTATTCTGATTCCCGCTATCCTTGCGGAGAATTTTGAGGTGAAAACGGGTTTGTTGTCGATGATCCAAAACAACAAATTTCGTGGTGATGAAAAGGATAACCCGCACAACCATATCCGCCAATTCAATCGTCTTACCGCCACTTGCAAATTTAAGGATGTTGCTAATGACTCGATTAAGATGATGCTTTTTTCGTATTCCTTAGTGGGGCCCGCTAAAATTTGGTTAGAGAAAGAGCCACCAAATTCTATATTGACGTGGAAGGATCTCGTGTCTAAGTTTCTGAACCAATTTTTTCCGCCCTCTAAGACTACACACTTGAAAAACAAGATTTCAAAATTTTCACAGGAGTTTAATGAAAGTTTTTCAACGGCTTGGAATAGGTTTAAGGAAATGTTACATGAGTGTCCTCATCACGGTTTTTCCGATTTGCATCAAATTGACACGTTTTACAATGGACTTAATGATCATGAAAGGGATTATCTTAATGCCGAATTTTTTGTGTAAAACGGTTGAGGAAGCTTTGGTGATAATTGAGAATAGATCTATGGTGTATAGTCCTCGTAGCACGTCTAGTGTTCGTAAGGCTTCGTCTTCGGCTTCACCTTCTTTGTCTACTACCATCGATGCTTGCCAAATTAAGGCGAACTTGGAAAACAAAATCTTTGATAAGCTTAAGGGTCTTTTGATTGAGTTCAAAGTTGGAGAACCAAGTGCTCCCGCTACGGCTAAAGCGGTTGAGGTTTCATGCATGTATTGTGGTGGAGGTCATGATTTCTCCGAGTGCATTACCAAAGGTGGTAACACTTCGAGTGCCTACGCGGCCACGGGAACTTACAACCAAAACGGTCAAGTTACCCGCTCTAATCAATTGACTCCACCGGGTTTTGGTTCAAATCAAAATGCTAACAACAACTATCGCAACAATCAAGTTGGGTTCAAAAACAATTAAAACAAGGGAAACTATGGTAATCAAGGGGCTAATAATCAAGTTTCAAACAAAAATCAAAATGATTTTCAAAACAACAACAAAAGTTTGCAAACGTTGAAAGATCTTCCAAATGAATTTGTTGAATACGCTAATGGGAACGATGCTAGGTTTGACAACATTCAAAGAGAAATCATTAGCCTAAGATCCGAGTTTAAGAACGACTTGAAAAAAAAGAACGACTTGAAGAAAGAGTTGAAAAATGAGTTAGCAAATGAGCTTAAAATCCATACAAACAAAATGGAAGGAAATGTAACTAGGTTACAACAAAACCAACAAAAAATGGAACAAGGGCAACATGAAATTAAGCAAGAGATGATTAAATCCGAGAAGAGGCAATCCATGTTTGAAGATAAAGTTTCATCTATGTTTGAGGCAATTATGTGCAAACCGTCTTCGAGTAGTCTTCCTAGCAACATCGTATCAAACCCTAAGGGTGAGATGAAAGTGATTACCACACGTAGTGGTAAGACACTTAAGGAACCGACTCCTCAACCAATTGCTCCTACGGAGGATGCAATTGAGGAAGAACCCGAGGTGGGGGTCCAAAAGGAGCATGTTCCAATCCCACAAAGTACCGCTCATGCCACACCTACGGTTGACCCATTACCAACCTTGGAACCCGAGATTCCAAAGGCTATGCCTATGCCTCAACCCACACCACCTTTGCCCTATCCATCGAGACTTAGAAAGGAGAAACGTTGAGAGCGCGAAAATTACCAATTTGATCTTTTTATGAAAATGTTTCGTGATTTGCACTTTAATGTGAGTTTCGCCGATGCTTTGGTCATGATGCCTTGATTTGTCGCTAACTTTAAGAGTATGTTGAAAAACAAGGAGAAATTGCACCAATTGTCTAGTTGTTCATCGGTTTATCTTAATCGCATACCTCAAAAAGTCGGTGATCCCGGTAAATTCTTGATCCCTTGTGCAATCCAAGATAGGGAAGAATGCTTTGCCTTGGCCGATCTTGGTGCTATCATTAACTTGATGCCACTTGCAATTTTCAAGTCGCTCAATCTTCCTAATCTTACTCCTTCACTAATGTCTATCGAGTTGGCCGACCATTTCACGATTCCCGCATGTGGATTGGCGGAAGACGTTTTTGTGAAAGTGGGAAAGTTCTATTATCCGGTAGACTTTATCGTTGTCTATATTCCCACGGATCCTCAAGTTCCTCTCATTTTAGGTCATTCGTTTTTAGATACGTCTATGGCTTTGATCGATGTTCATGCTAGAAAGATCACCTTACGTTTCAACAACGAGGAGCTTGTTATAAACGCAACTCAAAACTCTCAAATTTCTCATGTTTATTCTGTTGCGACCATAAACCTCGTCGATACGATTGACGTGGTTTGCGAGGAATTTTCACAAGAAGTTCTAGGTTTTGGTGATGATGAAAATAGTGGCAATCCCACTATGTTAGATCCCATTCTTGATAACTCGACACCAACCTTCACTCCATTTGAAGGTGGTGGTTTTACGTTGGAAGAATTCGATGTTCCACGTACTTGTAACGAAGACCTCGACAACGATGAGGACTTTTCGATTATCAAGGATTTTCTTAACGATTTCCCATTTCCTCCACCCAAGGAGGTTATGAGTATCGAGCCCAAATCTTCAATTGAGGAACCACCTATCCTCGAGTTGAAAGATTTACCTCCTCATCTCGAATATGTCTATTTGGAGGAGGGCGACAAGTTGTCGGTTATTATTGCGAAGGAACTTTCGGATGATGAAAAAACCGCACTTGTCGATGTTCTAAAGGATCACAAAGGGGCAATTGCGTGGAAGTTATCCGACATTAAGGGGATCGATCCCAAATTTTGTACCCATAAAATCTTAATGGAGGAGGATTACAAGCCCGCAATCCAATGTCAAAGGAGGGTGACCCCAAAATTCACGACGTCATTAAAAAGGAAGTCCTAAAACTCCTTGACGCGGGAATGATTTACCCTATTTCCGATAGCCCTTGGGTGATTCCTATTCATTGTGTCCCAAAGAAGGGAGGAATGACCGTTGTGTCAAACGATGCCAACGAGTTAATTCCCACTAGACTCGTGACCGGATGGAGAGTGTGCATTGACTATCGTAAGTTGAATGACGCCACTCGAAAAGACCATTTTCCCTTGCCCTTCATGGACCAAATGTTGGAGCGTCTTGCGGGAAACGATTTCTATTGCTTTTTAGATGGTATTTTCGGTTACTTCCAAATCCCCATCGATCCTCGTGATCAAGAAAAAACTACGTTTACGTGTCCATATGGAACGTTTGCCTATTGTAGAATGCCATTCGGACTTTGCAATGCACCGGGAACCTTTCAAAGGTGCATGATGGCTATTTTTCATGATATGATCGAGAAGACGATGGAAGTCTTCATGGATGACTTTTTCGTGTTTGGTAATTCGTTCACTTCATGTTTGTCGAATCTTGAGAGAATGTTGAAACGTTGTGAGGAAACCAACCTTGTGCTCAATTGGGAAAAATGTCATTTTATGGTTAAGAGTGGAATCGTCTTAGGGCACAAGGTTTCGAAAGCGGGGATTGAGGTAGATCAAGCTAAGGTAGACGTCATCGCCAACTTACCTCATCCCAAAACCGTTAAGGGAGTTAGGAGTTTCCTAGGCCACGCGGGCCTTTATCGTCGATTCATCAAGGATTTTTCAAAGATCTCTCGACTTATCACACATCTTCTTGAAAAAGAGGCACGTTTTATCTTTGACGAAGATTGTGTACGAGCCTTTGAAATCCTTAAGAGGAAACTTACCGAAGCTCCCATTCTTGTTGCTCCCAATTGGAACCTCCCCTTTGAGCTCATGTGTGATGCTAGTGACTACGCTATTGGGGCCGTATTGAGGCAACGTCATGAAAAGCACTTCTTGCCTATTCACTATGCTAGCTAGACGATGACCGAGGCTCAACTTAAATACACTACAACGGAGAAGGAGTTCCTTGCCTTTGTGTATGCATTTGAGAAATTCCGACCTTATCTCGTCTTGACGAAATGCATAGTGTATACGGATCACTCGGCTATCAAGTATCTTATAGCTAAACAAGATGCTAAGCCAAGATTACTTCGTTGGATTCTCCTCCTTCAAGAATTTGATCACAAAATTGTTGACAAAAAAGGAGCCGAGAATCTAGCGGTCGATCATCTTTCTCGTTTGGAAGATCCTCACCAAAGTGTAGAATCTTGATAACCTATGAATCTATGAAGTGGGTTGATGTTTTCTAGAGAGAGAAACTAGAGAGAGAAAGTGAGAGAAAACTGTGTGTTATTTTATTCAAATAGAAACTAGAAATGTTCAACAACCACCCCTTTCCAAGGAGGAAAGGGGTATTTATACTTCCAAGTCATATGTGGACTTGGGCCGGCCCATGACAAGCCCATGGACCGGTTCTTACTTAACTAAATAAGTAACTATAAACTACGAGCTATTACAACATTAATAATATTGTGGAGTGACCGATACTTCTAATATACGTAAAAACGTATTTCTAACAATCTCCCCCTAAGGGAGGTCACTCCACGTTACAAAGTTCTAAACCTAGCATACTATACTAAGTCTTCGTTCTTTAGCTCGTAGTCTTTTCTTCTTTTCTTTCTTTTGTTGTGAATATGCTGGTTTGATCTTTTTGGCTTTGGCTTGAGAGCATTGTTCTTTTGGCCTTTCACGTGCGATCTTTGCCTTCTTGTGAATTTTGCCTCCTCGTGACTCCATGTTCCACACACTTATGTCTTTTTTTTGAATTCTCGAAAGTTTCAGAGTTTGGTACAGCGGAAGACTTTATCTTGTACTTTCTTGAATTTTTGCTAAACTTTGATGCAGAAAAAACATAAGCATGTGGGAACGACTTCTACAGGTACACCGCAACACCACCGTCTTCACTGGTACACAGCAACGCCACCGTCTTCAACAGGTACACAGCAACGCCGCCGTCTTTAACAGGTACACAACAACGACACGAATAAAATGGCTTTGAACATTTTATTCTAATTCGGTAGCATTTTACCTCCGGTCGATGAAGACCGTTGGACGATATTAGATATCGTACCCGTGACGGATAGTTTCAATTAAGTAACTTCCTGACAGGATTTCACGGGTAAACCCGTTCTCTTTATTCGACCGTCCAAAGCTGACTGCGAACATAAAGAGTGAATCACTTGGATAAATTATCCTTGTGATTTGAAGCTGTCAATTCATGAAACCTGGAACAAGTGAATTTCAATTAAGATTTTCACTATCGTTGCTTTCCAGTTGTCACGAGCTCAATTCATAAAGAATCTTGCACGTCACCTACCAAGTGCTGTTTGATGTTAACACTAGAAGGATTTCCACTCGTCACTGTGATCAATAAAGAGTCACTCTGAGTGTTCTGGCAAGATCATATGATAATGCGTAGAGGCCTGGAACGAGTTTAAGTTCAATTAAGAATTAAACCACTGTTTCTTTCTAGTTTTTCACAAGATTGGTTCTAAAAGAACCGCACGTGTAACCTACCATGAGCTTGTTTGATGTTGGCTCAAGCAGGATTTCCATCTTCATTGTAATACTTGCGTATTACTCGGATGTTCTGGCAATATTACAGGAATACTGCGTAGGACTCATGAAAATCTCTTACTTTTCACAGTGTGTGAGAAAGCAAGGAATAAATGGAAAGTGTCCTAATGACACTTTTGATGATCTCTTGGCTCTAGACTCGATTGCGCGTTTTGATTTAGTGAGCGATGGCTGGAGAGGAGTGCCACCTTTTCAATACCAGTCTATTCGGAGTGAATAAACCAATAGATAACGTGTTGATCTCCGTGTGATTAAAACAAATACCTTTTGAGAGATATTTGAGTTAGCTGGGAAGGGTTGTGCATTGCATCACTGGGTCCATGATATCTTTCTTCAATACCGAGAATCATTAGCAAAAATGACCTCAATAGCATATGTATTGACCCGGTTTCTGCCTAAAGTTGTAAGAAGGGCTTCTTTCTTTACACCCTTTATCTTTACAATTCTTTTTCATTCTTCAACCCCTTCAATGC
Source organism: Glebionis coronaria (assembly GCA_025667525.1). Lineage (NCBI taxonomy): Eukaryota > Viridiplantae > Streptophyta > Magnoliopsida > Asterales > Asteraceae > Glebionis > Glebionis coronaria. The sequence continues at coordinate 405,786,799 of CM046880.1, forward strand.
TTACCAATACGTCATCACTAGCACCTTGTTGTGATTGTTCCAGTGCTAGCTTAAGTACTTGGTCGGCATTCAGCTACGTTCACATTCTTTCTCCATCTTTCCTAGGACTTCTAATTCTATCTAGGGAATTGTCCTTGGGAAGATTCCATCGGCTCTGATAAATCATTGGACTCAACCTATTCCTACCACCCTTTTGTCACCACATTCGTCGTGAATTAAGCGTGTTTTGGGAAGGAATTGCCACCATGAAAAATCATTGAAAATCACTTAAAGTACTTGTGATATTGAAATCAAAAGTTTTGTACCTTAGGTGTTTTGTTCATCAAAAAACGCTCCCCCTTAACACGTGCTTTACACATATTAAGTTGGATAATCGTTAAGTCTTTTTCATCTTTTAGCCAAGTATCATTTATGTCTCCTTAATCCCATTTTCTCCCCTTATCCAAAATGTTAACCATTAATATTTGGGATATTGAATGGATTAACCGGGCTTTGGGTAAAAATGAAATTGATGTTTGGCCATAGAACAAGTTAATGCTCCCCCTTAACCATTAATATTTGGGATATCACACCTTAACACTACATCAAGCCGCAAAAGCACAATATTCACAAATATACATATTCACAATTGAAAACCAATATAAAGTGGACCTGAGATGTACGACCCATTAGATGGATCGTTGCAGTAGCTTGTGGTGCACTAAATATGGTCTACCACCAACGAATCTTTCCAAGCTCCTCATCAATCTACGTTTACGGAGCTTTTGATCAATCTTCTTGATCACGTACTTCGCCATTTGCCGATAACCCGGATGCCAATCCTCCGTCATCTCTGGCAAAGTCCCACCCGAGTTAAGATGCTCCAACTTTCCTCTGACTTGTAGAAGAGTCCCATCACTGTACTTATAAAGCTCACCCACCCTCATAAACTTCATTAAACCTCGACTGTTCAAGTAGAAAATGCCGCAATTCGGAACAGAAATGCCGGTATAGGGACATCTATCTACATGTTGAGGTAGAACTTGATTCACTGGACGGGTTAAGTTGAGCTTCCTTTGGTAGCTTTCGACTCCCAACTGCAGATCTTCAACTCGTTTCTTGATAACAACGCTTCGTGTGAACATACGAAGTGCCGTATTCAAGGCAATGAGGTCTTCACGAGGAATATGTGTGAGTTGATCGCGGGTCATCAGAAGCAACATATCTTCGATATCCTCAAGGCGAATGATAGAAAAATCTCCCTGCTGGATTTTGTATTCTCTGTCATCCTCCCTTTTCAAACGAATATCCGTCACATGATAATAGACATTCTTGGCTTCAGTTTTCAGCCCTAAAATACTGGAGATGCGGATATTGGATCTAACATTACTTCCTGAATTGACTAGACAGCAACCCCTGTACGCCCTTCGGACTCGTTCGTCCCAATGAGATGCACCTATAACAGCATACATATCATAATTACGAGTTACCCTTGGGACCCAGAGTCGGTTTACCTTTTCCTCGATCCAGGGTATTGTCCCCCAGTTGGCAGCTTTCAGCAAGGTCAAGGATGTTGCGTACTTTGATGAACCCTTCAGAAGATACTCAAGATCATAGGTGACGAAGAAGTCGAGAGCTATCTGATTATCTTGAGTAGGATCAAGTGGAGGTGGAGCTCTTTCTGATTCATGAAGACCTGGCCGTTGAACGGTATTCAGAGCTTTCAGGATCTCATCGGCATAATACTCGAACTCCATTCGGGTTAACCGGGTTTTGGCGCGAAGTCTCTTATCCTTCAGCGCTTTCTTCACCAAAGATGGAGTAACCGAAGTCTTATACTCATGAGCAAGAAATGCACATAAGTCAATCGGACTGCGGATACGGAGATACAAAACATCTTTGTCAGCGTCTGTGATCGGATCATATTGCGCTGCTGCCGTGATCCAAGCCTGTGGCGGTGCAGTCTCGTCAATCTCCAACGTGTCTGCCCAGTCTCGTGTGCTTGGTTCAGGAACCGTAGATTGTTGTGCTTGTTGTAGAGGAGTAGAAACGCGAACATCTACTGGTTCTGATTCAGGCATCTCAGCGGTGTCATGAACGGGTGAGTGTTGTGCAGCTTCAGGTTCCGTTACTGATTCTGCAATCACAGGAGCAACAACAACAGGACTAATAGGGTTAGTGGTAATAGGTAAAGATACAGCCATATATGTACCAGGAATTGATGACGCCGTAGTAGCATTCACATCGTGGCGCCACTTGGATCGTCTTGATTCCGTGGAGGTAGGCTTTTCCTTCTGCTCAGCATCTTTCTTGGACTTGGTTCCAGACTTAGCAGGTTTCTTGGAGCTGGTAACCTTATCTCCCTCTTTAGGCTGTTTACCCCCATCATCATCCTCATCGTTATCCTCGTTACTCCCCCTAGCACTCTCCTCATTACCATCACCACCATCATCGCCATCATCATCATCATCATCATCCTCATCATCACCATCATCGTCATCGTCATCGTCCTTTTCTTCTTCTTCTCCTTCTTCTTCCTCTTCTTCACCAGTACCCTCCTCTTCTTCACTTTCTTCCCTTTCTTCCTCAGGCAGAATGTGGTATGGTACCACACTTCCAAACGTTTTAAATAACCTATCATCCTCCATGATAGCGTCATTCAGGGATTTGTAAAGAGCCCGTTGAATCCTAGATTTATCAAACGATCCAAGTTCCACCATACGAGCTTTGAGGATCTTCTTTAATTCAAAATCCGTTAACTCATAAGCAATTTTGTAGGCGGATTCTGAAGGATTGGATGACTTGATCATCAAGTTATCAGCTGCTAGTGTCTTCAACTCATCACGCAGTTTAGGCATAATGGATTCAACGGATTCTTGCACTCTCTCTTCAACAGAAGCTTCAAGTGCTTCTTTTTGCTCTTTGTATTTATCCCTCATCGCTTGAAGTCTCGTGATACGTGCAGCATGCTTATCAGCCTCAGCCTGCTTAACCTGAGCTAGTTCTTCTACATGAGCTTTTCGCGTCACTTCCATATCTGCAGCGAACTTAGCAAGCATCTCTTCTTGGGCTTTCCTAGATGCTTCTTCACTTTGAACTCGTCTACGTAGCTCTTGGCGAAGTTCATCCATTTCTCTTTTGTGATTATCCGTATGTTTATCCAACATTTCGGCCATCACCAACGCAGCCATTGTAGATGTTGCAGAGCTGCTCTAGGTTGATTGAAGAGGCTCGGTTGTGACCACGGTACTAAGGATGGGAGTTATTGGTGGTGGAAGGAATGGTGTTGAAGCCGGTCTGGTTGGTAAGGGTTGTATTGGTGGAGGTTGAGTTGCTAAAGGTTGAGTTGCTAAAGGTTGAGTAGACACCATGATTGTAGGAGCAACGGACTCTTTTTCAACGCTTGCTGAAACCGGGATGGATGTCTCCTTCGAAGTAGAATACATCCTCTGGCTCCTCGTACTCTTCTTCAATATTTACCCTTGCACCTGAACCACTACCGCCAGTATCTTTCCTACTCCTTTGAATTGCTATCTTCATCATTTGTTTCTCTGCCTTGTCAAGAGTAGGATCAACAACATCTTCTTCGTCACGTAGACGTAACTCATCAGCCTTACCCTTTCCCTTCTTAACCTCAGTCTTTTTCTTCTTGGTTTCGGGTTCAGGTAAAGCAGTTGGTTGCTTGCGTTTACCTTTATTCTTCACTGTAGTAGACGAGTCTTCTCCAGTCTGAAGGCTTGCTTTCAGCTTCTTGATCTCTAGCAGCAATAGCTTGTAATCAGCAGAAATCACACCACCAGATGGTCCTTCATGTCTTAGATCCACAGTATCATCAGCTTCTTCAGTGTGATAACGACTTGCTGCACGCCTATCAATAGTAGCATCATTTTTCATAAAATAGTTAATGATAAGCTTGATAAACCGAGGATAAGGAAAGAAATTTGTCTTCAGCTTCTTGTTTTGGAAGAGTTGAAAGGTGAATTCTTCCCATATCAACAATGCATAATCTGCATTTGCACCTTTGTACATGCCATAGAAGATGTTCATAATAGGACTGCACAAAGCATCATGCCCACTTGTTTTCGGTGTAAGACATCTACTGAGAATACCCAACATTGCTCTCCAAGGTTGTCCTACTTTAGCAGTGGTAAACTCAGACGCAACTCGTATGTCAGGACATCCAAGAGCCTCGAACATCTCCATTAGTTCATCTTTAGTAGGATCCCTCGAAAATGACATGCCTTTGGGTGTATCCCGTATACCAAAAATCTTACGGAAGTCTGAAACTGTGAGCGTCTGCTGCTTGTTGTCGATGGTGAAGGTGATCTTGTTTGAAGTACTCTCCTTGGTAGCCCAGAACTCATACATGTACTCATAAGGCACCGAGGCAGTACTCCTAAGGGCGTTCTTGAAATGAGAGTGATCAAGGATTGCTATGGCTACTTTAAATCCATGGTGAGTGGATTTTGAGACTTGCTTCAGCCGGTAATTGTTTGGTATGAACTTGAGGGTTCGTGCTTTAGCAATAGCGGCTTCTCTAGAGTCTTGGATTGCTTGTACTGTTGGATTAGTCATTGTATCTGCTTAAGATAAGACATGAAAGGTTGATGCACACAAACATATAGATATATATCATTCTTACTTCTAAGCATAACACATTTCATAACATAATACAACAAGTACATATAACAGGCAAACAATATTAATCAAACAACTCTTCATCCGGAACATTCCTTCATTCGGAACTTCTTCATCCGGAACATTCCTTCATTCGGAACTTCTTCATTCGGAACATTTCTTCATTCGGAACTTCTTCATTCGGAAGTTCTTCATTCGGAAGTTCTTCATTCGGAACTTCCTTCATTCGGAAGTTCTTCATTCGGAACTTCCTTCATTCGGAAGTTCTTCATTCGGAACTTCTTCATTCGGAAGTTCTTCATTCGGAACTTCTTCATTCGGAAGTCCTTCATTCGGAACTTCTTCATTCGGAAGTTCTTCATTCGGAACTTCTTCATTCGGAAGTCCTTCATTCGGAACTTCTTCATTCGGAAGTCCTTCATTCGGAACTTCTTCATTCGGAAGTCCTTCATTCAGAACTTCCTTCATTCGGAAGTCCTTCATTCGGAACTTCCTTCATTCGGAAGTCCTTCATTCGGAACTTCCTTCATTCGGAAGTCCTTCATTCGGAACTTCCTTCATTCGGAAGTCCTTCATTCGGAACTTCTTCATTCGGAAGTCCTTCATTCGGAACTTCCTTCATTCAGAAGTCCTTCATTCGGAACTTCCTCATTCGGAAGTCCTTCATTCGGAACTTCCTTCATTCGTAAGTTCGTTTGGAACTTTCCTTCATTCGGAAGTTTTTCAGAAAATTCCTTCATTCGGAAGTTTATATCCATGTTCATCCGGAACTTTTCAAACGTAGCTATGATGATTAATTCTAAGCGCGTTTGTGAGATTTAAAGCAATCTAAGGCAGCACCACATCATCTAAAGCTATTCCGAGCAAAACCCAGCTATAATCCCTAGTTAATTAACCCTAAATTAATCACAAACCCTAATTTGATTTAAACTGATTAAACGAGTAATTTAACAAAATTAAAGGATGAATAAGGTGAATTAGACATTAAAGATTGATGTTGCACCTTGTTTAAACGAATGAAACAAATGGATTTGATTTACACGCGAATTTTGAGAGCTTGTGTATGTGTATAACAATGGCGGCAGGGAGAAAATGAAACAGTGAATGATAAGAAAAGAAAGGGGGCGGGGGATTAAGTTTTGACTAGGTCAAATTTTACAACTTTCAAAACTAATCACTTAAGATCCCTATACTCTTCTATTCTTTTCCTTTTTGGCTCTTATCTTTTCATTTTTCCTTTTTCGTCTCCTATCCATCAATAAACTTAGCCAACTTATCTTTCACACAACTTAGCAATCGCAAACTATTTGCAAATCTCCAAAATCTAAAGCAAGTCCTATCACCTTGAACGAGTACAAGTCGTTTTCTAAAGCAGTACCACTCATTTACCAATTAGCCATTAATTTTCCACAATCACTTTTGAAAATCAATTTAATGACGAAGATGATTTTAATATTTTTTCCCCCTTAAACGATGACCCGTTTTCTATTTAAAGAGCTGTAGTCATTGTTTAAAGAGTCAAATATTGATGAAAGCATTTCCAATTGATGTCTTGAAAAAATTGATTCGTGGTGACAATAAGATTTCTCTTATTTTAACAAATTAATGCACTGAGACGTACATAAATTCGTGTTAGACCAAGTTGTAAAGTAAACTTGATCCCTTTGCATGATTTGGCTTGTAAATCATGCCCGAGAAAATTAATTCCCGTTGTGAGCCAACGTTTTCCAAGGAAATACGTGACTTTAATATGAAAAGCGGGTTGCAGTCTGAAATAACTACAAGCCATAATGGGCATGTTTTAAAAATGTACAACTTTTATACGGACTCTATTTATGGCACCGTGTCAATATTGATCGACATTTCTAAGGCCGTAAATATTACCGTACTAAAAGACATGCCCGATTTAAAAACGAAAAATATTTTTGGTTTTTCTTGATTTTATAATTTTTATGGTTTTTCTAGGTTTTATATTTTTTATGGTTTTTGTTGGTTTTATATTTTTGTATTTTTCTTTTGTGGTTTATATATTTACGATAATGTACATGATCACGAACAAAGGATACTCTGAATAGTTTACCATGACTATTCAGCTGATTCTTCTGCCAACTCTTTGAGAGTCGCTGGAGTGAATGATTTCATGCCAAGCTTGTCGATCAAAAACTCGATTCGTCCTCGATCTAAGGCTTTGGTGAACATATCCGCCAGCTGGTACTCAGTAGTGACAAAATACAGCTCGATCACTCCGTTCTCCACCTGCTCCTTAATGAAATGGTAGCGAATGTCTATGTGCTTGGCCCGGGAGTGTTGAACATAGTTGCAGCAAAGGGCAATGGCGCTCTTGTTGTCACAATACATCGGGATTTTGTTAAATCCCAAACCGTAGTCAGTTAATTGTGATCTCATCCAAAGGACTTGAGCACAACAACCGGACATGGCGATGTATTCAGCCTCCGTGCTAGAAATTGCAGCGCTTTTCTGCCTTTTTGAAGACCAACTGATCAATCTATCTCCAAGGAGTTGCACAGATCCAGAAGTGCTACGCCTCGTGTCTTGACATCCAGCATGATCGGCATCTGCGTATGATATTAAAGCAATAGAGGAATCTTTCGGATACCATAGACCACGATGAAGTGTTCCTTTTAGATACCGAAAGATCCTTTTCACAACATGTAGGTGCTTTTCGGTAGGCCGAGCCTGATACCAGGCACACATGCATACAGCAAATTGCAAATCAGGCCTGCTAGCAGTCAGATATAGAAGGGTGCCGATCATCCACCGGTAAAGTTTTGGATCGACAATAGTCCCATTCCTATCTTCATCTAACTTGGATTTCTCCACCATTGGAGTGTCCACGGGGTCACAATTTTCAAAGTTATATTTCTTAAGAGATTCTAGAGCATATTTGGATTGATTAATAAAGATGCCTCTGGGATTTTGAGAAATCTGTAATCCTAAGAAAAATGAGATTTTTCCCATCATTGACATCTGAAAGCGTGTGGACATTATCTTCTCAAAGCGATTTGACAATTCTATGTTAGTGGCAGCAAATATTATATCATCAACGTAAATTTGTACCAGAATCATGTCGTTGCCTTCCTTGAGAGTGAATAGAGTGGGGTCCACTTTGCCTTTGGAGAAGCCTTCCGAAATGAGATATGTTGAGAGGAGATCATACCACGCGCGTGGAGCTTGTTTCAACCCATAGAGAGCCTTCTTAAGCTTGTACACATGATTAGGAAACTCCGTGCTAACGAACCCATCCGGCTGACTAACATAGACTTCTTCCCTTAGTTCACCGTTCAAAAATGCCGTCTTCACATCCATTTGATAGACGATCATGTTCATATGAGCAGCATACGCAAGGAATAGTCTAATCGCCTCCAATCTTGCCACAGGAGCAAAAGATTCTTCAAAGTCTATACCCAAGGCTTGTTTATATCCTCTAGCAACCAATCTAGCCTTATTCTTCAATACCGCACCCATCTCATCAAGTTTAACCTTATAAACCCACAACAAAGTAAGGATGTTAACTTTGTCAGGGAGAGGAACTAATTCCCATACTTCAAGTCTTTGAAATTCATTTAGTTCCTCCTGCATGGCTTCAATCCAAGATGATTGGGTCATAGCCTGCTGCCAATTTTTAGGTTCAACTTCAGAGAGAAATGCATCAAAGTAGCAATAGAGTGCACTCTCTTGTAATTGATGGCGTGTAAGACTGGTCGATCTAGATCTCCAATGACATTCCTAATTGGGTGATCTTTTGTCCATTTAGTGCTATGGTTTTCAATCCTAGGTGGTCTGGAGTGAACAATAGAAGGAGCTTCTTCTGAGGTAGACGCGGCTGAAGGGTTTTCAGGGATCGCTACACCAAAGAAAGGAAGCTCTTGCAGGTGAGCATATTCCAAATCGTGATCAATAGAATCCTCTTCCACATCATTAGGCACAAGTAGGGGTGACGATTCAGGTGTAGTTTGAGAATCACTTGGTGAAGGTGCATCCGGTTCAATGTGAATTGAAGATGCATTAGATAAAGCTTCATTGGCTGGAGCAACAACTTCAGGAATTGGAGCTATCACTACGGGTGCTGGAACTTCATCATTTGGGGGATCAAAGAATTCGTCAAACAACGGTTGAAACAGTTTATCCCACTCGGGCCTTGATGGTGGTAAAAATGATGTAGAAGTAAGATTATTGGGAACTAATCCGGAACTAATAGCACCGGTTCCCATCTCATGAAGCGCGGGTTCAGAGCTGTGTTGCTCAGAAGCCATCGCTGTCAGCTCATCGAAATCTGCGTCCATAGTTTCTACAATCTTGCCAAGACGACGGTTGTAAATTCGGTATGCTTTCTTGGACGGTGAGTAACCAATGAAAATACCTATATCGGCTTTCGGTTGAAGCTTACCCAAGTTCTCACTATTAATGTTTGGATAACAAAGAGCACCAAACACATGAAAAAATGAAACATCGGGTTTACGGTCATGTAGAAGCTCATAAGGTGTTTTTCCATGGCGTTTCCGAATGATAGAACGGTTTTGGGTGAAACATGCAGTAGATATAGCTTCTGCCCATAAGAACAATGGAGCGTTCGCATAAATGAGCATAGTCCTAGCAGCTTCCATAAGCGTACGATTCCGTCTTTCAACGACACCGTTTTGTTGTGGAGTGCGTGTAGCGGATGTTTCATGTAAGATACCAACTCCTTCATAGTAATCACGAAGAGTCTGGTTGACGAACTCTGTTCCATTATCTGTACGAATACGGCGGACAGTAGTATTCAAACGTACCTGAATGAATTTCAGAAAAGTGATGATAGCCTTCGGTGCTTCATCCTTTGTACGTAGAAATCTAACCCATGTAAACCTGGAGAAATCATCCACAATAACCAGAATGAATTTCTTACCGCTCACACTTTCAGTTCTCATTGGCCCACAAAGATCCATATGCAAAAGATGAAGTTTTTCTTGATTGGTGTCTTCAGCTTTGGGCTTATATGATTTCTTGGTACTTTTCCCCCTTGAACACGCGGAACATAAATGATCCTTGTGAAATTTGAGCTTTGGAAGACCACGAACTAATTCGTTTTTAGCCAGATGATTGATAGCATCAAAATTAAGATGAGATAATCTGCGATGCCATAACCATGACTTGGTCTTAGATGCTTTAGAGAGAAGACATACTGGAGAGGCGGCCATCATGTCTTGTAGAGACAAGGTATAAAGATTTGCACCACGAGATCCCTTCAACAAATCTTTTCCTTCCAAGTTGCGGATGAAACAAGTGTGTTGTCGAAAAGCAACCTCTAGGTTGGAATCACAAAACTGTCCTACTGAGAATAAATTATGACCAAGACCTTCTACATAGTATACCCTTGAAATCGTAACGTTTCCAATCTGATATTCACCATACCCCATTATCTTTGCAATATGATCATTCCCGAATTTAACCGTACCAAGAAACTTGCTGACGAAATTTCGGAGCATCGAGCGATCTCCGGTCATATGTTTTGAACAACCGGAGTCCAAATACCAGAGGATGATTTGGACCACCTGAAAATATCACCACACGAAGACAATGTAGAGGTATCGGAATCTGAGTGTTCCTTGTTATTAGCAGGTACAGATTTAATAATCTTAGATTTGCTAACTCTAGGTTTCTTAGATTTCCTAGCCTTCTTCTTCCTAGTTGGTGGTGTAGATTCTAGTTGGCTTAAATCCTGTGGTATTTCTTCACTGATAGGCACTATAGTGGGAGCTGACCTAATTAAAGGGCGCTGTTTCCATACTTGAGTGCGAGTGTGCCTAACTAAAGGACGCTCAGACCTAACCTCAACGGATGCATTCCTAGTTAAAGGGCACATTTTTCCATCTAATGTAAAGGTCCTACCAGTGGGACACCATTGCCAGCCAACCTGGGCACGAGTTCTACCCGTTGGCTTCCATTCAAGACCATTCCTGATGGCATTCATTTCATTCACATGATCAATCAGACACAAATCATGACGTTGGGAAAAAATATATTCATTACAATTCTAACAATTCAAATTAGAATTTACGAATGGTTTAGGCTTCTGCACAGGCGCAGAGCTTTTAGTCTTAACATGATTCTTCTTATTTAAAACTGAACTAACATTCCTACGGTGAGCTTCTACTTTCTTCTTTTTGGCACTACTAGTGGAGAGCTTGATCTTATCTTTCTTGAGTGGCGATCCTTTAGCCTTAGTAGTCTCTTTTAATCCTGTAGAAGGCAAAGTGGGAACATTAGCAACAGAGTTTAAAGGTGCCTTACTTGATTGTGCCAGTGATGGTTTTGCTCCTGGAGTCTTATTGAATGGAGTTACACCAATGGGCCTATTAGTAAGTAGTGCAGAGTTTGGTTTACCTATGTATTGCAAATATGCTAAGCAATATTGAACTCGCTTAATATATTCATGAGCCGAATAATAGTAGCTACTTGAGGGATCTAAGGCATAAAGATCGTCTAAAATATCCCTAACAAGATCTACATGCTTAATGGCATTCCTCATATAATCATCGTAGGTAACCGGGTTTCTCTTATGAAGCGGGTTCTTATAAAGCACTACTGACTTGGTTGTTGGAGCACTAGTGGACGGTGCAGAGTCGGTAGCTAAGTTATCAACAACTTCTTGTCGGGTGAGAAGAAGTGTCTCCTTTAACTCGGCCAAAACCATGTTTTTGTCAATGAGCAGGATGTTTAAGTCAGAGATTTCCTCACACTTTTGGTTTAGTTGTTCAACATAAGATTGTTGCTGTGCCGCATTAAAAGCGAAGCGTTCTTCTAGTGAACCATAAAGAGCGGATAGTCCCTGTCTTGTCCGATCCATCTCCCCTAGAACAGACGAAAGTCTAATTTCTAAGACCTGGTTTTTAGACTCTACAGCCTCTAGTTCCAATTTTAGTGTTTCATTTGATGACACATCTCTCTTCAATCTCATAATCTCTTCCTCTAATGCCTTAACAATTGCAATCATCTTGTCACTCGTCTCAACACCGTTTTCACAACTATTTGTTATCAAAATATCCTCATTTTGAGTTTGTTGTTTCAGTTCTAAAGATATACAATGTTGTTCTAGTTGATTAAAGCGTTTTGAAAGTAAATTGTAAGAATCTTGTAGCTTTAACAACTCAGCGTTAGATTCGTGACAAGAATGATTATCTACCTCATTTACAGTATCAGCAACATTTACAGAGAGATCACACACATCATCACAAATATTCACAACATCACAATTAATCATAGCGGATGTAAGCTCATTCGAATAATTAACATTTACAGTAGTAAGCACATCACACGACATTACTGCAGACAAGAATCAGTCATATTCGGTTAAAATCTTTTCTTTTTCAATTAGTTGTAGTTCGTAAGCGGTGTACATTTCATAAAACACTTTTTGAACTTCACCAATTTCAAACACAAGATTTTCCTTAAGAGATGCAAAACTTCCTTTTAGACTTTGGACAAACGGGTTGATCTCATTTTTAAACACCTCGTTCATGTGTTCGAAATCCCATTCTCCGGCGTTTAAGCCATTTGAAGTCGTACATTCCAAAATGACCTTGTCAAAATTAGTAAAGTATTGATTAATCTCTTGCAAGTTTAACCATACCGTGCTAACAGGTGGAAGATTCTTTGGAATTTCCTTAGGACCTTCCATGTTGACAAGTGTAGGAAATGTACTAGGGTTTTCTTCCTCTAACATGTAGGTTGGTGCTGTGATGAGATCTTTGTCCATATGGAAGCGAATTCTAAAATCCGTTTTTGCAAGCTCCTTATTCATTTTAAAATAATCACACTCGGGATATTTTGCAGAATTGTATGACCGATCCTCATCAACTAGATCCTTACTTGTTCGATCATCGAAAAAACCAATCGGGTCTAAGGCCAATCCTAAATGAGTTGCATTATAAAGTCTTGGACTATGTCTTAAAGCTTGTTTTGCATACCTTGGGTTAGGGGGAAGGCCTTTTTGACGTGATAAGTTAAATTCTCTAAACGAAGCATCAAATAAGTGCACTAGTTGAGAAGCAGCGTATTGTCTTAAAAGCAAATAATCTAGACTTCTAATCTTATTAGTAGCATTAATCTCCATTTCATTTTTCTTAGACTCGAGTGATTCAAAATCCGTTTGAAGTTTTTGAAAATTAGTGACCACTAACTCCTTTTCTTTAAGTTCATTAGACAGATTTGCTCTTAAGTTTTCAATTTCTTGCAAGTGACCCATTTGTTTGTTTCGAAAGTGATCATATTCGGGATTTGTTAGAACACTAGACGAAGTCACTAATTCCAAAGTTTGAACTTTCTCGTTGCTTAAGGCAAGCTCATCAGACAAATTCTTATTCTTAGCTAGGGTTTCTAAGAGTGCAGCATTCATTTGGCTAAGTAATGTAGCAGGAACCATGACCAAATCTTGTTGAGCAGGAGTAGGCGTATGCGAAATGGCTCCCGGTTGTGATTCACTCAAAGTTTGGGGACTCACATTGATATTGCTATTATTGTTTGTCTCCTCATTTGAAAGACTCACCACCGAAGACTCATTCGAATCAGCACTCTCTTGAACAACTTGATGTGGTTGAATACTAGCATCAGTGGTATTATTGGTGGTATTAATAAGTACCTCAGATCTCTTTTCTGGCCCTAAGCTGGAGATAGTTGCCATGAGAGCAGCCTTTGCAGATTGAAATTCATCACAGTCTGAGTCATACGCATCGAGATCATCTGCTTGGTATGCTACATTCTGTGTGGTGACAGTGTCTTGTTCAGCAATCCCTGGATCAACAAGAAATGCAAGCTCCTCTTCATCAAGTTCCCTTCCTTGTGCTTGAGCATTCACCAGATAGATCTTCTCTGCAAACCATTGTCCATCCCTTCTCCTCTTGGGTTTCTTACAATCCCTGGACATGTGACCTTCTTCCTTGCAGTTGTAACATGTAATCATTCTCAACTTGCCTGTGGAATTAGCCCATGGAGTAGGATTGATCATTGGAGCAGGATTGACCGTGCGAGCATTTGTAGTTGATGTGGTGGGTCTCCCCTGATATGTTTGAATAGGTTGAACCATTACCCTGCCATTCTCAATAGTAGCTTGTTGGCGAGAATTGGATGAATTCCTCAACTGATTGTTGGTAGGAGCTGATCCCCTAAATCCTCGTTTGCTTAAAGTCCTTGTTAGATAAGCGGACATAGTGGTTAACACTTCAACTAGGTCAGCACCTTGTTTGAATACAGGAATGGGGACTTCCTCATCATCACAGTACATTGCTTGGTCTTGATGAGCTGCATAATCACTAGAAGGAATACTCATTTGATCAGGGTAGCTTGTTGGATATGCTGCATTCTCTTGATAAGAAGAATATGAAGATTGAGCATAAGGTGCAATACTTGCTGGGTGATGTTGTGAAGCATAGTGTGGTGAAGGTGCATTGAACCGATATTGTTGCTGATGTGAGGTGGGTGGTTGTGGTAGAATCGAGTATTGGGGAAAGGTTGGTGTCATGTAAGGTGATGGATGATAGGCTTGATGTCCCAAGATATAAGGAGTGTTGTTGTGAGACAAGCTTGGTTGATTCGCCATCAAAGCTAATGACTCAGGGTACATACCTCGAGGCGAACGGTGCATGATCACATGTTTCTCATGCTGCTGAAGAAAAGCATATAGTTGATCCAAATTACACTTATGTAAATCCCTGGTTAACTTAACATCGGTAATATACTCACCCCATTCAGCTTGAGGTAAAGTATTCAAGAATTTGGTGTTAACCTGGAATGGTGCAATCACGAGATTGTATACATTCAGATCATTCATGAGTGTGGTGAATCTGAAGTAATAATCGTGAAGCGTTTCCCCTGGGTTGTACGTGAATCTATCAAACAGATCATACAACTGACATTCCCTTTCCTGTTTGGTGAGAGACGTACCTTGTAGCAACACCTTTAGACGTTCCCATAAATCCTTTGCCACCGTATACTGACTTACCATCCGATAGATGTCATGGGGAAGAGCTTGGAGAATGGTTTGAAGAGCCTTTTCGTCTGCATCGGCAACAAGTTGTTGAGCTGGTGTAAGTTCTTCAAATTCTCTTGGTCGAGTCACATTGTTAGCCACGATGGTACCATAGTCAAGTGGACCATTTAAAATTGACTTAACCATAAGCCTCCCATAAACCGGTTTTCCCTTAAGGTAAGACATCATCCGGCCTTGCCATGCTTCAAAAACTTCTTTGATGAGCATTGGCGGGCGATTATCCGTTCCCGTAATGACGGAAATATCCGTAAGTGATGTCATCTGAGGCATTACTGAATTCGGATTCATTTTTGTTCACTTTAAAGAGACAAAGATTATCGGTTGATCGAGCAGTGAAGTAAAGCTTGTGAATTGTGTTGAGTTTTTGTTGTAAGAAACCAAGATTAAATCCTCTAAAAAATCGTCGAAAAAACAAGTAAAATAACCCTTGATTCGGAACTTTTTGTTGATTCGAAAGTTTGATTCGGAAGATTTTGGCTTGGAAATACCTTGATTCGGAACTTTTGGTTCGGAAGTCTTGATCCGGAACTTTCCTTGATCCGGAACTTTTCCCTTGATCCGGAACTTTCACTTGATCCGGAACTTTCCTTGATCCGGAACTTTCTCCTTGATCCGGAACTTTCCTTGATCCGGAACTTTTTCCTTGATCCGGAACTTTCCTTGATCCGGAACTTTTGGTTCGGAACTTCCTTGATCCGGAACTTTCCTTGATCCGGAACTTTTGGTTCGGAACTTTTTGGTTCGGATGTTTTGGTTGATCCGGAACTTTTTGGTTCGGATGTTTTGGTTGATCCGGAACTTTTTGGTTCGGAAGTTGTTGGTTCGAAACTTTTGCTGGGTAATCAGAAACTTGTACGTATGAACAGTCGACCAAAAAAACCAAGATTAAACCCAGATTTTTACCAAATAACCCAAAAAGTTTTGTGATTTCTACAATAATAAGTAAAAACTAATACTTATCCACTAATCCCAATCACAAAAACACCAAAAAACACCAAGAATCAAGATGGATCTTCTTAAAGAACACTAATACAATCAAAAACTAAAAAACCAAACAAATCACTACCTTAAATCACCCCATAGCTCTTGATACCAAATGTAGAATCTTGATAACCTATGAATCTATGAAGTGGGTTGATGTTTTCTAGAGAGAGAAACTAGAGAGAGAAAGTGAGAGAAAACTATGTGTTATTTTATTCAAATGGAAACTAGAAATGTTCAACAACCACCCCTTTCCAAGGAGGAAAGGGGTATTTATACTTCCAAGTCATATGTGGACTTGGGCCGGCCCATGACAAGCCCATGGACCGGTTCTTACTTAACTAAATAAGTAACTATAAACTACGAGCTATTACAACATTAATAATATTGTGGAGTGACCGATACTTCTAATATTTGTAAAAACGTATTTCTAACACAAAGTGTTTACGAGCCCAAGGAAATCACCGAAACATTTCCGCTCGAGACACTTGGTGTAGTGAATTCTAAGCTTGATTCTTCACCCCATGGTTTGCGGACTTTGCAAATTACCATGCGGGCAACTTCATCATCAAGGATATGACGACTCAAGAAAAACGAAAATTCTTTCGTGACGTCAAGTTCTACTTTTGGAACGACCCTTACTTGTTTCGAACTTGTGTGTATCAAATCATCCAACGTTGTGTCTTTGGTACCGAAGCTTCTAACATCCTTAGAGCTTGTCACGAGGGACCCACGGGTGGTCACCATGGTGCTAATCTCACGGTAAGAAGGTGTTTGATGTCGGCTTCTTTTGGCCTACTATTTACCGAGATGCACATGAGCTTGTGAAGTCGTGTGACTCATGCCAACGACAAGGAAAAGCCTTACAAAAAGATGAAATGCCACAAAATATCATCCAAGTGTGTGAGATCTTTGACGTTTGGGGCATCGACTTTATGGGGCCGTTCCCATCATCTCGTGGTAATAAGTACATCCTTGTCGCGGTTGACTACCTATCTAAGTGGGTGGAAGCTAAGGCTTTGCCCACCAATGATGATCATGTGGTAGTCAAGTTTTTGAAAAGCTTGTTTTCTCGGTTTGGAACCCCTCGTGCGATCATAAGCGATCGTGGAACCCATTTTTGTAACTACCAATTCGAAAGGGTCCTAAGGAAATATGGGGTTACACATCGGCTTTCTACGGCTTATCACCCATAAATGAGTGGGCAAGTCGAGGTTTCAAACCGAGCGTTGAAGAGGATCTTGGAGAGATCCGTTGGGGAAAACCGACAATCTTGGTCTGATAAGTTGGATGATGCTTTATGGGCCTTTAGGACCGCTCATAAGACGCCCATTGGGTGCACTCCCTATAAGCTTGTGTATGGAAAAAATTGTCACTTGCCAATTGAATTGTAACATAAGGCTTATTGGGCCCTTAAGCATTGTAATGATGATATGGAGACCGCGAGAAAACACCGGAAAATGCAATTAAATGAATTAGATGAATTAAGGGATATTGCTTATGAAAATTCATTGATTTATAAAGAAAAGACTAAAAAGTTGCATGATTCTAAAATTAAAAACCGGGTTTTTAACATTGGGGATCAAGTTTTGCTTTTTAATTCTCGTTTGAAAATCTTTTCGGTAAGTTGAAATCCCGTTGGTCCGGTCCATTCACCGTGACTCAAGTTTTTTCATATGGGACCATCGAGCTAGCTCAAAATGATGGCCCCAATTTCAAGGTGAATGGACATAGGTTGAAGCACTACTTTGGCGGGGAATTTCCATCTTTGAACTACCTCGACCAAATCACCTTCCCCAATGATAATTAGTATTGAGGGGATCGAGTCGAGCTCATGACTCGGTAATAAAAAACGAGGTGCTTCGTGGGGGAGTCCCATGCTTATCCTATGTATATATTATCGCTTTCTAATGTAGTAACGTGTGGGGATTTGTGCCCTTCCAACCTTTGTTCCGTGGTTGTTTGTGAATTGTGGATTTTAGATGATCATGATCTTCACGATTGGAGCCTCTCGTGTTCGTTTTATGGGAGCACTCGATCGTTTGCTTTGAAGAATTTCTCAATATCCATGATATATCCTTTGATATTCTAACCTTAGGTTTTTAGCACACTTCATAAACAGCTTTAAATTTAACGGTTACACCCTTTCCATGCTAGATTAGGCATTCGACTACGTCTCTAGTATGGGGGTGTTTTCACCCCTAGACTCGAAACATTGAGGACAATGTTTAACTTTAGTATGGGGTGAATAGATACTTGCCTTGCCAAACCTTCACGCTTTCCAAAGTTTATCTTTTTGTTTATCGTTTTGTTGCAAAATAAGGCTAAAAATGGCCAAATTTTAAAAAATTTCTCATGTTTTATAAGTGTTTGAAGACACGAATGTAGGTTTTCCGATGGCGAGAATAAGAGTAATTTTTGACTCGACCGTGCGCGTTGAGCACTTAGCTTTGATTCCTTAACTTCACATTAGGCTAAGTCTCTTAAATGAGGACGAGAAATGATAGGGTTAATTATAAGTTACTATGCTAAACGTAGAGTACAAGTATTCTTTCAAAAACTCATGTGTTCTCGTTGTTTGCTTATTCTCCATTCGCTTGTAAATATTTTTTGCTTAATAGATATTGACTTAGCGGTTTAGTCTTGATTGTTGGGTTTCTAGTCTTTTCTAGTAGCTTCCGTGTAATTAAATTGGGAAGACATTAAGGTATCGCCAGCGTCACGGTTTTGAAGTATTGGCACCCAAATAATCAAAAGCTTCACCCAATAATAAGATTTCAAGTGCTCACCTAAATCAAGCAAACAATTTGAAGCCCCACAAAGCCGAAAAATCTATGCAAAATTGAAAGTGAATCAAGCCTTAATCTTTGAAGTTTTAAAGATCCAAAATTCGCCTTAGCGTGAGGATATACGTCTTTGGCTAATAAAACTACCGATGAGGTGGATAATAAAAGGCAAGGCAAGACCGAAGTCATAATAAAAGCTTCATGGCGAAGTTGAATAAAAGATGGAGGTAAACCAAAGATAATAAGGCCCTTCCGTTAGGGGGCGTATAAAAGTCTTGGTAATAAGTCTCATGTTCAAAACCGTTATAAAACCGTGTTTATCGATCCTTCTGGTTGACTTAATTTTTTGACATCGTTGTCTATTAGGAGGGGTTATTGATTTGATGGTCTTGGTTACACCGTTAGGACTCTATTTTTAGACCTAAATCTCTATTATCGCATAAGTCAAACAATGTATCCTCGTGAAACATTCAAGACATAATAAAATATAAGAGATACAACTTAGGAAATTGGGAGGATAAGTACGTGATTAGGGCATATGAGTAGTGTTAGCATTACTAACTTATAATGACAATGATCTCGTTGCACGCTTGGCATGGAATTGGGGTGAAAATCGAGGACGATGAAATTATTTCTAACGAAGCATTCACGTGTTCTTATTCTATGAACCTAAACGTCCCATTTCGCGATGAAAATCATACATTATGTCTAAAACGCAAGTAGTAGTAATAGTAGTAGTGTAGCTAGTTTATCGTTCAATAAAGTGAATAAAAATTAATTTTGGAGGTGCTATGATACTTTATTCTAGCATTGCGTGAGGGCACGGCAATGGTTTAGTATGGGGGAGTGATGAGACTGCTTTTATACATAGTCTCATCGTCCAAATAGGGCTTAAAATACATTAAATATCATGAAAATACCCAAATATATGCTTGTGTTTGTTGCTTGTGTATTTTAGGTACGGATATTGAGAAAATGACAAAAGATCACAAGAATCATGCAAAAACGAACACGGGAAACGAAGCCGCACATTGAACCAAGCCCTAATGAAGAAATTCCCAATAAAACCCTTGAAGATTTGAAGACTTATGAAGAAGGGTCCTCCAATATTGAAGAATTGACACTTTATACCCTTGTATCCTCATAATTACAAGATTGGTCCCTAAAGTTTGTTAATATTGCAAAAAGGGCCCTCCACTTTGAAGAATTGGCAATTTTAGTCCCTCAACAAAACTAAAATGTCAATATTTATCCTCCTCAAAGTCAAACATACCAAGAAGAACTCCAAGTTACAAGAATTACAAATTTGGTCCTTTGAAAATGTCAAAATTACCAAAAGGACCCTTGACTTTGAAGACTTGGCAAAAATGGTCCCTCATTAATCATGACTTGGCAATTTTAGTCCTACAAAATGTCAAATATACAAGTCAATACCATAATCCTTGAAGAAAATACCAAATCAGTCACAAAATGGCAAGGAATACCCCTGAA
This sequence comes from Glebionis coronaria, assembly GCA_025667525.1. Lineage (NCBI taxonomy): Eukaryota > Viridiplantae > Streptophyta > Magnoliopsida > Asterales > Asteraceae > Glebionis > Glebionis coronaria. The sequence goes on from CM046880.1 coordinate 405,806,719, forward strand.
ATCCTTCTACAAAACTTTTTGGGGCAAAAGTGTGAAAAAGCAAACTTCAAATACAAAGGAAATGGAGTTTGGACGGATTTATTTGCAAACGAAAAGGTTATTAAAGGTGAGGGACAAAATGTGACAGACAACACAAGATACCTAGACCAGTGGTGGGGTGACACGTGCCCCACTCACTCTCTCCACCAATCAACTCTCTCCCTGGTGCCATATCACACCCCACTTACACCCGTATTAACTAATCTTTATTTAAATAAAGATTATGGCGCCTAACACAATGTTTAAACATAAAATCATATCAAACCATGTGTTCTTGGTGTTCTTATGAAAATTGGGTATTTTCTTAATACTTGATATCAACCCTTAATTCACTCCAGATTTGTGATTAAGGTAAGACTAAACCCAACCCCACCTTAAACCCTTGGCCACGTCACCATACCAGCTCACATGATACCCCTGCTTTTGCACCTTTGGACAAGAAGACAAGAAGAGGCCAGTCATCCAACGTCCAAGGATCCAGCTTACATCCTAAGCTTATTTTTCACCTTTGGATTCACTTTTTCCTTGCCAGCTACTACAAGACAACAAAAATCAGTCACATGATTCTCCAAGAGTTCAAACTTCAAAGGGTAATTTGGGTACTTCCATAGTTAGGGTTCACGTTTTTTATGCATTCAGTAGATAGTTTGTAGCCTATATAAAGGCCTTAGGGTGCATCATTTGCACTTTGCTCTTGAATTTTCCTTTGTTTAAAATTTTGTAAATCTCATATTCAGTTAATGAAATGTGATTGAATCTTTGAAGAAAACTCAAGTGCCATTGTTGTTTACTGCTTATTATTGCTCTTAGTTTGTTAATCTTGAACCTCAAAACCTGTTTTCAAGGAGTGTGCAAAAGTTTGCACATTTTCCTTCAAGCTTGATATTTTGCTAAGTTCTTGGTCTATTTTGGAATTCTTGGGTTATAAAGCTGATCATAGCATCCTGATATTGAGTTATCAAGGTGTGGTGAAGCCTATAACTTGGGGATAATCAAGTGTGGAGTACAAGAGTTGCATTAATCAAGGCTTTTCAACCTTACTGTTTTTGATATTTTGCTTCTAACCTTGTTGAATCTTAGCAGGCTTTGTTGTGGAAGCTTGTACTTGTTCTTGCTAGTACATAAGCTCAAAAATCGTGGGTGTGGATGTACATCCATGAGGTTTGCATACTTAATCCCAAAATCTGTTAAAATCTTGCTTTTTGGTGATATTTGTGTGTGACTTGTGTTCTTGTGAATTTTGTGGCTTAATCTTGCTTGAATCTGCTTATCTCATCTGTTATTATATGGAATTGGGCTTGGGTAACCTTGGAATGCTGTTTTGATATGAAAATCTTGATTTGAAAAGTTAAAAGGGTGTTTGGGATTACCTGTCTTGAATCATAACTTGATATTGTGTTGTTAGAAGTTTGTGTTATTGCTTGGTATCTGCTATATACTTGGTTGAGTGCATATTGCTGGAAGTTTTTGGGTTTGAAACCTCAAATCATACATTGTGCTATAACAACTTGATTTTAACTGTTTTTTACCTAAGATTTTGGTAAAATCTAGAATTTATGCATGCTTAGGGTTAAAAGTTGTTTAAACATCATTAATATAACATATGTGATAGATTTGAGTGATTGAAATTAACTTGTTGGACAATTGCATCAGCAAAGTGAAAAAACTGCATGTTTAGTGTTCATCAGTAACTTTAAGTGCTTGAATCTTGCTTAATACTTTGAATCAGTGCATGAAACCTGTTTAGACTTGCTTATTTAAGTTTAATATTGCTTGTGTATGCATTTGGTTAAGTTTGGCTGGCTGAATTGTGCTATAAGTGCTTATTGAACCTCAACTGCTTATGTGTTCATGTCTGTGAGTGATCTGGTGATTGATTGATTAAACTGTACTAATTGGCTGTTGTTGATTGTGATTTCTTTGTTTTTATTGACTCCTTATGATCCACTGATCATTTGGGTGCCTTTGTGTAACTTGAATCTCCAAAAAAGTCACTAAAGACAAAAAAGTCAACAAGTCAAGCAGTGGAAAAAGTTTCCACTGCTCAACACCCAAAACTAGCCCCTGCTAGTATAATTTTTCATTCAGCTTATCAATAAGCCATTTTGGCTTATCCAGACCTGCAACAACTTATTTTTGTGATAGATCTTACTTATTTGACCCATTTGATTGAACTGGAGCTTATTAGACTTTGACTTTGACTTTTTGCTAGAAAACCAACTTATTTGACTTTTTCATAAGTGCTTATTTGCTTTTTCTAGCTTATTGAGTCAACTTATTTGAAAAATTTTTGTTTATTAAGCTTAGTTAAGTCATTTAAAAGCTTTAGAAACTTGAATCAGCTCTTGGGATAGCCTAGAACTCAAAAACGACTATTTTGTCGTTTTCTGTAGATTGCTTTTTGCATTTTCAGGCTTATTCCTTTGGCTTATTTCAAATTTCTTTTTACAGAAGTCTTAAGCAACTCAAAAGAAGCTTGTGTGTCTAATTTGAGCTTATGGCATCATCTTATAGCTTAACCGGGCCAAAAAGCCCATTAAGAATAAGTTGTTTGGTATAAGTCAGCTTATTTCACATTTTCAGCTTTTGAGCCTTTGAAAAGTTGTGCTTAAAATCAAATTTTGAGTCAAATAGGAGTTTTTGGGCTTAATTGGACAACTTTTTGCTTATTGGGCCTATTTGAGCTCAATAAGGGGACTGTTTGGACTTTTGGCCCATTTGGAGGCCCATTAGGGGTATTTTGTAATTTCAACTTCATTTTCTGTTTATTTAGGTTAAATTAAGCTAGTTTGCAAGTTTTTAGAATTTTTTATAAATTTTGGATTTTTAATATTATTTTATTATTATTTTATTATTAAAAATTAAAATTTAGATTTTTCAAGTTTTTATATTTTTCTTAGGTTAAATACATAAAGTTAGGATCCTAGTCCAACTAGTGAACCTCAGCAAACTCCCTCTCATCACAGTCCTCAACCCTCTAAAGAAGTTCAAACTTCTTCTTCTCATAATAATGATGATGAACCCATCTTTGATGAGATGATCCACACACCTACTGCTTCACATGCTGCTAGTGGTTCTCCACAAGCAAGAGCAACAGAGGTGTTGGATGTTTCAAATTTAACTGCTTTGTGAACAAGCTTATCTAAACAGGTTAAAGATTGCAAGAGGCAAAACTTGTACAAGATCAAATAATTGCATAACTAGAAGTTGAGCTTAAAAAGTTAAGAAACCGTGAAACTTCTTGGATCAGGCACCACAAGGCAATTCAAAAAGCTCAAATAAAGAAGCAAAAGTAGAAGCAAAGGGACTTTCAAAGAAAACAACTGAATGCAACCAAACAAGGGACGAATTTAGAGGAAGCAGGACCTTCTTATGATATTCCAGCTGGGGAACATAATTTTAATGCTAATGATGGTTTTGAACATTATGTGGATGATATCAACATGGACGATCAACCACAAAATCCATCAACTACTGAAGAAGATGTGGTTACAGTGCAATGACAGCCACAATCACCACCACCACAAAAACAAGAGTTCCAAGAAGCCTATTGGTAAGTTCTATGGGAATCTTGAGGAGATAGATCAAACATTTCCTGCTACTACAACTTTACAACTACAAAAGAAACAGTCAACTCAAGTACTGTCAACTTCAAAGAAGGATGATGGGTCTGACAAGACAGAAGAGTTGGAGATTGAAAGGAGAGCTTCAGAAGAGGACAAGGTGTCTGAAAACACTTTGTGATTGATGATATAAATGTGTCTACTATTGGTGAAGTAAGTACTGCTGGTGATCCAAATATTGTTGAAGACCCAAGTACCGCCAAGCCAAGTGCAAGTATCGCTTCAGGTGTAGGTACTACTGGTCAAATATCTTCACTACCATCTTCTGAGGAAAATTATACTCCATCATTTGGAGAGGATGAGACTTTAGCAAACCTTTTGCTTAGTCTCAAGGAGAAAAGTTCAGCTGAAAAGGCTAGACTAGCAGAAGTGGGAAATAAGGCACAAAAAGAATGTTAGAAATACGTTTTTACGTATTTAGAAAGGATCGGTCACTCCAATTATATTGGGCTCATGATCCAATATAGCCCATATAGCCCACATGTAGGGTGGGCTATATATATACCCCCTCCTAGCATGTTAGGAGGGGTTGGTCATTTCATGTTTTCACTTCTCACTTAATCAACCTCCTATTTCTCTCATTCTCTCCTTTCTTTCTCTTCTTTCTCTCTCTAAGTTCTTCCATTTTCCATCCATCTTAATAGATAATTCATACAATGCCTAATCCTAAGAAACCGTAGACCTACAATTGGTATCAGAGCTTGGTTGATTCTTCGGATTGGCGTAGTTTTTATCTATTGATTTACTTGGTCAAAAAATTTATTTTTTCCCCTTTTCTTTTGTCCCATATCTGATATACCATTTCGAATTGAGTGGTTTTTATCATCATTTTTTTTCTATCATCAGTTTTTTATAACTTTTGTAGGAATCCAAACAAATTATTAGTGCTACGAGTCTTTATCAGTTTGTCTCAATATTTTATCAATTTTTATAACTTTTGTTTCAATATTTGTCTCGATTTGGGTGTTACTTTCTGTTTTTATATATCACTTTTGTCACTTTCTTGGCTGTTTTTATATATCACTTTTGTCACTTTCGTATCTGTTTTATTGTTTGGTTTCTGTCGGAAAGGGGTTTAACTTTCCGACACGTATTCCGACCATATTCCGACACGTATTCAATTTGCATCGGAAAAGGGTTTAAGGATTCCGACCGGCTTTCTAACCAGTATTCTGACAGTTGTTTCCGCTCACATTCCGGCTAGTGTCATTCCGACATTATTCCGACAGGGCTATATTCCGACAGGTTTGATTTTGGTATTCCGACAACTGGTTTCCGATCACATTCCGATCGAGCTTTCCGACACTCATTCTGATGGTGTTTTTTTGTTTTGACATTCCGATGGTGTTTTTGCTTGTGATATTCCGATCGGACACTTGACTCAAAACAGATCCAAAGATTCTCACAACACCCTCACCCTCATCTTCTCACCCACACCCTCGACTCTAAACATAAACTCGACCTACATGTCTCAAAACTAACATCAACAGCCCAACACCATCTTAGACTCATCTCTAAGACTCGACCTCGACTCTCACACCCACAGACTCAAACACAGACTCCCACAGCCTCGAACTCGAACTCTCGACATCATCAGACTCACACAAAACAAAGATTTGTCTTGACTCCTACATCAACTGCAAACCTAGACTCGACCAACAAAGACATCTACACCCCAACAAACACACAACTGCCTTGTTTCTCGACTCACACCATAACTCAGCTTCGAAACACACAACTCTCAACTCCAATACACCACTCACGACACCCACAACACTAAACCCACCCAAGACTCAACAACCCTCTCTCGTATCCAACGTCACATCTAACTCCTCATCAAGACTCAAAAACTCAAAGTCAAACTCGATCTCAGATTTTTTGTTTGGATCTATTAGATCGTGACCAATTACAGATCTTGACCACGAAACTTTAATCATCATCGATCTATATAAAGGATTACCCTCGTTTAGTTTATGAAATTTAAAGATTGATCATGAACAATATTGCTCACATCTATCTTTGATTCGTTCAAAATCGAAATCTATCACATGCAAACATAAAACCATTCACACCTACCAGAGACCTTCACATAAAGATCTTGAAGCTGTCATCATTCTTGTTGGTTAGAGCTAAACGAATATAAAAAGGTTTGTGTTTGATTTAAGATATGATCGGGTGTATGTTAACGATAATTCAATGAGTTGAATGAGTTTCAATTTGTGAGTTTGATGTGAGGGTTTAAGTTTGTTGAATGGTAATTAAAAGGCTTCAATGGATGAATAATTTCATTTTCAGAGAGACGAGATAGAGAGCAAGTTGGGGGCGGAGAAGTTTATGTGTGAGAAGAATTAGGGTAAAGTGTGAGTTTGATTAGGGTTTGAGGGGTTTTATATTTTTAGGTGGGTGCAAAGAAAGTCAAAGGTAAAATTAGACGGGGATAACAAGAAATTGGTTTGGGAGTCTGCATCCAAGCCACGTGGGTTTGCTATTGACACGTTTTTTTTCATTATTATTTCCAAACATTGGGCAACTTGTTGGACGTGTATGTGTTTAACATATTTAAAATGGGCCACGGGTTTTTGATATAACAAATTTTGGGATAAATGCAAATTTGACTCATTATTTGATATAACAATTTTTTTGTTCTTAATTTATTTACATCTATACAAGTTTATTATAAACTTTGTGTTAAGTTATAAAATTTAAACAAATTTTTTAAGTTTATTATAAACTTTGTTATATTAAACTATTTTAAATAATTGGACTCTGAAGTGATGTGGCAAGGTAAAGGGATTTATTTTGACGAGACTGAGAAACATTAATTTCTCAATCAGTAATCCTTCACGACATTGTTCTTCGACATTGTTCATCGAATTTCAATGGATTGGTTGAGTTCAACATATCAAGAGGGACAATTGCAGAAGATGCGTGAAGAAGCTAGAAAAAGATGTCTAGTCGTATTTAGACAATTTGACTGTCATCTCGACGAGCTTACAAAGCTCACGTATGGACCACCCTTTGTGGCAGTCTTTGGTCAAGATGCTCCTTTCTTCATTGACGCATTGATGATAAATTTGGATATTCTTCAGCAGAAAATTGTCAAAGACAATGTTAATCATATTGGATATGCATTTGCACTTCAAATTCTTTTGAAACAGTTATCGATTTTTCTTCAATTCGACACTGTCAAGAAAGAAAATTCAGGGCTCTGTCGGTCATTCTTTGAAGACATGTATATCGAGATTCAAGAGTTCCAAGGAACCGTGTGCAAATACATGAACTCTCTTACGCAACTTTTTCAAGAAAGAGCACGACTCCAAATTTATTCTAATAATTGGAAGCCAGAAAATCTGATGCAGATACCAGAAGAAACTAATGGTCATACGATTGACGCGTTGGAGGCTGCTAAAGATTGCAAGGACAAGGAATCAACAGTTAAGCATGACATTAGCAACAAGTCAGGGAATGTTCCAGAAATCTCTTATGATGATACCATTCCCATTTATGATGAAGAGCCTACACATATGGTACAATGTAGTGTTGTATATGATGTCTATGCCGATGAACTATCGCATATTGAGCATTTCGAACCTAATTATGACAAACATGAGATGGAAAAGGGTGATTGTTTTATCACTTTATATTCATCCGATGTGAGTCATAATGGGGGAGAAAGTGTTCAAAATGCTAAACATCATGATAATTGTCTTATAACTGCTTCTTTGACTGTGTCTGATTCCAAGATTAGAGAGCTGGAAACGATTATAGCTCAACAATCAAAAGATCTTGAGGATGCCAAATTAGAGTTTTCCAAGAAAACGAACAAATTTGAAACATATTTTGAAAAACTTGAAAAATCAAACGTTGTTCTTGAAAGAAAATTGGATCAAAAAGTTTTAGATTCTAAAGCTGAAAAGGATAATCTTATGAAACAAATTCAACTGCTAGAATCTAAGTTCGCATCCCAAGATAGATTGCTCAAAGAGAATGAGACTTTAAAAGCTCAAGTTCAGGAAAAGGTCTTTGCTATAGCTGCGTTGAAAAACGAATTGAGGAAAACCAAAGGAACTAGTATGGACACTAAGTTTGAAAAACCATCAATCTTGGGGAAACCGCCTACAAATCAGTTCGTTACACTGACTGCATTTAGATCCGAGCGACCACAATCCTCGAGACCGTGGTCTCCTAAGTTGATTTGGTTCATCTTTCTAGACTAGTCACTCCTGCAACTCGGCCCAATGTGACCAAACAGCTTTAGCAAGACCTAATCACATGATTGCCTCTAGTTTCTCTAAAAATACCAAGACCACGTCTAGAACTAGTTCAAATGACGTTCACCATAAATCTGGTTTGAGGGAAGTTAAGCAAAAGACACAAGTAAGAGATAGGAATTTCAAACCTAGACAGATGCCTTCTAGATTACCCAACACTGCTAACTGTAGCATGTCAAATCCTAGGAGCATCAATCAATCATCCAGGAATTCTAGATCTTACTCGGACATTAAATATGCTACTTGTAAAACATGTAGAAAATGTGTCTTTACGGCAAATCATGATTCTTGTATCAAGAAACTACTTAATGAGGTGAATTCCTGTGCTAGACTTAAATCCCAGTGGGTTGCCAAAATCAAACCCATTGGTAAAATGTGGCGCCCCACTGATAGAACTTTCACCTTTGTAGGAAACGAGTGCCCTTTAACTACGATAATCTCCGACTCTACTAAGACTGATAGGGAAGAAATTGAAAAGGATGATACATCACTTAAGCTGAACTTAAGGTTTTCTATAAACGGAAACGTTTGCCAACTAATACAAGTGATTCATCCACTCAGGTCTCCTCTGGCAGAAGAAAAGACAACTGTGAACCCCCACTTGCTTCTAAGATAGATATCGCTAACCCATATCAAAGCATGCAAATTCTTAATGAGAATGCAGGTACCAAAGTTGATGTTCCAAAAGAACGAAGCGTTTCATACCGTTCAACAAAGGATACTCTCAGAGTTTGGTTGCTGAAGAAGCAGATATCATAGAAACAAGCGTCTCAGGGGATTCACAGTTAAGCTGCACCAAGGACTTACAGTCACATTACAGTCTGTAACTCGTTCATCAAAGAAAGGAAAGTTTATCGCCGATGATAAACTTATCCTTACAACGAGAAATTAATTTTTCTCGAACATGAGCTAATATCAAAAACATTCGAAGTTTTTAAGCTCATGCACAATGGCTCACATTCAAATCACAGTATGTGACCCGAACTTCAGAGAAAGGGAAGTTTATCTCGTCAACGATAATTTACCCTCAAAACGAGAAATTAAATTTTCTCGGACACGAGCTTACATTTAAACTATTCAAAGGTTTTAAGCTCGTGTAAATGGCTCCTCGCTAAATGACAGACGATGACCCAGACTTCAGAGACAGGGAAGTTTATCTACGCAACGATAACTTACCCTCTTAATGAGAAATTAAGTTTACTTGAACACGAGCTTATCCTAAAACCATTCAAAGGTTTTAAGCTCGTGTATAAGGCTCATCATTAAATATCATATGATGACCCGATCTTAAAATAAAGGAAAGTTTATCGCCGATGATAAACTTATCCTTACAACGAGAAATTATTTTTTCTCGGGCATGAGCTAATAATAAAAACATTCGAAGTTTTTAAGCTCATGCACAAAGACTTTCAGTTAAATATCAGACTGTAACTCGTACCTTAATTTTAGGAAAGCTTATCTTTAAAGATAGCTTATCCTCGTAACGGGAAATTAAATTTTCTCGGTCATGAGCTTGTATTAAAACATTCCAAGTTTTAAGCTCAGAAAGGAAAGTTAATCTTTTAAATAAGAGAATTTTTCCTCAAAACGAGAAATTCACCTTTCTCGGTCATGAGCTTTACGTTAAAACATTCAAAGTTTTTCAAGCTCATGAAAATGACTTCTAAGTAAATGTCAACTTAGGACTCGTTCTTCAGTTAAAAGGAATTTTTATCGCCGATGATAAACTTATCCTCACAACGGGAAGTTTACAACTTCTCGGACTTGAGCTTGTTTTCTAAGATATTCAACATCTTAAGCTCAAGTAATTGGTTTTTCAAAACTTTGAACACAATTTTTCGAGAATTTTTCAAAAGGTTTTTTCTAAATCTTTCAAAATTGTGTGTTCTAAAATGTTTTGATAACAAGAGCATGTCTTCTGGAATCGATAATATTTACGATACTAGAAATGTCATTCAATAATGACACGGGGTTGTAAATAAAGTTCGAGTAGAAGTTCAAATGTTTTAAAACATGCTCAAAATGGCTTGCTATTATTTCTGATAGTAACCCGCTTTTCATATTAAAGTCAAGCATTTCACCGGAAAGCTTTGACTCAACAACGGGAATTAATTTTCTCGGGCATGGTTTACTTTATAACCATGTAAGGGATTGTGTTTACGTTATAACACAATCTAACACGAAATTATGTACGTGTCAGTGCATTTATTTGTTAAAACAAGAGAGATCTTGTTTTTATGAAGTTATCATCTCCACAAACCGTAGCAATTTACAATTGATATCCACATACTCGACGATGCGACTACTCAACCGGCGACTACAGCTCTTTCAGTAGAACACGGGTCAACAATTGAGGGGGAGCAATTGTCCAGCATTCAGAATCTTTGATGCCGAAAGTGCCAAGTTCACATGTTGGTGTCAAGACAATGATATCAATCGTACACATGGAGTCAAGAGATAACTTCAGACGTGATGAGGCGACCGACATTCGTGAACAAGAACCATGTGCTTCTTTCATATGATGTTCTCCATCATTCAGGTCCAACCTCATAAATCGCTAATCTTGTGAATACATTATCATATATGATCTTCGCATGTGATAAGTACCTTACACTTGTGTTTAAAAGGTACTTCATTCACGTTTCAAGTACACCCTCATTAATTTGGGGGGAGCTTGTGTAATTCATGAAGATAATTGGCTTTGCATTTTTCTTCCCAAATTTTCTTAAAATGCTATTAATTCAATTGATATTAAAAACATCGATTGGGTTAATATTTTTAATATAGGGGAGAAAATGTGATTTAATATGGGAAATGATTAATCACAAATGGTTTGACTTAACGTGCTAGCTCATCCCGACATGTGCGAAATGTTTTCGGATATCGTGGCATATGTTAAGGGGGAGAAAAATGGATTTGCACTTCAAAATGGATTTCATGGTGACATACACTTACCCAAAACATCTCTATTCGCGACGGTGAAGATTGTGGTGACATAAGGATGGTAGTATAGGTTAAAGTCCAATGATTCCTCTAGAACCGGAGGAATCTTCCCAAGGACATTCCATAGCTAGAAATAGTAGTCCTTAGGAAAGATGGAGAAAGATTGTGAACGTAGCTGAATGATGACCAAGTACTTAAGTTAGCACTGGAACAATCACAACAAGGTGCTAGTTATGACGTATTGGTAAGCATTGAAAGGGTTGAAGAATGAAAAAGAATTGTAATGATAAAGGGTTTAAAGAAAGAAGCCCTCCTTACAACCTTAGGCAGAAACCGGGTCAATACATATGCTATTGAGATCATTTTTAATGATTCTTGATACTGAAGATAGACATCATGGACCCAGTGATGCAATGCACAACCCATCCCAGCTAACTCAGATATCTCTTAAAAGATATTTTTTTTAATCACACGGAGATAACGCATTATCTATTGATTTATTCACTCCGAATAAATTGGTATTGAAAAGGTGGCACTCCTCTCCAGCCTCCGATCACTAAAATCCAATGTGCACGATCGAGTCTAGAGCCATTTGAGATCATCAAATATCTCATTAGGACACACTTTCATAATTCCTTGCTTCTTCACACACTGTGAAAAGTAAGAAAGATCTTAAGAGTCCTACGCAAAATCTTCATGATCTTGCCTGAACATCCGAGTAATACGAAAGTACTTACAATGAAGATGGAAATCCTTCTTGAGCGAATATCAAAAAGCTCATGGTAGGTGACTTGTTCGATTCTTTATGAATCAAACTTGTGATAACTGGAAAGCAACAGTGGTTTAATTCTTAAATGAATTTAAACACGTTCCAGGCCTCTACGCAATATCTTAGTGATCTTGCCAGAACACTCAGAGTGATACCTTAGTGTTCACAGTGATGAGTGGAAATCCTTCTAGTGTTAACCTGAAACAGCACTTGGTAGGTAACTTGCAAGATTCTATACGAATCAAGCTCGTGACAACTGGAAAGCAACGATGGTGCGGTTCTTAATTGAATTCCACTTGTTCCAGGAACATGAATTGACGGCTTCAAATCATGCGGATATTATTATCCAAATGATTTACTCTTTATGTTCGCAGTCAGCTTTGGACGGTCGAATAAAGAGAACGGGTTTACCCGCGAAATCTTGTCAAGGAGGTTCTTAATTGAAACTACCTGCCACAAGTACGATAGTTAATATCATCCAACGGTCTTCACCGACTGGAGTTCAAATGCTACCGAATTAGAATGAAATGTTCAAGGCCATTTCATCAGTGTATATGGTTTGTTGCTAACTGTCTTATACAGCGTAACAAGAAGGTGGCATTGCGGTGTACAATCCAGAAGAAGTCGTCACCACATGCTTATACGATATGCACTTAATACTTCATCAAATTCAAGAAAGTCTAAAAGTCAAGTCTTCCGCTGTATCAAACTCTGAAGCTTTCAAGAATTTATAAAAGTATAAGTATGTGGAACATGAAGTCACGAGGAGGCAGATATCACAAGTGATGAATGCACAAGGTCAAAGCAAGGACACATGCTCAAGACCAAAGTCAAAGATCTCATCAGCATATTCACAAGAACAATATCGAAGACTCAAGCATAGTATGCTAGGTTTAAGATTTTGTAAAATGGTGTGACCTCCCATTGGGGGAGATTGTTGGCAATACGTTTTTCCAAGGAAAGTCTCGGTCACAGCATTGTTAGCATAGATCACGAGCTATAGACTATTTAGGACATTGTAACTTGGAGTGACCTACCAATACTCTGATACCATTTGTATGTCCTTAGTTTCTTAGGATTGTAGATGTGTTTTGTTGGAAATACGTTTTACGTATTAAGAAGGATCGGTCACTCCATTAATAGTCCATGTAATAGCTCGTAGTTTAGTTAATTATCTTTATTTAACAAACAAGACCAGGTCTAGCCTACAACATGTGTAGGCCGGCCCAAATGTAAGCCCAAGCCCATGACAAGGGCTTGGGTATATAAACCCTCTCCTTTGATGGAGAGGGTGGTGATTTTCATATTTTACACATAGTTCTCATTAGTTTCTCTCTCTAGAATTATGTGAAATCCACCATCTTTCTATCTCTTTCTCTCTCTAAAACATAAGCAAGATTTACATATCCTACAGATGGTATCAAGAGCCATGGGATGATTGTTTGGTTTTTGTATTTGTGTTCTTGATTCTCTCGCCATTTTTGATCCAATATCACACGAACCAAAAAATGTTTTGTGTTTTTAAGAGTTAATCTTGATATACTTCATCTTGTTACTCGTTTTAGTGATTTGGTATTGTTATTTGGGTTAAAAACACAAAAAATTTGGGTGTTTGGTTCATTTTTTGGCTTAGAATCTCGAATTGGTTGTGTTATTATACTGTCCGAGAAAAGTGGGATTCATAGTATGATCTGTGTATTGTGATCGCATAAACCTGGGGTTTCTACTTGCGATCCAATAGCACGATCACATAATACGATCACTCGCTGCGATCACGAGTACGATCACTCGTTGCGATCACGAGTACGATCACTAGTTGCGATCACGAGTACGATCACACATTACGATCATTGAGTACGATCACGAGTGCGATCTGAGTACGATCGTTGGGTACGATCAAACGAGTGTGATCCAAGTACGATCGTTGGGTACGATTACAAGTGCGATCTGAGTACGATCGTTGGGTACGATCAAACGAGTGCGTTCCAAGTACGATCAGAGTACGATCATAGTGAGTGCGATTACCAATACGATTTGAGTACGATCATAGTGAGTGCGATCACAACTACGATCTGAGTACGATCATAGTGAGTACGATCTGAGTACGATCACCACTGCGATCAGGTGTTGCGATCCAACATTTTTTCAAAAACGTGTTTTTGAATATTTTTATGTGCAATTTGACTTGGATTTTTTGGTTTATCGAGGACATAATTTAGGGGATTTCAACATTATTTCTCGGCTTTAACTCACAACAACAAATACATTTACTTTCTTTCATTGACCGATCAACTTTGTAAATCTTAACTTATTGAAATGGAGTACACATCTCTAACGGATAAGTCCATCCTCTCGGGTACGGATAATCGTCCACCAATGTTGGTGAAGACTATGTATGAGGAATGGGCTTCCCGAATGGAACTTTATATGTTGAACAAGGAAAATGGACATCTTATTTGGGCATCGGTCCTCAATGGACCATTGGTATATGGTACTGTGACGGAAGGTGTTGTTACTCGTCCTCGCACAACGGGTGAATTAACTGGAGATGCTAAGATACAAGACAAGTGTGATAAACAAGCTACACATATCATTCTCCAAGCCCTTCCTCCAGATGTCTACAAACTCGTCAGCAAGCATAAAGTTGCCAAAGAGTTATAGGATAGAATTTGTGTCCTAATGCAAGGCACTTCGTTAACTAAACAAGAACGCGAGTGTAAGCTTTATGATACTTTTGATAAGTTTGCCTATGTGCCAGGGGAGACTCTCAATGATTACTATCTGAGATTTACCCTATTGTTGAATGAGCTCAAAATCTATGGCATGGAAATTCATACCTTTCAATTGAACACCAAGTATTTGAACACTCTTCCTATAGAATGGAAAAAATACGTGACGGATATTAAATTGGCTAAGGACTTGCATAACACCAATGTGGATCAACTTCAAGCTATTCTTCAACAACACGAATGCCATATGATCGAGGCTCATTTGTCTAAACCTCAAGTTCATGATCCACTTGCCATGTATGCTTCTCAACAAAACATGGCTTATACTTATCAACAAACATCATACTTGCAGCAGCCACCACCACACACCTATCAGCAACCACAGCAACCATCTTATCAACCACCAATGATGCCACAGCAAGCATATCAACAAAGTGTTCATCAACAATCTTTTCCACAACAACCACCATATCAGACATCACCATCACAAGCCAACACTTCTCCAATGGGCTATACTCTCCAGCAAGGATATTTTCCAATAGAAGCACAACCAGCACAAGCTTTCTACTCTAATGAACTTCCACCAATCCAAGCACCAGCCTTTACTCCAAATGATACGCTAGCGGATGTACTAAACCATCTCACTGCCTACTTGTCAAAACTTGTTGCAACTAGAGGATTTCCACCAACAAACAATCAGCTTCGCACCTCTTCAAATCCTCGACAACAAGCTACTGTTCAAGATGGTCAAGTAACAGTGCAACCTATTCAGGGAAGGAAAAATTCATATGGACCTCCTACAAGGACTGTGAATGCTCAAGCTGTGAATTCCCAAGCTAATGGAAATGGAATCCCCATTGGTCCTCAAAAGGTTGTGACTTGCTAAAATTTCCGAGGACAAGGTCATATGGCTAGACAATGCACTCAGCCGAAAAGGAGAAGGGATGAAGCGTGGTTTCGTGAGAAGATGTATTTGGTCGATGCTCAGTCTAAGGGAAAGATTTTGGATTCAGAGGAGTTAGCATTTATTGCAGACCCAGGGGCAGCAGATACTGAAGGCATTACAGTCGTTTCCACTTCTAATGCAGCTTATCAAGCAGATGATCTTGACGCATATGATTCGGATTGTGATGACATTCACTCTGCCCAAGCTGCTCTCGTTGCTAATCTCTCTCACTACAGTTCTGATATCGTCAATGAGGTACCCACCACAAACAATTTTGGTAATGATGATAACCCACATCAAATTGGGCATGAAAATAACAACCTCGAACAGCATTCGGGAACTAGTAACTCAAATGATGTGGTACCCAATCCTACACATTTGAGTGAACCACAACCAAATGCTACGACGGGTATGGAATCTTATGCTCAACATGATTTGGTCATGGTACCTAAACATATTATTGATCAAATGCATATGGCCCTCAGACAATCCGTAGATACCAATTCCACCCTAACTGCTGAGCTTGCATTGCATAAAGAAAAGGTCAAAACTTTTGAAATGGTCCCTCAAGCAGAGAAAATAACATGTTCTGAATTTGACCAATTTCGTTTTGAAAAGATTGAACACTTGAAAGAAATGGAATCATTAAAAGCTAATCTTTCCAATGAATTAAAAGCAAAAGAGTCGGTTGTCAATGATTTTCAGAAACTTAAAACGGATTTCGAAACTCTCGAGTCTAAAAAGTTTGAATCGGAAATTAATGCTACCAAACTTCTTAAATTTAAAGAACAACAGCTTTTAAAACAATACGCTTCCACAGAAAAGGTTCATCTTTTAACTAAATTATTTAAAGAACTCGAACTTAAACGTCTTCAAGATTTACCACCTAATCCCGGTTATGCAAAACAAGCTCAGGAATATATTTCGTGTCTTTATGATATGACCCTAATTGGCAAATCGAAAGAAGCACCTTTTGTTCGTAGTACTGAGGAGACACAGTCACTTGCGGAAGAAACTCATTCTAAAATGCTTTCAAAATTCCATACGATTGATTATGATCAGTATAACAAAGATCAATTGTCTAAAAAGACCCGCATTCGTTTACAAAAGGAATTAGCTGAATTGACAGTTCTTGTGCCCCAAAGTTTGTCAAATGAAAACCCTCCTAGTACGTCTCCTACACTTGTCAAAACGGATTTAACGAAGTTAATTCCACCGGTAAGTAAGGCTTCCGTTAACTTAAATGCGGTTCACCAACACTTAGCCGATTTTGACATGGTCATTTTGGAACGTACGACGGCTTCGGCCATAACGGAAGGTGAATGGAATTTTGAGCACACTAGAGCTGCGTTTCGAGACGAAATTGTTCCGTTTGTAAAGAATGTTAAAGCTTGTCTTAGTAATCTTGATCAAGATTTGCTTTTGGAAATAAAAGAAGTTAGGCATGTTTTCAATGAAATGGATGATGCTTATGAAAACAGTTTACTTGAAATAGAACGGGTTTCACGCCAAAATGATCAGCTTCTGAAGCAAGTGATGTCTCATGATATAGTTTCCGTCTGTGTGAATAAAAGTGTTGATAATGATTCTATTGTGCATAATGTTGAATCTGTGGATAATGTGCTAGATAGTACTTGTCACGAGTCTGACGCTGAATTTTTAAAGCTTCGAGATTCATATTCTTCGCTTTCAAAACGTTTTGATGAGATTCAATCACATTGTATTTCGCTTGAATGCAAGCAACAATTTATTCAGGAAATCTTTGAAACGTCATTCGAAGGTGTTAATATCGATGATGCAAACTTTGAAAAGAATTTTCGATTGAATTTACAATCAAAACAGCGTCAGCCAAGTGACAAAGTTGCTAAATCTTTGCCGATAGACATAGAGAAATCTAAGGAGCTTAACTGTGTGAACGTACTTGAGGCCGCTGAGAATTTTAAACTTGATCTAGATAATCGAGTTTCCAAGATTTTGTCCAAAGTTGATAACTTAAAACGGAAACATACACGACTCTTCGATTCAATAAAGCCCGCACGTGCTAATACCACTGCACAGAATCAGTCTTTGATTGAACAATTAAATCGAAAGTCGGTGGAAATATCTGATTTGAGGGAACAAATTTGTGATAAAAATCTGGTCTTGGCTGAGTTAAAGAAAACACTTCATACTCTAAAAGGTAAGAATGTTGTGGATAACGCAGCCACTGTCTCAGCATCGTCCTCTAGTGCAATCAAAAGGAACCTTATAGCCGTCACACCATTTAATAAGGGCCCTAGGACTAAACCTTCTCAAACATTGGTCACTAAAGATAAGGCGGAATCAAAACCATCTTCTAATATTCCCATGTTGCCTTCTACAAGAGTAAGCACCACTACTAAGGCTCAAAGATCTAAGCTTAAAAGAAACAAGAAGAATGATAGGATCTTGCCTCCATCTACTAGTCAAGTGAAGAAGAAAGTAGAAGCCCATCCTAGGAATGTTATTTCTGTTTTAGATAAAAAGAATCATGTAGCTAAACCTAAAGGCTCTGTGGTTGTGCAGCGTTCTAAGCCTAGTGTGAATTCTAATTTGAAATGTTGGAATTGCAATGAATGTATGTTTTCTAGTCGTCATGATTCTTGCCTTATTTACCATGTAAATGAGATGTATGCCCGGAAAAATGGATTAGAATGGAAACCGACTGGGAAAGTGTTAACCCAAGTTGGTTGGATGTGGCGCCCCACTGGTAGAACTTTCACTATAGTAGGAAATGTGTGCCCTTTAACTAGGATCACTCCCACTACAGCGAAGAAAGCGTGCCCTTTAACTAGGATTACCAAGGCTACCAAAACACAAGCGTGTCCTTTAACTAGGAACACCAACACTACCGTAGGAACCAAGTGCCCTTTAAATAGGTCTACTCCCACTGTAGTGCCCGCGAATAATCCAAAACCTAAGAAAGTTGGAACAGTAAAACCTGTTAGTGCTAAAACTCACATTAGAAAACGTAGGAAATCTAAGGGTCTCACAAATGTTAGCAATTCTGATAATCTTACATCTGTATCTACTAACACTCCGGAACCAATAGTTTCCAATGCATTGTCTACTGTTGTTATTGAAAACAGGTGGTCCAAATTGTTCTCTGGTATTTGGACTTTGGTTGCTCCAAGCATATGACCGGAGATCGCTCTCATCTCAGAAATTTCGTCAGCAAGTTTCTTAGTACGATTCGATTTAGAAATGATCATATTGCAAAGATAATGGGTTATGGTGAATATCATATTGGGAATGTTATAATTTCAAGAGTGTATTATGTGGAAGGTCTCGCTCACAACTTATTTTCTGTGGGACATTTTGTGATGCAAACCTAGAAGTTGCTTTTCGAGAGCATACCTGCTTCATTTGTAATTTGGAAGGGGTTGATTTATTGAAAGGTACTCGAGGGAATAATTTGTATACTCTGTCTCTACAAGACATGATGGCCGCTTCTCCCATATGTCTTCTCTCCAAAGCTTCGAAGACTAAGTCATGGTTATGGCATCGACGGTTATCTCATCTTAACTTTGACGCTATTAATCACTTGGCGAAAAACGAACTTGTTCGTGGTCTTCCTAAACTATCATTTCAAAAGGATCATTTGTGTTCCGCGTGTACAATGGGGAAAGCACTAAGAAATCATACAAACCCAAGACGGAAGACACCAACCAAGAGAAACTTTATCTGTTGCATATGGATCTTTGTGGACCAATGCGTGTTGAAAGTCTTAGTGGCAAAAAGTACATCCTCGTAATTGTCGATGATTACTCTCGGTTTACATGGGTGAAATTTCTTACAAAAAAATGAGGCACCTAAATTCATCATCGGATTTCTCAAGATGATTCAAGTGCGTCTCAACACTACTGTCCGACGCATTCGTACAGATAATGGAACCGAATTTGTGAATCAAATATTGCGTGATTATTATGAAGAAGTTGGCATATGTCATGAAACATCTGTTGCATGCACTCCACAACAAAACGGTGTCGTTGAAATGCGAAATTGCACACTTATGGAAGCTGCTCGAACGATGTTAATTTACGCAAAGGCTCCATTATTTTTATGGGCAGAAGCAGTATCTACAGCAGTGTACACCCAAAACCGGTCACTAATTCGTAAACACCATGGTAAAACACCTTATGAGCTTCTCCATGGTAAAGTATCAGATTTATCATATCTTCATGTCTTTGGTTCTCTTTGCTATCCAAATAATGATGGTGACAATTTGGGTAAACTTCAACCAAAGGCTGATATTGGTATTTTCATTGGTTACGCACCCGCAAAGAAGGCATACCGAATCTACAATCGTAAGTCTCGTAAGATCATCGAAACTATGAATGTTGATTTTGATGAGCTGACAGCAATGGCTTCTGAGCAAAGCAGCTCTGAACCCGTACTTCATTAAATGGGACCCAGTAATATTAGTTCTGGTCTTGTCCCAAACAACCCTACTTCATCATCATTTACACCACCTACTAGGAAGGAATGGGGTACGTTGTTTCAACCGTTCTTTGATGAATTCTTTACTCCTCCAAGTATTGTTGCTCCAGAACAAGTAGTCCTTAGGAAAGATGGAGAAAGAATGTGAACGTAGCTGAATGCCGACCAAGTACTTAAGTTAGCACTGGAACAATCACAACAAGGTGCTAGTTATGACGTATTGGTAAGCATTGAAGGGGTTGAAGAATGAAAAGTAATTGTAAAGATAAAGGGTGTAAAGAAAGAAGCCCTCCTTATAACTTTAGGCAGAAACCGGGTGAGCACATATGCTATTGAGATCATTTTAATGATGCTCGATATTGAAGATAGACATCATGGACCCAGTGATGCAATGCACAACCCATCCCATCTAACTCAGATATCTCTCAAAAGGTATTTGTTTTAATCACACGGAGACAACGCATTATCTATTGATTTATTCTCTGAATAAATTGGTATTGAAAAGGTGGCACTCCTCTCCAGCCTCCGATCACTAAAATCCAAAGTGCACGATCGAGTCTAGAGCCATTTGAGATCATCATATATCTCATTAGGACACACTTTCATATTTCCTTGCTTCTTCATACACTGTGAAAAGTAAGAAAGATCTTAAGAGTCGTACGCAAAATCTTCATGATCTTGCCTGAACATCCGAGTAATACGAGAGTATTTACAATGAAGATGGAAATCCTTCTTGAGCGAATATCAAAAAGCTTATGGTAGGTGACTTGTGCGATTCTTTATGAATCACACTTGTGATAACTGGAAAGCAACAGTGGTTTAATTCTTAACTGAACTTAAACACGTTCTAGGCCTCTACGCAATATCTAAGTGATCTTGCCAGAACACTCAGAGTGATACCTTAGTATTCACAGTGATGAGTGGAAATCCTTCTAGTGTTAACCTTAAACAGCACTTGGTAGGTAACTTGCAAGATTCAATATGAATCAAGCTCGTGAAAACTGGAAAGCAACGATGGTGCGATTCTTTAATGAATCAAACTTGTTACAGGAATCAGAATTGACGGATTCAATCATGCGGATAATTTTATCCAAATGATTCACTCTTTATGTTCGCATTCAGCTTTGGACGGTCGAGTAAAGAGAACGGGTTTACCCGCGAAATCTTGTCAAAGAGATTTTTAATTAAATCTACCTGCCACAAGTACGATATTTTATATCGTCCAACGGTCTTCACCGACCAGAGGTAAAATGCTACCGAATTAGAATAAAATGTTCAAATCCATTTCATTCGTGTCTACTTATGTTGCGGCATTTGAAGACGGTGGCGTTGCAGAATCCGAGAAGAAGTCGTCCCTGCATGCTTATACTTTATGTACTTAATACCTCATCTAATTCAAGAAAGCCTAAAAGTTAAGTCTTCCGCTGTATCGAACTCTGAAGCTTTCAAGAATTACGAAGGTATAACTATGTGGGACATGGTGTCACGAAGAGGCGAAGATCACAAGTGATGGATGCACGAGATCAAGGCAAGAGATTAATTCTCAAGATTAATATCAAAGATCATATCAACATGTTCACCAGAAAAGGAAAAGAAAAAGAAAGATGAAGACTACGAGCTCAAGACAAGCATAGTATGCTAGGTTTATCTTATTATTGTAACTTGGGTAATGCCCTTGTTTGGAGTGACCTCCCTTAGGGGGAGATTGTTGGAAATACGTTTTACGTATTAAGAAGGATCGGTCACTCCATTAATAGTCCATGTAATAGCTCGTAGTTTAGTTAATTATCTTTATTTAACAAACAAGACCAAGCCTAGCCTATAACATGTGTAGGCCGGCCCAAATGTAAGCCCAAGCCCATGACAAGGGCTTGGGTATATAAACCCTCTCCTTTGATGGAGAGGGTAGTGGTTTTCATATTTTACACATAGTTCTCATTAGTTTCTCTCTCTAGAATTGTGTGAAATCCACCATCTTTCTATCTCTTTCTCTCTCTAAAACATAAGCAAGATTTACATATCCTACATGTTTGATTGATCTAAAGAAAGGAGAGGAATGGAAGAGCTTGAGAGGGAGAGTTAGAGAGAGAAAGAAGAGAAAGAGAAGGTTTATTAAGTGAGAAGTGAAAACACAAATGACCAACCCCTCCTAACATGCTAGGAGGGGGTATATATAGCCCACCCTACATGTGGGCTATATGGGCTATATTGGATCACGAGCCCAATATCATTGGAGTGACCGATCCTTCCTAAATACGTAAAAACGTATTTCCAACAATCTCCCCCAAAGGGAGGTCACTCCAAGTTACAATGTCCTAAATAGTCTATAGCTCGTGATCTATGCTAACAATGATATGACCGAGACTTTCCTTGGAAAAACGTATTTCCAACAAAGAAAAAGTTATGATAGCTCAAGAAACTTCAACAACAGAGCCACAACAAAAGAATTGATGATCCACAAGTACAAAAAGATCAATCTGTGGAACAATCAAATCTTGCCAGTAAAGTCTAAGATAAAGGCAAGAAGGTGTAAACTTCAAAGCCTGCTACAAAAGGTATTATCATACAAGGTCAACAACCAAGTGAGGAAGAAGGTAGAAGATCTTCAAGGTTTACAAAGAAACAACCAAAGGTTAACCCAAAGGACAAAGGCAAGAAGAAGTTGCAATATGAATCAGAAGAAGAGGATGAAAGTGATTCAGATGATATTAATATAGCCATGAAGAAGTTTCATCAAATGGAGCATGATGAAGAAGTAGCTTATAGACTACAAGCAAAACTCCATGAAGAACATCAAAAAGAAGAACTTGTAGCTAAGCAAGCACTACTTGAAGCACAAAGAATACAGAAAGAATGGAATATTGAAGAATATGATAGGATTCAAGCTGAACTCAAGGCAAGTGAACTTCTAGCTGAATCTCTAATACTGAAGAAAGAGATGCTTATGATGAGGAAGAGAAAGATAAATTGATTGATGACCTAGTCAAGGAGCAACAGAGATTCTTTGCTGAGAAAAGAAGAAGAGAAAGATTAAAGCCTCCAACTACTAATCAATTAAGGAATCAGATCATGGCCTACCTCAAGAAAGTGAAGCATTTCACTTATTCACAACTTGTTAAGAAGAATTTTGATGAGATCAAGGCTTTGTTTGAACAACACAAAAGGGTCAAATTAAAATTTGTTGAGATTGGATCTGAGGCAGATAATAAAGCCGTTTAAGAAGCCAAGAAACATTTGCAACAACAAAGACAATTTAGAAGTACCCCAAGTCTTGATGATGCAAGTACTGCTAGACCAGAAGGAGCTTCTCTACCTTTCAAGACCAGCTATGCTAGGAAGAACAAGAAGGCTAAGGAGACTCCAAAGGAAGCAAAGAATCAAGAATTGGATGAAGGGGATAAAGCTCAAAGTGTTTAAAAGACTAAAGATGAACCAACGGTACATACACAGTCAACGGTACATAATGATTTGGAGGAAGGATCTGTTGAAATAGAAGGAACCTCCAAAGGCACTAAAAGAAAAAGATCAACTAGGAGAAGGCAACTAGCAAATAAGAAAGGTAAAACTACAGTTGAAGATAGTGATAGTGATGAGAGCTGCAGAAAGTACTTGAAGGTAGTTAAATTTGAGGATCAATGCATAGATACATAGATCTTTGGAAAGAGATCGTCAATTACAAGATGGACATGTGCTACAAATCAAGGACTGGAAGCTCATGGAATAACCAGTCCATATGGAACATTTAGGATGTTCAGGTTATTGGAAGACATTCTTTATATACTTGATAGACAAGATTTCAAGATCTTCACAGATATGTCCAAGGAGGCAGTGAAGGAAGAGATGATGTCTCACTATTACTTCATGAGTTTAAGTTTATGTATGAACCACACAACTGTAATCAAGGAATATTGAAAGACTTAGAGAATCATGTTCCTACTTACTGGAGATATTATAGATCATGTGGGATACATACACTGGATGTAGATGATGTTACCTACTACATGCTTCAGAAAAAGAGATATCCTTTTGGAAGGAGAATGCTAGAGAGAATGTTGGATCTGCAACTAGAAGTTTCAGAGGAGTCCAATGTTGCCTTAGAATTGATCAAGATGGCCAAACAACAAATTAAGGATTTAGAAGAAGAGGAGGAAGCTGAAAAAGAGCCTTAAGTGTTTGACTTTCAGTCACACTTCACAAATGGTTCTTAGTTCACCATGTCTAACAAACATAAGAACTGGCTAGTCTATAAGAACATGGTTTGTGGTAAAGACTATGCAAATCCGTTGATAGGTGGTAGTTTGCTAAAACTACATGGTCATTAACTCACCATGCTTAAATTTAAAGAGTTAGCAAGTCCTAGGGAAAATTTTTCTAGGTAAGACTCTATCAAATCCGTTGAATGGTTGACAGATTACCAAAAATTGTAAAGTTATCAGTACACCTTATTCTTGATGAATAAAGTATTGTCTATTCCAGAGTGTACGGCTAACTGGTAAAGAATAAATCAAATCCGTTGATAGTTGATGATTTGCTAAAAATCATGATGCCAATACAAATTGGTTTGTTGTTAACTGTTTTATTTCAGGTGAGAAGATATAAGTACAGGATGTTGATTCATAAACAACATGTAGATTCATGTATGTTCAAGATCAAGAAGATTACAAGGAATTTTTGTCATTATCAAATAAGGGAAGGTTATTGGGCTAAAAGCTTAAAGATGACAGAGTTTAATATATGAAGACAACATAGTTGCTGTAAAGAATGTTCAAGACAGAAAAGATCACATTTAAAGACAAATATGAAGATTTGAAGTTCATTATATCAGAAGAAGATCTATAAGAAGTGTTTGGATACATTCAGTTGGTACACAAGATCAAGATTACCAAGTTCAATTCAAGTTTGAAGTGAAGTTTGAAGACATGTATTCTTACACATTCAACACACAGAGAAACAAGTTATCATTCTTGTTTAGGGGAGGATTGTTGGGAATTATTGTAAAGTACCAAGTACTGTTATTTCAAGTAACAAGTACCGTTAGTTATAGTAAGTACTGTTAGTGTTAATGTGGTACATGCTAAGTACTGTTAGTGTTAATGTAAGTACTGCTAATATGATAAGTATGAGTATATCTTTAGTAAAGATATGTTCTGATTATATAGAGAGTATATCGTGTGTGATATACTTATCATAGTAGAATATTGAGAATTTGATGTGATATATTTATCTAAATATATTATTCTAGGGTTCCTTGCACTATAAAAAGAAACATAGGTATGATGAGTTTATATGTACCTTTGCCATAGTCGATTAATGGAAGATCGAATAGTTAGAGTATATTGTTGTTCTTATTTGCTTTTATAAGTTAGATTCCGCATAACTTATTAGAGTTTAGTAAGAGTCTCTCAAGCGCTCTAGTTTGTTTATAAGCTATTGTGTAATCCTTAACAGTATATAGATGTATTCAAAGGGATCAACACACACCACCCATACCTTACCCATCGAGACGTAACAAAGAAAAATTGCATGAGAGAAACAATCAACAAGTCGAGCTTTTCATTAAACTGTTTTATAAAATGTATTTCGACATAAGTTTAGCCGACACTTTGTTATACATGCCTTGATTTGCCTCCACTTTTAAAAGTATGATGAACGATAAGGAGAAGCTTTTAAAGCTATCTAATTGTTCTTCAATTTTTCTTAACCGAATACCGAAAAAAGTAGGTGATCCCGACAAGTTCCTTATTCCGTGTGACATACAAGAGATGGAAGGATGCCTCGTCTTGGCCGATCTTGGTGCGAGCATTAATTTGATGATTTTTTCCATGTGGGAATCGTTATCACTTCTGGATCTTATTCCTTCAAAAATGTCTATCGAGATGGCCGATCATTCTATGATAATCGCACGTGGAATGGCCGAAGATGTTTTCATGAAAGTTGGGAAGTTCTACTATCTGGTTGACTTTATCGTGGTAGACATTCCATGGATCCTCAAGTTCCTCTCATTTTAGGACGTCCATTATTAGACACCTCGTAATTTATAATTGATGTGCATGCTAGAAAAATTATGTTACGATTCGACGATGAGAAACTTGTTTTAAATGTTATACAAAACTCTAAACCTTCTCATGTTTATTCTATAGTGACCATAAACCACATTGACTTAGTCGATGTCGTTTGCGATGAATTTTCACAAGAAGTGTTAGGTTTTTCCGATGGTTCTATTAGTGGCAATCCCAGTATTTGCGATACAATCCTTGCTAATTCTTCACTTCCTCTCGCTCCATTCGAAGGAGGCAATTTTATTTTGGAAGAAATCATTGTACCTTGTACTAATTCCGATGAAATCGACAATGAAGAAGATTTGAAAATTATCAAGGATTTTCTCAATCAATATCCACCATATTTTCCGCCGATGGAAATTATGAGTGTTGAACCGAAATCTTCAATCGAGGAACCACCAACCCTCGAGTTGAAAGATCTTCCACCTTACCTAGAATATGCATTCTTGGAAGGTGTCGATAAGTTTTCGGTTATTATTACGAAAGATCTTTCCCATAATGAGAAAACCGCACTTATCAAAGTCTTAAAAGCTCACAAAGGGGCAATTGCGTGGAAACTTTCCGACATTAAGGGTATCGACCAAAAATTTTGTAATCACAAAATTTTAATGGAGGAGGACTATAAACCCACAATCCAATGTCAAATAAGGGTAAACCGTAAAATTCACGACGTCATCAAAAAGGAAGTTTTAAAACTACTTGACGCGGGAATGATTTACCCTATATCTGATAGACCTTGGGTGAGCCCAATCCATTGTGTCCCGAAGAAGGGAGGAATGACTGTTGTGTTAAACGATGACAACAAGTTAATTCCCACTCGACTTGTAACCAGCTGGAAGGTGTGCATTGACTATCGGGAGCTCAATGACGCCACTCGTAAAGACCATTTTCCCTTACCCTTCATGGATCAAATGTTGGAGCGTCTTGCGGAAAACGATTTCTATTGCTTTTTAGATGGTTTTTCCGGTTACTTTCAAATCCCCATCGACCCTCGTGATCAAGAAAGAACTACGTTTACATGTCCATATGGAACGTTCGCTTATCGCAGAATGCCATTCGGACTTTGTAATGCACTGGGAACCTTTCAAAGGTGCATGATGGCTATTTTTCATGACATGATTGAGAAGACGATGGAAGTTTTCATGGATGACTTTTCGGTGTTTGGTGATTCGTTCACGTCATGTTTAAACAACTTGGAAAATATGTTAAAATGTTGTGAGGAAACAAACCTTGTGCTTAATTGGGAAAAATGTCATTTCATGTGTAAAGGAATCGTCTTAGGGAACAAGGTCTCGAAAGCGGGGATTGAGGTAGACAAAGAAAAGATAGACGTCATCGCCAAATTGTCTCATCCCAAAACCGTCAAGGGAGTTAGGAGTTTCCTAGGCCACGCGGGATTTTATCGTCGATTCATTAAAGATTTTACCCATGACACACCTTCTTGAAAAAGATGCTCCTTTCGTCTTTTATAAAGATTGTGTTCGAGCCTTCAAAAATCTTAAAAGGTGTTGATACAAAAGTTGTATGGACCGAGCTTGACCCGAATTAGGCTTAATTCGGGGTCTTGTGGACTCTGGCTCTTGCACCAAGTGAAAACTTGTTTTGAGGACCCTGCGCACTAAACAGACACCGTTAGGCTTACCGTGGGTTTAAATAGATCGCTGTCAGTGAGTGATCTTCTATAGAAGGCATTCTCCTTGACTACACACTATGTTGTAACCATGTATATTAATTTGTAAACTAAGAACTTGTAGAATGTTTATAGCGACCTGCGCATTTGAAAACACATAGCGTCCTGCACTATGTTCATGTTTATTTGCACATATATATGTCCAGGTTTCCACACCCACGCCTGAGATTGTGAGAGATAGCGCCTGTTTACGAGTACATTCATTGAAGTGTGACTCTGAACTTATGGGTGAGCTGAAAGTTCATTACGTGTGGACCTGCCACTACTACCATAAGCGACGTCATAGATAATGACATTTTGTTAGGCGTGCACACTGTGTCTTGTGCATATCCGTCATAAAGTATGAGGAATGCTACACTTACTACAACGTCTTGTGGTAAGCTTCCTAACAAAGGATACTTGATCCGGCGCCACTAGGGGTGCATCCCTCTTACGTGACAAGTTTAATTAGTATGGTAAACTTACTCCTCTTATTTCACCTGGAAACGTTTTATTGTACATTTAAACCGGCGGGCCAAAGTTATGTATTTTAGAAAAGATAAAACAAAATACTCTTATGCATAAAAGAGAAAAAAGAAATAGTTTGGGCTGCGGAACTAGCTAGGAACCGTAGTGTTTTATTCACACTTTTGCAAATGCTGAAACAAAGAACATGAAAGGGGAAATCCTAAAACAATTTGAAAAAAGAAAAAAATACATGGATCTTTATTGGGGGCTTTCAATAGCCAAGGTAATGATCCATGCTAATGATGCAGCACCTCAAAGAGAATATCATTCAAAATCCTGGTTGTATCTTGAGTCATCTCTCGCGAGACTGGATACGGACTTCGCATAGCTATCCGCGTTCATCCTGGCCCTTGAGAGTCCTCTGTTAGCTTCATCGTGTCATTGCATGCTTCGCGCTTTCGATAGTCTGTTTGCATTATCCCATTGTTGCATAGTTTGAGCAATTATACTAGATAAAGGGGTGATTGCTCCTCTGCGTTGTTGCTGGTGGTTTCCTTGTGATGGGATTATTTCTATCACCCGCCGTGCCATGTTTCCTATCGATGTTTTTAGAGAGCCGATAGTATGCCCTAGCCTTGGGAGGATTCCACCTCCCTTTGCATTTTTTGTTGAGGGTGGCCCAGTGACCATGTTAGGGTTTTTCCTATGACCTGGGTCCACCTGACATTAGAGACATCGTGCCACCCTTTTACGAGCATCCTTATGCATAAATAGCCAAAAATACCCTAAGCAAGTAATCTCCTCAACCATAGCTATCGGGCCATACTGGAATACCCTTTTATGTGTGGCTTCCATGACCGCCCGTTCTTGTCTTGGCGCTAGACATTACAGTGTTCACTCATTACTTGATTGTCTGTACAGTGTCCCCTTGATGACTTTGAAGTGCCTAGCTCTCATCTGCACTTGCCTAGCCTTCCCTCTACTGCTCGGTAATGTATTATATGTCAGGAACTCTTTAATAGGCGTCATCCATGTTTGTGCCTCAGGATTCGCGTTTATGTTTTTGTGCAAGATAAAATCAACTAGCACGTGACTAGAAGGTTTGTCCATGTTCAGAATTGATAATTGATCCATGTCAGCTAAGATTTCGTCATTTTCTTCGGAAACTATTCGCATAGCAAACTCCGTGAACTGCGTGGTTATGTCCCTCACTTTTTCCATGTATTGGATTAGCGTATATCCTCGTGGCTCGCATGACCCTGCGACCCTGCTCGCCACCAGAGGGTTGTATGTGTAGGCCACTAGGATTTTCATGCCCATTCTGAGCGCGAATCTTAGACCTGCTATGAGGGCTTTATAATCTGCTTACATGCTAGTTGTAGGGAAGTCGAACAGCAGTGCGTAGGTAATTTTTATATCGACCTGATTTGTGAGGATAAAACCTGCATCTGGTCCTCCCTCTCATGTGAAGCCTATCACAATGAGGACCCATGGGAGCCCCGAGGGTGAGCCCTTGAGTACAAATATGCTTTTAGTATGGGAATCTTCCGAGATACATCTCCTTCTTTTCATTCGTGAATCGGATTCCGCGTTGCGCTAACTCCTATCTATGTCCTTCCTTTTTGCATTGTGGCTGGAAGTGCTGCTACCCCCTTCGAGCGTATCTATGTTCCGGATGGTGATCACTCCGTCTTGCACTAGGAATTTGAACATACCATGTACCGTGGAAGGTACCGCTTATAGTGTTTTTAGTGCTGGTTGTCCAATTGTTCTGTTGTACGATGATCGAGATCACACAACCATGAAATCCATCCACACCGTTTTCGAGTGACCTGCACCTCCAATAGTTACCTGTGTGCAGAGGTGTCCCAATGGTCGGGTTTAATCACTGTTGAACCCTGTGAGGATTTGTGTGGTGTCTTTTAGCTCCTTCTTTATCTCCCATGGTAGTTGTGTGAAACAATGTTCGTTCAATATGTTCGCTACTGACCCTCCATCGACGGACATGCCTGCTACAGCATGGTCCCCGAGGGCTATGTCAATAGTCAATGACCCGACCCTATAGTCCATGCCTGAAATAATATAGAACGTTATCTCTTTATCGCGCGAAAATTCTACGATCGTTCTCCTTTACATAAAAGACCTCTCCCTTTCCACCATGTAAATGGTTATGGGCTTATCTTTCTGTTTTTTCGCTTCACTTTTCTTCCTGCTTGTGCTCTTCCTCCAGTCTCTTATCAGGTGGTTTAACTTCCCTGCTTTGACCAGGCTCTCAATATGCCTTTTAGTTAAATGCACTCATCAGTAGCGTGTCCTTTATCGTCATGGTATTCATAATGCTTTGTGTTATCCCGTTTGTCTGCTAGTCCCATCATTGGGCTAGGTTTTGGAAAGCCTGCACCCTCTGATAAGAATATCTCCCTGTAGGTCTTTTGCAGCGGGGTAAACTTACAATTCTTGTTATTGCGCCCTGATGAGACTGCTTTTATACATGGTCTCATCGTCCAAATCGGGCTTAAAATGCATAAAATGTCATTAAAACTACCAAATATATGCTCGTGTTTGTTACTTGTGTATTTTTAGGTACGGATATTGAGGAAATGGCAAAAGATCACAAGAATCAATCAAAAACGAACACGGGAAACGAAGCCGCACAATGAACCGGGCCCAAGTTTTGAATTTCCAAAAATACCCTTGAAGAATTGAAGATTGTCAAGTTTAGTCCCTCAACTTTTGAAGATTAACACTTTATACCCCTCAAATATTCAAAATTATGAATAGGGTCCCTAAAGTTTGAAGATATTACAAGACCAGTCCTTGAAGAATCCAAGAATTACATTTGAAGCCCTTGGAAAAGTTTTGAAACAACTTGTGCCAAAAATGACAAGCTGTCCAAAGTTGTTAAGAGTTATTTGGGCGTTGATAGCTTTTTATACAAAGTGCAAAGAATATGAAACATTGGGGGCCATAACTGCCAAACAATCAATCCCACCCATCCAGTCACATCTTGACACCTCACCATACCCACCCAATACCCATTTACCCTACCCTACCCAGTCCATACCCAGCCCACAACCCTTAATTATTACCCGGTTTATTTTAATAAACCAAGTCAAACGGTCAACCCCTCTTTAATTTCCCTCCCAAACACATTTTTTTAAATTAACCCCACCCAAATCCGGATTAAACCACCCCCTAATTACCTATAAACCCTAACCCAACCCAGACCTAATTGGCCTTAAATCAAGGGGTTTTTACCCCAATCTCTCCAGTTTACTAATTACCCACTTTCTCACCCAAACCCACCTCTCAAACCACCACAAGACACACCCATGTGTCTTGTGAGACCCTCCCCTGCACCCATCGTTTTCCCCCAAACCCTAAACCCGACACATCCAATGTTTCACACATACCCCTTGGTCCCCAAGTTCAAATGGACGCCTCTGATGCATTCAAACATCACAACAACAACTGGCTACTTCACATGGATGATTTTGACCAAGAACTCAAGGGCAATTTCGGGTTTTTAAGAACTAGGGTTTTGCACATTGTATTTTTTTAATCAGTATTCTAGAATAGTCCTAGTATTAGTATAAATAGGGAATGTGCATGTACATTTCCTGTTGTTCCAGTTTTTTTTTAAGCAAATTCATGTAATACCTTTTTGAAATATAAAGTTTGGTATTTTTAATTAAATTGTAATTCCTTTTATTTTTTAAAAGTTTGGTATTGAATTGCTTAGATTCTGAGTTCCATTATAATCTTTTATAAACACTTTGTGTTTGTTTCAGTTTTCAGAAAGTTTTAAAAAGGTTGAAATTTTTAGAAATTTAAGAAGATTAAGAAGTGAAAGTGGATTGGTTTTCTTGTTTTTCTGAGGGTGAATCCTTGTTTAAAACTTGGTTAAGTTTCAAGGTTCAAGTTGTGAAGAGGTTTGAAAAAAAGGAAGTAAATCAGAAACATTGGTTTATTGGATATTCTTGTTTTTGTTCTTGTTTTTCTTAGCAGGATTAAAAGTTTGATTTGTTAAAGGATCAGCATAGGCGCGGGCCTATAAGGAGGTGACATACAATTATCATTTTGGCGCCGCTGCCGGGGAGGCGTGTTGTGTTTTGATTGAACATTGTTGTTTTTTATATTAGCCATAGATAGTATTTGTATTATTAGCACTCTACTAATACGTATTATCGTTTTTCGGTTTTTGTGTGAATACTATTACTATATTGTATACGTAGAACAATAAATTCACAAGTACTCCAAATACGTGAGAAATCACAACCTTGACTTGGGAGGTCATTACCCAATCATTGTATTCGAATCTCAAACCAAAGAAAAAAGGCAAAAATAGATAAATACTTTCGTGAAGCTTAATCTTGAAAATACAAACTATAAGGTGGGTATAAGGCGGTTGTATTTCACGACCTAAAGGAAAAAGGCTCTTAAGTGCTTCGCGTCGCCTCGTTTCCTCCGCTTGCTTGTGCGTATTTGATTTTGAGAGTGAATCGAGGGTTTTGCCGCCCAAAGTATTATTACATATCATATATATTTTCTTGGTTTCATTTGATTAAACCCTCTTGAACGATTCGGTGTTCCACCATCGTTCTAAAGTCATCGAAGGCGTTCACTTCACGTGATCATTTTCATTCCTTGAGGCTTCTTTAATCAAGAGATTTGATTAAGGATGAGATTTGTAGATTTTTGTCTACCTAATACATTTCACCAATTTCCAAAAAGTTAATACAATCAAAAACCACCAAAAAAAATTGAAAAATACAAAATACCAAAAAGAATCTTCTTTGCTCGTCTCCTCGTTGTACGTGACGTTTATGCTAACTCGTAATCAAGCAAAACGTGCACGTAGACGAAAGAACAAAACTCCCACTCCAACTCATTCTAGTGAGGAGTCTCCTATTGACGAACCCATTGTACGAGAAGCACCAACCATGGCGAATCGAACTATGATGGAGTTACTTCAAGCACCCACCGAGGGTTATGGAGAAGCTATTGTGATTCCCGCTATCCTTGCGGAGAATTTTGAGGTGAAAACGGGTTTGTTGTCGATGATCCAAAACAAAAAATTACGTGGTGATGAGAAGGACAATCCCCACAACCATATCCGCCAATTCAATCGTCTTACCGCCACTTGCAAATTCAAGGATGTCTCGAATGACTCGATTAAGATGATGCTTTTTCCGTATTCCTTAGCGGGGCCCGCTAAAATTTGGTTAGAGAAAGAGCCACCCAATTCTATATTGACGTGGAAGGATCTCATTTCAAAGTTCGTGAACCAATTTTTTCCGCCCTCTAAGACTACGCATTTGAAAAATGAGATTTCTAAATTTTCACAAGAATCAAATGAAAGTTATTCTACGGCTTGGAATAGGTTTAAGGAGATGTTACATGAATGTCCTCATCACGGTTTTTCTGATTTGCACCAAATCGACACGTTTTACACTGGACTTAATGATCATGAAAGAGATTATGTAAATGCCGCCGCGGGTGGTAATTTTTTGTGTAAAACGGTTGAAGAAGCTTTGGTCATAATTGAGAATAGGTCTAAGGTTTATAGCCCTCGTAACACACCGAGTGTTGCCAAAATGGGCTCATCATCGTCTTGTAGTATCAATGCCTTGCAAGATGAAGCTAATGAGGAAAATCGGTTTTTCGATAGGTTTTCAACCCTTATGTCCCATTGGAAAGCTCAAGAAGCTTCGAATTCCGCTTCGATTAAAGCGGTTTCTAAGAGTTGTTTGTCGTGTGGTGGAGCTCATGATCTTTCCGAGTGCATTACCGCGGATGGTAACACTTCGAGTGCTTATGTAGCCACGGGAACTTATAACCAAATCGGCCAAGGTTCCCGCCAAAATCAAGCTCCACCAAATCAAAATGCTAATAACTATCGCAACAACAACCAAGGTGGGAATTACCAAGGAAATCAAAGGAATTATAATAAGGTTAATTATCAAAGTGTAAATGGGCAAATTTCAAACCAAAACCAAAACCATGATTTTCAAACTTCGACTCAAGGTTTTCAAAACGATCACACCAAAAATCTTCAAGGAGAATTTTTGAATTACGCTAAGGCTAATGATGCTAAGTTTGATAACATGCAACGTGAAATGGTTAGCTTAAGGTCCGAATTGAAAAACGAGCTTAAAAACGAACTTGCTAATGAACTTAAAACTCATGCTAATAAAATGGAAGGAAATGTCACACGACTCCAACAAAATCAACAAAAAATGGAGCAAGGACAACATGAGATTAAGCAAGAGTTGTTAAAAGCGGATGCTAGGCAATCTAAGTTTGAAGACCGAATGGCTAAAATGTTTGAAGCTATCATGTGTAAGCCCTCTTCTTCGGGTGGTCTTCCTAGTGATACCATCGTGAACCCGAAAGGAGAATTGAAGGTTATTACTACTCGTAGTGGTAAAACTTTCAAAGAACCCATTTCTCGTCCAAGTACTTCTATGGAGAAGGAAAAAGAGAAAGAACCCAAGGTTGTGGTAGAAAAGGAGCAAATTACAAGCCCACGAAGTACCGCTCAAACCAAACCTACGGTTGAACCAATACCAATCATAGAACCCGAGATTCCAAGGCCGATGCCTATGCCTACTTTGCCCCAACCCACACCACCTTTACCCTACCCTTCAAGACGAGACAAGGAAAAGGCACAAGAACGAAATAATTATCAATTTGAACTATTTATGAAAATGTTTCGTGACTTGCATTTCAATATAAGTTTTGCCGACGCCTTAGTCATGATGCCTCGATTTGCCGCGAACTTCAAAAGTATGTTGAATAACAAAGAGAAATTGCAAAAATCGTCTAGTTGTTCATCGGTTTTTCTAAGCCGCATACCTCAAAAAGTCGGTGATCCTGGAAAGTTTTTAATCCCATGTGCTATACAAGACATGGAAGAATGCTACGCCTTGGCCGATCTTGGTGCTAGTATTAATTTGATGCCTCTTGAGATTTTTAAATCGCTCAATCTTCCCAATCTCACTCCTTCAAGAATGTCAATCGAAATGGCCGATCATTCTACGATTCTAGCTTGTGGAGTTGCCGAGGACGTCTTTGTGAAAGTTGGAAAGTTCTACTATCCTGTAGACTTTATTGTTGTTGATATTCCTATCGATCCTAAAGTTCCGCTAATTTTAGGTCGATCATTTTTGGATACCTCGAGAGCACTTATCGATGTGCATGCAAGAAAAATCACTCTTCGTTTCAATGAGGAAGAACTCGTCATTAATGCAACCCAAAACTCCACTCTTTCTCATGTGTATTCTATCACATCTTTGTACAATGTAAATTCCACCAAAAACATTTGCAAAAAGATTTCAAATAGAGTTTTAGGAGTTGTTGAAAAAAATGAAGTTTCGTCCTCTCCGCCGGTGGAGGTTAAGAGTGTTAAGCCTACGGTTCCAATTGTGAATGATTCTTCGGATGATGAATACGTTGATCCCGAGGGGGGAGTTTTCTTTGTCGACAAACGTTTTGAAAACTTACCACCACCTAAACCAAAAAGATTTCAAAATGTGAGAATTTTTAGTGTGACTAACATTGCTTTAGATACACCAAATATTTTTGACATAATCAAATCGGGTTTTCACAAGGAGAGTTTAAAAGATGAAAAAGGAAAAGATTTTGAATTAAATTTAAAAGATTATTCTACAACTCTAATTCCGTCATCACCACGTGTTTTGAGTACTACAAGCTCGTCTTCTCCTTTTGACGATGCTTTGTGTGGACTTAGTGTGGGGGAATCCCCTTATGTTCCCTCCCCTTTCTCCACCTAGGACGAGATATTTGACCCTGGAATTGCTTATATAGGGAAATCTCGGTCTTCCACCGATGCAATAAATGGAAAATCTTTCTATTTGATTGGTGCGAGTCTACCTCGAGTAGCTCATGTTTTTAGAGACTTACCCATTGTCCCACCCTTCTATTTCTTCTCTCCTATTTTCTTGAAACTCTTTGAGTTTTTGTTGACCATTGATGAAGTGGCGTTGATTTGTTTTTCCAATGAAAACGAGAACGCCATCTTCGATCCCGGTATTTTGCACCATCAAAGGACTTAGTCCTTTATACCGGTTGTTTTTTGGCCTTGTTTATCATGTAAGCCCCACTAAAAAATGACCACACCATGATTATCCCTAAATGATCACATTTATGGGGATTCGAGTCGAGCTTTTGACTCGGTTATCAAAAACAAGGTGCCTCGTGGGGGAGACCCATGCTTATCCATGTACATATTATTGCTTTCTAATTAGTTAATGTGAGGGGATTTGTGCCCTTCCAACCTTTGTTTCGTGGTTGTTTGTGAATTGTGGTTTTTAGATCATGATCTTCACGATTGGAGCCTCTCGTGTTCGTTTTATGGGAGCACTCGATCGTTTACTTTGGAGACATTTCTCAATATCCATATGATATATCCTTTGATGTTCTAACCTTAGGTTTTTAGCACACTTCATAAACGGCTATTAATTTATTGGTTACACCCTTTCCATGCTAGATTAGGCATTCGACTACGTCTCTAGTATGGGGGTGTTTGCACCCCTAGACTCGAAACATTGAGGACAATGTTTAACTTTAGTATGGGGGTGAATAGATACTTGCCTTGCCAAACCTTCACGCTTTCTAAAGTTTATCTTTTTGTTTATCGTTTTTTATTGCAAAATAAGGCTAAAAATGGCCAAATTTTAAAATTTTTCTCATGTTTTATAAGTGTTTGAAGACACGAATGTAGGTTTTCCGATGGCGAGAATAAGAGTAATTTTTGACTCGACCGTGCGTGTTGAGCACTTAGCTTTGATTCCTTAACTACACATTAGGCTAAGTCTCTTAAATGAGGACGATAAATGATAGAGTTAATTATAAGTTA
This sequence comes from Glebionis coronaria, assembly GCA_025667525.1. NCBI lineage: Eukaryota > Viridiplantae > Streptophyta > Magnoliopsida > Asterales > Asteraceae > Glebionis > Glebionis coronaria. Next base: position 405,843,574 of record CM046880.1, read on the forward strand.
CTATGCTAAACGTAGAGTACTCGTATTCTTTCAAAAACTCATGTGTTCTCGTTGTTTGCTTATTCTCCCTTCGCTTGTAAATATTTTTTGCTTAATAAATATTGACTTAGCGGTTTAGTTAGGATTATTGGGTTTCTAGTCTTTTCTAGTAGCTTCCGTGTGATTAAATTGGGAAGACATTAATGTATCGCCAGCGTCACGGTTTTGAAGTATTGGCACCCAATAATCGAAAGCTTCACCCAATAATAAGATTTCAAGTGCTCACCTAAATCTAGCAAACAATTTGAAGCCCCACAAGGCCTAAAATCTATGCAAAAATTGAAAGTGAATCAAGCCTTAATCTTCGAAGCTTTAAAGATCCAAAATTCGCTTTAGCGTGAGGATATACGTCTTTGGCTAATAAAACCACCGATGATGCGGATAATAAAAGGCAAGGCAAGACCGAAGTCATAATAAAAGCTTCATGGCGAAGTTGAATAAAAGATGGAGGTAAACCAAAGATAATAAGGCCCTTCCGTTAGGGGGCATATAAAAGTCTTGGTAATAAGTCTCATGTTCAAAACCGTTATAGAACCGTGTTTATCGATTCTTCTTGTCGACTTAATTTTTTGACATCGTTGTCTATTAGGAGGGGTTATTGATTTGATGGTCTTAGTTACACCGTTAGGACTATTTTTTTAGACCTAAATCTCTATTATCACATAAGTCAACAATGTATCCTCGTGAAACATTCAAGACAAAATAAAATATAAGAGATACAACTTAGGAATAATGGGAGAATAAGTACGTGATTAGGGCATATGAGTAGTGTTAGCATTACTAACTTATAATGACAATGATCTCGTTGCACGCTTAGCATGGAATTGGGGTGAAAATCAAGGACGACGAAATTATTTCTAACGAAGCATTCACGTGTTCTTATTCTATGAACCTAAACGTCCCATTTTGCGATGAAAATCATACATTATGTCTAAAACATAAGTAGTAGTAATAGTAGTAGTATAACTAGTTCAATAAAGAGAATAAAAATGAATTTTGGAGATGCTACGATACTTTATTCTAGCATTGCGTGAGGGCACTGCAATGGTTTAGTATGGGGGAGTGATGAGACTGCTTTTATACATGGTCTCATCGTCCAAATCGGGCTTAAATTGCATAAAATGTCATTAAAACTACCAAATATATGCTCGTGTTTGTTACTTGTGTATTTTTAGGTACGGATATTGAGGAAATGGCAAAAGATCACAAGAATCAATCAAAAACGAACATGGGAAACGAAGCCGCACAATGAACCGGGCCCAAGTTTTGAATTTCCAAAAATACCCTTGAAGAATTGAAGATTGTCAAGTTTAGTCCCTCAACTTTTAAAGATTAACACTTTATACCCCTCAAATATTCAAAATTATGAATAGGGTCCCTAAAGTTTGAAGATATTACAAGACCAGTCCTTGAAGAATCCAAGAATTGCATTTGAAGCCCTTGGAAAAGTTTTGAAACAACTTGTGCCAAAAATGACAAGCTGTCCAAAGTTGTTAAGAGTTATTTGGGCGTTGATAGCTTTTTATAAAAAGTGCAAAGAATATGAAACATTGGGGGCCATAACTGCCAAACAATCAATCCCACCCATCCAGTCACATCTTGACACCTCACCATACCCACCCAATACCCATTTACCCTACCCTACCCAGTCCATACCCAGCCCACAACCCTTAATTATTACCCGGTTTATTTTAATAAACCAAGTCAAACGGTCAACCCCTCTTTAATTTCCCTCCCAAACACATTTTTAAATTAACCCCACCTAAATCCGGATTAAACCACCCCCTAATTACCTATAAACCCTAACCCAACCCAGACCTAATTGGCCTTAAATCAAGGGGTTTTTACCTCAATCTCTCCAGTTTACTAATTACCCACTTTCTCACCCAAACCCACCTCTCAAACCACCATAAGACACACCCATGTGTCTTGTGGGACCCTCCCCTGCACCCATCGTTTTCCCCCAAACCCTAAACCCGACACATCCAACGTTTCACACATACCCCTTGGTCCCCAAGTTCAAATGGACGTCTCTGATGCATTCAAACATCACAACAACAACTGGCTACTTCACATGGATGATTTTGACCAAGAACTCAAGGGAAATTTCGGGTTTTTAAGAACTAGGGTTTTGCACATTGTATTTTTTTAATCAGTATTCTAGAATAGTCCTAGTATTAGTATAAATAGGGAATGTGCATGTACATTTCCTGTTGTTCCAGTTTTTTTTAAGCAAATTCATGTAATGCCTTTTTGAAATATAAAGTTTGGTATTTTTAATTAAATTGTAATTCCTTTTATTTTTTAAAAGTTTGGTATTGAATTGCTTAGATTCTGAGTTCCATTATAATCTTTTATAAACACTTTGTGTTTGTTTCAGTTTTCAGAAAGTTTTAAAAAGGTTGAAAATTTTAGAAATTTAAGAAGATTAAGAAGTGAAAGTGGATTGGTTTTCTTGTTTTTCTGAGGGTGAATCCTTGTTTAAAACTTGGTTAAGTTTCAAGGTTCAAGTTGTGAAGAGGTTTGAAAAAGAGGAAGTAAATCAGAAACATTGGTTTATTGGATATTCTTGTGTTGGTTCTTGTTTTTCTTAGCAGGATTAAAAGTTTGATTTGTTAAAGGATCAGCATAGGCCCGGGCCTATAAGGAGGTGACATACAGTCACTGAGGGACTTGGATGTAAGTCCCTCAAGGTAAATTCCTAGTTTCCTTTTTGAAGTTCCAAGTTTTCAGAAAAGTGTTTGATTTGAGTGATTTTTGTGAAAGGTGTATAAGTGCTTGTTAATTGGTTTGTATTTGTTGGAATAGGTTTAATATGCATGTTAGGATTGTTTAAAACCAATTTGGTTTGGATTTAAAAAGAGTTGCTTTGTAAAATCTTGATTTCAGAAACTTAAGGAGTGTTTGGGACAAGAGATTAATCAAGGTTGGTGACAAATTCTTGTGTTAAAACCTGCTTAAATACACTTCTTAGGTAGTTATAGGATGGATGCTAGTTTGGGTTTCAGTTTGGTAGGCTTTTAGATACATTTGCATGCATAAAAATTGGTCCAAGTTGTCTAAATTCAGAAACTGCTTTTGTGACTGCATTTGTGTGAAATTTTGCCTCCAAGTTGTTAAAACTGCTAGTAGTAGGGTTGTTTAAGGTTTGTGAACTGATTATCTGCTGATTGGTTGAGTTGTGTGCAAGTAATTTGACCTTGAAATTCATCATTGTGCCTAGTTTATCAGCAAACATACTCTTAGACCTGCATATCCTTTATCAGTAACTTGATCTTGGTTATTTTGTGCTTGGATTGTGTTTATCTGCTTGTTTAGTGTTTATTTTGACTCCTTATACTCCAAAGAGTATAAGGGTGCCCCATTGTCCAACAATCATCCATACAAAAGCACAAATCAAGCCCTCTTGATTAAAACTACACAAGTGAAGAATATCACTTGTGTTCATCAGAAACTCAGCAGACCTGAGCACGTTTTTTGATCCAGATTGTTTAATCTTGTTTAAATTGGTTTGAGTTTGTGATTTTGAGTTTAAAATTATCACTGCTTTGTGTTTTTTTAAAGTTAAAAAAGAAAAAAAATAAAAGTGCAAAAACTCACCTGGCCTGGGCTCGAACACGCGACCTCCCTTTCGGAGGAGTAACGTGTTTACCAGTGATTCGGATGGTTTTTTACGTTATACCTCTCCAACAATAGTTACTTAAGGAGATTTTGAGTGGGCTTATTATATTAAAGTCGTAGCTTATTTTGGCTAATTAAGCTTATTGGTTTAGCTTTTTGACCCTAGCTTATTTTTCCTAGGTTTGTCTTTTCGTTTAGGATTTTTCTGAGCTAAGTCTCAATTTTTCCCTTTCTTTATTTATTTTTTATTAATTTTTATTTAGCCGTATTTTATTAATTAGTTTAAAAATAGTAAAAGTTATTTTAAAAATCTGAAAAAATAGTTCTTAGGTTTTGATTTCTATTTTTGAGGTTTACATTCACTTTAGTTTTCAAAAAGTATAATTTTTAATTTTATTTGATTTTAGGGTTTTCTAGCAACTTTAAAATTTAATATAAAATTAAATAAAAGGTTTTAGGAACTTTTAATTTCATTTTTGTTTTAGTTACATTATTTAGGATTTTTGGTAATCTTTTAGAATTTATTTATAAACTTTTTATTTTTTTGATTATTTTAATATTATTTTATTATTAAAAATTAAAAGTTTGTTTTTTCTACTTTTTTTCATTTTTCCTAGATTGTAAACACATAAGTAGGAACTTTGTAACTTTCCAAATATTTTTAGGACTTTTCATTTATTTTCTAGAATTAATTTAAGTTTTAATAGATTTTAATAGTTTTTAAGTGTTTAAAAATAGTTTAATTTGGTTTTAAAATTTTTAAAAATACTTTTTAGCTTAATTAGGTTATTTTTGAGGTTTACAAACGAAAAATTCTTGTTTAGGGCTTTTTAATAATTAATTGTGATTTTTAGGGCTTTAATTAGCATTAAAAAGTCATTATCTAATTAATTAAAAGGTTTTAGCAAGTTTTGATTTTTAGTAAACTCTTAGAATAATATTGTGGATTTTTAATAATTTTTAGGAATTTTTAGGTTAAAATTTTAATTTTTGTAGTTTTACGGTTTTACGTGTTCGCCTTTTTCGACTTAGTTTAATCCGTCTTCGTAGCCGTCATTTCTTTCCTTTCTCATTTCTATTCTCTTTTCTTCTTGTTAATAATCACAAACATTAATTCATTCATTACACAACACACGTGCCTCCTCGAGAACGAACTCACTTCATTGGGTCATAACTTGTGGTTTTCCTAAATCACTCGTTAATACTTACCCTAATTACCTTGTTTTCCTAAACAAGTGTAATTTTACAACTATCACGCCCTTGCTTCGATGTACCTTGGAAGTCCAAAGTGCGACTGATGTTTTGCCCATATGACTGTTTCTTGGGCCGGTCTTGGTATTTATAGCCTGATGTCATCTGCCTGCTATCCGCTGATGTCGGCCTTGTCCTGAATGAATGCTCGGACCTTCTTCATTACCCCATCAAACATTGATGGGGTTCTGTCATTTAATTTCTTTATTAGGTCCGGGTTAGTGATGCCCGCAAGAAATCCAGAAATATTAAGAATTTCCGGGCAATCTTTGATCTGGTTGCATTCAGATTTGAAGCGCTCCATGAAGTCTTCAAGGCTTTCATTATGCTTATGTTTTACTCTTTCAAGTGAGACAGGGCTTTTGTCGTACTTCTTTTGTTGCACATAATTTCTTCTGAATGCTCTCCTAAGTTCTTCGAACCCATTAATGCTCCTTCGCGGAAGGCGATCGAACCTTTTCCAGGCGTTCCCGATAAGCGTTGAGTTGAACATGTGCACCATACGGCTTCTGGCCATTGCTCTATCCCTACTTGAGATTCGAAAACTTTTAAGTGATCATTTGGATCCGTCGTACCGTCATAGGTTTTGACATTGGACGGCATGCGTCTCTTTTTGTTATCTTTGAAAGTAGTTATGCGTTCTGAAAATGCATTTCCCTTATTCTGTCTCCATGGGAGGGTCCACTCATCTTCACTGCGCATCGTTGGTCTTTTGGGCGCTCTGTGGTGTTTTCTGTCGTAATCAGAAGAATCAGAATCCTCAGTGGATGAAAGAGCGATCCTTTTACGGCAAGGATGGCGATCTAGAGTCCGAGGAATTTTTGCTTGAGGAATCCCTTCTGCTCGCCTTTCTAGTGCTCCTATTTCTTTCCTGACCTTGCAGACCCTGAGACGAATCTTTTTCTAAGGGGCCCAATCTATCAAGGGCGCTCCATCTACCTGAAGGATCGGTCCCTAATCTATCATTCACGCTTGTGCGCCGACGGTTATTGACTGGGGTAACGAAGTCTTCCTCTCCTTTTGGGTTATCAGAGCTGTCTGAGGATGATGCGTCTTCGATAAGGGGCTCATCCAAAGGAGATGCTAGGATCGCAGTCGTTCTTCCTTTCTTTCTCTTTTCCTTCCTAGCTTCCTTGTTAGGTCTTGACCCTTCCATAGCCTTGAGTTCTTTATCGAAGTCTAGACTGATCCGAAGATCTATTGTCGGATTCGCCCTCATATGCGCTCTCATGAGCGGAATCAAAGCCTCGTAGTTTTCTATGACGTAGTCGCTCATGCTCTGCTTCGTCGCAAGGGGAATCTCCGTCTCAGTTCGCGGGTCTGTTAAAGCCCTTGTGTCCAGGGCATCCTTCTGGCATTGATCAGGGTTTTCCCGAGAGGACGATGCATCCCCCGCTGTCTGTGGGGTAGAGGTGACTAATGGAGAGAAAGAAACTTGCAATCCCTTCCCCCCACGACCTGGGTTATTAGGTTCAAAGCTTGAATATGGACCCATCGGCTTCTTAGATCCCCCCTTTGATGGGGGCGGGTTGGCGCCGCTTTTCGTCATTGATTAGAGCATAGTGTAGGGTCCCACGGATGGTGCGAACTTGTTGATACAAAAGTTGGATGGACCGAGCTTTGACCCGAATTAGGCTTAATTTGTGGTCTTGTGGACTCCGGCTCTTGCACCAAGTGAAAACTTGTTTTGAGGACCCTGCGCACTAAACAGACACCGTTAGGCTTACCGTGGGTTTGTGACCCACGATTAGACTCCGGTGTGAGAGTAAGTAATCGATTTGAGTGTATAGTATTTAGGCTATTGTGTGTATCGTACCTTTGTGAAACCATGGGGGTTCCTTTTATACCCGAGAGAGTCTAGGCTGGCCTCCCTATTCTTGCGGCCTAAGGAAGAGATAATGACTCAGAATAGTTTGATCCTTATCACGTAACTAAGGTAAGTGTATATCTCTTTCCCTTAGGAGAATATATCTATAATATAGGTTATATTCTGTCTGATCCTGTCGCGCTACGACAAGGACCTGGTTAAGTAATTAACCGTATGTGCAACAGCGGCTTACCGGGCCTCCTCGGTTGCGCGTGCATCGCATAAGTATCAATCCACTCCTGATGGATACGGGTAGTACCCGTGAGACGGACTATCCATCCCTATTAGGGACTATACGTCATCAAAAGGAAACTTACCGAAGCTCCCATTCTTGTTGCTCCCAATTAGAATCTCCCTTTTTAACTCATGTGCGATGCTAGTGATTACGCAATAGGGGCCGTTTTGGGGCAACGTCATGAAAATCACTTCTTGCCTATCTACTATGCTAGCAAGACTGTAACCGAGGATCAAATCAAGTACACCACAACGGAAAAAGAATTACTTGTCGTGGTGTACGCATTTGAGAAATTTTGACCTTATTTAGTCTTGACTAAAAGCATAGTGTATACGGATCATTCGGCTATCAAGTATCTCTTTGCTAAACTTGATGCTAAGCCGAGATTGCTTCGTTGGATTCTCCTCCTACAAGAATTTGATGTCAAAATCCTTGACAAAAATTTCCGAGAAGTTAAGTTCTATTATTGGGACGACACTTATCTTTTCCGATTTTGTGCGGATCAAATCATTGGCCGTTGTGTTTTTGGCACCGAAACTACTAACATCCTTAGATCTTTTCACGAAGGCCCTACCCGAGGTCATCATGGTGTTAATATCACTGATAAGAAAGTTTGATGCCGGTTTCTTTTGGCCTACTATTACCGAGATGCACACGCACTTATCAAGTCGTGTGTCTCATGCCAACGTCAAGGAAAAACCACACAAAATGATTAATTGCCACAAAATATCATCCAAGTGTGTAAGATCTTTGACGTGTGGGGCATTGATTTTATGGGACCTTTTCATCATCTCGTGGTAATAAGTATATCATTGTCGTCGTTGACTACCTATCTAAGTGGGTGGAATCTAAGGCTTTGCCCACGAACGATGCTCGTGTGATAGTCAAGTTTTTGAAGCAATTGTTCTCTCGGTTTGGAACCCCTCGCGCTATCATAAGAGATCATGGAATCCATTTTTTTAATGACCAATTTGAAAAGGTTTTAAATAAATATGGGGTTACACATCGTCTTTCTACGGCTTATCACCCAAAAACGAGTGGACAAATCTAGGTTTCAAACCGAGCTTTGAAGATTTAGAGAGGACGATAGGAGAGAACCGTGCATCTTGGTCCGACAAACTTGACGATGCTTTATGGGCCTTTTGCACCGCTTATAAGACACCCATTGGGTGCACTCCTTATAAGTTGGTGTATGGAAAAAATTGCTATTTGCCTATTGAACTCGAACACAAGACATTTTGGGCCCTTAAGCATTGTAATGGTGACATGGAGACCGCGAGAAAACACCGTAAAATGCAACTTAATGAATTGGATGAATTAAGAGATATTGCTTATGAAAGTTCATTGATTTATAAGGAAAAGACTAAAAAGTTTCACGACTCAAAAATTAAAAACCGGGTTTTTAACATTGGAGATCAAGTGTTGCTTTTTAATTCTCGATTAAAAATATTTTTGGGAAAGTTGAAATCCCGTTGGTCCAGACCGTTCACTATCACCCAAGTATTTCCATATAGGACCATCAAGCTAGCTCAAAATGATGGTCCTAACTTTAAGCTGAATGGTCATAGGGTTAAGCACTACTTTGGTGGGGAAGTCCCTTTAATGGACGACCTCAACCAAGTCACCTTCCTTAATGATAATTAGATTAAGGGGATCGATTCGAGCTCATGACTTGGTAATAAAAAACGAGGTGCCTCGTGGGGGAAATCCCATGCTTATCCATGTACATATGATCTCTTTCTAATGTAGTTAATGTGAGGGGATTTGTGCCCTTCCAACCTTGTGGTTGTTTGTGACTTGTGGTTAATTAGGTCATTATCATCACGACTGAAGCATCTCATGTTCGTTTTACTCGATCTTTGATCATTTTCTTTAAAGATTTTCCGATATCCGATGATATATATCCTTTTATGTTCTAACAATTATCTTTTCGCACAATTCATAAACGACTTTAGATTAATTGTTAAACCCTTTCCATGCTAGATTAACCATTCGAATTTTCGTCTTTAGTATGGGGTTGTTCCACCCTTAGACTCGAAACATTGAGGACAATGTTTAACTTTAGTATGGGGGTGAATAGATACTCGACCTTGCTAAACCTTCACACTTTCCAAAATGTATCATTTTGTTGCAAAGAAGGCTAAAAATGGCCAAAAAAAATTTATGTTTTTCATAAGTGTTTAAGACACAAAAGTAGATTTTCCGATGGCGAGAATAAGAGTATTTTTTACTCGATCGTGTGTGTTGAGCACTTAACTTCGATTCCTTAACTATTTTTGGGCTAAATCTCTTAAATGAGGACGAGAAATGATAGCATTAATTTTAAGTTACTATGCTAAACGTAGAATACGCGTATTCTTTCAAAAACTCATGTGTCATAATTCTTTGCTTATTCTCCCCTCGCTTGTATATATTTAGTTGTTAATAAATATTGACTTAGCGGTTTAGTCTTAATTGTTGGTTTCTAATTGATTCTAATAGCTTCTATGTAATTAAATTGGGAAAACATTTGAGAATCGCCAGCGTCACAGTTTTGAATTATTGGCAACCCGAATAATCGAAAGCTTCACCCAATAATAATTTAAGCACCTCTTCACCTAAATCAAGCGAAAATTCGAAGCTCACAAGGCCGAAAAAACTATGCAAAAATTAAAAGTGAATGTCTTAAATCTTGAAGCTTTAAAGAACCAAAATTACGTTTACGTTGAGGATATACGTCTTTGGCCATAATAAGCACCTCATGGCGAGGTTAAATAAAAGGCAAGGCAAGATCGAAGCCCTGAAAAGTAGAGGTAAACCTATGATAATAAGGTCCATCCGTTAGGGGGCGTATAAAAGTCTTGGTAATAAGTCTCATGTTCAAAACTGTTACAAAACCGTGTTTATCGAATCTTATTTGTTGACTTAATTTTTTTGACATCGTTGTCTATTAAGAGAGGTTATTAATTCGATAATTTTGATTACACCGTTTCGTTTCTATTTTTGGACCTTAATCTCTATTCATGCATAAGTCAAAAATGTATCATCGTGATCATTCAAGACAAAATAAAATATAAGAGATACCACCAAGTATGTGATTAGAGCATATGAGTAGTGTTAGCATTACTAACTTATAATGACAATAATCTCATTACACGCTTAGAATGGAATTGGATGAAAATCGAGGACGACAAACTTATCTCTATGAGGCATTCACATGTTCTTATTCTATGAACCTAAAAGTCCCATTTTGTGATAAAATTCATACATTATGTCTATAACACACGTAGTAGTAGTTTGGTAAGTTTAATTTTCAATAAATGTCGTAAAGAATAATTTTTGGAAGTGCTACGATACTTTATTCTAGCATTGCGTGAGGGCACGACAATGGTTTAGTATGGGGGAATGATGAGACTGCAATTATACATAGTCTCATCGTCCAAAACGGGCTTTGAATGCATAAAAATGTCATAAAATACCGTGAAGGATGCTTGTGTTTGTTCATTGTGTATTTTAAGTACGGATATCGTGAAAAAGACAAAAAGTTCACAAAGAAACAAGCAAAAACGAACATGGGAAACGAAGCCGGACAAAGAATCGGACCCGAGTGATGAATTTCCAAGAAAAGTCCCTCAAGTTTGAAGAAATGAAAAGTTTGGTCCTCCAAGTTTGAAGACTTATCATAAATGACCCTTCAAGAATCATTTTATACAAGAGAAGTCCCTCATATTTGATGATATTATATAAAATCCCCTTGAAGAAAGCAAGATGTTCAAATCAAGTCTTTATAAAAGTTTGATCATCTAGTGTGCCAAAAATGACAAGTTCTCCAAACTTGTACTAAATGAAATGAGAAGAAAAAACGGCCAGAACTTGTTATGCATGTTTTATAGAAGTGCAGGGGGTTGTTATGCCATTTATTAAACCCCTACCCACCCTATACAAACCGGATCCAATCTTAACCCAAGTTAAACCCACCACAGCCCAAACCAAAGCCCAAACCCAAAAATTATTAAACCCGATTTTTATTAAGTTTTCAAACAAAGTTTAATAATCATTTTTTCTTGGCGCTAAACATGTTTAACAAAACAAATCAAACCATGCCTTGTTCACCCCAAGAACCCTAATTCCTAATCATGTTTAATCCTAAGTGTTATGATATAATTAGGGCTGAGCATGGCAGACCCAAACCCGACCTGGACCGGAAACTTGGATCGGAGCGAACCGAACCTGACCGTACAATTTTGGTCCGTTCCTCGGTCCGGGGTTTTAGACCATTTCGGTCCTCGGTCCGGTCGGTCCGGTTTGGTTTTACAAAAAATCTTGTCAATTTTGCCTAATAGGACCGGACCGGACCAAGGACCGAATCGGACCGAACCGACCCGGACGGGACCGGACTATTTCGATCTGGTCTCAATCCGGGGTTTCGGACCATTTCGTTCCTCGGTCCAGTCCGGTCTTGGTCGGTCCTGTAAAACCCGTATTTTTAAATCAGATGATTAAATACGCGGTTAATAAACTATTTTAAACAGAAACAAAGCGAGAAAATTAACGAGAGCGTTCAAGCAAGATATAAAAAAAAAGTGATACAAAACCTAAATGGGCCGATTATATATCATTTAAAAAATATATATATAGAAAAGAAAGATAAAAGGCCTTATGGCCGGTTGTAAAAAAAAGGGAGAAGAAAGAAATGGGCTTGGCCCGTTTGGTTTGTATTGAGAAGGCACGAGGGTTTCCTTGTCAAAAAAATTCAGATCGCATAAAAAAAAGGATCTGGGGAACTATTAGGGTTGGTCTCCGTATAAAAAAAAACTTCAGGTTGTTTTGATACACCATCTCATTCCGGTTCAACTATTATCATCATGAAACGGTAAATCGTCCTCACCCTTTTCTCTTTTTGTGATTCGTTCAGCAATTTAGGGTGGCACAGCCGAGAGCTTTAATACTCTCGATGTTGTTTACTTCCTGCCAATCGCACACAGCAAACGTAGATCATAGGACTTGGTTGGCTTTGGGGGTACAAAACTGAGACCTAGAACAGGCCTCGGTGGTGATGCTTGTTTCAGCCTAAGAAAAAGAAAATAAATCATAAGGGGTCGCGTTAGGGTTTTAAATTCAGGGAAACCGAGAGCTTAAGCTCTCGGTATAATAATTTTGGCCTCAGCCCTGCCCAGCCGTGACCCACACAGGGGCGGCTCGGGCTGTGATCGAATCAAAAGCAGTCAAAAACCCATTCGGGTGTAAAAACTGTGAAATAAGGGGGCGTTTGGGTTTGGCAGACAATACGTTTGGGTTTGGCAGACAATAAGGGTGTGTTTGGGTATGAGAACAGAAAAACTGAAAACAGTGGGAAAACGTAGAAAAACAGTGGGAATAAGGGTAAAGTCAGTACCTGGTTTTCTAAACAGAAAATAAAGGATTTTATTTCCAGATTAGCGACGGTTTGGTGACAGTATTTTCCGTCGCAGACTGTTTTTGTGACAGTTTTCTTTATAGACAGTTTAAACACTCAGCTTTTGGTCACACCTTTTTGTGACAGTTTTTCTGTCGTAAATTTCATATAGATAGATTTAATATAGTTGTGAAATTGTTTAGTGCGACCGAGATTGGGGTATCTCGGTAGGCTCGGGTTATATTTTAAACATATAAAACGAAGAGTTTTATATTATACCTTTTAATCTAATTGTTTAATAAATGGTTAAATATATTTTGAATGTATTAAATTAAATAGTTCTTTAATATTCTAAATGGGTATAATTTTATTAAATTAATTAAATTATCTTGGGAACTTTCTAATTTAAGAAACTTTATATTTTAAGCAGGATACTTAATACAGTTGCTATAGCGTCAGAAATATGTTTGTACCGTAATTGATAGTAGAACGATAATTCATTAAAAGAATTATTATAAGATCAGATTTATCAGTTAATATACGTACAGAATTTCAGAAATATAATAAATAACTAAGAAGCCAATAAGATCAGTAAAAATTAAATAAACTAATATCAGTTAACTTATTCGCATCCTTATTCATGTAGCTCGCGTGAAATCAGAGTAGACTTTCGGTCAGTTGATCTCTGTCAGTTACTAGACACGAGGTACGGATTTCCGTCCTTTCAGTAAGGACTTCCTTTCTATGCATGATTAGGATTCCCCGTCTTCAGCCAAATGTTTTTCCCCAGTATATGTTTAAGTTTATCAGTAATCATGTTAATAACTAAATAAATTGCCTGAGCATTATATACAAGCATGACCAGTTTATGTACTAGTTACGGAGGTACCGTAACCACGGCACTAGAGGCACCGGTGTCGTGACTCACATGCAGGAGAGTGATATCCTGCATCGTCCCACTCAGCTCAGCTTGGCCATTTTATCAGTATTATTAGTGGGGCGTATGGATGCATCCTAGGCTTATAAGTGTTACAAGTTATCAGGGTGAATGTGGTGTGTGCTCTACATCCTTCACATTGGAGCTGATCCCTCCACCCAGCACAGTTATTTAGAGGTCACCCCTCTACAGCATGACGAGGTCACCCCTCCAGTTATTCATGCACAGTTGTTACAGCACGTGACCTATATAAGCTCTGGCAAATTAAAATACAGTAAATGCATGTTTTCAGATTTATCAGATATTAGTTCAGCTTTATTATTTACGAATCAGACTTTACAGATTATGCACAGATTTCCGCTGCAACTTTACTTATCAGTCTTACAGCTCCAGTATTTTACCATCTGTTTCATTTCAGTAGTTCCTTATCATGCTCTATATCCGTTCACTGAGCGTTATGCTCAGACGTAGTTCCCTTTCATGTTCTAACGGCAGGTACCCCATGACGCTCTTAGGATTCTGAGAGCATGTGCATTTGGATGGGAGCTATCCAGACTTCTTACTTTATGTACTTACATTATTCTGCTTATTTGGACATTGTTTAGTCCTTTCTTTCAGTATTTTATTTTTCATGTTTTGGGCTTATGTTTGGATTACCGATGTTTGATTCCGGTATTTCCTTTATGGTCAGTTAATGTTTTAGGACATTTACCTTATGCTTTGATGACACGCCATAAATACACGTAACGGTCCACTTATCCAAGTGGGGTGTTACAATTATGGTATCAAAGAGCATGGTTCGACCTGTAGGCTCTAAAACTTGACCTGTGACTAGTGGGCAGTCACCAGGGAACTTCCCAGATTTTGGCGTTGTTATCTTTCATGTTTCTCATGGATTATTCAGTCAGTTTTCTTCATTTATCAGTCAGTTTTCTTAATGTTTTGACTAAGTAAAAGGTTGGTATAGGACTGACCATATTTAGTCGCATGTGCTTTTCATTTGAATTTTGTTTTGGTGAACCGACCCATAGGCGTTCACCCTTGCCGTTCAGATTTTGTATTGGTAAACCGACCATAGGCGTTTACCCTTACTCATGTCAGATTCATGTTTTCAATCAAATATCACTTGGTGAACCTGCCATAAACGTTCACCATCTCTCAGGTCAAATTTCATGCTTTTCCGTCAAATGATGTTTTGTGAACTGAACCATAGATGTTTACCTTTGCACATATCATGATATTTTATAAAGTTTGACAAGTATGAACTGGACTACAACCAACCATGTTTAGTCCTAGATTGTAAATTTCTATACATGACAGTTCCAATGAAATTTTGACAAGTATGGAGCGAACCAGAATCGCCCATACTTAGTCACATGTTTTCTTCCTTGAATGCTGTGGATTAAACTATAGCCATCCACACCAGTTGTTGTTAAAACTCAGTTGATCATACTCTTATGTTCTTTGTAACAATCCAGTTTCACAATTTCAAGCTGATGTCGCCTTCAGGCGGATTCAGTTTCATGTTTCCTTACAAGGATTATGTTTTCAACAGAATGATAATGTTTCATGCTAAGATACAGAAGGATTACAGTAAAATACTATTTCATGATAAATCATGTTCTGGTCTTTATCAATCATGTCTTTATACTGAACGTTGATGAAACTCCGTTTAATCATACCTTTTTTTTAGCCTCTATACAACCAGCATTAAGTCTACGCAGAAATTATCAGCCTATCATGTTAACCGCTTCAGTTCAGTTTACTACCTTTTAAATCAATTTATTTCTGTGATAATGTCAGACAAGCGACACCAGTATCGATCATCCCATAAAATTTCCACCAGCTCCATGTACAGTATTTCATATGTACCCCATGAACAGTGTCTCAGTTATGCTCCATGTGCAATATTCATTTTGTACTTCATGTACAGTAGTCCAGGTGTACTCCAGGTACCCTACTCCATGAATATTGTTAATCGATCCTCAATCATCTCAGGCGTTTCCACTTGTCGATATTCTACCAGGTGCTGATGTTGCTCGTGAGTTGAAGATTTTACTAGATACTGATGTCGCTAACACATTGTAGACCTCACAAATGCCGATGCTGCTGATACTTTGGAGATTTCTCAAGATGCGGATGCTGTCTATACTATGAAGATTCTGTAGAACAAGGATGAAAACTATAAATTTGAAATTTCTGACGAGAATAAACTTCTACCATCTGACACTACCATTCTATTCCAGGATTTTACTTTCTCAGCTAAATGTCACACTTCACTCAACTAACCGTTCATTCAGAAGAGTGGGAATAGAAACCCAGCCGGCCACTCAGCAGAATAGTTACATGAATCACGGTCATGATAACGACCGTCAGGGAAACTGACAGACAATGCGGTAATGACAACCACTGTGCTTATAATTAATCAGTCAGTAACCATCGGGACTCCGGAACGGACGTGACCAGAAATACGTAGGTCAACAGTCTAACCGGTCCGCCAACCCTAGACAATTACCAGAAATTCTTGAACATTATTCAGACTCACCCATTAAAAGACCTGTCCTGACAACAGTCAAGACACAGGTCTCAAGTTTCATTTCGGAAGACACTTGTTAGGACACCAGTCATGATACATGTCATACGAATATCTTCTCAAGTATGAGCCAGAACTCATAACTCCATATGTTTTCTAAACCAGTCCCTCGGAAATTCAGGGTACCCTCCAAGGGGGTATACTCGTTGTGTTATGCCATGCATAAATTAGACCATTAAAATTCAGTCACCTCAACTGGAGTACTACTCAGGTTAGACACGCAGTGTTCATTCTATGAGGTTACAGACGAACACATTCAGTGAAAAGTCGTTATGTTCACTTCACGTATTCCTATGTCAGCTTTATCTTAAATCAGGTATTACCTACCTCCCAGCCAGAAGGACTCCACAATACCACCCATATTTATTAATGCTTTCCTTTCAGTTAACGACGAGATCCGTCTTACTAAATCCCAAATACAGTCATTTTATTTTCTGCCAGAAAATCAGTACAAGTTGTGACTTATTATTCCATAACTATGAAGACTTTCTAGCTACCAGTTATGACCCGTTTCTGAAGATTACTTAAATCCATGATCAACAAATCATTCCAGAGTTTTCAGATGTATTTATAGTAGTGTTCCAGAAATCCCTCCCTAACCATGAGACAAAGTTTAACATAGATATTATCTCAAAGACATAACCTATTTTCAGAACTCCTTATCGCAGGGCTCCAGCTGAGTTAAAAAGGGTTGCAACAATTGCTGCAAGAGTTACCGGAACAAGGCTTTATTCGCCCTAGCACACCCCCAGAAGGTGCACCGTGTTATGCCTATCAAAAAGAAGGTCGGTAACATGAGATCATGTATCGATCACCGAAAACTTTATAAGATCACCATTCATAATCAATGTCATCTCAAGTATAGAAGGTTTACCAAACCTGCTACGACATTTTCTAGAACGATTCACGATCATGCCACCAACAGTGGTGAGAGAAAGAACATGAGGTATTTCAGACTGCTGTTGCACGCGTTATAGTCTCTAAAATTTTGAATCATACTTTTGAACTCCCTAATGCTACAGCTATATTATGAAATTTGTGAATAAATTTTTTTTAATTCTCAGACAAAATCGTTAGTATGTTCGTTGATTACATCCTTATCTGCCAAATTCTAGAGAAGAACACGAGAATCGTCTTCTCGCGGTTGTACAGAATCTTTGATAGGAGAAAATTATATAAGCAGCTTTCCAGATGTATATTCTAGATGAACAAAGTGGCATTTCTAAGCCACCCTATTTCAGCATAAAGAAATTTCAGACAATCCTGCGAAGGTGAAGGCCATTACCAGATGGTCAAGACCGACGTTTATGACTAAAGTATAAAATTTTCTAGAACTCAGTTGACTACTATCGCAGGAATTACTGATAGTTCTCACGATTAGCTTTCCATGACCAAGCTTACGCATAAGGAGATGATCTACACTAAAATTTTGTATTCCATCAGATCCTACGCTAAGAGAGATCTAATTTACCGAGACTCAAAATTCTTACATGGCTATTCATCCAAATTCCACCAGAATGTACCAAAATTCAAGGCAAAATTTTGATAGAAACAATATGACACGTTGAGGCAACTACGTTCATATCTAATGCCTGCCATTCCAACAGTTTTATGATAGAACGCCGTCATGCTATCAAGTTATTACTACCAGCAGAAATGTTGGACCGAAAGGAGACAAGACTCCATGGAGATTGTTATCGGTTTACCACAGACTTAGAAAAAGTATAATACTATCTAAGTCATTGTCGACCATGTAATCAACCTACGCGTTTCCTGTCATCCGGAAGGATTACGCAATAGCGGACCTCCAGAAAATTCAGCAGTAAATCGTATGATTTCAAGGCATTCCATCGACCATCATATCAAACAGAATTCATGTTCACGATCACGTGTATGTTTACATTCACTTTACGCTCATGTTTATTTTTACTTTCAAGTTTACGTCTCATTCGCAGTATGATGTTGTTTTGGTTCATGTTTTATGCTATCTCCTGATTTAAGCTCACGTTCGCATTCATGACATTGTTCACGTTCAGGTTCGTGTTCCATCTCAAAATACACGTTTCACAGCTTGTTACTGAATACGGTTACAGGAAGCTTAAGAAACCAGACTCAAGTTTAGCACAACTTTTCCGTACCTAGGCTGACGTTCACGTCTCAAGTCGTATCGTTTGGCATTCCTTCCTTAGATAGCATACGTTCATGATATGTCCTAGTACCACATTCACAGTATGTTCATGTATCACATTCACGATATACTTCATGCACAACATTCCTTTTATGATCGCGAACCACGTTCACAATTGCTCACGTAGCACGTTCACAGTTATTCACATAGTTCATCCCTATATGTTTTCAGCAGCTTGCTCAGAGATATAAAAGTCATCTTTTCAGGATATTTGTACGTACCGTTTCATGTATCCTACATGCTATAGCTTATTCATTCTATCAGATTCAGAAAATACATCTTATGTATGAAACCCGAAACTATTCAGCATCATCAGGACAGGGTCATCAGGACCAAAATGTTATTATGTTTAGACCTTTGAAAAATCGTTTCGAGTGGGAAGCTACTCGAAACGGAGGAGTCCATCCGGAGCTCTCATCACTTTTCTTCAATAAATCCAGTTAAGTTCTTTCAGTCAGGTTACGTTCCAAGTCCTCTTCAGCCATGTCACGTTCCATGTTCACTTCAGTCATGTCGTGTTTATACCCTTTCAGCGGCATTATGTTCTAAATCAAGGACGAATGATCCTTCAACTTATATGCCTTTCAGCCTTCATGCTCTTTCAACATGTGTCCTTTCAGCTTATACGTCTTTCAGCTTACGTATACGTTCAGTTTCAATTACCGATAATTCGGGGACGAATTTCTCCTTTTAGAGGGGAAGAATTATAAAACCCATTATAGTCGTATTTTTAATTCGGGGACGAATTATTATTTTTAGAGGGGAAGAATTGTAAAACCCGTATTTTTAAATCAGATGATTAAATACGCGGTTAATAAACTATTTTAAACAGAAACAAAGCGAGAAAATTAACGAGAGCGTTCAAGCAAGATATAAAAAAAAGTGATACAAAACCTAAATGGGCCGATTATATATCATTTAAAAAATATATATATAGAAAAGAAAGATAAAAGGCCTTATGGCCGGTTGTAAAAAAAGGGAGAAGAAAGAAATGGGCTTGGCCCGTTTGGTTTGTATTGAGAAGGCACGAGGGTTTCCTTGTCAAAAAAATTCAGATCGCATAAAAAAAGGGATCTGGGGAACTATTAGGGTTGGTCGCCGTATAAAAAAAACTTCAGGTTGTTTTGATACACCATCTCATTCCGGTTCAACTATTATCATCATGAAACGGGAAATCGTCCTCACCCTTTTCTCTTTTTGTGATTCCTTCAGCAATTTAGGGTGGCACAGCCGAGAGCTTTAATACTCTCGGTGTTGTTTACTTCCTGCCAATCGCACACAGAAAACGTAGATCATAGGACTTGGTTGGCTTTGGGGGTACAAAACTGAGACCTAGAACAGGCCTCGGTGGTGATGCTTGTTTCAGCCTAAGAAAAAGAAAATAAATCATAAGGGGTCGCGTTCGGGTTTTAAATTCAGGGAAACCGAGAGCTTAAGCTCTCGGTATAAAAATTTTGGCCTCAGCCCTGCCCAGCCGTGACCCACACAGGGGCGGCTCGGGCTGTGATCGAATCAAAAGCAGTCAAAAACCCATTCGGGTGTAAAAACTGTGAAATAAGGGGGCGTTTGGGTTTGGCAGACAATAAGGGTGTGTTTGGGTATGAGAACAGAAAAACTGAAAACAGTGGGAATAAAATCCAAACAGTGGGAAAACGTAGAAAAACAGTGGGAATAAGGGTAAAGTCAGTACCTGGTTTTCTAAACAGAAAATAAGGGATTTTATTTCCAGATTAGCGACGGTTTGGTGACAGTATTTTCCGTCGCAGACTGTTTTTGTGACAGTTTTCTTTATAGACAGTTTAAACACTCAGCTTTTGGTCACACCTTTTTGTGACAGTTTTTCTGTCGTAAATTTCATATAGACAGATTTAATATAGTTGTGAAATTGTTTAGTGCGACCGAGATTGGGGTATCTCGGTAGGCTCGGGTTATATTTTAAACATATAAAACGAAGAGTTTTATATTATACCTTTTAATCTAATTGTTTAATAAATGGTTAAATATATTTTTTGAATGTATTAAATTAAATAGTTCTTTAATATTCTAAATGGGTATAATTTTATTAAATGAATTAAATTATCTTGGGAACTTTCTAATTTAAGAAACTTTATATTTTAAGCAGGATACTTAATACAGTTGCTATAGCGTCAGAAATATGTTTGTACCGTAATTGATAGTAGAACGATAATTCATTAAAAGAATTATTATAAGATCAGATTTATCAGTTAATATACGTACAGAATTTCAGAAATATAATAAATAACTAAGAAGCCAATAAGATCAGTAAAAATTAAATAAACTAATATCAGTTAACTTATTCGCATCCTTATTCATGTAGCTCGCGTGAAATCAGAGTAGACTTTCGGTCAGTTGATCTCGGTCAGTTACTAGACACGAGGTACGGATTTCCGTCCTTTCAGTAAGGACTTCCTTTCTATGCATGATTAGGATTCCCCGTCTTCAGCCAAATGTTTTTCCCCAGTATATGTTTAAGTTTATCAGTAATCATGTTAATAACTAAATAAATTGCCTGAGCATTATATACAAGCACGACCAGTTTATGTACTAGTTACGGAGGTACCGTAACCACGGCACTAGAGGCGCCGGTGTCGTGACTCACATGCAGGAGAGTGATATCCTGCATCGTCCAACTCAGCTCAGCTTGGCCATTATATCAGTATTATTAGTGGGGCGTATGGATGCATCCTAGGCTTATAAGTGTTACAAGTTATCAGGGTGAATGTGGTGTGTGCTCTACATCCTTCACATTGGAGCTGATCCCTCCACCCAGCACAGTTATTTAGAGGTCACCCCTCTACAGCATGACGAGGTCACCCCTCCAGTTATTCATGCGCGGTTGTTACAGCACGTGAACTATATAAGCTCTGGCAAATTAAAATACAGTAAATTCATGTTTTCAGATTTATCAGATATTAGTTCAGCTTTATTATTTACGAATCAGACTTTACAGATTATGCACAGATTTCCGCTGCAACTTTACTTATCAGTCTTACAGCTCCAGTATTTTACCATCTGTTTCATTTCAGTAGTTCCTTATCATGCTCTATATCCGTTCACTGAGCGTTATGCTCAGCCGTAGTTCCCTTTCATGTTCTAACGGCAGGTACCCCATGACGCTCTTAGGATTCTGAGAGCATGTGCATTTGGATGGGAGCTATCCAGACTTCTTACTTTATGTACTTACATTATTCTGCTTATTTGGACATTGTTTAGTCCTTTCTTTCAGTATTTTATTTTTCATGTTTTGGGCTTATGTTTGGATTACCGATGTTTGATTCCGGTATTTCCTTTATGGTCAGTTAATGTTTTAGGACATTTACCTTATGCTTTGATGACACGCCATAAATACACGTAACGGTCCACTTATCCAAGTGGGGTGTTACAATTATGGTATCATAGAGCATGGTTCGACCTGTAGGCTCTAAAACTTGACCTGTGACTAGTGGGCAGTCACCAGGGAACTTCCCAGATTTTGGCGTTGTTATCTTTCATGTTTCTCATGGATTATTCAGTCAGTTTTCTTCATTTATCAGTCAGTTTTCTTAATGTTTTGACTAAGTAAAAGGTTGGTATAGGACTGACCATATTTAGTCGCATGTGCTTTTCATTTGAATTTTGTTTTGGTGAACCGACCCATAGGCGTTCACCCTTGCCGTTCAGATTTTGTATTGGTAAACCGACCATAGGCGTTTACCCTTACTCATGTCAGATTCATGTTTTCAATCAAATATCACTTGGTGAACCTGCCATAAACGTTCACCATCTCTCAGGTCAAATTTCATGCTTTTCCGTCAAATGATGTTTTGTGAACTAAACCATAGATGTTTACCTTTGCACATATCATGATATTTTATAAAGTTTGACAAGTATGAACTGGACTACAACCAACCATGTTTAGTACCATATTGTAAATTTCTATACATGACAGTTCCAATGAAATTTTGACAAGTATGGAGCGAACCAGAATCGCCCATACTTAGTCACATGTTTTCTTCCTTGAATGCTGTGGATTAAACTATAGCCATCCACACCAGTTGTTGTTAGAACTCAGTTGATCATACTCTTATGTTCTTTGTAACAATCCAGTTTCACAATTTCAAGCTGATGTCGCCTTCAGGCGGATTCAGTTTCATGTTTCCTTACAAGGATTATGTTTTCAACAGAATGATAATGTTTCATGCTAAGATACAGAAGGATTACAGTAAAATACTATTTCATGATAAATCATGTTCTGGTCTTTATCAGTCATGTCTTTATACTGAACGTTGATGAAACTCCGTTTAATCATACCTTTTTTTAGCCTCTATACAACCAGCATTAAGTCTACGCAGAAATTATCAGCCTATCATGTTAACCGCTTCAGTTCAGTTTACTACCGTTTAAATCAATTTATTTCTGTGATAATGTCAGACAAGCGACACCAGTATCGATCATCCCATAAAATTTTCACCAGCTCCATGTACAGTATTTCATATGTACCCCATGAACAGTGTCTCAGTTATGCTCCATGTGCAATATTCATTTTGTACTTCATGTACAGTAGTCCAGGTGTACTCCAGGTACCCTACTCCATGAATATTGCTAATCGATCCTCAATCATCTCAGGCGTTTCCACTTGTCGATATTCTACCAGGTGCTGATGTTGCTCGTGAGTTGAAGATTTTGCTAGATACTGATGCCGCTAACACTTTGTAGACCTCACAAATGCCGATGCTGCTGATACTTTGGAGATTTCTCAAGATGCGGATGCTGTCTATACTATGAAGATTCTGTAGAATAAGGATGAAAACTATAAATTTGAAATTTCTGACGAGAATAAACTTCTACCATCTGACACTACCATTCTATTCCAGGCTTTTACTTTCTCAGCTAAATGTCACACTTCACTCAACTAACCGTTCATTCAGAAGAGTGGGAACAGAAACCCAGCCGGCCACTCAGCAGAATAGTTACATGAATCACGGTCATGATAACGACCGTCAGGGAAACTGACAGACAAGGCGGTAATGACAATCACTGTGCTTATAATTAATCAGTCAGTAACCATCGGGACTCCGGAACGGACGTGACCAGAAATACGTAGGTCAACAGTCTAACCGGTCCGCCAACCTTAGACAATTACCAGAAATTCTTGAACATTATTCAGACTCACCCATTAAAAGACCTGTCCTGACAACAGTCAAGACACAGGTCTCAAGTTTCATTTCGGAAGACACTTGTTAGGACACCAGTCATGATACATGTCATACGAATATCTTCTCAAGTATGAGCCAGAACTCATAACTCCATATGTTTTCTAAACCAGTCCCTCGGAAATTCAGGGTACCCTCCAAGGGGGTATACTCGTTGTGTTATGCCATGCATAAATTAGACCATTAAAATTCAGTCACCTCAACTGGAGTACTACTCAGGTTAGACACGCAGTGTTCATTCTATGAGGTTACAGACGAACACATTCAGTGAAAAGTCGCTATGTTCACTTCACGTATTCCTATGTCAGCTTTATCTTAAATCAGGTATTACCTACCTCCCAGCCAGAAGGACTCCACAATACCACCCATATTTATTAATGCTTTCCTTTCAGTTAACGACGAGATCCGTCTTACTAAATCCCAAATACAGTCATTTTATTTTCTGCCAGAAAATCAGTACAAGTTGTGACTTATTATTCCATAACTATGAAGACTTTCTAGCTACCAGTTATGACCCGTTTCTGAAGATTACTTAAATCCATGATCAACAAATCATTCCAGAGTTTTCAGATGTATTTATAGTAGTGTTCCAGAAATCCCTCCCTAACCATGAGACAAAGTTTAACATAGATCTTATCTCAAAGACATAACCTATTTTCAGAACTCCTTATCGCAGGGCTCCAGCTGAGTTAAAAAGGGTTGCAACAATTGCTGCAAGAGTTACCGGAACAAGGCTTTATTCGCCCTAGCACACCCCCAGAAGGTGCACCGTGTTATGCCTATCAAAAAGAAGGTCGGTAACATGAGATCATGTATCGATCACCGAAAACTTTATAAGATCACCATTCATAATCAATGTCATCTCAAGTATAGAAGGTTTACCAAACCTGCTACGACATTTTCTAGAACGATTCATGATCATGCCACCAACAGTGGTGAGAGAAAGAACATGAGGTATTTCAGACTGCTGTTGCACACGTTATAGTCTCTAAAATTTTGAATCATACTTTTGAACTCCCTAATGCGACAGCTATATTATGAAATTTGTGAATAAATTTTTTTTAATTCTCAGACAAAATCGTCAGTATGTTCGTTGATTACATCCTTATCTGCCAAATTCTAGAGAAGAACACGAGAATCGTCTTCTCGCGGTTGTACAGAATCTTTGATAGGAGAAAATTATATAAGCAGCTTTCCAGATGTATATTCTAGATGAACAAAGTGGCATTTCTAAGCCACCCTATTTCAGCATAAAGAAATTTCAGACAATCCTGCGAAGGTGAAGGCCATTACCAGATGGTCAAGACCGACGTTTATGACTAAAGTATAAAATTTTCTAGAACTCAGTTGACTACTATCGCAGGAATTACTGACAGTTCTCACGATTAGCTTTCCATGACCAAGCTTACGCATAAGGAGATGATCTACACTAAAATTTTGTATTCCATCAGATCCTACGCTAAGAGAGATCTAATTTACCGAGACTCAAAATTCTTACATGGCTATTCATCCAAATTCCACCAGAATGTACCAAAATTCAAGGCAAAATTTTGATAGAAACAATATGACACGTTGAGGCAACTACGTTCATATCTAATGCCTGCCATTCCAACAGGTTTATGATAGAACGCCGTCATGCTATCAAGTTATTACTACCAGCAGAAATGTTGGACCGAAAGGAGACAAGACTCCATGGAGATTGTTATCAGTTTACCACAGACTTAGAAAAAGTATAATACTATCTAAGTCATTGTCGACCATGTAATCAACCTACGCGTTTCCTTTCATCCGGAAGGATTACGCAATAGCGGACCTCCAGAAAATTCAGCAGTAAATCGTATGATTTCAAGGCATTCCATCGACCATCATATCAAACAGAATTCATGTTCACGATCACGTGTATGTTTATGTTCACTTTATGCTCATGTTTATTTTTACTTTCACGTTTACGTCTCATTCGCAGTATGATGTTGTTTTGGTTCATGTTTTATGCTATCTCATGATTTAAGCTCACGTTCGCATTCATGACATTGTTCACGTTCAGGTTCGTGTTCCATCTCAAAATACACGTTTCACAGCTTGTTACTGAATACGGTTACAGGAAGCTTAAGAAACCAGACTCAAGTTTAGCACAACTTTTCCGTACCTAGGCTGACGTTCACGTCTCAAGTCGTATCGTTTGGCATTCCTTCCTTAGATAGCATACGTTCATGATATGTCCTTTCTTTTAGTATTTTATTTTTCATGTTTTGGGCTTATGTTTGGATTACCGATGTTTGATTCCGGTATTTCCTTTATGGTCAGTTAATGTTTTAGGACATTTACCTTATGCTTTGATGACACGCCATAAATACACGTAACGGTCCACTTATCCAAGTGGGGTGTTACAGGTCCGGTCCTGGACCAATGCTCAGCCCTAGATATAATCTTCTCCAGATTATTGATTAACAACTTTATTAGCAAAACCCTTCCCATAAAACTCACAGCTCATCACCCATGTGTCCACATGGACCCTCCCTTGCACCACTTATGACAAAAACAAAGGACCACAACAGAGAATCAACGATACATACGAATTTCGTGTTCTCCAATCACTTTTCAAGGGTCTTGATTAAATTTACACCCTGGCATCACAAGCTACACGCCAAAAAAACTTCACATGGGCTTCTTGATTTCAACGGATTGAAGAGAATCAAAAGAGCATCACCAAATATGCAAGGGTTTTTCTGAAAAATCACTTCTAGGGTTTTAACATATGATTGTAGTTCTAGTAGCTTTTTAGGAGTAGTATAAAGAGAGGCTCCAACATGTGGATACCCTCTTGTTCTCAGATTCTGTTTTCAAACTTGTAATCCCTTTTTCCTTAATTTTAATGAAAAGTTGGTTTTGTTAGAAGAAATCTAAGTTCTATATTTGTCATTGAGTACTTGTTTGGAAATCACCAAAAATAATGTAATTCTTTTCTTTCCCATTGAGTGAAGAAGTTGGTATGTATTGGTTAATTTCCCAAGTCCCTGTTCTTGTTGTTGTTACTTGTTATTAAATATCTCCTTTTTAAGTTTGTTTTAAATTTTCCTTGATAGTTTTTAAGATTAAGTGGCTCAAAAGCTCAAACAGGCTTGCTATTTGGGTCTAAGTTGGATCATATCTCCCTGATAACTTCAAGATATCAAGGGGAAATGAGGGCACAGATTTGGCTTGCAAATCTTGTGGGGTACTTGATACTTAATCATTCCATTTGCATAGTTGTTGGTCAAAGATTTTCCTAAAAAGAAAAGAAAGAACTTGTTATACCTTTGTTGGACTTACTATAGCAAGATCTTTTGATCTTGCTACTTGAATCTTCCTATTATTTTTCTCATTCTCAAGTACTAGAAGCTTGTGCACAAGCGTGCACATAAGCTCCAAGGTGTGGATTGTACACCTTGGAGGTTTGTTTCCTTCCCTTATTTATTTTTCTGTCGAAATAAGTGCTGCATGAGTTTTGGTTTTGTGCGTTGTTATAAGTTATCTCTGGTATGAAACTTGTTGCTAGTTTCTCTTTAAATATTACTCAGTGAAAAAGTTGTATGTTTGTGGTGTCTTACACAAAAGTCCTTTGTTAAAAAGTTTCCAAAAACTAATTAAAGGGGTGTTTGGCTTAAGGGTATTAAATCTCTAGGGTGAAAATTCAGTGAGTCTTTTAGTCAACACACCTTTGTTTTTGGTATACTTGAAGGGTTTGATTGTTAGTTTAAGTTGGGTAGTTTAGAAGTTGAGGTTATGTTGTTTCATGTTTATGCATAAAAACAACAAATCCATACAGTGAGTTTAATTTGATTTGTATGTGTAAATTGTTTGATGTAACCTAGTAATCTGTTAGGGAAGGTGTTAATCTAGGGGTATAAACTGGTAATTGGTGATTTGTTTTGTTAGTTCTCAAGATTTGTAGGTTCAAATTTGGATATAATACCAAGTAAATTAACAAACTACTCATCTCTACCTGCATGTTTCATACAGTGGACTGTATAGGGGTGATTGTGAGATATATGCCATTGTTTCTTGGTGGCAATTAGATATGGTGTTAGTATAAGGCTGGGTGTCAGTTATCTGAGTTTTGGTTTCTCTTTTTGTTTAGTTGTTGTTGCTCAAAATTCATCAACCAACCATTTAGATCAGCAATTAATTTTATTTTTCTGCATTTTTTTCTTGTGAACTGCTTGGTGAATTTAAGGGGTTTATTTGTGTTGTAAGTTGTTGTCTTTGTGTTTAACTTGACTCACCACAACCTACGGGTTGTGGGGGTGCCATTTGCTCCATAAAAAACAACAAACAAGCAATCTAACAAGCTCAAAAAAAAAATTTAGTTTTTGTGACTGTACATCATCCGACATCAACAAATTCTAACACAACTGTCGTCTTCTGACAGTTCTCGGACAGCAAGTGAACGGTAACTATTTACTTATCTTTTTCAACAGCTTATTTTTCAGCCTTTTGAGCTTATTTAGTCATCGTTTTTGTCTTTTCTTCAGTTAGTATAAGTAAAATAGACTTTTTAAAATTGGTTTTGTATTTTCCCCATTATTAATTTATTTTTTACGATTATTTTAATTTAAAAATTGTTTTTTGGCATTTAAAAAATAGATTTAATTAGTTAAAAATTTTGGAAAAATACTTTTTAGTGTTAGAAAAGTGTATTGGAGGTTTAAAAATTTTAAAATCTTGGTTTGGACTTTTTATTAATTTATTTGATTTTTAGGGTTTTAATTAGCATTTAAAAACTTTAAAATCCTATGTGTCACCGTTCCTGTTATCCCAAAATCGTAAAACGAATCCGATCACATAGGTATCACCGTTTCTATTATCCAAAAAGCATTACAGAACACTCACACAAACTAATTACCACAAACAGATCAAAGTATGCTAAATCCAAAGGTAAAAATAGATCCGAGAACTCATCATAGTCTAAAAATAATGAGATAGAGAATAGTTCAGATAAACTTGGTTGTTATTCATTTTTTTTCATTGGCTCATAAGGGTAGAGCATTGGAGAAACATTGCGTTTCTGTCATGGCGGCAACTTTAGCAAGTTGTCACGCCAAGACGCAAAACGCTTCACCTCCGGTCCTCCCTACCGATAAAGTCATCATTGCGTTTAAAATGTTATGCTTTTGTAGCCACACCCACATGTAAGGAACATAAGGGCCATGTCTTTTTTCTCCCGCCAAAATGAAGAAAAGTAATGAAAAATGTTTAGAGTAGCAACTGTCTCATAAAGCAAACCACAAACGGATCGTAGTAATAGTAGCCTATTAGACACGTTTCCGCAGAAACACATTTTCCTGACATGTACCAAGTCCAAAGCTCAGACAGGACAACCAATTATCACAAACAAATCAAAGTATGCCAAATCAAAAGGTAAATCAGATCCGAGAACTCATCATAGTCTAAAAATGATGAGATAGAGAATAGTTCAGACAAACCCGGTTGCGCTATTCATTTCTTTTTCATTGGCTCAGAAAGGTAGAGCCTCGGAGAAACATTGCATTTCTGCCATGGCTGCAAATTTAGCGAGTTGTCATGCCAAGATGCAGAAAGCTTCACCTCTGATCCTCCCTACCAATAAAGTCATCATTGTGTTTAAAATGGTATGCTTTTGTAGCCACACACACACGTAAGGAACATAAAGGACACATGTGTTTTTTTCTCCCGCCAAAATGAAGACAAATAAGCAGGAAGAATTAATAAGCTAAAGTTTAATTGCAACCTTATTAATAAGCTATATTGAAAGTGGTCCAACTGGTAAACATGTATAAAAAAACACCAATCCACAACATCAAAAGAAAATTTCAATCCCACTTTCTGAATTACAATCCCACGAATACATAACATCCCAGAATCATATTTCTCATTCATCCACATCCGAATCCGCCTTCATAACCCGAAAGTCACAAGAAAACTTCAACGATCTACAACATAAATATCAAATTCGAATATATCATCACTGAACTATCACAAACAACTTGAAGAATAACAATCACCAACTGAATCTAAAACATCAACTCGAAATCATATCCTAGTTTCAATATTAAGAAAATCGAAGCTAGTAAATAAACCATCAAACCGAATATAAAACTTATGACAAATCGGACCTGATAAATAAATCATCAAAACGAAATATAAAACTTATGTTTATCCCAGTAGCAACCGAATAATCAAACCCACTTCATAATCATCATACAAATGAACGACCGAATTCAAAGTAGTAGAAATAAGAAACCGTAAAAGCACTAAAACCCACCACGTATCATAAAAAAGAGCACAACAGCGGTGTCAACTGATCACCAACGCCGCACATCATAATCGGTTGCAACGAAGAGACAAGTGGCACCGAGGAACACCGTGGGGTGTTTTCCCAGTAACAGATATGGTGTGCGTGTGTGCGTCTTCAGATCATGGTGTGTATGTTTTTTTTCCAGATCTATAAATTTATAGTCTTTCTTTCCTTTTTAGATGCCCCAAAATTATTGTCTCATACTTAAAATAGATGGGGAAGTTTCATTAAGTTTACGGCATTGCCATTGTTTGAAATTGTTATTACAAACTTTAAACAAAATCTTAATTAATTAGATAAGGGTAAAAGTGTCAATATGCCAAAAAGTAAGAGAAAATGCTATAATAAATGTACTTTTTTTAAACTGTGAGTTTTTTTGTCGAATGACGATAATTTTAGAACGGAGAGAATATTTTTTTTAGCCCTACACATAGTAAGACACATAAAAGACACGTGAGCTTTTTCTTCCCTCAGAATGACCAAAAGGTAATAAAAAATAATTTATTGTAGCGACACATAAGGGTGTCAGTAGGGTCGGGTTGACCCGAACCCGAATCCGAATCTGATAAGGCGAATCGGGTCGGGTGAAAATCGGGTTAAAAAAT
This sequence comes from Glebionis coronaria, assembly GCA_025667525.1. Lineage (NCBI taxonomy): Eukaryota > Viridiplantae > Streptophyta > Magnoliopsida > Asterales > Asteraceae > Glebionis > Glebionis coronaria. Next base: position 405,873,810 of record CM046880.1, read on the forward strand.
TTGTCGGGTTGTTTTTGACCCGACCCGATAACCCGATAATATTAACGGGTCAGGTTAAGGTTGAATTTATTTTCTTATCGGGTCATCGGGTCAACCCGATAAGACCCGCAAATCCTTTTTATTTTTCTTTATAAATAATGATTTACTAAACTACTAGTACATGAAAAACGTTAGGTATTTATTATGCATATTTCATGATTTAGTCTAAAATATATGTGTTGTTTGCTTTCTGTGAGTGTCTGGTATGTACTTTTCAATATGACATTGGTTTGGCTGCTGTTAAAATAGGGTTTTCGCATTTGGTTTTGTTTAGAATTTATTCTTCATTATTGCTACAAGCCTACAAGTGTCATTGTTGCAATATGCAGATAGGAATATACAAGCCTTACGACTTTCGAGTGCTAATGAAAAAGAATTTAGAAACAGGAACACATCTTGTAAATAGGAACTCATGTGTAGTCTAACCCGATAACCCGAATCACCCGACCCGATAAAACCCGACCCGAATATTACCCGAACCCGATAACCCGATTTCTTATAGGATCGGGTTGCGGATGAATTTGCAAAAATCAAAACTCGACTCAACCCGACCCGATAAGACCCGATTATCCGATAACCCGACCCGATAACACCCATAGCGACACTCTCACAAAGCGAATACAACAGTAATAATTAATCACTACCATAAAAAAACGAATGGACAAAATTCAAACATTTTGTATTGTTTTTTTTTGGTGCAGTCAAACATTTGTATTGTGCAATGAGCCAATGACCATTATTCAGTGTCGTGTCTAGTAGTGCTGTCCATGTTCCCTTTACTGGGATACACATTACAAAAAGAAGAAACAAAAGGAGACCTTTCCCAAAAAGCCTTCCAAGGAATATTTATTGTTGAGTAGTCAACATCTATAACAAGTCAAACATAAAACACCTTACAAGACATCTTATGTTGAGACCTAACTAAATTATTAAGACTAACATATACTCGCGAAATACGGCGACGAATACTCATAATCATTTTTTAAGCTAACAAATATTAATCTTTTATTCATTAAGTTTATAAAATTATAAAAAATCGAAAAAAACCTCTAAATTTAAAAAAATAATAATTAATAAAAATATAGTAAAATAAATATTGAATTAAAAAGTATAAAATTTTATAAAATATAGTGAAATTAGATTATAAAAATAATAAATAAATAAATAAATAATTTAATTTAAAGAAAAAATGTTATTTAAATAGGTTGTTACAAACGTTTGTTAGAAAGAGTTATACTATATAATGTTGATGAAAATATCAACAACTTGTTTTATTTAGTAGGAAAAAAAGTCTGAATTTTCAGCCTTGCTATTTTAAGAAGGTCTCAAATACTTTATAAAGTAGTATAGACTAGACGAGTATCTGCTTATAACGATATAAATTGCTAATGACACATAGTCATACGATAAAAAAGTGTATGTGTTATAAACGAAAATTAATAAAAGTTAGACGGTTTGGGGATTAAACCAAATGTTTTGAAACTTTGTTTCACCTGATTTTCCTGTTGAAGTGATCCGAGTCAACTCGATTATATAAATTTTGCTTTTTTTTTTGGAAAACCGAGTTGACGTGATGCTACACCAGTAACCCGGTGATCTAGTTGGATTGTAATATCTTTTGTACAGAAAATCAAAGTTAGGCTCCGTTAGGTCAAAAGACGAAAACGAAACCAAACTATCCTCACCGGATCGCCACCTGCACTTAGAGAATATCGGGAGGATATCTGCACAATCAAAGAATCACTAAGATCTTGCACCAAATCCAAAAGTTTGTTATGAACTTGGTATTTGAATAAAACTAATTTAGAAATGCTCCAAAGATATTAGATAGGTTCAGTGACATTTAATTGGGCAGTATACAAGCTTCGAATATTTCGTTTAATTGGGCCTTGAAGATACATGATTAAACTCGAACCCGAAAGCTCTCAAAAAATACCCCACCAAAGTTATCTTGGTGCCCAACTGTGTCCTTGCAACCTATAATTTTGACACATCCTTGCAACCTATAATTTTGCTATTAGTAGGGTCGGATTATGGTCGCTGCATGATTATAATTTATAACACAAGACACACAAGCTGCTGCTTTCATAGCTTAAGATCAGGTTCAGTGATAAGCTAAATAACTCATTTAGGTGCATAAAGAAATTTAGCCAAGCCAGAGGAGCGAACCAGATTCGTTTACAATTATAAAACCCAAATAATATCTCGATTGTCCTAACTAGAAGTTAGTTTTGATTTCAAAATAGCATAATCGACATACAGACTACATCGCAACCATTTAAGTGGTACATAAGTACATAACAGCTTCATTAACCAATCTAAATTCATCACATTAAACGCAAGGCACGATCTTATAAGAAAACATTAGACTGATGGTATGGAACAAGTGAGGATAGTACCGCAGTACTCAAACACGACCCGCTAAATTACAATGTTGCAAACACTTGATACATGAATGTACAAAACAGATTTAACAACAAATGAAACAAGCACCGACCTCCTTTAACAATATACAAGCCGAAATCAAGTATAATCCAACATCACACCCCTACCCAGATTTATGAATCGACAAAGACTAGTTTGAGAAAGTTTGTTATTTTTACACATAACCTGCTACCTGAGTTTAAGTGAATTAAAATAGGGCTGTGTGTGTGTTTAAGTGACTAAAAAAGAAAACAGGAAAATAATTAGTAACATATTAAATCTTGTTAAGATATTAGGGTTTTGATAATCGATGATTATCGGATAGTTCTTGAATCGTGTCATACACTTTCCTAATACAATATTTCGACCCTATTTGTGTCTTGGGTTACACGAAATTTGTACAGGATAAGACAAGAACAACACTATATTTCTAGGCACAAGATTATAGAGCAAAACATGGACAATGTGTATGTTATGATCTTGAGACCAAAAATCTGTTTATATCAAAATATAAACCAAAAATCATTGTTGTGATCAAGGAAGTGTTCTTTCATGAAAGTCATAATGATTTCTGTTTCTGCAACAGTTTTGCAACAATAAAACCGTCGCTAACTGTCATCATTAAAACCAAATATATGGATCATTTAGTGACCCACGAATCTGTCAGTATATACACTTTATTGATCCACAGATTTTGTCACAATAAGCCCATTTACTTACTATAAATTCACAACTTACTATAAATTCACAGTAGTTTATACAAACGTGTACTTCACACCTCCGAACTTGTAATTTAACTTAACTTGAAATCCATTAGGTCTCGGGTAAATCACCATTACACCAAAATTATTGATGACACTAAAATCACTAACAAATCTTTGATTAATCTCCACCATCGAATTAAACCCAAATAGTAGGTGGAGATGTATCCCTCATCATATACGCAGAAACGAGTCCCTAATTGAACTTTTCTCAAAACTATAAACTGTTTTGGTTCATTTGATGTAATTATACTTTCATAACTCTTTTAAACCAACGTTCTTCATAACATAGAGAACCCCCCTTTGGGGAGTACAAAGACACTAGCGGAATTAAGTGCAAGTCAATATAAAAAGTGCACAGCCGTGTGATTCTACAGAAGCCGAGAGTGAGTGTTGTAGGGTTCCATAGTCTTTCTCACTCCAAATCTCCTTGCATGAACACGCCCCGAAATTAATAGCCGGAAACGCCTTTTGGAGGCTCGATGCAGTCGTGGAAATAACAGTTCTACTGGGAGTCAGATTGAAATAAGCAAGATACAACTCTCCTGAAACATTAAACAAGTGAATATTCGAGTCAATAAGTCAAACATATAGAAAGGTGCCCAAAGTGTACACCAAAAAAATTGCCTCATATGATTTGTTATCCAACCCTCCCGTTTTGCCACCTCTTACGATAGAGCAAAATTTTGGTCTAAACATTACCTCTCCTTCCAGTTGCGATCCATGAACGAATTCCTCCAGGAGCAGCATTTGCTTTCATTACTTTTATAGAGGCACACGAACCGGAATAACTATTCACAAGTGTTCCGTTATTACTTAGCTCCCACATCTGAACACAAAAACCAACAATTTAAATAAGGCAACATGTTTTTTCTTTATACTAAATAGTGAAAAACAATAAACAAGTTTTGGTATGCCTACCTGATTAGCATCCAGTCTACAAGGCGAAAATGATGCTCTCTTATGCTCCTTTGAAGTAAGCTTTCTTTTGGATGATGTATCGAAACAAAACCCTTTTCTATTTCTCGCATGTAGGTGAAGTTTTCCTTGATATTTTTCACTATACATAGCATCTTCGTCGCTTAAAAAAGGAAATAAAGAATCACCCATGAGTTTTTGGCCTTTACATGACTTGCAATAAGGCATATTGCAAAAGAAAAAAGGTTTAGAAACTTACAATTGCAAAAAAGATTCAGTCTTGTATAGACAAAAAGGTTCGAACTTACTGCTTCTCGAACCCCATCTCCAACAAACTTGTTCAAGATTTGTATCAACCGCTTTCGAAAACCAACCTTTGGCCTTGGGATCGTGACAGCTCGCGAGCCCTAAAATGAGTTTTTCTGACTCACCAGCATATTTGAGACTTCTTGTTTGAAATTTAACCTCTTCCTCCAAGAATTGAAATTGAGGTGCACTCGTGATATAAGGAAACTGTAAAGAACGTAAGACAAGCATTATTAAGTTTGACTATCAAGAGCCAAATGATGTACATCTTGACTATATTTTCCGAGTAATTAGGTGAAAGAAGAGTGATTCGAGTAAAGCGTGCCTCCTTATTGTTTGAACTGAAAGAGTTGATTTCCAATAGAGTCGGATTCGTGATGAGTCTATATGTAGTATCGTCTAGCTTTCTCATATCTCCACCAAACATCAAGGGAGACCTGGCCATTGACCAGAGAGTCATCTGTAAAAATTACAAAGAAAATTAGAACTAATGAATAAGAAAGTATTTGGTTCAGCTAACTTTAGACAGAACACCAATTAGACCCACCTGAGTCTTTTGCTCGTCTTGAGTAAGACTTGAGTTTCTGTGTGGACTTACATTGGCTCCTACAAACAAACATTTAAAATTTTAACTGGTAATGGTCAACATTAATGACTTATAAAAGTCAACCGAGAACAAAGATTCACCTGCTTCAGTGAGCCATCCAAGTGGAAGCATGTCCAAATCTGGCCACGAGTTTCCATGCAAACCGCTGCCACCGATCATACTAGCAGCTGCAAAATCTCTAAAACAGAGAATTGAGAAGTTAATAAAAAATAATACACATTGACCAACCAAAAACTAAACTCCAGTTTATGTTTAAACTCTAGGATAACTTGGTTGGTTTCCACAACATAACAATACCAAAGACTAAGAAAATGCCGTTATGTTACATCATAATCCATTACGTTATTTAATCGAAACATCATATGATTGATTCCAAATAGTAAAGAATATGTACAAACCTTGAAACAGCAAAATGGGAGGCAACATCACCCCAATTATCCCAGTCATCACCGGTTACTCTATACATGTTAACAAGTGGTGCAACTTGCTTAGCCATTGACGGTGTGGCACTCGTTCCAGGCGAGAGTGAATAAAGAATTGGACGATCTAGTCCTTTCAAGATCTGTGATTATTAAATGTTAAAAGCTTGAATAAGAAGAAACTCTATATGCACTATATTGGTTGATAAATTTGCATACCCCTGAAACAGTCGTTATCTCCTCGAGTTCAAAATCGTCTCCAAACACGCAGTCATGTTTTACTGTTGGAAGACACAAACAACGATGTAGATTAGGTGGCAGTCATAATTTGCATAATATTGAGTATAAAAAATAATGTAAGGATTTTGCAGTATTTTAAGGATAGTGAGAGGATTACAAAAATCAACGTCCCATTCGGCATACTGATAATAGAGAGACTTCAAAAACGCTCTTCCGGCTCCCAATTTAGTGTCAACACTCATAAAACCATTTTTCATCCACCCACAAGCCCTCTCAGTAATGCCTATATCTTTCGCATGCCATACCTTTCCAGATTCCACATAAGCTTTTCCCTATCATAAAAATTTAAACATAATCCAAATCCTTTATAGTAAAATAAATAAATTCTTTTACTATCTAAAGAATAAAATTCTCGTAATCATATCATGCTAAAAATAAATAAGAGCAATAGGTTGCGTGGACAAAGTGTTAAATGTCAACCCGATCAGGCCATTCTCAAAACTTTCATCTGACCCGTTACTTAACTCATCCTACCAGCACATTTTTCATGTAAACGACAAAAATTTATAAATATCCAGGAAACTTAAGTTCAAAGGAAAGGCGTGTCTTTTGAGGTAAAGATTGTGGTGAGTAATACCGTTGTTATGTCTAAGATGGGTGTATTTGCATTCACAGCCTGTGTACTTATGCCTCTCATAATATGAAACCCAAACTTCAAACCCATGTCATGCACTTTTTTTGCTACTTCTTTGAACCCTTTACCACCTTGTGATGAAGGCCACCTACCAGGGTCCGGAATCACCCTCCCCCACTCATCAATTACATCATACCCAAGTGAATCAACATAAGCACCCGGGACTAGCTTTCTATACCATAGATAATCCACTACCGCATACTGAAACAAAATCAAGAAACCACATTAACTTTACAATATTGGAAAAGTATTTTTTAAACTTAATGGGACAAAGGGAGTGGTAATTAAGACCTCATAGCCATGAGCATGTAATTTCTCTGAAATAAGTTGAGCGTTCTGAAGATATTCTTCTTCAGAAATCGTCCAACAAAACGAATCGTAGGAGTTCCACCCTCTTGGTGGTACACTAGCATGGATATCTGATAAGACCCTGAAAAAATAACATGACTTATCCAAATTATTATACGACCTAACAAGCAGAATGCATAATCCAAAATGAAGCTAGAAAAAAATGCTCAGAGTAAGAATCATATGAGCAAATATGTGTTTCTGTTTCACCCTGAATGGAAGTTTTTTTACAAATTAAATGACCTATTGACCATTCTATTTAAATCGATATGAAAACCCAATAATCAGTTGCAAATAAACTCAAGAATCGAAATTTGGAACTTTTTTTCAAACTGAATTGCAAAGTCTCATATTAAAAAGATTAAAGGTTGGGACCTGATAGCGGCAAAAGAAGAAATTTTTTATGAAAACAACAACCCAAAATTATATACTCATAACAATTCCAGCCACAAGAAAACAAATCACAAGATCGAACCACAATAAACTGCAGTTATCGATATGTCATATTCTCCTATTACTATCCAAAGATCAAACCACAAAAAGCCATAATTACACTTCGAAATTTGCAAACTTCCAAAAGCTTAAGAAGCACAACAAAATCACAATATACAACCACACGATGAAGATGTGTCGGAGGGGTCAAAGACGGTATGTAGATGACAAGTGAGGCGGTGGAATGGAGGTTAAGGAGGAGTTGCGTGGCAACCATGCGAGGTAGGTAAGAAACAATAAAGTACTATGTATAAATGAAGATATAGTAAACATGTGGATAAAAGAAAAAGATAAGGGCAATTTGCTCAATATTAGTATCCTGGTTGTAAACAACGTTTTGGCAACATGGATTAAGAAGGTTTACCATGGATTGCTGGATTGATTTGAAGAAATGGGCGAGTATAGGCGCAAATCATGAAGGTATCAACTTTAACACAAGACTTCGACTCTCAAAAGTCAAACTCAGTTATGTTCATAAACTCGGCTAAATAACTCAATAAAATTTCCTAACCATCCAAAGCAATGAAGAAGGCATCACAATCATTATCAGAAAAAACAACAAAGAACAAGTATTTGCAATTGTTAACCAAATCCGAGAACTCGGATAGCTATGCTGCATGTCACAAACTATATTCGACTCTCGAAAGTCAAAAGTAGTAAAGTTATCAATTGCAAACTACAGTAATACACAATTAACCAAATTCAAATACTGATACTGTCATGCAGCCATACGCCCATACGGCCATACCACATACTAATAACCACCAACTTTTACTCGCAAAAGTCAAATTAGTGATCTTTATCCACTTAAATACATATCACAGGAATCAAAAGCAAACCCATTTCAACTCAATACAAGGGCCATCACTAAAAACATCAAACAGCAATTATTAACCAACTTTGACTCTCAAAAGTCAAAGCTAGTGACTTTTAACCACTTAAACTCCATATGACTGAAATAAAAAGCTGACCCATTTCAATTCATGCAATTACAACAAAAGGGTAACCACTAAAAACATGAAAAAACACTCATTTCATCAAATTCAAGAAAAAATATATAAAAAACAAGATTATTGATAAAAATAAATAAAGCACTAACCTTTTTGACAAAAAAGCAAAAAAGAAGACCACCCATAAGAAGATAAGCTTAGTATTATTCATAGTGGCACTAAATGAAATGAAAGTATTTTGTATTATTTATAATTGGAACAAATTTTCGTCGAGTTTTGGCCGGCGGTGGTGTAATGTCACCGTGGACGAAATTTTTCGTTGTCAGTGGAAGAGATAGTGTGACGTGTAATATACTACTTAAAATATATTTTGGGATAATATTTTGTTTGTTTTATTGTTTGGAGTGTATTTTATCATTACTAAAATGGTTGTAGTCTGTTTGAGGATGATTTTTGGAAATTATTATTCTTAGTTTTCACTCAAACAAACTTTTTTTTTCCAGTCCGGTTATTTTAGAAACTTGTTTTTTTTTTTAATCTAATGGACAAATCTTAGTCATTCATTACCAAAGATTAAAAAAACATGGAGATACCAAAAACAGCGGAAGGAATAAATTATAAATATGACGAAAATCGGTTATCACAAGTGATATTTCACTAGAGATAAATCAATGAAACATTACTAGTGATATTTCATTAACATAGTTACTGCCTAATATCTCAGTAATATTTCATTGTTTTGTCAACAGTGATATTTCATTAATTTTCGTTAGTGAAATATCACTAGTGATAATTCATTACTCCGTCATATTTACAACTTTGGTACCTCCACTCATTTTTTCAACTTTTCGACATTTTGGCAAAAATGGCCCCTCCGTATTTTTTTTTAAATCTTAGGTTAATCTTTACCATTAGATAAAAATAGATGAAGGGCGGGGATTTGTCCCTTAGTTTACATAAAAAATAAGGATGCAAAATAACTTTTCTCCTTTCTTTTTATCATATACTCCGTAAACCAACCATTGTAGACGCTCTTTCCTTAATAAATGTATAAAATTTAAATAGTACAACTAAAATAATACGATGCACATCATTTTAAAAAAACAAACTTAAATATGATTTAAGTAATACAATTTTAACAACTAAATGTATAATTATTTTAGGCTGTGTTTGACAAGGAGCGTTGGTAAAACTTTTTGGAACAGTGAGCGGTGAAAAAGAGCATTTTGATTTTTAATTTTTGTTTGGCAAAAGGAGCGGTGAACGTTATGATTTTTTTTAGTCGTTTGTTAAAGGAGCGGTGAGCGGTGCTACTTTTTAGGAATGTTAGTTTTTCAATACTTCTTTTAAGAAGCGGTGACAAATGAGCGGTGAGCTATGACAGCTACTACTCACAGCTCATGCTCGCTGTTACTGCTCAAAGCTATTGGGCACTACTCTTACTCACAACTACTGCTCATTTCAACAAACACACCTTTAACATACAATATTTCAGAGAAAAAAAAATCATTACCATCAACTTTCTAAAATTATTTTTAATTAATTACATAGTATGTAACACCCCACTTGGATTAGTGGACCGTTACGTGTATTTATGGCGTGTCATCAAAGCATATAAGGTATATGTCCTAAAACATTAACTGACCATAAAGGAAATACCGGAATCAAACTTCGGTAATCCGACACAAGCTCAAAACATGAAAAGTAAATTCTGAAAGAAAGGACTAAACAATGTCCAAACAGGCAAATAAATGTATGAAGTGCATAAGTAAAGAAGTCTGGATAGCTTTCATCCAAATGCACGTACTCTCAGAATCCTAAGAGCGTCCTGGTGTACCTGTCGTTATGACATGAAAGGAAACTACGGCTGAGCATAACGCCCAGTGAACGGATATAAAGCATGATAAGAAATACTGAAATGGAGCAGATAATAAAATACTGAAGCTGTAAAGACTGATATATAAAGAGCAGCGGAAAATTGTGTATGTTTCTGAAAATTCTGTTTATGAATAGAAAAGCTAAAATATTATCTATTAAATCTGAAAACATGCATTTACTGTATTTTATTCCCAAGAGCTAATATAGGTCATCTGTTGTAACAACGTCTGCATGAATACCTGGAGGGGTGACCTCGTCATGCTATAGAGGGGTGACCTCTAAATAATGTGTTGGGTGGAGGGATCAACTCCAGTGTGAAGGATGTAGAGCACACACCACATTCACCTGATAAGCTGTAAACTGATAACCTAGGATGCATCCATACGCCCCGCTGATGATACTGGTGAAATGGCCAAGCTGAATAAATGGGACGCTGCGAGAAATCACTCCCCCGCAGAGGAATCACGACACTGGTCCCTCAAGTGTCATGGTTACGGTACCTCCGTAACTAGTACATAACTGGTCATGCTTGTATATATAGCTCAGACAATTTAGCTTAGTTATTAAGATGATTACTGATAAAACTTATCACATATACTGGGGAAAATATTTGGCTACAGACGGGGAATCCTAATCATGCATAGAAGGAAGTCCTTACTGAAGGACGGGAAAATCCGTACCTCGTGTCCAGTAATGAAATAAGAATGAAAGCTGAATGATCTACTTCGACTTCCCGGTTACTACATAAATAAGGGACGTGAAATGAGTTGACTGGTTACTGTCTCTTATTACTGTTTTTTACTGTTCTTATTTTATTTGCGTGTTCTCGTATTATTTTACTGATTACGTATAAACTGATTAATTTGATTGTCTGGTGTATTCTTTATAAGTCTGACTGTTTCTTTAAATATTTACTGAATAACATAAATCTTGTATTTCTGATTTCTGTATATTATACTGTATTCTGATTATGGTAATATATTGTATTCTGGTATTATAATATTACTATAAATAGTAGCCTGCCAAAAATAGAAAGTTTCCTAATTTAGAAGGTTTTCCCTAAAATAGAAAGGTTTTCAAATTAGTTTTTCTGTAAAATTAAATCATAAATGAATCACATGTTTTTAAGTGGTTAACCGGATAAAATAAAATCAATTTAATTTTACTAATTAAATCAATAAAATAAAACCACTTAATTAATTTATTTATAAAACTAATTTTACAAAAATGATTTAACCATAGTTAACATAAACCCCGTATTATTTATTTTCCGTGACCCCGAAACCCGTGCTAAAATCTTCCCCGAGACACCCATGTCTCGGGTTAACCAAATCGGGCCCACGTCGTGGTCCTTTGCTGCTGACGTCACCCAACAGTGGTTCCCACTGTTTATCATGTTAAAAGTTCCCACTGTTAATGCAGTGGTTCCCACTGCTAATGCAGTGGTTCCCACTGCTATTGTTTCTGTTCCCACTGTTCGCAATCCCAAACACCTCGTTTCTGCGAGTTGAACCCAAACACCCCCTGCTGAGTCTTGGTACCCACTGTTTAACAGCCAAACACCCCGGTTGGGGCTGTTGGCTTGCGGTTGGCACAGAAACCCACGCCGAACCCCTGGTGGGTGGCGGCTGATCAAATGAAACACACCGAGAGTCTAGAGACTCTCGGTTTATGTGAACACCAACCAAAAACACGACACCCCTTATAATTATTCCATGTTTACCCATTTGTTTAGGTTATAAAAACACCAATTCGTGATTCAAGGAGAAATAAAGAACAAGGTGGTTCCCGTTATGAGATTTACAAGGTATAATGAACACATACAGGAATTCAGTGATGAAACTTTAGCCCAAAAATCCTTGTTTTTTGTTTTAATCTGACGGCCACCAAAGGGTTACCAAACCCTTGTCCCGTTTCTTTTCTCTTTCTTTTGTTACTGTTTGTTGTAAATGGATAGGGTTACCCCCGTTTTATCTCTTTTAGTAAAAGGCCGGGCTCAAGGCCCACTCTTCCTCCTTTCTTTTGTGGTAATAAAACGCAACCCAAACCAAAATACACACTATTCGTTTCCGTTTAATTTTTTTGACGTTCGTGATTACTGTTTTGTATTATTTATTTTCTGAATACTTGTAATACTTACGTAATAGTGAGTAACTGGTATTAATTATCGTTCTAAATAATTTATAACGTCACGTTTTTAATTAAACTGAGACTGTATGTATTTAACGTTCTTGTATTTTAATACGGGTTTTACAATTCTTCCCCACTAAAAAAAATAATTCGTTCTCGAATTAAGGATGTGATAATGCTGTGTTTTACAATTCTCCCTCTCTAAAAGGAAAATTTGTCCCCGAATTAAACGTAATAAGCTAATGAAGTTATAAAAGGTAGGAAATACGCATAGGCTGAGAGAATATGAAAGCTGAAAGGACATATGAGCTGACAAATAGTTCGTCCTCGAATTAAGGCATAATTGTTGACGAAAGGTATAAACCTAACATGACTGACGTAAGCTTGGAATGTGACGTGGCTGAAGAGGACATGGAACGTATTAACTGGATTTATTGAAGGAAAAGGGATGAGAGGTCCGGATAGACTCCTCCGTTTCGAGTGGCTTCCCGCTCGAAAAGATTCCTTCAAAGGTCTAAACACAATAAAATCTTGGTCCTAGTGACCATGTTCTGGCGATGCTGAATAATTTCTGGTTCCATACCTGAGATGGATTTCCTGAATCTGTTGAATGAATAAAATATAACACGTAGGATACATGAAACGATGCGTACAAATGAAATGAAACGTTGACTTTTATATCTCTGAGCAAAGCTACTGAAAACGTATTGAGACGAACTACGTGAACCATTGTGAACGTTCTATGTGAGCAATTGTGAACGTGGTTCGCGATTATATGAGTAACGATGTGCATGTAGTATATCTATAGTGTGATACCTGAGACATACTGTGAACATGATACTAGAACATATCATGAACGTATGCTGACTGAGGAAGAAATACCAAACGATACGACCTGAGACGTGAAACGTCTGCCTGGGTATGGAAAAGTTGTGCTAAACTTGAGTCTGGTTTCTCAAGCTTCTTGTAACCGTATTCTGTAACAAAATGTGAAACGTGTATCGCGAGATGGAATACGAACTTGAACGTAGCAATGTCACAAACGCGAACGTGAACTGAAATCATGCGATTGCATAAAATATGGAGTGAAGCAACATCATAATTGTGAACGTGAGATGTAGACGTGAAGGTGGACGTAAACGTACACATGATCGTGAACATGAACGTGAGCATGATTCGCGAACGTGAATTTCTATCTAACATGATTGTTGATGGAATACTTTGAAACCGTACGATCTATTGCTGAATTTCCTGCAGATCTGCTACTGCGTAATCATTTTGGATGAAAGAAAACGTGTAGGCTGGGTGAACTGGTCGACAATGACTTAGATAGTATCATACTTCTTCTGAGTCTATGGAAATCTGATAACAACTATATGGGAAACTTGTCTCATTTTTGTTCAGAAATTTCTAATGGTTGTAATAACTCACTAGTATGTCGGTGTTCTATCTTGAACCTGCGGTATGTCAGGCATCTAGATATGAACATAGCTGCATCAATTGTGTTATATTGCTTCTATTAAAATTCTGTCTGGGATTGTGGGACATTCTGGTGGAATCTGGGTGAGTAGTCATGAAAGGATTACGAGTCTCGGTAAATTAGATATCTCCTAGCGTAGGATGTTATGGAATACAAAATTTTAGTGTAGTTCCTCTCCTTTATGCGTAAGCTTAGCCATGGAAAGCTAATCGTGATAACTGTCATCAATTTCTGCGGTAGCAGTCAACTGAGTTTTAGAAAATTTCGTACTTCAGTCACAGACTTCGGTCTTGACCATCTGGTGATGGCCTCCACCTTCGTAGTACTTCTGAAATTTCTTTCTGTTGAAAAAGGGTGGCTCAGAAATGCCACCTTGTTCATCTGGAACTCACATCTGGAAAGCGGCATATATATCCTATCGGAGATTCTGTACAACTGTGAGAAGATGATTCTCTTGTACTTCTCTAGAAATTAGCAGATCAAAATGTTATCAATGAATATACTGACAATTTTGTCTGAGAAGTCATGGAAAATTTTATTTATTAATAAAGTAATATAACTGGAGTATTTTGGAGCTCAGAATCATAAATCAAAATTTTAGAGACCATAACGTGTGAAAAAGCAGTCATGGAAATGTCCTGTTCTGTCTCTTAGCACTGCTGGTGGCATGGTCGTGAATTGTTCCGGGAAATATTTAAGACATCATAGCAGATCAGGTAATCCTCTATACGTGGAATGAACATCGATTAAGAATGGTGATCTTGTAACAATCTTCGGTGGTCGATACATGATCTCATGATACCGGCCTTTTTCCTGATAGACAGAAACGGTATACCTCTTGGCGGTGCGCTAGGGCGAATAAAGCCTAATTCTGGTAACTCTTACAGCTAATGCTGCAACTCTTTTAACTAAGCTGAAGCCTTGCGATAAAGAGTTCTGAAAACACGTTCTGTCCTTGAGACAAACTCGATGTTAAACTCTGTCTCGTGGTTGAGAAGGAATTTCTGGAAAACTTTCTGGACTGACATCTGGAAACTCTAGAATAATCTGTTGATCATGAATTAAAGGGACTTCAGAAGTTGATTTATGACTGGTAGCCAAAAGTCTTCGTAGCTTTGGAATAATAAGTCACTTGTTGTAAAGCATAAAACTTGTACTGATTTTTTGGCAGAAAATAAAATGACTATATTTGGGAGTTAGTAAGACGGATTTTGTCTTTAGCTAGACAGAAAACCTTTATAAATATAGGTGATACTGTGGAGTCTTTTCTGGCTGGGAGGTAGGTAAATATCTGATTTAGATAAAGCTGCCATAGGAATTACGTGAAGTAAACGTGGCGACTTTCATGGAATGGGTTCATCTGTAACCTCACAGGATGAACACTGCGTGTCTAACCTGAATAATACTCCAGTGGTGGTAACTGAATTTTTAATGGTCTGATGTATGCGTGGCTTGACAACACGGTTATACCCCCTTGGAGGGTACCCTGAATTTCCAAGAGTCTAGTTTAGAATATTTACTAGAGTTATGAGTTTTGACTCGGCTTTGAGAAGATATTCGTATGACATGTATCATGACTGGTGTCCTGACATGTGTCTTCAAAAATGATACACGAGACCTGTGTTTTGACTGATGTCTTGACTGATAGCTTGACTGATGTCTTGACATGTGTTTTTAGGTAGATACGACAAGGGTTTAAAATTTTGGTAACTGCTAGGGTTGGCGGACCGGTTAGACTGCTGACCTCTGTATTTCTGGTCATGTCCGTTCTGGAGTTCCGATGGTTACTGACTGGTTAATTATTAGCACGGTGGTTACCACTACCGCCTTATCTGTCAGTTTCACGACGGCCATTATCATGACCATGATTCATGAATTATTCTGTGGAGTGGCCGGCATGGTACCGGTTCCCACTCCTCTGACTAAAAGGTTAGCTGAGTGAAGTGTGACATCTAACTAGGGAAGTAAAAGCACGGAATGGGATGGTAGCGTCTGATGGTTGAAGTATATTCTTGTCAAGAATTTCAAATTTATAGTTTTCGTCCTTGCTCTTGAAGAGTCTTCATATTATAAACAACATCAGCATCTGGTGGGATCTTCAAGGTAACAACAGCATCAGCATTTGTGAGGTCTCCAAAGTGTTAGCAGCATCAGTATCTGGTAAATCTTCAACTCACGAGCAGCATCAACATCTGGTAGAATGTCGAAAAGTGGAAACGCTTGACATGATTGAGGATTGATTAGCAATATCCATGGAGTAGGGTACATGGAGTACACCTGGACTACTGTACATGAAGTACAAAATGAATACTGCACATGGAACATATCTGAGACACTGTACGTGGAGTACACATGAAATACATGGAGTATAACTGAGACACTATACATGGGGTACATATGGAATACTGTACATAGCACTAGTGGAAATTTAATAGGATGATTGATATTGGTGTCAATTGTCTGACATGATCAAAGAAATAATTTGATTTAAACGGTAGTAAACTGAATTGAAATGAGTAACATGATAGCCTGGTAATTCCTGCGTAGACTTAATGCTGGTTTATAAAGGTTCAAGAATATGATTAAACGGAATTTCAACAATGGTCAGCATGAAGACATGACTAATGAAGACCACACATGATTTATTATGAAACAAGATTTTACTATAACCCTTCTGTATCTTAGCATAAAAACATCATCACCTTGCTGAAAACGTAATCCTCATAAGGAGACATGAACTTAATCAGCATGAAAACGACATCCACGTGAAGGTATGAAAACTGGATTGTTCAAAGAACATAGAAGTATACTTAGCTGAGGTTTAACATTAACTAATATGAATGGCTATGGTTCAATCCACATAATTCAAAGGAGAAAACATGTGACTAAATATGGTCGATTATGGTTCAATCCATACTTGTCAAAATTTTACGAGAACTGTCATGTGTAGAAATTTATAATCTGGGACTAAATATGGATGGCTGTAGTCCATACCATACTAGTCAAAACTTCAATGAAACATCATGATATGAACAAAGGTGAACAACTATGGATCGGTTCACAAAACAACATTCGATTGAAAAGAATGCAATTTGACCTGAACGATGGTGAACGTCTATAGGCTGGTTCACCAAATAACGTTCGACTGAAAATATGAATCTAACCTGAGTAAGGGTAAACGCCTATGGGTCGGTTCACCAATACAAAATCTAAACGGGCAAGGGTGAACGCCTATGAGTCGGTTCACCAAAAACGAAAATTCGCAGAAAAGCACATGCGACTAAATATGGCCAGTCCTGTACCAACCTTTTACTTAGTCAAAATTTTAACAAAACTGGCTGATAAATGAAGAAAACTGACTGATAAATGCATGAGAAACATGAAAGATAACAACGCCAAAATCTAGGAAGTTTCGTGACGACTACCCATTAGTCACACGTCAAGTTTTAGAGCCTACAGGTCGAACATTTCGCTTTGATACCATAATTGTAACACCCCACTTGGATAAGTGGACCGTTACGTGTATTTTTGGCGTGTCATCAAAGCATATAAGGTATATGTCCTAAAACATTAACTGACCATAAAGGAAATACCAGAATCAAACTTCGGTAATCCGACAAAAGCTCGAAACATGAAAAGTAAATTCTGAAAGAAAGGACTAAACATTGTTCAAACAGGCAAATAAATGTATGAAATGCATAAGTAAATAAGTCTGGATAACTTTCTTCCAAATGCACGTACTCTCAGAATCCTAAGAGCGTCCCGGTGTACCTACCGTTAGGACATGAAAGGAAACTACGGCTGTGCATAACGCCCAGTGAACGGATATAAAGCATGATAAAAAATACTGAAATAGAGCAGATAATAAAATACTGAAGCTGTAAAGACTGATATATAAAGAGCAGCGGAAAACCGTGTATGTTTCTAAAAAGTCTGTTTTTGAATAGAAAAGCTGAAATATTATCTGTTAAATCAAAAAACATTCATTTACTGTATTTTAATTGCCAAGAGCTTATATAGGTCATGTGTTGTAACAACATATGCATGAATACCTGGAGGGGTGACCTCGTCATGCTATAGAGGGGTGACCTCTAAATAATATGTTGGGTGGAGGGATCAACTCCAATGTGAAGGATATAGAGCACACACCACATTCACCTGATAAGTTGTAAACTGATAACCTAGGATGCATCCATACGCCCCGCTGATAATATTGATAAAATGGCCAAGCTGAATAAATGGGACGCTGCGAGAAATCACTCCCCCATAGAGGAGTCACGACACTGATGCCTCAAGTGTCATGGTTACGGTACCTCTGTAACTAGTACATAACTGGTTATGCTTGTATATATATAGCTCAGGCAATTTAGCTTAGTTATTAAGATGATTACTGATAAAACTTATAACATATACTGGGGAAAACATTTGGCTGCAGACGGGAAATCCTAATCATGCATAGAAGGAAGTCCTTACTGAAGAACGGGAAAATCTGTACCCCGTGTCCAATAATTAAATAAGAATGAAAGCTGAAGGATCTACTCCGACTTCCCGGTTACTACATAAATAAGGGACGTGAAATGAGTTGACTGGTTATTGTCTCTTATTACTGTTTATTACTGTTCTTATTTCATTTGCGTGTTCTCGTATTATTTTACTGATTACGTATAAACTGATTAATCTGATTGTCTGGTGTATTCTTGATAAGTCCGACTGTTTCTTTAAATAATTACTGAATAGCGTAAATCCTGTATTTCTGATTTCTGTCTATTATATTGTATTCTGATTATGGTAATATATTGTATTCTGGTATTATAATATTGCTATAAATAGTAGCCTGCCAAAAATAGAAAGTTTCCTAATTTAGAAGGTTTTCCCTAAGATAGAAAGGTTTTCAAATTAGTTTTTCTATAAAATTAAATTATAAATAAATCACATGTTTTTAAGTGGTTAACCGGATAAAATAAAATCAATTTAATTTTACTAATTAAATCAATAAAATAAAATCACTTAATTAATTTATTTATAAAACTAATTTTACAAAAATGATTTAACCATAGTTAACATAAACCCGTATTATTTATTTTCTGTGACCCCGAAACCCGTGCTAAAATCTTTCCCGAGACACCCATGTCTCGGGTTAACCAAACCGGGCCCACGTCGTGGTCCTTTGCTGCTGACGTTACCCAACAGCGGTTCCCACTGTTTGTCATGTTAAAAGTTCCCACTGTTAATGCAGTGGTTCCCACTGCTATTGTTTCTGTTCCCACTGTTCGCAATCCTAAACACCCCCTTTCTACGAGTTAAACCCAAACACCCCCTGCTGAGTCTTGGTACCCACTGTTTAACCACCAAACACCCCGGTTGGGGCTGTTGGCTTGCGGCTGGCACAGAAACCCACGCCGAACCCTTGGTGGGTGGCGACTGATCAAATGAAACACACCGAGAGTCTAGAGACTCGTTTCTGTGAACACCAACCAAAAACACGACACCCCTTATAATTATTCCATGTTTACCCATTTGTTTAGGTTATAAAAACACCAATTCGTGATTCAAGTAGAAATAAAGAACAAGGTGGTTACCGTTATGAGATTTACAAGGTATGATGAACACATACACGAATTCAGTGATGAAACTTTAGTCCGAAAATCCTTGTTTTGTGTTCTTAATCCGGCGGCCACCAAAGGGTTACCAAACCCTAGTCCCATTTCTTTTCTCTTTTTTTTGTTATTGTTTGTTGTAAATGGATGGGGTTACCCCCGTTTTGTCTCTTTTAGTAAAAGGCCGGGCTCAAGGCCCACTCTTCCTCCTTTCTTTTGTGGTAATAAAATGCAGACCAAACAAAAATACACACTATTCGTTTCCGTTTAATTTTTTTGACGTTCCTGATTACTGTTTTGTATTATTTATTTTCTGAATACTTGTAATACTTGCGTAATAGTGAGTAACTGGTATTAATTATCGTCCTGAATAATTTATAACGTCACGTTTTTAATTAAACTGAGACTGTATGTATTTAACGTTCTTGTATTTTAATACGGGTTTTACATAGTACGAGTATAAAGCATATGTTACTAATACACATTAATTAATATATTAAACACTCTAATTAATAATATTTTAAAAATACCCTTAAATTGAATAATACATCTTATTATACATACAGTTATTAAAACACAAAAAAAAACTTTATTTAACTTACATGTTGGTGGTGCACATGATTTTAAAATTAGAACGGGTCAACGAGTTTAATAAAAAACTGGAGGAAACCAGCCGAAACCTATGCAAATAAGCAAACTAGGCCTCACCGAAATCATTTTATTTACTTTTTTCCAATTAATCACAAGATAACCGCCGCCACAATGCGCGAGTAACCTACTAGTAATAACGATAATTGTTTTATTGTTTTATTTTGATATGTAAATTTTAAAAAAAGATTTGTAGTAATATTAACAATTTTTTTATTGTAAGTTGTATGACATATTATCAAAATATGCATATGTGAGATATATTTAAAAGTTTTGACGTTACATAACTTTTTAGAAATTTACATACAAAAATAAGACAAAAAATTTGTTGTTATTGTACGACACAATTTCTTATCTTTTATGAAAAAGAAAATTTTCATTAGTAAGTAATCATTTTAAGGTGTAGTCTTTTCGTCTTGAAATAATTTCGTCTTTATAGAATTGTGTAGTGACAAAAAACATATTTTACTTTTTGAAAAAATAAATATTTCTAGTTAAGGAACTAATTTTATAAAGCTTTTATTAATAAAATTTAGAATAAAAAACTCCACTTTTAGCAATGAACGATAAGTATATGTTTTTAAAATTTTAGTAGGCAATTATGACAAGAAAGAAACGAAAAGGAGCAAGTTTTAAGATGGAAAGAATACTTATATATATATATAAGAAATTTGATTGAGTCACTCTTAACATTAACATGTACATTAGTATATTTTCTCATTTAATTGGTTTTGCATGCAAATTATAAATTTATGCGTGCAAACATCTCTTTCCTTCAAGACCAATAAGGAATAAGTTTAAGTTTCGTGTAAAAATTAGTCTGAGGTGTATACATTAAGCTAAAAGTATGTTGGTAATTACACAAGCGATCATTTATCAACATTAACTTTTTTCACAGATTATACATAGACCTAACATTCGTAACGACGATCACACATACAACCGTACCTTTTTTACATAATAATAAAAACATTACATCAAATTTAAAAACGTTACATAATAATAAAACGTTATATAAAACATTACATAAAAATTATTTTGACCTTGGATCCAAATCAGACATTTCTCTCAAAAATGCATCACTCAATTGGTCATCCTGTTCTTGTCACTCTAAGTCTCTCCCCCTATTCTTCTGAGCCATTCTTTATCTTATTTTAGAATTTCTCTCAAGACCTCTTCATCTTGAAGTAGCAGACATTCTTGTTCGTCGGTAAAATGAAAGTCATGAAATTGGTCATATTCATGTACATCAAATGATTCATCTGTCGTTTTAAATGTAGAAACGAGAGAAAGGGGTTGATTTATATATGTTGTTGACTTGACGAATCACTCATATCTAGTTGAGAAATTTATTTTGATTGTTTTTCGATGTTTGTGGATTGATCTGAGTGTTTCCGGTTATGCGTTCTTGAGATATTTTTTAACTCTAAGATTTGTTGGTAAGTGTTGTGTGAAATGAATTGATAGTAAGTCTATTTATAAGAGGAAAAATAATCGTTAGAATAATGATTTAAACTTACTTTTTACGACGTAGCCAATTAAATTTAGCTTGCATTTGTCTTTCAGTTTTTCCGGCCTTACCACATAAAGAATTAAACATCGCATAATCTTCAAATTCTTTCTTCAAAAAAGAGTCGATCAAAGTACAACTCACATGTGGAATATCAATGCTTTTCTCGTACGCTTTTCTCATATCGTTTGTATTGTTTGATGCATCCTCACGTTGGTCAACTAAGTTCATAAGCATTATTTGACTGACGTGATCTTCACTAATTAGTCTTTAACCAATGCTTCAATTTCGTCGCTTGTATGTGAACGTGGAGAAATCATTGTTTTGGTAAATATAGGGTTGTATAATGTGTAAACAAATAAAATAGAAAAGTGGGGTTTTATAGTGAATAAAGTGGGGTTTAATAATGAATAAAGGATATGTTGTGGTCTCCTGACAGACCGAATGAATGCGGGGGGGCATGTGGATTTTATATCATGTAGGGGGTACGTGTCTTTGTCGGAGGAAATTCACTCGACCGATCGAGCAAATCTCCGATTACTTCCAGTCTTATAACATGTGAAAGAACTATCGTTCTATTAAAAGGCGTGGGTGTTGTGACGTCAAACTCGTAGTTGCTCGACATTATTACACCGGACGATGAAAACGATCTGTGACGTCCGAGTTGAAAATGGAAAGAAGCAAAATCATTATAACACCCCCTTCTCTCTCAACGGATATAATTTTCAGCCATTTTAAATTTGAAATGTTTCGTTTTGGCCCCTTTAACTAATAGTTTATTTAAAAAAGAAAATTAAAAAACACACCCTTTAACGGCTAGTTTTTTTTTAATTTCTCCTCCTAGCTACTTTATTTTTAAAAAAGTATTAAAACCTCATACAACTCACTATATGAACTCATTTAACACATTACATTTTCACACAAATCTACAACTACAAAAAACACAACTCTATTAGCAATAAAAAAATATCCGAATTTCATAACCAGAGTTTCTTGAATCTAACCCTCCAACATCGAATGCTCAACTTCCCAACTTCTCTATCAATTGACACCTACGACGACTCCCGAACATCTTTTACAAAAACGAACTTTTTTTCATGGCAACAATCACAAATGGTCAATCGTGACTTTCAAAATCTTCAACAAAACCTAGGAATAAAATGGCCCAGTACGTTCCTACAAGGCATTATCACTGGATTTTTTTGTATGATTAAATCGAACCGAGAGATCAAAGATCTCTACTTTGTTTTCGTGTGAATTGGATCAAGTTTTGTGGACAACATTCTCTTGATTACATGGATGTAAAATAGAAATTCCCTTTTCTTGAAATGAATAGGTTTGCTTTTGGTATTTTGAGACTATGTGTGGTACTATCTTGGATTCAAAAATCATGCAAATAAGCTTTATTGATGATAGCTATAGAAGATAATGAGATATCGACAGTTTTCTGCTTAGAATAAAACATAACATCAAACTGATCACGCAAATATAAATATAAATTAAAAGGATTGGATTACTCCTCCATAACATGACATTTTTGTGTAACAATTTTGAATTTTGTTGATATAGTCTGAAAAAAATTGAGGGTGGATTTAAATAAATGTTTAAGGTTGAACAGATTAAAAATAGTTGGATTTTGTAATTTAGTTGTTTTTAATAATATATTAGATGATTAGATATCAAATTAAGGTTTCACATATAATATTAGAATCATTATACTACTTGATGTTCTTTTGGTGATAAAAGGTGTATGTTCTTTTATTTAACTAGTCTAGTGCTAGTGTTGGAAGTTTGGATGTTTCTTCTGATTTGACTTATGTGTTTAGGTGTTTTGGTATGTCAAATTGTCAACACCCATATTCAAAAAAAAATTGTCGATACCCCAAGACAATTGCTTGAATGATGATGTGTTATGAGTTAATATATACTAGTTATAACTTCCGTGCGCGCATAGTGTTTACACAAAAATCACATTTATTATAATAGTTTAGTGATTTATGGGTCGTTGTGAATGTAAGAAACCGCACTAATACAATGAAAAAAGGAGTTCGATAAACCCGTACAGGGTGCCCAAACGAGGCTTAAAAGAGAAAACACTTTTCTAATGAACTCATAATAATCTCTTAATAAATCAAAACTGATCTTTATATAAAACTAACATATTAAAAGATACATGATGGCAATTATAAATTGTCATTTTCACCCCTCCACTTCTCAAACCAATTGACTTGAATTACGTATTGGTCGAAGAACCGACGACTAAGCAAGAGGAGTTGGAGATCGAACATGCCATGCATCATTCTCCTCCTCTTGGAAAGTCTCGACCTTGAGTCTTGTCTTTCCAAGTCTCGAACTCTAAAACTTTCTAACCCCCTCTGTTTCCTTGACACGTTCCATCATGCCAACTATTCAATAAGATCGTCTAGGGATAAGTGACATCATCATCACTCAGTTGATCGTTGCCTCAATCAGTGAGGCTTAGCTTGATTTTGAAATGTCTTGAAGTTCCTTTACTTGTTTAAGGAGGTCTTCATTCTCTACCAACACGCGATCTTTGTTGGCTAGTTGTATCGTTGCCTCGTCCGACGAATTTATGAGTCACATAGCCAAATAGTTGCTCACGTCCACATAATTGTGGGATTCATAAGCCATTGTATCAAAAACTTCAGCAAAAAAACAGAAAATTTGAACAGGTATATCTCTATGTCAAAAACTCCATCGCAAATCCGAAAGGTGAGATCGTAAATCTATGTGTCTTGACATCTTGCCAAAAAATCATACAGATCCAACGGTTAACGAATTCGTGCTGTCGGTTTTCTCACAGGTGTGTAGAAAATGACGAACAGAAACAAAAACATTTTCTTCTAACGATATGGCTTCAATAAGATGTGACATCTTCTCCAAACCTAGGTTGTTGTAACTAAATGATGGTAGGACCGTTGTATGTAAGAAACCACACTAATACAATGAACAAGAAGTTCAAGAAACCCGTATAGGATGCCTAAACGGGACTTAAAAGAGAAAACACTCTTTTCTTATAAACTCATAATAATCTCTTAATAAATAAAAAATGACCCTTATATGAAAATAACATATTAAAAGACATATGATGACAATTATAAATTGTCATTTTTACCCTTCCACTTCTCGAATCAATTGACTTCAATTGTGTTGATCGAAGAACCGATGACTAAGCAAGAGGATTGGAGATCGAACATGTCCTGCGTCATTTAGTCTAATATACGGGTATATGAAAATTTGCTCGTGCTTAATATTTTATAATTTTGATATTTATACAACTAATAGTTATTGTAACACCCCACTTGGATAAGTGGACCGTTACGTGTATTTATGGCGTGTCATAAAGCATAAGTTAAATGTCCTAAAACATTAACTGGCCATAAAGGAAATACCAGAATCAAACATCGGTAATCCAAACATAAGCTCAAAACATTAAAAGTAAATATTGAAGAAAAGGACTAAACAATTTCCAAATAAGCAAAATAATGTAAGAAGTGCATAAAGTAAGAAGTCTCGATAGCTTCCATCCAAATGCACATGCTCTCAGAATCCTTAGAGCGTCCTGGTGTACCTGTCGTTTGAACATGAAAGGAACTACGACTAGGCATAACGCCCAGTGAACGGATATAAAGCATGATAATAAATACTGAAATGAAGCAGATGGTAAAATACTGAAGCTGTAAGACTGATAAGTAAAGTTGCAGCGGAAATCTGTGTATAATCTGAAAAGTCTCATTTATAAATAATAAAGCTGAAATGTTATCTGTTAAATCTGAAAACATGCATTTACTGTATTTTAATTGCCAAAAGCTTATATAGATCATGTGTTGTAACAACTGCTGCATGAATAAATGGAGGGGTGACCTCATCATGTTGTAGAGGGGTGACCTCTAAATAATGTGCTGGGTGGAGGGATCAACTCCAACGTGAAGGATGTAGAGCACACACCACATTCACCTGATAACTGTAAACTGATAGCCTAAGATGCATCCATACGCCCCGCTGATAATACTGATAAATGGCCAAGCTGAAATAAATGGGACGCTGCGAGAAATCACCTCCTCGCAGAGGAGTCATGACATCGGTGCCTCTAGTGTCATGGTTACGGTACCTCCGTAACTAGTACATAAATTGGTCATGCTAGTATATAAAGCTCAGGCAATTTATTTAGTTATTAAAATGATTACTGATAAGCTTAAAACATATATTGGGGAAAACGTTTGGCTGCAGACGGGGAATCCTAATCATGCATAGAAGGAAGTCCTTACTGAAGGAAGGGAAATCCGTACCTCGTGTCCAGTAATGAAATAAGAATGAAAGCTGAAAGATCTACTCCGACTTCATGGTTACTACATAAATAACGGACGCGTAATAAGTTGTCTGATTATTGGTTATTGTTACTGATTCTTATTGTTCTTAACTCGACTTATCATGTTCTTGTATTGTTGCACTGTTTGTGTATAACCTAGTAACTGTGACTGTCTGGTGTATTTCTGATAAATCTGAATGTTCTTAAAAAATTTACTGATTTGTATAAATCATGTATTTCTGGTTACTATGCATTATACTGTGTTCTGATATTTACGATATTACTATGTATAGCAACTTGCCATAAATAGAAATTTTTCTAAAATAGCACGTTCTTAAATAGAAAGGTCATCCAAAATAGTTTCATAAATAATTAAATCGTTTTATTATAATCAAGTATTAAACAAGCAATTCATATAACGTGATTAACTTTAATAAACGCTAATTAAATTAAAGTAAAAAGGTTTATAACTTAATTAATTCGAAACAATTTAATTAAAATATACTTTTAGAATCGCTAAAACATACGCGTCTTGTTAAATTTTTCGTGTCACCAGAACCATAAACTAAAACAAACCCCGAGACGCCCATGTCTCGGGTTAACCAAACCGGGCCCACTTCGTGGTCCCCCTTGCTAACGTCACCCAGCAGTAGCCACTGGCCTAGTGCCAGTTGCTATTGTTCCTATTGTGGTTCCCACTGTTCTTGTTTATGTTCCCACTGTTCCTGTTTATGTTCCCACTGTTCTTGTTATGTTCCCACTGTTCTTGCATACACAAACACCCCCTTTGTTGAGTTAATCCCAAACACCCCTACTGTTCTTTTACCCACTATTTTATTAAACAAACCCCTCCCTGGTGGGTTTACTGCAGCCGACACAACCCAAACCAAACTGCCCCTTGTTTCTTACTGTTTTTGAACCGAACCCCCTGGTGGCTTGTGGTTCGAGGCTGGGCAACAAAAGGGACCACCGAGACCTTGTTGTGTCTCGGCTGGGTCGAACAGCAGCACACTGAGAGCCATGGGCTCTCGGTTTTTTTTCGTGATTCAATAACCCCCATTAACTAATATGTCCAAAAATCAGAAACCATGTGTTCTTGATTTATTTATTTTTTGATTTCATGATCCAAAAGAAAGAAAAGGAGAGAAAGACTCACCAATGATCGTGATTTAAGAAACCCACAACAATGCACAAAGTCTTGATCAAAACAAAGTTCCTTCTCTTTTTTTGTCCTTAACTGTGGGCAGCCAACAAGGAACCCTACGTCCTTTTCCTTTTTTATGTTAAAGTGAAAAAAATAGTAACTTTGTTTCTCCGTGTTTTTGTTTTCCCAACGGGCTAGGCTCAAGGCCCAAGGTTTCCTCTTTTTTTTTTAAAACAAACCGCCAGCCCAAGTATTTTTTTTGTGGTTTCCTTTTTGTTTTCGATACTACAATTGTCGTGTATACTTGTTTATTACCCGTGTTTCCATTCCTGAAACGTAGTAATTATTTTCTGTGTAATAATACCTACGTAATACATACGTAATCTTTCCTGACATTTAATAATTATTATTCTAAATAATTAATCTTGTAATATTTAATTAAAGCTGAGACTGCGTATTTTAATATTCGTGGATTTTTAAACATTGCTTCGTGTTCGTATATTAATCCTCGTGAATATATTCTGAGGTGACTTATTTATTTCTTGAATAAATAATGTTTTCGTAATACTTGATTTAACATTGTTATATATTATCTGAGTAAATAATTACGTAACGTTTAAATTAAATCTGTGATTGTCCGTAATTAATGTTCGAAGACTTTTAAAGCGGGTTTTACAATTATGCATGTGGTTATACATAAAAAAAATATTATGTATTAATATTGATGTTTGAATAAAATTGTATAAGTTTTGTATTTTTAGGATATAAAGCCAAAACCCTATAAAATGTAAATGGTATTTGTTTATTTTTCAAACTTAGTTTAAAAACATGAAAATTTATAAGTTTCACTAATCTATTTAATTTATTTAAAATTTAATCATTAAATGTTTTATAATTTACCTCGTTCATATAAATTTTTGTTTTTCACAATTTGAAGCATATATTTTTTATTATTTTTTCTCCATCAAAAATAATATTTCACATTTTTTTAATCTTTTAGCTAATTTAATTTTATTATTTTTACAATTTAAAAAAAGTAATTTATTTTAGAATATATTATTAAGAAATAATTGATTTTTAAAACATATAAAATCTCCAACAAAACATTTACTTTACTAAGTAAAAGATTTCATCACACACCGTTACTTAATGTCAGAGGCCCCCTAATTGAGTAATCATTAAGTAAATCCAAACATCCTTATTCCTCAAATGTCCGAAAATTAGCTCAAACAAACCCCCTTTACAATTTAATGCCGACATTGATATCAAGTCCCGACACCAAACCAAGAATCCCCAACGACACTTCTCTCTCTGGCAATTCCTCGATGGCTAATACTCGGTATAAAATCTCTCTTTTTTTTTTTGCTGGTCGAATAAAAACAGTTATGTTTAGGTTTTAAACCTCCTATGATGCTTTTTACGTGGTAAATTCTTTTAATTTAACTATCATCTGTATATGGTTTTTTCGCAGACAACGAGTATATCTTGATATGGATAGGATCAGCAAGATCCCTCAGGCAATAATAGAAACCATCTTGTGTCTTGTGCCGATTAAAGACGCAGCAAGAACAAGTGTCCTCTCTAAGGAATGGCGATATAGTTGGACCAAAATTCCCAAAATTCCTAAACTTGTGTTTAACGAATATATCTTCATAGACAAAACATGTCCAAAGAATCATACCCAATCAGTAATAAAGTTACCGTCTGTATCATTACCTGCTATATGCAAAATTTTGAAGATGCAGGAGGGTACAATAGACGAGTTCACCATTGAGATGAACACAAGGGAGTGGGGCAGTGAGCTTGATGATATACTCGATTATCTGTCAGGAAAGAGCGTTAAGAAATTGACACTTGAGTTTATCTCCTGTTCGTTACCTTCGTCACTCTTCTCATTGATTTACTTGACGGACCTATGTCTTATTGGTTGCGCTCTTGACCATGATGACTTACTTGGTCCTGATCAACATGAATCATCAACGAGTACTGATTGTGGCTCACCTAATATTGACCGTGCGCCAATATGTAATATTGGATCACTTGGTAGACTTAAAACCTTACATTTAGAAAACTTTTCAATCACTACAGAAAATCTTGTTTATTTCCTATCAAAGTGTCCCTTACTTCAGACCTTGACTATGGTAAGTGTTTACTAAAACATCTCTAGCGCTTTCTTTCATAAGTTATTTGATCAACATATATTGTTTTTCCAGCTGCAGAATCAGAACACAGATTATGATATCATTGATACCAACACTTCCACCATTATTGACATGTTTGAATGTTTACCGATGATTGAAAATTTATCGATTAGCTCTAGTATCATAGAGGTAATACTTTCCATTGGCATTTAGTTATACACTTATACATTGATAACAAAAGCTTGCTTAGGATTACTCATTTTTTTTCTTTTGGATGTTGATCAAGTGTTTTCCTTCTATACACGGAGGTCCACTAAAGCTTCCCACCGGATTAGTCCATCTCAAATACATCTGTATAAAGGATATGAGTTTCGTTTATGATTATGAGCAGATATGTAGGCTTGGTCCCGTGCTTGGTCTTCTGCTCAGAAGCTCCCCGAACTTGGAGAGACTTGTTGTAACGGTAAATAACATTAATCTTAATCTCTTTCAGTTATTCTATTTGTTTTTATTCTTAAGTAAACCTAGACTGACATAAGAAACAATGTAGTTAGGTGATTCTGAGAGTGGCTCCTCAGCAGTTGAAGATTTTTCTGATATTTGGTTGGAGCATCTAAACGAGTTAACAATTAAGAATATAAAGGTTGATTATAAGAGATTCAACACAAATGATGAGTTGAAATTTGCGA
Source organism: Glebionis coronaria (assembly GCA_025667525.1). Taxonomy (NCBI): domain Eukaryota; kingdom Viridiplantae; phylum Streptophyta; class Magnoliopsida; order Asterales; family Asteraceae; genus Glebionis; species Glebionis coronaria. Next base: position 405,903,555 of record CM046880.1, read on the forward strand.
AGCTTATCCTTGCCACGTCACCTGCGCTAAAGGAAGTGAAAATATTCATCCACGAGTTGGTTGATGAGGATGAAAAGCTGCTGATTTCAAAGATTCTCTCAAGCTCCCTACACGCATCACCTATGGTTAAAATAATTGTTCAGCGTTAAAATGATGATGATATATAGGGAATGTTTGGCGTGAAGAGCCGCGGTGAGGTGCGGAGCTTTTTGGGCGGTGATTGCCACAGATGTGTCGTTAGACTTTGTTTATCCATGATCTTACCCAACCGGTTGTGGGTAATGAGACAAAATCACAACTAATACAATATTACAAGTATGATAGAGAATAATGAGAGTTTGAAATAAAATATTAATTTTTTTCACAACCGGTTGCGATTTGAGAGTCACCAAACGATTACTTGCCTCTTTCTCTTTCTTCTATTTGAAATATTATATTACTTTTTTCCCACGATTGCAACAAAATCACCAATAAATATAAGGATTCCTGGTTTGGTGTCGGGGGCTTAATATCAATGTCGGATTGTCGTCATTAATTGTAAAGGGTTTGTTTTAGCTAATTTTCGGGCATTTAAGGATGTTTGGATTACTTACTTTTTGGGCTTTTCGCAAGCTTGTAGAGAGTGGATAAGCTTTTTTAGTAGTCGGCTTACCTCGAAATTTTAAAAACCCGATAAGCACATTTTTCTTTATAGTTTGAGCTTATAAAACTCAATTAGTGGTAGTACCACTGTACCAGTATGGTGAAATCTTTTAAAAATGTTTTGTGGGTATTTTTGAGAATAGTTATTTTAGATACCATATTTTTATTTGGATATGAGGGGACTCGTCTTTAGCATCCATTTCATTTTTATCTAATAGATGAGATTAAATATATTATTTTTTACCTATTTTTTTATAATTTAAATATCTTCTAAACCGTTAAGTGTTTAACGAAAATAATTATACCATCGCGACGAGCGTTTAATTATCTTTCTACCAATATGCAATATTATATACTTTCGAAGAAAAAAAATTCGTTTTTTTTCTTCTTGTTAAAATTTACGTGAAATATCATATATGATAATATTGTTTCATCATATATCATAACAGCGTTAAATCATATATGATATTGGTTTATATCATATATGATTATATGATAGGTCATATCATATATGATATTGGTGTTACATCATATATGATATTAGTATCATATATGATAATTTTCGAAAACGTGAAAAAAATGGAAAAAAAAAATTGTCGAAAGTGTATCATATAACATATCTATAGGAAGATAATTAAATGCTCTTCGTAACGGTATGTTTTTTTTTTCGCATAACAATTAATGGTTTAAGAGATATTAATGTTTGAAAAAAAAAAGGTGAAAATATATTTTGTGTTTAATTTTATCCATTTGATTAAATTAAGATGGATAGTGGGGATAAGTCCCCTCATATCTAAAGAAAAATATGATATCTAAATGAATTTAAATCGATATTTTTTCAAAGTTTTTTCTATAATTGATAAATCAAATACTTTTTTGTAGATTTTAAAAAATAATAAAAAGTCAAATCATTTTCATATATTTTTTTTTTTTAAAAGTGATAAATTGGTGGAGGAATTTAATAAAGAAAAAAACAACATAAAAGTATATGAGTCAGATTTGTAGAATAAAAACATACAAAAGAAAGAGGTAACTTATAAAAATTTAGTGATCACATTTTACATAAATTTTAGGAAGTTAAGTGAAACTTACAAATTTTCATTTTTTATGTTTTTTTAATAACTTACAAAAAATAAACAAATACCTTTTACACTTTATATGTTAAACATACAAATTTTACAAAAATATATTCAAACACTGGTATTAATACATTATGATTTTCTTTTATGTATAACCACGTGTATAATTATTATTTGTACTAATAACGCAATTATAAAATATCAAGCACGGAAAAAATTCATATATTCGTATATTAAACTAAAATGTTAAAATAAATTCGATCTATGTGTAACTTCCGTGTGTGCACGAAACTTATAATGAGTATATAATACATCATCATTTAGAAAAAAGTTCATATACCCTTAGTTTAACATAAACTCAATCAACCAATCACAAACACCCATTTTTATCTAAAAAAAACTCATTTTTAAAAAATTAAATATCTCAAAAACCGTTCATCATTACGTAAAACAAAACATATCATTGCGACGAGAATTAAATCATCTATCTATCGAGGGGCACATGTATATACTTTCGACGAACTTTTTTTTCGACTTTTTTTCGTAAGTCACGTCTGAGAGAATCATATATGATTCGTCACGATACATATATGATTTTCATAAAATGAAAACAAATTAGAAAATTATTTATATTAAGTTACATTTAAAGATGGTAATTCATGTTCATTTAATGACACTAATCATGTACCACCATGGCACATATTAGAAAAAACCTTTAAGTGTTTACATATATCTTAACTCATTCAAGCTAACTGTTTTGGGTATCAACAATTTGACATACCAAAACACCCAAACACAGAAGCCAAACCAGAAAAACGTCCAAACTTCCAACACTAGACTAGTTACATTTCATAGCTAATTCTTACCAAGAGAACATACAACTTTTTTTTTTTAAAAGGTGATATATATTAAAAAAAAACTCTAGCAAGAAACTAGAGAACAATTACAAAATACAAAACACAAATTACAAAGGATGTTTAACCTAATCTAACCAACTACAAACTTTGACTCTTCTATACTTTAACCAAGAAAAAGAAAATAAACAAATATTATCGAAAATGTCACATTTCCTCATAGATTGAGAGCTAAATGTCACACTATTTCGATATCGCCAAATTAGCCACAAGGAAGTACAAGTAATAACAACCATTCGATCTTTCGTAGCCTTCGGAACAATCCAATTATCAAGCCAATCAATCAATTCCGAAGAACAAGACACATTTAATGCGGAAACCTCACACCAAACGCGAATTTTATTCCAAATCTGAGAAGCCAAATCACACGTGCAAAACAGATGTGAGCTAGATTCTACCCTTAAATTACAAACCGGGCAAAGAATGGAAGGTATTTCCAAACCACGAGACGACAAGTTCCACCGATGAGGAAGCCTATTCAAGAGAACCGCCATACAAAAATGTTTACTTTTCGGGGCAAGATATTGTTCCATCTGGTATGCAAAAGGGCAGAGGAAAGCATATGATTATCAATATGATTCCTTGTCACTGGCACCAAAAAAATACCATTATCCCAAAAACAAGTATCTGTACCAAAGAGAACATCAAGTAGTATAATGATCCCAGTAACAATTTGTACAAAGTGCAATTTCAATTCTACCTATAATTGAACTTTTGTAACCTTCAAATGTACCAAGTAAACGATTTCCTAGTCTCTTTTTTTAGAAAAAGGTTTTTACTCTCGGTGAAAAGATTACTTCAAAAAGCTTTTAAGTACATAAGCTACCGATGAATCTTGCATCTCCGTTAAGGCTAACATAACAAGACATTACTATTCCTAAGTAAGTAACCATACGAGTAAACAGTAGAAAACATTTGACTCAAGACCAAATATAATCTAACGTCTACTGTTACCAAGAAGCCTTATATCAAAATCGTCCCAAAATTAATGTCAGCCTGTGGAGTTGAATCTTTGTATTCATCACCAGAATTATCATCATAATTCGACTTCCAACGGTCAATTCCTAGTCTTTTGATTAATACTTAACTAAGCATTAGCCTTGAAAAACCCGGTTCAGCTTGTTTGTTCCATTAGCCTCCTCTCGGCAGCTATCCCAGCAGCTACACCTGGCGCTAAATGCATTAAATCCGATTTCGCCTCTTCTTTCTTCTCTTCTAATGTGGATGGAGCAACTTTAAAGAGAGACTCGACATCTTTAATTGTCAAGACAGGCTGATCTTGGTTCTTTTTGTTTCCACTTATAAATGAACCACTATGCCGAGTCTTATTCAGTTTATATAAGCTCTCTTCCACTGTGTCTTTCACCTATCACACAAAACAATAGCTGTTAATATAAAAAATGTACCTAAATTACTTGATAAATCTATCAATGATCTTTTTATTAAGCATACAAACATTTAGAAAGGTTTCTTGTTGCATGAAATACCAATATTATCTTTGTTAACCCGTAGTTTAGTATATGTCACTTTATTTGCGAAACTTAGGAGTTTTTGCTAACAAACCAATTGGGACACAAAATTATCTTTCAGTGAGTTATTCAATGATGAATGTTGGTATTCTACGCCATAAGGAAATTGAAAGAGCATACTATGAAACGATGAACGATTGTCTTCTGGGTCTGACCAATACGGTGCACCCTACTAATTGCTTGTGCTTCGGCTGCAGGATTAAGTAATGGCTCTACAAGAATAACATGTTGAGCTTCCAAAAGATTTAGCCCATTGGCTCCATGTTGAATTAAGATTAGCAACACCTGGACAGAATTTGTTTCTGCCTGCTTTTGTTTCTTATTTGCTTCATCTTTTACACCGTCTTTCTCTCCTTTAAATTGATTGATAGCAACATGTGATTTCCTGAAAATTTATATTACATAGAATGTCTATATTATGTAAAATGCTATTAAAAGAAGAGAAGACATTCACGTGAAGATTCTAAAAAAAAAAGTCAAACGTAAACATACCTCCCTCCTTTCATCCTGATAAAACTAATATCATTAGCTGTGAAAGAATGTTCCAGCACATCAAGAACATCATTCCAGCTAGAAAATACAAGAACTTTGGCTTTTGGGTTTGTAGACCCGATGCATAGTATTCTCCTTGTGATTGCTGTGATCTATAAAATACAAAAATTTCATGTAACATATATATACTTTAGGAATCGTGCATCTTAAACATACAAATTCCAACTTTTGGGGGCTGACTGACATTTGGATGTGAACCCTATCTACTTTTAAATAAAACACGGTTCATCAGCATTCTTGGTCCAGATTTTTAGACTACTTGTAAAACATTTTGTGTAACTTATAAATGTCCGATTAACATTGTTAGAATAAATCAAAAAATGTATTCGGATGTATACCTTTGTGCTGTATGATCCTTTGACAGTCATAGAAGGTTCTGAGCTTCGAAATGTAGAAACAGAAGCATCAGGTGATTTATTATCATCAACAAAAGCAACATTCTCATAGTCCGTATGTTGCCTACATGTTGGGCACATCACCCATTTCTTGTGAGATTTTCCATGAGCTGTCATCCCAAGAAAACCTGCAAATAACCAAATTGTATGTAACTTATACATATTATTTTCTGGAGAAAAAAAAGATGTGGTGCAAAAAAGAACGGAAGGTCTTTACTATCAATTTGGGATTACCAAGTGACAAATAGTATTGAAGAACTTACATACACAGCACGTAATGGACCCGCTAATAAAAGGCTGATGAAGTACTAAAAAGTAAAAACTTACATTTACAACACGTAATATGACCACACTGAAAAACCATCTTCTGATTGCTGAGCCTTTCTTGACAAACAGGACACATTTCCTCCTCTAACTGGGCACGATTTTCATTGCCATCTTTTCTAATCATGATATGACTCTGAGAGGGATCACGTTCACCTTCTGATTGTGAACTGTGTTTAGAGTGTACCAAACCCTTGAGAACAAAACAGATATAAAAAGTTCAACATCCTTGTAAATTTCTGTGACGTGGGTGCGCTAATCAACTAGTGAAACACAAATGAAACTAATTAAAAGCTTATAACTTAATATTGATACCTTTAGATAGCGAAGCTGCCCTTTTATACGTGTTAATGTGGATAATGCGAGAAACTTTTCACTAGAATTTTCAACGCTTGCTTGTTCCAATTCTTCCAGACTTAAAGCATCAACAGACTTATCATCCTCATTTTCTCTCAGTCGCAATCGTGAGGTTGCCATTTTTAATTCATCGTGAGCGTTAAGAACCTGAGCTTGAGCAACTATCAAGGACCGTGCTTGGGCATACTCCTTTCTCATTCCCTTAGAAAAGTCAATGTGTTGGTAGCAAAATATTATAAATATATTAACAACCCAGAAAATAAGTTTTGTATAACATTACAGTTCGGATGAAAAACCAAGTACAAACAGCAAAACAAAAGGACAACAGGGCAATACATTAGGAGCAGCTTGCCTTTTCGCATAGAGAAGTAATGAATTACATACCTCGAGAAGAAATAGATGCTTTTTGGCTGCTGACGTTACTTCTTTATCTAATTCAACCTTTGAATAGCTCTTTAAAATCCCAAGAATAACTTCCAACTCTGAAGGAGACTTAGAAACCTGTTGGTATATTCACATATGAACAGAGAATGTGGTATCAACTTCAGAAAGTAATATTAAATGTGATAATTTAAAACTATGTAGCATCACACGCAACACAAGTTAGTAATTAACCAATGAGACATAGCTAGAAGTAAACTTAAGTGCAACGGCCAATAAACTTGTTTTAGGGTCCATTGTGGTAATATTTTAACTATCAGGTGAAATAGGAAGCATTATAAAATATGTTTTAACCAGCACTACAAATAACCTGTTTTGACCAAAACCCATTTTGACTTGTTGCTCAGCCCGAACAACCTGAACGACCCACCCGTTTTACACGTTCTAAGTTAAATACTCACCATAACTTTCTCCCCAACGCCCCTTTTTTTCCCATCATCTTCATAATTCACCCTCGACGAGTGTGAAGCTTTATCACGCTGAGATAGGGTCCAATAGAAACGATTTAAAGCCGACTTCCTTTTCTGTATATCGACCGCCTCCTCCGCAGATGTAATCACGCCTCCATCATGTCCTTTGTTAAGTCGAAACAATCTGGCCTCATAAACCTGCACAAATAAGCAAGAGACCGATATTACAAACAGTATATATATTTCCCATTTCATATTTTGTGATTATAATGTGGATAGAAACCTGGAACAACTCGTCTAGTTCACAATGTACACAAATGAGACCGTCTCCTTCAAGGTTGCAGTTTGGACAGTATCTTACTCTTTCTACATCTTCTTCTCGTGGGTTTTCCATTGTTTGGTCATGTTCCATAAGTCTATCAAGCAAAGTTCTTCTAGAATCTTCCAATGAATCCAAACTAGTCTGGATATAATACTTGAGAGCAGTGATGCTCTGAAAGCTGCATTAAGATATATATAAAAGAAACATTATAATGAAAAAAGGTACATTAATGTATATGAAAAAGATATACACTATAAAGAACGGATAATATTAGGAGACCAAGAAATATGCTAAAAAGAGCAGATACTATGTGGGCCCAACAACGCATTAAAAAGAAAAGAATTATTACTGACCAGGCTGCAAGTCTTGAAGTTCTCGAAGTGCTAAGAGTCCCCGAGACAGCATCTCCTATTTTTCTGATAAAATCATTTGAAACATCCTCATTTTGCTCAATACAGTGCAGGGCTTCAGCCCACCAACCAGTATGCTGGTTTCTTCTATCATTATGTGCACTACTAACCTTCAAAAAGATTTGACAAACAGCAAATGAAAACTTCATCAATCCTTGATGTCGATTTTAAAAGTTAAGCACAACTATTTACGGCATCTCATACAACTTTTTGCAAATTTGTTATATTGACATTCTTTAAGACATCGCAAAAGAAACAATTTGCATTATTTGGCACATGAAGAAAAATAATATACATGGTGAATTTTAGATATTTTCAGCACAAGTAATCCTCAACAAGAGGCGCGTATTAATATTCAGAACGCATAAAATTATATTTTTAGAGGTAAATTTGAAAAACAGCTTGAAAGAAATTACCAGCTCATATGATTTCCTAAATTCCTGCTGAGCCGCATACAATTTTGAGTTGGAAACAGACAAGAATTTTTTCTTTAAATTGTTGCACGTCGTCTGCAATGACTGGAAACTGGTGGATCTGGATGACATAGAACACCGCTTGTAAACAGTATCTTTCTCATCGTTTGAACGGGTTAGAGTATCAGGTTGATTATAGCCATTACCATCACACGTCTCGTACATGTTACCTTCACAGTTTCCAGAACCTGAGCAATCAACATACGGTTTACCTAACTGGGACTGTTGTAAAGATTCACTGGTCAGAGGGAGTATCTCAGCAAGATTGTAGTGTATGTGAATGTTTAGCAAAAGATCCACTCTGAAATCTTCTGAATGCTCTTCTGCTAACTCCAGAGCTTCTTTATATAATGATATAGCTTGAGAAAATTCTTGTTTGATGATAGCTATTCCCGCAAGTCCATTCACTGCAATAACTAACTTTCTTAAGGCTTCCTCTCCTTCTCCCTTAGTCTTACCTACAAGAACCTATGAAAAGAAAAACAGTTAAATGATAATCCGCCAAAAAAAAGTACATTTATATTAAAAATATATTTGAATATTAAAAACAACCATTAGTATCTCCTCCATTGTCATGGGGGGCGACTGCTGTAAGGCACGTAGGCCTGAACTTCCGACTTGTGGATGACAGCATGCTTGCCTTAGCTTCAAAAGTGAGTTCAACAGCTTTGCAGCCTCCACATGGGTTAGGACAGAATCTGATGAAGCATAGCCCATAAAACACGCAGATTATTTTGATAAGTATAGTAGATTATAAATGAACCTTTAATAAAGTATAAAATGGAGAAAATATAAATAAAGAAAAGAGGTCAATAGCAGAAATATTATAAAAACACCATCTGCCCTATCGTTATTTTGATCCGATAACCTGTACAGTTTGTTTTATTCCAGAAAAAGAAAATAAGTTTGAGGGAATTTTTGTGCAAAACCCAAAGATGCCAGACATAAGTTGGTATCTTGAAATTAATATTGGGCGAGATGGTTTCTTTTCTAACGCAATTAGCACATATAAAAAATGCAGAGAGTTAGATACTAACCTGCAGCTTGTTCTTCAGAGATATTACTTCTGAAACTTTGAATAACTTCCGTAGCATAGGTCAGACAAGTCTCATGTTGCCTCTGATAGAAGTTTTCTTCAATTGCTGTAAAGGATAGCCAAGAGACACACTCTTCTTGTGGAGGCAACATTAACTCATCTGCAACATGTGATTTTGAAGATCGCCACATAATCTGCCGAAAGAGATTATGAGTAAATTCTACAGCCCCTGCATCTCCCCCCTGTGAATGTTACGGATATAATCAAATACTAATAATATAATGTAGATTATGTAAACTTTTTTTAGAGTTGGGCATTACCTCATACGGGTCCCTGATAACATCAACCCACCACCTTAAAACGTTATATGGACTTGCTTTGAGAAATCTCAGTAGCCCATACAAGTCATCTAATTTTTGCTGTATGGGAGTTCCAGTGATACACCAACGATGCATAGCATGTAACCGCATAGCCATTTCTGTTGCAGCAGTAGTACCTTCCACCATTTGGGCCTCATCCAAACAAATCCTCCACCATAATATTCGAGTGAGAAGAGTTGGGATGACAGGGTACCTGACCAATTAAAAAATGGATATAGAATAAAATTCGTCAACTTTACAATATTTGGTCAATTTCTGCATTTGTTCTTATATGTTTAGGTAAGGCCAATATATGATAAGAAAATTAGTCAACAGACAAGTCATGAAATTACCTCTTTTGGTACCTCATAAGATGGCGATCCCCTTCATGCCTATCAGTATCATGTTTTAAGTCTTCTCTAAGCACATCATAGGTTGTCAAGACAATGTCAGCAGTAAGCAGTTCACCGACTTTTGTAACAGGTTTACTAGAAGATGGAGTCATTTTAACGCCTTCATAAACAAGCACTTTCAGTGAACCAGGACGTGTATGCCTGCAAATGAAACTAACAGTTAAGAAACAGAAAGATGAAAGATGAAGAAGACATAGACTGATAGACATACCAATTATCCTACAAAACTTCACAAATTATTATACAGAACCATAGACATCATAAAATCCAAGGACTGAATGTCAACTGTTTCCATTTATATAAATACAAACTGCACGAAGATGCAATGTAATATTCACTTTTTAGATTATATAGTTTTGTGTAAACCAATTAATGCAACACGCTCACCATTATTAACCGAAGAACGTACTCTGTTACATTCAATAGACAAAGAATAGTAAGGACGCTTCCATTTCGATAAGAAATACTCCGGTATGTTACATATAATGGCAAACAGTGAATAATACGTGACACTGTACTTTATAGAATTAAGGCCTAACCTATATAGATTTTGGCTAGTCAATACATAAAGAATAATGATGCAGAGGCCAGAGATATGCAAGGAAAACCAATCTTTAAAAGAGAGTGTACCGAGTGATTTCAGCATGCCATTGAGCCAATATAGGTGTCGGGCATACAACAAGAGTTGCACCAGTAGCAACTGGGGAAGTCGTTGCTTGAATTAGTTCTGAGCAAAGTTGGCAAGTATGAACTATGTCAGAAAGAACTACTTTGGAGCCAATGTAACTTTTTCTTTTTCTTGTAATACCATTTACACTATTGTTGTCTCCTCGTGACTTGTAATCATTTTCTATTTCAGAATTTCTTAGCCCTACACATTCTGCATGCTGCCAAGCATCACAGACATCACATTGTACCCACAAACCTGTATACTTGCTACTTTCACTTACAGCCCCACAAACGCATTCAACACGGTCTCTTTTCATTCTTTTAAATTTAGGCGTGTTTTCCCCGATAATTTGCATCATCTCGCTATCATCATCCGACTTTCTGTGCGCAAACACACAAGCAAGAAGCTCAATCGTTTTCCCCAAACCCATCTCATCTGTGGTTAAAACATGTAAGATTAGAAATAGGACACCTTATTATGATATGATAAACTTATATAAGCCCATAAGTCTCAAAATAAGCCATAAAAGTGGGGCTTATGATATATAAGATGAAATGGGCGTACGTTTCATAAGCTGAAACAAACACCCCCTAAGACCCCTGACTCTTGTATATTGCCTCATGAACTAAGGAAAAATCATGAATCCGAATTCCACGCTTATATCATTCCATACATGGAAAAACTGTAGAAGCTAACCGGCCTTATATCTATACATGCAATGTGTGACCAATGTTTTACGTAATGTTTTTCAGCTCCAATAAGATATACATATTGTTTGAAGGACAGAAAAGAATGAGAGTGAATGATGAAATGCTTAAACTAACAAGAATAACAGAGATCTAAATTGCTAACAGAAGAATGACCTATTTGAACCTTCTAACTGTACAGAAACGAGGTAGTAATTGTTTTTCAAAGAATTCACGCATGCGGTGTTGTAAAAAACGGGCTAGGCGATAGGTGGTTATACTCCGCCTCGATTAACGGCTAGGCGGCCAAGCTAGGCGGAAAAGTCAAAAGGCGGTCAAACAGCCGCCTGAGCGGTGCTAGGCCGCGCCTAGGCGGAGCTAGGCGTTAAAAAAAGTCAAGAAAGTCAACAAAAAGTCAATATTTTTTTACAAACATAAAGTGGAAGAACTAACCTGCAAGGATACCACCAACGACATAAGACGAAATGCTCTCGGGATTCATGGAAACACTTCCACTGAGAAACAAAAGTAGCAAATGATGAGAACCATATTCCATAGATAAAATTTCTGATGTTGATGAAAGACAAAAAGAATCTACCTAAATGAATTGTAATATATTTTAGAACATGAATCAACTAAATCCACCGGTGTGCACAGAGGTGAAACAAATTGACTATGCTGACTTCCTGGTAGATGTTTGAGAGCTCCTTTCTCTCGTTGAACCATCCAGAAAGCTGCACGCTTCTGATATGGTCGCAAGTCAGGAAGTAAATCAGGCATGTCATCCATTAGCATCTGCTTATCCCTGAAATCACAAGTACGACAAATTTATAGCATAGCCCAAATAAATTAACATATAGATATGTATATGCATATGTCTACATTGTCCATACTCACTTTGAGGGTTTTAATGCTTCATAGAAACCAGAAACGTCAAACCTAGCTTGTTTCCTACAAATAGGGGATTCTTCGTCCTGTTCTAATTCAATTTCAATGTCTTTAGGAAACTTATATCCATATCTAGCCTCTGATGTTGTTGCTTCAGGACGTAGCCAAGCCATGACGTTCATCATACTTCTTTTCCATGACGGCCTCGTAATATCCTCAAAAAGTGACTCACAAAAGACACTGTTCTGTATCTCTACTCTTAATCTAATAGATGACAAGCTTCCTAAAATAGTCAACCCCGTAACAGGCCTCAAAGTCAAATACTTCAGTTTAACCAAATGTACAAGACCTGAAACACCTTCGTTGGGCCCATCAAAGTTCGCAGTCACCGTCACATGTGTCTCCATGTCCAACGATTCTTGCTTCTCAATGAACTCCAAATAAATATCGTCAGCAGGTAAAAGAGGAGAATGACCTAATTTTATTCGGGCAGTTAAATCATTCACACTGCTCAGCCGAAACCTTAAGTTATACTTGTCATCATCCCAAAAACGTTGATCTCCATTCCCGCTATCACGAAACTCTTGGCTTACATTTAAATTTGTCAAAACCACTTCTGAAATGTCATAATGCTCTTCTGAACTCCAGTTACTCGTATCAACTTCAACATAAACGGGCATTTCAGCCTCATTTTCAGCAGCTTGGCTTGTGCAAGAATCCGGTTTTGCATCATCAACTGCAACTGCCCTACGAGGCTGAATTTGCTTTCTTCTACCCATACTTGCAAAATTACAATTGAAATTGAATTTGAAATAGAAAGCCTCTCTAACGTTCAGCTGCCATCTTCAAATCTGGATTATAAACTAGAATGATAAGTAACAAATTTGACATCCTAGGGGGTGTTGGTTTTGGCATATATGTGGGCATATGAGTTTATTTGATCCCGGCTTATATTTCAAATGTTGTGTTTTAAAAAGCATAATGCGCACAGATGCAATAAGGGTCAAAAGGCCGAGACACCTAGGCGACAATTAATAAAATGCTTGTAAATTATATATAGTGCACAAAACACAATAATATCACATTTGCTATCAAAGGATACGATGCATTTTCATAGTTGACGATCTTATATTGCTAAAATACATAAAATAGTCGAAAAAGATGATAAGTGTTATCGTTTTTGATAATTAAAAGCAAATCAAAAGCAATTGGACCCATATCTTATAAGCAAAGCCCGTAAGAAGTAGGCCCAATACACATTAGTAAGACCAATTTCGATGCGAAAAAAGGGATGTGTGCGCCTCACCCCTCACCCCGCACCCCGTGATTGCAACGCATGATCCACGCTTTTTTAAACATAAGGCGGCTTATTTTGAGACTTATATAAGTTTATCATATCGTTATAAACGGCCACAAGTCAAAAAGAAATAAGTCATAAGAAGGTGACATCAAGAGCAGATGGTGTGGAAGGCCATGGCCATAACGCGATAACCATAACGCCTGAAACCATACCCATGCTCGTGCCATGGGGTTTGGCACCGTAGTTGCCAGCCCAAAATGGTGGCCAAAACGCGAGAAGTGTACCGTGGCTCGCGTTATGGCCTAGCGCCGTGGGTTTTTATTTTTTAATTTTTTTATTAAAAGTTTGTTTTAGCTTATATAGTGGGCTTATTAGGTTATATAAGCTTATAAGCTGAAACCAAGTGTTTGGTTAAGCTTATATAAATGGGCTTATAAGCTTATATGTGGGTGGTTTGGTAAGCCATGAGAGTGTGGCTTTTATAACAAAGGGTTGGCTTATATAACAATAGTATATAAAAAGACTTTTATACCCCACCTTCAATAACTATACCATTTAATACTCATGAAATTTTTTGTCATTTACCTTATTAATTTTGATGAGTTAAACCAAACACTAAATATGGGCTTATAGACTTATAAGCTTATGATATATAAGCCATAAATGGCTTATAAGCCTAACTCCAACTCATAAGCTTAACCAAACACCCTGCTGACGTGCCACCCACTTTTTCCGTAACACCAAACCATACCCTATGCTCTAAGTTGAAACAAACACCCCTCTAGTTATGTTATAAAAAAGGTGACATTATGGCTTGAGCACAAGATTTTTTTTTATTTTTTTTTTGGTGTTGTGAGAAAAAGTAGGTTCCACGTCATCAAATGGCTCTATAACACCATAATCACCAGTGGTGTTATGGTTCACACTAGTGGTGTTATACACTTTTAATAAAATAATAATAAGAAAATTATTAAAAAAAACATGGCGCGAGCCCACGGCGCGAGAGTCGGTGCAGTATCTCGCGCCGTGAGCTCGCGTTTTCCCCAATCATTTTGGGCTGGCAACTACGCGCGAGAGGTGAAAACGCTTGAGTCATCGTTTACCACACCAGGAGGAGTTTTTTTCCAGTTAAAACATAAAGGGCAGATAGATTACAAAACAAAAAGTAAATGATTGTCTAAAAAAGCAGATCCCTATATATATAAATCCCAAGAATAAAGAGTTTTGTACCGAATATGCGGACTTGTTATGGGAAATTATGGCCTTGAAAATTTTGATGAAATGGAAGCAAAAGAGTTTAAAGTTTGAAATAGTATTTGATAGAAATGAAGAGGTGAAAGAAGAAGAATATGAGAATAAAAATTACTGCTGGGTGGATAACATAGCTAAATAAGGGGAAACCCTATATATTATTATTGTATCAATCGAGGTGTGGGCGGGAAAATCTCATTTCCGTTTTTACCCTTGTGGTGGATGACAGCCAATAAAATTACTGTACTACGGTATAGGTATGTACTAGACGAGTACCCGCGCATAGCGGCGGAAATTGTCTAGCAACAGATAATTAACACGTTGCGATATTGTGGTAAGTGTTTCGGTGACGTTCAAAATATAACGTCAAAAGATTAAACTTTTATTGCAAAGCGTTGTAACATGTTATAATTCAAAATATCTTATAAGTATGTTTCAATTGGATGAAAGGGTGCCATTTGTTTAATTAACAAAAGTTTATATCTTTTTTAATGAATAAGATTTGCATGTAGTAGTTTTTAGTGGGACCCACATTTTTCAAGCATTCAACATTTTCAACTTTCAAACAAAGAGATACACCATTTATAATGTAGTATAGATATAAATTAGTGAGACCCACATTTTTCAACCATTTAACATTTTCAACTTTCAACCAATGTTTTCAGACCCGGGTCGACCCGGCCGGGTCAACCGGTTGAACCGGTTCCGGCCGAAAAACGGGTCATATTGACCCGGGTTTCATATTTTCGAAACCCGGCTTGACCCGGTGGGTTTGGGGTGACCCGGGTCAACCCGGTTCTCAAGACCCGGCGGGTTTCGAAATTTTCGGGGTTTTTTTGAATTTTTTTTTTAATTTTACGTATTTGCGACGAAATTTTATTTTTACATATTATATTGATCGGTAAACAATTTATATTTTCAATATACGTAAGTTTTTATGGTTTTTATAAGTATAATTTTGTTAATTATTAAAAATATAAAAAAAGTATATTTTTTTTAGAAAACCAGGTTAACCCCCGGGTTGACCCGGACCCGGCGACTCGACCGGGTCGATTTAAAACCCGGGTTTTAAAACATTGCTTTCAACCAAAGGGATACACCCTTTATAATGTAGTATAGATATAGATTAGTGGGACCCACATTTTTCAACCATTCAACATTTTCAACTTTCAACCAAAGGGATACACCCTTTATAATGTAGTATAGAAGTATAGATATAGATTAGTGGGACCCATATTTTTCAACCATTTAACATTTTCAACTTTCAACCAATGTTTTCAGACCCGGGTCGACCCGGCCGGGTCAACCGGTTGAACCGGTTCCGGCCGAAAAAACGGGTCATATTGACCCGGGTTTCATATTTTTGAAACCCGGCTTGACCCGGCGGGTTTGGGGTGACCCGGGTCAACCCGGTTCTCAAGACCCGGCGGGTTTCGAATTTTTCGGGGTTTTTTTGAATTTTTTTTTTGAATTTTACGTATTTACGACGAAATTTTATTTTTACATATTATATCGATTGGTAAACAATTTATATTTTCAATATACGTAAGTTTTTATGGTTTTTATAAGTATAATTTTGTTAATTATTAAAAATATAAAAAAATATATATTTCTTTTAGAAAACCGGGTTAACCCGGGTTGACCCGGGTCGACCCGGGTTGACCCAGACCCGGCGACTCGACCGGGTCGATTTAAAACCCGGGTTTTAAAACATTGCTTTCAACCAAAGGGATACACCCTTTATAATGTAGTATAGATATAGATTAGTGGGACCCACATTTTTCAACCATTCAACATTTTCAACTTTCAACCAAAGGGATACACCCTTTATAATGTAGTATAGAAGTATAGATATAGATTAGTGGGACCCATATTTTTCAACCATTCAACATTTTCAACTTTCAACCAAAGGGATACACCCTTTATAATGTAGTATAGATATAGATATGATAGTAGTAGGGTAGAATGAAAAATACACATTAAACTTTGGTATCAAAATTCTTATATTCTACTGTAATCCTTGTTCAAATATTAGGACTTTTGGCCCGCGCTTCGCTGCGGCGAAAACGGGCGCTTTTGGCAAGGATTGTAAGGAAATTTAGGTGTTACATGAAACAAAAAAAGAGTTTTGTTTTGGTGCTTTTACGGAAAAATATAGATACTGCAGCCTTCGTAAACCTCGGAAAAAAACTGCGTAAAAACAAAGATCGCATAGTCCCCTTTGAATCCATGATTACTTATTTTTGTTGCCATGTAAGTAAGATATCATTTTCTTAGTTTCTAGGAAATCATAATAGAAGTCCTTTTAAACACCAACACATATCTTTTAATATTTTCAATCCTAATAAAACATGAGATAAATGCAAGTATTTTATCCTTACTTCTTTGAACCAAACATAAATTATTCTCCCTTTCATTTTTTTTGGGTAAAGGGTTTCCCCGGTAAATGTATTACTCCAAAAAGTCGATTAAGTACATAAGGTGTAGGTGAATTCCTACGCCGCAACCCATTATATGGGCACTAACAAACCATGCTAACAAATAACATGCCATTCTTAAGAACGAACAAAAGACATGAAACTACTTCCTACCAAGGCGGATATCATACTAATCACAAAAGGCTTGCTCTTGTGGCGTTAAGTTGTAAACCTGGTTCCGATAGTCATCATAGCAATCCATGTCATCTTCGAACCCATCCATACCTCCACCACCATGCGGCATATAGACTTCATCCTCATCCGAATCATCCTCTAGATCTACGGTCTTGCTTTTAGAATTCTCCTTTGCCTTTTTATAACGCGACCAAAGACTCTCCTCATGAACCTCATTCATATCAGTTCTCCCATCTACATTCAAACTACTCGTACCAACATGTTCAGTAGCTATAGGTTGTCGCATACCAGATTTACCCATATCTTCCCCTTCCACGTTCAACACATTGAAAGGATTAGACGTATTCAGCTCCGACTTAGCACGATCAGGAGAGAGATTACCAACATTACCTTTACCATGTTCATTTATAGATACACTTCGAGATGCGAGATTAGAACCCCCTTTTGAACCCACACTTTTCTTTTGCTGCCAAATAACCTTAGAATTAGGCTTAGGCAACCTAAGACCACCAAACGACCACGAATCAGCTCCCTTCTTCTTCTTACGGCTCTTAACTTCAACAAAACCTTCGTCATTATCCTCAATAGTGTTGGCCGTTGTTGCGTTAGCCGAAGTTTTAAGTATATCCTCTCGAACACGTTTAGGGCATAGATTAGGACCATGGCCAAAACTTTGACAATCAACACAATGTGGCGGCTTCCATTCGTACTCAACTCTAATGACCTCCTTAATATGCCCATCACCCTCCTCTTCCTGTATTGCCATAGTAACCTCCTTTTTCAAATCAGAATGAGCATTGATCTCAATAAGAGCCCGAGCAAAACTGATTCTTCCCCATGGTTCCACACACATAGAGCTTGTAAACGCGTCTAGCATGACTGGTTTACCTATTTGAGTAGCAATCAAGCTCAACCCATCCTCCGAGTAAGCAAGAACTGGAACATTGTACAATTTTACCCAAACAGGAACTTTGGTGACCTCACCTTTTTTCAAAGACACACTAGATGTCCATTTATTAAGAATAATAGGTGACTTGCGTATCATCCACGGTCCCTTTTCTAACACTTGATCCATACCTGCTTTAGAAGCAAAATTAAACAAGTAGACACCATCATCATTCCTCGTTATCTTTTCGAACCCAAATTTCTTCCATGTATTAGAAACATATTGTTGAACCACCGGAAAAGATGGATCCTTACCAACAAAAAACCCACAATGGAGTTCTCAAACCTTTGCTTTACATTAGCAGCCGCGGTCTTAGGAAGCACACAATCCAAATCATCAACTTTCTCCTCATTAACAAGAGTACGGAAGTGTACCTTGTTGGCTGCATTTATAGGGCGAACAAGACTAGCATTGGAGTATTCCTTATGTTGGGCCACACGTGCTGAACCAGAAGGTATAGAACCACCATCATCCGCACTACAAATAGTATTCAACGTATCGTCTCCAATACCTGATGAGGTAGAATCATCACCATTCACGACATTAGATTCCAACTTATCATTCGTACCCATTATAGTAGACTTAGCCTTAGCAGCCTTTCTAATGGTGACATATGGCTTTTCCTGCAACGCAGGATCATCTCCATCTTTCTTCTTCCTCTTATCCTTATTTTTTATCTTCGAATCATTAGATAGAAACCCTCTCTCATAAACCCATAAACACAATCGCATCAGCAAAAACAAAAGCAGCCACCAATGCCCTAATTAGGGTTTCAACACGAACACGCAACAAACGTCTAACCCATGTCCATAATAACGATATAACTATCTATTCTCCCTTTCATTCTACACATAATGCACTGTTTTAAAAAAATCCAAAGATCAACAACGATTTTATCCTCAGTTCCTCACATCTAAGCACAATACTTTACTATAAGTGGCTACTTGCCATTGTGAATAAGAAAAAATAGAAATTTATTCCAGTCACATAGAACCACTTGTATATGGAAGCTTAACTAAATAGTTTGTATACAACATAAAATGTTTTCGGGATTGTTATCATATATTTTAGAGATACACGTCATTCACATTCGTGCAGGCACCCTATTCGTTGGAGCGTCTTTTGAATCCGCATGCATTTGACACTAACTTTGGCGCTTCTATGAATATGCATCCATTGGTCCTGCATTGTATACGATTAGTAGAGTTTATGAATAGTCTTATTTATATCTGAAAGTTGTATGCTAGGAAATAATGTTATAGTTTTGACTCAAACCCAAACAACATTAGGATGAGCTAAAACATTATAGTTTAAACACGAAATTCTTTTGGCAGTAATCTGTGTTGTTGGATTTACTTGCAAGTATTAACTGTTAATGTATCTACTTATTTGAAATTAAAAGCCATATGTGTATGATCTTTATTGGTATGTATGTAATAGTTATTTTTAAGGCCTAGCATACCTGTTGGTGACAGCCTTCATTTGTGGTTAGGATTTAGTCAAACGCCTATTAAGTTGTATTCGTGTAACTGCGCATGCACATGGGATTATGTTAGAGTTTGTGTTATAGCTGTGACATAATGCTGAATCATGAGGGTCGGGCTTGTCATGAAAGGGTTGCAGATTTTGTTGGGTGTATATTTTAAAGTAATATAAGCTCCCAATGGTATGTTTCAACAGTGGGTTGGTGCAATGTATACCATGTATTAGCAATACATCTTCGTGCACAGAGAAACCGATAATCCGTTACGAAAGATGTGTTGGTTGAGAAGGTTGCGTGTTTTGCAGATGGCTTGCGGTTATGAGGAGTTCTGCAACTGTTTTTGGTTCTACCTTCGTGAACATGTGGCTGATGAGATGGATTGGAAGGGGAGACTCGAAGGTATGTGTGCCCATAAAAGGGTTGTAATTGCTGAGAGGACAGGTTGATAAGCGAGTTATCTATTATTAGCCCAGAACCGATTTTGAGCTGCATGGTTTCTTTGTTATTGGACATGCAAGACTGAGTTGAGGCGGAGCTTCGCCAACTGCAAGAATTGATGGGTGCGTCTGACACTCGTGTGACCGATATGGAGTTTTTCATCTGCAATATGTGATCATCAAAAGTCTTTGTAGGGCGGCCCCAGTGAATGTCTATGTGTTTGTCTGTTTTCAATAAACTGTTGTTCTTAGGCGTGTGTGGGAAGGTTATGTTTGGTCTTCGTTGTTTTAACTTTATGTGTATTTGTCGTACTCTAGGCAGTCGTACGCCACCTATGTTTATGTTGCGATATGTTTATGTTGTTGTTGGTTATCTTTAAATTTGGAACATCTTTTAATTTTAATACATCTCGTTGAGATTTTATTTACCATATATGGACATGATTGTTTATAGAGTTTGTTGTTTATAGGGTTACATATAGAAAACAATTGTAATGGTAGGAACCAATGTAAATGAGACTAAATAAATATGGTCATCCTCTACATCATGATAGCAAGCATTCATTTGTGGCTCTTGGTTATTGTATTGGCACATTTTTGGATGCACATGTGCTTGCCATTTTGCTTAGAATCTTTGTCACTCATTTAGTTCCATGCTATTGAGAATCTAACTATTGCAAGCTTTAGTGGCTAGTTGGCTAGCAAGTAATTAAAAAAAAGAATCCAATGTGACATGCCAACAACTTGTTGGACATGGTCTATTTAAGTGTGCCATTCTAGTTGGGTATAGCACATTGCAGGCAACAACCAGGGTAAAACAGTCAAGGAAAAAAATGAGTTGGCGAGGAGTGCTTCATGCTTTGCAACTGATTTGTTCTTCCAGTGATTTTGGAAGCGTTTCCTATTTCTATATACGGAAGAAGATTGAGGCTGGGACGGAGTGGAGGGCCAGGATTGAAGATCTGCATGCGCGAAAGAAAAACGACATTGATGAGAGGGCCTAGTTTATAAGTGAGTTGTCTAGCCTTAGCCCGGACCACCGTGTGAGTCGAATGCTTTGGATGCTAGGTGACATACAAGAGCGTGATGTCGCGTAGTTGTGGAAGCTACAGACATTGGCGGATGATTCTGATGGGCGCCTTCAAGATCTGGATCGTTTTTTCCGATCCTTGTAACCCATGTAATGATAGAACGGATGTTTAGAGCAAGAAGCTTGTTTGTGTGTTTGTAGTAAACGGCATGTGGGATCCGATTGTGTATAGTCTGGCCGTATTTGTTGGTGGTATGTCTTTTATATGGCCAAACTTGTTGTTATGTTATTTTGCTTGAAGTTGTGTTGTATGTTGTTTGTAATATAACGAATGTCGTTTATGTGTGAAATGTGCTCTTTCATTATGTTCTAATGCTCTTTCATTAGGTTCTAATCGAGTTGTGTAAAATTTTGTGTTTGTGTGTTATAATATGTTGTCTAATCGAAGGAAAAGTTTGCATTGTATAACATAGCAATAGTATGGTGCTTTGTTTTTTCACCACTTGTGGTAAAGATGTGCAAAGGCCCATAACAGCATTATTTTTGTTTTTTGTGTTTGGCCATAAATGGTTTTTTCTATATTGTCTACATGTGGCAAAAAAATAAACATAAAAGGTAGAATAATAGATGATGGCAACAGTGTGTGGATGGGGACAGTGTTTTTTTTAAATATACTTTTGGGAAGCTAAGCCGAGAATCATGCAATTCGGGATTCGGTTACTGTTTTCGGTGGTAGTGTTGATTGTTAGTGCAGGACACTATAGGATGTAAGCCAAGAGGCGTTGCTATATAAAGGAGTGTTAACATGCTAGAGTTCGCACATCTTTACACACATTTATAGTTAAGTTTTATAAAGAAATAACCAATGGCGTACCGCACAAATTGTGATGCATTGGAGAAAGAAACAGGAACTGACGATTGGGCGGACATGTTTATTTGTCGTCTACAGGATGAGATTCTAGGCGAAACAGCCTGGAAAGCTAGGATGGAGAATAGTGGTGTCATTGATAGGACTCATCTCGTTTATGAGCTAAGGACCGTTGTTGGGGAACCAGTAGTTAACCAGATGGTGGCATTTTTAGGGACCCTGACACGTGAAGAATGTTCCTTTTGAGAACAGCTCGCAGCCGAAGCAGTAGCAACTGGCAACCGCATCGGTAGGATGGAAAGTTTTATTGAACGGCTGCGAGGGAACGTTTCTGATTGAAACGATTATTTGAATGTGCCAGAAGGTGTTCGCTTTGTGTGTGTTGAATAAATCATACTCGGCCATTATGTTGATTGTGTTGTGTTTCCGTGTCTACCAAGAATGGACCAGGCGTGTGTGCCTGGGTGTTTGTTATTTTGGTACTGGCAATGACGTTGGTTCATTGGCAGGGCTTCTTTATGTATTTGGTTTAATGTATTTGTATGTTTATTTCTGGCAAATGTTTATTTATTTACTTTTCTATTTTGGTTTCGTTGATAAAAACTCTAAAGAAGGCAACATGAAAAAAACTAAAGGCTGTTGTGTAACAAACGTGTAGTATAGAGTGTTACCTGGTTCATTATTTTGTATTTCAACGACAGAGCTGGTGGCCATTATTGTTTGTGGTTCGTGAGGGGCAGGCGAAGGTTTCTCTTCTGCTGTTGCCACAGCTGACGTTGTACAAAAACCTTTTATTCCTTTTGGTTCCTCCAGCATTGTCAACTTTTCGTTTGTGATGAGCGTGTCAACGTTAACCCAGCTTGGTCGAAGAAGGTGAAGCTGGCTTCGGCAGTGCCATCGTGAACACTTGTTATACCTAAATCAGGGGTCCTTCAGTTCTCCGTCATCTTCACAAACACACGTTCCTTCGTAGTCAGTTGTGTTTTTTTTTTTGTCAGGGAAGGGGTACACTTTAGCAAACCTGTGGAGGTGGGAGCTTATCAATCTCTTCTGTATAAAATTATCATAGGCCGTATAAAAGTATCATATAAGTTATAGGGTAACAGAAAACACCTAATGGTAGCGCTAGTCCATAGCTGGTGCATGATAGAGCAGGAAGACGATAAACGGTTTCCCTAAACTTGCCCGAACACCCATCTGGTAGGCATGAACTTTTAGGCCCAACACACGTTGTCATTCTGTTTCGGCAGGTTGGTCACCTTTCATGAACAAATAAACAACCAAATATTAGGTTACGCGAGATGGCCATTTTTTAGACCATTTATGCAACAATAAAAAAACTTACACTCATCCGGAGTCGTTGGTAGCTTGTGCATGATATAGCAGGAAGACGATAAGTTATAAGTTATAAAAGTATAAAAGTTATAGGGAAACAGAAAACACATAATCGTAACAACGTTTATATTCTAAGCGGGAACCTGGCATTGACATACCTCGTGGTTCAAAGTGGACCTTTTTTTTCTTCAGAAACATCCTTTCTTCGGGTTCCACCATAGGCTCAGATAGCATGTGATTTAGGATAAAGAGTAGACACTTTGCCGCAACCATAGGTTGAGTTAGGATGCGATCAAGTCAATATGAATCCAGGTCCTAACAGCCAGAATATGGCAAGCACACCACTACAATGTGGTCGTTAACCTGTGGCAAGCAAATTTCAGATACATAAAAGAGGTCAGCTTGTTAAAATAAAATGTTAACTAAAAGGAAAAAAAGAATGTAACACCTACCAGCCAGTTGACGCGGAATACAAAAGCATAATTTACATGTTCTGTGGTAGAACATGCTAACACGCGAGTAGCCTTTTTTTGCTATTTGGAGGCTCAGATAAGCGAGCAACGGATATGAGGAGACATGTACTAGTGGCTGCAAACCCACCAAGATTTCCCTGCCAAGAAGTACATCATCCGGTTAAACACTCAAGTCTAATCATCATTGCCTTTTTGAATCTTCTAAAAGATACACGCCCACATACTCATATTTGTTCCCCAAATCATGGCATACTACATCAATAATCACAAAACAAACGGTATTGCATTACAGGCTAAGAGTTGGAAGAATGGAAGGCGCACCCAAAACCGGTCATGGCTGCGACCACATGGTCGCCTCGCCAAGCTACGACCTCTGCCAAGCACTGCTTACCAAAGCAACCCACCGACACGGCTCTCATCATAGCCTAAATCAATAAGGCTCAGGTGTAGGAGTATGGAAGTGATACCCAAAAGCCGTCATGGCTGCAACCAAATGGGTGCCCCGCCAAGATAAAAGTATCATATAAGTTATAGGGAAACATAAAACACCTAATCGTAGCGCTAGTCCATAGTTGGTGCATGATAGACCATGAAGACGATAAACGGTCTCCCTAAACTTGCCCGAACACCCATCTGGTAGGCATGAACTTTTAGGCCCAACACACGTTGTTATTCTGTTTTGGCAAGTTGGTCACATTTCATGAACAAATAAACAACCAAATATTAGGTAACGCGATATGGCTATCTTTTTTTACACCATTTATGCAACAATAAAAAAACTTACAGTCATCCGGAGCCGGCACCGACACTGGCAGGTGGAATAATTTTGTTCCCGCCTTGATAAACTGATATGGAATCTCAGTCAAGAAACAGACAGGTCAGTAATCAAATCCAAACCACATTCTTGGAAGAATAAGCTCAGAGATGCGAGGGCGGGATCCCAGTGCAACTCATCATAGCCCGATACTTGTTTACCCCTATCGTTGTCCGGAATCAACAGCGGTAATGAACGACACGAACGTCACCATCGTTGCCTGCCATCAACCCGACAACCCCAAAAACAGGAATGACAACAATGGAAACTCTCAACGAAGCCTAATTAGTTGCTTTTGCAAGGCATTAAAAAAAAGCTCTGGCTATTTTACTAACAGTTGTTATAATCAGCCACTTTTTTAAAAACGTAAACCTTTTGGGAACGCGAGACCGCTGATGTTACAATGTAGTGGCTCAGAGCTGAGAACGTGCGACCAACGATTCAAGTTAGTGACTTGATATGGCTGCAAACACGACGCTGTGATGCCACGCCGAAAATCAGGCCGTTTACAACTATCATCATCTCTCAACCAAATACAGTTGGAAACCGGGTAACGCACGCATGAAACAATATCTTCATCGCCAATTACTAACTCGGACCCACTGTTTTGTCAAAAAACATAGTTCAGGAATGGCCACACCCTAGGAAGGCTTTCCTTTTTTTGACCACGTTGAAATAAGGCATGGATCTAAAAAAGAACAATAGCCTCAAATCCCGATAATGCATAAATGCTTTGTATGTCAGCAACCATAAAGGGTCGCCTGGACGGGACCGTTAAAACTGAGTTTCGTCCACTTTATGGATCCAAGTCGCGTCTGTAAGGCATAAAAAGTGGCTACACTCGCCATGGCTACAAACTTAACAGTTCGCCCCGCCAAGACACGAATGTTTTTACCGACTCAGTCTTACCAAAGGCCGTAACTATTGATCACAGCCTCCGATTTTATTGTCCCATGAACACAATCAAACATACAATGAACACCATAGCGACTATAACATGCCAACCAATCATAAATTAAAGGAACTATTTATATCGATTTGTCAAACCTGACAACCAACTATCCGACCAATGAACAGGTCCAATCAATAGGTAAATCAAACATATGAATAGATACCGACCAATGAGCAGGTCCGACCCGACATAAGTACAGAAGCATGCAAATAATCATGACAGTGAGCCACAAAGATTATCTGCCAGACTATCTAGCAAATGTAAAGTGCAAGTGTACTCTTTGAGCATACGGAAGATTCCAAGGCAAATATCAGATGGCATCTTCCTATTTGTTATTAATCATTCAAATCCCAGCTTGCTAGATCATAAAGTGAATGAGACATTGATAGGTCACCCCACCAATTTTGAGGTTTATAGCGTTGGCTTAGATAAGGCGTAATTTGGTACAAAGAGTCGTAAATTGGCATGGCTGCAACCTTCAAAGGTCACCCCGCCAAGATCCAAGCCACTTCCTCTTTACCCGCGCGTGTTTAAATTCATCACAACCGACATAATCACATAAATGTACAATTACTCATCCCCGACAATAAATTAAATAAATGCAATCTGAAACTAAACTCTTTCAGCACACGGAAGACGCCAAGGCAAATATCAGTCGGCATCTTCGCGTAGCCTCTTAATCAACCAAAACCCCAATTGTTTAAGCCCACAAACCCAATGTCCGTGTGACCCTTCTCATATTATCAATCCCACACAACAAACAATCCTAACTTGTTAACAACATCTTGGTATTGAAACCAAACAAAATGGGCCAATTTGTTATTTAATATTAAAAAGGCTAGTTATTTAGCTACACTCTAGAGCTTATTGAATCCCCAAAAAAAATGCAAAAATAAGCTTTAATACCTTTTAATCCAGCGGGTACGCAATGGCACATATCGAAGAACAAATAAAAATGCCATAAAAACAAATCAACAACGATTTGAAGATCTTATGATCTGCTGGTTAAGCGAGTTTGATCATCCAACCTCATTAAGGAAGAGATCGCCACCACCCACATACCTACATGAGGCATCCAACCTCGCCACACACCGACCCACATCATCGCACACCATTGAAGGCGACAATGAAGTGATCGGTGGCAACGAAGGGTTACCATCACACATCACAACAACCGTAATCAGACAAAACCCGCAAAACCCCTAATTTTTTCACATATTTCAAGAGCTAGGGTTGCCATGGATCAAAATCATAGGATGGGAGCTAACCCATAAATAATGCAAACCCACAACAAATTAGGTATTATTGTGGGTATATATATGGATGATTGATCTCCTGTAGCCACTACACAATCAAACAATAGCAAGTAAGGATTTGTGACCAAAGGACAAGGGGATAATTTGAAAGGGCAAAACAAATTAATTAAGGGCACTTAGCAATTAATGAGTAACGGGCAAACAACCAAAGACTCATCAATAGGGAACGAAGTCACATAATGGCATGTTGGAACGGTGCGTGTTTTGTGAGTGTAGATTTTGTGAGAGAAAGGAGAAACTGTGAGAGGGGAAATAAACCATTCTTTTATCAGTGTGTGAGGGGAATCACTGTTTATTGGGAACCGTGATTCTGCTCTTTAATAGATAGGTTAATGAGATCACTATCCGTATAACTCTTTAAAGCATAGGGAGTCCGGGTTGATGGCTAGGCGCCATGACCACCACGCAGTAAAAACCCACCGCGTAGGGCTTCGTGGTGCTGCGTCATGGCTCCTGCGCCATGCCCACCATCTCTCGCGGTGGAGAATTTTTTTTATTTTAAGTAACGGTCATATAGCCGTTTGGGGGAGCGTATTTAAAAAAAACCCTAAATTCCATTTTTACCCTTTTAAAAAGCCTATAAATACCCCTTATATTACCAAACTTCACACACACCTTCATATATATTTCTAACTCTCATTTTTCCCAAAAAAATAGATCCAAATAATGCTAACGATTTCGACGGAATCGATACATACGATCATTATGATGCTTTCTTTCAACCCGAGTATGATCGATTTATTTTAATGAATTTTAATTTAGTTTTAAAATGTTTATTATTATTTACATAAAAAAATATAAATATAATTTTTTTTCCCACGGCACCAGTTTTCCCACGACTCATGGTTACCAGTAAAAACTGGTGCCGTGGGAAAAACTGGTGCCATGAGAAAAATGCTGACGTGGCAGCATTTTTTTGCCATGGCACCAAGTCATAGCTCAAGGACTCCTTGTGCTCTTATATGCTAAGTCAATAACCATAACATCTTCATTCCATTTTATAAGAAGGGAAAAAGACAGATTTGGTCAAATCCTCTACCTTTGATCCACTATATGGTCAAGCCAAAAGATTTTGACATATATGGTCATGCACAAATGCTCAACTGCTCAACTCCATTATATTTATGACATGTGTCCTATAGCAAATGCTCGACTGACGGTGCTCAACCCCCAAGTGCTCAACCTCTGCGGTACCTTTTCCCCTTTTTAGACAAATATTCTTCATTAATATCCGGACCCAAAATTTAAATATTACCCTTCAGATATGTAACTTAACACATTTAACCCAAAACAAAATTTAAAGTATTCTAAAATACTTGCGCACACGCTTTTATTTTCATTTTATGGGTAATGTTAGGGCTCACTTTATTGATCCTCGCGGTTTCAATGATGATGGTAGCATTTGCAGCCACTCTTATTTTGACAATTAGCAACGGCCAGAACTGGACAAGTGTTTTCTTGTACATCATATCATTCTTCCCAGTTTCTGTGTTCGCGCTTTCCTATATACGTCTTTACCAATTACTCCTCAAAGAATTTACTAAGAAAGCGTGGATGGTTAAGGAAGCTATATTCCCTACTCGTGTAGTTGCACCACCTCAAGCTGATTTCACCGGAGTGCATTATCAAGCTCTTGGTGCTACTTTTATCGATTCTAACTCAGGTGCCATTCTTTGATTCACCAAAAAAATATACAAGTAAGGGTTGACAAAATGTGTAACACGTACTTATATTATGTTTGGTCATAAAATTAATGTTTCTATAGTTATAATAATATTGTACGACGCGGGTTTGCGCTAATCATGAGCATAAATAAAATTTCATGTTTGTGTATGGCAGTGTATATGATAAATTTCAGTCATGTATTGTGTGCCTTATCATATACGAATCACACATTCTATACGCGCGTACTACAAATGATCACTGTGTGAAGTGTGCGTACAAGTTTAAGAATACACATACACTTTTATAGTTTCATGTACTGTAAATACAGTGAAATGCAAAAATATTCGGGTCTAACAGGTGAAAATATCATGTTCTCTCGAGCACAGTAGTTGTCCTGATAACAAAAACAGGGGGAACCACAAACCCAAACAGGGGGGACGACAAAAACAGGGGGAACCATTAGTTTGCGATCAAGTTCATGGGCACGAAACGACATCATGATAAATGGTATAGTTGTTGTATAGACACATTGTTGTATATACAACATTGCTGTATAGACACATTGCTGTATAGACACATTGCTAAAACATGTTCTATATATACCCTACATATATAGTCGCGTTGTTGTATAGACACATTGCTGTATAGACCATATTTTATTTGCCTTGGTTTAACTTTTGAGGATGTGCTATCATAGGTAACACATTGTTGTATAGACAAGAAGTTTCTATTCTTAGTGTTACCATTGCATAAATCCTATCCTAATGTCGTTCCCCGACCCGATAAATAGTTGATGCTTTTCATCAAATTGACTAGTCTAAACTCTTAACGCATGTTTATGTTCACATTATGAAACGACATGTGGGCAAGATGACATGAATCCATGAATCCATTTAACTTCAAGGGATGTTTAGTTCACGTAATAGAACGATTATCTAGTTCTGCAAGTTGAAGTAACCAAAATTCAGACATGGTAATTTTCCATTTTATGATCCAAATAATGAATAATGAATTATGCCCTAGCAACAACAAAAAACAACTATTCATGGAAAAAATTACAGCTGTTTGTTCATCCTTCACCTGTTGCTTTGTTTCTACATTTCACCAACCGTTATTGTACTCCAGGCATACAAAGAGTTATTTTACTCCAAGTAAGAATGAGATCTGCATTTATTGTGGGTAAACCCAAAGAATGCTCAATGTACTTACTGGGTCGTACAATAATGGTAGTATTAGTTACCATTTTCGTCAAAGGTTATTGATAACAAGATTTACAATAATGGTTAGTGTATAGATTATTACTATTAAGAATACAACCACTATTGTACTCCAAGTAAAAAGAGTTATTGTACCAAGGCAAATCCAAAAAATGCTTTGTGGGTAAATCGTTATTGTACTCCAAGTAAAAAGAGTTATTTTTGTTTCAGTTTAGAAATCTTCCTTACGGGTTTCAAGCAAACACTTGGGTCGTACCTCCAGTTGTTGCTGATAACCCATCCGTTTTCTCGTCACTTCCCGTGGAAGACGAAAGTTGAGGAGGAAATGGTGGTGGACAAGGAAGAGATGGTAAACATGTTAAAAAATATTGAAAATATAAGGGGGTAAAATGAAAATATATCACGGATATCAAGAATAACAAAAAGGAATATTTTTTGTATTTTTTAATAAAAAAGTACTGTACTTAGTTGAGCATTTTTAGGTTGAGCACTGTCAGTTGATCAGTTTATGGTTAGTTGATCACTTGCTGTTGAGCACTTGTGACTGAAAAGTTGAGCATTTGTAGTAGTGACCATATTTGTCAAAATATTTTGACTTGACCATCTAGTGGATGGTAAGTGCTCAACTTGACCATTTTGGTCATTTTCTCTTATAAGAATATATATTTTAACAATATATGAGATTTTAATAATCGACTACCATTAGCAAAAAAATTAAATTTTATATACATAAACACCAATGCTAGTAGCTGCTTCTTGTTTTGTTTCATTCGTGATATTTTTTTAACCATGTTTTGTTTATACGTGATATTAGAAATTATACAAGATAACAAAGAAAAAAATTACAAACTTTTTTGAAAAGTTGAAATAGCATGACAATTTGATAGATTGCATAGACACCTTTTAGATGGGTAATGCAGTATACCCACTATATGGATATGATACTCGTATAAAACATCCACAGGTATCAAACAAACACTTTTATTCGAAATCAAACGATTTCTTTATTCCGATTCCGGTGTACCAAACACACCCTTATTTCTTCATCCATTTATTTACCCATCATCTCATCTCACGTGTATGAGTGTATCATTCACTTTCGATAACATTAGTTACGTATTAGGTCCTAAGGCTGGGGGAAGTGGGTTAAAAGTCACCCACGACTTGAACAAAGTCGCGCGCGACTTTCATCCTCTCGGCAACTCATTCACGCGCGACTTGGTTGCTTTGATTAAATCTTTGGGGCAAATTCACCAGCGCGAGTTTGTAAATAAACCGGACCCACATGCTTTTTTTTTCCAAAAACTTAATTTTTATCCCTATTTTTTCCTATAAAATCCTATTTTTACTTCTTATTTCTTCACATCTTCTTCCTCAAACATCAAAACATCATTTTGTTTAACATCTCTAATGGCGCCGCTACTATGGACACCCGAGGAAGAAATAGCCTTGTGTCGCGCTTGAAACTTTGTTACCGAAAACACCGTGGCAGGTAACACAAGAAATTCTTGTAGTTTTAGGGCTGAGGTTTCGCAAATAATGGAGGACTGATTAGATGATCCGAGGAAACGAACGTACGATAGCATAAACGAAAAATGGAAGTCCCTAATGATTACCGTGGTTAGGTTTGTTGGATGTTACCACAACGCAAATCGTACACGGATAACTAGAGCAGCTGACGAGGATGTAATGAATAACGCCTTGCGTGACTATGAAGCTCAGCATATGTGATGGTTTAAGTATTTTCATTGTTGGGAGGTTTTAAAAACTTATCCGCTGTTTTTTTTCTTAAATTACTCGTGTATCATTTTTATATATCCATGTGTTGTTTTTAATATCCTTGTAACGTTTTTATTTACCCGTGTTTTAATAAAATGTATGAATAAAAAAATATTTAATAAAAAGTGGGAGTGATGTGTAGTGAGTTCTAGTGAGTGTCATTTCCCTCCAAAAGTGGGTGAGTGAGTTGTAAGGAATTTGTTAAAAAGCTGATGTGACGTTTACGTGGAGATAAGTGGATTTACACCGCTCCCCCAGTCTAAAGGGGCGGAAAAATCAAACTCGCACTATTCATTTTGTCGTTTTTCTATTCACTCGCATTCATCATTCAATATTTAATAGTAATGTTCACTATTAGACTAGGGGAGTGGTGTAAAAGTCAATCACCTTCACGTCAACGCCACATCATTTTTTTTAATAAACTCACTACAACTCACTATACATCACTCCTACTTTTTTATTAAATATTTTTTATTCATACAATTTATTAAAACACGGGTACATATAAAATTAAAACACGGTAGGAAATTAAAAACGATACATAGGAAACTTAAAAACAACATTTAAAAAAATAAACTAAAAAGGCAAATCATATTTCGCCTTGATCTAAGCTCGGCGCCAATCCACGGCTGCATGTTGAGCTCCATCCAAATGTTCATACGGCTGCATATAAAAGTCTAAGTCCTCATTTTGTTGCTTGGCTCGGGCTATTGCCAGTTCTTTTTGCCGGATTTCCATCCCTTTCCTCTTCATCTCAAAATATGCGGCCTCTTGTTCACCCTGCATTATTAGTGAAAATGGATCGGGATGTGTTTTCTTGAGACATGATTAGTGATAATGGAAATGAGAGTTTTTAGTTGGTATTTATAAGGCTACCCACAACGGTACCCAAATCGATCGATCGCCACACGGTCGCGACCGAGTCGCACCGTTGCGGCTAATCGGTCGGACCCAATCGGTCGCAACAAATAGGTCTTACCCACGACCTTGTTTAATTTTTGGGAAGAAAAAAAAAGTAGTCGTTGCTTGTTACCGTTTGGAACAAAAAAAATTAATTTAAATTAAAACCTATATGTATATATATACTACCATTCTTCCATTTTTTCATACATATCACACTCAAATTTCCTAACATAACCAAGATGTCTAGCAAGAGAACCCCAAAAACAAAAACCCCAAGACCCCGAGTTCGTGAAGAAAACGTTCCACATGTTACACCGGATTCAGCTTTTCGATTATCCGGCGTGTCTCATCAATTCCGGTTTAGACCCGCCGGGTTTGAATATCATTCACCACAACCATCGCACCAAAACTATTCGAACCGTCCGTTCTATCCCCCAAAACATGATTATAACCAACAACCTTTCTATGAATCACCGACGGGTGTGTATCGTCCTGCTATGGATTCTACCACTTCTTCGTATCCTAACCGTCAGTATTCTCTGATTAATCGTTGTCAGGTTGATGCTGAGTTTGATGAGATGATGTATAACCAAGACAACTATGTCGATGAACGTGCGGCTGAGGGTCCTAGCCAAGATCAATCTATGGGCCATGGTCCGGGACAAGGGTCATTTCACGGTGCATATAACCTTGAAGACGAGGAAGAGATGTCACCAATCAAACCTAAGAAGCCCTATAGATGTGCTACAAAAGCCAAGAAGGTTGTGTCGAATGAGGCACCAAAATAATGGACAAGTGAGGAAGAGGTTGCGTTGTGCAAAGGTTGGTGTCATGTTTCCGAGAATAGCGCTGTAGGAAACAGTCAAAAAACAAAGGGCTTTTGGCAAAAAGTATTAAAGTACTATGAAATCGAGACGGGTTCTACTAGAGGGTTTGACGCGCTTGTGAGCAAATGGAAAAACAGGTTGCGTCCTAGCGTTGGTGTTTTTTGTGGTATAATGGATAACATTGAGCGTACTCATGATAGTGGTGCCAATGATCTTAATGATTACCAAAAAGCTTGTGCTGAGTACAAAGTGACTTATAAAAAAGAGTTTCAATACCAAGAGGCGTGGAATTTGCATAAAGATCACCCGAGTTGGATACAGATTGAGATGCCAAGGTTTACACAGAAAAAAGTAACAAGAAATCCAAGACTTCTGAAACCACTTCTCGTTATGGACACGCTAGTTACATGGATGTGCTCGATGATTCTGAAGATGAGGTGGAAGAGACTCAAGAATACCGGCCAATAGGTCGTGATAAAGCTAAAATGAAGTCATCAACATCTTTGTCAACAGGGAAGTCTTCATTTGTTGATGTTGTGACCACCAAATGGGAAAAGATGAAAGACATCGGGTGCAGAAAAAAGAAGCAGCAACAAGATGGGTACTTTATCATCAAGTAACATGAGTTGGATTTGAAGAAAGAAAAGCTCCAGTTACAGCGTCGGGCAATCGATCTCGCTGAATCAAAGAAACGCGATAAAAACTTGTTGTTTTACAACGCCGAAATCAACCCCAACTTGTCGGAAGCCAAACAACAAGCCTTGCAAGAAATGAAGGACAAGATCAAAGAATGCTATAATTTAAATTATTAGGATTATTGTACTGGCTTTTTAAATGTTATGTTTTGTTTTTAAATAAAGGTAATGTTTTTTTTAAACAAATGTAATGTTTTTTTATGAAATTTATTGTGTGTAATTTTTTTTTTAACTAGGTTGCCTTATTGTGGCAAATAGGTCGCACTAGGTCGTAGGAGAGAGAAAACTAAAAAAATTATGTCGTGACCTAATAGCGTTGTGGGTAGCATAAGTAAAAAGGGGTATTGAATTTTTAATTTTTTTGGAAAAAATGACCAAACGGTAAAAAAAAACATGTGAGTCTGGTTTGTTTACAAACTCGCGCTGGTGAGTTTGCCCCAAAGATTCGATCAAAGCGACCAAGTCGCACATGAATAGGTTGCCGAGAGGATGGAAGTCGCGGGTGACTTTTAACCTCCCCCTCTCAGCCGATAACAATTTTTTTTATTTTACTAATTATGAACATTTAACTTTTTTTTTTAAATAAGGAGTTATTTTTATCCCATCCATTATTATAAATGGGCTCGATGCGCACATGTAAAACACTAGATACCCATAATGGATGTATGTAAAATACCAATTTGATCACTCAGTAGATGTTTCATATTTAATATGCGATACAAATTATATACGTATAAATTTATTCTCAAACATAACTAAAAATAGAAATTGAAATTTTTTTTATCGAAAATATATCGAAGTATTCATATACAGAAAAATAAAAAACGTACTCACTACGATATCATTTGCAAAATATGTTATTTTTCAAAAAAATGAAAATTCAGTTTATAATTTTTGATAAATAAATAAAAACTGGCTAAAATTTACCACATTTATTAAATTTTAAATTCATATTATTAATTTGAGTATGAGTTTTTTAATATAAAGTTGAGAATTGGTCATGAGATATATGAATTTGAGCGGGTCCTTTTAAATGAACCTTTTAAATTCGAGATTTATATATATATATACTAGCTAAAAGACCCGTGAAATTCACGGGTATTTTAAAGAAAACGTTGAAAAGGTTAGTAAATTACAATGTATATTATGAAGCTATTATTTAAAAAGAGCCACATATGAATAAAGAAACGTAAAATATACACTTGTAGCATTGAAATATAAGCTATATGAAACACTATAGTCATAGCGCAAAAAAGCAAAAATAAAAACAGCAATCCTTTATTCTATAAACGGAACA
Organism: Glebionis coronaria; assembly: GCA_025667525.1. Taxonomy (NCBI): domain Eukaryota; kingdom Viridiplantae; phylum Streptophyta; class Magnoliopsida; order Asterales; family Asteraceae; genus Glebionis; species Glebionis coronaria. The sequence goes on from CM046880.1 coordinate 405,938,655, forward strand.
TATATGTAAAAGTGATCATAAATTGTGTAGCACTTCTTTATAGATCACGTTGGTGGTGGTATTAGTAGTATTAGAAACGACTACATATAGTTGTCCGTATGTAAAAACATGTCGTGACAAATACAACCTGCTTGCCCGAGAAATTATTCGTTAAATTTTCTTGATGTCATCGGGAAGGAGATGGGCATGGGAACTGCTTCATTACTATTTTTATCGGAAATTTTTTATCACACATTGATATTTCCATCCTTTATTCTCACCAGTGTTTGTGTTACTCAAGCCGACATTCTCGCTTCTGCTTCGTCCACTACCACTCGTGCGAGTGCTTCACTTTAAGGCGGAACGCTCCCCTACCGATGTATTTTTATAACCCACAACTTTGGCAGATCGCTTAGCCCCGTTCATCTTCGACGAAATAATGTGAGTAGCTATTCCTATGACAAAAATATTTACGATGTTCAGTTTCTTTTCCATGGCTTCCGTTGCATTACCGAATATTTAAGACATTTTTTCATAGGATTTAACATACAAACGAATAAGCAATATTTTGCTTAAAAAATACCCATAAATAAAAACAATCAATCTCTTCTATGAATTGCTAAAGATGTACCTTCTTTAAAGCAATACTCTTCAAGTTTTTCACAATATCTCTTCAAGACTTATCCGTCCATCTATACAAAGGCATGCGCGTATACTCTTTTAGTACAATTTTTGTCCAAGTATTGCACAAACCCACTGTGAATAAAAAGTCTGAATTCGAAAAGAAACAAAGGAGGACAGTATGGATGCCACACTCATAGCCCAACGATATATCGAAATTTTTTGTGACAAAATAGTATAAATGTGTGATTTGTTAGTATTAATATAAAGTTTGTCTAAGAGGTCCTCATAGATCACTCGTTTGATCTACTTAACTAAACTCAAACTTTCATTTCAAATAAGAAAATGCATGTAATACCCGTAAATTAAACAATATATAAAAGTTAGGGCCAAGTTACCACAATTACATTTGATTTCAATTTAATATAACTCAAAATTTTAGTATGATACACTTAAATCGTGTGAACATCCGTTAGAAAACTCGTCAATAAATATAGCATGCATTCTAAATTACAAAATACATATAAATCGATAAAATAGAATACATAATATCTGAATAACAAAATTTCGTAAAAAAACATTTCGAATATAATGTTTATTCCATGGTTCTAAATAGCTCGCTATAGCTCGCCTTAAGGCGAGCTAAATCTTGAGGCGCGACCTCGAGGTAACGCAATAGGTTAAGGCGTGTACGACATGAGTTGCGGTGATTTTTTGAATTCAACTTCAAAAAATGAATATTCTTGCATGTAATGAGTGTTTTTAACTTTAATTATTATGTACAACACTTATTGTAAACTCAATGTAAATATTATATTGAAATATGATAAAACAAATAAATATTTTTATATGTTGTGCCGTCATAAGACACGCTTTAAAAACGCTAAAACTTCGCCTTAGCCGCTAAAGCCTGTAGCTTGGACATGCCGCCACGTCATGCTCTATGCTATTTATAACCATGGTTTATTCAGACTGAAAAGAAAGAAAACATCAACATAATGCTTGTTTCATTCTTTACTCATCTATAATGTAATTGTGTATATAAACGTGTATTGTCAAATGAATAACAATCGTCATTAGAGCGTTTATTCTATTTTAATTAATGCCGTTTTAATACCATCATAAATGTTAATTGTAAAGAATCTGTTTCCGGTGAAAGCGTTTTTCATTTAAATGAATTACATTAATTAATATAATTTTCTTAAGCGATCCGCAACGGCGGGTCGCGACCGAATCGTCTCTCGGTCGACCCTCTTTATTTGATCATTTTTATAGTTAGTTTTAAATAATGTATTTTACCCTCTTTATTAATTAAATCTTTTTTTAATCATTTCTTTAATAATATTTAAGTATATAAATATTATTGTAATATTTTTTATTTTATTTAAATAATTATTTGAATAAAAATTATATATTAAAAAATTAAACTTGGTAGCAGTAGGTCACCTTGTTGAGACAAATAGGTCGCATTAGATCGCAGGAGAGAGAAAGCTGAAAAATTAAGGTCGCTAAAAGTCAGCCTTACTATATCGCTTGCTATAGTCAAAATCTAAAATTAATGTCGTTTTATTATAGCCATACAGTTGTTTTGATACTAAACCAACATTTAAAGGGAAGCGTTTTCTTACACTTAGTCAAAAGGGAGAAATTTGATACGATTGAATATGGGATGAAAAATAATGATCGATCTTGTGTTGTACTTTCCAAGCTATCTTGAAAATTATGTAAATTATAGTCAACTGATTATAAGTTTAAATGATAAAACAAAATTATAAAGTTGAGAATTGGTCATGAGATATATGAATTTGAGCGGGTCCTTTTAAATGAACCTTTTAAATTCGAGATTTATAGATATATATATTTTTAATCTTGGTATGATTTTATTTATTAAATTTTAGATTTATATCGATCTCTTTATTTTTGGTAGGATTCTTTTATCAAGAGGGTAAGAAGCGGTGTTATAGCTTTGCGTTAAGCTATGCCGTGATGCATCACTTCATGAGTTGGTTATGTTTTTGACGTCGTGACTACCAGCTTACGTCATAATTGTTTACCTTTTTTTTAAATTTAAAGGATATATATTTTTTATTACACCATTTTTTTTTATGTCATTATAAATAATTAGTGACACTAAAAAATATGTTATTGCATTTCTAGTGTTATAACCTATTTTACTAGCAGCAAGGGCGGAGTCAGAATATAAAACCATCAGATGCATAAATTTTTTAATATAAGCATTTATATAACACATAATTTTTGACCAGGTTTATTTTGACGAAATCAAGTGGTATATACACTACGCGACAAAATTTCATCGGGTTCCCGTGCATCCCCGAGAACCCTTTAGCTCCGCCCCTGACTAACAGAGTAGCTAACAGATAATTTATAAAAGTGTTTGATAGATTAACTGTAATTAAAATATGTAAAAAGACATAAAAAGATATAAGTATATAAATATGATACTCTTTTAAATTAAATATGTTATATTAATGAGAATATTGAAATAATTTATTATGTTTAAATCTCTTCATTAATAATGCGCATACAAAAATGCTATTTGAAAAAATATATATCAAAAAATATTTTTATAAGAAATGATAATGCTTGTTATTCTTACCAAACAAGGTTTTTTTAACAATTATATTAAATGATAATTGATAAAAAGTCTCTTAAAAAATATATTTGAGAGGGTCCTTTTGTATGAACCGGGTCTGCTAAACAACCCATTTCATTTCATAAAAAATCCCACCATCACCAAAACCAAAACCCTAAAGAGAAAAAAAATAAAAAATGAACAGTTTGAAATCGATATTCAGTCATCCAAACACAACCTTAACCAATCTAACCTCGAATTCACAGCAATGGAGATCAATCCGTGTGAAGATCCTGAACAACAACCTGGAAAGAGGGTTAACTTATATGCAGAGGATAATGCAATCAAGTGGGATTGAAAGGATGATTAAAAATGAACAGATTTATCATGTTAAGAATAGTGAGAAGAGGGTTTTGGCTAGGAAGAATATGGAGCGGCGGTTGAAGAGTCAGGACTTGGCTAGGAAGCTTAAGTCGATACTCGTTCGCAAAGTCAGGTGCGGCGCGCTTGCGTTTACTCGTTGTTTTTTGATTCATTGGTTTCGTTTTATTTATCTAGTATTGAATAAGTAATGTTGAATTGTGGAAATGTGAAGAATTTAACGAGTTAAGTTTTGTTCAACTAGAGTGACTTTGCCTATGTTGTGCGTAAGTTGACTTAGAATTGGTTTTAAGGATGTTATTCTATTGTTCTTGATTTTCATGGAGGCGTTGTCGATGTAGGATTTAGGGAGGTTTGTTTGTTTAAGTGTAGTTGTGGGCGTATTAGCTTATTTTATTTCTGTTTATGTTTTCTAGACCCAAATTTTCTGGCTTTTTTTAGACTTATGTTAACTTATTATGATATACTAAGCTTGTATATGACTATAAGTCTCAGTATAAGCCGAAAATTTGGGTTATGAAATATAAGCTGAAATTATATAAGCTTATAAGCCCACACATATAAACAAAATTTTATGAACAAGTAAGGTTGAATTTTGGAAATGTGAAGAATTTAACGAGTTTAGTTTTGTTGCTCTAAAGCAAATTTTGCCTATATCGAGTGCATTGGCGGAGACAGGACGGGGCAGGGTTGGCACGTGTGCCGTCTAGCGAAAAAAATTGTAGTGTAAAAATTTGATATATCTGGTTGTTTTGGTAATGTGCCCACCTAACGAACGGATTTATAGTTTAGTTTCAAAAAATTAAATTTTGCCCCCTTGACCATAACTTATTGGCTCTGCCCCTGATTGCGCGTAAGTTGATTAAGAATTGGTTCTAAGGATGTTATCTTATGGTCCTCCATTTGGGGTGTTTGGAATTGCTAATAGAAATTGTTTAGGTTTTTGAGAAAATTCGGTTGCGAGATGGTTAACTTATGTGTGTAAGTTAGTTTGTGATAGTGGAACGCTTTTAAGGTCGTTGACGTGAATTCTGGTAGGATGTTTTGTATGTGAGTAAGGTTGAATATCAGAAATGTGAAGTATTTAGTCAGTAAAATTTTGTTGAACGGAAGGGAATTTCGCCTATGTTGCGTGCAAATTGAGTAAGGAAAGGTTTTAAGGATCTTATCTCATGGTCCTCGTTTTCGGGTGAGGTGTTGAGGTTGTGATAATGTGCGTAGGGGGGTATTTGGGATTTCTTATTAAATTTGCTTGTATTGTTGCAAGATTTTATAAAAAAAATGGTTAATAATTTGCAAGATGGTAATTTTTATGCGTGTTGGTTTAGTTAAAATGGTTAATATAGTTGCAAGACGTATCTTTGTGCGTGTAGGTTAGTTTGTGATGGATAGCAATGTGATAGATTGCAAGAATGCAAGATGGTCAACTCGTTGCTGTCGATGTAGGATTGTGCTGCAGTGTACTTAGGGGGTATTTGGGATTGCTGATATAAACTGTGTACGCGCTTGAAATAATCAGATAAGTAGTTTGCAAAATTAGTACTCAATTCTCTATGTGTGTAGATAGTTTATGATGGAGGAATGCGATTAAACTCATCAAAATGAATCTTTTGAAGGATCTTTTGTGTACGAGTTAGGCTGAATATCGGAAATGTGATGAATTGAGCGTAAAAAAGAGCTTTTGCATATGTTGTGCGCAAGCTGATTTACAAATGATTATAAGGATGTTTCTCACTGTCCTAGACTTTGAGTGAGATGTTGTTGCTATAGGATTGTGATGGAGTGCACTTAAGGTGGGTGTTTGGGATTTCTTATTATAAGTGCTTATGCTGTTGAAATAATCAGATAAGGAGCTTGGGATAAGGTGGTAAGCAATTTTTAAACTGGTTATTCAAAATTGCTTATTTCACCATTAAATGATTGGATGAGCAGTTTGGATGAACAATCTCAGAACATTGTCAAAACTGCATATCTTTTTAACTGCGATGCAATTAGAAGAATTGATAAGGAATCTTAAACACCCCCTTAGATGTTCCAAACTTGTGTAGTCCAAGGAAACTTGATAAAAAAAACCCTGAAATTCAGAAAGACTGGTGAATATAGGTTTAGATTAGCTAGATAATGTGAAGACCTTGAAAGTATATCCCAATAGGAGATCTGTAAAGTAATGTAGTACTATATAAAGGCATGAAAAGTAGTTTGCACGTTCACTAGCATGAAAAGGACTAAACATAAAGGCATATTTGCGATGTTAGGTGTGTGTGTACAACAAGTCAACACTAATCCCGCCGTAGTGGGGTATGGCCGTATGGGAGGTAGAATGTAGACTGATCATACCCCTACCCTAGGGTACACCCGAGAAACAACCACACTTTTGAGCAACTCTAGTTTGTCGCTAAACCAGGACTGATTGTAGCTCACAATAGGACTGATTGTCGCTCACAATTTGCACGTCACCTGCTACGTTGTCAATAAAATAGTCTACTTGTGATCTCAAGCACTTGATAGATACTTGAGTACTTGTAAAATACAAGACTGAAACTGAACATGTCTCCAAATCATTTAGGCTATGAGCTTTTGACTTAAGTATCAGCATCATGTAACAGATGGTTTTATAATGGTGTTTAGGTGATTAGGTCATCTGCAGGATCAGAAAATTCAGTCCAAAAACAGTTAGATCTATCTATAAACAACTACAGTAAATAAGGATAGAGAAATAAGAGTTTTGCAAACTTGATATGCATTTATTAAAGGAGCGATAAAAGTTATAAATTGTTATGGCAGTGAATTGATGAGAACTAGTTATCGAATAACTGGCTTGCAGTACTTAACAGTTAGGTTATGAATGCTATGAGATTACCTTACAGGTCTTATCAGTAAACCATTGAGAATGTTTTGATAGTAGCAAAAAGAGGGCTTTGAGGGTGCTGTTTACTTATACTGGACTAATCTCTGATGATTGTGTATATGTAGTTTACTGAGTAATAATCAATCACTAATACAACTTAATTCATGGTTGATCGTTTCTGCTGGTACCTAAGTGATTGTATACTAGAACTGAACAGTTGATAGGATAGAGCCAAGCCATATTCAAAGTTTCAAACCATTGGATGGCTGACTTGTTATTATGCATAATCACTCAATTAAACTAGCAACCACATAATGAATAGAACTTGAAAATGCTCATTGGACCGAGGCCATGTCGAACTCATATGTGCTTTCAGACTTATCATCTTGCTTTGAATGTTAGATATAACCCGTGCAACATGTTGAAGCCTTGAAAGTAGATGGATGAGTTTTGTTAGAACAACCAAGTACCCAAGTGTGAATATCGACTGAATCAAATTCTGAGTTTGGACCTGTTTGATTAATTAAGTGGTTGATTAAAATAATATGTGCATAAAATATTTGTTTTATTGTAGTTGAATTGAATCAAACATTTTAGAAAGACCTCAAAAGAATGTATGAAAATGCTTCTTTTTATGTTTGAACCAAAAACCGAATCATATTTTTTTAAATTTGGAACAGAGGTAGTAGTACTATGCTTTCACTGCTATTTATGAGATCCTGTATAATGTTTGGCCTTATCTGACGACATGCTTTACATGTATGCAGGGGTTATTGAGCATAATCTTGGATAACAGCTATGATAGAGCGCACAAGGGAGATGTTATGTTTCTTTGATCTGCTAAAACTATACGTTTCATAAGTTTTTAAGAGTTAGTTGGTTCCTTCATTTGAAATTTTGTTTCCAGCCAAAACTTTAAGGCCATCTACTCCAACAGTACATGTACTTGAATTCATAATTTCCAAGTGTTGCTGGATTTTAAGAACAAATGCTGACATCACCTTTATTGCTTCTTTTGTTCATCTTAGTAGTACTTACCATTTGAAAGAACCAATCACCTATGTCTTCTACTTGAAAATTGCCCAGCAATGTGCATTTGCCAATTATTTTGCCTATTTTTTCACATCTTTTGAGAAATTATCAGTGGTTTTGGCATTCTGCACCAATTTTATCATGGTTCAGTTTCAGCAACACTTGGCATTCTGCACCAACGTAAGTGAATTGAGTTAAGCCAAGTTCTGCCGAACTTGCTCACTGCTAAAACTTAGGCTCAAAACTTGACTTGAGGTTGATTGAGCTTTCAACTTCACACGGAGCTTGAAACTCTCCTCGAACTCAATCAAGTCTACATTTTAGGTTTAAGTTCAATATCTACAGTGGCGGAGCTTGAAGAATTTTGTTGGGAGGGTCGAGATTCAGAATAATTAAGTTTTAAGAACTAGTAATGTTGAGTATCAAGTCTAAAAAAAAATGCACAAACAGTATGGATCTAAACCTGGTAACTAATAATATAGCAATTTTAAGTAATAAATTTTAACTCAAAAGTGTAATTCTATTGTCTTACTTTGTGTTCTCGAGATTATTCATTAAAGAAAATAAAAGGAAATGAAAATAAAGAGTTTCATCCAAATATTGGGATGAAACATTTTGCTTCTATTTTTTTTAAACTCAACCAAATACTACTTCACTTTACTTCCATTTCTTTTTCTTTTCCTTAATGAAAAACTTAAGAACACAACATTTTTTCACTTTACTTTCATTTCATTTTCTTTCCTTTAATAAAAGATCTCGAGAACACAACGTTACTAATTTTGAAGGACTTTCGGGCCATGTAACAAATGGGCTGACAACTTTAGGAGGGCCATTTAATAAATATATAAAAATTAACTTTGGTACATCAAAGAAATTACTGTATATTACAAGCCCATATCTTAGAAGGGCCAGTACCCTTCTTGGTTCTTGAAGAGCTCCGCGCCTCCGCCCTGAAAATCTAATTATTAGATCAAACTAGACTTGCCTTTTTTCATTTAAAAAATGAGAATTAAATGTATATACAAGACTATCATATAACCCAACTTAAACTCGACAAAGCTTGCGAGTCTCATCGACGAAATATTTGCCCGGTCTTTTACGCAATGTTTAGGGAAATGTTTTACAAACCGGTTTTTTAATTTGTCCGGTCGAATTATCGAGTCACTGTTCAACCAGTTTAACTTACGGTTCCACCAGGTACTCAACCGGTCGGATCAATCCGAGTTTTAAAGTACAGGAGTTTATTAGCTTATCTAACAAAAATAAGCTTAATCATATGTTTCTCTTATTGGCCATGTCCACCCACAATGATTCATGCTATTTAAAAGAATAGTCGTTATAAGATTAGTCGGTTTATAACAATGTTGCAAAAATCATGAATCGCTAGTCGGCCGGTCGACTACCTTATAGCTTGTAATCGTTTTAGGCGGTATTAATCGGCGATTAATTAGATTGGAATTTTTAGAAATTTTTTGGTATTTTCGACAAGTTTTGGGTATTTCTAACGAGTTTTAGTTATTTTAGGCAATATTATTATTAAAAACAACTTATCATACATATAAATAGCTAATATAAGTGATAGATTTGCGTTCAAGTAAGTACCAAGTTTAAAATAAAAACAATAGGAACCAACCAAAATTTAACATGTGTCATTTTATTAAATCTATAAGTAAATTTAAAACTATTATAAGTATCAAAATCAAAAGGGCATTATTGGTATTTTCTTCTTCACATCTATCCTGTTTTTACTCATTCAAAGAAAAACTCCCAAAACATGACCGGACATCTGTCCAAAAAACTAAAACATCGTCATCGCTTATCTCTGTCTCATTCTATCATTTCTTAAAAAAATATAAATGTGAACATGTGATTAAATAGTTTTCGACTGCAACAACTTGTGTGAAAGACGAAACCATATCTGGAGACTACAATCATCTTCGATGCTTGAAACTAAATCCGAGCCGCTGTCGGAGTATTCAATTCCGGCGACTACAACCGCTGGTTATAATCGGTGTCTCCGTCGACGGTTCTTTGATCCGTCGCAAAGGGTTTATAGTGTTGTTAAAATAGTGGTTCACTGCGTTACAAATTTAATGCTTCAGTTTCCACTGTTTTGTAAAGAGTGTCGACGGTTCTGTGAGGAAAATGAAACGGAAGGTGCAAGGAAGAGCGAAAGGGTGTCTGATGTTCGACAAAGACTACTACTGATAAAAGCCTTCATTTGATTACTCAAATTATAGAATTCAAGAGGGTGGGAGGGGAGATAAGGTAATATATATGTAGTGGAATATAAATGAAATGGCATCAGTATTTTAGGTTGTAGTGCATACCCACTAGTATTTTGGTATATCCATTTTGTTAGCAACTACAATAATGACCTTATTTTTTGTTGAATTGGTCACGTGTGTACGAGTATGGTTTGTATTACCACCATTCATCATGTAATAATGTATAATAAAAATAATATACTAGTCCGTATCATGTAATAAAACTGCCCTCCGATTATAACAGTCAATTCTTAGATCGAGGTCGACAACATGTCGCTGTATTTATCAGTGACAGAAAAAGTGTTGGTAGTGTCCCTATATACATTGACACACTAAGTTTATGATATATGTTTTGGGGATGGTTACTAGTACCCCCCTTAAAATGATTCCAATACCCCCCCTAAATTTTTGATTTTTTTTGATTTTTTTTATTTTTTTTTTAATTTTTTAATTTTTGTTTTTGTTATAAAACTGTGAAACGGAAAATACGGAATAAAAAATATAAAGTTTAACATGTCAAAAACAGTAAACTGTCAAAAAATACGGAACAGAAACTGACAAAAAACTGTGTTGTGCTGTATCTGAGGGGACAAAAGGGGGGTATTCTAAGTACTTTAGTGTACTTTTTGTCCCCAAGGGGGGTATTTATAACATAACCCTATGTTTTATATATATATATATATAGTGACACATTTTTTTAAATATAGTGAAACAGTAATTATTAATGACACACTAAAATCTTTAGTGATATATAGATAGGGGCACATTAATTTTTTTAGACAGAGTGACACATAAATATTGGTGACAAAACTTTTTTTAAGATGTAGTGACACATAAATATTAGTGGCACAAGTAGTGACACAAATTATGTAGTGCCACATTAATTTTTTGAGATGTAATGACACATAAACATTGGTGACATAAATGTGTATCGTAAATTCAAGTGTGTCAAAAAACTTAGTACGTAGTTTATTACAACTTGAAATGTGTAATAAAAATTAACGTGTCAATATAATGTGTAATAAAGTTTATTGTGTCAATACGAATGTAATAAAAAATTGTATGTTAAATACGAAGTAAAATATGTTGTTTCCAAAAAAATTTGTATGTTAGATTTATCAAGAAATATAATACGGAGTATGACACTACATATGTGAAAGAGTTTGAAAACTGCGCCAAAAGGAATAATGTATCGATGTGCTCAAATTGAAAAAAAAAATCAATCCATTATTAAATATTAGTACTATCTATTACGCATCACCTATTCAAGACGTTACATTAATTAACCAAAGCCTAAATCAGCTTATTGTTGTACAAATTGCCATTATGGTTACAACCTTATTACAAAACTGCCATTATCAAATAATTAGTTAATTAAAATTAGATCTCATTTATATTGATTGATCTAACGGTTCAAAATGGTTCTTATTGTTTTTATTTTAAAACCGGTTACTACAATAACGCTCCTCATAAGTGATAAACACATGTTTACAAAGAGTTATCAGTATTTTCGGCAAAAAATGCAAGTTTTCGGCAAGTTTGACCTCCCTTGACCTTTTCATTAATCGGAAAAGTAGAGGGCCTTGTAGTGATTAATCACAATTAATCGGCCTTGTAGATCTTGTTTGCAACACTGGTTTATAATGTTAAATCAGAGCTCAAATTAATAAATAATAATATTTGGAAATTGGACTTAATTAGAAGGCTTTGCTGATGACCACCCATAGGGTGGTTTTTTTAACTTTCCATAATTATAAATACTTCTAAAATTGAGCTTAATTAATATAAATACATACCTTATTTAAACTTACTTACCTTAATTATATTTTCTGAATTTATGTATTTAAAGAAATGATTAGTTAATATTTGGAAATGTTTATAATTATGAAAATCTAAAAAACAACCCTATAGGTGATCATTAGCAAAACCCTAATAAAATAAAAAAGAAAAAGCTTAATTATGGTTTTAGCCAAGCTTATATTAGTTGTATAGTTGAACTTATGAGCTTATATTGAGGGTATTGTTAAACTCAAAATTCGTGACTGATTTAAGAATCACATTTACAAAAAGATATTATATGAGAAACTTCAGTAACTTTTTTATAGAAACATAAAATATCACGTTTTCTATCTTTTACACACGACTCTTACAGGTTACAAATCCTTCCATAAACCCATTTGTCACAAACTTATTTTATAAACCAGTCAAGAGAAAAGTTATTTTGCATCCTTGTTTTTTGGTGGAAACTAAGGAACAAATCTCCACCCTTCATCTATTTTTTTATCTAATGGTAGAGATTAACCTAAGATTTTAAAAAAAATACGGAGGGGCTATTTTTGCCAAAATGTCCAAAAGTTGAAAAAATGGGCGGAGGTACCAAAGTTGTAAATATGACGGAGTAATGAATTATCACTAGTGATATTTCACTAGCGAAAATCAATGAAATATCACTGTTAATAAAACAATGAAATATCACTGGGATATTACGCAGTAAATATGTTAATGAAATATCACTAGTGATTTCATTGGTTTATCTCCAGTGATATTTCATTCTTTTTATCAGTAACAAAATATCACCTGTGATAACCAAATTTCGTCATATTTACAATTTAGTCCTTCCACCGTTTTTTTGTAAATTTTGGACATTTTGGCAAAAATAGTCCCTCCGTGTTTTTTTTTTAATCTTAGGTAATGGATGGCTAGGATTAGTGTTAGCCTCAAAATATTGAGTCAAACAAGAATGTCCGGTCATAGGTTTATATTGTAATATTTATTAGAACGTTGTAATAGATAGTTAAATAGTCGTGGTTTACGGGCTTGGATTTAAACTAATTAAAGTCCAAAAGACAAGTCCGTCTCAATATATAGCCCATTAGAGCCCGCATGTGGGTGAACTATATATACTACCCTCCTAGCATGTTAGGAGGGTGGATGGTCATTAGTACTCTCATAATTCTAATCTAATATTCACCAAGTTAATCATCTCTCTCTCTCTCCACTTTCTCTCACTACTTTCTCTCTCTAGAATTCATATCTTTTCCATCTCATTTCTTAATCTATCATCATATTATTAGGGACAACAATTGGTATCAATCGCCATGGGGTAGATTCGTGTTTAGTTTGTGGTTTTTCATATTTTGATTCGTGTGATTTTCTACTTTAAATCATTTCGTCCCAAAACGTTTTTGTTGTGTTTATCATTTTCTTGATTCGAAATAAATTTTAATCATCCGGATTATAGGAGTCTTGGTTTGATTCTTGAAAACGTTTACACAAAACCAAGTTTTTGGAAAGTTTCGGTTTGGGTTTTGATATCCGGAATATAAGGGTTTTATCATTCCGGATTATCTGTTGTTGGTGAAGATTCCGGATAAGCAAGATTGTCTCGTTATCCGGAATATAAGGGTTTGTTGATTCCGGATAAGAGAGCGGTTTTAAGTTTTTCAGGATAAGCATACGAAGTTTGGATTCCGGATAAGTCTCAAAACATTGAGATTCCGGATAAGGTTTGGCATTATATTCCGGATAAGAAACATTAGTTCTTTCCGGATAACACGTTTGTCTTCCAGATTCCGGATAAGCTTCACCTGAGTATTCCGGATAACCTCTCGGACTCTATTCCGGACAAGCAGTTTGGCAAATATTACGGATAAGGATTTTATAGTCTTCATTCCGGATAAGGGCGAGCTGATTTATTCCGGATAAGCAACAGATAGTAATAATCCGGATAAGAGTGAGTTCACGTATTCCGAATAAAGGTACATTCCGGATAAGCCAAGGGAGACTCATTCCGGATAACACAAAGTTCAGTTTATTCCGGATAAAGAAGGAAACAAACATTCCGGATAATGAATTGTTTGTGTTATTCCGGATAAGACATACATTTTGTCCATTCCGGATAAACAATTTTTCCGGATAAGGTAGTTTTGTATTATTCTAGATACGACGAAGAACACTCATTCCGGATAAGACGAAGAACAATTATTCCGGATAAGAGAGAGAACAATTATTCCGGATAAGAAGAACATCAAAAAATCCGAATAAGCATCACTTTTGTGATTCCGGATAACTCTACTATCAACATTCCGGATAAACCTGAGGAGTATTCCGGATAAGTGCTTGTTTTTCCGGATAAAGTTTTTCATAATTTCTTCAAGTTTCAACCACAATCTTCTCACAATTTCATCTACTTAAGATCCTATTCACTTCACCTCATTTTTGAGATGACTTCTACTCAAGAATATCGTGTCACAAACAACAATATCATGGTGGCGGGTAACAAAGAGAGACCACCAATGCTTGTGTCTGGAAGGTATGCTCAATGGCAATCACGTTTCATATGATATCTTGATACAAGACCTAATGGTGATGCCTTGAGGAAATGTATTACTCATTATCCATATGTTTTCAAGAAGATCTCAATTCCTGCAAGACCAGCCACAGATACTACTGATCCAATACCTGCAAGTGAACGTGATGAAACAAGAGCCGATCTCACACCTGAAAATTGTGCTTGGCATGATGCGGAGAAGGAAGCCATTTATATGGTTCTAAGTGGGATTGGAGATGATATTTACTCCACGGTTGATGCATGTCCTACAACACATGAAATGTGGACTGCTATTGAACGCTTGCAACAAGGAGAATCACAAAACAAACAAGATGTCAAAACAAACTTGTTTTGGAATTTTAGCAAGTTTACTTCAAGGGATGGAGAATCAATTGACTCTTACTACTCCAGGTTTTATAAGATGATGAATGACATGACAAGAAATAATCTCCAAGTCTCCACCATGCAAGTCAATGTCCAATTTCTTCAACAACTTCAACCCGAGTGGACACGGTTCGTCACTTTAGTGAAACAACAAGAAAAGTTAGACGAGGTCTCATATCATCGACTCTTTGATATCTTGAAGCAATTTCAGAATGAAGCAAATGAGATTCGAGCTGAACGTGTTGCCAAGACGGCTAATCCACTTGCTTTAGTGACTACAACTCAACATGTTCAAGGTCACCACTCTCGTGCTCCTAAGCCATATTCCACTACATCATCTTCACCACGCTCTTCAACATCATCTAAGTCTTCATCATCTACAAGATCTCGTGGTAAAGTGCCAAGAGCACCATCACCACCATCTGAATCATCATCTGAAGAAGATAGTGATGAAGACCAAGCTCAAAAGAATCGAGAGATGAAACAACAAATTGCTTTCATAATGAAGACTTACAAGAAAATCTACAAACCCACCAACAACAATCTTCGCACAACATCTAACACAAAGAACCGATATGTTGAGAGTCCTCCAAGGTATGACACATGTCGACGTGCTGAAAGTCCTTCTAGGTATGATCCACATAATCCAACACATGTTGAGGGTTCTGCAAGGTATGATCGACAAACTGCCAAGTATGATACTCAGAGGATTGCTGTTGCTACTGGGAATAGGGAAACTGTTGGCAGTCAAGTGGTTCAGCAGAGTGGGATTCAATGTTTTAATTGCCAAGGTTATGGGCGTATGGCAAAGGAATGCAGGAAGCCAAAACGGGTTAGAGACTCTGGTTATCATAAGGAAAAGATGCTACTATGAAAAAAGATGGAAGCAAGGGTTAAATTTTCAGCTGAGGAAGGAGCAATGCTTGATGATACTGATGATGAAGATTCTGATCAACAGCTCGATGCACATTACTCGTACATGGCAAAGGTTGAAGAAGTTCTCAAAGTCACTGAAGAT
Source organism: Glebionis coronaria (assembly GCA_025667525.1). Taxonomy (NCBI): domain Eukaryota; kingdom Viridiplantae; phylum Streptophyta; class Magnoliopsida; order Asterales; family Asteraceae; genus Glebionis; species Glebionis coronaria. The sequence continues at coordinate 405,954,108 of CM046880.1, forward strand.
GACAATGACCCTATCTTTGACACTGAGCCAATCGATAAGGTACACACTACTGATGAATATAATGTGTTTGGTGATATTCATGAGCATAGTGATCTACCCAATGCCATTAATGATACGTGTATGATGGAAACGGTTGATAGCAATACCACACCCGATTCATCAGACATGTGCAATAATGAGTCTGAGGATGATCAACATGCAAATGAGTATGATGAAGAGGAACGTATTGCGCTTGCTAATTTAATTGCTACTTTACAAAAAGATGTCACTGAAAATAAAAAGAGTCAAAAGCAATTAAAGAAGGCAAACGCTAAGCTCACTCAAAATTTTGAAAAGTGCAAAGCTGCTCTTATCAAATCTATTGAGATGACTGAAAGATATAGAGATGAGCTCCTTCAGAAAACCAAAGAGCTTGAGGGGTACAAGGGAAGTGCGTTAAAAAGTCAAAATGACGATTTTGAAAACAAATATAATACAACTCTTGAGTTATTAGCCAAAGAGAAGCGTCAATATAATGTTTTCTTAATGGATGAACGTCAAAAAGCGTACCTTGCCAATACCAAAGTTAATGAACTTGAACAAAAGCTCTCTATGACCTCTACAGATTCTGCTAAAATTCTTGAGGATAAGAAACAAGAGACAGATGCGTTAAAACAAGACTTCAAAAGTAGATATGATAAAGAAACCGAAAAAGTAACAAAACTAGAAGAACAAGTCGAATTTTTAAAGAAAGTTGTTTATAAAACGCATGATTCTATTCACTCCGTAAGAATGCTAGCACCTCCAACGATGTTTAAGGGTCAAGCTATCTTTGCAAGTCCTGAGTACCTTGCCAAAGCTCAAGCTGCGAACCCGCATCTTTATCTTGATGAGACTGAAAGGACTGATCTTGATTGTATGCCTGTAAGTGCCGATAGTGAAGAGACTGCCCTTTGGGATGATGATAGTCGACCTCATGTCAATAAGGAGTTTGTAAAACCATATAATTATGCTTATGAGAATAGTCTTTATGGTCTTTTCAACAAACAAACTCAGAAAACTCGTGAGGAAGTGTTTCTTGAATGCAAATAAAAGAGAATTCAATGGAAGAAAGCATTTGACCATAAGAAATCTAATGTTTACAAATACATAAACTACCTCCCTCTAGATGAATCTAAAAGCAAGAGTAGGAAAACATTAGGTATTCTTAAACACCACATAGATAATGTTAAATCTATTGTTGAAAGAGATTGGGCAAAACGTGAAAATACTGAGTGGCAACGCCCGATTCCTCAAGATATTACCTTGCTTGTGAAAGAACTCTTAATTCCAAACACGACGTTGATTAAAGAAACTGTTCTTCAACTTGAGGAGTTCATTCGGACTGAAATGTATGATGATTTAAAATATGTTGACTCTCTTGAGAAACACATTGATGATCTTCAAATAGAGAAGTCTGATTTTTCAGATGAATATGATTTACTATTGCAAGAATGCGTTTCTAAAGATGTTGTGTGTGCTTATTTTACATCTTGTGCTGATATTGATGAATATTCTGATGTTGCATGCAAATATATTGATAAGATCAAAGAATGTGAGTGTCTTGAAATTGAGCTTTCGAAACGTAAAGAAAATGTTGATAAAAAGGCTTTTGAGTTACTTCAACACAAAACTGATTTCCTTCAAAAACATTGTCATTCTCTTGAACTTGCTTTGCAAAAAGACGTTGGTAGTTTTCCACATGATAATAAATTGCAAGAAAAACTTTCCCAAACGTTTCAAGAAATGAATGAACAGAATTTGGAAATGAAAGGGTTGAAAACTCAGTTACAAGACAGGGACAGAGCGATAGCAGAGTTGCAGAAACTTGTTGCTAAAATGGGTGGGAAAGTTGTGGAACCTAGCATTAATAAAAATGTTGCTAGACAACCCAATGCATCTAAAGAGAATAGATCCTCTATCTTGGGAAAACCATCTGCTTTATCAAATTCCTCGTTTGCAAAACCTGTGTTTGCCCCCAAGATGGATGGAAAGGAAATGTTACTACATAATCAACCCATATGGAATGTCATAGCACCAAGCGTTAAGCACAATAATGTGATTAAACCAGGAATGTATAGAATGACCACTAAGCCCACAAACAAAGTTACTCAATCGCCCCAGACTTCTAGAAACACTAATATTCGTGTGTCTTCTACTACAGGAATAGTCTCCACTACTAGTGTTAGCCGGCCTCAGCTTAAGAGCACTCAAGTGAATGATAAGGTCTGGAAACACAAGAATCAAGGGAAGATGAAGGAAGTAGAAGAACACCCTAGGAATTTGAATGTTTTTAAGAATAAAAAGTCTGTAATCGCATGTAATGACGATTTGAATGATGTGAATGATTTGAATGATATGAATGTGAAATTTGTTTGTGTCAAATGTGGAAAGTGTGCTAATGCTAATCATTCTATGTGTGCTATGAACAAAGTCAAAGGCGTAGATACTAGAACTAAGAAGCAAGTTGCAATGCCTATTAGAGCTAGTAAACCCAAACGCAAAGTGAACCATTCTGGTGCAACCCCTACTAAGAAAAGTAATGCATCACACTCCACCACTAAGAACCCTAGAAGCAAAATTAAGGAATTATATGAGTCTGCTAGCAAGTCTTGGAAATGGTGGTTTGCTAATTAATGTCTTTCAGGATATAAATGGATGCCGAAAGCTAGGACAGATAATGTGAAAACGAGTGTTAGTTTGCCTTTAAATGTTGATAAGGACACTATTGATTCTAATATCACTACTACTGTGGTATCCAATTTAGAAAATGCTCCGTCGTGTTCTAACTCTTCTGCAGGTGATACAAATAATTCTCTTCATACTGGACTCCGGATGCACGAAGCACATGACAGGGAATCTCAAGCTTCTAATTAACTTCGTGGAGAAGTTCCTGGGTACGGTCCGATTCGGAAATGATCAATTTTCACCGATCCTAGGATATGGAGATTTTGTTTAAGGGAATATTACGATTAAAAGGGTATACTACGTCGAAGGGCTCAATCACAATATTTTCTCGGTTGGTCAATTCTGTGATGCGGATTTGGAGGTTGCTTTTAGAAAGAAGACATGTTTTGTTCGTGATTATGATGGGAATGACTTACTTACAGGTACACGGGGTACTGATCTTTACACAATTTCACTTCAAGACACAACTTCATCAACTCCAATTTGCTTCATGGATAAAGCTTCAACGACTCAGGAATGGTTATGGCATCAACGTTTATCTCATCTTAATTTTGATACCATCAACTTGCTTTCTAAGAAAGATATTGTGAGAGGCCTTCCAAGCTTGAAATTCATCAAAGATCATCTTTGTTCTTCTTGTGAACTATGTAAAGCTAAACGAAGTAGCTTTAAAACAAAGACTACACCAAGCTCCAAAGGACGGTTAGATCTTCTTCACATGGATCTGTGTGGTCCCATGCGTGTTCATAGTATCAATGGAAAGAAATATATTCTGGTAATTGTCGATGATTACTCAAGGTACACATGGACTCACTTCTTGAGATCCAAGGATGAAACACCCGAAGTTCTCATCAGCTTTCTTAAACTGATACAACATGGTCTTCAAGCTCAAGTCAAAGTGGTTCGTACTGACAGAGGTACAGAATTTTGAATTCAAATCTGAGAAAGTATTTTGAAGCCGAAGGGATTGAACATGAAACATCTATTGCTCGAACACCCGAACAAAACGGCGTTGTTGAAAGACGAAACCTTACTTTGGTTGAAGCTGCTCGAACATTATTATCTGCTTCAAAACTTCCACTATACTTTTGGGCCGAAGCCGTGTCAACCGCATGCTACACACAAAACCGTTCCTTAATTATCCCAAGACACGAAAAGACACCATATCACATAATTCATGATCGAAAACCTTCACTCAAACACCTTCATGTTTTTAGATGTACTTGTTACATTATTCGAGATGGTGAAAATTTGGATAAGATGAAGAGAAAGGTGATGCATGTATTCTTGTGGGATATGCAACTCAATCTAAGGGATATAGAGTGTACAACTAGAGAACACAATTGATAGTCGAGACTATTCATATCCGATTTGATGAATTACACGAGATGGCACTTGAACAAAACAGTTTAAGTCCCGATCCACAAAGACAAACGACTTCCGTTCACAACCGCACGGAACTCGGAACTCAAGACACAGCAATGAACCGTCAAGTTCAATGCTGGTTACAGAAAATGTTCCTAGAGCTGATATGACAGTCGACACGACAATTGAAGAGTTGGAAATGTTATATGGACCAATGTATGATGAATATTTCACGGGGGAGAAACAATATCGAAGTCTTCCGCTGTCACTCATGATAAGAATGATGATACCGATCATCGTCGACAAAAGGACACAACTTCATCTACTTCAACACCGGTTGCTGCAGATTTACCTCCTCAGAATATCACTTCAACAATCGATCCTAAAACATCCACTACTACTGTCATTGCTCCAGAGAACACAAATCAAGCAGACGATGCATTATCTGACGAAGACGAATTTATCAACCCATTCGATACACCGGTACAAGAAACTGGAGAGTCTTCTACTCGCCATGTTGATCCGTCAAATATGCACACGTTTTACCAACGACATCCTTCAACACATCATTGGACCCGAGATCATCCTTTGGTTCATGTAATTGGAAACCCTTCACAGCCCGTTCGCACAAGACGACAGCTTAACACCGATGGCGATGTTTGTATGTTCGCACTCGCCGTGAGCTCAACTGAACCGAAAAACATCAAAGAAGCCATGGCTGATCATGCTTGGATTGAATCGATGACGGATGAACTTCAACAATTTGAAAGACTTAAAGTCTGGGAACTTGTGGACAGACCATATGATGTAACACCATTAAATCTTCGATGGATCTGGAAAAACAATATGGATGAAGAAAACACGATCATCAAGAATAAATCTAGGCTAGTGGCTAAAGGGTATGGACAGAAAGAGGGTATTGATTTTGAAGAATCATTTGCATCAGTAGCTCGAATGGAAGCGGTCAGGATTTTTCTTGCTTATGCTGCACATAAGGGATTCATTGTCTACCAAATGGACGTAAAGACGGCGTTTCTTAACGATCCTTTGAAGGAAGAAGTCTATGTCACGCAGCCAGAAGGATTCGTCAATCCTCATTATCCTGACAAGGTGTATCGTCTCCAAAAAGCACTATATGGACTCAAACAAGCTCCAAGGGCATGGTACGACGAGCTCTCGAAATTTCTGGTCTCCAAAGGTTTCTCAAAAGGTTCCATTGATTTAACTTTGTTTACTTATAAATATGGGGATGACATTTTGCTTGTGCAGATTTATGTTGATGACATTATTTTCGGGTCTACAAACCCAAGACTTTCAAAATGGTTTGATGACATTATTTTCGGGTCTACAAACCCAAAACTTTCAAAATGGTTTGAAAAAGTCATGCACAGCATATTTGAAATGTCTATGATGGGCGAACTAAAATTCTTTCTAGGAATTCAAGTTCACCAATCCCCAAGTGGTATCTTCATTAACCAAGCTAAGTATTGTCAAGAGATAATAAAAAAGAATGGTATGAAATCATGTGACCCCGTTGGGACACCATTATCAACCACATCCCTAGATGCTGATTTGGAGGGATTACCCATAGATCAAACGAGATATCGTTCCATGATCGGGTCCCTCATGTACTTGACAGCAAGCAGACCTGATATACATCATGCTACGTGTTATTGTGCACGATATCAAGCACGACCCACTGAAAAGCACCTTAAGGAGGTTAAACGGATCTTTCGGTACCTTAAGAATACCATTCACATGAGACTCTAGTATTCGAGGGAAACCGGTTTCTTTCTAATGGCCTATTCAGATTTTGATCATGCAAGGTGTCTCGATACACGTAAAAGTACTTCTGGTGGTGCACAATTTCTAGGACAAGATAAGCTTGTGGGATGGTCTTCCAAGAAGCAGGATTGCACATCACTTTCATCAACCGAAGCGGAGTATGTGTCTCTATCTGCGTGTTGTGCTCAAGTTCTTTGGATGAGAACACAACTCACAGATTATGGCTTCCACTTTGATAAAGTACCTATGTACTGTGACTCAAAGTCTGCCATAGCCATCTCCTGCAATCCGGTCCAGCATTCCGGCAATTAGCACATTGATGTCAGGTATCACTTCATTAAGGAACAAGTTGAAAAGGGTACTGTTGAATTATACTTTGTTGGAACTGATTACCAATTAGCTGACTTGTTTACAAAAGCTCTTTCGAAATAGAGGTTTACGTATCTAGTTAGGCAAATTGGTATGAGATGTTTGACTCCAGCAGAACTGGAGGTTCTGGCAAAGAAGCCTGCTTGATTCATCTATCAAACATCTACTTGTAAATATTAATGAAAAAACAAAATACAAAATTAAAAAATCTTTGATAATCCAAAAATATTCTTCTCGACATGTCTTTCAGTATCGATAATATGGACGTACCTAGAAATCTCGCTTAATAACGACACGAGTGTGTACATAAAGCTCGAATGAAAGTTGTAAATATCTTTCAAAACATGTCATTTCTATCTTTTTAAAAGAAGATTGTCTATTTTGGACAATATTCCCAACAACGGGTAGAGCAATCTATCTTGGGTTGAGCTTGTCACAAAACATTCAACGTTTTGAGCTCAACACAATGGCTTGTAATCACTTTCAGATTGCAACCCGGAACTATATTCACGAGGGAGTATACGATTTCGTGCTCTTACCCTTAGCAAAAGAAGTTAAATCTTCTTACACTTGAGTGGATTCGTCAAGACATTCAAATTCTATGAACTCAAGTTTATGCTTTAGAAAAACCTTTTCGCTAAAAAGAATTTATTTTTCAAAAAACGTTGAACACAATTTTTTCAAGAATTTCTCAATGATATTCAAAATCTTTCAAAAATTGTGTGTTCAACAACTCCTATCCTCAAAAGCTTAATGTGGATCATATCCTCATAATGACAATTCATTGGATCAATTTTTGAGGGGGAGCTTTCCAAAATTCATGCTAATTTGACACATTCTTCCCCAGAAGATTTTCAAGACTATTTTTCAAAATATATTTTAATCAAATTTGGTATCTCTAATACCAAAAGATTTTATATATTAGAGATAGGGGAGAAAAGCACTCATGGTTACGATCAAATACCCACAACATCTTTAATTCACGACGTTATTGGTGTCAAAAGGGTGGTTAGGTTTAAGTCCTATGATCCAACCAGAACCGGAGGGATCTTCCCAGGGACAATCCAATAGATTATTAGAAGTCCTTAGGAAAGATGGAGTAGAATGTGAACATAGCTGAATGCCGACAAAGTATTGATGATAGCAATGGAACAATCACAACAAGGTGCTATTAATGATGTCTTGGTAAGCATTGAAGGGGTTGAAGAATGAAAAAGAAATGTAAGGATAAAGGGTGTAAAGAAAGAAGCCCTCCATACAACTTAGGCAGAAACCGGGTAAACACATCATGAAGACAACTCATCATGGACCCAGTGATGTGAAGCACAACCCTTTCCTAGCTACTCAGGCTTCTCTCAAAAGAAGTTTGTTTTATTGTCATGGAGATCAACACGACTTCTATTGACTTTCTCACTCCGAGATAGTTGATATTGAATAGGTGGCATCTGCTCCAGCCTCCGACTACTAAAAGTGCACAAATCGAGTCTAGAGCCAAGAGATCAATCAAATCTCGTTAGGACACACGGATGAAGATCAAGAGAGTCCTACGCTATATCCTTGTGATATTGCTAGAACACTCAGAGTGATACTACTTAGTATTCACAATGATGAGTGAAAATCCTTCCAGTGTTAACATCAAACAGCACTGCGGTAGGTCATATGCAAGATTCTTTATGAATTGAACATGTGTAAAACTGAAAAGCAACAGTGGTTTGATTCTGAATTGATTCAAACTCGTTTCAGGTTTCTACGCAATTTCTTTATGGTTTTGCCAGAACATTCAGAGTGATATACATTAATATTCACAGTGACGAATGGAAATCCTTCTAGCGTCAACATCAAATAGCGCTACGGTAGGTGACTTGTGAGATTCTTATGAATCAAACTTGTGTCAACTGGAAAGCAACAATGGTAAGATTCTTAATGAATCAAACTTGTTCCAAGAATTTGAATTGACGACTTTAATCAAGCGGATAATTATCCAATTGATTCACTATTTATGTTCGCAGTCTTGCTTTGAGACGGTCGAGTAAAGAGAACGGCTAGTACAGCCGCGAAACCCTGTCAAGGAGATTCTTAATTGAATCTACCTAATCACAGGCACGGTATTTAATATCGTATAACGGTCTTCACCGACCGGAGGTAAAACGCTACCGATTTAGGACGAATTTCAAAGCCATTCAGTCCGTGTCTATGTTTTGTCTCGAGAAGGTGGCATCACGGTGTACTCAGCAAAGTCAAAGATTCAAAACCACATATTCATGCCCAAAGACTTATTCAACAATTAATAGTGCGAGCATGTGGATAAAGACACAAGATCGCAAGATGGCAAAGACAAGTCAAGAATGATTTGAAGATCTCAAGATAAAAGACTAACTCGAAAGACAATGACAAAGGCTCAAAGATCATAGCATGAAGGAACAAAACTACTGTTACACGTTCAAGACTCATATATGACGAATTTCATAAATCTCCACTGGACTCCAAATATCGAAGAGGAATGACCTCACATTGGGGGAGATTGTTAGCCTCAAAATATTGAGTCAAACAAGAACGTTCGGTCATAGGTTTATATTGTAATATTTATTAGAACGTTGTAATAGATAGTTAAATAGTCGTGGTTTACGGGCTTGGATTTAAACTAACTAAAGTCCAAAAGACAAGCCCGGCCCAATATATAGCCCATTAGAGCCCGCATGTGGGTGGACTATATATACTACCCTCCTAGCATGTTAGGAGGGTGGATGGTCATTAGTACTCTCATAATTCTAATCTAATATTCACCAAGTTAATCATCTCTCTCTCTCTCCACTTTCTCTCTCTAGAGTTCATATCTTTTCCATCTCATTTCTTAATCTATCATCATATTATTAGGGACAACAATTAGTCCCTTAGATTCCAACAAAAAACAAGTTTCTAAAATAACCGGACTCAACCAGTCAAATCCTTGAAAGCCCTGTAAGTATAAGGCTCATTATATTTATAACCTATAACTACTTTATAATTTATTTAAGATCTTCCTTAAAAAACAAAATTTTCATATATTTTTATTTATTAAATAAAGTTATTGATGTTGTGCTTGCGTTGTTTTATTTTCTATTCGAGTATTTATAACCGTGAGCAAATCTCCAAAAGATGCACCTTCGTCTTATTTTACCGGTTAAACACACTTTCTGTTCTAATCGTTTGAGTCAAACATAAAAACCTAAGCAATCTTGGAGGACTACTTCTACCAGAATAGTTGTTATGCTTATGTTGTTTTATTTTCTCATATCTTGCTTTTGTATTCATATTTTCAAATATGAATATCTTGTTGTATGTGCTCTCATATTTATTCTACTATGATTGTTTTGTGTGTTATTTCTTGTTTTGCTAATTCTTTTATCACACATATTGTTGATAGTTGATATTGGTTAAATCTTGAATTTTCTTGGTTGATTCCAAATTTTTATGATTTTAACCCTTTGACATTATATCTTCAAATTGTTGGGTGTTCTTTTCTACCTTTATTCCAACAAATATGAATTGAGCTTGTCAAATTACTCTCCTTGGACATACTTAGCAAAATACTCACTTTATATTTTAGGACTTCTTTTCTTTCTTCATCTCAAGTTATTTAGTGGGTAGTGACTATTGCATTTACATTGGTGTTTCTTTTCTATCTACTAACCTTGTATGCAACTTGTCACCATAGCTCGATCACTTGGTGTCCCAAGCTAGGGTAGTAAGCACCAATTAGGAGCTACTAGCAAAGTCGATTCTCCTCTTCTTCAAAATACTTGTGCTACCTTTTTGCTTTGACAAAAGGGGTAGAAATGATAGTGATAAACTTGTTAATAATTCGAAAAGTTTTGTTTTCTACATAAATGAGTTTATGGTTTGTTGTAATAAAAAAGGGGGAGATTGTTAATGAAACCAATGCCTAAAACATTATTTGTAATAACTAATCTTTCTTAGTTTTGATCACGATAAAGTATAAAAACACTTATCGTCAAAGATAGTCAAAAGACGAATTATTCAACAAACACTGTCATCAAGGTAATAATCATTTAAGTCTTACACAAACATATCTTATACATGTTTAGTGATCATAGAAAGTTGGTAACATGGGAACCACCTCTTGAATCGAGAAGTTGAGGAAGATCGTCTTTATTTTGAGTGGGGGTTACTCTTGGTGAGTTTGGAGGTAGTGGTGTGTTGTTCCCAGAAATCAAGTTAGGTGGTGGTGGTAGGGTGTTGCTTGTTTCAGGCATGGTGGATCTTGATTATAAAACTTAGAACGATGTTTATGAAGGTTTTAATATCAAACAGCGCTCTAATACCAATTGAAAGTCCCTAAAACTAGCTTGAAACGATTATGAAGGATAATTAACACAAGTAAATACTTTTTAAACGTAGTACTTTATTATTGTATAACAAGTATTACACGTGTTATGGATAACACAGTTTGAGGAAAATGTGTTGTGTACACTTTGGGCAAAATAAAGCTAACTCAAGAACACAGGCACAACTATTCTTTCTCTGTGTTGTAAAGAGTTAATGTGTGTAATCTAACAAAGTGAATTAACTCTAGCCTACATATCCTATTTATAGTGGTACGAGGTTGACTACTAGTACTGGTTGATGGTGACTATACAAAACAAACAATGTTAGACATCTGTCAAAAGATTCTCTTCTATTCTTGGTAGTCTGTCACAACGCTTTAGGGAAACAGAGCTGACATAGTTTCCCTTTTCTTCATGCCTTGTACTTTAGGCTGCATAACTTCTCGCCTAAACACTTAGGTATGTCCAAAGTGTACTAAGTGTTAAAAGGGTATTGCCACCCCTGTTAACACTCAACCACTCAGAGTCCCTGATACATCTTGGTTGTTATCCAACACAACCAATGAGTATGTCTTCAAGTAATCTTCTACTTCCTTGACAATGTCTCTGACATGGACTCCTCTGTGGTTGCTCACAGAGACTTAGAACTCTGTGAGTCTTGGGTTACTTGCCTGTCTCCTAGGCACATGCAAGTTAATATCAAACAACTAAATTTAAGTTTAAATCTATGACTAAGGGAATTCTAACAGACTTAGATTCCCAACACTTAGATCTAGTCATGTTCATCATTTTGTTTATTTGAGTCTTATGCAGATTCAAGGTATTTGTGTATTCTTGGATTAGTCTTGTGTAAATCTAATGTATATGTGTATACTTGGACCAGTCTTGTATTGATCCAAGTTATATGTGTATACTTGGATGTGTCTTGTGTTGTAATGAGTCTTGTGTGTTAGTTCTCACTAAACTACAAAGTGATGTGATTGTGTGTATGGGTCTTGTGAGTTCTCATTCAACTTGAAAGTGAAGAGTTGTGAAGATTGGTTCTAGCTTTGGATTAAGACTCGACATCTAGCCTTGTGTCGGAAAAGAAGATGGGCAACGAAGATTGGTTCTAGTTTTGGATTAGGACTCGACATCTAGCCTTGTGTCGGAAAAGAATATGGGCGACGTAGATTGGTCCTAGCTAAGATTAGGTCTCAACATACAGCTTAGTGTCGAAAAACATTGTAAGCGACATTGTAAGGTTTTCTCCGCCAAGAAGGGAGCTTGTGGATATAGTGGAAATCTATAGTAAGGTGTACTTGAGGAGTGGAGTAGGAACGGAGCAAGAGCTTCGTTGCCGAACCACTATAAATATTGGTGTCTTACCTTAGGTTGTTTCTTTCCTTACTATTTACTTATTCATATTTACATTCATGCATTGTATTTCCATAATCACTAGACATAGCAAATGGTTTGGAAATTGACTTAACAACTATGAAACTAGTTTTCAAGTAAAAGGTAATTTTGGGACCAACATAATTTTAATTAGGACCATAATCATAGAAACTATTCAACCCCCCTTCTAGTTTCTACAAGATTTATCATGTATCAAGAGTAAATGCAGTAGAACTGTTGGGTCTAAAAATGAGCCAAGACACTTTGACGATGACAAGAGTTAATTGGACGCTGATAGGAAGAAACCAAGTGCTGACATATCAAGCATTGACAAGAGATATCCATGCGCTGATAAGAAGAAGTCCAAGCACTGATAGGAAAACTTAGTCAACATGTTTGTTATTTGAAGAAAAGATATACTCAATATTGTATTTTTTATATTTATCTTTTCCTAGAATATTTGATAGGTTATTCATTGTACACGACTCATTGTGTTATAAAAGGAGGTCGTAGGGTTTATAGTTCATGGGCATTATTTAGTATTAAACTTTCATTGTACTCAAGTTTGATTATTAATCAAAAGTGAAAGTTCGGTTTATTTGTTTTACCTGTTCTTTAATTTAAGTGTGAATTCCGCATAACACTTGGATTGTTCATATAACAACAAAGTTTCTCTAAGTGTTAAACTTGATTCAATCTCGTTAACACAAAGCTAATCGATCTAAGTTTAGGATCAACAAGTGGTATCAGAGCTTGTTGAGGAACTTTGATCTAGAAGAACAGTAAACCCTAAAAAAACCAAAACCCTAAAACCAGAAAAAGATGTTTGCTACAGAATCTTCTTCCTCATCAACCCACAACCTAAAAATCCCCATGCTCGACCCAGACAACTTTGAACAATAGAAGTTCAATTTTGAACAATACCTTCAAATTCATGATCATACTCTCTGGGAGATTATTGAATATGGAAACGAATTCGATAAAGCAGCTAAGATTGCTGCTGCTATTCAAGCAATGTTTGTCACTGGTTTTACTGCTAAAGATCATAAAGAAAGACCCGAGGATGGAAGAGTTGTCTCAACTACTGATATAGCCAAAAGAATAAATGACATGGAGACCTTAAACATTCTCAAACTCTATGTGGGTCCAAAAAATCAGCATAAGTATAGAAGCTTTGATTCTGCCAAAAAACTTTGGGCAGCTCTTCAAGTCAACTATGGTGGTAATGATGATACTGCCTTAGAAAAGAAGAAGCAACTTTTGCATGAGTATGCTGTGTTTAAGGCTCTTCCCAATGAGAAGCTAAGTGAGGTAAGAAGCAGACTTCTAGACATCACTATCAAGTTGACCTTTATGGGAACAGAGTATAATGATACTGATATCATTACTACTTTCCTTAAAAGTCTTGGTGATGCATGGAAAATTAAAGCTAGGTCTATCATTGCTACCAATGCCCATAAGAGTTCTACTTTTGATGATGTCTACAATAAGCTAAAGATTGTAGAGAATGAAATCTTATTGGATCATGGAAGCAAATCTACATCTGGAAACATAGCTTTCATCTCACATAGTGAAGCTCAAGTTGATAAGAGAGAATCATATGTGCATCCTGTTACTGGATCACCTTATGTCAGCGGTGGATCAACCTTTGTCAGCGTCTCACATTCAAACGCTAACACATACAATGTTGACTCACCAAGGCTTAAACCTACTGGTATTGACCTGGATACAGTATGCGCATACATTGCCCAGTATTATTGGAAATTCACTTTATGTGACGACATTTAAGAATTCCCATTAGTTATCATAGTCACACACGCTTAGACTAGACTAGGTTTAATACATAGTTTAAGGGTCGTGTGTGACTATATATACCCCTCCTAGGCTTCCAAGGAGGGGTGTTGCTGGTGTCTCATTTGTGTTTTCATTTTGTAAATACACTTTTCTTAATCTTTCACACACAACCTCTCTTCTCTCTCTCTCAACAATGGCTACCATCATCCACCACCCACCTAGACCACCGGATTAGCTAAAAGCAAATCCACAATTAGCATCAGAGCCTCGGTTCCATCCTTGGATCGTGTTTCTTGTTTTCGATTTAGGTGGTCTAAATTTTTTTTTTGGGTCCGAATCTATCATTTTTTGTCATTGGTTGTGTTTATGTTCAATATTCATAACTTTTTTTTGTCCAGTCTGGTAACTTGTTAAAGTTTTTATCAGTTGTCGTCATGTTTTCATGTGGTGTCATTAGTCACGGGTCTCATGAGTCTCGTTTATTATTGGTTTCATCAGTCCATGTCCAGCTTGCAAACTTATCATAGTATGTATACTGTTACTTTATTATTTTTATGAAGATGAAGGTGAAAACCCAGATTTGCCAGAAAAATTAGACCCATAAACAAGTTCCTGAAAATATGGAAAAAGGACATTACTTTTCGATAAGATTTCAGATCTACAGTCAGATCGGAATATTGCGATCGCAAAAACCATTGGTTTCTACATTGCGATCGAATATTCCGATGGAACATATTTCGATGGAACGCATTCCGATTGAACGCATTCCGACGGGGTGTAGAAGAGAAGACATTACGATGGACAGAAATTAAGAAAACATTGCGATGCATGACTTTGACTTTGCGATGACTGTTCTATATCATTCCGATGGGTTTTAACTTTTTTTCATTGCGATGGTTTTTTTTAGAAAAACATTGCGATGGAAAAACAGTCTATACATTGCGACTGTTATTTTTATCAAATTGACACTTGACCAGATCCACCACTTTAACATTTTAACACATCCAACCCTATAACTCCACAACTCCAAATCTAACCTAATTCCATCGTCACTTAATCCCCATCTAAGACTCGAACTAAAACAGAAAAGTAAATGATCTCAGATTCATCTTTTCGTGTAAACATGCATGTTGAGATCTTTTAAGATCTATTCACGAAAATCAAACATCATCACAGATCCATGTCTGGCTTTTAACCAATGTTAATATACAAAATTAAAACAAGATTAATAACAAACTTGTTATTATCCTTATTTTGTTTCGCTTCTTTAATTAAAAAGCAACATGCACTCTAAAATAAACCTACCCGAGACCAAGTACAATGATCTTGGAGCCAATTATCTTCTGTGGTCCTTCAATTTGTGGCTTTGATATGGCTTCGAATGACTTAAGGATGGTTTGTATGAAGGGTTGTTTATATTGATGATATGATCAGAAGATTATGTTGTGGTTGAGGACTTGTGTTTGCAAGTCTACTGGTTGTGATGTTGATGGGAGAAAGATGGGGCGGAGAGAACAAGGTGGAATTAGGGGGCGGATTTCACTATGTGTGGGAAGATTAGGTTAACTACCTATTTTTTAGGTTTAATAACCAAACAAATGGATCGGGTTGTTGTGTAATGGACAAAATGTCAATGGGCTGCTATTTCATTTGGACAAAAGATGTGATGGGCCGAGATATATATTTTTTGGCTAAAAATTTGTTACATCAAATTCTTGTTTTATCATTTTATTTTCTTTGAAAATATTTTGATTAACGGTATTGAAAGTGACTAAAAGACGAGATAAAATGTGACGAGACAAGATGACGAGACAAATATGACAAAATTATTTGACGAGACCAAGAGAAAATTTGGCGATTTTTTTAGTGGCTACGGATTCGTTTGATCGGGTATAAATTATGGGAAGTTGAAGACGGATTTTTCGAAGGCGTGTATTTATTTTATCTTCAAAGATAACTTGCTCGTGCTTAATCTTAGAATGACGACTTGGTTATCTAGTTTCCGGGTTCGGGGTGGTTGGTTGATGACTCGGATAACTATCACTTAAAGGGGTTACATTGTTGTACTCAGTGTCACGCGCTTAGTCGACGTGGATAATTTCAAGAGGTGTTGTGCTTATAGACTTCTTCAGTGATGCATTGAGTACTTAGAGATTTCTCCACCGTTCTTCATTCAACAATAGTGCAAGCTTAAGTCACAAGATCGAAGGATTTTTATTCAGCTTCATGTTTGATATATCTGGTTCATTCTATCAGTGGTCACTTCAAATTGCTTACAAGTGGGTTGGTAAAGATGGCCATGGAGAGTTTATGAGTAGAGATTTTCGATCAACAGCTGATTCTCACCGAATATATTTAAGCTTATTTATTATTCTCTCGAGATTTTCAGGTTCATGTGCTTACGATTTATTGATGGTTCCAAGTTTTGAAACCATCAAGGGGGGAAGAAGAAGACACATTGAACGCACAACGAGTACACGTGATGAACTTCATACCTTCTTTTGATTTGAAGACATTCCGGGATGACATTTGTCATAGCCGTAGAGAAAATCAGTGTTTTAACTCGTGGCGTTATCAATCTCTAAACGGTATACTACTGATTCGATGTTTAATTGTTTGGTTGTTGCAATTATTCATCATCATTATCCTATATGCATTCCCGACACTTAATTGACTCTGGTGCATCTCCGGAAGAAGATATGTGCATTTCCGGGACTTAATTGACTCTGGTGTTACGATGTCAACTTCATGAATGGGATAAAGTGTCTACTTCAGTATTTGAGCTTCATACTTGGGATTGATTTATTTTCTTCAACTATGTGGGGGAAGAAATGTCTTGATTCTTTCTAGTATGCATAACTTGATTTCTCAGGGGGAAGAAAAATTCAGAAGAATTATTCAAGCGTGAGAAGAGAAGTTGTTGATCTACTTGGTGTGCCACAAACTTTCAATCCCTCTTAGCAACGTTATCATGTTATATGATGGGATTTGCTTGTTAGATTCCGTTGTGCGCTTAATCATTCTAAGCTTTATTGAAAGCTTTGAAGTTGCTTACGAGGATTGTCGGTTTAGGGGGAAGCTATTCAAAAGCTTCTACATCAAGTTTATGTGGCATGAATTAGGGGGAAGTTAATTCAGAAGCTTCTCCTTAACCAGAAGTGTATGGGTTACTTAGCTCGTGCCATTACAGTATTTCTTCTACAATTTACTTTAAAGATGAGTCGTTTTGAAGTCAAAAGCCTCAGAAGACATCAACAGCATTGGACGCTTCATGAAAGCTCTTGTTCTTAATCATTATGTACTTGTTAGGAAAAATATTGTAAGGAATTCTACACGTCGTCCCATGGGGGAAGATTGTTGGAAATTCACTTTATGTGACGACATTTAAGAATTCCCATTAGTTATCATAGTCACACACGCTTAGACTAGACTAGGTTCAATGTATAGTTTAAGGGTCGTGTGTGACTATATATACCCCTCCTAGGCTTCCAAGGAGGGGTGTTGCTGGTGTCTCATTTGTGTTTTCATTTTGTAAATACACTTTTCTTAATCTTTCACACACAACCTCTCTTCTCTCTCTCTCAACAATGGCTACCATCATCCACCACCCACCTAGACCACCAGATTAGCTAAAAGCAAATCCACAACATATGAGGATCTTGAGCAAATCAGTGATGAGAATTTGGAAGAGATGGATATTAAATGGAACATGGCATTTGAAAGCATAAAGGCCAACAGATGGAATAGGAGATTTAGAAAGAAGATGACCTTCAATGCTAAAGACACTGCTGGGTTTGATAAATCCAAGGTTGAGTGTTACAACTGTCATAGGATGGGTCACTTTATGAGGGAATGTAGATCGCCAAGAAGATCTGATGTTGGAAAGCCTTCAAGCCAAGTTGTCAAGGTTAAAGAGACAAAGGCTATGGTTGCCATGCAAGACATTGATGGTGTTGGATGGGACTGGAGATTTTTGGCAAAGGATGTGGAAGAGCATAAGGCTTTGATTGCAGAGAAGGAAGAAGAAGAGCATGTTCATTTTGCTCTTATGGCACATTCCTCATCTTCATCAGATAATGAGGTATATGATGATGCTTACTGTAGTAAAGGCTGTCGTTTAAACACTGAAAAACTTAACAAAGAAATTCTAAAGTTAAAATCAGATATTTTTGATGAAAAATGCAAGCTAACTAATTATCAAATGGCACTTGTTCAAACTGAAAAGACCGTTGAGGAATATAAGAAAATGGAATTTGACCTAAAAGATAAAATTAATGTTTTGTCTCATGATCTTAAAGTTAGTGTTGAACTTAGGGACAATCTGATGAGATCCAGAGAAGAAGTACAACTTAAGTTAGATGAGGCCATTAAGGATAAAGAGAATGTAGTGCTTAAAATTAAAATTTTTGATAAAGCTAGCCAAACCCTAGAAAAATGTGTTAGTGAACAAAGAAACCCTAGGGATATGTCTGGGATTGGATTGAATGAATATGTTGTTGTTCCTCCACCTGTTGGGAACTTTTATGGTGTTTAGAGAAAGGATCTCTCTTGGACTGGTATTCCAGAACTCCAAGAAGAGGAATTTATTCCTCCACCTAGGGTGCTCACCCGAGTTGAGGAATATCAACAAAAGGTGACTGACCTTGAAAAATGGAAAGCAGACAACCCTTTTCTCTTTGTTAAAGGTAAAATGCTTAATTGAGTCTACACCCATAACTGTGACCAATCCTAGCACTGGAAAACATGTTTACTTTGGCTCATTTGTTAATAGAAAACCTAGTGTTAAGTATGCTGAAATGTATAGAAAACCTAGGTCACCACAAAGCCAAGCTAGTGTTAATGGGACAGGGTTCTTTCAATCTAGACCTAAAGTTATGTCTAGAAAAGCTTATTATACATGTGGATGTTTTTCTCATTTGGCCAATAAGTGTGTCAGTGCCTCAAAAGTCAACGCTGATGACAGGTCAACTATGGTCAAACCCAGACCTTATGTCCAACCAAGTCCACAAGTTACTAGACCAGCTCCCTTCTTTACTAAAGGGAAAAATACTCATGGAAAAAGACCCTTTCAAAAGACCAATACATGGTCTAACAGACAATGGGTTCCTGTAGCAAACCCTAATTTCAGCGCTGACAAGAACAAATACAGCGCTGACAAGAACAAATTTTTAACGCTGACAAGAATAATTCCAACGCTGACAACTGTAGGTATGCTGGTGTTGGTTCTTATGTTAGACCAAGTAATAATAAGTACTTACAGCCTAAGGGAAAGGGGTATAAAGCTTCATCTAGTTTGACTTGGAGACCTAAACAAGATCAAAACCCTAATTCTGATGGGATTTCCATGACCTGTAACAGATTTCACTATATTTCAAAGGTCATGACTAAACCAATTGAGGTAAACTGGGTGTTCAGGCCACAAAGGGATGAACAAGGGGTTGTTATAAGGACTAAGTTTGTTCTTGTTGAACAACTAAATGAATCCAAGTCTGCTCAGGCTTTGGTTCCCAAAGAAAACTAACTCGTTTTCTTTATGTTCAGGGCATTCAAAAACAGGTCAATGATTATGGATATTGGGACAGTGGATGCTCTAGGCACATGACGGGGAAGGAAGATTACTTGACTAACTTTACCCCCATTAATGATGGTGACAAAGTGTACTTTGGAGGAGGATATGGTACTATTTAAGGAAAAGCACTCTTATCACCAATAATTTACGTTTTGAAAACGTATTTCTGGTAAAAGAACTTGATTATAATTTGTTTAGTGTGTCACAAGTTTGTGACAACAAGAATAAGGTTCTTTTCACTGATACTGAATGCTTGGTGTTGAGCAAAGACTTTAAAACGCCTGATGAGAAGTTTATTGACTATAGAACACCTAGGCATAAGGACATTTATAATGTTAATCTTAATGGAATTAGGATGAACAACAATTTGTCATGTCTGTATGCTAAAGCTTCAGTAGATGAAAGTAATCTATGGCACAGAAGGTTAGGGTATATAAACTTTAAGAATATCAATAGACTTGTGAGACATGGTGTAGTTGATGGTTTACCTTCAAAGGCTTTCCACAATGATCATTCTTGTGTTGCATGCCTTAAAGGCAAACAACACAAAGTCTCATTTAAGTCTAAACTGTATTCTAGTTCTAAACCACTTCACTTACTACATATGGACTCATTTGGCCCAACTAATATAGAAAGTTTGAATGGTAATATTGTTTTGTTATAACTGATGATTTTTCTAGATTTACGTGGACTTTCTTTTTTGCCTTAAAAAGCAAAACTGCCACAATTTTGATTAACTTTATTACTTGAGAAAAAGACAAGGAATAAGGTTAAAATACTTAGAAGTTGTGGAAACCTTGGTTTCCGGATCTTTTAAGCTACTAGGAATGTATCATGTTCATATGATTAGACAATCAAAGCAGAATTAGAACATGACACATTAACAAGGTGTTTAGGCACGAATAACATGAATTAAAACAAAAGGGATTGCTCATTATATTAATAACGAACAACCACTAGGTGTGTGTACATTGAATCCCACACCTAGTCGACACACAATTTAGGTTTACATTGTATATGAAAGTTATGAATAAACCTAATACCCTTGGTTCCTTTTGTTGGAGTATGCTCGTGTCATAACAACTAATTATACGGCTAGACACATATGGGCCTATGGGGTCACACACATATACACTGAGGTACCATTTCAATATATCGTGTTTATCGTATTTACGGTATATAAACAACCTTCGTAACTCGAGATCATTATTGGGCTTCTAACAACTAGTAGAGTACTTAGTTATTAGACTTGTAAAAGTGTATGGCAAGGTCCATACAAAGCCCATTGAGTCCGGCCCATTAAGATAAAAAAAGGGAGTTACATTTGTGATAAATATTAGTTATTAGGAAATAACTCTAATTTATTACATTAAACATATTACCAAAACTCCTTCCTCTTTCCTCTAATGGTGATTTGCACGGTTTTGAGAAAAAAAAACGAGGGTTTATGCTTTGTAATGATCTCCATCTTTGAATCTTGTTTATTCAAAGGGTGTTACTAGGTTACGGGGTTTAAGACTAGCATCTATTGGTATACAAGGATGTGTGGTGTGGATACATCATAGAGGTGATCTCCTTTGATCACTTGGTTTCATTTAGTTTCTTGGTTAGATCATGTGGTGATTTTCTCCAATCATTTGTTGCCGTTCGATCCTATCGAATCATGTTACAAAGGTATACTTTTATTGTTTATTCTTATTGATTAATCATATGACTCTATGGATCCGTTAATAGGTGACCTTTCCGCTGCGTTTATTATTTATTCATATCATGTTTATATGGATAATTACCTATAGTGGTATCACGAGCCATCATATGATGTCATATGATTATCGGGTATGCGTAAATGTGGCCAAATCGCGTGTTTTTGGAGGATTAATAAAGAAAAAATTAAAACAACCCCAAGGGATTAATTTTCGTGCTAAAACAGGCCATAATATGGTATTATGATCTGTATTTTTTTTATTCCATGGCCACGGGTTACGCATATCTTAATTGGTTTTGTTGCCGGTACGTGTAAAATGACCTAAAAATGCGTGTTTTGGCACGATTAGTGAATCGGTTTTAGAACAGCCCTATTGACATGATTACTGTAATTATATGATAATTATAAGGTGTTTAAAATGTGGTTTTAATATCCTTATGTCATTGGTTACACGTACCAAACGGGGGTTTAATTAATTGTTGATTATTTCTTCGATTTCGTTGGCTAACAAGTGTTTCTTGTTGTTTAATTTTGTTTCCATGGCAAATACATGCATGTTTGGCCATGGACTTAGCCAACACCTTGTTATATTCATAATCTTATGGTATTATTATGATTAGTATGCAAAGCCGATGAAAACCTAGACCAAATGTGACATGTTGTGTATTGATTTGCATTTAATTTCAGTTTTGGGGTTTGCCATTGTTTCGGCTTAATTAATATGTTTTAATGTTGTTTATAGCCATTGTTTGGGTACTTTACAGTAGTTTAATGATAGGTTAAATGTGTTTAGTCATAAATAAATTGTAACCGATGCTTGGATGGGAATGGCTAAAGAATTAAAGACATATTATGAAATTCGGAGCTGCTGAGTGACCTGCACTAAAACGCGATTTCCCGGAGTTCTATAAGGAGATAGAAGCCCAAATTTGGTGTGCTAATTCACAACTCACGGGCCTTCAAAAGTCTCAACTGGAGCTCAGGCTAGGGAGGACTCCTTCTATGGGTTTTGGGCCCTAGAAGTCGACTGAAATTTTATGGCAGATTTGGGCTTCATGTTCACTTTGGGTTCTACTTGCTCTAGATGGTCTTGGAGCAAGTGGGAGCCCACTTTTTGGTTGTGTTGACTTACCCTTAGTTTACTTCTTGGTCCTCGTGATGGCTCACGAGATCAAGCATAGGTTTTTCATCGGTTTGAGGCTTTGCATACTTGTGGTTGTGTGGTTGCTTATTTGCTTGATATCTTGCTATTA
Source organism: Glebionis coronaria (assembly GCA_025667525.1). Taxonomy (NCBI): domain Eukaryota; kingdom Viridiplantae; phylum Streptophyta; class Magnoliopsida; order Asterales; family Asteraceae; genus Glebionis; species Glebionis coronaria. Next base: position 405,976,356 of record CM046880.1, read on the forward strand.
CTTGCAAATGTTTTTATAAAAACTTAAAAACCAATCACAAACCAATTATAAAACTAAAATTTTGATTTAGTTTAAATTTTAAATATGATTTAAAAACTAAAATCTTGTTTTCATAATAACTCGTAATGTGTTATGAATGTTATTTTTTTTATGTATTGTCTAATCTAATATTAATTCCACTTAGGTTTTATATTAGTCTTTATCTTGGACAACTTGACGCACATAAATTAAAACAAGATTAGATTTAAGTTAAGAAATGTTTTTAACTTGTGCTACGATGGATGAATGCATGCTTTCTCGTACACACTTTTGATTTGAAAATCAAACTTTTATACCCGTCTCAAATTTAAGTCATGGCGTCCAATCGTTTGAGATCACTTGCAATTACTTTTTGCATCTTGTGAGACGGATGTGAATTGTAACCCAAGGTGATTATTATCTATGCGTGAGACCTAGACTTATTCTCGCATGTTCTCAAATTGGATGACTTAATCGGTACAATGGTGAGACCTTGACCGAGGCAAGGATGGGACTAAACATGCCAGTTTGACATTTAGTGAAATGTTTGCTTGTGTCATGAGTCCCATAAGGATCTAAGATTTGCACAAGATTTGCAATTGATGAACGTCATCTACCTGTTGAATCTATCATTGCTAGCAGATCAACTGATGTGGTGGTGGAACCTCAATGAGGATCTTAGCCTTTTCGTAAAATTAATTGTTTTTATAAACTTGGGTAGTTAATTTTAAAAGGATAATTATCGAAAACACTAAATATGAACTTTGTATTTCTATTAATGATTTTGTGCAACACAAACCGTAAACAAAGTTTGTTTCCTTTTGTGTTAGAGGAAAACAAACTAAGTCTTCTTTCCTTGTAACAATAAGACTCGTTCCCATCCTTTCTCCTTGTATGAGAAAGCTATAATAGGAACACTTGAATCTTCTCAATCCTAATCAATCTTAATACACACCTACTCAAGAAATCGCATTGTCTTGTAAGTCAAAACGATTAAGTACGGTTGCATATCTTAAAGTGTTAAGATAATGTATGAGTCTTGATTAGAAATTGAAGTCTCATTAAACCGTGAGAGGAAAGGAAATTACTAGCATGTTTTTATAGTATATTTTCCTTACACAAACCAGTTCCCTAAGATTCTACACACCTTTGAGGTAAAGTAGAAAGAGGAATTGCATGCAAAACTTTCAAGTTAATGGCATCGATGGAAATCTCATCAGAAATATAGTAGAACTTGATACTTTTTCTTTGAATATCTATGTACATGTTTACTGGTCTACGAGACTCACATTTGATAATGTGTAGACATTCAAGGAACTAGAAAGTATACAAATTGCTACTTGCTTTTTCACTAGTATAGATACATTAAAAATGTTGTCTTAACTAATGGGAGCAATGTAGTTTTCAATCATAGGACACACTTGTAATGTTGTCTTATTCAGTGGGAGCTATGAGCTTATCACATTGTAAGTGACCCACTTAATTTCTTGATTGTCTTGAAATGATATCATAGTTTTCTAAGCCTTATTGCATATTATTTTAAAAGATAACTAGTCGCTTTTCTGATGTCACTTCCCGAAATGTTATCTAAAAATAGTTATGCATGATTGCTTATTAAACGATGAAGTTCTACATAACCCTTCTATACAAGCTTGATTTGAGTATGACTTAAATCTTATTATATCTGTCATATTTTAATATTATTCATATATGATGTTGTGCCATGCTCAAGTGGGAGAAATATTAGAGTGTGCAAGGTACAACACAATATGGCTTATAATATTCTATTAGGACTTATACATATTGATGTATGTTGTCTAATAGAGAACTAATGTCAAGAAATAATAAAAACTACTTCATCACATTACCTAAATGTTTTATCTAATATGCATATATTTCTTCTTGTAAAGACATAAATATGAAGTATGTAAATTAACTTGAAAATACTATTGAAGCCAAAAGTAGGCATTCAATAATAATTTATTTATAATATGTTTATGTCTTCAAGTAAATACATTAACATGAACTTCCTTGAATTGTTCAAAGACTTATAAATAAAGTAAGTACTTCGCTTGTTGTGTTTTCCTGTTAGGGCATATACAATGAAGTTATTGAATTGTTCAATATCTTATAAAGTATATTTAGCGACCAACATGTTATGTTTTATTGTTAAAACATGAACATGAAGTTCTTGAACTGCTAAAATAATCATACTTTATAGCATGTAATCGGCTTGAATATATTGTTTATGCAATTTGGTTTGACCAAATTATAAAATATGTGAGCTAAAGAGTATTAGGTTATCTAAAGAATTATGATAATGTCTCATAATTGCAACACTATGTTTCATGTGTAAAATCAAATATTATTGTTATTATTTGATACTTGATAACACTAAATACTCTCTCTCTTATCTTATTAAGGTTAAAAAAAAATTTGAATATGCCCGTGCTTATTCAATATGGTTCCAAACAAGAAGGTCACTAAGAAACCATCAATTTATGGAATGGGATGACTCCCAGTAAGTCTTAGTTGAAGTCTTGAATTTGTTTAAATCATGTTAGACGTGTTATTAACAAAACTTGAATCAAGAAATTTCAGTGTATTTTATACATCCCAAACGAGAACAATTCATTGTTGCTCGACATGCTGTGTACTTGGAGAAAGTCTCCTCTTACAAGAAGCAAGTGGGAGCCTTTATGCATCTTTGAAGAGAGTAATGAATAAAATACAACCTTCTAAATATACTAGTGAACGGCACAATTGAGGCTAAGCAAGTAAATGCAAAAGCCACAAAGTGTTGTAACTCCCATTCGCATATCCGCAAGGATACCTCAAGCACCTGAAGATATGAATGTCATGTCTATGTTGAGGAATCTAAGTTAGAGGATCATAGTGAACCTCATAACTATCGAGACTCATTTTTAGATTTGGAATCTAATGAATGACTCAAAACTATGAATGGTTAGATGTAGTCCATAAAAGAAAATCACTTTTGGAATTTGATTAGCTTTCACTAATCAGTAAGACTGATAGGTTATAAATGGTCTTCTATGAGAAGATAGATATGGACACAATTGTACACATTTATCAACACTCTCTTTGAATAGAGTTTAAGGCATGCTCAAGCAATTGATCATGATTTAAGGCTTTCTTTTCTTTACGAGTGTTAAATTAATAAAGATATTAATTACCATACTCGATTTCATGAATATGAAATATGGTAATTGGTGTACAAACTCTAGAAATCCAAGTGTGGATTAGAGCATGCATCTAGGAGCTGGAATCTTAAGTTTTAATCAAGGATATGATCATGATTAAAACAAAGATAACTCTCGAGTACCTTTAAGCTAGTCGGAGCACTTTGTATTGTTTGTTCTTTATTCTCATATGTTGTTAACATATAGAAATATTATTCCATCTAAGCTAGATTTTAATCCTTGGCTTGGAATATATTCTATTGAGAGATATAAGAAACAAATCATATAACCTTGGAACATATGCTTAGTATGATATGTCATATGCGGTTAATAAGTCTAAATATGACACATCAATGAGAAAGTCTCAAAGTTCTATCTCACTTGATAAAATTGAATATGTACATGGGGACCCTTATTTTACCTAATGGATTCTTTACATATGATATGTTATATATTAGACTAACTTTATTACTTGCATGAATGCAAGATGAACTTATCACAAAGTGTCTAAGTGAAATTCATTAGACTACTGTAGACTTGTTCATCGTTTACGGATTTAAGGTAAGAAGATTAGTGTTGAGTTTATACACTAATGCTTACTTTGATTGAGATGGTACTTAATCCTAGTGATAGTAGGGTTTCATCTTCAATGATAATACTACTACCTAGACGTGCTTGATGAGAAGCACTGTTGCACTACTCATTAGTAAAACAAGAATACTTTATAGTTTGAGAAGCTGTTAAGAAGATTGTCTTAAATAGGTGTTCTACTTGCTTCAAACAACCTATGTATTGTACTATGGCGATGCTAGCATTACTGTATTAGCACTTGAGCGCACATATACAAAATGACAATCATCGTATTATTCAAAATCTTCACTATTTGTGAATTTCTGAAATAATTATTCTCAAAGTTCACTCATATGACAACTCAACAGGTCCTTGTGTAAATTCAATGTCTTGTAGTCAAACATGTTCATCATGCTTGGAACATTGGACTTTGACCTTAGAGTAGTCTCATGTATATCTGTTTTTTTTTAGTATTTGGATAATGGAACGTTAAGCAGTTTTACTAAATAATGAATTGATATACTTGGTAGATCGTCTTCATTTGTACTACTGTGTTCTATATTAGCATGTTTAATCCATGAATAATTTATTTATTCTAAATCGTCCATTGTCAGTTGACGATACGGGAGTATTGTTGAATTAAGACAAATGTGAGTTGGTCATATTCATTTGGAATGAATATTAATTGATGATGCCGCCAAACTCACATGTGTTCATTGGATGAACATTGGATTGACCCAACCTACGAGAATTCACTTCATGGATCGTCGTCAATAGTGAATCTCACAAGTGGTTGAATCTCTCATCCTTAGACTTGAGATGCAAGTAGGTTTTGTATGTGTGGAATGTCAATCTTTGATATGGTTCAACGTTGTCCTGAACAAGGCTGCCATAAAGACCATTTTCAAGTGCGATGTGAAACACATGAACGAGACGTGCAGTCAAAATAGGATTTGTTTCTCCACATGTATTGGAGTTAGATACTACTGGGCCCCTCGATGAATTGTACAGATGTATGTGTGGCCACACCCAAATGTAATTAAGATGATTCTTGATTAATTTGGTAATCTAGTTCAATTTCTATATCGAGAAACAGAATAGTTAGACTTAAGAATGACTTATGATCCATGTCTAAAGTTTAACAAAGTATCTGAAACAAAAGGATGACTGATATCTAAACCATTTAAATAAGATGTTTGAGAAACTATCCCCATACGTTTCTAGGGGCATTGGCGTGTTGCTAGACGCTAACCATTGCTTGTATAATTACATGATTATTATGACGTACGCAAGTGGGAGCTGTTGGAGTATGCTCGTGTCATAACAACTAATTATACGGCTAGACACATATGGGCCTATGGGGTCACACACATATACACTGAGGTACCATTTCAATATATCGTGTTTATCGTATTTACGGTATATAAACAACCTTCATAACTCGAGATCATTATTGGGCTTCTAACGACTAGTAGAGTACTTAGTTATTAGACTTGTAAAAGTGTATGGCAAGGTCCATACAAAGCCCATTGAGTCCGGCCCATTAAGATAAAAAAAGGGAGTTACATTTGTGATAAATATTAGTTATTAGGAAATAACTCAAATTTATTACATTAAACATATTACCAAAACTCCTTCCTCTTTCCTCTAATGGTGATTTGCACGGTTTTGAGAAAAAAAAACGAGGGTTTATGCTTTGTAATGATCTCCATCTTTGAATCTTGTTTATTCAAAGGGTGTTACTAGGTTACGGGGTTTAAGACTAGCATCTATTGGTATACAAGGATGTGTGGTGTGGATACATCATAGAGGTGATCTCCTTTGATCACTTGGTTTCATTTAGTTTCTTGGTTAGATCATGTGGTGATTTTCTCCAATCATTTGTTGCCGTTCGATCCTACCGAATCATGTTACAAAGGTATACTTTTATTGTTTATTCTTATTGATTAATCATATGACTCTATGGATCCGTTAATAGGTGACATTTCCGCTGCGTTTATTATTTATTCATATCATGTTTATATGGATAATCACCTATACCTTTTTATAGTGTAAGGATTAGGGTTTACAAGAGATAATAATGAACAAACATGTGAATCTTCTATTTAAATAACTATATACAGAATATATCCTGCATATATATCCAAATAGAAGCTTCTAAAGGCTTCTTGTCTATGTTTTGTCAATGCTTGAATTGCATGTGACAATGCTTGAATTGCTCTTGACAATGCTTGCTTCCATCAACGCCTAATTTGTTCTTGTCAACGCCTGGAATACTCTTGTCAACGCTTAGACAATGACCTTCATGTTTTCTTCGTGGTTGAGTTTCTGCCACATCAACTTTTTGACCCAACAATCTTCCCCTAGTTGATGATGGCAAAACTCTATGTGTATCTCTTGTAAGTTGTACATGATCTTCAAATTGCTTCCCCTCAAGTGTAGCATGTATTTCTTCCCCTTTTTGTCACATCAACAGGAAAGTAAACAATGTATGCAATCTTTGAAGATTCTCCAAATGTAGCTCTATGTAATGATCTTGAAGAACAATTAATATAATATTTTCGATGTAGAAGAAGAATAACCCAACCTTATGTTCCATGTCTTGTACTATCCACGTGATAAAGAACTTATACCTTTAGCATTATAAGCAGACCTCGATCTCTTGTCAATATTCTCATCCTTTGTGAGACACTGAGCACGATAATGTAACTCCTTCAAGTGTTATGACAAGTCTTCATCACCAACCATGTAAAGCACGAACAAGTTACCTTTAAAGTCACAAGTGCATGACTTTAAGATATGATAGAACACAAACTCGCGAAAATCTTCTTCAATCATCAAACTTACCATAAGAATTCTTCCCCTTAAGCCAACACCTCTTCATGACAAGTAAATATCTTCATATGTAAAAGTTAGAAGTCAGATAACTCTTTCACAAGGCTACCCCGATTACATAATCTAATATATTACTTCACGAATTGTTGCTAACTCGCATTAAAATCATTAATCCCTTTTAAAAATATCCGAGCCATAAATATCATCATGATATTATAAATTAAACGGAGATTCCATGTACCTTCGTGTGTAATTTCCTCCTTTTTGTGTGCTAAAAACGTACCAATTTTCTGAACAGCAGCAAACACTGTGTTGTCCAACATCCTCCTTCATCCGAGATCTTAATAAGATGTATTGTCCGATATCGGACAATACATGTCAGCGTTTGAATGCATATATCGGACAACACTGTCAATGCTAACAGCGTTGACTTATTCTGTCAGCGTCCAAACAAAGCTTGTCAGCGTTTAACTAACAAACATCAGCGGCTATCTGTAGCTATAATCCACGTGACAATGGGTCTGATCCATAACTCAAGTAAGATTTTAAGACAACATCATGTCTGTTTGTACAAGTTCAGCAGTTATGGATATCTCTACAAGATAGGACAAAAACACGCAAGCAATTGATCTCTTCAAAGCAACCAGTGTAGCCCACGTCTAGTATTAAAGTCAGTAGTATATTCCAATAAATTAGGGATACTAAAATAAAGGAATTATGATAAAATCCCTAAAAAGTAGACATCATTCTGACTTTGACCACACAATTGCTTTTCTTTCGCATCCAGAAAGTAATCCTAATATTTTAGCAAGTAAATATTGCTTACACGTTTTTGCCAAGACCTTCGCATCTCATATTCTCCTTCAATCGTGTAAACACATAACTGAATATCTCTCCACATTGCATGCTTAATCAGGAAAACTTTCATAAAGCAAGCATATATCATATACCATAATAAGAATGCGAAAATCTTCACGTCTGCTCTTGTGATTGATGATAAACAATCTTGAATCATGACAAAAAAAAACAAAGTAGTACCTACTCGTTTTTCATTATGATGATAAGGTTGCCCAGCAGTTTGATCATAATCACACAAAAACCGAATTACTCCTTAGATCGATCTAGGGTTTATGACAAAACCTTTTTCTTGCTGCCATATCCCTCAAATCTTCAATTTTTCTACTTTTAAATTGATTTAGGGTTTAAAGAAACCCTAATCATGATTTTATGTATACGAGATTAGATCAAGTAATACACTTAGAGAAACCTTTGTATATGCTTATGAATTTAAGTGTTATGCGAAATTTAACACTTAAACAAGAACACACAATGATATAAACAAACTTTCACTTTGATTATCAATATCAAACTTGCTTACAATGAAAGTAGTTTACGAATGAAAACTTATATGAAACATTAACCTAAAGGTCTTCTTTTATAGACATAAGAAGCCTTGTACAATAATCTACGTATCAGCTATTCTAGGTAAAGATAAATATAGAAAATACATTGTTGTTCCTATCTTTACTAGAAGTAATCTAGAATACAATAAACGCGTAGAGTATATCTTCCTATCAGTGCTTGTCTTCAATGTGTCAACGCTTGACTTTATCTTGTCAACGCTTGAGCTGTCAGCGCTTGTTTTGTTCTTGTCAACGCTTGTTTTACTCTTGTCAGCGCTCAAGTGATCTGGCCTTAATTTATTCCCAACAATCCTCCCCTAAACTTGATATCCACTCTTATGATCAAGTTTCTGAATAAGCATTAAGGACTAGGAGGAATCTTACAAACCTTCTCATATTGGTAATGAATAAATCTGATCAAATCTTTTGCCACGTCACTTGAATAATCTATTTCCAGCTGAGTGTCCTTCATCTTCTTCAAAATAGCTTTGGATATGAAATACTGACCATCCATAAGTAGATACTCAGCAAACTTTGTAGAACTCAAATGGTAAACACCAGCAGCTGAATATAACCTCCATTGAAGACCACTGAGGTCATCTTCAAGATCCTTCCAAATTGCAGGATCCTCATCTCTTGGTCCACACATTCTTTTGAATGTGGACCACAGTTTTATTCCATTGGCTGAAGTTGGTGCTTCAGCCTCATACTTGGTCTCCAGCAACCTCCAAAGGTCCACCAAGTCTTCTCTATCACAACTTGCAAACAAAGATATGAGAGTGGTAAAAGTGTGTACCTCTTTGCCATATCTGCCAATCTTCCAAAACCCACATTCATCTTCTTCATAGCTCACAATTAGGTTCCTGGAATCTAATGGTAACACTTGCACCATATCTGAAGCTTCTAATGGTGAGATCTTGAGACGCTTTCTTATAACAGCTTCACTTGGATATAGTGGATCCATATCTTTGGGAAACTCAACAGAAATTCCCTTCTTCACTGGCCTGGGAACAAACATAGCTTTCTTGAGTTTCATTTCTTCTGCAAGTTCTTCCTTTATTTCATCAGAAAGAAGTCTGAGAGTGTTTGCTTCTTGCACTCTCACCCAAATGGGATAAACCTTGCACTCCAAATCATCAAATGTCAATGCCTTCAACTTCTGCTAAGTCCATCCAACTCCATGACATCTGAGCAACATGAAGTATAGCTCCCTTCTATCCCTTTTCAACTCTGAGAGAATATTACTTGCCTTGTGTTTCAAAATTACCTGGCAATCCTTCTGAACTCTAAGAAGAATCTCCAAACCCCTTATTTGATCTGAAATGGTCAAGTCTGGATTCTCCATACATCTTTCTTCCCAAGCATTGTACATTTGAACCACCTCTGGCATGTCAAAGTTAACCTACAATTTCAGTTCTCTCAATTTCTCCTCAGCCAACTCATCTCCATACTCAAGTCTTTCTGGTTCTATAATCATCACACTTGAGTCTTAGCTAGCTCCATCACTTCCTTCTTCTGAAGTCACAACAAATGGTGACTCTTTCACCTCCTTCTTATCCTGTTCCATGATTTGTGCAGCTAATCTTCTATCAAACTCAACTTGAGCTGCATCCTTTGGAACAATCTCTTCTACCATTATACCCTTACCCTTATCTGATGGTGCAATGGTTGGTAAGGTAGATGGTGATACCTGTGTAGAAACCTCCTTGATGATAGATGATGACTGGGATACATCACCTTCATGTGCAGGTCTATCAACGCCCAACTTTGTCCTATCAGCGCCCAAAATATTTCTGTCAGCGTCCAAATTCTCCTTGTCAACGCCCAAATATCCTCTGTTGGGTCTACTAGATGTAGATCTTGCAGCCTGTCAGGACCGGTGAATGACTTCTGTAATCACAAGTCAAATCACAAAGAGACTCTATACACAATATGAATGTAGAATACAAATATAATCAAGGAGAACAGAATAACTATAAAGACTTGATCCTTTCTAAGGATTTCTAATATTGATAATGACTAGAATTACGTTTGGTGAAGGTGTACATAACCCTTCTGCCTAAGGTTCCTTTTATACTACAAGGAAACCCTAATATAGCATTAAAGAAAACGTGTAAAACTGATATGCATATCCTTTCCTAACATATCTCATGCATATCCTAACAGAATATTAAGTAAATAATAAAGTTTGACTTCGACTAGGACCAGGAGCAGGACTTGCTCCTACTACTACTAGGACCAGGAGGAACTACATACCTCCTAGTCTACCTATTACATTTAACTATTACAATGGTCCTAACAATCCTCCCCTAAACTTGAATTTGACCTGTTGAGTTCAAGTTTCCTGGAAAACGTGCAAATAAAGCCCGAGGATTGTATCAGCAAAAAAAATAGCAGCATCATAAAGATAAGAATCAGATTAACCGCTGCAACATGAAACACTAGAAGCTTCTCCAAAGCTTGGAACAAATCAGCATCGTGTTGAATCTTTTCAGCAACATGAGCAGATTTGATGAGCCTTTACCAAGTAGCTGCTCGCTCTTGGGCTAGCCAGTCTTTCTGGTGGAATAAGCATCACCCTGGGAGACTAGAACCCAGCCCAACTCTTAGAACATGAATCAATGGTGAGTGGGAGTACCCTGATGATTTTAGGCAAACCATCACAGCCGTCAACGGATTTGATGCGTCTTTACCAGAAGTCGTACCCCTCTGGACTCGCCAACTCTTAGCAATGAAGCATCGGTGAGTTGAACACCCTATAGCTTTAAGCAAGCTATTACAGCTATCAACGGATTTGATAAGATCTTTACCAAGAGCCGTACCCCCTTGGATTAGCCACTTTTCAGTCCAAGACTATGGCAAGTGAAAACCATCCAGTTTTGGGTAACCTGGCAACCATCAACGGATTTGAGAATCGCACCAGGAGCCGTACCCTCAAGGTGAATCAACTTTTTCTTGTCGATTAGACATGGTAAGTTGAGAACCATTTGTTGTGTGGACCACAGTCCAACACCAAGTGAAACCAAGTACCAGTACAAGCACAAATCAGTAACTAGAACCCACAATGTGAAGCAGCCAAGGGATATTATTCACAAGTATAAAAGCCAAGATGTGTTAAAAGTATAAGCAGATATTATATAAAAAGTTTTTTTTTTCTTTTTGTTTTTCGTTTGTTTTTTTTTTTATTTTAACATTAAAGAATAAAGTTCACCAATCACTTTACATATTGGTGAAAAGAATGAGAATATGAACAAATGAACAAAAATACAAAACATAAACACTTAAAACCCAATCACATCACAAACCAGAAGCAGCCTTCTTATCTGCTATCAAACGCGCCTGAATACCTTCCACCAACGCCGTGGCCATAGAGGACTCATTTCCTGATGGAGCATTGGAAATTTGCAAATGAGTAGCCAACATCGCCTCCATCGAAGAAATTGTCAAAGGATAATCCACATCAGTCAGCATAAAAACCATATGGCCAGATTCTAATTCCAACATATGCACACCATATCCGGCATATAACTTCCAGCGCTGAATCACCCATTGCATCTGATCCTTCCATATGCCCGAAATAGGAGCATGAGGAGGAGCATCCAACATCAGCTTAAGATCAGTCCAGATACGCAGACCAGGCCATGAAGACACAGCCATGGGGTCAAAAGGCATGCTAGAATCCACAAGTCCATACAACGCCATAAGATCCATACGGTCAGCCCACGATAACACACCCTGCAAACCCAAAGCCAAACGCACAGACCCATCACTTAAAGTAATTCTATGGGATACCACACCAGGAAGAGTTGTGGAACGCTCAACCGTATAACCAGTAATGTTCCCATTGCCCAAAGGTAAGTCAGAATCAATGTCAGAAGCTGCATCAATCAAATTCTCAGGATCACGCTTCTCATAAGGGACTGTCTTACCACGGCGAACACGACGAGCTTGTTTCTGGCGAAGCGAACGTCTAGGTGTGGGATCACTAGGTGTGGGTTCAACCTTTACCTTAACCTCAGCAGCAGCAGTGGGAGTAGGAGAAATAGACTCATGAGTTTGCCCACCCGTAGGATCAATAGGAGCTGCATCAGAAGTAGGAATTTGTTGAGTTCCAGTAACCGGTGGTGATGGAGATGGAAGATCAGGTGTAGCAGCAGTAGTTGTGGTGGTAGCAAAAGTAGTGGTTGGAACACGTGTGGTGGTGGTGGTAACAGGTGTGGTGGTAGAAGCATGAGTGGTGGTGGTAGCAGGACCAGCAGAAGAACCCAAAGGAGCATCCAAGGGAGAAGTAGAGGTACCAACAGAAGTAGCAACAAAACCAGATGGACTAGCAGCAGAACCAGGAGTGGGAGCAGATGAAGGACCAGTAGAAGCAGCAGGCGAAGAAGAGGTCACACCACGAGGATGGTAAATAAATCTTTCCGGAATTGGTTGACTCTGACGCTTAACCATATTTTCATAAAGTGCCTTGAGCTCATCAAAAGTCAAAGCCCGAACCCGGTCCCACTTCCAAGGAGCATTAAAATGAGCAGCAGACTGATATTTCACATAACGTTGCATCTGCTTGCGTTCCTCAGTCCGAGATAAAGGTCTGTTCTTTCTCTTTTCCCTAAGGTGTGCAGCAAGGGCCAACTGGTGCTTACGCATCAATACCATAGCTCTCAGAATACAATTGTGCTCATCAACATCGTCACCCAAAAGATTTGTAAACTGAGCATAATCCCGGTGAGAACAGTCAAGACTTGCATCCATTCACTATCACTCCAATGCATGGCATCGTGCTGAATTTGTTCACGCCTCCGCTTTCGAAGCTCTTCTTCAGCAGCCCTATCAACTTCATCAATCTCGTCTTGAATCTGACGAGCAGCCTCCTCACCTAGCCTTTCTTCTTCAAGCTGTCGACGGGTACGCTTGCGAGATGGTGATGGAGCATCAGTCATTGTGGCCTTGCCCTTCGAATCATGAGAGGGACCAGCATTGGAACCAGCAGCAGGATCAGAATCACCATCCATAGGAGTGGGAATAGCACCAGGAGAAGGAACACTGGAGGATGTCGGAGGAACCGGCAAATCATCATAAACTTTATCAGCAAAGGCAGCCTTTGCCAATAATGTCAAACCATCCTCAACATTCTCTGTACCCTCCTCATCAGAATCTGAATGGATCACATGCTTCTTGCGGCGCCGTTGCTGAGTTTCCAAAGCTTTGATGCGATCAGCCAGAGGAAGAACAAACTCCCTAGTAAGTTTCCGGTGTTGGTTCAAATCAGCTTCCAAAGAAATCATCCGCTCATGGTACCTGCGCATAAGATCAAGCAAAGACATAAGTGTAGTCGGCTCCTCCGCCTGCCCACCAAGAGAACTTGGATCAGGGAAAGCGACATTGGAGCCCGAATCAACATATGGGTCAACCTGTGGAGTACTAGCACCAAACGGTTTATCAGTCGAGTGAGGGGTAGGACTAGGAGGTGGAGTCTCCACAAATGGTGACTTTTGTGGGACTGAAGAAGGACCAGCCTTGGAAGGGGATGGTTTTTCAACCACCACCTCCTCAACCAGCTCCTCCTCAACCACATGAGTGGCACCATCAGTAGGAGCCTCCTCCTCCATGGGGTCATCATCAATCACAACAAACTCAGGAGCCTCCTCCTCCTCACCCATAGGACCCTGAGCCAGTCCCAACATGGCCTCAGTCAGGGGCCTCCATTCCACAGTAAACCCATTGACCATATTGTAATACACTTTTGCTGTAAGCTTAGACGGCACATGCTCAGTCCTATCACGAGGAATGCAAACCAGTATTTGCTGAAGAAACCTAGGGTACATAAGAAACTTCTTTCTCGAACCAGCATTAGACAGATTACTAACCATCCCCTCAAATAGATAATGAGAAAAGTTAAAAACTCTACCCTGGGCTAAGCAAATAAGACCAGTAGCCAAAGGAGTAGGGAAAGCATCCCAACTCCCAGACTTGGGACTCATACAATGGATTAGAAAGTGGACCAAAAGCTTCCATTGGGGGGAAAACCTATTTTTCTGGAAGTTAAACTTCCCCCCATGTTCGTATCCTAAAGCAGCCATCCCCTCCAATACCTCCGAATTGGGGATGGATTCAACACCACCCTCATCCTGAAGATGAAGAGAAGAGCGAATAGAAGCCTCAGTCACCACATATGCACGTCCATCTATGGTAGCACGGAGTGCACGTGGACGACCAACCACATCCATAAGTCGAGCAGACGCCCAAAATTGACGAATAACACTATCATATATGGTGGGACATACAGTAAATGCAAACCTTAGGTTGGAAGCTTCAATGAAATCCAGAATATCAGCAAAATGTTCACGATGTGGACCATCACCCAGATAAGCAACTCGGTTGTGAGAAGGTTGGTAAGCAAGAGCAGCCATGGATCTTGATGAATTAATGGAAGAAGGATTGTGATTAGGGTGAAGATAGTAGGAGCGGTTTTGTGTGTGTGTTGATTGTAATGAGTGAGTCAAGGGTGTATTTTGACCATAAATAAAGAAAATGGTAACTGTTCATTGACCCCTATTAATGGGGGGTTGCCCTTTCAAATTTAACCATAATTGCATAGTAACCACTTGCCCTTTTTAACATAATTACCAACTCCCAATTAACCATACTTAATTAAAAATGTAAATACCAGGATTGGGAGCGTTGACCAAAAGTCAAAGCACACAATGATCAGACCAGGAGCAAAATGTGATTAACAAAGGACAAAAGGAATGAACAGTGTCCCAGACCAGTACCAGGAGCCAATCACCACTTGACAAGGAAGGATTTTGAACCATCAGAAGCCAACCAAGTATGACTAGAAGCTGACCAAGGAGGACCAGAAGCCAGTCATATAAGACCATATCCACCAGAAGTGAGCAAAATCCTCCACCAGAAGTACCACACACTACCAGAACCAATAAAATATGTTGTTAAAATCTATCAATACGTTAGTCTGTCCGAAGAATATGTACACAAAGCCTCCCCTTAGGCTTAGCCTCCCCTCAATCCTAGACCTCGAGGATTGACCATCCCAATATGAACCACTAAGTGGTTAAACCGAGGACCATCAAATGCTTTAGTCAGCAAATCAGCAACATTATCATCCGTATGAACCTTAAGAACCTGAATCAGCTTCTTCTCATTGGCATCCTGTATAAAATGATGCCGTATTTCAATATGCTTCGTTCGCTGATGAAAAACATAATTCTTCACAATGAAAATAGTGCTTTGATTGTCAATAAAAATTTTGGTGTTCATAAAATTGAAACCATAATCCAACATCTGATTTTGGATCCACAAAACTTGGCCACAACAACTAGCAGCAGCAACGTATTCAGCTTCTGTTGAAGAAGTAGCTACTATTGTCTGTTTCTTACATTGCCATGAAATAAGCCGACGACCCAAGAATTGACAACCACCAGTAGTAGACTTTCTGTCATTATTAGCACCAGCATAGTCACTATCACTATAGGCTTCTAGAACAAAAGGTGATTCTCTAGGATACCATAAGCCCAGTTTAGTTTGAGCCTTGATATACTTGAAAATCTTCTTCACTACATTTAAGTTCGAAACCGTTGGAGTCACCTGGTGTCTAGAACAAGCACTTACTGCAAACATGATATCCGGATGTGATGCAGTCAAATACATGAGGGAGCCAATCATAGACCTGTACATGTGAACATTGACCGGGGGGTCTGGCTCATTCTTAAGTTTGATTTTAGCAACTTCATAAGGAGTTGCTGCTGGTCTAAGAGGATCCATGTCAAACTTCTGAAGAATCTCATGGACATATTTATCTTGACTGATGAAAATCCCATCCGATTGTTGCTTGACCTGAAGACCAAGGAAGAATGACAGTTCTCCCATCGCACTCATCTGAAATTCGCCTTTCATCAAGTGTTCAAACTCATCACACCACTCCTTCCTAGTAGAACCAAAGATAATGTCGTCCACATAAACCTGAACAAGGATAATGTCCTTGGTATTCCTCCGAAGAAATAGTGTTTTGTCAATAGTACCCCTTCTATAGCCATTCTTTAACAAGAAAGTTGAAAGACGCTCATACCAAGCTCTAGGAGCCTGATGTAACCCATAAAGAGCCTTGACCACCTTGTAAACTTTCTTGGGATGAAGTGGATCTACAAAGCCCTTAGGTTGAGTAACATACACCTCCTCGTCAATTTTGCCATAGAGAAATGCACTCTTGACATCCATCTGAAACACCGTAAAGCCCACATAAATAGCAAAAGCCAAAAACAGACGAATGGCCTCTATCCTTGCAACCGGAGCAAAAAACTTCAGTATAGTCAATGCCCTCAATTTGAGTGTGTCCTTGGGCGACAAGCCTAGCTTTATTCCTTACGATAATTCCCCGTGCATCCTTCTTGTTCTTGAGAATCCATTTGGTATTGATAGCTGTCTTTCCATCTGGTAAGTCAACCAGAACCCAAACATTCTGAAACAAGAATTGCTGCATTTCCTCCTGCATAGCCTCCACCCAACTTTGATCCTCAAGAGCATGAGAAACAGACCTAGGTTCCACCTGTGAAAGAAAACAAGCAAACAAACAGTGTTGAAAGTCCGTATGATTATTACGCTTTTGATCTTCAATATAGCTCACAAGAGCATGATGATCAGACGAGGCCTTCTGCTGCATTCTGCGTGTCTTGACAGTAGAACCAGGATCTCCAATTATTTGAGTGGTAGGATGATCTTTGTGTGATTGCAAGACTGGATTGGAAGAAACCTCCACTTCTGGTGCCAAGTTATTGAGATCACCAACAAAGTCAGCATCATATGAAGCATTGTGGAAAATCCCATCTACTGGCTGTTTATGAATATCATCCAGCTTGGTAGAAGACTTCTTTTGATGGTTCCCCAAATCAGAAGGACTGGAGAAACGAGTATTGGAAGCAGACTCACTAGCCGGAGTACCAGTAGGTGATAAGCTAGCACTAGGAGCAGAAGCTGGAGTACCAGGAGGTGATAAGCTAGCACTAGGAGCAGAAGCTGGAGTACCAGGAGCAGCTTTGTCAGTAGGCGCAACCAAGGGAAACTCAAAACCACCTTGAGCAGCTGCTTTAGTAGCTTCTTGTTGTTGTTTGAGGAGAGTGTCAAGAGCTACTTTGGAATCCGGTACATCCAATGGAGTTACATCACTAGGAGGAGTAGGAGAGACAGTGGTGGAGTAGGATGGAACCACAAAAATGTCATCCTCATCATCTGAATCAGAAAAATTAGAAGGAACACCAGTACTAGAAGTTGCAAACACTTGTGGTCCTGCATCATGGTTAGTTTTGAAACGAAAATATCCTAACGAATCACTAAGATAGTCAAGATCAAAATACCATTCATGACCCTTGCCTTGGATGTTTGACTTTTCTTCAAAATACCTGAGATTTATAGTTTCAATGATCCGCTTGGCTTGGAGATTGTAGACACGATAAGCCCGAGAATGAGCTGAATATCCCACCAAGTATCCTTCATTTGCCTTGCCATCAAACTTCCCCAAATAATCACTCGTGTTCAGAATGGTGACTGGACACCCAAACGGCTTCAAATGAGCAATATTTGGAACTTTGCCTGTTAGAAGCTCATAAGGAGTCTTCTTGTGAGGATTGGTAATAGAAACCCTATTCAAAACGTAACTTGCAGTATTAACAGCTTCTGTCCAGAACATGGTAGGAAGCTTGGAATTGGCAAGCATAGTTCTTGCTGCTTCTATTAGTGTCCTATTCTTTCGTTCTGCCACGCCATTCTGTTGAGGAGTCCTTGCTGCACTATAATCTCTTTTGATGCCCTTAGCATTACAAAGTATGATGAGGTCTTTATTTTTAAACTCGGTTCCATTGTCGCAACGAATACCTTTAACTTTCTTGGACAACTGGTTCTCTATCAGGGTAAGAAAATCTCTAAGAATTGAGTAGGTCTCACTCTTGGCAGCCATGAAGAACACCCACGTAAACCTGCTATATCCATCAGTTACCACCAGACAGAATTGCTTGTGGTCAATGCTTCTAATGGAAGTAGGACCAAATAAATCCATGTGTAGTAGCTGCAATGGTTCAGTTATAAGACTAAGAGCAGTAATGGCCTTAAAGGATGCTTTGTGCTGTTTGCCTTTGCTGCATGCAATATAATTTATATCATTTCTAAACGTCTTGGGAGGTAAACCAGAGACCAAATTCAGATTTGCAAGTTTGTGAATGGTCTTGAAGTTCACATGCCCCATCCTTCGGTGCCATTTAGTGGCTTCATCTTCTGAGGCTTTAGCAACTAGACATGCTAGTTGACCAGTAGGGTTGAGTTCATTCAACTTGATGCTATAGAGATTGTGTCTTCTAGGGATTCTGAGTAGAACTTGTGAGTCATCCGGAAGCTAAAAGTCTTTGGAAAGCACAAGTGCATCAGTATCGGTGAAGAGAACAAACTGCTTCTTGTCTCAAATCTGAGAGACCGATATCAAGTTGAAGTGCTGAAGTGCTTCCACATAGTAGACCTGCTCAAAATTTAGATTAGGAGTCTTTATCGTTCCTTTGCCAGTGATTCTGCCTTCACCCCCACCAAAATAGACCTTGCCTCCATGAAATGGTACAAAGTTAGAGAGAAGACTTTTATTGCCAGTCATGCTCCTGGAGCAACCACTATCAACAATGCCTAGACTAGGATCCTGGTATGGAGTAACCTACAACAACAAGATAATAACAATTCAAAAGTTAGTGTCTTAAGGGGACCCAAACCTTTTCAGGTTTGAGCCTGCCTTGTGGATCTTTGGAAGAGTGCCAAGAAGATTGATGAGATCCACCGTTGTTCCTTGGTTGCCTATGCATCATATGGGTATTATTATTTGACCAAGAACAACCTGCTGAGGGCTTAATAGCAGTTCCCAAATTTCCCAAACCAAAATACGTGTGGTCCAAATTATGTGGATAGATGGGATTAAAATTTTGAAAATAATTACTGGTGGTTTGGAATCTAATATTTCTCCAATAATTAGAAGCTATAGGAGAGGACACTCTAGAAGAAGTAAACGATTGAGCACTAGGATTAAGTCTTCTAGAAGCATATGGGGCAGCTCCTGGTGGACCAGGAGCAGGAAAAGCATGATTAACAGAAGCATGTGTGTCATAATAATCACAATCTTTAATTAAATGAAAGGCACTGCCACAAACAAAACATGTTTTGAAAGACCTTTTATTAGAATGAGATTGTTTCATACTGCCTACTTTATTACACACAATTCTAGGAGAAACATTCTTCCTAGGACTCAATAAACTAGGACCAGACACACTTGACATAACAGGAACTCTTTCTTCACACTTCCTAGCACCAATAGCAGCATGTTCATTCAACTTGGAACTTGTAGGTCTTGACTCTTCACTTGAACCACTAGATGCAGAGTCACCGGCTTTGTCACTGAAAGTACATGAGACAAAGTCATTAGTATTAGTAGAACTTTTTGGGGACTCAAGCATCTGTGATCCATCCAAGTCATTATGCCATGAAGTGGGCATAAAAGTTCCAGTAAGAGGAGGAGGGACAGCATGCATTTCTGCTGCTGGTTTAAACCTATTGTAACTAGGTTTTCCCTCATCCTCTTTGTCGGCATCAAAGACACTTGAAAAAGATAAATCAAATACATCTTCTGAATCAATATATTTTTCAAATCCTAAGCCTCTTTTAGTTCTACCAGACATGCTACTATCAATTAATTTTGAAAGATTTTTAGGTGCCTTTTGCCATTTTTCAAATCTTAGCATTGTAGCATCTAATTTTCCTTGCATCTCCTCTTTTTCTTTGATACTAGCATCTCTTACTGTTTCTGTATATTTAAGCATATTTGTCGTGTTTTCTAAATCGATGCTTAGTATCCTGATTTTATCCTCATACGCACGTTGAGTATCTTGTAACCACCTCTTTTGTTGTTCCAATGTGTTTAATGAAGCCTTATAGGCTTGAACCTCTAAAAAATACTTACCATTTTGATCATTTACTTCATTAAATTGGGACAACAATTCTGAGTATTTATCATGACAACCAAGAGGACAATGTTGTACCTGAGGTGAGATGCCCATAAGGGCAAACTCGTCTGCTTCTTCTGCATCTAAGAGATTCCCAGCAATCATTGCAAACACGTCAGTCGAGGACTCAGCTGATTCCAGAGTAGAAGCCTGATGATCATTCTAGTTGACCATAGAGTCAATAGATACCAGTGCCTTCTTGTCATATTTTATCTCCTGAACCTTGAAAGCGGAGTACCTGCTCTTCTCCTGATCATTCTTGCTAGGGAACTCCCTTGCAAAGTGACCTTGTTGCTGGCAGTTATAGCATCAAATCTTGCTTCTGTCGAATCTTGCTGGCTCCCGAGGGTTGTAATTAAATTTCCGTCCAGCTTTCTTCTCAAACTTGTGAACCCTAAGAGTGAGCATGGCCATCTGTCATTTAAGATCCATCTCATCCAGGTCAAGTTTATCAACCTGTTTGAAGTCATCAAAAGCAAGTTGTTGTTCAGCATTAACATCAGCCACAAAAGAATGAAGAACGGCTTCTACCATACTACCAGACTTGGCAGTAGGATCAGGAGCAGAAGTATGCTGAACAGTATGCTGAGAGGAGACAGTATTGCTTGGGCTACTTGCATATGACATGGGACTAGATGCCATAGAACTCACAAAGGCAGAATTAGCAGGAGTGGGAAAAGAGTCACTCGAAAATCCTCTCACATGAGGTTCGAAAGTTCTGAGCCTATGAAACATATCATCAAAGTTGAGATAGTCAAGCCCACCTTTGGCTTTGAGAGAGATCACCACCTGATTCCATGAGTAGGGTAAGGCTTTAAGAAACCTTGCATTAATGTCACCATCATCAGGCTTTGACCGAAGTTGATTCAACTGGCTCAATATCTTCTGGAACCTATCATACCCTTGATGTAGACCTTCAGTTTCTGAGATTTTGAATTCTGTGAATTCATCTCTCAGCATGGATCTTCGCATTTTCTTTGACTCCTCATTCCCGCCAAACCTTGCTTTTATGCCATTCCAGATCTCTCTGGCATCATCCAAATGGTAGAAGTCACCCATGTGATCTTCAGGAAGGGATTGAAGCAAAATCGTCTTTGCTTTGACCTCCTTCTGAATAGCTATGATTTCTTCATAAGACTTAGGGTCAAGAAGAGTAATATTACCATTCTTGTCTCTTCCAGTAAGCTTCCTGTTGTTCCCATTCAGAATTATCTTCCAAAGATCTTGATCAGTATTGGTGATCCACCATTCCATCTTCATTGCCCAGTTTTCATATTCACCCTTTTTTAGAAGAGGGAATTTACCATTCGTGTTTGAGACTGTAGCAAGGATCTGCTGAGGTTGCACAATTTTAGGAGAGTTGTCTTCTCCTGTTTGAGTAGAAGTTGAGGCAGACATGATAAACAAAATGTCAGTAATAAGAAAACTTGATTCTTCTTGTATAGAGACCCTTCCAGGCTCTGATACCACTTGTTGGGTCTACTAGATGTAGATCTTGCAGCCTGTCAGGACCGGTGAATGACTTCTGTAATCACAAGTCAAATCACAAAGAGACTCTATACACAATATGAATGTAGAATACAAATATAATCAAGGAGAACAGAATAATTATAAAGACTTGATCATTTCTAAGGATTTCTAATATTGATAATGACTAGAATTACGTTTGGTGAAGGTGTACATAACCCTTCTGCCTAAGGTTACTTTTATACTACAAGGAAACCCTAATACAGCATTAAAGAAAACGTGTAAAACTGATATGCATATCCTTTCCTAACATATCTCATGCATATCCTAACAGAATATTAAGTAAATAATAAAGTTTGACTTCGACTAGGACCAGGAGCAGGACTTGCTCCTACTACTACTAGGACCCGGAGGAACTACATACTTCCTAGTCTACCTATTACATTTAACTATTACAATGGTTCTAACATCCTCCCTCAGCGCCTTTTGTAACCTCTCTCAACATAGCTGTAAATGATAAATTTAAGTTGGTAGGAGAGACTAAGGACGTATCAAAACCTGTTTGTTTCTTTAAAGTTGTAAGGGCCTCAGCAACATCCATTGATTGACCATCATGACTGCCCTTATCACTTAGATTTATTGGATCTTCCTCCCCTTTGGAAGATTCCTGCATACCCCTCCTAGCACGATCACTTTCCAAAACAACAATCCTCTCCCTCAATTGCTTGAGTTCAAGGCCTTGTGAGCTGACAACTTGTACCAAGTCTGCATTTTGCTTTTGCAAGCTCATGCAGACTGCCGTCAATTCCATAAGAGTCATTGGTTCTAGTCTGCCCTCTTCTGAAATGGGGATTTGACCTCCCAAGTCAGATTCATTGGGCAAGGATGAGGACTTAATGATGGTGGGACTGCCTTGGCCAGCTTCTAAGCCAGAACCAATAGTCGCAGCCTCATCCAGGTCACCAGCCACACTTGTGGTGGTGGTTCTCTCTGCTACATGGCTAGGACCACCAGAGGAGAACACTCCAGTAGTCCTTTGGCGTTTCATCAACCTATATTCAGGGGGTGTGGAAGATGGTGTGGAAGAATGAGTAGATGTGGGTTGGTTAAGGGGTGTTTGGGTTTGTGAAGGTTGTGTGTCAGCGTTGGAAATAGGCACATCAACGCCAACATTAAATGTGTCAGCGTTGAAGGGATCTTGGTCAAGTTGCATAGGTTCAGGTGAAGGTAATGGTTCAGGTATTTGGTCAAGTTGTGGTTAGGGGTCAATTTGTGGTTGGGGGTCTGGTTGGGGTTGTGCTGCTGCAATAACAGCAAGCATAGCTTGGGTTAAGGGTAGGTCACGATGGGGTGGTGAGTTCATCTTCATAAAAATAGCTTTCTTTTGCTCAGGGATCTTATAAAAATCATTATGATCCCTTGTGCAGTAACCTTGGACATCAAAAACCATTTGTAGAAAACGGGGATAAGCTAAAGTCATTTTGTTCCCCTTGTTTTTACACATGCCCTCAAAAATCATTTTAGAATAATTAAATTTTTGCCCTGTTGCAATGCACACAATAGCGCTTGCAATGGATCTATTGATCTCATTGTGTGCAGTGCATTTGGGACTCAGACATTGAAGGAGGACATGTATGAGGTACTTCCAGGCTAGGGGAAATTCCTGCTTATGATACTTGTTTAGAGTACCTTCATCAGGAAAAGGATATCCCAAAGCCCTAAGACCTTGTTCTATTTCATTTATGGGAAGGGTGGCTATACCATCAGCATCGTCAAGATGCAAGGATTGGCGTACCAAAGCCTTAGTAACCACCCAAGGTCTCCCATGAACAATAGAAGTCAATGTAGTCACTCTATTAACTGTTGAGGAACTAACAGTGTTCCAAAACTGTTTAATATGTGTGACTGGAATGAGTGGTGCATGAGAAAGAGCATACCTTAAAGGGGGTGCGTTCAAATACGCCACCATTTGTGTGTATTGGGGAAACAGAGCATCATCAGCCTCAAGATACGCAATCATGTTGTGTTGAGATCTGAACCCCAATTCCAATTCTGATGGTTTAAACTTTGGTGCCATTGATGAAAGCTGTCAAATTTAAGTGAAGAAGATGAAGTTGATAAGAGAAAATTGTGTTAGACAAGAATTATAGATACCCTGTTTAAAATAGGAGCCAAATTTATAGGAGAAGAAAATGCATGTGATAGGCCCAAAAATAGGCAAGTATTTTCAAAAATCAATCATGAAAATATGGAAAAATTATAAGTTTATCTCATGCATTAAATGTAAAGTAACAACTCCCAAAATTACAGCCTAAAAATATGTCAAAAAGTAACAACTGGATAGGTCCCATTGAGTGTCAACGGTCAAAAATAACCTATCAACGCCCAACGGCTATAATCTTGTCAACGTTTGCCTATAGCCATGTCAGCGTCTAATTTGGTCACAACAACGCTTGGAAAATTCTTGTCAGCGTCCAAAAATAAAAATGTTTTAAAAATGAAAAATGACCTTAACAAGTAATTTATCCTAGAGAAGATAACAAAAAGCTGATAATTATTATAGGGCGGCAAGCACTGTCCAGTTATGCACACTTGCTTAAGCAAGATAGACATAACAGTCCTCTAGTGTCCCTTGCTAACCAAAACTCTTAACAACCAAGTTACCTTATAAAATCCCTTGTTACTCCCAGGTAATTCCCATAACAAAATTATTCCTAAGTCTCCCAACAGACCACAACCAATTCTAGGCCAAAAATGTCTTGGCAGCATGCATAGTATATCAACTTTGCATGCTACAGTGCCTCATGATTTAGTAAAACTAACTCATACTCACCTGTGGACACAATCTAGAACTGTGATAAGAGTATCTTATGGATACCCAAACATCCTAAAGGTTCCTAAAACCTCCCCTTAAACTATGATACAAAAGTTTGCTAAAATCATGCATGGACATAAAAAATTTATGTCAAGATAGGAATGAAACATTCCAACCATCATCCATAAATAAAAACTTGTCCAAATGCTTCTCCATTGATCCATAAGCAACTCTGTATCCAATGGTATACTGCTAACACCATCTGCACATTTAGATTAAAAACCACAAAACTAACATTGTTGCTGACAACGCCCCGATAACACATGACAGCGTTGAGGGAAGCTTTGTCAGCGTTAGACAATTATATTGCTGACAACGTTACAAAAACACTTATCAGTGTTCAAGCAACCTTTGTCAGTGTTAGAAAAATATAGTGGAAAATCTAAATCATCAATAAGACCAATAACAATGCATAATCCTGTACATATTTTTACAAAAAGATTCCAAAACACATATTATGTGAGATTGACCATTCCAATACTTGTTACCAAGTATTGAAACCTCCCAGCATCAAAAGGTTTAGTTAATAAATCTGACACATTTTCCTCAGTGTCAACCCTATCTGGTTGTATTAAACCTTTTTCAAAGCAATCTCTTATAAAATGGTGTCTAATTTCTATGTGTTTAGTTTTAGAATGATGTACAGGATTCTTAATGATGCATAAAGTGCTGTTATTGTCAACAAATATCTTGGTATGCATGAAATTGTACCCATAGTCCAACAGCTGGTTCTGAATCCACAAAACTTGGCCACAACAAGCAGCTGCAGCCACATACTCAGCTTCAGTTGTAGAATTAG
This sequence comes from Glebionis coronaria, assembly GCA_025667525.1. Taxonomy (NCBI): domain Eukaryota; kingdom Viridiplantae; phylum Streptophyta; class Magnoliopsida; order Asterales; family Asteraceae; genus Glebionis; species Glebionis coronaria. The sequence continues at coordinate 406,001,564 of CM046880.1, forward strand.
CCACCACTGTTTGTTTCTTGCATTGCCAAGATATCAACCTGCTCCCAAGAAACTGACATCTACCAGTTGTGGATTTCCTATCAAATTTATCACCTCCATAATCACTATTTGAATATGCAATCAGCTCCAATGGTGAATCCTTTGGGTACCACAAACCAAGACCAGGATAGCATCTTAGGTACCTAAAGATCCTCTTCATAGCATAGAGGTGACATTCTTTGGGAGTCACTTGATGGCGTGCACAAGCACACACATCAAACATGATGTCAGGTCTGGAGGCAGTAAGATACATCATGGATCTATAGTTCCTGACATCAACATCTTTCCCATCTCCAATATTTCCCCAAGGGTGTTCTCTATCCATAGGAGTAGTAGCCCTCTTTTCATGTGGAGAAAAGCCAAATTTCTTCAAGATCTCAGCAACATATTTGTCCTGGGAGATGAAGATACCATCCTCTTTCTGCTGAACTTGTAAACCAAGAAAGAAGTTCATCTCCCCCATAGCACTCATCTTGAATTTGTCTTTCATAAGCTTGGAGAAATCCTCACTCATCTTTGGATCAGTAGACCCAAAAATGATATCATCAACATAGACCTGCACAAGCAACACATCCTTGCCTTTCTTCTTTGTAAATAGTGTCTGATCTATGGTGCCTAATAAGTGTGAAAACACTTATCCTTTTACCACTTATTTCCAATAATAACAAGACCAAAACGTGTGATTTATGTCGTAAAAGTCGGAATTATGCGTGGTTTGTGTTTTTATTGTGTTTTAGGACCAAATTATGAAAAAGGAAGAAAACACGGGATTTCACGGGCTTTTATCGAAGAAAACGGGAAAAGACGAAGTCAAAAGATCAAGAGTGCAAAAAGAACGGAAGTCCAAGGCCTATTCTGAAGATTTATCGAAGAAAAAGTCCAAAGACGGAAGTTTAAACCCCGAGACGACAAAGACAAAGAATTAAAGTCGAGTCGAGAAAACGTGAAGAAAGCAAGAAAGAAGATGCAACACATGCACTCCTTCCACCTTCCCTATAAATACCCTCCTAATAGTCATTAGGAGAGTGGTGAGTGGTTAGATAGTTTCTAGTTAATCTTCACTTTTTCTTAGTTTTCTCTAGTTTTAGAGAGAGAAAGTCTTAAACTTTCTCTCACTAAACTTCATCTTCTTTCTTAATCTTTCAAGATTAAACACTTTGTATTGCTTATTTTTATTAATCAAGTTCATTTTAAGCTTTTATCCTTAATCTCATTCTACTTTTCTTTGATTTAAGATTGATTTTGGTGCGATTTTCAATAGATCTGTGTTGTTCTTAATGATTGCGTGCTTAAAAAGTTAATCTTTAGATCATTTCATAAGTTTTCATTTGATTAAGCTTTAAGACTTTTGTGCTTATTGGCTTATTTTTATGATTAGCTTATTTGTTTATAAAAGTTTCCCTTAAAAAGTTTATGTTTTTATTATTTGATCCAAAAAGTTGATTATTTTCGAGTCAAATAAGTTGTGATAAGTGCTTATTTGATTCGGTTTTGTGTGATTCGTTTAGCTTTGGGAATAAGCTTATCAAATTAGCTTATTTCTTGCTTTTTAACCGAATTCCCAAAATTTCGGAAAGGGACTATAACCCTTTTCCGATTGCTGCCCATTCCGACCAAACGCACCATCCCTTTTTCCGATTGATCCAATCGGAAAAGGGTTTTGACTTTCCGACGGTATCCCATTGTTGCGTATTCCGATTAATAGCTTGCTCGATATTCCGATCAGGACCTCGTTTGTGCATTCCGATTGGTAGTCTTGTGTCCCATATTCCGACGGTGATTCTTTGGTATATTCCGATTGGGGTGCACTTGGATTTTCCGATTGGGACCCTTATTTACCCATATTCCGACAGCCTCCATTCACCATATTCCGATCTACCGATCGGAATTCATTCCGATCGGGTCATCTTTTGGGACTCATTCCGATTGTTTCATTTGTTTGATATTCCGATCTTACTTTCTTATAGTACTTTTCAACTAAGTTCTCATTTTTAGTAATTTTCCAAGTGTTAGTTTTATTTAGTGTGCTAGTACTTTCCCATTGTCACCTTTAAGTTTACAATCATTTATTTTCACTCATCATTTAGTATTAATCTTTGTTCTTCCATTTTACTCAACGACACTTTAATTACTTGCTAATAGTTTAAAATTAGATAAACAAACCAAACCATTCTCTTGATTCACCAAAAGACAATTGAGTCGCACTTAAGACCGGTTTTCAATTCGAAAAGATTTGGACTACAAAATTTTATATTTGGTTGCAAAATCAAGTATTAGTGCCCCTTTTGAATCTATTGTCCACCAAATAGGTAGACAAAGTACCATACCATGCTCTAGGGGCTTGATGAAGGCCATACATAGCCTTTTTGACTCTATACACTTTATCTGGATTCTCTGGATCCTCAAAACCAGGAGGCTGCATCACATATACTTCCTCAACAATAGTTCCATATAGGAAAGCACTCTTGACATCCATTTGATAGACTGTGAAGCCCATGCAGGATGCATAGGCTAGAAAAATCCTAATAGCTTCAATCCTTGCTACTGGTGCAAAGACCTCCTCATAGTCTATCCCCTCCTCTTGTGTATATCCCTGAGCCACTAACCTTGCCTTGTTTCTGACTACAATGCCTCTTTCATCTCTCTTGTTCCTTAGAACCCATCTTGTCCCTATAGGTCTGACATATCTGGGACAATCAACCAGCTCCCAAACATCCTGAATTGCAAATTGGTGAAGCTCATCCTGCATTGCTTCCACCCAACTTGGTTCTTTGAGAGCATCAAATATTTTCTTGGGTTCCTGTTGTGACAGAAAACAGGCAAACAAACATGCTTATACAAGATGGGTATCAACCTTCTTGTGTATATTGGCAATAAACCCACCAAGACCTTGATGAGATCTTCTAGTCTGGACTGGAGTATTAACATCACCAATGATTTGAGAAGTGGGGTGATTCTTCATAGTGGAAGTGAGAACTCCTCCTTCAAAAAGTCTGGTGTCCTCAACCTCATTCTCCATGTTGCCAATATCTTTTTCATCAGACTCTCTTATATCAACGTAGGGATGACCTTCTTCATAAGAATTGGAAGGTTCACCTTGTTCAAAAGTGGAAGAGAAAAGATGTGCAAAAGTGTTGTCAACATCTGAACCTTGTTTGTCAGCGCTTGGGCTAACAACGCCTGAACTGTTGTTGTCAACGTCTGAGCCATCAACGTCTGAATTGGTCTTGTCAGCGCTAGATTTGCCTTTGTCAGCGCCTGAAGGACCATGCATGTTTGTATCTGGTGTTACTTGGAAACCACCATTATCTTTTCCAGCAGCAGCAACAGCAGCAAAAGCATCTGTCCAAATGGGAATGGTAACATATTCTAGGATAGGAGATGTCTTTTTTGCTTGTGATCCAACCTTTTCATGAACCTGAGTACCTGAAACATCAACAACTTGTTCCTCCATAACATTTGAAGTTACCTTCACAATGTCTGGATTAGTGACAGGCATATAATTTAAAGTTCTAGATAAAGGTTCCAAGTCAAACAACCAATTAGGACCACTTTCAGGATCACTAGGCTTATTCTTTAAAAACCTAACATGTACTCTTTTAAGTATACGTTTTTCTTCTTTAAGATAAACCCTATATCCCTTGCTCTGCACTGAATACCCCATGAAGTATCCTTCATCACCTTTTGCACTAAATTTACCTAAGGCATCACTAGTGTCCAAAACTACTACATGACAACCAAAAGGTCTGAGAAAGCCAATATTAGGTTTTCTACCCCAAAGTAACTCATAAGGTGTTTTGTTCTGAATTTTGTTAACTAATGCTCTATTTTGAACATAACAAGTTGTATTAACAGCCTCAGCCCAAAAGGCTATAGGAAAATGAGCATCAGCCAACATTGTTCTGGCTGCTTCAGTTAGGGTTCTATTTTTCCTCTCAGCAACCCCATTTTGTTGTGGGGTTCTAGCAATACTAAATTGCCTTGTAATTCCTTTCCTGGCACAGAAATCATCTAGCTTCTTATTCCTAAATTCTCCACCATTATCACTCCTAAGCATTTTAACCTAATTGCCAGACCTCTTCGCAATCTGAGTGATAAAATCAATTAGAATATCAGCTGTGTCACTCTTCATAGCCAGAAAGAATGTCCATGTAAACCTAGAAAAGTCATCTGTGATAACAAAGCAATATGACTTACCATTCAAACTTTCTATATTGGTTGGACCAAAAAGGTCCATGTGTAGCATATGAAGAGGTCTAGAACTAGTATGCACCTGTTTGGACTTGAATGAGACCTTGTGCTGCTTGCCTTTAAGGCATGCAACACAAGAGTGGTCATTGTGGAAGGCCTTCTCAGGCAAACCATCAACTAAACCAAGTCTCACAAGTCTGTTTATATTTTTAAAATTTATGTGCCCTAGTCTCTTGTGCCACAAACTACTCTCATCTACTGAGGCCTTAGCATAAAAACACGACATATTATTATTCATTTTAATCCCATTCAAATTCACATTATATATGTCCTTATGCCTAGGTGTTCTATACTCAATATATTTCTCATCAGGGATCTTAAAGTCCTTGCTTAACACCAAACACTCAGTATCAGTAAATAGAACTTTATTTTTGTTATCACAAACTTGTGATACACTAAAAATGTTGTAATCAAGTTCTTTTACCAGAAAGACGTTTTCAAAACGCAAATTCTTGGTGAGAAGGGTTCCTTTGCCTGTGATAGTGCCATATCCGCCTCCAAAGTAAACCTTGTCACCATCCTTAATGGGAGTGAAGTTAGTAAGATAATCTTCCTTCCCTGTCATGTGCCTTGAGCATCCACTATCCCAATATCCATTGTCATTGACCTGTCTTTGAATGCCCTGCACATAAAGAAAACAAATTAGTTTTCTTTGGGAACCCAAGTCTTAAAAGACTTGGATTCATTTGGTTGTTCAATAAGAACATACTTAGTTCTCACAACAACCCCATTCTCATCCTTCTTAGGATGAAATACCCAGTTAACCCCAATAGGTTTTGTAATGACCTTTGAAATGTAATTAAATCTATTGCAAGTCATTATAATCCCATTATCATTAGGGTTTTGATCTTTCTTGGGTCTCCATGTTAAGCTTGAAGAAGCTTTAGACCCCTTACCTTGTGGTTGCAAATATTTAGGTCTGGTCACATTTCTGTCAGCGTTAGAATTTGTCCTGTCAACGCTGAAATTACCCTTGTCAGCGTTGAACCTAGGGTTTGCTACAGAAACCCATTGCCTATTTGACCAGGTGTTTGTCTTTTGAAATGGTCTTTGTCCATGAGTGTTAGACCCTCTAGTAAAGAATGGGGCAGGTCTAATCACTTGTGGACTTTGCTGCACACAAGGTTTGGGTCTGACAACGTTTGACTTCCTAACAACGTTGACTTTGTGCCTGTCAGCGCTGAAATTGTTCTTGTCAGTGCTGTCTTTGGGAGCGTTGACACACTTGTATGCCAAGTGTGAAAAGCTACCACAAGTGTAACAAGCCTTTCTAGATACAACTTTAGGTCTAGAAGAAAAGAAGCCTGTTCCTTGATTGCTAACTTGTCTTTTGGGTGACCTAGTATTCCTATACATCTCTGCATATTTAATGCTAGGTTTTCTATCAGTGTTTGAGCCAAGATTAACAACTTTACCAGTGAGTGGGTTAGTAACCTTAATGGGTGTTGACTCATTGGGACTTTCACATAGTAAGCCACCCTTAACAAATAAAGTAGGGTTAGCTTTCTTCCATTCATTCAGGTCAGTCAACTTTTGTTGATACTCTTCAACTGGAGTGACAACTCTTGGTGGAGGAATGAATTCCTCCTCTTGGAGCTCTGGCAAACCAGTCCAAGATAGGTCCTTTTGTTGGACACCATAGAAGTCACCAGCTGGTGGTGGAACCAAAGAGTAATCATTCATCCCAATCCCAGTCATGTCCTTAGGATCCCTTTGTTTACCCACACATTCTCCTAGAGTTTGGGTGGCTCTATCAAATCTTTGAATTTTAAGGCCAACATTATCTTTATTCTTAATAGCCTCATCTAACTTAGCCTGTAACTCACCATTAACCCTTTTCATGATGTTTCTAATATCCATACTAGCATCTAACTCATGTTTTAAGATGTTTATTTTGTCTTTTAAGTCAAATTCCATTTTCTTGTATTCAGAAACGGTTTTCTCAGTTTCAGTGAGAACTAGTTGGTAATTAGACAATTTACATCTTTCAGTACTCATATCATCTAATAATCTTAACACCTCTTTGTTAAGTCTTTCAGTATTTAACCTACAACCTTTGCTACAAAAAGCGTCATCATATACCTCATTATCAGATGAAGAGGAGGAGTGTGCCATGAGAGCATATTCAACATGCTCTTCTTCTTCAATATCAGCAACCAAAGCTTTATCCTCTTTAACATTCTTAGCCAGATAGCTCCAATCCCATCCTATACCATCAATTCCTTGAACTGCAACCATGGCTTTGGAATCCTGAGCTTTAACAACCTGACTTGAGGGTTTACCAGCATCAGATCTTCTAGGAGATCTGCATTCCCTCATGAAGTGCCCCATACGATAACAGTTGTAGCATTCAACTTTGGATTTATCAAATCCAGCTGTGTCTTTAGCATTGAAGGTCATCTTCTTTTTAAACCTTCTGTTCCACCTATTTGCTCTTATACTAGCAAGAGCCATGTTCCACTTGATGTCCATCTCTTCCAAGTGCTCATCACTTATCTGCTCAAGGTCCTCATATGTAATCACTGAACCATTGGGCAGAGAAGCAATATAAGCACATACAGTATCCAAATCTTAAACAGCAGGTTTAACTCTTGGGGAGTCACTCTTGAATGTGTCAGCGTCTGAATAGGAGACGTTGACAGGACTTGTTCCAGCGCTGACATATGATGATCCAGTAACTGGATGCATGTAAGAGTCCTTCTGATTGAATTGACCTTCACTATGAGAGAAGAAGGACATGTTGCTGTTGGTAGACTTGCTTCCATGCTCTAAAAGAGTTTCATCTTCCAACAGCCTTAGTTTGTTGTAGATGTCATCAAACGAGGAGCTCTTGTAAGTATTGTTGGCAAGAATAGATCTTGCCTCAATCTTCCATGCCTCACCAAGATTTTTAAGAAAGGTAGCATTAATGTCAACATCACCAACTTGTGTCCCCATGAAGGACAACTTGCTTGTAATGTCAAGTAATCTGCTTCTCACACTACTCAGTTTCTCATTGGGTTAAGCTTTGAAGACAGCATAATCATGCATGAGTTGCTTTTTCTTTTCTTCCTTAGTGTCTGCATTGCCACCATATGCAACTTCAAGAGTTGCCCAAAGATCCTTAGCAGATTCATAGCCTCTATATTTATGCTGGTTTTCTTGTCCCAAAGAGACTTTCAGAATATTTAGGGCTTTCATGTCAACCCTTTTCTTTGCTATGTCATCAGCAGCCACAGCTCTACCATCTCTAGGTTTTTCTCTCTTATCCTCTTCAGAACATCCAGCAACAGCTGCTCTTTGAGCAATAACATTAGCAATCTTTTGATCCTTATTAAATGTGTTTCCATATTCAATAATCTCCCAGAGTGTGTAGTCATAGATCCCCAGATATTGTTCAAAGTTGAACTTCCATAAGTCAAAGTTGGTTGCATCAAGCATGGGAATCTTGATGTTTGGTAAAGCTGAGGAGGAGGAGGTTATTGCTTCAGACATGATGTTGTTAGGGTTTCTGAGAAAATTAGGGTTTTGGTGATTTTTAGGGTTCTGGTGTTCTTTAAGATCAAAAGTTCCTCAACAAGCTCTGATATCAATTGTGGAAACCTTAGTTTCCGGATCTTTTAAGCTACTAGGAATGTATCATGTTCATATGATTAGACAATCAAAGCGGAATTAGAACATGACACATTAACAAGGTGTTTAGGCACGAATAACATGAATTAAAACAAAAGGGATTGCTCATTATATTAATAACGAACAACCACTAGGTGTGTGCACATTGAATCCCACACCTAGTCGACACACAATTTAGGTTTACATTGTATATGAAAGTTATGAATAAACCTAATACCCTTGGTTCCTTTTATAGTGTAAGGATTAGGGTTTACAAGAGATAAGAATGAACAAACATGTGAATCTTCTATTTAAATAACTATATACAGAATATATCCTGCATATATATCCAAATAGAAGCTTCTAAAGGCTTCTTGTCTATGTTTTGTCAATGCTTGAATTGCATGTGACAATGCTTGAATTGCTCTTGACAATGCTTGCTTCCATCAACGCCTAATTTGTTCTTGTCAACGCCTGGAATACTCTTGTCAACGCTTAGACAATTACCTTCATGTTTTCTTCGTGGTTGAGTTTCTGCCACATCAACTTTTTGACCCAACAGAAGTGATAATGGTGGTGAGTTTAGAAACCAGTTGTTAGATGACTTTTGTGTCAATAAAGGGATTACTAGGCAGTTTAATATAGCTAGAACCCTATAACAGAATGGGGTGGTTGAAAGGAAAAATAGAACACTCATAGAAGCAGCTAGGACAATATTGGCTGATGCTAATTTTCCCATTGCTTTTTGGGCTAAGGCTGTGAATACAGCCTGTTATGTTCAGAATAGAGCATTGGTCAACAAAATCCACAATAAGACACCTTATGAGATATTTTGGAATAGGAAACCTAATATAGGTTTTCTTAAACCCTTTGGATGTCATGTAGTTATTTTAGATACTAGTGATGCCTTTGGAAAGTTTAGTGCAAAAGGTGATGAAGGCTACCTTATGGGTTATTCAGTATAGAGCAAAGGATATCGGGTTTACAATAAGAAAGAAAAACGTATTCTTGAAAAAGTACATGTTAAGTTCTTAGAAAGTAAACCTAGTGATCCTGAGAGTGGACCAAATTGGTTCTTTGATTTAGAACCTTTATCTAGAACCTTGAATTATATGCCTATTACTAATCCAAACATTGTGAAGAATGATTCAAATGTTGTGGAAGAACCTATTGTTGAAATTGCAGGTAAACAGGTTGACAAGGAAGAAGGTTCACATGCAGTCAAATCAGATACCATACTTGAGTATGTTACTATCCCCATATGGACTGATGGATTTGCACAAGCTTCTGCTGCTGCTGGAAAGGAGAAAGAAGGTCCACAAGAAAAACCAGTTGATGAAAACATGCATGAATCTTCAAGCGCTGACAAAGGCAAATCCGACGCTGACAGGTTAAATTCAGACGCTGATAGCTCAAACGCTGATAACCTGTTTGGACATTTGTTCTCTTCCAACACCTTTGAACAAGGTGAACCTTCCATACTTAATCAAGAGAGTCATTCAAATGATGAAGAGAGTGGATATGAAGATGATATTGGCAACATGGAAACTGAAATTGAAGACAACACACTTCTTGAAGGAGGAACACTTACAACTATTATCAAAAATCATCCTCCTTCTTTAATCATTGGTGATGTTTTGTCTCCTGTTCAAACAATAAGGTCTCATCAGACTCAAAGAGGTTTCATTGCCAATATCCACAAGAAGGTTGATACCCCTCTTATACAGGCATGTTTGTTTACTTTTTTTTTGTCACAAAAGGAACCCAAGAAGATTTTTGATGCTCTCAAAGAACCAAGTTGGGTGGAAGCATGCAGGATGAGCTTCACCAGTTTGCTATTCAAGATGTTTGAGAGTTAGTGGATTGTCCAAGGTATGTCAGACCTATTGAGACACGTTGGATTCTTAGAAACAAAAAGGATGAAAGAGGAATTGTGGTCAGAAACAAGGTATGTTTAGTTGCTCAAGGCTATACACAAGAATAGGGAATATACTATGAAGAGGTTTTTGCACCTGTTGCAAGGATTGAAGCAATAAGGATTTTCCTAGCCTATGCTTCTTGCATGGGCTTCACAGTTTATCAAATGGATGTGAAGAGTGCTTTTCTTTATGGCACAATTGAAGAGGAGGTTTATGTAATGCAACCTCATGGTTTTGAAGATCCAAAGCATCCAGATAAAGTGTATAGATTCAAGAAAGCAATGTATGGACTTCATCAAGCCCCAAGAGCATGGTATGGAAGATTGTCCACCTACCTGGTGTAAAACGGATTTAAAAGGGGCACCATAGACCAGACCTTATTTACCAAGAAGATTGGTAACGATTTTCTGCTTGTTCAGGTCTATGTAGATGATATTATCTTTGGTTCCTCCAATCCAAAGATGAGTGAAGACTTTTCCAAGCTCATGACAGACAAATTCAAGATGAGTGCCACGAGAGAGATGAACTTCTTTCTAGGTTTACAAGTCCAACAGAAAGAAGATGGTATCTTTATCTCTAAAGACAAGTATGTAGCAGAAATCTTGAAGAAGTTTGGTTTTTCTCCACATGAAAAACGGGCTAGCACACCCATGGATAGGGAACACCCTTGGGGAAAGACTGGAGATGGAAAAGATGTGGATGTTAGACATTATAGATCCATGATTAGATCATTGATGTATCTTACACCTTCTAGACCAGACATTATGTTTGATGTGTGTGCATGTGCACGCCATCAAGTGACTCCCAAAGAGTGTCATATTCATGATGTCAAAAGAATCTTTAGATACCTTAGGTGCTATCCCACCTTGGGATTATGGTATCCAAAGGATTCTCCTTTGGAGCTTATTGGCTATTCAGACAGTGATTATGGAGGTGACAAGTTTAATAGGAAATACACAACTGGTGGATGCCAATTTCTTGGGAGTAGGTTGATATCTTGGCAATGCAAGAAACAAACAGTGGTGGCCAACTCTACAACTGAAGTAGAATATGTTACAGCAACTGCTTGTTATGGACAAGTTCTATGGATACAAAACCAGCTGTTAGATTATGGGTATAATTTTATGCATACCAAGATATTTGTAGATAATAACAATACATTATGCATTATTAAGAATCCTGTACATCACTCTAAAACAAAACACATCGAAATTAGACATCATTTTATAAGAAATTGTTTTGAAAAAGGTTTAATACATCCAGATAGGGTAGACACAGAAGAAAATGTGGCTGATTTATTAACTAAACCTTTTGATGTTGGGAGGTTCCAATACTTGGTAACAAGTATTGGAATGCTCAATCTCACCTAAATGTGTTTTTGGAGTCATTGAATAGTTTGTACAGGATGTGTACTGTTATTAGTCTTTGTACAAGATCAGGTTTTCCACTTTATTTTTCTAACGCTGACAAAGGTTATTTTAACGCTGATAAGTGTTAAAATGGAAACTGACATCAATATGTTAGTTTTGTGGTTTTTGATCTAATCATGCAGGCAATATGAGCATTGTACAAATGGATACAGAGTTGCTTATGGATCTTTGGAGCTTACTATGAATGTGTTCAAATTTATGGATGATGGTTGGAATGTTTACATTTCTATCTTGACATATTTTATTGCATATTTTATTTTTGGCAACTTTGTATATCATAGTTTAAGGGGAGGTTTAGGAAACCTTTAGGATTTTTGAGTATTCTTATAATACTCTCATCACAATTCTAGATTGTGTCCACTGTTGAGTACAAGTTAGTTTTTCTAAATCGTGAGGCACTGTAGCATGCAAAGTTGATATACTGTGCACGCTGCTAAGACTCTTTGGCCTAGAATTGGATTTGGTCGGTTGGGAGACTTGAGAAAGAAAGTCAAGCCAATTGTTCGAGTTCGCGTTCTCGTTCAGGACAGGACAGTATGGGACCTCTTGCTTAGGGCTTTGGAAGCAAGCAACCAACCCGGCAGAAGTCGATCGGAAGTTTACTATTTGACAAAGGGGCGCGTTAGCGGCATAAGAGTAAGTAAACAGATCAGGTGTAGCGATAGGGCGGTTTACAATTCTATTCAAACAGGCTATTGCGCCTAAGTCAATCCCTAACCTAGGGCTTTGCCATACCAGTGAGTCTGAGGCGCTGCTCTCGACCAAAGTCGCACGTGATGCTAAGTAAGGCTGGGAAATCCCCCTTCGATAGACAGGTGGCAACTTGACCTCTAACTCGAACTCTGTCTGTAACTCACTAGAGGCCCCGAAAACAAAGAGAAGATGTGTACAAACGAGATATGCAGCAACAAGAAGAAGGAAAAGGATTGCATAGAGGAACTCCCGAACATTTGTCAGATGTGTCGATATTTTTATTGGGCTTACCTGGGAAGTTACAAAGGGTTTATATGAGGTAACTTCATTGTTAAGAACTTTGGTTAGCAAGGGACACTTGAGGACAATTACGTCTATCTTGCTTAAGCAAGTGTGCATGATTAGACAGTGCTTGCCACACTATAGTGATTTTCAGTCTATGAGTTATCTTTACTAGGGTAAACTACTTTGTTAAGGTCTTTTTTATTTTTAATTATTTTTATTTTTGGACGCTGACAAGTTTCTTTGCAAACGCTGATAAGACCAATTTGAACGCTGACATGGCAAATTTCCAACACTGACAAGAATATAGCCGTTAGACGCTGATGTTTAATTTTTGACCGTTGACAAACACTGGGTCCTACCCAGTTGTTATTTTTGACGTAAATATGGGCCGTAATTTTAGGAGATGGTAATGTTGACGAAAATATGGTTTGCGAATGTTGGGTCCTACCCAGTTGTTATTTTTGAAAGTACAAGGAAGTTCAAAATGCAGGCGGCCTCCCCAACATTACGTAATGTTGAGTTAAACGCTGGGGAGGCCGCTTGCATTTCGTAATGTTGGGTCCTACCCGGTTGTTATTTTTGACGAAAATATGGTCCGTAATTTTAGGTCGCCTGCACTTTCGTAATGTTGACGAAAATATGGGCCGTATTTTTGACAAACACTTGTCCCCTTATTCATAAAGCCTTTTTCCAGAATTTCCTCAAAAATCCTATCCTCCCCTCACAAAAAACATTATTAAACCTTTACCACTCATCTCACCGTCACTCACAACACCATAACAAAATCCATCATCAAAAAGATGAAACCCAGATTATCCAAACAAAAAACTGGATCCGGTTATCATACAACCATACCCACCTTTACAAATCACATCACTATAAGATCCATCAAACCCACCTCGAATCTAATGAATAGATTAGTTATCACATCTTAGTATCCTAATTAATACCCTCCTTTGTAATTCGTTGTGTACAGGAACATTAGGGTTTAATTAATAGACACCAAGATTCAATCTTTATTTAATTAATTCATGATTTTGAGGAAGGTGAACTTGTTTTCGTAGACAATAATGGCTAATCCTCAGCATCGTTGCGATTTTGTTAGAAATATACCTTATGATGCAACCGAAGAGCAGCTTGAACAAATTTGTGATGAGGTTGGCCCTGTTGTTAATTTTAGATTAGTTAGTTATTGATAGAGAAACTAATAAACCAAAGGTTACGGGTTTTGTGAGTACAAGGATGAAGAAACGGCCATAAGTTCCAGGCGTAATCTCCATGGTTATGACATCAATGGCAGACAGTTAAGAGTGGATTTTGCTGAAAACGACAAAAATTCTGACAGAACCCGAGAACAAGGTCGCGTTGGACCTGGGATGCCTGCAAATAGTGCTCCTAAAAAACAAGTCGGGGTCCTGCTGCAGTTGTGAGCTGATTATTTATCAGCTGGTGTATGATGAATTTGTGGAGATGAGAAAATATCAGCTAATGAAAATTGGTGTTTTTAGATGTGTTTAAAAAAATTAGGGTTTATGAGAGAAAAGGGAATTTCTGGAAAAGGGCTTTTGAATCGAGTGTTCTTATAGGACTGATGGATAAAGTGTTTATTATTATTTAATAAGAAAAAAGACGGTCTTGCCCCTGATGGAAATAACATAACTGGTCAAAGATAACACTAGGGAGGCCGCCTGCTTACTTATCATAAACGTTGGGGGAGCTAAAATGCACTTTTGTAAAGTCGGGGAGTGTGCCTGCATTTTAGACAAATCAAAGGGAGCAAACATGCATTTCCCTCTTTAATTAATGTATGAGATAAGTTATATATTTTTCAATATTTTAATCATTACTTTTTGAAAATAACTGCCTCATCTTTTAACCAATCACATGTTTCACCTCTCCTATAAATTTGGCCATTTTCTTTCAAACAGGGTAACTGCTACACTTATCTAACTAAAAACTCTCAAGCCTTCATATCTCCATAACTTTTACATCACAGTTTTCTTGCATCAATCTTTATGGCACCTAAGTTTAAACCTGCTTTATTGGAATTGGGGTTCAGAGTAAATAAAGCATTGACACTCATAGTTTGGACGCTGAGAGACTTGCAGGCATAGTTGGTGTATCCCAACCATCAACTATCATTAAGGATGTCTCTACATAGGTACCATAGTTTCCTTCACCATCTATTGGGATATTGGATAAAGGCAAAGGAGTTATGATTGAAGTTGAGGTACCAAAGAAGAATGCAGCCCAGGTACAATTTGATCAAATTTTGGCTGCACAACTGCAAGAACAGGATTGGGCTACCACGGAGAATGATAAAGATGGTAGTGATGATGATGAGAGTTCTGGATCCAGTGTGATGATAATAGAGGATCCAGAAAGGTTAGAATATGGTGAGGATGATGTAGCCAAGGAGAGGCTAAGAGAGGTAAAGGGGAAAGTTGATTTTGATATGCCTGAAGTGAGAGAAATGTACTTTGCATGGGAGAACAAGACAATAGAGCATCCAGAGATGTCCATCACTGGACAAATATGAGGATTGGAGATCTTGTTGAGAGTGCAAGAAGACTGCAAAGTAATTTTGAAGCACAAGGCAAGCAAGGTTCTTTCTGAACTCAAAAGGGATAGAAGGGAGTTATACTTTATGTTGCTTAGGTGTCATCAAGGTGGATGGACCTATGACAAGTTGAAGAAGCTATCCTTTGCTGAATTGGAGTTTAGGGCTTATCCAATTTGGTTAAGAGTTTGTGAAGAAAATACTATGAGACTTATCTCATATGAAAGGAGAGAAGAAATTGAAGAAAATTTGCAAATTGAGAGGGCTTCAATTGCACCAAGACCAGTGAAGAAGGGAGTTCCTATTGAGTTCTCAGTTTTTGATCAATTGGATCCTAGTGAAGCAGTTGTCAGAAAAAGCATTAAGCTCTCACCATTGGAAGCTTCAGATGTTGTAGAGGTACTACCTTTAGATTTCAGAAACCCAATAGTTAACTATGAAGAAGATGCAAGTGGGTTATGGATGATCACCAGACATGGCAAGAAGGTACATACTTTTACCTCTTTAATCTTATTGTTTGCAAGCCTGGATAGAGAAGACTTGGTAGATCTTTGGACATTGATGAAGGCCAAGTATGAGGCTGAAGCACCTACTTCAGTCAATGGAATAAAGATATGGACATCCTTCACAAGGATGATAGAACCAGATGAAGCAGATCCAATATGGTTGGATCTAGATGATATCAGTGGATTACAATGGCGTCTACATTCAGTAGCTGGTGTTTACCATTTGAGCACTACAAAGTTTCCAGAGTATCTTCTTATGGATGCTCAATATCCTATTTCTAAGGAAGTTTTGAAGAAGATGGTGTCTACATAGCTGGAAATGGATTATACTAGTGATGTTGGCAAGAGCTTAATTAGATTTATTTATTATCTAATTTAAAAGTAATTTGTATTTGTAATAATCCTCCTTGTACTTAGTTTTTATTCAGAAACTTGATTACTATAGTAGATATCAAGTTTAGGGGAGGATTGTTGGGAATAAAATGAGCTAAGACACTTTGACGCTAACAAGAGTTAATTGGACACTGATAGGAAGAAATCAAGCGCTGACAGATCAAGCATTGACAAGAGATATCCAAGTGCTGATAAGAAGAAGTCCAAGCACTGACAGGAAAACTTAGTCAACATGTTTGTTATTTGAAGAAAAGATATACTAAATATTGTATTTTCTGTATTTATCTTTTCCTAGAATAGTTGATAGGTTATTCATTGTACACGACTCTTTGTGTTATAAAAAGAGGTCGTAGGGTTTATAGTTCATGGGCATTATTTAGTATTCAACTTTCATTGTACTCAAGTTTGATTATTAATCAAAAGTGAAAGTTTGGTTTATTTGTTTTACTTGTTCTTTAATTTAAGTGTTAATTCCGTATAACACTTAGATTGTTCATATAACAACAAAGTTTCTCTAAGTGTTAAACTTGATTCAATCTTGTTAACACAAAGCTAATCGATCTAAGTTTGGGATCAACAAGAACAATAAGAATCACATATGCACATATAATTAACATAAAAAAGAACTAGAAAACATACCTTCTTGATCAACAATGATGGAAAATATCTACATCACCAAATCAGAAACACCCCTCTTATGTACCATACGAGTTCACCTCCAAAACCCTAAATCAAAAGTATGATCTTCTCTAAGGTAGTCCACATAGCACCTCAATCAACCATCCTTAATTACTAGGTCTTGACACTTGAATACTTGATAAATCAAGAGGCAAAACCTCCTTGGTTTCTTTGCTATAGTTGACGGCTACAAGAGAGAGGAGAAGAGAGAATTTTTGGTTTTCAACTTATGAACAAAGTGATCTAATTCATTTCCTTATATAGTGCAAAGTCAAGGCTAATTAAGGAATAAATACTAATTATCAAATCTTCTTAATTAAGCTTCTAGAAATTTTTCTCCTTTCATTTCTTTGTGTTCATCCGATCTAGCTCAAACACCCCTTCGATTGATTTTTTGATTTTCTAGAATACTTCATTAAGTAGTTACATTAATTACATTAATATCTCAAGTCTTTTAGTTAATTCCAATGTCAAACATCTAGGACCATGTTAAGAACTGATCCAAAATGATGTGAATAGGCTCGGCCCAACACCAATCCAGACCCGGGTCCAATTACACAGATTTATAAACAAACCATTAACCCTAATATCTCTCAAACATTCTCAGTATACCAACCCTAATATTTCTCTAGTAACCTCCGCCCCCTTCATTTCTAGTTTCCCCCATCTCTCCTTAAAAAAATGGTAGATCAAATCAATCTACTCAAATTTCTTCCATCACAAATCAATCACATCACATGATCTAAATCCACTCCATCGATTCATATAACTATCATACACTCAAATTGATGTATCGATGAAAACAAGTGATTCAAATCATCTAAAATGAATCATCTCGTGGCAATCCGAAGGAAGCAGATCTGATCACCACTTTCATTTGATACAAATCAAATGAAAAAAACCCAAACCCTTTTGATCCGTATACATCAAAACCCTCTTAATTGAGTTTGTTCAAGGTCAAACTCAGTTTCTGATGGTGGTTATGTCTAACAACAACAATCGAACGCAAGCAAGATTTGACTTCAAGATCCTTGAAGGGGTCTCGGGTAGGTGCTTTTTATTTTGTTTTATTTTTGGTTTTGGATCGATGAAAGTTTTTTGAGACTGAGATCTTGAGTGTTGTGTGGTTCGAGTAGAGTCGAGTCGTGATAGGTTGAATGGTTGTTCTATTTACTAAATGGGTGTTCTTGGTGAGACTGTCAATCGAAAGTTTTTGTGAAAATTGAGAGGCAATTTATCTTGGGTCTATGAAAGAGTCAAAACTGTTTCCCCTTTTTGAGTCGAGTCAAGTCTGTTGGTTTTTTTTGGTTGAGTGTTTCGGTGTGGTTTTAGTTTTTGTTCGAGTCGTGTCAATTCAGTTTATGGTTTCGAGTCTGTTTTTGAGTCGAGGCAGCCTAAGTGAGTGTCGAGTGTTGATGTCCTTCGAGTCAGTTTCGAGTCAGTTTTTGAGTTGATTTCGAGTCTGAGTGAGTGTCGAGTGTCGAGGTTTTTGTTTTAGAGTCGAGTCTGAATTTTGTGAAGAGTTTTGGAGTCGAGTCTGTGTATTGGTTTGAGTAATTGAGTCGGAATATGAAATCGAAATACAAGTCGGAATTTGGATTCAAAACATTATTCGGAATATGAAAAATTAAGTCGGAATATGAAATCGAAATACAAGTCGGAATTTGAATTCAAAACATTATTCGGAATATGGATACAGTTCAGAATATAAGTCGGAATATGGATATTTATCATAATATAATTCGGAATGTGATATAATTTTGGAATTATTCGGAAAGTGAAATAGACTATTCGGAATATATATATTAGAGGGAAAATAAAATGAGAACTATTCGGAATAAGTCAGAATATGATTATAATTCAGAATCCAATACTGTACCAAAACTACAGGACAAACTTTGGAGAAAAAAAGATAAGTCGAAATCCAATACTGTACCAAAACTACAGGACAAACTTTGGAGGGAGAAAGATAAGTCAGAATCCAATATATGAAACAAGTCGGAATGTGAGTCTCAATTTGGAGGGAAAAACATAAGTCAGAATGTGTAAAACCGAATAAGTCGGAATGTGTAAACAAATATTAATTCAGAACGCAATTTTATTTTGGAGGGAAAAAAAATACTATAATTCGGAATACAGATAAAAAGATAGTTCAGAATATTGTAAACCCTCTTATTCCAAATTATACCAAAAAAAATTCAAACACTTGTAATTTTTACCCAAAAATCAATCCAAAAATTCCAACTTTTTCGTGTTTTTACCAAAACAAATATCCAAAATCACTACCACAACTATGTAGATGATCTTAGGAAGATTAAACCATAAAAAACACAAAAAAATAGATCGAATGATTTTAGATCAAAACTCACAAATCAATGATGAACAAACACAAGAACAAACCAATCCTCCATGGCTCTTGATACCAATTGTAGGTCCACATTTTCTTAGGATTGTTAATGTGTTGTAATGATATAAAGAGGGGGAGAGAGATGAAGAACTAGAGAGAGAAATTTAGAGAGAGAAAGGAGAGGATTAGAGAGAAAGATGTATGATTGATGAAATGAGAATCAACAACCCCTCCTAACATGCTAGGAGGGGGTATATATAGCCCACCCTACATGTGGGCTTTATGGTTATATGTTTACATAACTAGATCACGAGCGCATACTACGTAAATATCGTTGGAGTGACTGATCCTTTCTAAATACGTAAAAACGTATTTCTAACAACGTGTCTTATTTGTATATTATTACAATACAAATCGACATTCAAACGAAACTGATATGTGTGTAAACACACATCTTTTCTACCACTTAATTACAATAATAACCGAGCCAAAACGTGTATTTTATGTCTTTTATGTCGGAATTATGCGTGGTTTGTGTTTTTGTTGTGATTTAGGACGAAAAGGTGAAAAGTGGAGAAAACACGGGAATTCACGGGCATTTACGTACTTTTATTGAAAAAAAAGATGAAAGAAGTCAAGAGTGTAAAAAGAACGGAAGTCCAAGACCAATTCTGAAGATTTATCGAAGAAAAAGTCAAAAGACGGAAGTTTATCAAAAGCCGAAGAATTCAAGTCTATTTTATTGAAGAATTTAAAGACGAGTTCAAAGAAATCCCGAAGCCAAAAGTCCCTTAAGTCCAAGTTTAAAAAAGATTAGAAGAAAAGGACTAAGTATGCAATTAATGAAGATTAAAAGAAAGAGGGACTTAATCTCGCAATTAACAAGAAATGAAGGAGGGGAGGAAGCTTCCTTAATCCTCCCCTATAAATAGTCATTAGTTGTAATCATTTTTTTCTTGTTGGCTAAGTGTGACAATTAGTCTTCCACATTTAAATACATGTCATTTAATTTCTTGTCCAATTTAATTACCTTGTCTTGCACCTTAAATTCATTTAATTTCAAGTAAGTTTTCATTTAATTATTGTCAATCTTTACTTTATCTTGTTAATCTCTTATCTACCTTTCTAAATCTTTGATTTTTATGTTTATGTTTATGTTTGTGTTCATGTTCATGCTTTTATTTTGATCCAAGTGATTTTTGATTATTGTGGTTAAAGTTGTTAGATTTCTTGATATTGATTGTTTGTTTATGATTAATTGATGTTTTGTTATTTGTTTAGCTTAATCGTTGCGTTGATTTTGATTAATCTGCTTCAGATCTATTGTTTCTGTCATCCCTTGTTCTTCGGGGAGTTGTTTCTGTGTTTGATCATTCCCAGGAAAAGTTCCGAATCAAGAGAAGATAAAGCTTTCATTCGGAACTCCAAAGTTCTGGGTCAAGAGGTTCATTCAGAACTCCAAAGTTCCGAACCAAGGGGCTTCATCCGGAAGTCTAGAAGTTCCGGATCAACATCACAAGTTCCGGACGAAGGAAAAGTTCCGGGTCACCAAACTCATTCGGAACTCTAAAAGTTCCGAACGAAAACTTCCGGATCAAGCACTTCATTCGGAACTTCTCAAAAGTTCCGGATCAGCTAATTCATTCGGAACTTCCAAAAGTTCCAGGTCAAGAGGTTCATTCGGAACTTTAAAAGTTCCGGATCAAGTTGTTCATTCGGAAGTCTCAAAAGTTCCGGATCAATTTCTTCCGAACGAAGTTCCGAATCAAGGGGAGGAAAAACTTCCGGATCAACTCCAAAACTTCCGTGTCAAGACTGTTTCATTCGGAACTCCAAAAGTTCCGAGTCAAGCTAGTTCATTCGGAAGTTTTGAAGTTCCGAATCAAGGGTTCTGTAAGTTAATTTTTCAGTCTTTCTTTTTAAATTTCAGTCTTTTATTTTTAAGCTTTATTTTTCCCGCCTTTTTATTTAATTGCACTTTAAGATTATTCGTCTTAGCTTTATTTTAATTTTGCCTTAGTTTAAGTTTTAGTCGCGTTTTAAGATTGCCTTAGATAGATTTAAGTTTACGTCATTTACTTTAGTGTTTTTTAATTTTAGTCACACTTTTAAATACTTGCACCATTATTTTAGTTAGACTTAGATTTACTTTAAGAGCACTTTTACTTAATAGTTCTGCACCCTTTATTTTAAACACTACAACGAAACATCTTTGTTTCACCAAAATAAAACTGAGTCACACATTAAACACAAGTTTTTCAATTCGAAGAGATTGGAACAACGAATCTTTTTAACCTGAGTAAAATCTGAGTTATCAAATGGCGCCGCTGCCGGCTCTTTTCGTAAAGATTACCGGTTTTCTGTGAGAGACGCGTTGCTTTTTGGGATCCGTTCACTTGTGAGCGTTATTTTCTTGCATAAAAAATTCAAAAAAATCATAAAAATTAAAAATTGATAAAAACCCATAAAAATTAAAAATTTCAAAAATCCTAAAAGCTTTTATCTTTCTTGTGTATATATATTGTCTTTGTGTTTGGTTTCTTTTTCTTTTGTCTTTGTAGGTGCATGCGTACTAGATCTTCTTATTATCAAGAGCCCGAGCCTCAAGAAGATTTAGCTATGTCAGGTGTAAACAACAATAATCCACCGCACCCTAATAATAACAACAATGCTCTTCCACAGCCCGATCTTCGGACCATGGAGGAACTTTGTCAACCAACCATGTTTGGACGAGGAGGACCGATTGCGCCGATGCAAATCAACGCTCCTGAGTTTTTGTTGAAGCACCACATGATTCAGCAAGTACAAACAAACCCATTCCGTGGATTGCCTGATGATGATGCCAACAAACACCTCGACAAGTTCATTACAATCACCCAAAGCATGAAGTTGGCCGGTGCCACAATGGATGAACTTCGCCTACAACTCTTTCCACACACTTTATTACATCATGCCGAGAAATGGTTTGATCGTCTCCCGAAGAATTCTATTCACACTTGGGATGACATGACTCAACGCTTTTTGTCGCGCTACTTTTCACCATCCATGGTCACAAGCCTTCGCAATCAAATCAGCGGTTTCATGCAAGACCCTGATGAATCTCTTTTTGACGCTTGGGAGAGATATAATGTCTTGATCGATAGATGTCCAAACCACAACATGCTCCCTGTGACCCTAATTGATACTTTCTACAACGGTTTGACTTTTCGAGATCGTGATACGATAAATGCAGCCGCCGGTGGCACATTCATGAAAAGGAGACCCGAGGAGTGTAGAGAGCTAATTGAGAACATGACTACTCATCATAAAAACTGGGATTCCTCTGCTTCTTCTAGGAACAACCTGAGTCAATGTTTCTTCCACCTCAGCAAACCCTGATATGACCGAGCTCACCCGCATGATGACTGAAATGAGCAAAAGTATTACGCTTCTCGCTTCAAACCAACAACAACAACAAGTTAAAGCGGTTGCTAATCCTTGTGAAACATGTGGCGGTCCTCACTCATACACCGATTGTCCTTCGACACAAGGAAATCCGGAAAATGTGTATGCAGCTTATGGTAATTATTCACCGGAAAATTACCAAGCTAGACAACAAGGGGATAGAAATCTGCTGAGTGTCCAACAATTACTTTTCACCCGGTTTTTCTCCTCAAAACCAAAACTCCGCCAACAACTACAATAGAAGCAACCAAATCCCACCAAGAGCTTCTAATCCTTATCAACCACCCACCCAACACAACCCACCCATTAATCCTGATGTTGAAGCCACAATGAGAACTCAAGGTGAGCAAATCAAGAATCTACAGAGCCAAATAATCAATTTAAAAGGAGATATCATGAAGCAAGGTAATGACATTAGAACCGAGGTTCGTGATAATATTCAATCCTCCTTCAGCACTCAAATGACTGAATTAAAGAATCTGTTGGCTAGTTTCTTACCCACAACTCAACCTTCTACTTCAAGTTCTCTACCTTCAAACACCGTCACTAATCCGCGAGCCAATGTGAGTGCTATTACTACTCGTAGTGGAGTCACCATCGTAGGACCACCAATCCCACCCCCATCATCTACACCTCCTCCACCATCATGTATCCCTACTCCTCCTACACCTAGTATTAGTACACCATTACCGTCTCCGCCTCGTCATGACGATGTCTCTAGGAAGGACCCTTCAACATCCCAACCTTTACCGACTACACCTTCACCTTCCACCTATAAACCTAGAATCCCATACCCTTCTCGCATAGGCAAGACCAACGAGCTAACCAAGAATGACTGTCAAGTATCAAAATATGTGAATATGCTATCTCAAATGACCATCAACATTAGCCTTGTTGAAGCACTTTGCCACATGCCGAAATTTGTCAAAGCATTCAAGGAATTGCTTAGCAAGAAGGAGAAGCTGATTGAACTCGCCAACACATGCTTAAATGAAAACTGCTCAGCAGTTATTCTTAAAGAATTACCGGAAAAGCTTGGAGATCCCGGTCGTTTTGTGTTGCCTTGCGTGTTCAACAAAACTGAAGAATTTACTGCCCTTGCTGATCTCGGGGCTAGTATTAATCTTATGCCTTTGAGTGTTTGGAAAACACTATCATTACCCGACCTCATTCCAACAAAGATGACTCTCGAACTTGCAAATCGCACTCTCGCTTACCCCGTTGGTATAGCCGAAGACGTATTTATCAAAGTTGGCACATTTACTTTCCCGGTCGATTTTGTCATAGTTGATTATGAAATGGACCCTCGTATTCCTTTAATACTTGGTCGGCCATTCTTGAGAACCGGACGAGCTTTAGTAGATGTGGCCGAAGGTGAGTTAATCTTACGAGTCAGGGATGATTCAAAAGTTTTTAAAATGGGGAAGCTTACAGGCAAATCCTTTGGAGGCCGAGAATCAGTGAATATGATTAATGTGCTCGATGACTTTACCGTCTATGACAATCCTCTATTCGATTCTTCCATCGATAATCCACTCTTTGAAGATAACGTGGATGATTATCGCTCCACTTTGGAACCTTCTCCCATTTATGATTCTCCACCGGTCTTTGATGCTTATGATGATGATGATTCTAGCTCAGATTCGGATGATTTAGATTGTACTTCTGAGTATCCCGAGCTGCCCACTTTTGATGATTTTGATGAGGTTGATACTCTCTCGAGCGATTCTTCACATGATGAAGATCCTCCGCCATCACTCGATCCTACTTTGGACGATTATTAATTTGAGGAAGACTTTTCTGAATTTCTCAACACTTACTTCCCTCATGAGAGTGATGCTCCTCCTTATGACTTTGAAGATTATCGTCTTGATCCTACTTTGGATTTGAAGCACATTCTTTCTAAGGAGAAGAAACCGATCGACACCAATATTGCACATATGATTTGACACCTCTTTGTCCCCCTTCTGAGGACGAGGTTGTGCTTCTTTGCGGATCTTCTTCACACTCTGCTGAGCCTGAGTGCTATTTTCCCTTAAAGGAAAAGGTGTTCGACCCCGGTATTGACATTCTGCAGCTATCTCAGTATCCACCTGATGAAATAAAAGGAAAAATCTTTGGAAATATTGAAGACATGCTTGCACTACTTCACCCTTGCTTCCACCGTGCTCCATCGCTGCTTAAGGGAACCTTGCCACTTCTTATTTGGCTTGCCTTGTTCGCCTTAAGCTTGTGCTTATTGTTGGACGAAAACTATGTCTTTGATCCTGGTGGATATGTTTCATGCTTCTTCCGATGATGATCAAGGTCGAGTCAGGCTAATGACTCGGTTAACAAAAATCAAGCGCTTCTTGGGAGGCAACCCATGCATCTATCTTTTCGCTTTCTTTACCATAAGTGTAGGGGGGGACCCTTTGGTTTGCTATTTCCTCTCCTCACTTCTTAATCAGGGATTCGAGCTTCAACAATCCACTCTTGATGATTCTTGACGACTCGTGATTCCATTTCTACTTCTTCCCGGTTCTATCCTAAACTCTTTTCGATTCACTATTTTATATATTTTCTCAATATTAAAATAGGAATCTCTTTAGTTGTCTTTTCCTTAGCGAGATTTAAACAAAGTGCACAATGTCCTAAGTGTAGGGGAGTTTACTCCCACATGCTTAAACATTGAGGACAATGTTTATCTTAAGTGTAGGGGGACTTCTATCGAAGTTAAGTGGTCTTTTCCTTGTATTTGTCCTCATTTTAACCGGAAAATCAATTTTTCGACATTTTTCAAAATTTTTGATCTATTTTGGCCTATTAGTTTTTCCATTTGTATAGTTATTTTCTTTCCTTATTAGAATAAATGTTTAATACGTGGTTTTAATTTTCAAACGTTGTGAATCTTTTGACTCAACCCGAGTTTACTTGCCTAAGTTACTCTAGCTAGTATCCTTAACATGTTTAAGTCGAGTTTTGCTAGGCTTTTATATAGGGAGCTATAAAACGCGAAAGTCTTAACTCTCACGGGTTAAGAACAAGAACTTTTCGCAAGTTCCTATAATTGATCCTAGAGAGTCTTTTATCAAGGGAACTTTAAAATGCGATTTCTAAACTTGATAAAGTCTAAGATTTTGCAAGATCCTATAGGCGACTCGAAAACCCAAAACTTTGATTTAATAGGCTAAGTATCCACGAGTCTCATTCCTTGAGATTTTAAACTGTGGAGAACGAGAGATGATAGAGCCAATTATAAGTTCGGTATTCTTTCGTGAATTTATGTGAGTTAATTATAAGCCTATTCTCCCATCGCTTGCTAATAATTTATCTGCTAATAAATAAGGTTGTACGATTTGAAAAGTTACTTAGCTTCTAGCCCAAGATCGTTTAAAAGTTGCTCGGTATGGATTAGAGTTCATAGCCAAGGCATAACTTATTGAAGCGGGATGCGAAGATTGGTGAGTCCGAAAAGGCCCTAAAAAGGCATGAGGGCTATATTTTGTTGCTAAAGATCCAAAGTGATGTGAAGAATCATTTGTCGAAAATCAATATGAAGGATCGAGACACACGACGAAAAGCAAATACTCCCCAAAAGTCATGGAGAAGTGTATCCGAAAAGACCCTATACAAGGTATGAGGATAAATAGATCCAAGTCATAAAAGGAGGCGGATCGTTGTATATCAAAGTCCAAAATAAAGATTGGAGAAAAATGAAGAAGTCGTGGTCCAAGTATGAATCTTTCAAAACTTCAAGTGAAGAAATTCCATTATGAAGAGAAGACCATAATTTCATGAACGTCTCTCAAGATTTGAAGTATGAAGTCGCTGCCAAATATCGGTCCGAGAAAGGTCTCAAATCGCGTAACTAGTTATGCCAAGATATGAACTTTATGAGGTCCCGAGAAGCAGTTTTAAAAGATTTTGTCCTTTAGCTAACTATTGATTAAATCGTTCACTTTATTTTCAGACTTAATAACTATCGAAATAAGTCAAAAATGCATCCTCGTGATCATTCAAGACAATAATAAAATATAAGAGATACACCTAGGAATAAGGGAGTCTAAGTGAATAATTGGCCCGCATGAGTTCGTGATAGTTTGCTAACTTATAATAACAATGATCTCATTTTTAAGCTTGGTTTGGAGAGAGTGAAAACTTGAGGATGATGATTATTCATAACATTTCCAAAACCCAAGGTATGCTTTTGATTTCTTTACTTTGAATGTTTATATTTTCTATTTCTTTAATAAAGGCCACTATGGATTGATTATGATGAAAAGTGTAAACGTTCTTTGTAACTAATGCATTGCATGAGGACATTGCAATGGTCAAGTGTAGGGGATTTGATATGTGTGTAAACACACATCTTTTCTACCACTTAATTACAATAATAACCGAGCCAAAACGTGTATTTTATGTCTTTTATGTCGGAGTTATGCGTGGTTTGTGTTTTTGTTGTGATTTAGGACGAAAAGGTGAAAAGTGGAGAAAACACGGGAATTCACGGGCATTTACGGACTTTTATTGAAGAAAAAGATGAAAGAAGTCAAGAGTGTAAAAAGAACGGAAGTCCAAGACCAATTCTGAAGATTTATCAAAGAAAAAGTCAAAAGACGGAAGTTTATCAAAAGCCGAAGAATTCAAGTCTATTTTATTGAAGAATTTAAAGACGAGTTCAAAGAAATCCCGAAGCCAAAAGTCCCTTAAGTCCAAGTTTAAAGAAGATTAGAAGAAAATGACTAAGTATGCAATTAATGAAGATTAAAAGAAAGAGGGACTTAATCTCGCAATTAACAAGAAATGAAGGAGGGGAGGAAGCTTCCTTAATCCTCCCCTATAAATAGTCATTAGTTGTAATCATTTTTTTCTTGTTGGCTAAGTGTGACAATTAGTCTTCCACATTTAAATACATGTCATTTAATTTCTTGTCCAATTTAATTACCTTGTCTTGCACCTTAAATTCATTTAATTTCAAGTAAGTTTTCATTTAATTATTGTCAATCTTTACTTTATCTTGTTAATCTCTTATCTACCTTTCTAAATCTTTGATTTTTATGTTTATGTTTGTGTTCATGTTCATGCTTTTATTTTGATCCAAGTGATTTTTGATTATTGTGGTTAAAGTTGTTAGATTTCTTGATATTGATTGTTTTTTATGATTAATTGATGTTTTGTTATTTGTTTAGCTTAATCGTTGCGTTGATTTTGATTAATCTGCTTTAGATCTATTGTTTCTGTCATCCCTTGTTCTTCGGGGAGTTGTTTCTGTGTTTGATCATTCCCAGGAAAAGTTCCGAATCAAGAGAAGATAAAGCTTTCATTCGGAACTCCAAAGTTCCGGGTCAAGAGGTTCATTCGGAACTCCAAAGTTCCGAACCAAGGGGCTTCATCCGGAAGTCTAGAAGTTCCGGATCAACACCACAAGTTCCGGACGAAGGAAAAGTTCCGGGTCACCAAACTCATTCGGAACTCTAAAAGTTCCGAACGAAAACTTCTGGATCAAGCACTTCATTCGGAACTTCTCAAAAGTTCCGGATCAGCTAATTCATTCGGAACTTCCAAAAGTTCCGGGTCAAGAGGTTCATTCGGAACTTTAAAAGTTCCGGATCAAGTTGTTCATTCGGAAGTCTCAAAAGTTTCGGATCAATTTCTTCCGAACGAAGTTCCGAATCAAGGGGAGGAAAAACTTCCGGATCAACTCCAAAACTTCCGTGTCAAGACTGTTTCATTCGGAACTCCAAAAGTTCCGAGTCAAGCTAGTTCATTCAGAAGTTTTGAACTTCCGAATCAAGGGTTCTGTAAGTTAATTTTTCAGTCTCTCTTTTTAAATTTCAGTCTTTTATTTTTAATCTTTATTTTTCCCGCCTTTTTATTTAATTGCACTTTAAGATTATTCGTCTTAGCTTTATTTTAATTTTGCCTTAGTTTAAGTTTTAGTCGCGTTTTAAGATTGCCTTAGATAGATTTAAGTTTACGTCATTTACTTTAGTGCTTTTTAATTTTAGTCACGCTTTTAAATACTTGCACCATTATTTTAATTAGACTTAGATTTACTTTAAGAGCACTTTTACTTAATAGTTCTGCACCCTTTATTTTGAACACTACAACGACACATCTTTGTTTCACCAAAATAAAACTGAGTCACACATTAAACACAAGTTTTTCAATTCGAAGAGATTGGTACAACGAATCTTTTTAACCTGAGTAAAATCTGAGTTATCAGAAACAGAAGATTATGTCTTCCGACAAGTCAAACATTAGATATTCTAGTATCATTTACTTTTAATTTATGATCATTTGAGGATGTAGATCGAAAAGGACTCCTTAATAATGAAAAACATTGTTGCAGCTACTCCTGAGCTGGTTATCAAAAACTATAGTTCCACTAGCATGAAACTGATTAAAAAAAAAGAACGGAAAATCTAATCACCTGAGAGCTTTGTACTTGGGACTTGAATTTCCTATAAGAAAGTACGACATACCCTATAAGCTTATATGCTCAATGATAAACTATAGGAAGAAAACTAACTGCATAGCTATTGATTCAACCACAGACTTAAAAATTGTCCAAATAGATACTAGTCACTCGAATTACAAAGTTAATTGCAGAAATATACTCGAGCATTTGTCCAAGATGAGTCGAGTGTCACACCCCACCATGGCGGAATATGGGACGCGACGCATGGATATCATCACGACAATAGCGTGTCCATAGAGAGAACTATATGAATTAGAAATGTCATAAAAGGTGACACAAATGTCATGACAATATCTCATCAATGCACGAGTCTAGGTAAGTAGGTAACAGTCCTACCTCTTACCCAAGACAAACAAATAACACAAACAAATCAACATATAGGTTCATAGTATCACTTATTGAAACAAACAGAAAAATAAACTAAGAAGGAACGGGGATCTCCTTCTAAATGCATTCCTAAGCGACTCCAATCCTAGCCACATATGTTCTTACGCTTAACCACTTTATCACCTGAAAGAGACACTAAAACACGTCAACATAATGTTGGTGAGAGTCATAGGTTTAGACTCCAACCGAAAATAGATTATAATAAGCTGTGAACAACCATAAACCACTAAACATATGGACAATGTGATACAAGTATGCATTAACAACTAACATTCAAGATCAATCATTACAAACCAAATCCAAGGCTCCCAGCCTGACCAAACACCATGGTACCATAGGCGCCCATACACCTATGTACCAATCCCAAGGACCCGCCTTGTCATTATCCATTGGTCCCATAGATGCTCACACATCAATGTACCTCCCCAAGGCCCCGCCTTGTCAACATCCCCTTGGTACCAAGTCAAACCACAATAACTGAGACGGTACGTGTCCCCCGATCCAAATCATAAACACAATCAAGAATCACATAGCAATTAATCACATAAGTGTACACACAAGTCCATTACCAATCATAAAACATTCACAGCATAAGTTATAAAACCAAACAGTGTCTCTTCCATCCCATCTGGAAGTCAAAATCATTAAAAGACATGGGACTATGAAACTCACCTGATTGAGCTTCTCCAAAAGTCCGCGCACTAGCAAAAAGCTAACAAACAAAAGCACACAATCAAAACATGAACCAAACACTAAGATGGCTCATCAACCTATGATGGACATCTAACCTTCTCTCATATATATAACTCATTTATATGATCTAAGCATCTCATTACACCCCTCTATAAAGCCCTTAACTTAGTTTACTTCATAACCCGTCCTGTTAACATTTTACCCAAAACAGCCCCGGTTTTTAGGTCTCCAAACTATAAGCCAACTCCCACCTAACCATACCCATGATCTCTGTAAATGAAACCCTATGCCCTTACATATGTTAGCTAACTCCTCCTTTTTTCCCCAACCTTAAATCTATTGTTAAGGCCTCGATATATATATATATATATATATAAATATATATATATATATATATATATATATATATATATATATATATATATATATATATATATATATATATATATATATATATATATATATATATATATATATATATATATATATATATATATATATATATATATATATATATATATATATATATATATATATATATATATATATATATATATATATATATATATATATATATATATATATATATATATATATATATATATATACTAGCGGCGTAACCCGCCCAATGGGCGGGGTTGTTTCGTAAATCTTTTTTAGGAGTTCGTTTGCGTTTTAGTTTTTTGTTTTATAGTTATGGTTTGGTTTTTTGCTTTTTTTTGTGTCCAAAATATTAGTAACAATACTAATATAGTGATATGTTTAACCTGAAACACCCATTGTTATACATTATGTTTTATAAATTATATATTCAAATGTGGCAAATAAAGTAATGATATATTTAAATGTGACACATTATTAGATATAAGACTTGTTATTGAAGTCTTTTGGAGCTAAAACTCGTTGACTTTATGAATGGGTTCTGTCACGAGTTTGAATCTAGCAAGAACAATGATTTTATAATAGAAATTGATTTGTACACTTATGAAATTGATTGGGACACTCAACATTATGCATTACAGGGTTGTATTGTGTTTTATAATGTGTTTTATCTACTTATAATGTGAATGTCCTAATAACTTTTATGAGTGTGCAAATCATCTCTCTTTTATAATGCTCTAGAGTTTTAAAATAATAAGAATGTATAAAAAATGATAGACTTATTGTTATATATAATTTTATTCTTGTTTATTTGGAGGAAAACAAAGTTATAGCTCCCTTAGGTCATGAGTTCGAAACCCTGAATGTAACCTATACTATATCATCCTAAAAAACGATTACGAACCATACAGTTATAGCCTATTGAAGTACTTATCTACTTCATTAATCGACGCTCAATTAAGCTTGTTAACATACTTCACTAAGTTAGCGTACTACTATTTCTTAATTAGATATTGCTTGATCGTACACGTTCTTCGGCCTATATGAACAACCATCACACATGTTTCTTGTAGAGAAACAAGAGGTGAATAACAAACCTGGATATGGTCTAGGCCTAGTAACTTGCTAGGCATCTGAAGTAGTCTTGTGATTTGGAGCTCTGTTACTGCCCTGCAAAATCATGCTTCAATTTCGTCAATGATCACTTTATATTTACTGACCCTGGTTTAGGATCCCCACATGTAACATGAGACGGACATAACCATAACGTAGAAAAAAAATCCATGAAAATAAATTTCTGTAGATTTACAAAGATGAGAAGACATATATGTTTTTTATTGCAGATATCTTGCTCATATATACAAAAATGGGACCATTTGTGATCTTACAAATGATAGATTAGTACAGCAGACCTGCTTTCTATATGAAATGAAGTACCTTACCAACCCCTCAAGATGGAGGTATGTGTGATGTCCCTTCCCCGATGACCTGTCGCTCTTTTATTTGCTTAAAACTAACACACGATCACAAAGATACCCGATCTTGAGCACATAGGTCCGTACATCACATAGACACCTAATCTTGAGTATACTAACTTAACCTCCACTGAATGGTAACCTCTGATAGCAGATCTTAGTGTCAGCTAAGAAGCCTTCAGCGATGTTTCAAACAATATACATGTTAACTTTGTTAGCGGATCGGTTTAGGGCATTAGTTTGGCTCATTTGTCATGTTTAATCAGTTTAATCTTTTATCCCGATGAGTGCAGTTCTGAAAAGCTTTCAGGGATAATTCTTCATAATTTTAAGTTTTAGCCATACAATAGAGACATCATTCGAACTAAATGAGAACATAACACAAATCAGAAAAATCTAAAATAAAAGAAAACATAACCAAAAAGGAAAAAAGATGTAGCCAAACCAACCTTTGCCATAATTTAAGTAAGACTGGGAGTACCCCTTATTCCCGAGTTCTGTTACGTTTCTTACAAGATGGAAGTATGGGTGAGCTTGCATTAACAGACCCCAAAAAATTTAGCCGTGGAAATATGTTTTTAAAGTTCCAATGTACAACTATCATATGCTGAATATAAAACTCAATATCTTATATACAACTAAAATAAAATACAATTTTTGTGCTTTTAGTTGATTTTGGTACAATACATAGCGTAGGATATGGACAAGAAATTTCCATTGCTTCTTTGGCAGTTGGTCTTTCTTGATGACTATACCAGAGCGGCTTGTGAAGGAAGTCAATTAGCTAGACAAAATAAACATGTCAATCACTACAGAATAACCCAAAGCTAATAGTTTAAAGACCCAAAGAAATAAGAGTGGCCTAGAACCAGACACAGTTAACTTCAAAAGAAGCAAGTTTTTTTGTCTTTACCTGCAACTCGTACAAGGATATTGTCACATCAAAACCTAAAATAGAACCACTGCCAACCCACGGTTGATTTGATTTCAAAGTATCAAGACGGTCCCGTGGCAAGGGCTCCTCGGCTGCTCCCAAGACCTTGAATGGAATCAGAACTAGAGCTGCGTTTAGAATAAGAAAAAGACCCGTGCAGACCCTGATTAAGGCAACAAAGTGCCTCAATTTTTATTTTTTATTCTAATAATCATATGAATCTAAGCTTTAACCATATACCTAAACCACGATCATGTAATAGTCACCAAGAATACTATTTAAGCCATCTTGTATTGGTATCTTTATGGTCTAATCGTCGATCCACTTATTGTAGCGGAATCATACACCTTCCAAGAACATCATCCTTATCAGGCCCAACTCTATCTTCGACACTTAAAATCAAGGGCTCTTCAAATGGTTTTGCAGCTACAAACATCAGTTCCTCGTTCCACAATGTGCTTGTAGACTTGTTCATCGAGACTCTAGTCCTTTAAGTCTGATTTCCGAGCATGACCCTCATAAAAACTTCTGGAAGTCTTGTCTTACCATTTAGTATCAAGTCTTGTGCTTCGGGTACATTAACTATAAGATTCCAAAGCTTAAGTGCAACATACACTTTCGACCAAATATTACCAACACCATTAGACCAACTAACACTTGCAGCGTCTGAATGCAAGGCTTCAGGAAACGCTTCATCCGCCTAGGTACCCCACCAAACGGATAACATAAGCTCTCCTTTAAGCTTTTCCCCTTTTCGTTCTTCTAACCTATACCTCTGTGGAGCTGAAGGACTGTCTAGTAGAACCCGTTTAGGGATCTCATTAAGATCAAAGAAAACCCGTCCAATAAAATCATCTTTCATTACATCCTTATCTTTCACAGCAAACTCAAGAACAGATGCTTAAACTTTCTCTTTAGAGAAACCAAACACCTGATTCCATTCAGGGTTTTATTTTTTCTCAATATGGCGAGTGGTACCCTTATAGTTTCCTAAACGATCCTCAGTATATGGGTCACAACTACCTGTAACGTCCTTAGAAGGTAATTCACGTGTTTTGACTACACGAACATATAGGTATTGCATTTGTTCCAGAAGGTCATAGGTGCTAGTGAGTTTATCACCAGTGACCTTACTTCCACCGAGGTGAGGTTTAGTCTCCTTAAGATATAAATCTTCATGCAAAGGTCTCTGAATCTTCTGTATTTCCTACAATTTAACAATAATCAGAATATTTCTAATAAGTAATAACCAACAATTAGGGTGTGCCAACTATCTATACGTATATCAGATCATATGGTAAGTAAAATCAATATAAAATGCATAAGACCATAAGTGTAGAACACACTGAAAGAACTCAACACACACATAGCTCACAACAGTTGCTTATTTAACCCATGTGAACCATTTTGATGATGTATTGAAATGCAGTTTTTCACTATAGACTTGGATCACCAATCCTAGATTTAGTTATATGCATGATGAGCAGGAAAATGAACATAAAATGTTTGGACTTCGGAAGAGGAACTTCACAAAACCACTCATGGTCTAGAGCCTCTTGAGCTGTTATTCATTCTATAAGTTTGCATATCAACGCCAGCAATTGCTTAACTGCTCACAACAATAAAATCAATAGGTATATGAACATAGTACCTGTTGATGATCTGTCATCCGAGTTTTTGGGCATTTGCTGACACAAGGTTTCTAAAGGGACATCGTGAAATCATCACTACTCAATACCGAACTCTCAGGAGCATTACCTTTCATCTTTTTGATTAATCTCTTGAACATTAAAATATAATCACGATTAACCCTTGTCCTAATTGGTCTTGTGATTCAAACACAGACCAGCTAGCGAATTCAAAGAACCTGTTTGATTGTTCTACACGTGAATACCAAAGAAAACATTATTAGAATTTCACACACCAAACAGAAATTCATTAATAAGTTACGAGTAGTACCAGAAAGTTGTAATGTGGAATTGCTCGATATTCAACATCATCGTTATACAATTACAGCTAAAACACCAAGAAAGCATGAAAAATGATAGGATTCTGCCACATTATGCTTTCTATTACATAATATTCTAGCCTAATAGGTTGATCTAAATCTGAATTTTAGTGGCATATGTGTTAAACCTATGACATTCTAGCTTGATTGAAGAGAATATCTTGTTAGTCGATATGATATACTAATAGTTCTTAGGATCGTTTGGCAGCTTTTATAATTATTCTAGAGATCATAGGAGTTTTTTTATAACTGGATCGATACGTTAAGAGTGTATTTTCTCTATTTGTATTAGTTAGAACCGTAGGCTGACATCTGCTGAAGATCGGGTGTTTTTTTAGTACTTGAAACTTCTACTGAATTCATAGTGCTTCTCTTGCTGCTAGTGGTGACTGAACCGTCCCCTACCAGTGGGGTTCATAAGATCAGGCAATGGTACCATCTTGTCACTCCTATACACAAAAAAGGACATTAATTATATCCCTTTTGGTATAGATCGACTAAAAGTGAGCTATGCAATCATAAATACCTTTAGTGGCTGAGTAAAGCGATCCAGCAAATGCATTAAGTAGAGGAAATGGGCATTGACCTCCCCTCGTGGATCAGTGTGGAATACTTTACTTACCTCTCGTGGATTCTAACTTCACACAGCTCATCGATTCGTATTAGAAGATATAGGTAAAATGGATTAGTATATATAGAATTCTATTACGTAAAAACTTTTCTGTATTTATTTATGTGTTATATAGTAAAAGTGGCAGAGTATGCAGCTCAAATATGTACAATAATGCTGTTCCATACCATGAAGGGGTCATGTTCCAATAGTGAAACTGCACCACCTGTTCCACATCCAAAAGCAGAGTATTAAAAATAACAAAAATGGTATATAATTGCATTTCTTTACACTTTCAATTCCTCGTTCCTTATCCATGAAGGACCAAGAAGTTAATCTTGCTCCTGAAAGTGTCTTTACATTCTCTGCTACAGGCGGTCTGCATACATATGATTTCAAGCTTATAAAAATCGACCAACACAAATGTTGGAAAAGTGTAAAACTAAAACTTATGTGTAAAACTGTATCTAATTCAAGCACCCAAAAGATAAAGATATATTGGCAGATAGTCACCTCCCAATACTCCTCTTCTGATAATCATTTAAATGTCGGGATTTTATACACTATGGGAGATGAAGCTCATTAACAAATGACATGGAAAATGGTGAAAAGACAATTGTCTGAAGGTGAGCATAATATCCACTTTGCAAGCATCAGTAGACTTGCTTGATACATTTACATCTGCTGATCTACTCATTTTATTCAACTTACATATATAAACATTAGCGTCTTAGTACGAAAGTGGCATTTTTACCATATAATCCTGCAACTTCGTCTAGAGCTTTTGCTGGACCTCTATTTAGACGAAAAGGAAAAAATATGAGGTCGACTCATGGTCTGACAGTACTGGATATACCTGCATAAAAAGTATTTCATTATACTTCATCAATGTACAATCTTTACTTCAATAAAAAAAATGACAGATGCATATTTTCAAATTGCAGACTTTTTTAGCTATTTATCATGTGCGGTATCTCTAAGATCATTGGCAGCAAGAAGACCACCTCGCCATTTTGTTCCTGTGTTCCAGTTGCAGCCTGCATCCAAAGGTTAACCGAATTGGGAATCACCTTTACACCATGAGATATCACAGCCCTGGTTTCGTCATTAATAATGAGAAAAGGTCCATAAATAGTGATTCTGTGATGGCTAAGTATGTAGGATTTTAAAGAAGTAAGCCAACTTGGACAGGCGATCGTCTCTTTTGAAAGTAACTAAAATTGTATATTCTTCATATTTTGTCTTTCTAATAAAATATCAATCGAGTACCATCATAGTCGTGTAAAAAAGGGTGAATAGCAAACCTTTGGATCACCACTAACTGTTCCAGAAGGAAGTGCAGAACAAAGTGCATCCATGAAGTGATATCATCGAGCAATTCCCTAGTCACCTTCGAGCATCAAAATGAAGCAATGATTATTCATGATCAGTACTAATACAATTGAAAGGCACAAGAACTTGCAACATTGGGAATCTTTGAATAAAAGTACAGGAAAGAAAAAAAATCATTGTAGGTGATCAAAACTGTATAGACGCTCAACAAAAGTAGAGACAATTGACCATTCCTCTATG
Source organism: Glebionis coronaria (assembly GCA_025667525.1). Taxonomy (NCBI): domain Eukaryota; kingdom Viridiplantae; phylum Streptophyta; class Magnoliopsida; order Asterales; family Asteraceae; genus Glebionis; species Glebionis coronaria. The sequence goes on from CM046880.1 coordinate 406,038,223, forward strand.
CTTAATAATATATGTATCTCAAAATCAAGATGCATAGTATATCTCTGTTAGTAATAGTTATGGAATTGGTTACTTGATCTTCTAATTTTAGAGTATTGAAACGCATTTTTTCAGGTTGGAAGGCTGAAGGATAAGAAAGATGCATAACACTTTCATTTCTTCCATTTCCGGTCCTGCAGCCCAACTTAGAAATGAAACTATATCCTTTTCCATCTGCAGAAATTATACAAATTAGATGTATGTATAGTAAGGAAGGTGATCGTCCATCTGTAATCCTTTTTTCGGGGGAAGGTTGTTGTTCCAACTCCCCCGGACTCACCTTGCGCTTATCTACACAACAAATATCATAATAATCACTTACAAATATTATATAACACCAGACAAAAGTGTATAAATAAACTCACTGGAAACATACGAGTTTCACTTGTACCAATAACCCTCGGATTGTACTTCAAAACAGAGTTTGCAGGCGGGGAAGGTATAACTGGGAAAAGCTTGAGCAGATCATATACTGAGCTACTTGCAGCACGTTACCAAAAAAATAATATAAAATCAAAACTTACAGCTCAATTAAGATAATCATGAATGCGGAAGATACACATAATATAAACGTACCAAGAGTGCAAAGTAGCCCTTCAAAAATCTAAAAACATCATAGGGAGAAGCAGCATATGAATCATCAGCTGTGATTTCGAGGGTCGAAATTGGACAATAAGTAATATCTGTGAAAATTTCCCTTTAGATACGACCTTTACAACAAAGAGAACATCAAACTCAGACATAATATCGTCTTTTAGTGCTATATTTTCCTTAATGGTTCTACTGGACTCATATCTGCGGAAAATTACAGAGAAGTGTTACATGAATGAATAACTGATGCTATCTAAGCAGAATGTGGCCTTTCTAATTATTTAATCGTCTTATTTTACCTTCCCCTATCGGTGTAGCTCATGCGGTGATGGAGCATCGACACTTCAGATTATCTTCAGGTGGATACCTTCCATCCGGAATCCCATGGCAGATTACTTCATTGACAGATGTGGAAACATAAACACTCGTGTTAAAGAGAAAGAAAGTAAACATAAACACTCGTGTTAACTACTATAGAATGTTTTACTTCCATATACTAAAGCTTTCCATATGTTGGGATACACCATAAATAACGATAAGAGAAGTACAAAAATGGCGCAGATCAGTAGATATATCAACCAAACTACAACTACTGGAGCTACTGGGAGTGCACAAGAAACATAGTTTATTAGATAAGATCAGCAATCTTGTAAAGAGCATAAAAAACATTGCGTGTATCCTATAATAACACCAACAATAAATCACCTCAATTATTTATAAACCTAAATATACACTTTCAAATCCTAGATCTATGATACATGTTATATCACATAACCTTAAAATCAATTTATAAGCAAAAAAATGTATAAATTTCTAGGGTTTCGTTTATATAAAAAAGTCCTGTGTGAATCATTAAGTGGATGGATATAATAAGGATTGATAGATTGGTACCTGATGAGTTGATCGGATGGGTAGGAAGATGATCCCGGCGGTGGTGATGACGTCAGCCCTGCCCATTTGAAAGGGTTTTGAAGACATGAACAAAAGTGTTTCTGAGTTTGAGTTCTCATTGTTATTAATCCGTTTCTGAATCTGATGTGATGAAGAGAAAGAAATTAAGGTTAATTGAGAATTAGAGATGGTGACTGCTGGGACTTGGCTCTAAAGTATCCCGTAGACAGACAAATCTGCATATGCTTTCTTTGGAATCTATTACAGACATGAGCTTATATTCTTTGTACCCATTACCTCGATTTCATTTGTTAAACCGCCAATAAACTAAACTATTTGGCCATACGGGACACTGCAGCAGTGAAGGAGGTCAATACTAAGCTCGATGAAAGGGTGCGTATAGTATTCGCGATACATACCAGGTAAGTGTTCCATAAGAATACACCACTCCTCATGTATGATAGCCCAATCATTTAAAGTACCAAAATGATGAAAAGTACAAAAATATCAGTAAATACAATCTAGTGAAAACTTATTACCTGTTGGTTTGACAAACGTTGGTGACTTGTGGTGGTGGAGTGGTATTGAAGCTGGTGGGGGCCACGAAGGCATGGTGGTGCCATCAAATAGATAAGGCAGCGCGCGTGTGGTGGTGAGGATGCAAAAACAGGTGGTCGGGAGGTGACGTTTTTCGGAAAAAAATCAATAGATCGGTCGATCTATTAGTCGATGGTGGTGGCTGTCAAACGGGTTGGTGGTTGTGGCATTAGTATATAGGAATCAGCCCCATGTATCAACTTCACAAAGAAATCAGAAACCTGAAAGGACGCAATGATACAAAATCAGTATATAAAGTATGACAACAAAAGAAAAGAAAAAAAGAATTAGGATTGATTTGAATCAAAGATCGAAGAAAAAAAAGGTATTACTATTGATTGTGAATCAAAGATCAAAGATCGATTGATTTCATATGTGTTTAGATTAGGGTTTACCCCGTCAAGATTGATGCATGTGTTTGGATTAGGGTTTATCCGCCGTCAAGATGAAAAGGAAAAAAAGGATGGTGTGTGTTTTTTTACACGGTTTGTTCGTGACAAAAATGAAAAAATAAAATAAAATACCATTATATATAGTCGCGGTATCAAAACGCGATTTGTAAAAAAAAATTGCGTTTAAAAATAGCGGTCCGCCCAAAATCAATAAAAATGAGTTAAAAAAGGAAAAAAGTGAGATTTTTTAGCAAATACTCAATTCCTATTGGTTAAAAGATGTGACTGGATATGACTGGGATCTAAAACTGTGGTTTCAAGTCATAAATATACCTATATATAATATAGATATATATATATATATATATATATATATATATATATATATATATATACTTCTGCCTATCTGCATTTTACCGATTTTGAACATACAAAAAGTTTGTTATGATTAGGGGGTATTACCCTAACCCATTTGCTTAGCCACACTTCAGGTATCTTATTTAATATATAAACCAACACCCATGCTCATTAAAGGGCTCAAGTGTACTCTTAAGTACCCCAATCACCTTAAACGTTAAATTAAACCCGACTGATTTCAAAACTGTTTTGACCTCCGACTATTGTAACCTGTTTTTGACCCACCTCCCAACCTCCAATTTAGTTCTCGTTTCTTGAATTTGAAATCCATTTCAATTACCTATTCAGGGATGCTTGGATCGTAAAATAAGAGTTTGTGGAACTCTATATATGATCAAAACAAGTGACTCAAAAATCTGCCCATTTTTTAAAAACGAATTTAAACATGATTAAACACTAATTAACATCACTAATAATCACCAATCATTATCCTAATCATGTTAATTGTTATAAAACCCCTAATTATAGATCTATTAAGAACTCTAATCCATCATATAAATTGATTACATAAAACTTGAAGCCTTAATGCTATAAAACAAGAAAACTATACAAATTAAATCAAGATTTTTACCTCAAATCTTCAAGAAAATTATTTTTGATGAATCCCTAAATTAGGGCTTGTAAAAATTCGGCCAAAAGGGGAGAAAATTAATGAAAAACTGATTTTTTTGATATAAACATGGTATTTATATGTTTTATTAAAAAGGCTTTTCCAAATTGGGCTCAAGTTGGGTCTTTTGGCCCATTGTCCTTTCTTTTTCTTTTCTAGTCGGTTTAAAACCCGATTCATATATATATATATATATATATATATATATATATATATATATATATATATATATATATATATATATATATATATATATATATATATATATATATATATATATATATATATATATATATATATATATATATATATATATATATATATATATATATATATATATATATTCTTTTTAAGACTTATTAATATATTATTAATAAAACCTTAAGTTACCTTAATTTATTTCAGATCCTAAAGCCTCTGAAACCTTAAAACTAGTCAATTTTACGCGTATACCAAAAAAACGTAAAATATACAGTTTTAAAAAAAATCTTAGATTTTGAAATAAACTTTATAACTAAGTCATAAATGACTTAAAACCATCCTGAAAAATACTCACATGACTAAACACCTTACCCGAGACCTCTAAATGCTAAACCCCAAATCGTAAAAAAAAATACGATTTACTAGAATACTTATACGTATACGTAAAACACCAAAATAATACCATTTCATTTCATATTCACTAATTTGTGAGCTCATGAACATGAAATAACCGTTCCTCGATTTACTTATGAGTACTTTATACCCATAAACGATATCCACACCAACCTCGTTCACGCAAAATAACATGTAAACACGCAAATCACATAGTCACACATAAATTAACCTTAAAATAAGACCAAGTGACGAACCTCAAAACCACGGTTGTCACATCACTCCCTCCTAATAGAAATCTCGTCCCGAGATTTACTCCTTAGGATCGTCATTATCAATTAGCTGAGGATACTTGCTCCTCATAAATCCTTCCCGTTCCCACGTGAACTCTAGTCCACGTTCAAAATTACATCTACCCATAACTACAGTATATTACCCTTTTTATCCAACGTCCTAGCTTCACGACCCAAAATCTCTATCGGCTCTTCGATAAAACGAAGACTCGTATCCATACTAATATCATCTAACGGTACTTGCAAGTCAGTTCTTGCTAAGCATTTCCTCAAGTCTGATACATGAAATACGTCATGCACACTACTCAATTCCTCCGGTAATCTCAACCTATACGCCACTAGCCCAATCCTTTCAAGGATTTCAAATGGACCCACAAATCTAGGTGCTAACTTCCCTTTTCTTTCCAAACCGCATCACCCCTTTCCATGGTGAAACCTTTAGCATAACTTTATCTCAAATCTCAACGGCTTACGCCTCTTGTCCGCATAGCTCTCTTGTCGGTTCTTTGCTATTTTCAACCTCTACTTAGTCACTGCCACCACCTCCATAGTTTTCCGATCCACCTCCGGTCCAATACGTTGGCCGCTTCTAACTTCATCCCACTGTAACGGTGATCCACCTCATCTCCTATGAATTAACTCCAGCAGTTTCTACTACAATTCCTATCACCATACCTAACGGCTTCTATCCTATACGGGTTTTCCATCATTCGGAAGTTCTCCCAACCTTAAACACATCCAATGGTATATACATGATTGCATAACCAAAAGCTTCCCATAATATTCACAAGAAACATGTCATAACCACCACCTCAGCCTTGCTTTCCCATGCTCGGCACCAAGTAACTAACCATCCTTCATACTAACATGTGTTACACCTTTTCTCTAGGTGGACGTTCCATTGTTCGTGACTACTAACCTCTTGCTCTAACGATTTCTCTTTAATATCACCCCACTATCTTCACGACCTCTTGCTCCCTCGAATCATTCTTCCTCCATACTAATTTTCGCTTGTCTCTCCACAATCTTAATTTCCATACCATCTTATATCCCATCTTCAGCCTATAATTTAGGTGTTTCCTCCTTTATTCCTTACATCCTCATCAATGGGGAATATGCCCCTCTCACCGGTGACTCTCTCTTTGTAGGAGAATTCTTCCTAATATAATGCGTTCTCCAACTATCTCCAAATCTCACGCCAATGCTCTAGGCGTCTTTCTCAATTACCCCTATAGTATGCTCATACCAAACATTAGTCTATCAACGGTATACTACGCTTGCTTCCCATCGTTTCTTCCCTTGCCATAATCCTTCATAAAGCATTCCATACATATTAGGCTAACTTTTACGCAAAACCCTCTATTCCATCACATCCGTACGCAATCCTTCCAACTTCTCAACTACGTGACTTCTCGTTCCTCTTGAAATATGAGATGAATTAGTCAGTCTATCGACTATCACCCAACTCTCGTCGTACTTATTCCTCCACCCCATTATGTATCCCTTTCACCAACTTCGTCCTTACATCGCCCTTTCTAAGCTACTCCTATCTATGTAGGAAGTATAGTCTACGTCCCTTTTCTCCATATGATTGTCCAAGCCACGCAACATACATGTTGACGCGTTCTCTGCTTTAGACAACTCAACTCGTGCAACCTACATCCTTCATCCAAACCACCCTAATACATCATCCATATAGTTCAAGTTCGTCTCAGCTTCACTTCATTCTTCTTATTCTATGTCTCATCAACCATGCTTGCCTTTCCCAGATGGTACTTGGCCTTGCAATTTTCTTTCATCACTTAACTCCACCCATCACCTTTTCCGAATGTTCAATCAAGATGATTAAATATTTGTTGGAGACGTTCATGATCTGTATAGATCATTCTCTACGTCTCGTACCCCAAATGCCTCTAGCATTCTAGGCAGATATAACAATCCAGCTCCACTAACTAAGTCTATCTAGTTCTTCCAAATCTTTAGTTCCCACAACGTATAAACAACCGCCTTTCTTTGTCGTTCTCGTATACATCCAAATCCTTGCTCCACGTATCGTCATGCTTCGCGAATTCATCCAGTCCTTCCGATAATTCCAAGATCTGCTCATTATCCAATCCACCTCTTCAGCCTCCAAAACGCTTCCTCACCCTTCTTCACTTTGCCCCTTGCTGGTTCCATGATATGCCATCATCTCTGACTACTCATCCTGGCCAACTTAATCCTAAAACTCACACTTGAAAATCTCACGTATAATTCCCTTTCCTAACAACTCCAAAACCAACTCATAATTCGCCTCACTCTCCTTCTTAGATTTGAGTAGATCAAGATGTCGTCGATGCTCCTGATGACAACTCGTTTATATATTGTCATGCACCCCCGGTTCATTGACTCCATGAAAACTGCTAGCGCCTCGGCGAAGCCAAAATCATAACCGTAAACCCAAAGCGTTCATACAACATCCTTAGTAGTTTCAACTACGTCCTCCTTACACCCTCTCTTAGAAGCAATACGAATAAATTTCTACCTCGTTATACTCGCGAAAATCTACACGTATTCTAAAAGACCAATACTTCCTCTTATCAGACCACTCAACCGCTTTTCACAGCCAATCTACTACTAAGCAACTCAAATTTTACCTTGCATCCGTTGCAATTTCTGACAACTCTTGCTCTTAAAATAATTCCATCAACAATTTCCTTGGAAATGCACTAACTACAACTCCTCTCACTTCTCCTACTTGCTCTATTTATGGTTCTACCTCACAGTAATAGGCAAACCTACTAAATCTCAGGAAATTTTCGGAAAACTTACATGCCTTACGAACAATCATAAATACCTTTGAGGTATTATATCCCCTTCCAACACTCTCTATGGTGCGTTACTTGTGCCAATATCCATACATTATACAAATCTCTATTCATCTCCCTTGCACTCCTAAGAGACCTCATGACCACATTAGTTCGTCTACGAAGTTTTAACTCTTTCATTCCCACTAAGGGCATTCCGACCATTCTCTCAGGGCCACCTACTTAATCGTGTAGGTGCGACCAAGTCTTTCATATGTCTACCTCAACGCTCCCAATCAATACGAACCCAAAACTACATCCTGAATCCACTAGACACGATCAACGAATCAAGCCCACGGATAACTAACGATATTTCACGTGCACGAGTTAAAACAGACCAAAACCACGAAAACTCAAAAGGAAAACTCAAACACGTACCAATTCAAATGACTCATGACAACGAAAAATGATCCAAGAAACACTTATTGGCAACCAAAACATCTTATGCCCTGCGACATATTATTTAAACCGTGCACACGATCGACTTTTCCAAAAGAATATTTTTTTTTCTTTCCTCACCACATCTATGTGACTCAAACAATCTACAAACAACCTTCTATACGATCTCAAAACTCAACTCAAAGACTAGGTATCCCGTGCATCCCAAATCATAAAAAAACTACTATTCAAAACTCAACCTTGAACCCGTCACTTGTACCAAAATTTCGATCAAGCTACTGACACCCCATGACTATACATACCAAATATTTGAAAAGTACATTCCGAGTACATAATTTTAGGCTTTTGAATCACCCAAAAAGCTTTAAAAATGAACAAGTTATGACCAAAACAGTTTTATACTAGTTGTTTTTAAAAAAAAACTAAAGAATCCTCTTAGTTATTAACGCAATCCTTTTTAAATGAAAAGAAATAAATGTATGTGAAATTTTCATGAACTTTGTTTAGTCTTTGCATAAATAATTATAAATGACGTATATTGATTAAGCTCACTTATATAAACTATTTAAGTAGAAAGAAATTTTATTTCGCTTTATTTTAAAGAAAGTCTTTTAGAATTTGAAATAAATAAGTGTTGATTAAAAAAATCTTATGTTACATCTTGTTTCAAACACGACTCCAACACCTTACCCTTATTTTACCGAATACAACCAACTATCTAACTCTATAGTAGATTTCCAAGTCCCTTTTTTTTCAACATATACCGACCAAAAGAAATGTAAGACCCAACACAAAAGATTTCATTATCTCAAAAGAAATCCCAAGTTATTTCAATAGACTTAAAACCAAGAACACCATTTTAAAACGGACACGTGAAATAGGAAACTCGAAGAATACGCCACAACGGAGGTTGAATATCTAAAAAGAAGCTAGCTAGCTACCCTCCTAAGGATACAATCGATAATTATAGGGGATCATACATATATAGGCATATCGGGATACATATACTTAAATCCGTCTAACATCTACTATACAAGCATGTATTAACCCTCTTTCATACAATAATACTTAGGAATCTATTGGAGTTATGGTACTTGTATAACTATGTTGGCCACCATACTTATACATTTACCCTTTCCCCAATGCACTCCCTCCTATGATGACACTTATAAGAATTAATACAACACATAACACATATATCCATCTACTCACATAAGCTCATAACCACATAAACAATAAAGTCCAAAACTCCTTCCATTAAAATAACATAGTCAAACTCTTGAAACACATAAATCCATAGTCTAGCTAAAACAGCATAGACTAAATCCAAAATGAAAACATAATCAGTTATAAGTCATGTCGCCCATAAGAGTGGAAACAGCTTAAAATTCTTCATATCCACCTACTCCTAATAACTCGAACCACCACATGATTCTTAGGGAACATGACTTAAACATCAAAAGAAAAATACTATACCTCAGGTACATAAAATAACCCAACAAAAGATAGAAACTACCATGTACCAAATTATGTACTATAATGTACAATTTAAGCAAAATACGACAATGACTAGCGTGGATGATTATGGTTCCACCAGCACTAGTCACACCTCGAAAAGAAAATAACATGTGGCTAAGTATGAACTACTATGGTTCAACCCATACTAGTCAAAACTTAACAAACATCGCAAGTAAAAACCAATAGCATCCAGAAAACTTTAATTAATATAAAATGCACACATACTCCTATGACGCCTATATGCAGGGACCCTTAAGCTATAAATTAGGTTACTAGACTAGGCAACCTAATTCTCTATAACCATTGGCTCTGATACCATTCTGTCACACCCCACCATGGCGGAATATGGGACGCGACGCATGGATATCATCACAACAATAGCGTGTCCATAGAGAGAACTATATGAATTAGAAATGTCATAAAAGGTAACACAAATGTCATGACAATATCTCATCAATGCAGGAGTCTAGGTAAGTAGTTAACAGTCCTACCTCTTACCCAAGACAAACAAATAACACAAACAAATCAACATATAGGTTCATAGTATCACTTATTGAAACAAACAGAAAAATAAACTAAGAAGGAACGGGGATCTCCTTCTAAATGCATTCCTACGCGACTCCAATCCTAGCCACATATGTTCTCACACTTAACCACTTTATCACCTGAAAGAGACACTAAAACACGTCAACATAATGTTGGTGAGAGTCATAGGTTTAGACTCCAACCGAAAATAGATTATAATAAGCTGTGAACAACCATAAACCACTAAACATATGGACAATGTGCTACAAGTATGCATTAACAACTAACATTCAAGATCAATCATTCCAAACTAAATCCAAGGCTCCCAGCCTTACCAAACATCATGGTACCATAGGCGCCCATACATCTATGTACCAATCCCAAGGACCCGCCTTGTCATTATTCATTGGTCCCATAGATGCTCACACATCTATGTACCTCCCCAAGGCCCCGCCTTGTCAACATCCCCTTGGTACCAAGTCAAACCACAATAACTGAGACGGTACGTGTCCCCCGATCCAAATCATAAACACAATCAAGAATCACATAGCAATTAATCACATAAGTGTACACACAAGTCCATTACCTATCATAAAACATTCACAGCATAAGTTATAAAACCAAACAGTGTCTCTTCCATCCCATTTGGAAGTCAAAATCATTAAAAGACATGGGACTTGAAACTCACCTGATTGAGCTTCTCCAAAAGTCCGCGCACTAGCAAAAAGCTAACAAACAAAAGCACACAATCAAAACATGAACCAAACACTAAGATGGCTCATCAACCTATGATGGACATCTAACCTTCTCCCATATATATACCTCATTTATATGCTCTAAGCATCTCATTACACCACTCTATAAAGCCCTTAACTTAGTTTACTTCATAACCCGTCCCCTTAACATTTTACCCAAAACAGTCCCGGTTTTTAGGTCTCCAAACTATAAACCAAACAGCCACCTAACAATACCCATGATCTCTGTAAAGGAAACCCTATGCCCTTACATATGTTAGCTAACTTTTAACCAAACCTTAAAGCTACTGTTAAGGCCCCGATATATATATATATATATATATATATATATATATATATATATATATATATATATATATATATATATATATATATATATATATATATATATATATATATATATATATATATATATATATATATATATATATATATATATATATATATATATATATACTTACTTCTGCCTATCCGCATTTTACCGATTTTGAACATACAAAAAGTTTGTTATGATTAGGGGGTCTTACCCTAACCCATTTGCTTAGCCACCCTCCAGGTCTCTTATTTAATATATAAACCAACACCCATGCTCATTAGAGGGCTCAAGTGTACTCCTAAGTACCCCAATCACCTTAAAACGTTAAATTAAACCCGACTGATTTCAAAATTGTTTTGACCTCCGACTGTTGTAACCTGTTTTTGACCCACCTCCCGACCTCAAATTTAGTTATCGTTTCTTGAATTTGAAAGCCACTTCAATTACCTATTCAGGGATGCTTGGATCGCAAAATAAGAGTTTGTAGAACTCTATATATGATCAAAACAAGTGACTAAAAAATCTACCCATTTTTTAAAAACGAATTTAAACATGATTAAACCCTAATTAACATCACTAATAATCACCAATCATTATCCTAATCATGTTAATTGTTATAAAACCCCTAATTACAGATCTATTAAGAACTCTAATCCATCATATAAATTGATTACATAAAACTTGAAGCCTTAATGCTATAAAACAAGAAAACTATAAGAATTAAATCAATATTTTTACCTCAAATCTTCAAGAAAATTATTTTTGATGAATCCCTAAATTAGGGCTTGTAAAAATTCGGCCAAAAGGGGAGAAAATTAATGAAAAACTGATTTTTGTTATAACATGGCATTTATATGTTTTATTAAAAAGGCTTTTCCAAATTGGGCTCAAGTTGGGTCTTTTGGCCCATTATCCTTTCTTTTTCTTTTCTAGTCGGTTTAAAACCCGATTCATATATATTTTTTTCTTTTTTTTTCTTTTTAGGACTTATTAATATATTATTAATAATACCTTAAGTTACCTTAATTTATTTCAGCTCCTAAAGCCTCCGAAACCTTAAAACCGTAAAAATAGTCAATTTTACGCGTATACCGAAAAAAAACGTAAAATATACAGTTTTAAAAAAAAATCTTAAATTTTGAAATAAACTTTATAACCAAGTCCTAAATGACTTAAAACCATCCCGAAAAATACCCACATGACTAAACACCTTACCCGAGACCTCTAAATGCTAAACCCCAAATCGTAAAAAAAAAAGATTTACTATAATACTTATACGTATACGTAAAACACCAAAATAACACCATTTCATTTCATAGTCACTAATTTGTGAGCTCATGAACATGAAATAACCGTTCCTCGATTTACTTATGAGTACTTTATACCCATAAACGATATCCGCACCAACCTCGTTCACGCAAAATAACATGTAAACACGCAAATTGTCACACCCCCAATTTATCAGAGTAATACAACACAATGGGGTGCGACGGTCATGACTATCACAAGACATAGATACAAAGAACGACTATTTAACAGCCATTTTAATTTAATTAAAAGCATAAAACTTGTTTCGGAAGCGAATTACACAAGATCGTAATAAAATATTGTTTCAAAAGACTTTAACATTGATCCAAATATCCATACACTAGTCACGAACATTTTCAATTAAAAATCTCCCATGCATAACCACATCACTCCTCCGTCTTGATACCTGAGAAAAACATTGCTAAAGCGTCAACACAAAGGTTGGTGAGTTCATAGGTTTAAGTTTAAATAGTGTGATGAACCATAAGATTTTCCAAGGCAACCGGCATATAATCTTATAACAAATACAAGGTTATAATCAAAAGTATATGTTTTAATCACCTACGTCTAAGCTCGTGACACCGAAGCGTTAACCTAAACCAACAAGATATAATAAGAGCCCGAGCAAATGCCTATCCCGAAGCATTTGTAAATCCTCAAATGTAAGTGTATCTAACTTTGGCCACACAACCAAATTAGATAGGGAGGTTAGTCCCGATAGATCTATCCATAACATTCGCGCTTACACAAAGTAATTAACGGTTCACGATAGTGGGCTAAAGCATCTAGGGATATCGCTACTTAGACATCATGTAGGCAAACGTATGAGCTTAAAGCACTTATGTTTATCCGTTAAAAACAAGCAATGTTCTCACCCCAAAATAGTTAAAGCAATTAAAAGTGGGGCTATGAAACTCACCTCGATGAATCAGTGAATATGATCAACAAAGATAGCACGGAATATCAAGGCACGCAAAACAATGCGCAAACGATCTACTCGTAACCTAAGTAAAATATCCGTACTTAGGCTAAATAAAATAAATAATAACATACAATGCACTTGGTTGATAATTTATACTTGCTCTTGATTTATAAAAATGTTTTCATACATTTTTCTCGTTCAACAAATTTAGTCACGGGGTCAAGTTTGGGTCTCAATATCTCGTTAAATAATAGTCCGAAAAATAAACGGGTTCTTGTTATAAAAACTAGACTGCGAGCTCTTTGATATTTAATAAATATCGCATTTTATTGAGGTCTCTAAGTATTTCAAACAATTAGACAAAGGGGTGCACTCGTAACCAAAAATAAATAAGTAAGGTTCAATTATTCATAAGTGTCAATCGGCCACCTTTGGGAATCTATTGTGAGTTCGTTACTTAACCTCAAGGCAAACAGAAAAATGTTTTGAAATCTAGGTTGTGTCGCCTTTAACAAGCTATTTTTATATCCTTGGGCGAAGGTCATTTCGATTAAAATGGGTGCAAAGTGAGGTGATTGGGCAACTCTTGCGTCCACCATAACAACTTTACTTTTATACTTGAACTTGTTATTTGCAAGTTGGTTCTCCTGTTTTATGTCCTCGGCTCCAACCTACACCCATTTTACATTTGGGTTCTTGTTATGTCCTTCTTTGTCTTGTACATATACTTCCTATACTTTTTCCCCACATGTGTTTGATTAAGCAAATAGTACAAAGAAAAGAGAGGGACCATTGTCCTTGCTCTCTACCCTGCTACACATATGCATATTGTAGTGGTAGGACATAGGTTTTTGGATTCATTGTTTACATACACATACATGCCATACATAAATACATATTGCACTTAACATACATACATGCCAGGACATAGGTTTTCATTCACACTATACATTTACCTCATACATCATACCTACATACATACTACATATATTACATAGCAACTAATCATATATTCCACATAGAATGCATCTTTTTCATATAATACGTCCAAGAAAGAAAAGAGAAAAGTGTGTCCACTGTTCATGTTGTTTTTGTTCATTGTGCACGCAGGTGCATTAACATAGAAGTAAGTGGTTTTGTACTTTGTTTTCATCACATAAGTATGATCATACACAATTACATGCCACACACAAACATACCAAAATACTCAACTTAGTCATAGGTCCACTGTCTATTTGCATATATTGTTTATATTTATCACGCGATTTAAGGGGGTTTGTTTCTAAGCTTTACATGCCTGCAGTTCACACACAGAAACCTGACATACCATACGCACATATTATTTGTGATGGGAAACCTGTAAGTGCATAAGATCATTCATACAGTTCAAAGAAAAAGGATGGGAGGGTTGCTATTTTTGCTTACTACTCAACGTAGGCTACAAAAGGGAATTAATGGTTTTTGTACTTGTTGTCATCATACATACGTGAGCATACATATATACATTGAATACAACGCACATCAAGTTGGGTCATTTTCTTGCCTATTTTGACAGCACTTATACTCACATACCCTTATACATTTTCTTCCTGTTGGTTTGTTACTGTTGGAGATTGACATTCACACTTACAAACATACAACAACACTCCACCTGGTTCTTTGTTTCTTCTCATTCACGTCCCACACATACACACCCACGGTTTAGCAGTAAGTATACAAGCGTACTGGAAATCTTAGATTCCTAACTCTCACCTAGGATCATAGTATTAAGATATGCATAATTGTTTTCTATGCAGCGCGAACACACATACTTACATGCAGCAAGTTTTAAAGCTTATAAGAAGGACTTTTGCTTACTGATTTTTAGTTCCTTATTTGCAACTCCTGAACACAGGCTTGTAACATATTTAGTGCTTATAAGGACTTAATGGATGCAAAAATACACACGCACACATTTCACGCACACAAGTCATGCGCCCATGAACATTTACATAACCCATATAGATCTTAGCTTTTGGTCTTGTTGTTGTGATTCGCAGCATGCACTCATATCATTCATGTTGGGGCTTTGCACATAAAATCATACCATTGTTCCTACTTAAGATCTTACGCAAGTATATCAATTTTCATAAGAGCAACGAATTGTAATGGGGTTTATACTCAACGATTACTTATCTACGCCATGTCTCATGCATGCATACTTCATTACATAATTATCAAGCAATTACTATGGCATATATTCAAGCTTTTAGTTGTTCATGTATTTAGGATTTCCATGCATCACTTCTAGTATTTTTGGTTATATTTTATTCGTGAGTTCATTAAGTCTAAACATAGTTTGCGCGGCTTTAGGTCATTAAGCAACTTCTAGTCGCGGCCCCTTGACTTCATAGACGTCTTCCAACCCTAACCCGTGACTTAAGTCATGTAAGTTGTCAAAGTTTTTAGCAAGTGTGTTTATCAACCAAGATAAAAGTGAATGAGCAAGATGTTAGTAACTTACCGAAGGTCCTAAGCTTAGTTGATGAAGTTTAGTGAACAAGGCTAGCAACCCTAGATCAACACATCAATCAAATCCAAGACTTGCTACCCATAGTTTGTTACTAAATGAATCCGAAGCTTTTTGCTTAGTTATCACAGTCGTGACCTACTGATACCATGCTTAGTGTTTTTAATAATGAGTTTAAGTTTTGAATATGTGTTTTCAAGTGAGGAAGAGGGTAGTATTTATAGGCAAGAGTGAGGGTTAGGACCAAGTAATTCTTAGTTAGGATTTGGTTAGAGTGTATAGTTTGGTTGTAACTAGTTACCAACCAATGTTGGTACACTATGGGAACTTTCAACTGCATGGGGAAAGAAGAACTTGTTGGGGAAGAGCAAAAGGTTTGTAGTACTCGTCTAGGGCAGGGAAAATAGCAGTATGGAGTACTTTCCAACTTAGTTATGGCTGTTGAACATAAAATAAACAAAGAGGTTCAATGGAAGACGGTGTAGTATATGTTGGTTAAAGAAACCGTGGGGGACCAAATAGTACACAACCATTAAGGTTTGGTGAGGTACACTCTTTTGAAATCTGGAGATGTGAGGGGAGAAATAAACGTGGGTTTATACACAAAATAGGGGGTCCGGTTTTTGCATAGTAACAAAGAAGAAAACTTGTTTTCTTTTGATCTTGGTCTATTACAATTATTTGTGGGTAGTTTTTATAAAAATGTAGTAGTAGTTTAAGAATTTGGGTATAAGTAAGATTTTTGTGGTAGAGATTTAATAACTTTGATTTAAAAAGAAGACGAAAGATTCCTAAGCGTGTTGTGAACAAATTTGGGTGAAATATTTAATTCGCGTAGCGATTCTCTTAAATTACGTGGTTTTAAATAAGTGCCGACTACCAACATAAAAACTCCTAGTACATAACGAATAATAGTAATAGTTTTTATGATTATCATTCATAAAAATTTTAAATTCGTACACAAAATACATGTAAATAATCGGGAACATCAATAGACAGACAAGTCTAACCCGAACTATCGCGTTTCACGTAAATTAAATAAATTCAAAATTCACGTGTGTGACATTCGTAATCCCTTAAATTGAGTTTTGTCCTCAAAACTAGCACGTCGATGTCGTTATCAAAACAAGAGATCAATTAAATTTTTATCTTCCTTTCATGGTGTTTATCGCGTTCGTTTTTCTTTAGTTCGTTAGTAAGATTAAAGTTGCTATAATCTTGTTAGGATTAATACGAACAAAAATTTCTTCCGACTTGTACATGGTTCTACATTGTTTTCCCAAGTCTTGTAAAATTTTCTTGACGTCGGTTTTGGTTTGGTGAATTTTCTCATTATTAACGTTCGTGTCGTCCCACGTATTACTTCCATGTTAAAGTGTCGCGTATCGTCATTTTTCTCCTAGATGACTATATATCGCACATTTGAAAATTGTTCCGCATAGTTTGATTAATCCCGTTCACATTAACCATCTACTTGGTAGTGATAAGTAGCGTATGCATCAAGGTTTCTTGAATCGGTTTACCAAAAATCTAGGGCAATTGATCATCCTAACACATAGTGGTCAAGCCGTTTCTACCTTTTATGTGACATTCAATTATTAGATAATTTCGTTAATTAATCAATTTAGTTTGCGTTCCTCTTCGTTTATCTCCTTTTTCATGGAGGGGAAACGGGTGCACATATTAATAATATATTTAAATCATAGTTCGTTCAGATTCCTTCTATGAAGAAAGTATATAATATTTCTTAAGCTTATGAGTATGGCATGATGCTCAAACATCGTTAGGTAAAATAGATCTTTGTCTGAGTGGTTTCGGTATTCCAGTTATATACAAAAGTATGCTCATCTTGACCCAGTTGTTCTTTAGCATGGGTTATGTTACGGCGAGTTCTGGATATCCGTTAAATTTGGGTCTTACTCAAATGATGTGTCGTTCTTCTCATTATTATTTAAAATTTGTTCTTGATTTTCCAACTCCAATCTATTTGAGTTTAATTGTCGTTAAAACAAGTGGCGCTCTTAATATTTGTGTGTCATATACGCTCTTGTATGTAATAGTGGCGAAGAAAATAATTATACTAGGTTTACACGTATAGCGTACTCGCCGCTTTTACTTAAGACGGTATAAAAATATTTGACGTTCATAGCACATAATAATTTTTTTCTTTGGCAAAAAGGGAAACTTGAATATATTTTATGAGTACTAATATATTTCTTTTTCAAGATGACTACTATGAGCATACTCGCATTCGACCACGATCATACGTAGTTGATCAGGCTACGTACGTCTCGGGACCAACGGTTGCATCCTCCTTTTCATCACAATTTGGCTCTTTGAGGTTGTAATTATATATTGGTATTTCATAGTGCATTTCGTTCGTTACCGTGGTTCACTTCCATAACCAACAAATTTGCGCATAGTTCATTTCATTTGTAACCATTGCTCACTTTTCACAATCAACAATATATTCCCAAAATTTATTCATACTAGTTCTCGTCAAGTTTATCAATAGTTTTTTTTTGCTCTCCACATTAAGTTGGTCGTCAAACCAAGTTCCAAAACTTTACATGGTAGTTCTTACCAAAAATATTTCGCTATTAGTTGCGGCATTTAATTAATAATACCTTTACTAATCTTCAAACTTATCTTATCACGATTGTTACTATTCCCACTAATAAGTGTTTCCGGTGGCGATTTCTAAAAAAAATTATGATATTTTCTAAAGAATATTTTACGAAAATCTTTTAGTGAAAAATTACTTTATTTATTTCTCTTCGATAGGTAAAGAAAATATTGTAGAAGAAAGCTCTTTCTTAAGTAATATTTTTGGTGGATGAGTTTTTCTACGACACATGAAAAATAAAAATAAAAATAAAGTTCTCTCGTTGTTTAAACAAAATAGGCTTTAAAATAAAACAACACAATTTAATTGAAAACTTGGAGTACGGTTACATAGTTATGTTTTGTTGGTGACGGACGTCGAGTCACTTGATTTGCATAAAAGTAAACTAGTTCATAATACATGAACTTCCACACTCTATCCATGACGAGGGTAGAAACCCTTGGGTTGATACTTGAAGATTGTCGGCGCATCTTTCTTGAAAGACAAACGGTGTAAAACGTTGGTGGGGTATTGGACGCTCCTTGCCCTCGAGCTTCCTTCTTGGGCGATTTCAAGTATTTCTTGTCTTACGCGGCATTCCTCCATGTAGAGTTCCTTCATATTCTTCTCATGAGACTTTACCACTCGGCAATCACCCTCCAAGTGCCCAAAGTCATCACAAAGCATGCAATGGTTCGCGTAACTACCTTGGTGGTGGTAGTCACACTTGTGGCAATATGGAAGGTCACCGAGATACTTTTTGTTTCAAGATCGGAGTTAGTTTAGGCACATCCTCCAGGAAATTTGTCCTTGCACAACAAGTAAGGGGTGGTAAAGTTTTCCCTTGGTGAACACGTGGTGCTTTCCACGAGTGATTCTTTGGTTTAGTCATAGGGTGAAGTTTAAGTCTTTCGGCACTTTGCTTTATGGTGTTCAACCTTGAGTGGTTCTTCAACATATAGCACCGCTTCTCATAAGGCCCTTTTCTTCCACTAACGGAATGATTTACCTTAGTTTTTTTTGGAAGGGTCTTTCGAGGTCCAAAAGTGTTAACCGGAGTAGCACTTGTTTCCTTAGCTTTTTCGTAAACACTAGGATCCATGGTTCGGTCAACCGTGCGGATACTAGTTTCAAACACATCAACGACCCTAATGGAATTTTGGTATTGACGAGTGATGACCTCTTTGAGGTCCTTGCAACCTTGTTCCGTCATTTAAATTTTTATGTGTACCATCAGCGAACAAACGATGTATATTTTGTTAGTTCTTTCATTGTTATCAATTTTTATGATTGTTCAAATTTGACCAAACTTTTATCACAATTATCGTAATACAATTATCAAGGGATCGTATCATGAAATTCATACATTTCATTCTTGAACTACGTTCCATACATAGTTTTGGAGCTTAGAGTACAAAATTCCATTCAACTAATGAATGGCTTCTTTTAGTCTTGACAACACGTCATACATTTATTACAAAACATCATACTTTTATTAGAAAGGCGAGGAAATCCTAAAGACCTAGGTGGTGTAGGATTTCTTGAATCTGAGCATGATCCGCAGCTTGCCTAGCCTCGGCATCATCGTTCCTCATTTGTAAAATGGCAATCTGGGACTCAGCAGCCTCAAGAGACTCTCGTAACTCGGCTATCACCAAGTCCTTGTCCTCATCTTGCGCGGTAAGGAAATCCACATCGCCCTCTACATCCTCCAGACGGCCTATCAGGTGTTCTGCATCGAATTCGAGTGCTTCTGAAGTAGGCTCGTTTTCTGGGGAATGAGCAACATTAGGTGGTGGTGATGAAGAACGGTTTCTTTTCCTAGAAGTTTCAGGCATTGTTGAAGGCATAGGAGTGGAGATTGGCATAGTAATAGTAGTAGAAATATTTGGGACGATGGAAGGAAATCCCGTAGTGACATTTGGCATCATGACTGGCGAATCTTGCTCGTTATCCGAATTTATTGTGATTACGCTCCGGATGGGGGTAATTTCCTTGTCGGATTCGGATTGCAAAATGACAAACGGAATGAGAGGCATTTTTCCTTTTTCGCCTGTCACCAAATGTAAAACGACGGTTATTAGATAGGTAGGAGCGAAGTATTTTTCTAAAGTTTTAAAAGTAGAAATGAGTTGTATGATGTCTTGTAAATTTTTCTTTTATTCATAGTAAGTTCTCGTACGTCGATCTATAAGTCTACTTAAATGTCAAAGTAGTCCTTACATGGAAAAGAATAAGTGAATCGTGGAATGTTAAAGTTCTCTAACATGCTCTTCCACATACTTATTATTTGTACTTTCTCTTAGTAGTGATTATGCACGAATGGATAAATACAATTATCCTTAATTAATTCTTTCATCAATTTAGGTCTATTCCGACATTTATTTTTGTGCAACTTCCTCTTGTTAAACGTCTATTACTTGCAACTCGGATGAGTAAGTATGTTTTTGAGGTTTAGTCGGCTTATGGCTATTACGTAGCCCGTACTAGTTCTTGTTCAGTCAAAAGTCTTTCCTTGCCTTAGTATTTCTAGTTTGTATACTTTCGACAATTTTTACACCTTGAAAAATTGTTTATTTGGTTTAAACGAGTCGAGTACTGAAATTTTATCACAAAAATTTCATCAAAAGAATTTGTTCCATATGTTGTTAATCCGTAATCGTTCAAATGTCCAATTCGATAAATTACTAAATTTTATTACAAGAATTTCTCTGATTTTGGAATATGTTCTGTTATACCTTATATCTTTCGTTTATCTTGCTCTCGTCTAGCGTTTTGCTCGCAATCTTAGATAAACTTTTCAGTCATTTTTGTATATTTATACCTTGCATTTAATATCTCAATATACGTCCACATTTCGTATCTGGGGTTCTCAAATATCGCGTAACGCGATAATCCCTTTGATGTAGAAATTGGCATAATTGTTTAACCACGGGTAAACCCTTTTATTTATATCCATATCGTAACTTCGAGATAAAGTCATAATAATTTAGTCGCAACCAATGGACTAATAAAAACTTTGATTCTTCTTTGCGTAATTTATTTCCAATAAAAATTTTCATTGACAACCATTTGACTTACGCGTCAGCGTATTTATGGATAGTTCATATATTGCGAAATTTATTCGTTCTTTGAATTGTAGTATTCTTTGGAGCATTACAAGAGTAATACTTGTACTAAGTGTGTTATCGTTATATGTCATTTTAAATAGTGACGTCATTGTCGTTCCTTGGTCGCATTCAATTTCAATTTCGAAACCGTTAATTAACGTAGGTCACCTTTCCTCAACCGAGTCTATTCTAAATGTTCAGTGGAGTAACAATTTATCGAACCCAATAAATAGTTGCTCCTCTCGACATTTATAATAGTATCGCTTGATTCAAGTATTACTACAAATTAACATACTACCAAACACATGGTAATTAAATATATTCATATAGTTTTCGTTCTAGGAATCATGGCGATATTTTTAATTCGACGTATAGTGATATGAAACACACAAACGTTTCGATATTCGATAATAGTCCCGCGGACTATCTAAAATATGTTGAGCATAAGTATGCGTACGTTTAATCTCAAAAGAATATATATATATATATATATGGCACAAACCATTCAAATAAATATGGCACAAACCATTCAAATAAAGATGGCACAAACCATTCAAATAAATATGGCACAAACCATTCAAATAAATATGGCACAAACTATTCAAATAAATATGACACAAACCATTCAAATGAATATGGCACAAACCATTTGTGTATCGTAACGATCCATACAAGGATGTTTTAAAAATCGTTTTATTACATGTCCCTATGGTTATCACTCAAACATGGGAGGGGTATACCTAATGCTAATAATACTTAGCAATCAAATTCAAAACTTAGCATTGCAAAAATCATAAACTATCTCAAGTCACAACTTACTTGTATCGAAGACGTGGAGTGAAGTGGTTCTTGGAGATTTTTGAGAGACAGTTATAGTCTAGAATTATTTTTCCGATAAATAAATTTTTGACTCACGTTTATAAGAATCATTTAAAAAAAAAATAACCTAGTTCTCTATAACTACAGCTCTGATACCAATCTGTCACACCCCCAATTTATCAGAGTAATACAACAAAATGGGGTGTGACGGTCATGACTATCACAAGACATAGATACAAAGAACGACTATTTAACAGCCATTTTAATTTAATTAAAAGCATAAAACTTGTTTCGGAAGCGAATTACACAAGATCGTAATAAAATATTGTTTCAAAAGACTTTAACATTGATCCAAATATCCATACACTAGTCACGACCATTTTCAATTAAAAATCTCCCATGCATAACCACATCACTCCTCCGTCTTGATACCTGAGAAAAACATTGCTAAAGCGTCAACACAAAGGTTGGTGAGTTCATAGGTTTAAGTTTAAATAGTGTGATGAACCATAAGATTTTCCAAGGCAACCGGCATATAATCTTATAACAAATACAAGGTTATAATCAAAAGTATACGTTTTAATCACCTACGTCTAAGCTCGTGACACCGAAGCGTTAACCTAAACCAACAAGATATAATAAGAGCCCGAGCAAATGCCTATCCCAAAGCATTTGTAAATCCTCAAATGTAAGTGTATCTAACTTTGGCCACACAACCAAATTAGATAGGGAGGTTAGTCCCGATAGATCTATCCATAACATTCGCGCTTACACAAAGTAATTAACGGTTCACGATAGTGGGCTAAAGCATCTAGGGATATCGCTACTTAGACATCATGTAGGCAAACGTATGAGTTTAAAGCACTTATGTTCATCCGTTAAAAACAAGCAATGTTCTCACCCCAAAATAGTTAAAGCAATTAAAAGTGGGGCTATGGAACTCACCTCGATGAATCAGTGAATATGATCAACAAAGATAGCACGGAATATCAAGGCACGCAAAACAATGCGCAAACGATCTACTCGTAACCTAAGTAAAATATCCGTACTTAGGCTAAATAAAATAAATAATAACATACAATGCACTTGGTTGATAATTTATACTTGCTCTTGATTTATAAAAATGTTTTCATACATTTTTCTCGTTCAACAAATTTAGTCACGGGGTCAAGTTTGGGTCTCAATATCTCGTTAAATAATAGTCCGAAAAATAAACGGGTTCTTGTTATAAAAACTAGAATGCGAGCTCTTTGATATTTAATAAATATCGCATTTTATTGAGGTCTCTAAGTATTTCAAACAATTAGACAAAGGGGTGCACTCGTAACCAAAAATAAATAAGTAAGGTCCAATTATTCATAAGTGTCAATCGGCCACCTTTGGGAATCTATTGTGAGTTCGTTACTTAACCTCAAGGCAAACGGAAAAATGTTTTGAAATCTAGGTTGTGTCGCCTTTAACAAGCTATTTTTATATCCTTGGGCGAAGGTCATTTCGATTAAAATGGGTGCAAAGTGAGGTGATTGGGCAACTCTTGCGTCCACCATAACAACTTTACTTTTATACTTGAACTTGTTATTTGCAAGTTGGTTCTCCTGTTTTATGTCCTCAGCTCCAACCTACACCCATTTTACATTTGGGTTCTTGTTATGTCCTTCTTTGTCTTGTACATATACTTCCTATACTTTTTCCCCACATGTGTTTGATTAAGCAAATAGTA
This sequence comes from Glebionis coronaria, assembly GCA_025667525.1. Classification (NCBI taxonomy): domain Eukaryota; kingdom Viridiplantae; phylum Streptophyta; class Magnoliopsida; order Asterales; family Asteraceae; genus Glebionis; species Glebionis coronaria. Next base: position 406,061,999 of record CM046880.1, read on the forward strand.
CAAAGAAAAGAGAGGGACCATTGTCCTTGCTCTCTACCCTGCTACACATATGCATATTGCAGTGGTAGGACATAGGTTTTTGGATTCATTGTTTACATACACATACATGCCATACATAAATACATATTGCACTTAACATACATACATGCCAGGACATAGGTTTTCATTCACACTATACATTTACCTCATACATCATACCTACATACATACTACATATATTACATAGCAACTAATCATATATTCCACATAGAATGCATCTTTTTCATATAATACGTCCAAGAAACAAAAGAGAAAAGTGTGTCCACTGTTCATGTTGTTTTTGTTCATTGTGCACGCAGGTGCATTAACATAGAAGTAAGTGGTTTTGTACTTTGTTTTCATCACATAAGTATGATCATACACAATTACATGCCACACACAAACATACCAAAATACTCAACTTAGTCATAGGTCCACTGTCTATTTGCATATATTGTTTATATTTATCACGCGATTTAAGGGGGTTTGTTTCTAAGCTTTACATGCCTGCAGTTCACACACAGAAACCTGACATACCATACACACATATTATTTGTGATGGGAAACCTGTAAGTGCATAAGATCATTCATACAGTTCAAAGAAAAAGGATGGGAGGGTTGCTATTTTTGCTTACTGCTCAACGTAGGCTACAAAAGGGAATTAATGGTTTTTGTACTTGTTGTCATCATACATACGTGAGCATACATATATACATTGAATACAACGCACATCAAGTTGGGTCATTTTCTTGCCTATTTTGACAGCACTTATACTCACATACCCTTATACATTTTCTTCCTGTTGGTTTGTTACTGTTGGAGATTGACATTCACACTTACAAACATACAACAACACTCCACCTGGTTCTTTGTTTCTTCTCATTCACGTCCCACACATACACACCCACGGTTTAGCAGTAAGTATACAAGCGTACTGGAAATCTTAGATTCCTAACTCTCACCTAGGATCATAATATTAAGATATGCATAATTGTTTTCTACGCAGCGCGAACACACATACTTACATGCAACAAGTTTTAAAGCTTATAAGAAGGACTTTTGCTTACTGATTTTTAGTTCCTTATTTGCAACTCCTGAACACAGGCTTGTAACATATTTAGTGCTTATAAGGACTTAATGGATGCAAAAATACACACGCACACATTTCACGCACACAAGTCATGCGCCCATGAACATTTACATAACCCATATAGATCTCAGCTTTTGGTCTTGTTGTTGTGATTCGCAGCATGCACTCATATCATTCATGTTGGGGCTTTGCACATAAAATCATACCATTGTTCCTACTTAAGATCTTACGCAAGTATATCAATTTTCATAAGAGCAACGAATTGTAATGGGGTTTATACTCAACGATTACTTATCTACGCCATGTCTCATGCATGCATACTTCATCACATAATTGTCAAGCAATTACTATGGCATATATTCAAGCTTTTAGTTGTTCATGTATTTAGGATTTCCATGCATCACTTCTAGTATTTTTGGTTATATTTTATTCGTGAGTTCATTAAGTCTAAACATAGTTTGCGCGGCTTTAGGTCATTAAGCAACTTCTAGTCGCGGCCCCTTGACTTCATAGACGTCTTCCAACCCTAACCCGTGACTTAAGTCATGTAAGTTGTCAAAGTTTTTAGCAAGTGTGTTTATCAACCAAGATAAAAGTGAATGAGCAAGATGTTAGTAACTTACCGAAGGTCCTAAGCTTAGTTGATGAAGTTTAGTGAACAAGGCTAGCAACCCTAGATCAACACATCAATCAAATCCAAGACTTGCTACCCCTAGTTTGTTACTAAATGAATGGGAAGCTTTTTGCTTAGTTATCACAGCCGTGACCTACTGATACCATGCTTAGTGTTTTTAATAATGAGTTTAAATTTTGAATATGTGTTTTCAAGTGAGGAAGAGGGTAGTATTTATAGGCAAGAGTGAGGGTTAGGACCAAGTAATTCTTAGTTAGGATTTGGTTAGAGTGTATAGTTTGGTTGTAACTAGTTACCAACCAATGTTGGTACACTATGGGAACTTTCAACTGCATGGGGAAAGAAGAACTTGTTGGGGAAGAGCAAAAGGTTTGTAGTACTCGTCTAGGGCAGGGAAAAGAGCAGTATGGAGTACTTTCCAACTTAGTTATGGCTGTTGAACATAAAATAAACAAAGAGGTTCAATGGAAGACGGTGTAGTATGTGTTGGTTAAAGAAACCGTGGGGGACCAAATAGTACACAACCATTAAGGTTTGGTGAGGTACACTCTTTTGAAATCTGGAGATGTGAGGGGAGAAATAAACGTGGGTTTATACACAAAATAGGGGGGTCCGGTTTTTGCATAGTAACAAAGAAGAAAACTTGTTTTCTTTTGATCTTGGTCTATTACAATTATTTGTGGGTAGTTTTTATAAAAATGTAGTAGTAGTTTAAGAATTTGGGTATAAGTAAGATTTTTGTGGTAGAGATTTAATAACTTTGATTTAAAAAGAAGACGAAAGATTCCTAAGCGTGTTGTGAACAAATTTGGGTGAAATATTTAATTCGCGTAGCGATTCTCTTAAATTACGTGGTTTTAAATAAGTGTCGACTACCAACATAAAAACTCCTAGTACATAACGAATAATAGTAATAGTTTTTATGATTATCATTCATAAAAAATTTAAATTCGTACACAAAATACGTGTAAATAATCGGGAACATCAATAGACAGACAAGTCTAACCCGAACTATCGCGTTTCACGTAAATTAAATAAATTCAAAATTCACGTGTGTGACAGAAATCACATAGTCACACATAAATTAACCTTAAAATAAGACCAAATGACGAACCTCAAAACCACGGTTGTCACATCGAGTCCTAACTTACCCTATTAGTTTCACGTTTTAAAAATGCGTAACCAAAATTGTTAAACAATATTAACTAAAGACTACTTCATTCGTTATATCCATCACATAAGGTTTGTAGATAGAGCATACTACAACGACTTGAATTTTTTGATATCCAAATAAGTTTATATAAATTCGGAAAGTTTCAAATTAAGCCACAAAATCAAATAAGCAACCTATACACATCTTAAATGAGCTATAATCGCTAACTTCACAAGAACAAATTATCAACTTACACACCCCTTAAATGAGCTCTAATCACTAACTCAAGCCTCAAATCATACACAAAAGTTTAAACTAACTACTTTAAACTATGTTCGAATGAGCTCTAATTGCTAACTCAAGCCTCAAATCATACACACAGGCTTAAACTAACTACTTTAAACTATTTGCAAATGCGCTCTAATCGCTAACTCAAGCCTCATACTCGCACCATTTTTTTAGCATACCCGCAAGTTAAAAACATCAAAACATACAACAATACATAAGCAAATTAATAACATTAATTGTACTCGATATCTAATTTCTAAGATACCCACAAGAAAAATCATGGGTTAAAATTAAGGGTACTCATATATCATGAGTTAAAATTAAAAACCTTATTTTTTAACATAAAAAAACAAAAGAATCAAAGAAAAATCATACCTTTCATAGCTGCTGAGATGATGGTTTCCGACGGCGGATGGAATGATGGTGGCAGCTGGGATGATGGTGTCGGCTGGGATGATGATGGGCTGAGATGAGGTGGTTGGTGTGATATTGTGTGAGAAGAGCGAGAAGACAAAGTTTATGTCTGAATCTTGGAAGAGGTGAGAATAGATTTTTACCTCTTATCTCTAAAAAAAACATCTTCCCGCCCCAGACAAAAGAGCCGAGAAGAGGTGAACATAGGTAATTTGAGAAAAACAAACGAAGCCTAAGTGATGTTGAGATTTTTCGATTTAATTACTGGGTAACTGAAATGTTTTGACTTCAATACTAGGTAATCAAGCTTGTTAAGAGTGTGTTGGTGTGGATATTTATGATTAGCAGATCATGAGATGTGAGGATTTTCATTTGACTATGAGGGTTCTTAAGTGTGTGTTTTAGTGTGTTTATAAACTGGGTAAAAACTAAATTGTTTAGGGTTTTGCTAACCACCACCCATAGGGTGGTTTTTTACCTTTTCGTAATTAATTTTTTTTCCAAATATGAACTTACTTGATATTAATGCATACCTTATTAAAACTAACTTAGCTTAATTGTATATGCTGAAATTATGTATTTAGAGAAATGATAAGTTTATATTTGGAAATAATTTTAATTACGGAAAGGTAAAAAACAACCATGTGGGTGGTGGTTAGCAAAACCCATTTATTTTATAAATTTGAAGAAGTTGCCTTGATTTTTTAAGTCGCCTCGTTATTTATAAAAAAATACATAGGTTGCCTCGATTTTGTATACTATATATACGAAATATATTTTAATTTTTTAATTTTTTATTTGGTTGCCTCATGTATAAACTGATGGTTGCCTCCATTTTTAATACGTCACATGTGGTATTAAAAATGACACATGTCGACTTTTTATTGGAGGTGCCTCGGATGCGTCGGTTGCCTTGACCATTTTAGAGACATTGAGATGTAGTTGATATATTAGAGACATCATCATAATAAAAAAAAAAAAGAAAAAAAAAAAAAAAAAAAAGGCTATTTTAGAAAAATCCGCATAAATTTATATAACGATATTACTAGAGTATATTTTAAGAAAAGATTGCTACAAGTAGAAAAAACTGATATAATAAAAGCAAATAAGGTTTAGGAGGGTTTTAGAACACACACAGACACCCAAACAGTAGCAGCAAAAATGTCATCGTCATCCTCATCATCATCGGTGAGGATCCGATTAACCTTCACAGACCCATCAATCTTAACTCCCTCACAACGATCTCAAGGAATGAGCAACACGTGGCTTTTAATCGACCCACAACAACATCATTGCAAAATCGCTGACGTCACCAATCACGTCATTCACGTTTTCAACCTCTATGCTTCTTGTCCCAACGGCCTTTTATTATCTGTAACTAACTACCTTTTTTTATATATTTATTTGTTTGTTATTATTATTTACCCCTAAATTTTATGCTAAATACCTAATTGTTGTCAACTACTCGAAATCGACTCGGTTTAAGTCGCGTTAAATACTTTTTGCCTTCAGTTTCCGTATATTAGGTTTAGGTCGAGTGTGAATATTATAGTTTCCCTAGAGTACAAGAACCTAGGTATTTCGTAGAGTGTGTGAAGTTTAGGGGCTGTTTGTTTTAGACTTTTAGCTTATATAACGTAAGCTTCTTTTGGCTTATATAACGTAAGCTTATTTTGGCTTATATAACATAAGCCTTAATTTTGTTGCTTTTTTGGAGACTTATGAGCTTATATAAGTTTATTTTGATATAATAAACTTATAGAAGTTCATAAGTCTCCAAATAAGCTAAATATTTGTGGTCTATGAAATATATGCCGAAATATGGCTTATTTTTGGCTTTTATAGCATAAGCTCTAATTTTGTGGTTTATTTTGAGACGTTTATTACTCATCATAATAAACTTTCATAAGCCCACAAGTCTCCAGATAAGCCACAAATTTGGGGCTTATGCTATATAAGCTGAAATCGGCTTACGTTATATAAGCCAAACCAAACACCCCCTTATTTGGTTTAAGTTGAGTTAGAGCGAGCTACTCTAGTAGACTTTGGAGTCGAGCTCGAGTATTAAGCTACAATTTACGTTTGTATTGTTTGTGTATTAATATAATTTCGGTAGAACACAATTTGTGTTGTTTGTGTATCAAGTTGAATTCCTGCTAAGTGCAAACAACGTTGAAGTGGCCACGCCAACCTCCTGGTTTGAGTCTGCTTGACGGTGGATTCAAACCCCGTGGATTAGTCGGCCAAAAGGTCGGAAACTATGGTTACCAACAAAAAAGGTACAAAGACCTAGATTCTTTGTTAAATCATCTCGGTATAAGTTGATATAGCTAGTCGAGTTGAGCTCCAGTATTGAAAGACCTTAGGTTTATCATTTTAGAGTTCTATTGTTTTACTCGTTTGTGGCGTTTTAAATTATACTGAAGTAGTAAAGTTATACAGTATTGACTTGGTATAAGTTGAGCTATAGCTACATGAGTATCTGAAGAGCTTAGTTTATCATTTTACAGTTATATTTGTTTTGTATATGTGTATTTGCATAATTGTGCTACTGTTTAATCGAGCTTACTTGGTTTAACTCGAGCTAGAGACACTGAAAAAAGTTTTTGAGTCGAGTTCGGAGCTTAGCCTTGTCAAGTTTGTGGCATTTCAAATAATATGCTTTTTGTTTATGCGTACTTGCATGATTCTATACTGTCTAATCAAGTTAGTTTTGGGGAGCTAATTTGTTACAATATTATGATCAAACTGTAAACTATTCTAAATCGACTTGGTTAAAGTTGAGTTAGGGCTACTCTTGTAGACATTCTAATCGAGCTTGAGTTTTAAAGAGCTTAGTGTTATCTAGCTCATGGCATTCTACGTCTATGCTCTTTGTGTATATGTGAGCCGATTTTGGTAGTTGTTACTTAACTTTGGTGCACAATTGTACATAGAGCTAATGATTCTGTATATCACTCGCGCTAAATTGTTATGCTTGATTGGTTATATGTTTTGGTTCAAATCTCGATACTATGTTAGTAATATTTGCGATACTGAACTGTGAAAGAAGTTTTGTGTATATGAAACTATTTGTAGCCTGCTACTAATGGTTTATGAGAGCCTTCGATAGTTTAAAATAATAACCAACGTGGATGTGGGTTGCTTCGTGCGAAAGTTTATTTGATTGCTCTTGCAGTCTTTGCTACACTCTGAAAATAAGTTTAACCATAGTCACAGGAAACGCTGACTCAGCCGCGTTTCGCGTTTCGGATCGTGCGTACCCAAACGCGGTACGATCGCGACTCGGATCGCTCAGAATCGCGATCTGGATCGCTATATTTGGCGTTTCCGAACAACATCCATCAGCGTACCAAAATGGCTCGGTACGCCGTACCAAAGTGAACCGGTACGCCGTACCAAAGTAAGTCGATACGGCGTACTAAAGTGAACCGGTACAGTTATGATTTTGGTGATGGTGTTTTCCGGTGAAAATTGTGTTAACGAAGGTGTAAGGATGAAGAAAGATGGAAAGCGGCTGAGTTATCTTATTAACTTTTTTTAGGCCCAATTAATAAGTTACACAAAAGGGCCAACCAAAATTATTCAGTTTGACCCAATAATATTCATGTTAATTAATATTGGACTTTATTCAAATTATGTAATTAAATGTATGCACAATGTAAAAGCAATATTTGTATAAAATATATATTGAAAATATTAATAATAAAAGTTTAAAAGTATGTGCATAAAATATTTGAATACCTGTTAAAACTTGTCTATTTGTAAGTATAATATGGTATATTGTACCGAATTGGGTACATCGTACCCAATTATATGGTACATCGAACCAAGGCGTACCGAGACGTACCGAAATGAGCCTACCCCGCTTCGTACCGAATTTTAAGGAACCCGCGTACCGCGTTCCCGTTTCTCGTACCCGTACCGGGCGTACCGCGTTTCGTGTGACTATGAGTTTAACAGACAATTGTTACTTTGAATGTGATGAACATGACAGTTAAAGATAGGTTTAAGCATTTAGCATTTTTTTACATTTTTTTGTTCATGATAGTTGCTGAATCAAGCGATATTTACCTCTTGCAGATGGAAGGATATGTGCTACCACCATCTGAGTCAACTCGTATCTTGAAGGATAATGATATTATATGGTCAGCTGAATTCTTAACTTTGTACATATCTATTGACGAGCATGTAACTAACTGTGTGCCAAGTCTGACACATTTTTTGTTGATTCAGTGTAAAAAGGAATGCGATGGCTTTGACTGAAGTAATAGAGCGAGAAGTTAACAGGAGGGAAGCTGTAGATGATGGTGTGCTCCTTTTAGCAAATGGGGAGTTGGATAAGGAAAACGGGGGATACCAAAGTGAGTCCGAGGAGGAAATTTCAGAAGAAGAACCATCACCTAAAGAAACAGCTTCCAAGAAAAGGAAGGCCTCCTCAAAACTTCGGAGCTCAAAGTAAGTAATGCAAATATGCAATCTAGTTAAGGTGGCAAAGTGAGCGGGTGTGGCAGGTTCGGTTAGTGACCGAAATGGGTAACTTTTTGGTATTGGTTGCTTGGAATTACCCAAAACACTTTCTGACGCTTGTTTAACTCCTAAGCGCTCAGCTTTTCTTAGTGATAAACAAATTGTCAAATATGAAACATTAGATATAAGATATCAACAATAATATAATAGAAGGTTTTATGCGTTAAAAATACACTTTCGGCAAACCCGTTCGACTCTTTTCTTTTATGATATAGTCTTTGTTGATGCACTCTCACATTGCCGGAGGTCTTTCTAGAAGCAGTCCCTTTACCCCCTCGGGTAGAGGAGTGACTGTCTACATCCCACCTCCCCCATACCTCGCTTCTGCGGGATTGGGTACGGTTGTTGTTGTTTGCATGTTTGTCCCGTAAGAGATGAAATATAACCCAAATGGACCCATTCATAAGTCAATGGGTCGAAGTGCCACATCTAAATGTGATCCAATATAGGGTTGTTACATTTCTGTATTAGAAATTGTAAGGTATAATTAGGTGTTTCCTGGTTAGTAAACATGGCAAATTTTCTTTACATGTATTGTGGTCTACAAGGTTCTATGTCAGTATTGAATACACTTGACTAATGGACTGCAGACATTTATCAACTTATATGCACATTTTTGTCTACCGTTTACATGAATTTACTTATGTGAATCATAGGAAGAAGAAAAAAAGATCGGTGGTAATGGATGATTATGAAGAAGATAAAGTAGTGTCTGAGGACGAAACCACAAATAATAATAGTGAATGTCATCCCACTAAGATCATTGGCAAGCAGACTAAACCAAACAAAGAGAAGAGGAGGGATGAAAGTGAAACAATCATCGCAAAGGTTGACTCTCCTAAGGTCAAGAGGTAATTCATATTCTCTCTGTCGTGTTTACATATTCTCTTTTTATTATGTTATTTTTTGGTTTTCTTTTGGGTTTACCCGAGTTTGCTTTTCTGGATCACAGGAAGAAGAAACACAGTTCCGAGGCGCTCAGTGGCGCTGAAGATGAAGTTGTGACAATTGGAATTGACAATGCTATGAATGGCGAATCTCTTTCTAAAAAAATTACTAACAAGAAGAGTAAAAGAAATGTGGAGACTAACAAGAAAAATGCTGAAACACTTGACAAAAATGTTAAAGACAATGCCAAAGGAGTTGAACAGGCATCTACCACATCTGACGAGGCTAAGAAGGTAGTAAGATGATGCTTTATTTAATTTCATCTTGTGGGATGTATATGATTAGTGATTTTTCATGTGGTCAAGTGGTTTTTAAGTCTCTCATTTAATTCACTTAAAACCAAATGCATTATTTATTGTTTCTTACTTTCTTATATGATTGTGATGCAATTTAATGTTCCTACATTACTGTTGCCACTAGTCTATATGCACTTATGTGAGTGCATGTCAGTCATAGAAGTAGAAACAAAGGTTCTTTAATGTTTATAATGGTTTTTTAGTAGTTGTACTCATGTTGATACCAATTAACTTATTGGTTTGAATTACTAGGGACCTAGTAGAAGTGCTAGAAGGAAAAAGGCCAAGAGACACTGGAGGCGAGAAGCTGCTAATATTTCACAGAACGTAAGTTTTTATCTGAAGTTAATTTGTCAATAAACTGGTAAATAGAAATAGATTGTAAGGTCACTGCTGGTAATACATATAGGAGCCCGAGATCCATCTTGAGCCAGAAGTACCTGAAGCTGAAAACAAAGAAGCTAATGGTCATCCCGAGGGACTTGTAAGTAAATGTCGTTTTGAGATTACTACTTAGGCAATAATATATCTGATTCTATAATAACAATTGTGTATGTTCCCCTTGATATGCAGTTAAAGCAAGACCAGGTGCCTACAAAAAATGTGAATAAGAATGTTATACAAAAGGAAGAAAGAAAACGTAATGGTGATGTGGTAACTGAACTTGTTCCTACAAAAACTGTGCATAAGAATGTTATAGAAAAGGAAGAAAGAGAACGTAATGGTAATGTGGCAACCGAACTTGCTCCGTGTGTAGTAAGGCCAGGACATATCCGATTTGAACCACTTGACGAAGGTATGAATGTCTAATACGCATATGCATATTATCATACTTTTATAATATTATAGGGAATTAGGGATAATGTATACAGAAATAACACGTTTCTTGGTTCTTGCAGATGCAGATAATAAGCAGACTGATGTATCAGATGTATGTTTCTAATGCTTATCATATATATATTTACTACTTTTTTATTGATCAGCATTAATTGCTTTCAATTTTTTTTGGGTGAACTTGTTGATCGACTTTCACAATAGAATATGATTTCTCACGTGGATTTCATTTGACTGTTCCCCTAAAAAGTGTCTATGAACCTGGTCGATTAGTTAGCAGGACTGGCCCATGGTTTTTGGTGGCAGTGTGCCGTAAATATAAAGTAGGCCGTTAAAGACGAAAAAGATTTTACATGTATGTTTATAACTTTGCGCCAGTTGTTGTGAGTGTCAAAAAGTGATGCAAATTACATATATATACCAATGAACGGGCCTTCCTATCTCAGTAAATACAGAAAGTGGGCTTTTCTTTCTACTTAAAATATGGACTTGAAAAAAATTTGGGGCCCTGGACATCAGCCCCTCTTGCTCAACCTCTTCACCTGGCCTGAATTATATAAGCTATCTGATACGAACCGGATCGATAAAAGAGATAAAAGGATAGATAGATTATATTAATGGGATAACCCGACCCCCCAATGGCTTATATTAGTGAGATAAACCGACTCCCCAATTGATTAATAAAACCAATACTTCATTATCATTCAACATCATCAGAATTACAGACTTCATAATCTATTTATAATAAAAGACATCCTAAACTTATCTTGGTCCCTAAGATAAAACAATAAAAGGAAAGTAAATAAACTAAATAATTAACTTATAATAATAATAAACTAAATAACTCCAGGATCGTATCACTATCTGTCTTCATTTTTGAAAGGTTTTGAAGTTGATCCTACCATTTTTGGATTTTTATTCAGGTATCTTGCCAATGGAATGGTATCACCAGCAAGAAAAAGGGTCAAAAATGGGGTTTAGAGAAGTATTCAACTTTTCAAAGGGATGCCTATCAAGACGTAATTGAAGAACCCTCCTCGATGCTGACTGAATTACCTGTAGTTGACCTCATCGACTTTGAAAAGTTCCCTCTGTACAGCTCACCTAAGGTCTATTAGTCTCTCCAGACACACATAAATAATGAACATATGCGCTTATGCTGATGTTGACGTTCACTAAATTTATTCGTACAATTTGCAGGAAGGTGATGTCATTGCATACCGTGTTCTCGAATTAACTTCTTCTTGGACCCCTGAGCTTACTTCTTTTCGGGTATGCTTCAACCACAACACCCAGTTTTACAAAGAAGTCATTGCTATGCTGCTCTATATTTGTAGTTAACAATCATATTTTATTGCAGGTCGGGAAAGTATCACATTATGATGGCAATATTGTTATGTTGATGCCGGTACCAGAATATCCTATTATTTTGGATAACATGGACGAGGATACCCCAGATGACTCTCTTTATAAAGACGATGGAAGTTTAGAGGTAGTTAGAAGCTCTCAGATGACCCATTTACGTTTTATCTAGTAATGTTTTTTTTTTTACCAAAAAGCCCAAATGGGGAACCTATTAATATGGAGGTTTAAAATGCATGAAATATTAGGAATCATATCGTTTGATTAATTAGATTAATTATTGAAACCGTATAACCTTTGTAATCAGATTTTGACAGACTTAGTCATATAACAGGAACATGAGGTGCTTTATCTTTTTGGCTCACTTAAGAAATGGTATTTTGCAGATCAAATTTGCAGCTCTTGTCGATGTGCGTTGTGTCAAGCAAAGTAACTCGGATGCTATGCCTGCAGTCACTAATGGAGGTGATCAAACTCTTCAGGTTGATGGCAAGGAATCTGCATCAAGTTTAATTTCAAGCAGCAATAAAAAGCCAAATCTCTCCAAAGATCCAAGTCCAGGTATTGCTTCTTCTAACGGGTAATATGGATAAATTTCGAAAAAGTTGCTAAACTAACTGGTCGAAAGCTGCTCAAAGTGTGTTCGAATTCAAAAAGCCCAAAAATATATTTTAAGTTAATCTTTTTAATGATATAATAATTTATATTATAAGTTTATAACACAAATTACTTACAAAACTCAACAAAGAAAGCAAAAAAGTGCTTGCAGTCGGTCCAGCCCAACCTTATGTGATGTCATTTTAATCTACGCAGCCCACCCATTTAGCCAACTCTACTTGTGGTGACAAAAGGCAATATACTTGCCAGACGTTGACTTTATGATCTGCCTATTAATTATTTCTTTCTTAATTTCTCTGATAGTGGTAACAAACAAATTAGGTAACACGTGGAATGAACTTGCTGAGGCATTAAGAGCAAAGAAATCAGAATTATTGGAGACAATGAGTGAAGAGACGAAGAAAGATAATTCCCAATGGAACAAATGGTCTTTGAGAGCCTTAAAAAGTAGCACACTTGGTCCAACGATGGCTTTGTTAAGATCAGGCAACATATAAAATTATTGTAATCCGTTTTATATTTTCGCGGTCATTCAACTGTGTTTAATTCAACTTTCACAGAAGATCTGAGTTTTGAGACCTTCAGTTCTCTGTACTTTGTAGAAAGTGAAATCTACCCTTAAATTCAAACCAAGTTTTGCCATGGATGCAAGTTTTGTTTATGATTGCGCTCACACGCATTATCATCTGTATTGATGCTTTTGGTCCCATATTGAGTATTTCGCCGAAACATCCAAAGTTAAGGAGATGATCATGCTTGGGGTGATCATAACTCTCATATTGGGCAGGAAGTTCCACTTTGCCAGAATTGTCATCTTACTCCTTGGTGAATAGTGCATCACCTTGTCTTAATTTTTTTAGACAAAACTACACTATCGTCCGTAGGGTTGAACCCAAAATACACCGTTAGTTCCAAAATTGAAATGAGTTTGACGACCATCTCCTTAATCTCCATTTTGCAACGTCAATGGCCCCTCTGACTTAATGCTCGTTAGTCAACCCTTTGAACCTGCCACATGTAATGCACGTGAGGGCAAATTAGTAATTTTCATTGCTTTTACCTTCAAAAATCCTGATGGTCGAAAATTCAAAATAACAAAAACATATGAAATTAACAATCGACGATTCAGGCATTATCAAATTCACAAACATAACCATTTCTTCTTCTCTTCTCAATCACAAATTCAAAAACCTAATTATAAATCATAATCAACCTATTTCTTTCTTTTTTTTTGTGCAAAAACAACAACAAAAATGAATTTACCACCAAAAACCGACGTCCATCCCAGTAACCAAGACAACCATCACGTCCCTGCAACCAAGACAACCATCACGTCCCTCTAATCAAGACAACCAAAGCCACATCGGTCAAGTATGAAATTGGTTAATGGTTTATAAAGCCTATGTGTCGAGACAAGCTAGCTTTTTGAATGAGTTTTACACTTGAACTTATGGACCGATACAAGCCTACTATGGGATAGATTCGTATCATTAGTTTAGTGTAGAGCTTGGAAGTCTTCAATGAAGACCCCAATTCAAACTCTCTGGAATTGACTTTCATGTGAGTTTTCAAGGGTATAATGCAGTCGGTTAAAAGGAAATGACCGTGTAAGAAAATAATTACGTTTCTTAAAATAGCAAACACCCTCACAACAACTTTTAATTCTGAGCCTTAACATCCATACATAATCCTTGAACATGAACATACAGATCATGAGACTGATCACAGTTCGAAAACGATATGGAACCGAAAATCAATTTGGCCCAAAACACAAGACCGAGAAGAACTGGACCAAAATGTTTGGTCCATATCTAGTCTGATGGTCTTCGGACTAGTTTGGTCCAACAAAGCAAAATAACCGATTTTGCTAAAAACCGAGAAGGCCGAACTGAAGAACGATTATAAAATAAAGGACTAGAACGGATTCTGGATGTTTGGTCCGATCCGCTCAATACGGTTCAGTCCGGTTTCTCAAAATTGATACGAACCGAACCACAGACCGATTATGAGAGAAATGACAGATCGAAGACCGGACCAAAATCTGTTTGGTCCGATCCGCTCGGTGCGGTTCAGTCCAGTTTCTCAATCCGCACCGATCCGCGTTCTATTACACTCGAACATTTTATAAAATAACATTTTTTAAAGTTCTCCAAAAAGTCAAAAACCCAAAACCAAAGCCCAAATTCGTAACCCACACAAATTTTAAATAAGTAAAGCCCAGGCCCATTTCCATGAAGTGTCTCTCTACAGTCTAGTCTCCTTCCTTCTCCAATCCATCATCGCCGCCTGTTGAACCAGGTCTCCACCATTTCTTTCTCCCATCTTCTTTTTTTATATCCATTAACCCAAACACCCCCTTTAAAAAAATAACCCACATTTTATTTTATATCCATTAACCCAAACACCCCCTTTATTTTCATCTAAAACCCATTCCATGATCAGATTTCACTAAACTTGATGACATGTTTAATTTGAGAAGAAACCCATTTCTGATATGTATAGAGCTCGGCTCCTATACCGTTCCATCATTTCTAACTACGTTAAAACCGGTTTAATTGACTCTGCACTCCAAGTGTTCGACCAAATGTCTCACTCGGATTGTCGTGTTTTCAGCGTTGATTACAATCGCATTATTGGTGTTTTGATTAAAGGTGCTCGTTTTGAGCTTGTGGAAATGTACTATGATGCTATGGCTCCGAAAGGGTACTCGTTAAACTCGTTTACTTATTCGCGTTTTGTTTGTGGTTTGTGTAAAGTTAAGGATTTGAGGTTGATTGATAAGGTGGTTAAGGATATGGATAGGTTGGGGTATGTGATGGATATGTGGGCGTATAATATGTATTTGAATGTTTTGTGTGGGGAGTGTTTGGTGGATGTGGCGTTGGAGGTTTTGGCGAGTATGGGTGAGAAAGGGCGGGAGGCGGATGTGGTGAGTTACACAACGGTTATTAGTGGGTTGATGAGGGTAGGAAGGGTTAATGAGGGTGTTGAGATGTGGAAAGGGATGATTGAGAAAGGTTTGAGGCCGGATGCTAATGCTTGTAGAGCGTTTGTGTTGGGTTTGTGTGGGGTCGGGAAGGTGGATTTGGCGTATGAGTTGACGGTAGGTGTTATGAAGCTTGATTTTAGTACGTCGGTTTATAATGTTCTTATTCATGGGTTTTGTAAAGCGGGTAGGCTTGATAAAGCGCAAGCGATTATGAGCTTTATGAGAAAAAACGGGTGTCAACCGGATTTAGTTACGTATAATATTTTGTTAAATTATTGTTGTAACAATTTTATGTTGGATGAGGCTGAAAAGTTGATGAAGATGATGGAAAGAAACGGGATGAAATTAGATAGTTATAGTTATAACCAAATTATTAAAGGGTTTTGTAAAGCTAATCTTATAGAAAAAGCGTATATGTTAATGGTGAGAAAAATGGAGGTTAAAGGTGTAGTTGATGTTGTATCATATAATACAATAATTAGAGCACTTTGTAGAGGCTCTCGTACTAAACGGGCCTATGAATTATTTGAGGAAATGGGTCGTCAAGATATTCAACCCGATATTGTTACTTTTACCATTCTTATAAAATCTTTTCTTAGGAGCGGGGATTCTAATATGGCAAAAACCCTTCTTGACAAGATGACGGATATGGGTTTGTTGCCTGATCGTGTATTGTATACAACTATTGTTGATCATATGTGTAAAACTGGGAGGATATCGATGGCTCATACGATCTTTTGCGATATGGCAGAGCATAAAATTTCTCCTGATGTTGTATCATATAATGCTATAATTAGTGGGTTCTGTAAGGCTTCTAAAGTCGATGATGCCATGAATCTTTTTGAGCAGATGAAAGTGGAAGGTTTGTATCCTGATGAAATGACATTTAGATTGATCATTGGAGGATTAATACATGCAAAGAAGATCTCGTTGGCTTGTATGGTGTGGGACCAGATGATGGATAAGGGCTTTACTCTTGATAGGGATATTTCACAGACTCTTATTAACGCTATACAGTCAACAGATTCATCTGGCATAAGTATTGGAAAAGGTTTGTATAGTATTCTGCATTCATTAATTCAAATTCAGTTATATACTAATGGTTTTTCGAGTTAATTGTTCACATATAATTTCAGGTTGAAATATCAGATATAACTTTACACGAGTTAAGAACTGGCTGAAATGTGTCTCTTCGAAGACAGCCTGCTACCATTAGATTTCCACTGCACTTTAGCTGAGCAGCCGACCAGGTTCTATTTTTTCTATCAACTTAGTTGCAAAATATATGTAGTTTTTTTCTTCATGATGTACATGAAAATAATATTAGTACATTAGAGTTTCACTAGTTCTTCATTAAGAAATCAATTAAGCCCAATCATTGAATTATATATACACGAATGAGTCTGTGCATAAGTAACGTTTAGCAATGCAAACCCCAAAGGTGTAGTTTGATGCAAACCCCGAAGTCTAGGCTAGTGGCGAGGGCTTGAAATTCTTTAGTATAGGTCTTAAGCTTAAATCCCAGAGACAATAACTTTGCAGCCAGCTTTCGGGCGCCTATTTCCCTATTGCATACATTTGTTGTGGGTCTGGGAAAGGGGAGGGTGTTTGTGAAATACGTGCTGGGTTTGATTACAATTCCCCCTGTTTCTTAAGGAAACAATTGATAATTGCCTGAGGTGCAGTCCTTAGGGAAGTGTGGCATTCAACCTTTCTATAAATGTAATGTAATGCAATGCAATGCAATGTAATGTAATGTATCTTATATAATACAAGAATATAAATAATTTAAAGGGAAATTAATTACTAAGTTCTGGAAATTGCTTTGAATTCTTGTCCTGGGTGTCTATTGAAGTTGAATTTTTCTCGTATATTAAGATTCTTTCGTTTAATGCTTTTATATAGATTCAACTCGCTTATTTTCAACCAACCGCAACCTATATTTCAAGTTCTGACTAAATACAATTTGTAACAGTTTGCCCAATGCTGGCTTTTCTAAAAAAGGGAGTTTCCTACAAGAAAGGTGGTGGCTTAGACTATCTCTGTTCCAGTTACTACCTCCTATGCTTTTGCCGAAACCACTATGAAAGAACCTACAAATTAGACCCTCATTTGCCACGATTCTCATCCTACCTGGGCGGGTTTCTACCAAGGCAACAATCACACTACCACCATCAGGCAGAACCACAAGCGTTCACATGACTAATGATCATCTCTTTGAAGGAGCCTCTCAATATCAAGGGGATGTTAATGTGGTGATCAACCAAGTTCTGTATTCACGAATTTGCATACATGTTATGAAAACTAGTGAAAAGCAAATTAATCATATCCAGATTGGGAAGTTATCTTAGACCATATTGGGCAATATGGTCATTTGCATGTATGCAGTAAGTGCTCCCAAGTGAGGTGAAAATAGTGAAACTGCGAGTTGCTAAGGTTTTGATAAAGTTGTGCGGGTGGGTGATGGGAGGTAGCAACACTTCACCAGTAATGTTTGGATAAATTTCTGTTACATATGTATACTGTGAAAGCAATGAAAGGTGCCCTTTCAACCAAACTTGGTTGAGGGTTCAAGTCCCCCATTGGGACAAAGGTGTAGATTAGGTGTAGGCTGAGTTTGGTGCTCAATAAATAATATAAACTGTAGACGCAATGTTGCAGGTGTTGTGAAATGATCAATTGTACTTGTATTCTTTTGTTCAAAAGTGAATTCCTTGATTTCATTGGCGTGTAAATTGTCATCGTGGTTTTGGTTGGCTTCATTTTGAATTTAATTCCTGATGTACAATCTGAAAAAGAGACATTAGTTTAAACAGTGTGTGCTTTGGTAAATAAGATTTGTTTGCGGTGAACAGTGTAAACAATTGTTGCTCATTAGTTGGTTAGCACCATCGCCCATGGAGACAAAAGTCAAGGGTTCGATCCTCTCTCCTTGCAAGGCCGGAGGTCCTTTTTTACATTCGGTAGAACCAGAAGCAACCTCTCTAGTCTCTACCTTAGATAGGGATAGGGTTGAGCAACGGGCTCGGACCGAGGACCGAAATGGTTCAAAAACCCTGGACCGAGACCGGACCGAAACGGTCCAGGTCGGTCCGGTTTTATCAGGCATCATCGACGAGATTTTTTGTAAGACCGGACCGGACCAAAAGCCGAAATGGTCCAAAATCCCGGACCGAAATTATACGTCCGGTTCGGTCATTGACGGTCCGGTTTGGTCCTTATCTTCAGTGCTCAAAAAGACATAGAGCTCAAGTTGATAAGCCGAAAAATCCTAAAAATAATCTACTCCGTCACCAATCACCCACAATGAATTACAGCATAGAATAACAGTGAAAAAGAACTGCATAGCCATTTGAGTATTGCCTAACAAAGAAAGCAAACACAAAAACCACATTAACTGATATGACAAATGTTAGTACAAGGAAAAACAACCAATTCACATTTCATTAAAAAATTCCAGTTTATTAAAAAAACTGCCCAAAACTAAAGTTTTTGTATCTGCTGTACAATAGATTAACAACACTGAACATTGTCTATCAGGAAGCCTCTGAAAAGAAAAAAAAAATTAAGCTCTCTATCATTATAAGCATATGGATAAAAAAAAGAAAACTGAACCATAACAGCAAATGCTGTCAAATAAGAGGCTCAGAAAGCTCCATTTCATTTGAACTATTTTGATGCGTGTCTGGTAGACGGGGTGCTCCTATAGGGTCCAAACCAAGCCATTCCCAAGGCCAGCATGCGTATCTAGACCTGTGTGCATTGCTTGAGATCTTCCGTGTATCAAGTCCTTCAAGTTGCTTGGTCAACTCTTCCACCCGTTCCCTCAAGCGGGTAGCTCTCGTGTCTGCCAATCTCAATGAGTCCAAGGCTGCATCTCTAGCTGCCATGGCAGCAGCCGCTGTTTCCTCTTTAAATTTTAGCTTTTTCTCTGACTCTATCACTGCCTGCTTTGCTTCTTCCAGTTCTTGACGTATGGTATATATCTGCAGGGATGGTAGAGGGCCGCTTAATGAACATTCTATGATATTATCACTTTACTATGCACACACGTTAGAGGTGAGAATTTTGATCCATCTAGTTACAAAAGGATCGATTCTGGTAATTTTTAAACTCTCGCGAGTAAGGATAATATAAAGACACAGGTATTTTCCCCACCTTTTGTAAATAGGGACGATATCTAACTTGGAATATAACATACTGGAAGTGTTTTGACTGGTTAAGTATTCCCAACATTAAAAACCTAGGATTAAATCTAATTCATGAAGAATATGAAGAAACCGATAAGCCCTATCTGAAAAGTCAACATACCTCCAAATGACAGTCACATTTTCAACTCAAAGAGTTTCCTTAAGATACTATATAACTTACCTTGGATCTCTTACTGTCAATTATTGCTGTAACATATGATTGATGGTAAAAGGCAACATGGGTACACTTCAATTATACGAAACTCTAATTTTTTTCTTTTGGTCTAAGAGAAACTCTTCATGAAATGTATATGCTGAGTGAGGTTATTTTAGTGATTTCCAAAAGCTATTTTAACAAATCTGTGAAGCTACATTTGGGCTAAATTATACAATCAAGCAGGAATAACTTTCAGGATTGGGTGCATAATCAACTGTGTATATCTCATAACCTCAAGAATAAGCCAATTAACACATAAAGTGAGCAATACCTGTGCTACATACTCTTGTTCCACACCTTTGCCTGCTTCGGCTTCTTGCTGAGCCGCGACTTTCCATCTTGTGATCTCCTCTTCAGCCGCAGCAATGTCCATCATTAGTCCTTCAACCTATACCAACCACATGGTAGTAATAATATGTATCAATGATCTTCGCATATAAACAATATCAAAGAATAAACTATAACATCAATTCTTGACCATAACTTCTTATTTCTTGGTTTGAATTGTTTTAGCACGTAAAATAATAGCGTAGCTTACGTTTTCATTTGCCACTCTCTCCTTTTCCTGTAGTTCTTCTACTTGTTGTTTCCTTTGCAGAAGCTCCTTAGATTGAGCATCAGCATGTTCCTTAAGCAAAACCGACTCTGCCCTTTATTACCAGTAGCATCCAAACACACCGAAGTTAGCAAATATCAGAAGCTATGTCTGTAGATACTGACATATACATAATATATAAAGGCTAAATGGCGGTCAAAATCATGATGGTATATTCAACGCAAATTACCTTAGTTCATCAACAGTATGCTGCAGTTCAATTATCTCAATCTGGGACTGTTTAATAATGTTCTCAAGAGCACCAGCCTGCACATTGCAAATAACCATCTCAGCCAATTAATACTAAATTCATGGAAGTGTGTAAATTTAATGCTTAAAAAACGCACCAAAGTAGATATTTCGTCATCTTCAGATTCAGCATTACCATCCTTATTACTTAAAACTTTTTCATCCCGACTGTGACTACTAAAGTTATAATTGATCCCAGATTCTCTCAATCCATTTTCTGCTACTTTAAACAACTCATTTGTTTTGGAAGACAAATCAGATGACATTCTTCTAGACAAAGCACTCTTTAGCAAAGACCCGATATGCTCCTTCTCCCTTATCAACTGACTAGCTGTTTCATTTAAACTTTTCACTTCTCGGCTTTTTTCAGCTACCAAATCCTTTGTTTTTTCCATAACCATCAAACTTAATTCATTT
The DNA here is from genome assembly GCA_025667525.1 of Glebionis coronaria. NCBI lineage: Eukaryota > Viridiplantae > Streptophyta > Magnoliopsida > Asterales > Asteraceae > Glebionis > Glebionis coronaria. Next base: position 406,082,841 of record CM046880.1, read on the forward strand.
ATCGTCTCCAATCCAGCTAAAGAGGCTCGTATATTCTCCTCTAAATCCATTTCTTGTGGGAGAAACATGGAATCTGATAAATCCAACTGTTCTTTCTTATCATTAGCGATTATCTTAATCACAGCGCACATCTGGTCATGTATCTTGGAAACATAACCAAGTTGATTAACAAGTAATGGTCTTTGTGAATCCATCCGTGACTCCAAATTCCTCAACATATTACTATAGTCGTTCACTAAATCTCGCTTCTCATTCAACTCTCGTTCCAACTCTTCAATTATCCCATCTTTCTCATTTATCGATTTTTCTAAACCTTCAACAACAGAATCTCGTTTGGATACATCATCTCTAAGCCCACTGATTTTAGCCTCGAGCTCTGATACCTCAATAGCGATTTCGTAATTCCGATGCTCCATTTGCTCCCTAGCTTGAGTCCTGGACTTGGCAGTTAATTCATTTTGTCTAAGAAGCTCCTCAACGATCTCGTTTGTTCTCTTAATCACCCCATATGCAACAGCTTGCAAACCCGTATACTTTTGGGACATCGGCAACCCGCCAGCAGAAAAATTCTTAACATGATTAACCTTACCCGATATTTTATCAATCGCGGTTACTAACATCTGACCAGACGTTGTAATCTCCGATCTAGCCGAATCCTTAGCCTTAACCGACTCCTCTAACTGCTTAACCAACTCGCCCTTCTCCTTCACCAACTCATCTTTCTCCTTAACAACCTCCGCCAAGTCCGCACTCAACTTCTCATTCGACCTCAAAATCTCTTCCTTATGTCGCGAATTCTCGTTTTGTTTCTTAATTGCTTCTTGCGCCAATACTTTCAACCTCTCAAATTTAGCTTGCAACTCAGCTTTCGACTTCTCAACTTCCTCACGCGCTTTGCGTTCACGTTCCAGCTCAGCCGTCACTTCTCTAAACCTCTCAACCGACACGTTCTCTCCAAGCGACGAATTTCCACTTCCAGTTCCGATAACAATGGGCATTGGAGGACTTTCTTCTTCTTCCACGTCACTCAACATAGCATCGTTATCATCTCCGTCCGCCATTGTTATTATCAACTAACTTATCAAACACGCAACTTTCTATTGATCAAACAAATCACTAGTATTCTAAGTTTCTAACCTAAAGCCGCGTATATAGATCCGTAAACGCGCGTTATTGTTTTAAATAAAACTATGGCTTTTCCGAAAAGCGAAAACACTTGGATCAATCAAGCAACAACGCTAGTTAACCGAAACCGAAGGGATCAAAGTAAAACTAACCTAAAGGATTGAAACAAGGGAATTATTAAGGTTAAAAAAAAAAGTAACAACATAAAAGTTGAATTAAATAAACGACAGAATCGTGATTAAGTAGGATTTAATGTACCTGATAATTGTGTGATAATCGAATCGAAACGATTGATATAATAATAAGTAAATTTTGTGAATTTGATCGTATGATTGATAAATTAGGGTTTTAAAGTGTGGAAAATTGGGGAATCACGGATGGACGGACGGACGGAAGGAAGGAATTATCAAAGATGTTGATTTTGGAGTTAGTTAAGGTGTCAATAACATATACAAACTTTTACTTTTGGAACCATCTTCTTTCCTTTTAGATATAACTTGATTTATGTATATTTAATTACAACTCAAGCGAGCAATAACCTGTGTTGCGAGTCCTTTTTGAATTGCAAAATTAATTTTATGAAAAACAATAGATGTGAATTTAAGTGTCATAACGTGCATTGATAAGTTAGTTGATAAAAAACAATAGATAGAGAATTCAATACATGTTTTTTCGTGTTTTGTCACTTTGCATGAAGCGACTTTCAAAGAAGAAAAATCCAAGAAAAATCCCCGTTACTCAACCTCACAAGAAGAAAAATCCAAGTCAGAAATTTCTATTTATGTACCCAAGAAGAACAAATGTTTATATGACACTTTGTTCTTCTCAAAACGTTCTGAGACGATTCGGGACGACTTTCACCAAGTTTTGACACATGTCCTATGTAGCTTTAGTCACTCATGTCACTTTGTACGACTTTTTAGGTCGACCACTACGTTACATAGAAGCAAAACCCCGTTACTCAACCTCACAAGAAGAAAAATCCAAATCAGAAATTTCTATTTATGTACCCAAGAAGAACAAATGTTTATATGATACTTTGTTCTTCTCTAAACGTTCTGAGACGATTCGGGACGACTTTCACCAAGTTTTGACACATGTCCTATGTAGCTTTAGTCACTCATGTCACTTTGTACGACTTTTTAGGTCGACCACTACGTTACATAAAAGTGATAGTGAAGTCAAGCCATTAAAGGCGAGCAACCTTTATAGTAATAGCTATTTATAGCTTTTACCAATTTTCAGTAATAAAGTTAAACGGGATAACTCCCTCTTTATTCTTCTCTTTTGTATATGGGTTGCATGCCCTGTCCTTACACTTTATCCCCGGTGCATAGGGTCTATCCTTGTGTGATAGAAGGAGGACACGTTTGTGTTAAGCACATAGTTGGTTCTTGTCTTGTTTTGGAATTTTGGTTCTTACTCTCGACAAAACAGAAAGTATTGTTTACTTACGAAATCTTAAATCTCTCTCGCTTCTTCAGCTTCTACTTATTGTAACCGCTAATTTGATTCCCTTCCCCAAGGACACACATCAAAAATCGAAATGACAAAAAAAGACATCTGATATGCACGGGAACTTGAAGAAAAGAAGGAGATATGGTCCACTTGGCACCCGAAAGGAACCAAGATCATCAGTTGCATTTGACTAGGTTGTAGAACAAATCCAAGCAATCCTACTTACATGGACACATATCGAATTTTGGTTAAAGTCGTCTCCGCTCGTTTCAATTGTATAACGCCCTCAAATTACATTGCGCAGCGGAAATACACAATTGGGTGCTAGTCTCAAACTTCATTTCACAATACTCTTTATACGACCTTAAAATAGTACATTTAGGAATATAATAAGGAAATAATTTAAATCAATGTCTAAAACTTTCAATCCCAAGTAAAATCAGTTTAAAAATATCAGAGTAGCGTTTAGGTTCCTCGAAGATCTTAACCAATCGACAAACCTTTTATCAAATACTTGACAATACATTATAAATTTATGACAAATAGGAAAGAATTCTGTTTTAGACCAAATTACTACAAAAGCAATCCTGCAATCCTTCTCCAGCAAGCTCCGCAATTCATCAACTTCAATTACCTGAAATACATGCTTAAAATCATTAATGTAAAGATTGTTTTAATTGAAAAGTTCGTTTTCTCGGTATCTTCTCGAATTGATTTCCGGTTTAAAGTGTGACTCAATTGTTTTTGGTAAAAATAATATTTTTGGTTGTTGTAAAATAAATGTGCAAGACTTTAAAATAAAGGACGGGTAATTAAAACTAAAACTAGTTAAAACGTAAATGGTGCAATATTTAAAACTTTGAAAGTAAATGACGAGAAATTAAATGACGTAAAATTAAAACTTAACGAAAAGTAAATTGACAATCAAATAAAAATGCAAAACGAAATTAAAATAGACTAAAAACAAGACGAGAAAAATTTTCACTTTAACTAAAACAAAATATTAAAATAAAACAAAACAACCAATCGGAATATACCGATCGGAATCCAATCGGAATCCGATCGGAATATACCCCTATCGGAAAGAGAGATCAGAATGATGCAAGAAGAGACATAATCGGAATGCGTTGGTCGGAATACCAAAAAGGAATCCCAATCGGAATACACTAAGTAATCCAAATCGGAATGTTTGAAGACACCACAATCGGAATATAGCAAAAAAAAAATCATATAATCGGAATGAGCCAAAACAAGCCAAATCGGAATATTATAAACCCTTTTCCGATCTAGTGATCGGAATGAGGGAAGGGGTGCAGTCGGAATGTACAAATCGGAAAAGGGTTTAATACCTTTTCCGATTTAAGTGGGATTCGAGAATAAGCAAGGCAATAAGCTATAATGATAAGCTAAAACCAAAATTTGAACGAATCTATAATGAAAAAGGACTAAATAAGGACAAATAACAACTTTTCCAACTTAAAATAAACAAACTTTTAAATCAAACTATAAAAAGATGAACTTTTAGGCACGAAAACATTAAGAACAACACGGATCAAATAGGTTTCGCACCAAAAGTAAACTAAAATCAAAGAAAGGTAGAAAGAGATGAAAGATAGAAAGCTTGATCAAAGGTAAAGAAGATTAAAACAATAAAATTAAGAACACTTACTTGAATTAAAGGTAAGAAATTAAAGGAGCAATACAAGAAATTAAATGGCAAGAAATTAAATAACAAGGTATGAAAAATGGTGGAAGAGTGGGTTGTCAAGCCACCAACAACATGAAAAATGAAAACACTAAACTATTTATAGGAAGATTAGGGTGGAGCTTTACGAAGCTTCCTCCCTCTTTCTTCTTTTCCTTAATTGCACACTTAAGTCCTTGATCTTCTTTAATCTTTGTTAATAATCTTAATACTTGGACTTTAACGACTTTGTCTCGGGATTTCTACTCTCGTCTTGTGATATCTTCAATAAATAAGACTTGAGTTCTTTGGCTTTAAGTAAACTTCCGTCTTTTGACTTTTTCTTCGATAAATCTTCAGAATTGGTCTTGGACTTCCGTTCTTTTTGCACTTTTGGCTTCTTGACTTCGTCTTTCGTCTTTTTCTTCGATAAAAGCCCGTGAATACCCGTGTTTTTTCCACTTTTCACCTTTTCGTCCTAAATCACAACAAAAACACAAACCACGCATAATTCCGACATAAATGACATAAAATACACGTTTTGGCTCGGTTATTATTGTAATTAAGTGGTAAAAATGATGGGTGTTTACACACCTATCAATCATCAACACAACGGTTGAGCGAGTCTATATGTTTAACAAAACACATTTGAACACATCCTAAAAATCAATCACAATTGTTTAATAGCATTATGGCCATACAATCTATTAATCATGCATATCATCTTATAGCAATAGCTAATGAATTGTATTAAGCTCATGAGACCGACCCCTTAACTTAGTCACCCACGCCAAATGCCAGCATGACTATATGAATCTAGTGCCCCTACTAGGGTACCAGTTGCAAGTATACCACATTCTCATTCTCGTAAAATTATCCTTCCCAGAGGTTACTCAGCGTAAAGCCCTGGTCTCAACTAGGGTCGTCAGCCCAATAGTACTATTATTAGAATAAGCGGCTATTCTCAACTCACAAAATCAAGTCAGAAGATAGTTAACGGCTCATGAATTTAGGGACTTTTGCAACATAGGTACTTATACAATTCAAGGCAACAAAGACAACATTCGGGTCCAACAATTACTGATGACATGTATCCCACTCGCGGGTTTTAAAATCATTAAAACAAGCAATAAGCGATGCTATAGACTCACCTGGAGTAATAACAATAGTAAGACGACTTTCAACGATCGATGATGCCTGACGAACACGAAATTCATAATTTATCAAAATAAAACACGTGCCTTTAATAATACATCCAAGTAATATTTCATATTTAATAAAATGAAATAAATAGCTCAAGGTCAAAATTAAACTCACACCATTCTCAATTTAATAAATCATTCTTACGTACACTTCTACACTTTTATTCTTTTAAAAACTGTCGATATATATATACTAATTGCTCAAACTGTTTTCCTTACTTAAACACGTCAATAGCTTACGATACTACTCACAGACTTCACTTACTATATATAGAAAGACCTCCCAAAATTTGGTTAAAATATTTTACTTTTAAAGTTCCCTGCTCGACACATCTTCGAACTACAAAAACCGGGCAGTTTTACGTCAACAACTCATATAGTCTTTTTGACCTATATAAATGACTCCATTTACAAAACCGACACTCATTTTTGAAAATAAACTCAACATCATAACGTTTACCATTTTATATCAGTCCTTGACCCATTTTAAAATCCTCTTTATAGTCCCCGAGATTCGATCCAAATATCGACAACAATTATATATTGTGCCGATACTCGTCCCCCGATACACGAATAATCAAACTATCATAACTTTTCGCTCGTTTGGAGCTAGAAGCTCTACTTTATACCAAATCGAAGCTTATGAAATTCTCTACAACAAAATCTAATTAATTCATATCATACTCAAACTTATATTTTCTAAAAATTAGCTTTTAGCTGCTGGTCAAAAATACCTTCATAAAAACCACTCAAAATTATATTTTTCACCTATTTTAACATCATTTTTACAACTATAATCATCCTAATACTACTACTTCTAATCCTAACATCTTATATCATCCTAGATGATCAAATCATTAAAACCCAACTCAAAAATTTCAACATGCAACCATTAAAAATAATATATAACATCATAAACACCTACTTACAACGATCATACAAGATCAAAACACAAGATTTTTCATCAAAAATGGGTTTTTACAAAAACTTCATGCATGTGGGTAAATTTTATACCAAAATGATGAGAATCAAGAATCTAAGATGGGTCTTCAATTAGTTTTAGTAGATTCAAGCTTGATTTTGAAAATCAAGGGGTGTTTGTGAGCTATGGGGGTGACAGAAACAAAGAGGGGAGAGGGAGGGGAGAGAAAAATTTTGGTGAGTGGAGTGTTCGTGTGTTTTTAGTGTATAAATTTCCAATTTATATAGTGGAAGTTTAGGTAGTTTTTGCCAATTGTGATTCTTGTGGACCATAATGCAATTACTTGTTTAAAAAGCGGGAAATGACTATTAGTCAATTTTGAAAATATTTACGGGTCTCGGGTTTCACAATAATACTTCTCAAAACTTAAAACGCACACAAAATATGATATTATATAGTCCCAGCACAACTTAATACGAAATTAAAATTAAAAACGTCAAAATATTAAACATCGACATGTCTAAAATAAAACGTAAAGTTTCGGGCATCCGTTGATATCGTGATTACTAATAATCCTCGTAACTCGTCAAAACGTAAAAATATAACTTTCAACATTCGTTCAAATCGAATCACCAATCGTCATAACATTCAATCTCGTCAAAAATTTCAAAAATATACGTAAAAATATAAATAAATAATGACCACGGTTTTGGGTTGTCACAAATTGTCTTAGTCGCCTCAGGCATTTAAAATTCACTTTTTGGATGCATTTTTCAAAAAACAATATTGAAATACTTGTTTGGTAAAAGAGCAACTAACGTTTAAATATTGTTTAAACGCTCTAATCTCAAATGCTTCTTGAAGAGGCATTTGAGAACTGCTCTAAGCAGAACTTTTATAAAATTACTTTTATATCCTCAATTATAATATTTATAATTTTTGTAATTAGGTTATATGTCTTTTTTCGTAAATTTACACTTTCTAATTACATCAACAACATTACGAAACACCTTTTTTAAACAAATTGCTAGTGATTACTGCTTAGTCTTTTTGTTTATGCGTACTGCTTACTTTTTTTGCTATTGCTTACAGCAACTGCACGTGTCGCCAAACATACCACAGATAGATTTTTGCTTTTAATCAATCCATTTATTATTAGGATGGTAAATGGAAAAAAAGCATAACGTGTGGGTATTTATACATAAATAGACGAGTAATTTTATCATTTTTCATCTGAATGTGAGATTGTAAGTGAAATTGTGTACTCATTGGTGGGTGGCGGTCGAGTGCCTGTAACGTATACTTACCATGGGTGTACCCATTTAACAAAATATGATTGTGTCTGCTAAAATACTCATAAGTGTATCTATAAACTAATTTATGTTAGAGTATAATTTTTTGTGTGTTAAAGATAAAAAGATAGAAAAGTATAAAAAAATGGGTCCTTTTGTATATCTCTGTACAGTTATGCAAGAACTAGTTTTTTTTTTTTTTTACTTTTTTGCTTTCTTATCTTGTGCCGTTATGACACAAGCAAGAGAATCCCCTTAATAACTACTCAAATCTTTATAAAACTAACATCTTTGAGATCCAACTTCCAAGACTAAAAGGTGAATATCATCTCAACGAGTGTGCACTTCACACTTTCCTAACTCATATCCGTACCGAATATGAAATTGGTTTCTAGAAATTTTCAATTACCTAATATACTTGATGACTTTAAAAACGTCAACATAATCAATATCATATATACCCACTAAAATCTCCTCTCCCGACATTGTTATCTTCCGAAACGGCAATGTAAGACGATGCTAGCAATTCTTCTTTGATCGGTCACCAACGGCCCGATGCAATCGCCAACATTTTTTCCTTTTTTGTCATTTTCTTATCCTGAGTACCCTTTTTGCCGGCGAATTGATTTGTTGTGTGTTCATCGATTTGAGATGTGAATGGCGGTGGGTCTTGGAAAGTGCTCATGGCTTGTGATTTTTGCCACCGAAGGGAAGCTTGTTGTTGTTCTTGTTGATGTTGTTGAAATGCTTCCATCGAAGTAAAGCCGGTAAAGGGTGGATTTTGAGTCGATGGTTTCTTGCACAAGTCTCGTTCATCATATTAACGAAACCGTGTTGAGGGAAGTCGAAATTTTTTTTTTTGCTTAATTAAAATGATAAGTATTTGATAGAAAAAAATTTGTGATTTGGTTTATATTTTGTGTTGTATATAGTATTGGTGTTGGAGGTAAAAATGAAACAAAAAAAAATTAAAAAGAGCCATTTGAGGGTTTTTTTTAATTATTTTTTTTAAAAAGTTACTGTTAAACATGGGAGGTTTGAAAATATTTGAATTGGGGGCCAAAAGATAATCTATAACTCGACTCTTGGGGGGGGGAGATGAATTTTTTTAGAAAAAACTACCCCAACGAGCGTTGCCCTGTAACGTCAGGATCGACGCGATTGACTTTTGTTTGACTGAGGTATAGTAACGTACAACAATGGCCGGCCAACGCTGCTCGGGCGTTACTACACCTAACGCTTTTATAAAAAGTTACGGTACGTGAAAACAATAAGAAGAATGATGATTTAGTGCGTAATTTAAAGCAAAGATTCTAAATAAGGAATGTTATTTTGTTTCTTTTTTTATAAAGCAAAGATCTAAATTCGGAATGTAATTTTGTTTCCTTTTTTTTATAGGGAGGTTATTAAGATTAAAAAAACCCTTCTTATTTCTTAAAATTTTGGGTCTTTTTATTTTTATTTTCTTGTATTTTTATAATTTTGTAAATATTAAAACTGTAAACAAAATGAAAATTATAAACTTTAAAAGGTTAAAAATGTTATACTGCTTAAAAAGCGAGAAATGACTATTAGTTTGTGGGCTATGCGGGTGACGGAAACCAAGAGGGGAGAGGGAGGGGAGAAATTTTTTTTGGTGAGTGGAGTGTTTGTGTGTTTTTAGTGTATAAATTTTCAATTTATATGGTGAAAGTTAGGGTAGTTTTTGCCAATTGTGATTCTTGTGGACCATAATGCAATTACTTGTTTAAAAAGCGGGAAATGACTATTAGTCAATTTTGAAAATATTTACGGGTGTCGGGTTTCACAAAAATACTTCTCAAAACTTAAAACGCACACAAAATATGATATTATATAGTCCCGGCACGACTTAATACGAAATTAAAAATAAAAACGTCAAAATATTAAACATCGACATGTCTAAAATAAAACGTAAAATTTCGGGCATCTGTTGATATCGTGATTACTAATAATCCTCGTAACTCGTCAAAACGTAAGAATATAACTTTCAACATTCGTTCAAATCGAATCACCAATCGTCATAACATTCAATCTCGTCAAAAATTTCAAAAATATACGTAAAAATATAATGAAATAATGACCACGGTTTTGGGTTGTCACATCCTACCCTCCTAAAATAGAGCGACGTCCCGGCGCTCAGCCCGCCTTACATTCGCAATTTCTCACTTTTAGAATCAACGTGACCTCTTATCTCAAGAGATACTCACGTCTTTCACACCAGTTCAAGTCAATTCTTATCACATCACCATACCCACGAATGTTACTACATTTAAACTTCCAAATTTCACCTTCTAATATGATAATATTCTTGGGTATATCTTCCATCATTCAAAATCCTTCGGTATCACTTCCTCAGTTTCATTTCCTACTTCAATACTCTGATAACTTAACTTACGACTATATAAGTTCTCAAGTTGCACATCTTAACTACTCATAGGACGACTATCATCGCATAAAGATTCCATCATCAATAGATTTCGTTAGTCCTCATAGTAAAATGTTTAAAGATATCATCATCCCAAGTTTCAGTCACATCAACACAAATCCAATTTCCATCGTTCAAATTATCTTTTCACTCTGTACGTTGCTTTCCAAAAATACGCATTATTCCTTCTTGACTCAATTCTTCTCACTTTCTGTAAAGATCTCTAATACTTAAAAGTTAATCTCAGTCTCTGGGTTACATATATTATGTTCAACCCTTATTCAATGCTCATTTTCTTCTTACAGCGATTTCCAAATATTCAAATATACTGACACTGTGTCCCGAGGTTACACTAGACTAAACACAATGAGATTATCAATAACTCCGTACTGGTCACCTATATAATTTCCTATGCTCATCTTCCACTTTCATTCAATCTAACAATCACTACACTGAATTACTGTACCTTCCATAGTACATCATTACACCTTCTTCATATCATATACTACATTAGTCTCATATATTCAAATCTGACCATTAATACACTTCATGATATCGTAATACATCTTATTCCAACCAGAATGTATCATTACTTCAACTTGTGAAATTCCTTTAATACTACATGTGACACTTTCAGCACTCTTAGAATAATTGAATTCCTGAAAAATTCATTCTCCACCGGTCCTTGTATTCTTAACACAATCTCCTTCCATTAGATAATTACGATAACCGTTTTTGTTCCACAAAAACATTTCGTCTCTCTCATCTCTACTACCATCCTATTTCAAAATTTCTGACAACCTGTTGATTTTCTTTCCTTGGTATTCCTTTTCCATTAATTTATCAATTCGATTCTAACTTTCTTTCCATTCCATCCATTCTGCTTGTTGTTACCAATATTTCAAAAATCTCAAGACTCAAGAGTCAATTCTCAATTACTTTAGAAATTTTTATAAGCCCTTTTTCTTTTCTCCTCCTTACTAAATACTCAAAAGTTGATAGTGAGAGTACCCACGCTCGTCCTTCATAATCTGGAACACACTTCGTGATACAGAACTTTAACATATCCCATCTATAATTTACTGATTATTATTTTCCAGTCATCATTAGGTAATCCTTAACTCCTTTCTTCTGAAATTCCTAAATGATATTTATAAGTAAGTCTTCATTATCCTTAATTTCTACATACTTGATTCCATACAAGTAATACTTTATCCCAAAATAAGTACCACATCGTCGAAACTCATGATCATATAAATCCCGTTATACTTCTTTATTTACGTCAACACACTACTACTACTATCATTGGATATTGTCTAAATATTATCATCACAACTCTATAATTCCTTCAGATTCCTTCGATACTAACTATACAGGCACAGAACTTCAACATATCCCCAGCGTTCATAAACAACTTCCTTAACCATGAAGATCAGATCTCAAAACTACAACTTAGATGCATGAATGGATTTCACACATTTAGTTCTTCTTTGTCAGCTTTATCAATGGTTCAACAATCAGTGAAAACCTTTCGATAAACCTCCGATAATACTCAGCTTAAACAAAGGAATTAATAAGCTTTAGTCGGTTTCGTCGGTATCGACAAAGCCTCAATCGCTTCAATCTAGTCAAGACTTCCACGAATACTTCAGCCATAAATCGCACATTCTAAACATCTATATTGACTCCAACTAAAAATTCATATCCAAAGCATTTCACACACCGTTCCTCTTTTCCTTAACAATCTTTCAGTCGTTATTAAATACTTTCCTCTCCTTCCTTAAAATTGATCAAACAAAACATCAATCATCAGTAATGGATACCGATTTCTGGTACTCAGTTTGTTCAATCTCATAGCAATCATCTTATTCCCCAAAGCATCCAGCTTCTTTCCTTACTTTCATTATTACGTTTCTGGTGACTTACCCTTCCAGTCTAATAAGATTATCCTTATTGTCTCGTCTGCCAACCCCTACAATTGATCATATTACCATCCTCAACTTCCTGACAATGCCATATAACAAAATAAACAATCAGATTACATAACTTCCATCACTAAGCTAACACAAAGCTTTTTCTTTTTCCCAAGACGACAGTGAACTCTATAATTCCGCAGAACAATCACAAAATACTCTTAAATACTAACTCATCTTCTCATTCCCTTTCGACTACTACTAGTAAAGTGCACAGAGAATTCGACCTATTACAGTTTCCTCCTACATACCTTCTCATCATTGACCAAATAAAATCTTTAAATAGAAATTCCACTGATTACTTCTTGAAATCAGTACTCAATGCTCATCAACATTTCAAATCAATCCTTTCCACCTTTACTTATCATATCTTATGACATTCATCCTTATCCCGGTTAACTTTCTCACAGCTCTAGTTCAGTTAATTGCATGATATCTCTTAATTCCGTAAGTTTAGAAAATATTTCCTTAATATATATGTATATATATATATATATAGTTATTAACAATCCTTCCATCGATTAATTTCTCATTCCAACCAATCGCTAATTCTTGTTGATTTCTCGTCTTTAGGTCAACTAAAATCTAACATCTTCAAATTTCAATATATCCTCAATAACACCTTCAGAATTTCATTATACCTTCAATAACACCTTTAGAATTTCAATACACCATCAATAACCCCTTCAGAATTTCAATATACCCTCAATAACACCTTCAGAATTTCATTGGGTATATTCTTCGAACAATAGGATAACTCCATGATTATCAACTAAGATTATGCGAATTACAACATCTGAATCTCAAATCTTATTAGCATTTCCAAAAATATAGGCTGTGATATCAACAACATTCCTTTCATATTGATTTTCCATTATCTGAATAATTCTTTTATTCAAACTTCTTTACCGAGATGAAAACATTTCATTACCACAGAAATACTAATTCCTATACTACACTCCTTTTTATTCTTTCAGCAGCCCGACCTCCAGCTAGTCCGTACTTGCGACAAGTAAATAGATAATTGCTTAAGTAGTATAAAGTATATGTGGTCTACACATCATAATTCCTCCTGCTTACCGATTTATAGTAACCGCTTGAATACCATCTTTTCTTATCTTAGACTGTTAAATTCCAAGTTTACCTTCTGTTAGAAGAAATAAATTTCCTATTCCTTATTGTCATTCGCAACAATACCATTCCTTTTATTTTTTCTGCTACACTTAATTTCGAATCTGGATTAATCTTTAAATTACTATTTCTTTTCGTCTGGTTGAACATTCCCAAATGACTATTGATATTTCAAAACATCCATCAGTTACTCGATCTTATCCATATAGTTGTACATTTCCAATTACCATTAGTATTCGTACGACACTCTTCATCGCATCTCTTCTCATTCCTAGGAATCTAACATACATACATCCTTTAAAATCTTGCAGAATAGCAGCAGTCTCTTCAAGTAGAACAGCAACATCTTCAGTCTCAACACCTCGTCTCCTCGCAGCACTATCAGCTTCGAAAATTCTAACAACTATTTCCACAATCATATAATCTTACCTAGAGGTTGTTAACTATGGAGACATATTTCAAGAAACTTAGTCACGTGGAATCCCCACTAATGACAGAAATATATCTCACTCAACTATTTCTACTGTTATCACAGATGAAAGAAACATGATAAGTATACACATCGAGATAGAAAGAAGGATCTTTTCATCAAGATATATCATGGATACTACATGTGCAAACAACACAATACTACCTAAATTCAACAATCATCTCACAAAAGAGAAGATAACAAAGACACATCAAGATAATAAAGGGTAATAGTAGATTGCATCCATAAAATCCGAGAAAATCGTAACAAAATCTTGTCACTACAGTCACTTACCCTTATCATCCAAAACAACAACAATATTCCATCACAATACTACCTCACAACATCTAAATAATCTAAATATAACAAAACAATACATAAACTGAAATACAACAAAGATTCATCACTCTATCACTCCATAGGACGTGGCACCTCATTTTCTCCAACTTGACTCGTCCCTGCTTCATCCTCATCTGGTTCCAACTTGCTACACCTCCATTTTGGATCATAGCACGGCAGCTCCTCTAATCCATACCTCAAATATGCTCCTTGGCACGGCGGATATATCATATAGTGAGAATCAGCATACTTCTCACTGTCCTGGAACTTCCAATGTGGTACAAGATATGGCCCAAGATGAGCTACATAATAACTTAACCTGCGAAGCCTATCTCTCTGTTCCTGATATTTCTTAAAATCAGTTTGGTGAGACTAAAATTATACATAGTCTCATTATCCAAATCGGGCTTAAAATGCTTAATATATCATTAAAATACCCAAAAATATACTTGTGTTTGTTCATTGTGTATTTTAGGTACGGATATCGTGAAAAAGATCACAAGAATGAAGCAAAAACGAACACGGGAAACGAAGCCGCACAAAGAACCGGACCCGAATCATGATTTTCCTATCAAGTCCTTGAAGTTTGAAGATTTGGCAAGATTGGTCCCTCTACTTTTGAAGACTTGTCATTTTAAACCCTTGTAAAACTCAAAATTACACATTGGGTCCCTAAAATGATGAGATTGAACATTATTGGTCCTTGAAGAATGCAATTATTGCATAAAAAGCCCTTAGTACAAGTTATGGAAACTTATTGTGGCAAATGTATGAAAATAAAAACTTGGTTTGTAAAGGGAAATTGACATTGGCTGTTTATAAGTTAAAAGGCAAGTGAAAGAGAGTTAGGGGGCCATTTGTGGCAGACAGCTAAACCCAGTTATATTACTCTTTTTCTCCACGTCGACAATCCACCGAATGTCTTTAACTAATCAGCTAATCCTTTCCCTCCTAAACATGTTTTTAAACTAATCAAACCCAAATACCAGATTAAAACCCACCTTCTTTCCCATAAACCCTAAATAAAATCCTACTCCTAATTACCCTCTAACCATAGGGGTTTTGGATTATTTTGTCCAGAACTGTGATTAACTTCAAATCAAACTCAACCCCACCTTTGTTCAACCTCCAACTCACCACACATGGTCCCACCATGCTCCCTTGCTTCTTCATTTTAGGCAAAAAGAGAATCATGCCAGCACATCAATGACCAAGGTTCCAAACTTGGCCCCTAAGGAGTTATTGGATGCTCTTGATTCAATCCAACAGCTGGCATACCCACATGAATCTGCTAAGATCACATGACCACATTTGACCAAGTTTTTCAAAAGGCAAACATGGAAAATCAGCAATTAGGGTTTAGGGTTTTGCAATATTTTATTCAGTATCTAGATTGTTCTATTCAGTAGTATTTAAGGGTCGACTTGTGACCCTTTAATCTTTTGTTCCAATATTTTGTAAAAAATCTTTAATTATTAATGAAAATGAAAGTTGAGTTTTATGCAAATATTATGTTCCATTTTACAACTTTCTTAGTTTAAATTTAATTTTATGCAAATTAGTTTAAGGTCTTCAAAAGGTTTTCAGTTTACAAATGCATTTTTAGAAAACGTGTTTTAAGTAGTTCTTGAAAAAAGTTTTTCATCAGCTTGATTTCCAAACCCACATGAAGTGAAAGTGGATTGTGGATTGTATTACAACTTATTGTTAACCTTTTTGTCAAATTTTTATTGGTTCCAAAAATCAGTTTTTATCCACTTTTTTTTATTCACCAACTTACTATATAAAAGCCATAAGCTGCTAGCGTATGGTCTTTTTTATTACAAGTAGTTTGTTCTTGGTCTTGTGATTGTGTGCAGGAAACAAGGAAACAATATCAAGACATCTCCACTCCATTTCATCATTTTGTTTGTGAAGACATTGTTTAAGCTTTGGGTCCTTCTTTGGATTCCAACAACAAGCTTCTCTACATCATCATAAGCCCCTCATAAGCTGTTGAAAAAGCCAGCAGAAGGCCTCAACCCAAGGTAACAGTAGGCTTGAACCCTGTTTATATTTTTCAAAAGTTTTTTTAGTGGTTTTATGAAACTATGGGTCGCTTGCTTAATTTGTTAGATAGTTGGTTTTTTATGCTTATTTATGCTTGTTATGCATGTTAGGGTAGTAATTAATCTGTTTTAAGTTGTTTTACAAAGGCTTGGTTTGAAGTTTTCATTTTCTGAAATATTAAGGGGTGTTTGGGTTTGGGTTGTAAACTGACTAGGGTGACACTAGTATGGTTTAAAACCAGCTTAACTGACCTAAACCAGTATTGATAGGTATCTTTGGTAAAGTTATTGGAGTTTGGTAGGATAAAGTGAGTTTTTGTATGTTCAATATTGGGTAAATCTGCATAGGCTGCTAGTAGGTTTATTTTTGTATTTTTAAACCTGAAATCTTGCATATTGCTAGAAGATAGTATCATCTAGGATTGGTTTCTGTTAACTTGTATTTTGGTAAGGATTTGTGAGATTTATGGTAGTTGGAAATTCGATTAAAGGCCATTTGAATCAGTTTAAGTGCACCTAGAACCCTACTTGCATATCAGTAACTGCATAGGGTCTTTTCTGTGTTAATCTTGTGTGTAACTTGTGCTTTTTATCATTTGTTTGACTCCCCACAACCCAACTGGTTGTGGGGGTGCCTTTGGATCCAAGCAAAACCAAAAATCAAGCAAGTTACTAGCCAAATAGTGCCCATAAACGTTTTTTTATTGAAAGCAGTGGGAACAAAGTTCCACTTGCTAGTTGGTTCATTCCCACTGCTAGGCTAAAGGACAAAACTAGTCCATATGTCCCTATCAGTTTATTAGTTTTTTTGTCTCTAGTGGCTTAAATTAAGCTTTTTCCATTTTTTCAATTTTCTTTATTTTGTTATTTTATTTTAAGAATTTTCAGTAAGTTAAATCTTATTTTACTATTCAATTTTGCTTTTTTAGAATTAAATTGATTTTAATTAATTTTTAATTAACTGTTTTTGTCTTTTAGTGCAAAAGTTTAATATTTTTTTGTTTTAAAAATTTTCTTAAATTCAGAAAAAGATTTTAAGATTTTTAGTTTAAAAAAGTTTACTGTTCACCCTTTTTAAGTATTTTTTAGAATTAATCTTAGTTTAAATAGTTTTAAATTAAATCTGTTTTGTCTTTTAGTGTAAAAAACTTCTTTCTTTAAAGTTTTTCATTTCTACTATTCAGTCATATAATTTAGGATTTTTCAAATAGTTAAATCAATTTTAGCATTATTTTAATATTTTTAATCATTATTTTAGGTTAAAAATTGTTTTTAGTGTATTAAAAATAGAAAAATAGTATTTAAAATTTAGGAAAAATACTATTTAGTCTTTTAATAATATAAGTGAGTTATTAGTTCAAGAAAATAATATTTTGGGCTTTTTCTTAATTATATTTTATTTTAGGGCTTTAATTAGCATTTAAAATTGAATATTTAGTTAATAAAAGGTTTTAAAATTTATTGTTTAATTTTTATTCTTATTTATATTATTTTAGACTTAGATTTAATTTTTAATTAAATTTTTAAGTTTAATTTTTAGTTTTGTCATGTTTTACGTCTTTACGTTCGCGTTTTACATTAATTCATCGTAGTGTAATCGTAATCGTAGCTCGTCTTTAATTTTTCTCTCAAAACGTAACTAATCCAAACTTTGATTTTATATAATTGGCACTTAATTTACACACCTCCTTCGAGAAAAAACCCGCATTTATTCGACTTGTCGGTTTTCCTAAATCGTCGAGTTTAATACTTGCCCATAATACGTTGTTTTCCTAAGCACGTATTTTTACCACAATCACAGTTCCATAACTTCTTAACTCAGCTCTAACCTCAGTTCTTCCAACTTCACTCTCAGTCCTAGAATTATCACTCTCAGATTCCACAACATTTTTCTTATTGTCTGTATCATCCTCACTATCCAACCATCCACCTTTACCCCACGGAAATAGAACACCCGGCTTGCCTACAGAATATCCCTTCCTATTGTTAGTAGGTGGTATGTCGGCCATTTTCTGCAATTACAGAAAATTCAAAGGTACATAAGGTCTTTATTAAAAAATATAAATATGCAATGCATAGTCATGCAAATACAAATGATTTACGTATGTCAATATATATGTAAGCGATGCAATGCAATGCAATGCAAATGATAATTATGCAATACTCATAAAAAATAAAATTATGATGAAAGCACTGCGCGTCCTTTCATTAATACCAATACCTTATCATAGTATTTACTTAATAAATACTCAGGGATTCAGAACAATTTTGAGGGATACATTTATAATAACAAAGCATAACAAAAATAAATAATCTTACCGGAGCCTTGCAGAGAAGTTGCGTTGCTTTTATAAAATACTTTTGACACCAAAGTTATAGTTTAGGACATTTTAAAAAATCGACCTAATTCGCTATAACTAGAAAGCTCTGATTACCAATCTCTAACACCCCCAAATTACATTGCGCAGCGGAAATACACAATTGGGTGCTAGTCTCAAACTGCATTTCACAATACTCTTTATACGACCTTAAAATAGTACATTTAGGAATATAATAAGGAAATAATTTAAATCAATGTCTAAAACCTTCAATCCCAAGTAAAATCAGTTTAAAAATATCAGAGTGGCGTTTAGGTTCCCCAAAGATCTTAACCAATCGACAAATTTTTTATCAAATACTTGACCATACATTATAAATTTATGACAAACGGGAAAGAATTCTGTTTAGACCAAATTACTATAAAAGCAATCCCGCAATCCTTCTTCAGCAAGCTCCGTAATTCATCAACTTCAATTACCTGAAATACATGCTTAAAATCATCAACACAACGGTTGAGCGAGTCTATAGGTTTAACAAAACACATTTGAACACATCATAAAAATCAATCACAATTGTTAAATAGCATTGTGGCCATACAATCTATTAATCAGGCATATCATCTTATAGCAATAGCTAATGAATTGTATTAAGCTCATGACACCGACCCCTTAACTTAGTCACCCACGCCAAATGCCAACATGACTATATGAATCCAGTGCCCCTACTAGGGTATCAGTTGCAAGTATACCACATTCTCATTCTCGTAAAATTATCCTTCCCAGAGGTTACTCAGCGTAAAGCCCTGGTCTCAGATAGGGTCGTCAGCCCAATAGTACTATTATTAGAATAAGCGGCTATTCCCAACTCACAAAATCAAGTCAGAAGATAGTTAACGGCTCATGAATTTAAGGACTTTTGCAACATAGGTACTTATACAATTCAAGGCAACAAAGGCAACATTCGGGTCCAACAATTACTGATGACATGTGTTAGTTTATTTTAAATAGCATGTATCCCCCTCGCGGGTTTTAAAATCATTAAAACAAGTAATAAGCAAGGCTATAGACTCATCTGGAGTAATAACAATAGTAAGACGACTTTCAACGATCGATGATGCCCGGCGAACACGAAATTCACAATCTATCAAAATAAAACACGTGCCTTTAATAATACATCCAAGTAATATTTCATACTTAATAAAATGAAATAAATAGCTCAAGGTCAAAATTGAACTCACACCATTCTCAATCTAATAAATCATTCTTACGTACACTTCTACACTTTTATTCTTTTAAAAACTGTCGATATATATATACTAATTGCTCAAACTGTTTTCCTTACTTAAACACGTCAATAGCTTACGATACTACTCAGAGACTTCACTTACTATATATAGAAGGACCTCCCAAAGTTGGTTAAAAGATTTTACTTTTAAAGTTCCCTGCCCGACACATCTTCGATCTATAAAAACCGGACAGTTTTACGTCAACAACTCATATAGTCTTTTTGACCTATATAAATGACTTCATTTACAAAACCGACACTCATCTTTGAAAATAAACTCAACATCCTAACGTTTACCATTTTACATCAGTCCTTGACCCATTTTAAAATCCTTTTTATAGTCCCCGAGATTCGATCCAAATATCGACAACAATTATATATTGTGCCGATACTCGTCCCCCGGCACACGAATAATCAAACTATCATAACTTTTCGCTCGCTTGGAGCTAGAAGCTCTACTTTATACCAAATTGAAGCTTATAAAATTATCTATAACAACATCTAATTAATTCATATCATACGCAAACTTATATTTTCCAAAAATTAGCTTTTAGCTGCTGGACAAAAATACCTTCATAAAAACCACTCAAAATTATATTTTCACCCATTTTAACATCATTTTTACAATTATAATCATTCTATCCTAACATCTTATATCATCCTAGATGATCAAATCATTAAAACCCAACTCAAAAATTTCAACATGCAACCATTAAAAATAATATATAACATCATAAACACCTACTTACAACAATCATACAAGATCAAAACACAAGATTTTTCATCAAAAATGGGTTTTACAAAAACTTCATGCATGTGGGTAAATTTTATACCAAAATGATGAGAATCAAGAAACTAAGATGGGTCTTCAATTAGTTTTAATAGATTCAAGCTTGATTTTGAAAATCAAGGGGTGTTTGTGGGCTATGAGGGTGACGGAAACAAAGAGGGGAGAGGGAGGGGATAGAAAATTTTTGGTGAGTGGAGTGTTTGTGTGGTTTTAGTGTATAAATTTTAAATTTATATGGTGGAAGTTTAGGTAGTTTTTGCCAATTGTGATTCTTGTGGACCATAATGCAATTACTTGTTTAAAAAGCGAGAAATGACTATTAGTCAATTTTGAAAATATTTACGGGTCTCGGGTTTCACAAAAATACTTCTCAAAACTTAAAACGCACACAAAATACGATATTATAAAGTCCCGACACGACTTAATACGAAATTAAAAATAAAAACGTCAAAATATTAAACATCGACATGTCTAAAATAAAACGTAAAATTTTGGGCATCCGTTAAAATCGTGATTACTAATAATCCTCGTAACTCGTCAAAACGTAAAAATATAACTTTCAACATTCGTTCAAATCGAATCACCAATCGTCATAACATTCAATCTCGTCAAAAATTTCAAAAATATACGTAAAAATATAATTAAATAATAACCACGATTTTGGGTTGTCACAAATTTTCTTAGTCGCCTCGGGCACTTAAAATTCACTTTTGGGATGCATTTTTCAAAAACAACTTTTTTCTTAAGTGTATGGTTGTGTTTGGTAACAAGCGGTTTGAAGTGTTTTGCAGCGATAAACGACAAGCGGTTAGAATTTTTATTGAAATACTTGTTTGGTAAAAGAGTAACTAACGTTTAAATATTGTTTAAACGCTCTAATCTCAAATGCTTCTTGAAGAGGCATTTAAGAACTGCTCTAAGCAGAACTTTTATAAAATTACTTTTATACCCTCAATTATAATATTTATAATTTTTGTAATTAGGTTATATGTCTTTTTTCGTAAATTTACACTTTCTAATTACATCAACAACATTACGAAACACCTTTTTTAAACAAACTGCTAGTGATTACTGCTTACTCTTTTTGTTTATGCGTACTGCTTACTCTTTTTGCTATTGCTTACAGCAACTGCACGTGTCGCCAAACATACCACAAATAGATTTTTGCTTTTAATCAATCCATTTATTATTAGGATGGTAAATGGAAAAAAAAAAAGCATAACGTGTGGGTATTTATACATAAATAGACGAGTAATTTTATCATTTTTCATCTGAATGTGAGATTGTAAGTGAAATTGTGTACTCATTGGAGGGTGCCGGTCGAATGCCTGTAACGTATACTTACCATGGGTGTCTCACTTAACAAAATATGATTGTTTATGCTAAAATACTCATGAGTGTATCTATAAACTAATTTATGTTAAAGTATAATTTTTTGTGTGTTAAAGATAAAAAGATAGAAAAGTATAAAAAAAAAATTAAAAAAAAATGGGTATTTGTATTTCTCTGTACATTTATGCAAGAACTAGTTTTTTTTTTTTTTACTTTTTTTGTGCCGTTATGACACAAGCTAGAGAATCCCCTTAATAACTACTCAAATCTTTATAAAACTAACATCTTTGAGATCCAACTTCCAAGACTAAAAGGTGAATATCATTTCAACGAGTGTGCACTTCACACTTTCCTAACTCATATCCGTACCGAATATGAAATTGGTCTCTAGAAATTTTCAATTACCTAATATAGTTGATGACGACGATGCTAGCAATTCTTCTTCGATCGGTAACCAACGGCCCGATGCAATCGGCCCATCATCGGCAATATTTTTTCCTTTTTTTTGTCATTTTCTTATCCCGGGTACCCTTTTTTCCGGCGAATCGATTTGTTGTGTGTTCATCGATTTGAGATGTGAATGGCGGTGGGTCTTGGAAAGTGCTCATGGCTTGTGATTTTTGTCACCGAAGGGAAGCTTGTTGTTGTTCTTGTTGATGTTGTTGAAATGCTTCCATCGAAGTAAAGCCGGTAAAGGGTGGATTTTGAGTCGAAGGTTTCTGGCACAAGTCTCGTTCATTATATTAACGAAACCGTGTTAAGGGAAGTCGACAATTTTTTTTTGCTTGATTAAAATGATAAGTATTTGATAGAAAAAAAATTGTGATTTGGTTTATATTTTGTGTTGTATATAGTATTGGTGTTGGAGGTAAAAATGAAAAAAAAAATTAAAAAGAGCCGTTGGAGGGGTTTTTTTTTAATTATTTTTTTAGAAAAGTTACTGTTAAACAGGGAAGGTTTGAAAATATTTGAATTGGGGGCCAAAAGATAATCTATAACTCGATTGTTGGGCGGGGGGAGATGAATTTTTTTAGAAAAAACTACCCCAACGCGCTGCCCTGTAACGTCAGGATCGACGCGGTTGACTTTTGTTCGACTGAGGTATAGTAACGTCCAACAATGGCCGGCCAACGCCGCTCGGGCATTGCTACACCTAACGCTTTTATAAAAAGTTACGGTACGTGAAAACAATAAGAAGAATGATAATTTAGTGCGTAATTTAAAGCAAAGATTCTATTTTTCACTAAGAAGAATGATAATTTAGTGCGTAATTTAAAGCAAAGATTCTAAATAAGGAATGTTATTTTGTTTCTTTTTTTATAAAGCAAAGATTCTAAATTAGGAATGTTATTTTGTTTCCTTTTTTTATAGGGAGGTTATTAAGATTAGAAAAACCCTTCTTATTTCTTAAAATTTTGGGTCTTTTTATTTTTATTTTCTTATATTTTTATAATTTTGTAAATATTAAAACTATAAACAAAATGGAAATTATAAACTTTAAAAGGTTAAAAATGTTATACTGTTAAAAATACAGAATATAAACTGATAAAAACTGTTTTTTTACTGTAAACTAGAGACAATAGCAAGTGAATATATACTCTTTTGTATTTCCTGATGGACCAGTAAGAATATTAATAATAGTACCTTTTTATAAATCTTTTAAACATTAAAGTTTGTTGTATTTCTGTTCGTGTAGTTTGGTTAATAACTTGATATCCTGTAATTTAATTATGTTAGGAAAACAATCCTTTTAGTTGTCGTAAGTATACTAAGTTACTAACACATTTGTACATGTCCCTAGCAAAACGAATAAACACTTCTTGTAACATAAAAGCGGACGTGACGCGCAGATAGCTCGTGGATAACCCGCATCGCACCCGTAACTTTCACCGACCCGCATCGCACCCGTAACTTTCACCGACTAAGATCATTTGAAGTTTTAGAGTATTGAAACCGTTGGCTCTAAAAGAAAAAATGGTGCCACAAGCCCACAAATGTGAAATTGGTTTTGGCACCTGAAACTTGTTGACACTATATTTTCAGTAATGGTTGGATACTAAAATATAATACTATTAAAGTTTTTTTTTATAATATAAAAAACGTAACATATAAAAAACAATATATTTAATTTAAAAAAATATTACATTACTTTAAGAAAAAAAGCACGTTAATTAAAAATACATTACGAAAAAAAATAAAAAGTAAAACATAAACGTATAAATAAATAAACTAGTTCTCAAGATGTGTGCATACAAGGCTCGAATCACATTGGTGGAAAGAGTCGCTAACCATGTTAGTTGTTCAATCAAAGTTGGGATTTATTTTTGGTGAGTAAAAAATAAGATAATTAAGGAAAAATATGTTATAAAATATAATAAAATTTGGTGAACAGAGGTGCTACTTATACATTTTTTAACGGATTAAATTAAAAAAAAAAAGGAATAAGTGCAAAAAAAAACGGTAACAGTACCCTCCAATAGATAGATTTTTCAAAAAAAACAAGAAAAAAAAAAGGAAAACTGGTTCACGCTGGCTGGTGAGAACGACACCACGGTGCGATGCGCCAAAAGCGGACTCGTGCCAAAGCCGCCACTGTATCTCGTGCACTTAAAAATGTATTTTTGTTTATACAAATTTTTGTATAAGTGTTTCCTTTTAATCAATCTTTTGAAACCTGATTTGACCCGTGTTCAACTGGTTTTAGTAAAAAAAAACAGCCGGAAAATGAACCAAGTTTTATATTTTCGAAAGCGGTTAGATCATTATTTTTTATGACTTTTTACAAATAAAACAAGTTAATATATATTTGCAGCGTATCTTCATTTTTACATGTTATATTAGTTAATAAAAAGCTTATTTAGGCTCGAAAATTTCATAATTTATATTTACATGGTTGCAAAAATATACTTGTATATAGTTGAAGACAGGGTTGAAGCGATAAACGCATGACTCGACCGGGTTGATTAAAGACTTTGTTTTTAAAACATTGCTTTTAACACTCAAAATGAAGTTAAATGATCAATCTACACGGTACAATGATCAAACATATCTTCTTACCATCCTGGCTAATACATTAAAGATCGAATATAACATAATTTTTGTGTTCGATTTAGCTATTCGAAGTCTCGGAGAACAATAGCATCCCAATTTCCAAATGCAAGACGATACTTTTTGTATTTGTATTTTGTAGTTTATTCTAATTTGAACAGGGAAAAATTCTACTAGAGACAGACAGTACAGTTTAAATGTACACCATCAATACAAATAAAATTACATCTTGCCACCAAACATTGGCCTATCCCGATGTTAGTTCTTCATATAGCTCAAATGCTCAATCACCACCAATGGGTTATACCTTCTGATATTCTAACAGCAAAACATATTTTGATTTTGGCAGTTTTTTACTACCAAGGCCTGTGAGTGTACCTATTTCCTGAATAATTGTAGTATTGATCTTGGTGCCCATTATTATACCCTCTTGACGAGTTTTGGTACTGCTGATGATCAGGTTCGTCAGTGGCGTCAAACTTACTTGACTGCAAAGCATCCGTCAGCATCCATCCTTTTGGTTCTTTTTCAAACTGTTTTGATTCAATGTAACTCTCCAAATTCGCCACAATTGTTTTCACTCTTGTATCATCTGAGCCCCTCAAATTTTTAAGGAACTCGCGATATATGATGTTTAATAGCTTCTTGAACTGGGTCTTGTATCTTCTGTGTAGAGCATACCCTGCAATCTGAGAAGCAGAAGTCAAAAATTGATAATAATTCATCAGTATTCTGTGTGTCACGTAAAAACTGGAACTTCAAATTTTGGGTAAATTTACGATAAAAACTGGAACACAAAGATAAAATCATCAACAAACATTGTACCAAAACAAATGCAGCATATTTTACAATGAAAATGTTCATGAATGTGGCTGCTTTAACCCTTCAAGATTTTGCACACCAATAAACAGCAGGACTACCGAGGTTGTGAGATGGCGGGTTGGGTTGCGTAGCAGGTCAAAGTGAAATAGGCCATTTCTTTACTACAGTTTGGTTGAGCCACTAACGGTATCTTGTCAATTTCTTAGTTATATATGCTTAAATTTTTGACCCACTGCTCTTTTAACTAAGTTACGAAGATATTAGTAAGTCTACGCCACTATTATAAACAACAACCAAAATCAACCATTCAAACGTAAATGGGTTGAAATAGCCAAGTCTAATCATAGTGGATTTGCAATTGTTGTCAAGGTTTCTCCTTTTGTGCCTGAGTTGTGTTTCATTGGTTGTTTAATGTTTGACATTACAGAAGCACAAAGGGACAAAAACAGATGAACATGTTTCTCCTACAGTACCAACGATTTTGGTCCATAACAATCCTATATGGCTATATGTTGTGATTCTTGAGGGCTGTATTAGCCATACAACGCAATTAAGTTGAGAACAAAAAAAATACCAACTATCAGTCTTCATTCCTCCTTTTTTTTGTAATCACCCACTCAAGGGCATTTTTTATACATTTGGTTAACAGTTAAACGATTGGCTGAAATACTATAAAACTGATCTAGTGGGTCAAAATTTCAAAAGCATTTTTTTGACTGAGCAGAGATCAAAATTGGTGTAATAACGGTATAAACATAACAGCAAAAGAATATCATATCAACTCACCTCAATGAATGCCCGAAGTGCAGCTACAGTGTATAAATTTGCTGGGATGGCATTTAAAAACCTAGCAAGCCATTTCCAACCCTCTTCGATTCCATGCAAATTCTGGATACCGTTAACCTCAGTCTGAAACATATTATAAAAATTATAATTTGAGTGGGGTGTATGAGAGAATTTATAACGATAACAAAGTTCATCAACGGCTGGAAACCTGAATCAGAGCCCCATAGAGTCTCATATACGAGGTTATTCCTTCTAAATAATCATCGGTACTTTCAATCTTTCCATCTTTTTCTTGGAAACCAATGGCTTTAAGGTGAGCATCTCTAGATTCAAATGCCGCCTGGAGAAACAAGTGAATTAATTCATTTGGGTTAGATTAGCATATCCAATGTCATTATAGGTGGTAAAAACTAAAAATAGGCTGGCTAACATATACAATGTCATTATAGGATTGGGGAAACCGGGTCGGGTTGACCCACCACCAACGTCTTCTGTTACCTTATTTTATACAGTAAATAAATATATGACATTAGAAAAATGAAAACAATGAGCAGAATAACGGTCATAAATTTAAAAAACGAATTCTAGAAGATTGCAAAGACTTGAGTATGCAATGAGTGATTTCTAAACTCTTGGTCATTTGACTCATTTACTTTTTTTTTACAGTATTGTGTATGGGTCAGCAATTTATGTTGCTAAACAAGGTCTACAAGGCCGATTAATCGCCGCTTAATCGCTGCAAGGCCATCAACCTTTCCGATTAATGTAAAGGCGATTAATGGCG
This sequence comes from Glebionis coronaria, assembly GCA_025667525.1. NCBI lineage: Eukaryota > Viridiplantae > Streptophyta > Magnoliopsida > Asterales > Asteraceae > Glebionis > Glebionis coronaria. The sequence goes on from CM046880.1 coordinate 406,110,095, forward strand.
GTCAACTTGGGTAATGGCGGTCAAGGAAGGTCAAACTTGTCGGAAACCTACAAATCTTGCCGAAAATACCGAAAACTCACTATAAACTTGTGTTTATCACTCATAATAATTATTTATAAGTATGATAAGTTGGATTTTAGGAATACTAATGTCGAAAATACCTAAAACTTGTTAAAAATATCCAAAACTTGCCGGAAATACCTAAAATTTGCTAAAAATGTCGATCCGATTAATCACCAAGTAATCCCGCCTAGAACGATTACAAGCTACGAGGTGGTCGACCGGCCGACTAGCGATTCACGATTTTTGCAACATTCAAAAAGTCATATGTGGTGAAGAAGATTAACCATGTGAATTTCAGTTCCCTTTTTCAACTTTTTGACGGCGTCGATAAACAACAGCAAGTAATATTGGTAGATAAATACTTTATTTTATTAAACAATGATAATCATGCAGTTTAATTGGGTGTGTGCCTATGTCAAGTTCATGCTTTAAAATTGAAAATAAAACGAATAAACAATACGAAAATCACATTAGAACCACATTATAATTGCAATCTTGTAGGAAACAATAACAGGATCTAGACGAGTACCTCTGAGTAACTTATATACTTTGGAACTGTGAAGATGCAACCTCTGTTTAACTTGGCAATAAGAATATCCATGGCAGGGGGAATCTAAATCAGTGATGAAAAATAAAGAGATGTGAGTTATAATGAACTTGCACAATTAACCAAATATGACTAAATATATATAAATAAGTTTCCGTGATTAAATTAGATGGTGGGGCTAAAGTATCTATATATTGTAATTTGCAATTGAAGTGATCAGTTTCTTAAGTTTAATAAACAGAATCTTTTTATCATTAACTGATTATTTAGGGGTCAACTTTACAGTTTTAGATAATCAACTATCATGAAGTTCATCTTAGCGAGTCATGAAATATAAGACTGCTTTGGTTCAGTAAATGATAGGTCTAAGCAGGGGTGTTTGGCTAAAGTATCTCTGCGTGGAAAGTTTTATTAGTATTGATTCTGTATTGTTTGGTTATAAATGTTGTGTCTTCTACTCTTCTTTAGGCATGTCACTGAAGGTGTAAGAATATTTTTGTAAATTTGTTCTATTTCAGCCTTTCGGAGATAAAAGATGTGGCACATTTAGTTACAGTTTTTTTTTAGCCAAAAACACCAAACAAGTTATTGCGTAATTATTACAGCTACAAGATAGAATAACTGCCAAACACTATCTTTTACAACGCAATTTATTACTTTTGGATTGTCCGATCTTGACTTATTCAACTATTCACATAACTACTTGCATAACCCATCCAGAAAAGGAAATATCACATCAAAAAGATAAGAGTGTTCACCTGTGAAGTGACCATAACAATGACACGTCCATATGCATATGCGTCGCAGTTTGGTTTCACGCAAAGGGAGAAGATCTGTTATATTAAAACAAAAGCTTTTTAAGCACTTTGATTGGTTTAATGTCTGTGTCATCTAATATGCATAGACACATAACACTAGTTTAAAAATATAAATATGTCTCTGAGTCCACAAGTAACTTACTCTATCTGCAAAGAGCCCCATATTGATGGCTTGAGGACACACTGAGTTCATGAGTTTCAACAATTCATCTGCTTTTGATCTGGCCAAATCACACAAATGAAACTTAGCTATATTTAATAATCTGAAAATGCATTTCACACTCTAACTACGAAAGATATATGGCATATTGATTGAAATCAGATACTCAAGCACTACATAATAAAACAGGGTTACAAAAATTCTTGGACTGTGTTGAAAAGAAAAAGAAGTTACATACCTCACATTCTCTTTTGTTCCTGCTATGGTTCTGATGAATCTAGACATACGATTACCATGACTGTTGTATTCCTGCAGAAAAAATGCACATGGCCAATGATTATGTTTTCTATTGGGAAAATAATATCACTTAACCATTGGAGAAAGCATCAAACTCATTAAAGTGACACTTCATAAATTATCAGAGAACGAATTTGACCATCTATATTCAATTGCATATGTAAAGTAAACTGAAAAAAACATAGTCCATCACTCCATCCAGTGTAATACACATCATTGCTATAACCAATGAGTTAGTTAGAAGTAGGGGTGAGCATTTTGGACCATCGAACGGAAACCGGACTGAACGTAACGTATTTCGGTCCGGTCCTCGGTTTCGTCACGTTTGGTCATCAGTCTGGTTGGTCCGGTCTTACCAAAAACCCGTCGAGTATGCCTAATAGGACCGGACCGAAGACCAACCCGGACCGGACCATTTCGGTCCGGCGTTTTAAACCATTTTGGTCTCGGTCCGGTCAGGTATGCTCACCCCTAGTTAGAAGTGTAATAGAAAGTAAATCAGAATAACCAAAGTAGATACAACAGATATAAAAAAAAATGAATATGGGAATTCAAAGCATGCCATCTATGACTTACACGTTGAGAGTTCTTTTTCGACTCAAAATCTTCTCCAACCATTTGGTTGTACATTTGCAGCCTTCTCTCCTCCAGTTTTAAAGCACTCTCAGCACCCTTGAGAACAGTTCCTGCAATCAACTCAACCAATCGCAGACTAAGAAAATAATTTAGCATATTTGTAAAAAAAAGTACTATCGTTCCATAGAAATATATTCACCTGCGGTAGATCCATTATCGCCGCCAGAACTAGATCCTTTAGAAACCGCTTTTTGTGAAGCAGTCAAAGCATCAGCAGCCTTCTTTTGACTTTCGGCTGCCGCTCTATCAGCTGCTTCTTTCGCAGATCTTTCAGCTTCCAATGCTGCAGCTTTTGTTTCTTCCTCTTTCTTCTTCTCGGCTTGACGCTTTGCCTGTACACAGTATGAAGTAAACTCATTTTAGTAACATAAGATGCCAAAATTTGGTCAAGATCTAATGAAAATTTGATACGAACCTATCCCATACTAGGCTCGTATCGGTTCATAAGTCCAAGTGTAGAACTCACTCAAAAAGCTAGCTTGTTTGAGGAGGGGACACCTAGACATTTTAAACCATCAACCAATCCCATACTTGGCCGATGTGGGATCGTAACAATACCCCACCCTTTGAAGAACCAACGTCCTCGTTGGTCACGGTTGGCACCCCCTTTGGGTCCAAGCCACCACTCCATATGGGATTGGTTGATGGTTTATAATGTCTAGGTGTCACCTCCTCAAACAGGCTAGCTTTTTGAGTGAGTTCTACACTTGGACTTATGAAGCGATATGAGCCTAGTATGGGATAGGTTCGTATCAGATTATTTTAAATAAAGCTATGATAGAAGAAACATGATTGGCATTGTAAGTATCCACAAATAACTGCAATGAATAACGTTTACAAACCTCTTCTACTTTCATTTTTTCTTGACGGATTTTTTCTTCTTGAAGAGAAATTTGCTTTCTTTTTGCCTCTTCAATTGCAGCATCATCTCTTATCTTCTTTTCTTCTATTTGGGATTTGTATTCATGATGCCTTTGAACATCAGTCAGATGATTATCAAGAGCTTCTGCACTACAGTTGTCAAAAGATCAATACAAAACCGCTTGAGCATGGAGTAATTATACAAAACATGTATATTGTCTTACATTTGGCGTTGATATTGCAAATCGCGTTTTCTATCCAGCTCACGCCGTGCCTCCTTGCTCTTTTCAGCTCGGGAAATGGCATGGCTAAGTTTGTCTTTTTCGTTCGTAAGATCAGTTCCAAATGCAGATAATTGAGTTCTTATCTCTTCCTGTTTATTACCAAACAAACTTATTGTAGTGAAAACCAATAGAAGAGAGCCAATAAAAATAACTAATAATTAAGGTGGGTAAGCAGTGACAGACCGCAACAGTAAGCTGGTGTTCGTGGCTTAGCTCAAGTAAAGCACCTTCAATAACTCCCCCTTTGTCCATCAAGGACAATTGCTCGCCACTAGCTGACTCAATATCAGAACCTACATTATCACTGTAAAACATTTACCTGTCAGAATCCTCCATGAAATACATACTAGAGATATCAACATGGGCAGGTTCAGAGATGGGTCCAAAAAAGACTGTTCGTGTTCGGTTGACCCGATATATAAAACTTGTAATATAAGTGTCAAATACGATTGCAAAAAACATATTATACTAGTTAATATACTAGGTTTTATAGAAGAAAATTACATTGGAGATAAAGAATTAACCCATTTGATCAATTGTAGATAAAGAATTTACCCTTTATTAACCCATTCATAAAGTAAATGTGTTCAGATTACCACCTCTAGCAATTACAAACTGAGAGAACTAAACAGCGCATAACAAAAAATGGCACCTTAAATAAGTTTCTTCACAAGCAAAACGATTATTACTGGCCACATGCCTACTATTATTCTCCTGGTCATCATCATTATCATCACTTTCATCATCTGATACATGCATCACAAATGGCTTTCGGGTTTTTTCAGCGTGTCTTACAACCGAACGGTCACTGCATAAGAAAATACTTGGTTAAAAAATTAATTAAGGGAGATCATGTTGACTTTCTAATGATATACATTGGTTACACATGGTACCTTGAATGTTTTTTCGTAAACTGTAAAGGGGCTAGTGATGATTTTTGAAGTTTGTGATCTATGGAATTAAGCTCTAATAAGAGTTCATCAAAACTCCAATCAATTTGCGGATCAGCTACAATCCCTCCTACACATTGAGCACATCGGAGTTCCAGTTGTACACCACCTCTCCTAATCATAATATTATCAAAAAGCTGATGAGCCTCAGACATATGTTAATATGTACCATAAATGACATGTGGTAGTGCAAAACAATAAACAGATTCTAATCGTTAATATATATGGTATGGATGATAGTGTAATCACATTATTGTTTTACTTCCAAGTATCGGTAAAAGGACTTACATGATTTAGATAAGGAGTGAATCAATCGTCTATCTATCAAACTAACTGTCTCCCTTCTGATATATACGTATCTGCACATAACAAGTGAAAATGGATATCAAAATAACATCAAACTACTGACACGTCTCAAATTCCAATAATGAATATAACTATACCTAGCACACTAATAATAAATGTTACACGAACTTATCACATAATTCATTTATAGAAACATTATAATTTATTTAACATAAAAAGACTATAAGAAAACTCATAAAGAGACAACATATCTGAGTAACACAACATCTAAACAAAACTCAGCCATAACAAGCGTTATTAATCCATCCCGCTTCTATCAATGCTCATAACAAAACCTCTATTTCTCTTCTAATACAAAACTTCCAAATTTAGTATTAAACACCCGTCGTCACAAAATACTAATTTGTATCGGTTAGTTCTACATTACAAGTATAGAAGTGGTCATTAGAATCAGATCATACAACTAACACCTTAAATTCCAATACTAAATACAAAGTTAACTATACGATGTTTAACAAACATTGACAAATCGTATCACGTCATCGATATAAAAATATCTAAAACTGTTACTTTACAATGACAACAAATTTACCAAAATAATAACGTATTATCAATACATTGCTATTTCGCTTTTATACTCGATTTATACTCGAACTCGAGTTTCACCATAATTGTTATAAATGTAAAAAACATAGATGAATATAACGTCACCGCAATAAGAAACAACATATCTGAATAACAACAAAACTCAACCATAACACGACTAGTTGTAATTCCGTTCCGCCTCTATCGAAACCTAAAAAACAAAACATCTACTTCTGGTGCAATATAGAACCTTCCAAATCCTATGACATTAGTAGCTAAAACCTAATTCCACATTAATTCGTACGCTCCTAAACTGAAAACATGTATTTCTCCTCCAATATACAACCTGGTAATCTAGCATAGACCTATCGCGCAACTAGCTAATTAAAAAAATAGAAATCCTATACACATAAACACACCACATTTTGATAATGAAATCAAATAACGTACAGTAGCAAACATATCCAGTAAGTTGTACAGTACAAGTAGGTAATGCATAAACAATTTCTAACTAACAAAACCTAATTAATTAAACCAGGAAGCATAAGAAATATTGTGGTTCGGTTCAATAAGAAGAAAAAGAAATGTAATAAATTAATTAACCTGTTTGTGGTTGGGTTCGAAATCAAAGAAACAAATAATCGAAGCTAATTAATTCGGCTGGGAATATGAAATTGAACTCAATCACGGTTACCAAAAAAAAAAAAAATCTTACGGAGAGTTTAATTGATTTATTGTTTGTTTGAATCGGTTTTTATTTTATAACCAACCTGCTTTTTGTTTTTGTTTTTGTTTTTGTTTAGTTCCATTGGTAATTTACGCTACCATCATCTTCCAGACCTGAAGGCCCCCTCTTCTCTTTTTTTTTTTTCGTTTTTCCTAACGGTTTAGAAATATACTTATGTGGGTTGGGCTTTAAATATATAATTAAGAAAGCCCAATTCTATCTTCGTAGTCAGTCCATTAGATCTTCTCTTCATCTTCCAAATAGATTCACTTTTTTATTTAGAGGCCTAGGTACGGTTAAGCTGTGGAGCTCAAGTCGTAGGCAAAAAATGGTGTCACATAATCTTTTTCTTTCATAACATCAAAACTCCACATAACCCCACAACCCCCTCTCTGGTTAACACCAAAATTCTGGTGTTATAATGGCCCCACTTTGAATAAAAAACTAATTCAAAAAAATAAATAAAATAAAAACCCACGGCTCGAGCCCATAACACGAGCCACGGTACAGTTGGCTGAGCCATGAGCTCGCGTTATGGGCCATAACGTTGGTTGGTGATAGCCATCCAAAACCCCATAACTCAACACACGGTACAGTTGGCTCAAGCCATGGACTCGCGCCATGGTGGCCAGCCAAGTCATGGCTCACTGTACTGTAAAACCCGTATTTTAAAGCTTGAATATTAAATACGTAGTCTCAGTTTTATTCAAATATTACAAAATAACAATTATTCAGAAATAATTATTAAGCTTCAGAAAACATTACGTAGGTATTAATTATATACATAAAAGAATTTTAAGTTTATAGAAAATTAAAACACGAGAAAGATACAAATGTACACGATGAATTTTAATGTCGAAAACTAAGTGAAAAACTATATAATATAAAAGGGCTGGTTTTAAGTAGTAAACAAAAGGCTAATGGGCTTTTAGACCGGCCTTGTATGGAAAGAAAAAAAGGGGGTAACCCCCCCCCCCCCCCCCCCCCCCCCCCTTCACTTGTCAATCAGAAAAAAAAAAAAAGGAGCTAGGGTTCTAGGGTTGTGGCCACCGGCTGGAGAAAAAGAAAAGGGTTTTCGGGTTTATTTTCTCTTTTGATTCGTGAGTGTGTTCACCATCCCTCTAGCAATTTTACAACGGTAATCATTCAATTCTTTTCTTTTTATATATAACCTATGTAAACCTTGTAATCAAGAAGTAAAACGAAATAACTATAAAGGGGTGTCGGGTGTTGTTTTCTCACAGAAAACGAGACCATAAGGTCTCGGTATGCGTTGTCTGCTGCCAACCGTGACCACCAGGCCGGCTCGGTCGTGCCTTTTGTTACCCAGCCGCGAACAAGAAACCAAACAGGGGGTATAATAATTAAGGGTGTTGGGTTGTTGATTGGTTAATGAAACCGATACCATAAGGTCTCGGTGGTTCCCTTCTATGCCCAGCCGTGACCCACACGGGGGCGGCTTAGGGGCTGGTCCAGCGACCGAAGCTAAACAACCCCAACCGGGGTGTTAAAATTATTAAGGGGATTTTAACTATGTCAAAACAGTGGGAACCTTATAAAAACAGTGGGAACATTATGATTATTCAGTGGGTATTTTAGGGCAGAAAATGGGAAGATAAAGTTTGAACATTAGCGACAGTTTGGCGACAATAAATTCTGTCGCAGATTTGTTTGTAGGCAGTCTTAAGACTCGGTTTTTGGCGACAATTTTTAGCGACAGTTTTCTGTCGCTAATTGAAATAGACAGATTTTTTTACATTTGGTTTAATCGTTTTAGTGCAACCGAGAAAGGGGGTATCTCGGTAGGCTCGGGGCATAATTATAATAATAAAATGAAGATTTTTATATTATACCTTTTAATTACTTGTCTTATAAATGTTTAAATTGTTTTTAAATGAATTTAATTAAAATAGTTTATAATGTTTCAAAGGGTATAATTTTATTATACGAATTAAATTGTTTTAGAAACTTGCTAATTAGAAACCTTACATTTTAACAAGTTACTTATTATGGTATTTTAATTAACGTCAGAATACGTTTGTATCGTAATAATAGTAGGTCGTTAATATATTAGAATGAATTATAATTAAAGAGCATATTTATCAGTAAAATACGTGCAGAACTTCAGAAATAAAATAAGTAAATGAGAAAAATAAGAACAGTAAATTAAATAATAACTAGGTAACTTATTCACGTCTATTATTATTGTAGCTTCTGTGAAAGCCCGAGTAGTATTCGTTCAGTCTTCCATTCAGTCAGTTACTGGACTAGAGGTACGGATTTTCCGTCCTTCAGTAAGGACTTCCTTTCTATGCATGATTAGAATTCCCCGTCTGCAGTCAAATGTTTTCCCCAGTATATGTTTTAAGTTCATCAGTAATCGTGATAATAACTAAATAAATTGTCTGAGCTTTATATACAAGCATGATCAGTTTATGTACTAGTTACGGAGGTACCGTAACCATGACACTTGAGGCACCAGTGTCGTGACTCACATGCAGGAGAGTGATATCCTGCATCGTCCCACTCAGCTCAGCTTGGCCATTTTATCAGTATTATTAGTGGGGCGTATGGATGCATCCTAGGCTTATTAGTTTACAGTTATCAGGTGAATGTGGTGTGTGCTCTACATCCTTCACATTGGAGTTGATCCCTCCACCCAACACATTATTTAGAGGTCACCCCTCTACAGCATGACGAGGTCACCCCTCTATTTATTCATGCAGCAGTTGTTACAGCACATGACTAATAACTAGGCTTTTTCCAAGTATGAAAATTTATGTTCGTTGAAGTGGTCTAATCGAATTGACTATTGGTTAACGTGCGACTCAGTCTTCTTTTGGTGAAACAAAGATTTGTCGTTGTAGTGTAATTAAAATGCAAAACGTAAACGTAAATGATGGTAAATTAAAACTAAAACTAATTAAAATGTAAATGGTGCAAAATTTAATACTTTTAAAAGTAAATTAATTAAAAGACTCAAAATTAAAGCGTGACGAAAAATTAAATTTGACAAAGTATTAAAAATGTAAACTTAAGAATAAAATCCAAACTTAAATATTAACAAATCCCCAAATCATCGGAATCCAGATCGGAAAGCTGTCACCAAGTGCATCGGAATGTCAGATCGGAAAGTGCCATCGAAATAAGGAAAAGTGCAATCTATCGGAATGTATAAAACTAATCCTATCGGAATGTAGAAAAATGCTATCTATCGGAATGATTGAAAAGTAGGCTGTCGGAATATCACTTGATCGGAAAGTCACAAAGGAAAATTGGGCAGCACTTCGTCTCAATGAAACCTTAAGAGCCGTCGCAATCCCGATCGCAATGTGCGATCGGAATCTTGATCGGAATAAGGGGAGTTTCAGATCGGAAAGTACCGTCGCAATAAACTGTCAGAATCCAATGACCCTATTCCAACATTGTCACCATCGGAATGTTAGTAAGGCTATCGCAATGTGTAAAATCCCTTCTTTTCCGATGGAAAGCAAATCCGCAATAAGCACAAGTGCAATAAGCTATGACTAATAAGATGAATTAAAAAGACTTGAATAAAACGGAAATAAAATGAGACAATAAGCAACAAAGTTAAAAACTTTTTCAAAACACGAAATAAGAAAATGAAATAAGCAAACTTTTAGAAAAATTGAAACTTTTTAGAAAACTTAGAAAAACAAATAAGCTAAGTACAAAACAAGCCAATAAGATTGTCAAACTTATAGCTTATCTCATACGAAAACTTAGATAAAAGTAAAAATGTGAACTTTTTAATAAAATAAGCAAAGAGATTAAGCAATTTCTTGCTTAATCCGAATTTAAAACAAACCAAAAACAAGAGAAAGGTAGAATGAGAATGATAAAATGAAACTTGATCAAAGGTAAATAAAGATTGAACAACAAAATTAAGAACACTTACTTGGAATTAAAGGAATTAAAGTGCAAGACAATTAATTAAAATGACATGAAAAATAAAGTTGCAAAAAAATAAAAATGGTGGAAGAGCTAATTTGTCAATTTAGCCAACACCTCCTAATGGTGGCATTAGGAGGGTATTTATAGGGGATTAGGAAAGCTAAGCATGTGTTGGTTCATTCTTCTTGCTTTCTCGACTTCTCGTCTTCTAATTTCTTCGACTTTTTTCGACTTTGTCTCGGGATTAATAAACTCGTCTTGTAATTTATTCATTAATTTAGACTTTAGTTCTTCGGCTTTTATTAAACTTCCGTCTTTAGACTTTTTCTTCGATAAATCTTCAGAATTGGCCTTGGACTTCCGTTCTTTTGGCACTCTTGATCTTTTGACTTCGTCTTTTGTCTTTTACTTCGATAAAAGCCCGTGAAAGCCCATGTTTTCTCCCCTTTTCATATTTTCGTCCTAAATCACAACAAAAACACAAACCACGCATAATTATGATATTTACGACATAAAATACACGTTTTGGCTTGGTTATTATTGTAGTTAAGTGGTAAAATGATGGGTGTTTACACACCTATCAAATCCCCTACACTTGACCATTGCAATGTCCTCATGCAATGCATTAGTTACAAAGCAAGTTTTACATTCTCCATCATAATCAATCCACATTGGCCTTTATTAAAAAGATAGAAAATTCTAAAACATTCAAAGGAAGAAAATAAGTAAACAAATCAAAGACATACCTTAGGGTTTTGGAAATGCCATGAATGATCATCATCCTCAAGTTTTCACGTTCCCCATACCAAGCTTAAAAACGAGATCATTGTTATTATAAGTTAGCAAACTAACATGAACTCATGTGGGCCAATTATTTACTTAGACTCCCTTATTCCTAGGTGTATCTCTTATATTTTATTATTGTCTTGAATGATCACGAGGATGCATTGTTGACTTATTTCGATAGTTATTAAGGTTGAAAATAAAGTGGGACGATTTAATCAATAGTTAGCTAAAGGACAAAATCTTTTAAAACTGCTTCTCGGGATCTCATAAAGTTCATATCTTGGCATAACTCGCTTCACGATTTGAGACCTTTCTTGGACCGATATTTGGCAGTGAATTCATACTTCAAATCTTGAGAGACGTTCATGAAATAATGGTCTTCTCTTCATAATAGGAATTTCTTCACTTGAAGTTTTGAGAGATTCTTCATACTTGGACTACGACTTCTTCATTTTTCTCCAATCTTTATTTTGGACTTTGATATACAACGATCCGCCTCCTCTTAGGACTTGGATCTATTTATCCTCATACCTTGTTAGGGTCTTTTTGGATAGACTTCTCCATGATCTTTAGGGGAGTATTTGCTTTTCGTCGTGTGTCTTGATCCTTCATATTGATTTTTGATAAATGATTCTTCACATCACTTGGGATCTTTAGCAACAAAATGTAGCCCTCATGCCTTGTTAGGGCCTTTTCGGACTCGCCAATCTTCGCATCCCACTTCAATAAGTTATGCCTTGGCTATGAACTCTAATTAATACCGAGCAACTTTTAAACGATCTTGGGCGAGAAGCTAAGTAACTTTTCAAATCGTACAACCTTATTTATTGCAAATATTTTTATTAACAAGCGATGGGAGAATAGGCTTATAATCAACTCACATAAATTCATGAAAGAATACCAAACTTATAATTGACTCTATCATCTCTCGTTCTCCATAATTTAAAATCTCAAGGAATGAGACTCGTGGATGCTTAGCCAATTAAATCAAAGTTTTGGGTTTTCGAGTCGCCTATAGGATCTTGCATCTTTTTATACTCTTTCAAGTTTAGAATTTGCGTTTTAAAGTTCCCTTGATAAACGACTCTCTAGGATCAATTATAGGAACTTGCGAAAAGTTCTTGTTCTTAACCCGTGAGAGTTAAGACTTTCGCGTTTTAAAGTTCCCTAAATAAAAGCCTAGCAAAACTTGACTTAAAACACGTTAAGGATACTAGCTAGAGTAAACTTAGATAAGTAAACTCGGGTTGAGTCAAAATATTCACGACTTTAAAAAATTTAAAACCACTTTATTGAAAATTTATTCTAGCAAGGAAAGAAAATAACCATAACAAAGGAAAATACAACTATACAACTAGGACAAAATAGATTAAAAATTTTGAAAAATGTCGAAAAGTCAAATTTTCTGGTTAAAATGAGGGCAAATTCATGGAAAAGCCCACTTAACTTCGATAGAAGGCCCCCTACACTTAATATAAACATTGTCCTCAATGTTTAAGCATGTGGAAGTAAACTCCCCTATACTTAGGACATTGTGCACGTTGTTTAAATTTTGTTAAGGAAATGACAACTAAAGTGATTCCTATTTTAATATTGAAGAATATAAATTAGAGAATCAAAAGAGTTTAGGATAGAACCGGGAAGACGGGTACACGGAATCACGGTTCGTCAAAAGTCATCAAGAGTGGATCTTTGAAAGCTCGAATCCCTACACATGATAAGAAAGAAAAAAACGAACACATACTAGGGTATCCCCCTACACTTATTATGAAAACAGAGAAAAAGGATAGATACTTGGGTTGCCTCCTGAGAAGCGCTTGTTTTTGTTAACCGAGTTGTGAGCCTGACTCGACCTTGATTAGCATAGGAAGAAGCTCGAAACACATCCACCGGGATCAAATACATGGTTTTCGTCCATCAAGAAGCACAAGCTTAAGGCGAACAAGGCAAGCCAAAGAAAAGTAGGCAGGGTTCCCTTAAGCAAAGATGGAGCACGGTGGGAGCAAGGGTAAAGAGGTGCAAGCATATCTCCAAAAGTTCCAAAGATTTTTCATTTTATTTCATCAGATGGATACTGAGATGGCTTAAAAAGTGCAATGCCGGGGTCGAACACCTTTTCCTTTAGGGGAAAATAACACTTAGGCTCAACATATTTTGAAGATCCGATCATAAATCTAGCAATCTCATCCTCAGAAGGAGGATAGAGAGGAGTTAAGACATAAGTGCTGCAGATATCGGTGTCGGTCGGCTTCTTCTCCTTTGAAGCGGGTTTCTTCATATCCAAAGAAGGATAAATACCATAATCATCAAAGTCTAAATGATGGACATCACTCTCATTTGGGAAGTAAGTGTTGAGAAAAGTAGCAAAGTCTTCCTCAAATGAGTAGTCAACCAAAGTAGGATTAAGCATGGTTTGCGGAGGATCTTCATCATGTGAAGAATCACTCGAGAGAGTATCGGCCTCATCAAAATCATCATAAGTGGGCATGTCTGGATACTCAGAAGTAAAATCATCATAATCATCTCCATTGGAACTAGAATCATCATCATAGTCATCATAAATTGGAGGAGATTCATGAATTGGTGGAGGATCAGAATTGGATAGAGAATCATCCACATCATCTTGGAACAGTGGATTATCATAGAAAGAATCGAATAGAGGATTGTTGTAGACGACAAAATCATCAAGCACATTAATCATATTCGCTGATTCTCTTCCATTAGATTTGGTTGTGATCTTCCCCATTTTGAACACTTGTGCATCATTCCCGACCCTTAAGATTAACTCACCTTCGGCAACATCGACTAGAGCTTTTCCGGTTCTCAAGAATGGCCGACCAAGTATTAACGGAATACAAGGGTCCATTTCATAATCAACAACAACAAAGTCTACCGGAAAAGTGAAGGTTCCAACTTTAATGAACACATCTTCAGCAATACCAAGAGGGTAAGCGAGAGTGCGATTTGCAAGCTCAAGCGTCATCTTTGTTGGTGTAAGATCGGGTAATGGTAACTTTTTCCAAACACTTAAAGGCATAAGATTTATACTTGCCCCGAGATCGGCTAAGGCAGTAAATTCTTCGGTTTGGTGAAAAGTACATGGTAACACAAAACGACCGGGATCTCCAAGTTTCTCCGGAAGTTCTTTAAGAAGGACGGCAGAACAATTTTCCTTCAATCGAGTATTAACAAACTCGGCCATCTTCTCCTTTTTGCTAAGCAATTCCTTAAACATCTTAACAAATTTAGGCATTTGTGCAAGAGCTTCAACAAGGCTAAAAGTGATGGTCATTTCTGAAATTTTCTTCAAATAGTTTGACACTTGAATGTCATCCTTGGTTTGCAGTTTGGCCTTGTCTAAGCGAGATGGATAAGGAATATTGGGTTTATAGGTGGAAGGTGGGGTTGGTGAAGGGTTCTTCTTGGGTACTTCTTCATGACGAGGCGGAGACGGTAATGGTGAACTAATACTAGGCGTGGGAGTAGGAGGGATAAATGGTGGTGGAGGAGGTGTAGATAGAGTAACTGGGGGAGGGATAGATGGTCCTACTAAAGTTGCTCCACTGCGTGTAGTAATAGCACTCACATTCGCTCTCGGGTTGGTGACGGTGTTTGAAGGTAGAGAGCCCGAAATAGAGGGTTGAGTGGTTGGTAAGAAACTAGCCAGCATATTCTTCAAATCATTCGTTTGAGTGCTGAAGGAGGTTTGTATATCATTTCGAAGCTCGGATCTAATGTCATTCCCTTGCTTAGTGATATCCCCTTTCAAATTGATAATTTGGCTTTGTAGATTCTTGATTTGCTCTCCTTGGGTTCTCATTAAAGCTTCAACATCTTGATTAATGAGTGGGGCTTGTTGAGCGGGTGGGTGATAAGGATTAGAAGCTCGAGGTGGGATTTGGTTGCTTCTATTGTAATTGTTGTTGGGGTTGTGGTTTTGAGGAGAAAAACCGGGTGAAAGATAGTTGTTCGACCGGTAACTTAGCAAATTTCGATCCCCTTGAGTTCGGGCTTGGTAATTTTCTGGTGAATAGTTACCATAAGCCGCATACACGTTTTCCGGATTGCCTTGAGTAGAAGGACAATCAGTGTATGAGTGAGGACCGCCGCATGTCTCAGAAGAAGTTGCTACAGCTTTAACTTGTTGTTGTTGGTTAGTAGCGATGAGCAAGATATTTTTGTTCATTTCGGCCATCATGCGGGTGAATTCGGTCATATCGGGGTTTGCTAAAGTATAAGAAACATTGACTCTCGGGTTGTTCCTTGAAGAAGCGGAGGAATCCCAATTTTTGTGATGAGTAGTCATGTTCTCAATAAGCTCTCTACACTTCTCGGGTCTTCTTTTCATAAATGTGCCACCGGCAGCTGCATTAATCGTATCACGATCATGAAAAGTCAAACCGTTGTAGAAAGTATCAATTAAGGTAACGGGGAGCATGTTGTGGTTTGGACATCGATCGATCAAAACATTATATCTTTCCCAAGCATCAAAGAGAGATTCATCGGGTTCTTGTATGAAACCGCTGATTTGATTTCTAAGGCTCGTGACCATGGATGGTGGAAAGTAGCGCGACAAAAATCGTTGAGTCATGTCGTCCCAAGTATGATTGGAATTCTTCGGGAGACGATCAAACCATTTTTCGGCGTGGTGGGATAAAGTATGTGGAAAGAGCTGTAGACGAAGGACATCCATAGTAACACCGGGCAACTTCATGCTTTGAGTAATAGTAATGAATTTGTCGAGGTGCTTGTTGGCATCATCATCAGGCAATCCGCAAAATGGATTAGTTTGCACTTGTTGGATCATGTGATGCTTCAACGAAAACTCCGGAGCCGTGATTTGCATCGGCGCAATCGGTCCTCCTCGTCCAAACATTGTGGGTTGACAAAGCTCCTCCATTGTCCGAAGATCGGGTGGGGGAACATTGTTGTTGTTATTGTTGAGGTGCGGAGGGTTATTGTTGTTGTTTACACCTGCCATAGCTAAATCTTCACGAGTCTCGGGCTCTGGATAAGTTGAAGATCTAGTACGCATACACTTGCAAAAGCAAAAGAAAAAGATACCAAAGAAATAGACAATATATATACACTATAAAAATAAAATCTTTTTGGATTTTTTGAAAATTTAATTTTTATGGATTTTTAACAATTTTTAATTTTTATGGATTTTTGAAAATTTTTGGGCAAGAAAATAACGTTCACGAATGAACGGATCCCAAAAAGCAACGCGTCTCTCACAGAAAACCGTTAATCTTTACGAAAAGAGCCGGCAGCGGCGCCATTTAATAACTAGGCTTTTTCCAAGTATGAAAATTTATGTTCGTTGAAGTGGTCTAATCGAATTGACTATTGGTTAACGTGCGACTCAGTCGTCTTTTGGTGAAACAAAGATTTGTCGTTGTAGTGTAATTAAAATGCAAAACGTAAACGTAAATGACGGTAAATTAAAACTAAAACTAATTAAAATGTAAATGGTGCAAAATTTAATACTTTTAAAAGTAAATTAATTAAAAGACTCAAAATTAAAGCATGCCGAAAAATTAAATTTGACAAAGTATTAAAAATGTAAACTTAAAAATAAAATCCAAACTTAAATATTAACAAATCCCCAAATCATCAGAATCCAGATCGGAAAGCTGTCACCAAGTCCATCGGAATGTCAGATCGGAAAGTGCCATCGGAATAAGGAAAAGTGCAATCTATTCGAATGTATAAAACTAATCCTATCGGAATGTAGAAAAATGCTATCTATCGGAATGATTGAAAAGTAGGCTGTCGGAATATCACTTGATCGAAAAGTCACAAAGGAAAATTGGGCAGCACTTCGTCTCAGTGAAACCTTAAGAGCCGTCGCAATCCCGATCGCAATGTGCGATCGGAATCTTGATCGGAATAAGGGGGAGTTTCAGATCGGAAAGTACCGTCACAATGTCCTGTCGCAATAAACTGTCGGAATCCAATAACCCTATTCCAACACTGTCACCATCGGAATGTTACTGAGGCTATCGCAATGTGTAAAATCCCTTCTTTTCCGATGGAAAGCAAATCCGCAATAAGCACAAGTGCAATAAGCTATGACTAATAAGCTGAATTCAAAGACTTGAATAAAACGGAAATAAAATGAGACAATAAGCAACAAAGTTAAAAACTTTTTCAAAACACGAAATAAGAAAATGAAATAAGCAAACTTTTAGAAAATTGAAACTTTTTAGAAAACTTAGAAAAACAAATAAGCTAAGTACAAAACAAGCCAATAAGATTGTCAAACTTATAGCTTATCTCATACGAAAACTTAGATAAAAGTAAAAAGGTGAACTTTTTAATAAAATAAGCAAAGAGATTAAGCAATTTCTTGCTTAATCCGAATTTAAAACAAACAAAAAACAAGAGAAAGGTAGAATGAGAATGATAAAATGAAACTTGATCAAAGGTAAATAAAGATTGAACAACAAAATTAAGAACACTTACTTGGAATTAAAGGAATTAAAGTGCAAGACAATTAATTAAAATGACATGAAAAATAAAGTTGCAAAAAAATGAAAATGGTGGAAGAGCTAATTTGTCAATTTAGCCAACACCTCCTAATGGTGGCATTAGGAGGGTATTTATAGGGGATTAGGAAAGCTAAGCATGTGTTGGTTCATTCTTCTTTCTTTCTCGACTTCTCGTCTTCTAATTTCTTCGACCTTTTTCGACTTTGTCTCGGGATTAATAAACCCGTCTTGTAATTTATTCATTAATTTAGACTTGAGTTCTTCGGCTTTTATTAAACTTCCGTCTTTAGACTTTTTCTTCGATAAATCTTCAGTATTGGCCTTGGACTTCCGTTCTTTTGGCACTTTTGATCTTTTGACTTCGTCTTTTGTCTTTTACTTCGATAAAAGCCCGTGTTTTCTCCCCTTTTCACATTTTCGTCATAAATCACAACAAAAACACAAACCACGCATAATTCCGACATTTACGACATAAAATACACGTTTTGGCTTGGTTATTATTGTAGTTAAGTGGTAAAAGGATGGGTGTTTACACACCTATCAATGACCTATATAAGCTCTTGGCAATTAAAAACACAGTAAATGCATGTTTTCAGATTTAACAGATAACAATTCAGCTTTATTATTTATAAATCAGACTTTTCAGATTATACACAGAGTTCCGCTGCAACTTTACTTATCAGTCTTACAGTTTCAGTATTTTATTATCTGCTTCATTTTTGTATTTCTTATCATGCTTTGTATCCGTTCACTGAGCGTTATGCTCAGACGTAGTTCTTTTCATATTCTAACGGTAGGTACACCAGGACGCTCTTAGGATTCTGAGAGCATGTGCATTGGGATGGAAGTTATCCAGACTCCTTACTTTATGCACTTCTTACATTATTCTTCTTTTTTTGGACATTGTTTAGTCCTTTCCTTCAGTATTTACTTTTCATGTTTTGAGCTTATGTTTGGATTACCGATGTTTGATTCCGGTATTTCCTTTATGGTCAGTTAATGTTTTAGGACATTTACCTTATGCTTTGATGACACGCCATAAATACACGTAACGGTCCACTTATCCAAGTGGGGTGTTACAATTATGGTATCAGAGCGCAAGGTTCGACCTGTAGGCTCTAAAACTTGACATGTGACTAGTGGGTAGTCACCAGGAACTTCCCAGATTTTGGCGTTGTTATCTTTCATGTTTCTCATGCATTTATTAGTAAGTTTTCTTCAATTATCAGTCGGTTTTCTTAAAGTTTTTTACTAAGTAAAAGGTTGGTACAGGACTAGCCATATTTAGTCGCATATTCTTTGCTGCTAATTTTGTTTTGGTGAATTGACCCATAGGCGTTCACCCTTGTCCGTTCAGATTTTGTATTGGTAAACCGACCATATGCGTTTACCCTTACTCATGACAGATTCATGTTTTCAGTCAAGTATTACTTGGTGAACCAGCCATAAACGTTCACCATTGTTCAAGTCAAATTTCGTGCTATTCAGTCGAAGGTTGTTTTGTGAACCGATTCATAGTTGTTCAACTTTGTCATATCAAGACATTTCATAAATTTTGACAAGTATGGATTGGTCTACAGCCAACCATATTTAGTCCCAGATTATAAATTTCTATACATGACAGTTCTCAAAAAATTTTGACAAGCATGGGTCGAACCAGAATCGCCCATACTTAGTCACATGTTTTCTTCTTTGAATTATGTGGATTGAACCATAGCCGTCCACATCAGTTGATATTACACCTTAGTTGATTAGACTTTTTATGTTCCTTGTAACAATCAAATTTTCATACCCTCACGTTGACGTCGTCTTCACGATGATTCAGTTTCATGTCTCCTTACGAGGATTATGTTTTCAGCAAAGTAATGATGTTTTCATGTTAAGATACACAAGAATTTCAGTAAAACCCGTTTTCATGATAAATCATGATTGGCCTTCATTAATCATGCTTCATGCTGACAATTGTTGGGACTTTGATTATATCATACTTTTCAGCCTCGATACAACCAGCAGTAAGTCGACATAGGAATTTTTAATCTATCATGTTTCTTATTTCAGATCAATTTACTAACGTTTGAAGCAAATTATTTGCTTGATCATGATCACGTCAGACAAGCGACACTAGTATCGATCATCCCATAAAATTTCCACCAGTGCCATGTACATTATTCCATATGTACCCCATGTACAGTGTCTCAGTTATACACCATGTACAATATTTCATGTGTACTCCACGTACAGTGTCTCAAATATGCTCCATGTGTAGTATTCATTTTGTACTTCCTGTACAGTAGTCCAAGTGTACACCAGGTACCCTACTTCATGGATATTGCTAATCGATCCTCAATCATCTCAAGCGTTTCCACTTGTCGATATTCTACCAGGTGCTGATGCTGCTCGTGAGTTGAAGATTTTACCAGATGCTGATGCTGCTAACACTTTGAAGACCTCACAAATGCTGATGCTGCTGATACTTTGGAGATCTCTCAAGATGCTGATGCCGTTCATACTATGAAGACTCTACAGAACAAGGACGAAAACTATGAATTTGAAATTTCTGACAAGAATAAATTTCAACCATCAGACATACCATTCCATTCCATACTTTACCTTCTCAGTTAGATGTCACACTTCACTCAGCTAACCGTTCATTCAGAAGAGTGGGAACCGGAACTCAGCCGGCCACTCAGCAGAATAGTTACATGAATCACGGTCATGATAATGACCGTCATAAATTGACAGACAAAGATGTAGTGACAACCACCGTGATTATAATTAATCAGTCAGTAACCATCGGAACTCCGGAACGGATGTGACCAGAAATACGGAGGTCAGTAGTCTAATCGGTCCGCCAATCCTAGCAGTTACCAAAATATTTTTAGCCTTGTCTAGATTCACCCACTAGAACACATATCAAGACATCAGCCAAGACATGGGTCTCAAGTATCATTTCAGAAGACACACATCATGACATCTTTCATGGTACACGTCATACGAATAGCTTCTCAAAGTACGAGTCAGAACTCATAACTCCGTATGTTTGCTAAACCAGGCCCTTAGAAATTCAGGGTACCCTCCAAGGGAGTATACCCTTTGTCATGCCATGCATAAATCAAACCATTAAAGAATCAGTCACCACCACAGGAGTATTGCCCAGATTAGACATGCAGTGTTCGTTCCATGAAGTTACAGGCGATATAAATTCAGTAAAATCTGCCACATCTACTTCACATATTCATATGTCAACTTCATCTTAAATCAGGCATTATCTACCTCCCAGCCAGAAAAGACTCCACAGTACAACCCATATTTATGTAAGATTTTTGTTCAGTTAACGACGAGATCCGTCCTACCAGATCTCAAATATATTCATTATATTTTCTGCCAGAAAAATCAGTACAAGTTATTATACTTTATAAGCGCGTGACTTCTCAATCCATAGCTATGAAGACTTTTAGCTACCAGTTATAAATTACTCCTGAAGTTCCTTAAACTCATGATCAACAGATTATCCTAAAGTTCCAAAGGCCATTCCAAAGGGTTTTTCCAGAAATTCTTTCCAAACCACGAGACAGGGTTTAATATAGAAATTGTCCCAAGAACAGAACCTATTTTCAGAACTCTTTATCGCATGGCCTCGGCTAAAGTAAAAGAGTTGTAGCATTAGCTGCCAGAGTTACCGGAACGAGGCTTAATCGCCCTTACACATCACCAAAAGGTGCACTGTTTCTGTCCATCAGGAAGAAGGCCAGTAACATGAGATCATGTATCAACCATCAGAAAACTTTACAAGATCACCATTCATAATCGATGTCATCGGAAAACTTTATAACCAACCTGCTTTTTGTTTTTGTTTTTGTTTTTGTTTAGTTCCATTGGTAATTTACGCTACCATCATCTTCCAGACCTGAAGGCCCCTCTTCTCTTTTTTTTGTTTTACTAGAGGTGGCAAATATTGCCTATTTTGATAAATATAAGCATTTTTTTGTTCATTTTTAAAAAAGGATGGGACATTTTTTTACCCATTCTTTATTATTAATGAGCTAAACGGGCGCATATGGAAGAAACTTATGGGCTTAATGGACGCACATGTAAAACACTAATTGGGCTACTCGGTGGATATTTTATATTTAGTTTTTTATCCCCGGCTTTTAAAAAAGTCTTTTTACTTATTAGTTCTACGTTTTTATATTTTTTTTTTCTCATTTTAGTTTGCTCTCGTTGCGACCGCCCGTTTAGCCTGTTGCCCGTTTAGCTCGCCTGCCCGCCCGTTTTGCCACCTCTAGTTTTTCCTAACGGTTTAGAAATATACTTAAGTAAGAAAGCCCAATTCTATCTTCGTAGTCAGTCCATTAGATCTTCTCTTCATCTTCCAAATAGATTCACTTTTTTATTTAGAGGCTTATGTACGGTTGAGCCGTGGAGCTCAAAACCGTGGGCAAAAAGTGGTGTCACGTCATCTTTTTCTCCCATAACACCAAAACTCCCCATAACTCTACAACCCCCCTCCCTGGTTAACACCAAAATTTTGGTGTTATAATGGCTCCACTTTGAATAAAAAACTAATTAAAAAATAAATAAAATAAAAACCCACGACTCGAGCCCATAACACGAGCCACGGTACAGTTGGCTGAGCCATGAGCTCGCGTTATGGGCCATAACTCTGGCTGGTGATAGCCAGCCAAAACCCCGTAACTCAACACACGGTACAGTTGGCTCAAGCCATGGACTCGCGCCATGGTGGCCAGCCAAGCCATGGCTCACTGTACCGTGCCCTCTTAGGGTCCTTTTGATAAGAGCTATTTTAAAGCTTTTTTAGATCTGTCAGATTTTTTGTTAAAGAAATAATCTAATAGCTCTGTTTGGCGCAACAATTTTCTAAAGCTGTTAGTTTTTTATATTAAACAAGTAGCTCTTAAATAAAAATCTGATTCATACAGCTTTTTAAATTGTCAAGAGGTGTTAAAGCTATGAATTACTAATATACCCTCCAATTATATTATAATTTATTTAAAACATGTCCGTTTAAGTCATTTTACATTTTAATTTTACAATCAACAGCTAATTTACCAAACACTTTTATTAACATCTAACAGCTTACAATTAATAGCTAACAGTTTACAATTAACAGCTTACAACTTACAGCTAGTTTTACCAAAGATAACCTTAGTAAAGAAAAAGATTGACAATTGTATTTAAGACAAAAAGATTGTTTTCTTAATAAGATGTAATTTTTTTAATTATTTTTTTTTATTTTAAAAATTAAAACAAAACATGATGTTCAAAAAATTTAGTAGCTAAATTTTAAAATAAATTAATGAATTTAAGTATAATTTTCAATAACTTACACTTTATACTGGATCGATTATCGGGTTAACCTTATCAAGTTATTGGGTCATAGATTCGAACAACGGGTTAACTTGGTTCGACCACTAAATCAATCAGATTGAGTTGTCGGTTTACTGATTTGATCATCATGTCAATCCGATCGAATCACCAAGTTAATATATCGTTAACTGTTTGTTGACAGACAATTTCCGTAATTATAATCATAGAAAAAGATTATACTCAACCTATAAGATTTAGTCTCAAGAATAATTATGATTTTGAGTTGCATTACTTGTTTGATAATATTAGTTTATTACTCCGTATTACTCTAGTATATTATTGTTACAAAAGTTTAACTGATACTAATTATTGTCATTTTAACTTGTCAATTAAATTAGAAAGCTTTATGAGAAAAATAGGGTTATAATGAATGTTTTAATCAAAAGTAATAAAGACTGTAATCAAATTAAGCTTATATTAAATAATTTGAGTTTGATACTGATTTGACTCGATCAAATCAAACTTTTATCAAACTCAAATTCAAGCTCAAGCTTAAAAAATAGCTTGAAACATATATCAAGCTCAAGCTTTGAAAAACTCGAATCGAGCTTAATTAATTAATTGCATATTAAAGCTTATTTTGAGTACTTTCAAGATCAATTTCATTTATAGTTAAAATGCAACTACAATATTAAATTTATAATGTATAATGATTTTTAAACATGTTTAATTATAGAAAAAAAATTCATGTTTGGTCCCTATCGTTTACACCAAACATCAAGTATGGTCTCTATCTCAAACTAAGTCCGCAGATCGTCCCTATCGTTTACACTTTGGATCAAAAATGGTCCCTATCTTGGATGGGAGTTAGTTTTCTCTGTTAAGTTCAATAAAGAGAGGGGTATTTTGGTCTTTTTCATATTATACATTAATAAATCATATTATTTCTTTTTTTTCTTTTTAATATTTTCTTTTCTTTCTTATATCCCCCCTCTCTCTCTCTCATCTCCCTCTCTCTCTCTCTCTCCCAACTCCATAAAAAAACCCAGATCCACCCACCACCATCTCTTGGATTGACATCTCCAACAGACCTGGCCACCAAGCACCATGGCGAGTCTAAAATATATATCCTAAACACCAAACACATAAAACCTCATCAATCGTATCAAAGATTTCAAAATCGAGATCTCTAAATCTAATCCATATCCTTCACCTCACTCTCACTCAATAAAGTGCAATATCTCACCAATGATTCATCAAAATCAAACCCATCACATATCACAAACTCAATACAACCCATGATGGATTCGTTCTGTATGCGCACCAGAATGGATTTTACTAACTGAAGATCGACGTTGGTTTTCTTGAGATAAATAAACAGAGAAGAAAAACGTGATTGTGAATGGCGTCGAGGATGCGAGGTTTGCTTCTAGGATTCATATACGGGCTACACTTGATGGTGATGGTGGATGTGAGGAAGCTGGTGAATGAATGTGCGTTTTAGATGGTGAAGAGGGTAGCGATGTGTTAGCAGGAGAACTTGGTGTAGCTTGTGGCAGTGACTCGGTTTTTGTTTTTGTGGGTTCTGAAAGTTTAGCAGGTGCTGTTGCAAGTGCTGGTGCTGGTGTGCGTGCTGGTGTTGGTGCTACTGGTGCCGGCGCTGGTGCTGGTTGAACTGATGGTTCTTGTAATGAAGCGGGGACTGTGCCGAGAGATATAAATGGTGATGGTAGGGGTGCCTTTATTTTGGGTTCAGGTAAAGTTGATGACGGATCAGGATTCGTGTTCTGAGGTTGAATCAGTGACAGTGGTGGTGGTGATTCTATAGGAGGAGGTGGTAGTGTTTGTGGTCGTGGTGATTGTATAGGAGGTGCTGGTAGCGTTTGTGGTCGTGGTGATGGTACTACCGATAATGCTGGTGACGGTGTTGGTGCACGAGGTGATGGAGGTGGTGGTGGTGGTGGTGGTGGTAAGGGTTGTGGTCGTGGTGCTGGTGCACGAGTTGGAGTTGGAGGTGTTGGTGTAGGCAATGGACGAACGGGTGGCCTTCTCGAAGGTGTTTGGGTAGGATTAGTCGCAGGGCGAGGAGGTGGAACAGAAGGTCTCAACCGAGGTACACGAAAGCGAAAGGCGGATCTTTGATCTGTCATGATGTTTGAATGAAGCAAATGGTGAATAGAGGTCAAGACTTAATAAGTGTTAGTCAGTTTGTTTGATATAAGTTGATACCTTAGAAAGTGATGCGGATGAGGAGGAAAGTGAGATTGTGAGGGGTTCGAATGGGGCGAGTGTTTCGGGTGGTCAAGTGAATGGTTTTCATTCGGATCCGGTTGATGTGGAGGAGGACGATGAGGATGGTGATGAGGAGGGGGATGAAGAAGGAGATGGTGAGTTGGATGAGATTGATGAAGAGGATGGTGAGGATTGATGGGCGTGAGCAGGGCGTGGATGATGATGGGGAAACTGGCGAAGAGGAAATTGGTGAAGAAATTGGTGTCGATGAAGGAAGGGGATTTTGAAGATGATGAAGAGGCTGAGGATTAGGTAGAGAGAGAGAGAGATGAGATAGAGAGAGGGAGACCAGAGACAGATATAAGAAAGAAAAGAAAAAAAGAAAAAAGAAAAAAAGAAAAAAAAAGAAAAAAAAATGTTTTATTAATGTATAATATGGAAAAGACTAAAATACCCCTCTCTTTATTGAACTTAACGGAGAAAACGAACTCCCATCCAAGATAGGGACCATTCTTGATGCAAAGTGTAAACGATAGGGACGATCTGCGGACTTAGTTTGAGATAGGGACCATACTTGATGTTTGGTGTAAACGATAGGGACCAAACGTGAATTTTTTTTTTAATTATATATAAAATTAATTTTAAAAATAAAATACATAAAATTGCCCCAACAAAATCTTACGGCAAGACATATATTTTTTTCTTACCTTCAAGTTATGAACAAACCAAATAAGTCGGATTCTGTTGATCTGCATCTTGGAAGTAAAGCATAATGACCAAAACAAGTGTCAAAATTTCTCCAATACATAATCCGTATAAACTACTTTTTGTAAACGTAAATAAATGACAAAAGTTGGCATAACGTTTGAACAAGTCCAGTCTACGACAATGACATTTTAGATAGAAGTCACATTTGTTGTAACACGTTGCTAAAATAACACCACTAACATTTAATTAGTGATATGGGTTGTGTACACACTGTATGTGGATGAGATTTGGATAATGAATTGATGTAACATTTTTCTTACTCGCTCGAATTAATTTGGTGATAATTTTAAGTATATGTTGTCCATTTGAAGTAACGTTTGATGTTTAAGAATACATGCTTTTTATCAACGTAGTTTAAAACTTTGATTAGCAGGGTACCCGCGTAATGCGGCGGCGGGTACCCTGTGATCATATTTTTAACGGGTAATATTGTTTAATTACGAATACTTTTTAATAATGACTTTACATGTGACGAAAATTAAAGAAAATAACTATCGTAAAAAAGAATCTGATATTAATTTTTTTTTTACTTTAAAGATATAAAATTTTATTATATTTGAACTTGTTTTTATTAAATTAGTAATAGAAATTATCATAATGACAATATTCAATTCAAGTGTTGTAACTGAAATGATATTAATTTGTACAATATGTATATAAATACTATTTATTATTAAAATATGCATCACTTAAATATGTGATATAGATAACTTGTATAATATATATATAAACATGTACTACTTAAATAATTAATAGGAGAGAGATACTAATCTCTTTTATATGTAGTATATATAAGATTTACCTAGTGTTTAATAACAACTTAGGGGGTGTTTGAGATTACTTATTTAAAACAAATTATTCGTTTTAAAAACGAATAATCAGATTACGAAACGTGATTTTGAAATATAGTGTTTGGATTTGATTATGATGTTTGAATTTGATTAATATTTGACAAATTAAATTATTTAATACTTGAAGATGCAAAATAACAAAAAAAGACAGTTTTATATTATCAAATAAGACAAAAAAATATTCATGGGGTTAAATTGGTGATATTATATGCAAAAGTGAATCACGTTTGTTGGCTGGTGGTAGGGGTGTCGAAAAAGTTGATCCGACCTAAACCCGACCCGAACTTGAAATAGCCTATTCGGGTCGGGTCACTCGGGTTCAAAAACATATTCGGGTCAATTCGGGTTGACCCGAATTGACCCGAGTTCTGGTTCGGGTTTATATTTTTTAGCTTTGACCTGACTTGACCCGACCCGACTTGACCCGAACCCGACCAACCCGACTTGACCCGAGTTTTTTTATCACATTTTACCTTGTAAATATACTTAAATAAGTCAAATTTTAATTTTTTACTTATACTCGGGTTGACCCGAACCCGAGTTGACCCGACCCGAATTAACCCGACCTGAATTGACCCGAACTCGACTGACCCGAGTTCTAATTAGGCTCGGGTTCGGGTTTGATTTTTTTATGTTCTGACCCGACTTGACCCGAACCCGGTTGACCCGACCCGATTCCCACCCCTAGCTGGTGGTCCTTTGCCACTTTTTCAAAACCTCAGTTTGATCTCTAGATAACAGAAGTAATCACTTATAGTTTTTTTTTGCCAAACACTCAAACTAGCTTATTCACGTTTTGTAGTTGAGATAATCTAATAAGTTGCTTTCAAACGCACAGACAAACACCCCCTAATGTGTTTTAATTAAAAAAATAGGTTATTTAAGGCCTGTTTGTTTTGAGCTGAAAATTAATCCATAACTTTTTAGAAAAAGCAAGTTATGATGTGTTAAGTCGTGATTTTTTCTCATAATTTTACATGTTTACCCTCCTACTCTTCACCTCTAAATCTTCACGTATCTTGTTTTTAAGACGCCAAATACTCTAATATGTTTGCCGCCAATTCTCCTCACCATGCCTATAAATTGTTACTACAAAATTTTCCATCACTATTTGGAATCAATTAGGTATGCCTTCTACCGATTTTTTTTTTTATTTTTTTCGCTTCTAAGTAGCATGTTTCATATTGATCTTTTTCTTATTTCTTGTTGATCTTTTAAGTAATTTCGTTTTTTAAAGTTATTAGACGCTTTTTTTAGCAACCAAAACAAACAGTTACACGTTAGTCCATAATCATATAGCATATATCTAGGCAGTCAATTTAATTTTACAGGATTTAATAAAAAAATCAAACAAACAAGCCCTTGTATTATGATGGTAGTCGACTACTTGGTGGTGCCACTCACGACACGTGAATACCACCAAAACCATCATGTGTGGCGCGCTAAAGATGAATTTTGGCGTTTGTTTGGTGTTCTGCGCCACCTAACAAAAATCAAGGAAGAGTTGGATTATTATTATTATTATTATTTTAGTTTATGACTGTATGTGAAATATAAACTGATGTATATTCGTATAACATTTTAATCAAATCATCTTTAGATGTGTATGTTAAGAGATTTGAACTCAAATACTCTTATAAAGATGTCAAAGTGCCTAATGATCACTAAATTAACTGGATGATGATGATTGTTGATTGACTTGCTTATTTACTCTAACTTCTAACTAGACATATATTGTATCACATTTTATTCACATTTGTTGGTATATACATAGACTTAATAAAACATGCCTCTATAATTTATTTGGTCCTACAACAATAATATTCAAGTTCCTCATGCTAGATGTGACAAACGTAACATAAATAGAGAGGGCGCTAGGGTGTTCCGTGAGTCCCCGGAACACATAAATTTTTTCGATATAGTGTTAATTTTTGAAAAAAACATCGATTTTTTTCAATATATTCTAAATGCACCCAGTGTATCGAAGTGTGTTTGAACTCTACTGTATTAAAGTTCAAAAAAATCTATGCCCTCAGTCATACTTGATTCAGGCTTGGTCCCAGAACATAAACAAACAGCAAAGGTTGACACTATATATATATAACCTTTGATAGCATAGAAAACTCAAAACCATGAGAGAATCATTCCAATCAGCCCTCATATTCATCCTTATACCCCTTCTCCTCGTCACCACGATCACTCTCCACCATCACAACCTCCACCACCACGACCCCATCCCGTCATCCCTCGCACTATCCACCAACTCACGTTGGATCATCGACGAAAGAAACAACGGCCAAAGAGTTAAATTATCATGTGTAAATTGGGTTAGTCACCTAGACGCGGCCTTAGCCGAGGGACTAAGCAAACAACCCGTAGATGTTATCTCTAAGAAAATACTGGACATGGGGTTCAATTGTGTTAGGCTAACGTATCCTTTGTATTTGTTTACAAATGATACGTTGGGTGCAACGACTGTTAGACAGTCGTTGCTAGCGTTGGGATTGATGGGTTCCATTGCTGGAGTTCAAGCTAATAATCCATCTATCATTGACCTTCCTCTCATTAATGCTTTCCAGGTAAGTTCTTAGCTAATGATACACGATTATGACAATAATGCAATGTTTTAGTTGACTTGTTCTTATATTAGTATTAATTTAAATAGCTAGTGTATGTACGTGGTAATTCAGAATTTGGTTAGAAAATGTGTTTTAATTTCTAGGATAGAATTTTTCAAACTAAAACAGATTAGATATGTCTAATATTGATTTTAACTTAAATATGTTTTTGTTGTTTGGTTATTGATGTTTCATTGATTGAAACCGAAAGCATGCACGTATTAGGCTCGTTTTTATGATAGTGGTTCAGATTTTATATCAAAATTTTTGTAAAGATGATTTGCTGGATTATATCTATGTCTATGTGTATGATACCAATTATATAAACTTAGATAATAAGAAAAATGCATCTAAAAGTTACTGAAAGTATGTATATATATATATGGTATTAAATGGTTGATAATGTCATAAAAACATGCATATGTTGGTTAAATTTAGAGTCAGAAATGTACTTGTTTTAGGATAAATATAGAAATAGTATGAATGGAAAAGAAAATAAATTGCTTTGATGGTGATAGGGTTTCATAATTTTATATTTCGATGGCTTGGCTGTTGAAGACAAGTTTTAAAACGTTATTCTACCAACAACAATATAAAACTCTGAACTTAATTTCAATCTATGTTATTGCTTTAACATGATCATCCAAGAATATTGCAATATTATGGAACGAAAAGCTACGACAAACTTTACTTTACCTATTGAAAAACAATTCTTTAACGTATCTGATGACTTGTCCTTCTTATCTATAAAGCTTTCATTTCCTTTGACATTTTAATTAAATGCGAAAAGATAAGTATGTATATATTAACTATTTTATGATTAAAAATAGAAAGTATATCCGTAATTGTTACTTAAAGTATCGACAAATTAAATTTCAAAAGATATATAACAAGAACATTTCATGGAATACATCATATTTAATTTACGGAGTAATATACATATACTTTAATAAACCTTTGATTAGTGAGTTTGAAACTAAAGTCAATAAGGTTTGTACACTAGACATGAGTTCAGAACAATATTTAGTGATACATTGTACTAAGTTTGCAATAGGATAACTAAAAAATCCATTTTGGTAACATGATTAGTTGTACACCTTGACAACAACTACTTACACATTAGCTGCCAATGCTCAAGAAAAATCGTCTAAGAAAAGACTTTTGTTGATAATGACTTGCAATTTTATAACGACTTTATGAGTCTTTATCAAGTTATCACCATTTTAAGCTTGAGTTTTGTCATTTTTTCGTAGTAAAAAGGATTTTTTTCTTTTCATTTTTGGAAGTGGATTTTTTCCACATCCCTTAGTTGATCGTCAACTCAAATACTACAAAATCTTTGTAGTAAAAAGTTTTATTTGAATTCAGTATCCAAAATCGCCATTAATCAGTGAAAGTTATGCTCCCCAAATTGTAGTAGAGCGTTTAATAAAAAAAAAGGTTTTGCTAAACAATACCCACTGGGCAAAGTTTAACGTGCATTTATTACACAGAAATTGACCTAATTAACAAACAATACATTAAATACACATTAAATGAACTTGTAAAATACCATATTTAAACATTATTACTAGTTCATTTAATGTGTATTTGATACGATTTGTGATAAATTAAGAAAGTTTGTGTGTATTAAATACATACTAAGCTCCGCCTACTAGGCAGAGTTTAGCAAAACCCAAAAAAAAATATACTTTGGAAAAAAACGGAGTTGATAGTGAAGTCTAAACTATTAACAACGTTCTAGCTCAGTAATGAACACTACGTTAACTACGTAACTTAATTTAAACAACGTACATATTTTGATTAAATTTTTTCAAATGTCTATTTTATTTTCTTTCTACAAACTAAAACTTAACTTAAATGATTTTTTGAGACTATTAGTTTATCGAACGTCATTTATTTTTGTATGTTTTTCTAAAGGAAGAAGACAAGGGAGAAGACAGTACTACGTATGAATGTATCATAAGATATTGCTTAAAGTTAGAGGCCGGTCGAATAACTTTAGCAATATTAGATGATTAAGTGGCCACTAGTTTATTTTGTATTTTCTATACTGATACAATGATAATATAGTATTAACAACCTCAATTTAATAATCACAACAGGAGGTGGTTTCGAGTCTCAACGACAACAACGTTATGATAATATTAGACAATCATCTGAGCAAGCCAGGATGGTGTTGTAACGATAATGATGGCAATGGTTTTTTCGGTGACCTCTACTTTGATCCTCAAGTTTGGATTAAGGGAGTCACTCGAGTTGCCACCATGTTTAGAGGTTATACAAATGTGATTGGTATGAGTTTAAGGAACGAGCTTCGTGGACGTAGAGAAGATGTCAAAACCTGGTACAAGTACATGCAGAAATGTGCCGAAAGGGTTCATGCAGCAAACCCCAACGTGTTAGTTATTCTATCTGGTTTAAACTACGACCTTGATTTATCTTTTCTGCAAAAGAACCCTGTGAAGCTATCTTTCAACAACAAGCTAGTCTTCGAGGCTCATTGGTATGGTTTCTCAGATGGCAACGATTGGGCCATGGGTAACTCAAACGAAGTATGTGGCCGGGTCACTGACACGATGAAAACGAATGCAATCTTTTTGTTGGACCAAGGTTACCCTTTGTTTATTAGTGAGTGGGGAGTGGATCAAAGGGGTACTAATGAGAATGACAATAGGTATTTGAATTGTTTCTTGGGTTGGGCTGCTGAACATGATCTCGATTGGGCATTATGGAGTCTTGTTGGTACTTATTATTATCGAGAAGGCGTTGCTGGAATGGAAGAGTTTTATGGTGTTCTAAACTGGAATTGGCATGAGACCAGAAATACTAGTTTCTTGCAAAAGATTTCACCTCTTCAATCTCCCTTTCAAGGTATATGAACGAGTTTAATAAGAGTCGAGACTAGCTCAAAAACTTTTAAGCGAGTGAGCACATCAGCAAATTAATCCTATTCCTATATCATCCAACGTTGTATAAATGGTTAAAACTTAAAAGGTCGTCATGTTAGAGCTATGCTGCTGTACATTAACCAATTTTTTTTGTGATTTGCAGCTCCAAGTTTATCAACAAATGGTCAGCATAAAGTTATCTTTCATCCATCGACAGGGCTTTGTGTGCAAAGCCAGTCGTTGAGATTAGGTCCATGTTCTAACGCTGAGGCATGGGACTACACCCCACAAAACACGTTAACCATGAAGAGCACGGGCTATTGCTTACAAGCTGATGGGGTGCATATGCCCGTGAAAGTAGATACCGCGTGTGAAGATGTTTCTTCAGCATGGGATGCCATTTCAGCCTCTAAAATGCACCTTTCGACCAAGATTAACGATGGAACTATGGTTTGCCTTGATATCGACTCTGAAAATACAATTGTTACTAATAAATGTAAATGCTTAAGTAAAGACTTGTGTGATCCGGCTTCCCAATGGTTCAAAGTCATTAATAGTACAAGTATCGCTAACCAGAATCCATCATTATGACATACTTTGTTTCGCGATCATTAAAGCGTAAATTTTAACAAACAATGATCAAGGAAAATTTGTATGACTGTATGTTTGGTTTAATTTCATGATGTACATACATTACGTATAACTTGTAATACTGTGTTTTTTTGTAGCCATAGGTTTCAACCATTTGGCCGACTAATTACAAAGTTTAAACCTATCATTATACCGACACGAACAGGTAAAGCCCTCCCATTCCTAAGAGTTCTCGCCCAGATCCCCCTATTACCGGGAAACCTACAGAAGTCAGAATGGAAAGAGGAAAAGGAAATCCCGCGGGTTTGGATTGCTCGGGTGGATGGTGTGACTACATTTGTGGGATAATTTGCCTATGTACATAATTGCGTGCGCAGGGCCGTCCCGTGAATTTCGGAGGCCATGTGTCGTTTACATTAAAGGCCCCAACATAATACAGTACTCGCTAAAAGATCAGATGTCTTGGTTACTTGTTTTGCTTTTCCTATTAAACATAGACACTTCAAAATGATAACTAAGTAATAAACTTTAAAGTAAAAGGGCTAGAATTATAATGGGCAAATGACTTAAAAATGCATCTAACTTGACATTTTTTTGCGTTTTGTGTAGTCATCTTTTTTTTTTCCTATTATATCATCAAACTTTCAAAAGTCGATCATTCTGTGTATTTTGTGACAATTTTACCCTTACATTTTTGAAATTTTGAAGGGTAAAATGGTCATTTTACATGGTAAAATTGTGACAAAATACACACAATGACCGATTTTTGAAAGTTTGATGATATAATAGGAAAAAAAAAAGATGGCTACACAAAATGCAAAAAAATGTCAAGTTAGATGCATTTTTAAGTCATTTGCCCAATTATAATTTATCAAAAAAAACAAGATTTGACATTTAAGTCGTCTTCTTCACTGAATCTCTTTACTCCGTCAAAAAGACTTAAAGCTTTGTTTCTTCACTTGACTCAAATAACTAATTAAAACGTATTAATTCCATCAGAATACATCATTTGCATGAATAAAAACATCCAAAAGTTCATGTATACCAACGTAGGCAACGTTACAGATTTAGATTTTGGGGCCTTAAAAAATCGAAGGCCCTGTGCCGTCGCACAACTTGCACAGGCCTAAATCCGGGCCTGTGCGTGCGTCAACCTTTTTGGCTTTTAAACTTAACTTTCTTCGTCTCTTATATAAATTAGTATGGTATCCGCACAATGCAGCGGCAGATATCTGCTGACGGTTTGTGAAGCGGATAAATGTTACACTCTTACCTATTAAATTTGTATTTCGATTAAAGTTAAATTTGTAAAAATTTAAATGAAAATTAAAAAAATCCACTAATAATGAAAGGAGTAAATTACACCGTTCGTCCTTACGATTTGCGTTGACCGACGTCGTTCGTACCTTGACCAAAAAAGTTGCACCGTTCAGCCTTAACTTTGAAACATTTTCCGTCGTTTGTCCCTCGCTTTAACTGGCCCCACAAATGAACATTAAGTCATATTTCCACATGGGCAAAGTTGTACATTCACTCCCTTACTCCACCCTTCTTTTCCCTTTCTTTCATTATCATCATTTTCAACTTCTTCACACATTAACTTCACCTCCCACTTTAGATCATCTTATCAAAATCAACATCATTAAATGCTAAAATCATATCCCAACTTAAAAATCATATACCCGAACGTGATATACGCAATAAAAATCAAAACCGACTTTTAAAAAACAACCCTTAGCCACATTTACGAATCAAAAGGGACGAATGATATAATTTACTCATAAATAAATAAGTCCACCACCCTAAAGAACTCATCATCATCACCAACTGCATATCCAAAAACACAGATCCAATTCACTATCCAAATAATTAACCAACATCTTTATAAAAACCATCACAACAACTAAAAAACATTATATCCAGAAGAAACCCACAAATCAAGCGGTATTTCGGCTAAATAACTATCAACCAATTTCGAAATCTTAAACAACGCGGTTTCAGACGGTAAATCAAGACCATCATATTCAAAACCCGAGCCATCTTGACCATCATCGTTATCGTCACTATCGTCTTGTTGTGAAAATCAAGTTTCTCAACTGGATACCATCACTATCAGATTCAAAACCAGAGCCAACCATAAAATCAAGCATTATGGACTTACCGTACAACCCGAAAAAAAAACTTAACGGTACTACAAGTTTCTCAAATGAAATCAATTCTTAAAATGAATAAATCTTTCACCCACCAGTCAGATTCACATTTTTGTCGACTCTTATTTAGCTTGCCCGAGCTGCTATACTCCAATCTAGAAAAACTAGATGCGATTTACTGCTTAACACATGCTTTTGATACTATTGTTGTGGTAGTTGGGTGAGTGGTGAAAGATGATATGGGTAACTTACGTAATGTGAATGTGAGTCCATAAGATGCTATATTGATGGTAATCGTCAGTAGGATCAAACCAAAGACCATATCTTTCTTCTCTGCCAACATTTGTGCTTCCATTTCCGTAAATGTTCTTTGCCTCATATATTGCCCAAAGAACTCGAAGTCAATTTCATCATGAATCTTCTCAAATATATCTCCATTTGACATCAAAGAAAATAGTGTGAAAACTTACATATACCCAGTGTTATAACCTTGAAACAAGTAACCTGACCAAATTGACTTATCCACCAAGAACCAAGAACTTACACATTTAATTTACATTGCTTACACATTTAATTTAAATGAGAATAATGAACAAAATGTGTGCACTCGTCAATAGGCTTCATTTAGATTGTCGAATTTGATCATAAATGGTTTTATGTTTGGATCTGATGATGGTTTGAGGTGTTTGGATTTGTGAATTAGGATTTAGGAATTTACAAGTGTATGTGTTTTTGTGTGTGTGAAATGGTAGAACATGTAGTAAGACAACAATGTAAAGGAGGATAAAGACAAGATGGGAAAAGACGAGATTACCCTTGTGCTTTAACAACTTAACGATTAATTGTAGAGCTAGTTAAACCGAGGGATAAACGGCGGAAAGGGTTTCAAAGTTAAGGCTGAACGGTGCAACTTTTTTAGTCAAAGGACGAACGACGTCAGTCAACGTAAACCATAAAGACGAACCGTGTAATTTACTCTAATGAAAGTAACTAAAAATTAATAACATTATACCAGTTAAATGGATTTTTAATTAAAAAATACAACAAATTCAGAAGATATAACAAAATAAAATTGTGAAAATATAAATAGATGAAAAGATTTATTAATTTACATACTAGTATAAATATATTTTTCAGTAACTTGTTAGAAATTTTGTTACAAAAAGATATTATAAACTTGCACATATTGTTATAAAATAAACATCCTTATAAAAAGCAATTTAAAAAAGTCTTAAATTTCATATTGTTTAAATATAGAATTGTCTCAAATAAATTGTAATATATTAAGATAAAATAAAATAGTATGGTACCTGCGCAATACAACTATTTCGAGTAAAAAAAACTAACATTTAATAAAATCATATCAAAATTGAACGACTCATAATTAGGCGAGACTTCGAAAAAGATATTTTTCCGCTTGGATATCATTGCACGATTCAACCCACTAACTACTAACATTTGCCTTTTAAAAAAACAAACTATATGTCACTCTAAAAAAAAAAATAAACCACACCTAATGAATATTATACTTGGCCCATCAATAATCACAACCAAAACTCAATTCATTTAGTTATTTAAAATTCGGTCCATGTTTTGGTTTTAAGGCCCTACACATCATCTAGGGTTATCCTTCAATTCATACGCCTCCACTCTCTACATTTATTTTGCAGTCACTATCCAATTCTTCACATGTAAACAATATCATCTACATAACGATTCACAAACAAATCAAAATCCTTTTCATTAGTCGAATTACTCAAGGCTTAAAACAATGAAGTATTCAAGTATTTAAGATCTTTATAACCTTGAATAAAAACCGCTGATGGTGGTTTCAGGCGGATTTTCGTTGTATATGTGGTGGTGAGTGGCGAAGACGACGGACGTCGTGATGAAGATGGTGGTGAGGATGGTTAGGTCGGTGGTGGTGAAGATAACAGTGTGTTGAGGACGACCGTTTTTTTATAGATAGGTAATCAGGATTGTAACCGTTTGAAAGCCCTGGTATATATAATTTGAGTAGTGCATTAACACGTTGCTTTATTTAACAAGTAAAAGTGTCTGAAAAATACAGGCTTGCTTAAAATAGAATGTCCTAAATGATTTATATAGTAGTATAGATAGTATTGCTAGTTGCTTCTTCATATTATGAAGATTAACAGTTTATGTATCAAATTCTCTCTTAATGAACTAAGGGGGATTATACGACAACAATGTTTCAAGATATTTGCCGGATTCTCTTAATTTTATTTGAAGAAACATCATACAAAACAATTAACCACTTTCTATATCTCGAGGTACTAAATAAGTATTTGACATCGCCTAGGCTTATAAGCAATGTTTTGACACTGGGGTTTTGAATCGACGCGTTCAAATCATCAAATCACTGATTCAATCGGTTAGACCGCAAGATCGATTCAATTTTTCATTGAAAAATGATATATTATTACAATATTACAAAAATTTTATATATAGATAGAGTTTGGATCAAATAAAAAGAATACTTAAAATAAGAATGATAAGAAAAAATCACACCACTCATTTCATATGCACCTACAAAAAGGGGTGCATCTCTCCTTAAAATTCTCACTCACATTTTAATTTGTGGTCAGAATTTCTTCTTATTCTTCTCATTATAATTTTTCTTCTCACTGGATCGATACTTTATATAGACAAATAATGAACATTTCATAATATATTTTGCCAAAAAACTATTTACTAACAAATATTACATATAAAAACAAAGTTATTGTTGATCCCTTATGATCTTGTTAAATTTAGCTTGTAGATCTAGACTGAGTGGAATAAATTCTACTAAGTCTAAGTAGAAACTTTGAATAACTACCAAATAGTATGCGAAATCTACTATTTAATATTATGAAGATCAAACTGTGATAACCTTAAACCGAGGTCATTGCTTAATCTTACTTTACGACTATTTTTGAAATTTTTGATGAGTTTGAATGATTTTTATTTTTGGAGGTTTAAGTTTAAACCGATGTTAGGAGACTTATATTTTATATTTAATAAGTATAAGGAGTATTAGCAAGCGTGATGCCGATGGATGCCTAATATTTTGCGTTTTATTGTCGGTTGTTCGATGTTTGTTATTTTGGATGTTTTCTTTTAAATGACGTGTTAAGTCGAGTCGGGAGTCGATATTAGTATATTTGAGTTACGTTTTAACTTTTGAAAATTATTTTTATTAAACCCGATCCCCGTGAATATTTTTAAAATTGACTAATAGTCATTTCCCGCTTTTTAGCTAACTATTTTCACTTTGGACCACAACTATTGCAAATTGACAACAATGGTCCCTCCACCACCATATATAAGCTTAATCTTTTCACCTAACAACACATAGTAACCACTAACTAGCAAAAACATAACCCCTTCTCTCTCTACCCCATGTCGTCACCCCTATCACTTTGATCAATTTTCATCAAATTTCTACTTTGATCTAATCTAAACTAACACACGACCCATTCTTAGAATTGTAAGGATATCATTTTGATACTAATTTTGGGTACATGCATGATGTTTATTTATTTAGGATTGGTAGGTCAAAACCATGCTCATACATGTGATTTTTCTGATGATCAAAAGGTTTTCAAGTTAAGTTTTTGTTAAAAACTTGATTTTGATATTGGGTTTTTGATTTTGATGATGATACAAGTGTTATAGTTGAGATATGTTAGTATTAGGGTTATGGGATGATCATAACAATGGTTGGTTTTATCTAAAAACATGATTTCATGCAAGTTTTAGAAGGGTGATTTAGATCAGTGGGAAAAAGTGTATTTTTGGGTACCTTATGATTTTATTTAGGCTTAAATAATAGCATAGGGTTGTAGAGAATTCGATTAGCTTCGATTTGATATAAAGTAGAGCTTCTAGCTCCAAACGAGCGAGAAGTTATGATAGTTTGATTTTTCGTGTACCGGAAGACGAGTATCGGCACGACATATAGTTGTTGTCGATATTTGGATCGAATCTCGAGGACTATAGATTGAGTTTTGAAATGAGTCATATACTGATGAAGAAGTGTAAACCCTAGAGGGCAAGTCTATTTTCAAACCTAAGTGTCGGTTTTGTAGATGGAGTCGTTTATAGAAGTTAAAACGGTTGTATGAGTCGATAACGTAAAACTATCCGGTTTTTGTAGTTCGAAGATGAGTCGGGTAAGGAACTTTAAAAGTAAAGTCATTTGATAAACTTGTTAGAGGACTTTCTATAGATAGTAAGTTAGTTCCTCTAGTCGTTCCATAAACGCTTGACGAGTCTAAATGGGGTAAATGAGCTAGTACATATGGTATGTGCCGACGGATTTTGTCGAGAGCATAGAATGGTAAAGTAGATGTGTATAAGAGTGTAATAGTGTTACTTGTATCGTTTTCTCTCGAGTTTGTCGTGATTTTATGAGTTTGAGTTTGATATTGTTATGATGATTTATTTCTCGAGTCATTATTAATGAACGCACCTTATTTGATAGGTTGCGGTTCTCGCGTTTGAAAGGCATCCTCTATCATCGACGATCATCTCGCTAGGTCTCTTATACTAAGCTGAGTCTGTAGCCTCGCTTTTCATGCTAGCTACTAAATGTTTTAATACCCGCGAGGGGGATACATGCTATTTGAAAATAAATGAACATAAGTCATGGTTAATTGTTTCGACCCGAATGTTGCCTATGTTGTCTTGCATTGTATTGAGTACCTTGTTGCTAAAGACCCTAAATTCATGAACCGTTAACTATGCTCTGACTTGATGTTGTGAGTTGGGAATAACCGCTTATTCAAATGATAGTAATATTAGGTTGACCACCCTATCTGAGACCAGGGCATTACGTTGAGTAACCTCTGGGAAGGATAATTTACGAGAATGAGATTTGGGTATATCTAGCAACTGATACCCTAGAGGGGCAATGGTTTTATTCTAGTCATGCTGGCATTTAGCGTGGGTGACTAATTGGTTAAGGGGTTAGTGTCATGAGCTTAAATACAATGTGTTTCCTTGAAATAGATTGTGTATACGACAATTCTATAAATGATTATGATTGATTTTATTCTTGTGTTCAAATGTGATTTGTTAAACCTATGGACTCGCTCAACATTATTGTTGACTCGTTTAAGCATGTGTTTCAGGTAATCTAAGGTGATTGATGGCGGAGCTTTGGTGTGGATGTTTTGTGTTGGCTTTTGAAGTTTGTTGGTCTAAAACAATTTCTATCCTTTTTACTGTTGAACAATTTGTTAAATGTTTGTGTACTGTATTGAAACTTGTTGGTTTGCTGGTCGAGATTCGTGGGGACTAAACGCTTTACTCTGGTGTCGTTTTAGTACAATATGGTATAAAATTTTGTTTTAGACATGTTGTGAATATCTTATTTATATTTTATGTGTAAACGTCTCTCTTTTGAGTCGTTCAATATACCTTGTGTGATGATGCTTGTGTCTAGCACCCAATTGTGTATTTTCGCCGCGCAATGTAAATTGGGGGTGTTAGAGATTGGTAATCAGAGCCACAAGTTATAGAGAGCTGGGTCGATTTTGAAAATTGTCCTAAACTATAACTTTGGTGTCGAAAGTATTTATTTTTCAAAAGCACACAACTTCTCTGCAACGCTCCGGTAAGATCGCTTTTAGCTTTATTTTGTATTATAGATGTATCCCTCATAACTGAAATGATTTCGCGAGTACTTATTAAGTAAATACTATGATATTGTATGGAGGTTATTGGAAGTGCGCTGAGTGCTTGTCATTATCATATTTTATTTTTGCGAGCATTTCATAAACATCATTTGCATTGCATTGCATATCATGGGTTACGTATAACATTTGCGATGCATGAGTATTGCATATTAATTTTTAACAATGACCTTAAGTATCCTTGAACCCTTATAATTGTAGAAAATGGCTGATATACCACGTGAGGATGATTTGATTGAAATGAATGATATACTAGAAGGTGAGGAAGTAGATAACTTTGGTGCTAGTGATGATGAGGAGCCCTATGAATATCTGGATGATGGGATTGCTCCTACTACAGTTGGACAGACTGAACCCAAAGTGATTCAAGGTAGTTATGTTCCGAGAGCTAATGTGGTGCCACCGACTGTTCAGGATTGTCAGTGACCTATTGTATGTTCCTCTTTGCCTACTTGTGATAGTTATTTGAGTGGTTTGCGTAGAGTTGCCCGTGTTAGGAATGATTTCTCTGCTGAGTCCAGTAATGCTGCTAGTGCCCGATCTATTCACGGTGATATTGCTAAGGTGTACTGTCCAGGTCCTAGATCACATGATAGGTCTTTGTTTGAAAGGTATGTAGTTGAAACCCAGGTAATCAAAAGGTTTGAGCAGAATGAAAGGCAGTTTGACAGGTTTGTTACTAGTGTGAAAAGGTCAGAGTATGTGCCGGCAAGGGAAATGGATGAAGTTGCTAGTCTTCGAGCAATGGTGTTGAATCTGAGTGCGCAATTTGAAAGGTTTCGTGAGGAACAAGAAAGGAATGCAAGGTTGAATGCGTGGGACATACCAATGAGATTTTTTCCTAGTCGAGGTGTGGTAATTCGTGATGTGCCAAGTCAGGTTGAAGCTCAGGTGTTGGTGAAGCCAGATGAAGGAGGAAGTCAAAAAGGAAAGGAAAAAGTGGAAGAAGATTATGAGGAGGATAATAGCAGTAGTGATGACGAACCGATGTACAAGAAGCTGCGGGGATCAAGTGTTTAGTGTTTTTCTTTGTGTTGTTTTTATTAGCCTGGTTGTAATAGAACTTAAGTAGACTGGTACATTAGTTTATGATGAAACTTAATGACTTTTAAGTTTGTCGTGATGAAGGGTTGTAGTGACATTACTTGTCACAATTTTGTGGAAATTTTCCAAGTGCAATCAAAATTACCTTCATGATCTATGATTTGTCTTTTAGTTTTTTTGTGATTTGGTTGATGATTCAGTGTGGATTGTGTTGTTTGTGCATGTAGTATCCATGACACGTCTTGATAAAGAAATCCTTCTTCTTATCTTCATATGAATACTCACCTGTTTTCTTTCATTTGCAATGTCAGAAACATGCCGCCGAAATTGACAACTGCTACTGTAAATACCATGATTGAGCAAGCTATTGCTAGAGCACTAGAAGCCGAACGTGCTGCGAGGAACCAGGAGACTGAGAATAGGAACGATGCGAGTCAAGTTGGAGGGAATGCTGCTAATCCAGTTGAAGGAAATGCTGATAAACCGGTTCGAGGAAATGCTGCTGGTCAAGCTGGAGGTAATGTTGTTGCTCAGCAAGTACAGAAGGAATGTTCTTATGCTAGTTTCATGAAATGTGGACCTACCCAATTTCGTGGTACTGGTGGTGCCTTGGAGCTAAGAAGGTGGATTGAGAAGGTTGAAAGTACTTTTGAAATCAGTGGATGTTCAGAAGCTAGTAAGGTAAAGTTTGCTGCCACTACTTCTCAAGATGATGCATTAAGCTGGTGGAATAGTCAGGTAGCTACTGTAGGTTTGGTTGAAGCTAATGCTAGAACATGGACTGTGACCAAAGGACTGTTAACTGCGAAGTTTTGTCCTGAGGAAGAGTTAGGTCAATTGGAGGACGAGTTGAGACATTTGGTGCTGAGGAATAATGATATTGTAGCTTATACGAAAAGGTTTTCTGATTTGTGTTTGTTGTGTCCTGATGCTTTTGCTGATGACCGTAAGAAGATGAAGCAGTATATCAGAGGGTTATCTAGTAATATCAAGGGAGAGACTACTTCTTCGAAACCCAAGACTTTTGATGAAGCTGTTCAGATGGCTCATGCTTTAATGGACGTAAAGCTGCAGGATCGAAAGGATAGTATTGCTGAGGGAAATAAGAGAAAGTGGGAAGCTGCACACTCGAACCAAGGGCAGAATATAGGAGTTTATCGGAACAACAATAACCAAGGACCTAATAGGAATCAACAATACAACTTTAGGAGGAATGATGGTGTTCGTGCTGCTACTGGAACCCAAGGAAACAAAGTGAACCCAAAGTGTGGTCGATGTAGTCTGTATCATGTTGGGAATTATCCACCTGCTTACAACAAGTGTGGGAAGGCCGGACATAAAATGGCAGACTGTAGGAACAAGGGTGTGGCCACTGGAGCCAATGCTGTTAAGGTAGTTAATTGTTTTGGATGTGGAGGCCGTGGACATAAGCAAGGAAATTGTCTGAGGGTTGGCGCTCGACAGGGAGGCAATGTTGCTGCTGGGACTGCTGCTCCAACCTATGTCGTGGGAGATGCTGACAAACCTCAAGGGCCGAATGTGGTGACTGGTACGTTCTTACTCGATGCTTGTTATGCTAGTGTGTTATTTGATTCTGGATCCAATAGAAGTTTCGTAGATGTTAGATTCAGTCAGCTATTGGATAGAGAACCAGTAAGATTGACAACTAGTTATAATGTGGAGTTAGCTGATGGTAAGGTTGTTAGCACTAGTTCTATACTGAAAGGTTGTTCCTTGAAGTTAGGGAATTATGTGTTTAGTATTGATTTGATGCCCATAGAATTAGGATCTTTTGACGTAATTATTAGTATGGACTGGTTAGTTGCGAATGGTGCAATGATTGTTTATGGAGAGAGATTAGTTCAGATACCGCTAAGAAATAGGGTATTGACGGTGAAAGGTGATGAGTGTACTTCTCGTTTGAGAGTTGTTTCTTGTTTGAAGATGTTGAGGTATATAGAAGAGGGTTGTGAAGTATTTCTTGCCCAAATTAGTAATGATGGTGTGAATGAAAGGAAACTGGAGGATGTGCCTGTGATTATAGAGTATCCTGAGGTTTTTCCTGAAGATTTATCGGGATTACCGCCACATCGTGAAGTGGAGTTCCGTATTGATTTAGTGCCGGGAGCTGCGCCAGTTGCTCGTGCACC
Organism: Glebionis coronaria; assembly: GCA_025667525.1. Taxonomy (NCBI): domain Eukaryota; kingdom Viridiplantae; phylum Streptophyta; class Magnoliopsida; order Asterales; family Asteraceae; genus Glebionis; species Glebionis coronaria. The sequence goes on from CM046880.1 coordinate 406,153,849, forward strand.
GTATCGTTTAGCGCAGTCTGAGATGAAAGAATTATCTCATCAATTGAAGGAATTGATGGATAATGGATTTATTAGACCGAGTTCGTCGTCGTGTGGTGCTCCTGTTTTGTTTGTTAAGAAGAAAGATGGTTCTTTTCGAATGTGTATTGATTATCGAGAGCTTAACAAATTGACTGTCAAGAATCGGTATCCATTACCGAGGATTGATGATTTGTTTGATCAGTTGCAAGAATCAAGTGTATACTCGAAGATCGATTTGAGGTCTGGGTATCATCAACTGAGAGTTAGGGAAGAAGATATTCCTATAACAGCTTTCCGTACTCGATATGGACATTTTGAATTTCAAGTGATGCCTTTTGGATTAACGAATGCGCCTGCCGTATTCATGGACTTGATGAATCGTGTGTGTAAGCCGTATTTGGATGAGTTTGTTATCGTATTCATTGATTATATTCTCATTTATTCCAAGAGTGAGGAAGAACACGAGAAGCATTTAAGAATAATTTTGGAATTGTTAAAGAAAGAGAAGTTGTATGCGAAGTTATCTAAGTGCGAGTTTTGGTTGAAATCAGTACAATTTCTTAGGCACGTGATTGATAGTGAAGGTGTTCGTGTAGATCATGCTAAGATTGAGGCAATCAAAGATTGGTCGGTACCAACAACGCCGACTGAAGTTCGCCAATTTCTTGGTCTAGCTGCGTATTATAGAAGGTTTATCGAAAAGTTTTCACTAGTTGCTAAACCATTGACTAAGCTTACTGAAAAGAATCGAGTGTTTGAATGGGGATTAGAATAGGAGACTGCATTTAATACGCTGAAGGATAAATTGTGTTCTGCGCCAATTTTGTCTTTGCCGGAAGGATCTGAAGATTTTGTAGTGTATTGTGACGCGTCTCATAAAGGATTTGGAGTTGTGTTGATGCAAAGGGAGAAAGTGATAGCTTATGCGTCGAGACAATTAAGGAAGCATGAAGAGAATTACACTACTCATGATTTGGAACTTGGAGCTATGATTTTTGCTTTTAAAGTTGTGGAGACACTACTTTTATGGAACCAAGTGTATGGTTTTCACTGATCATAAGAGTCTGCAACATATTTTGGATCAAAAGGAATTGAATATGAGACAAAGGAGAGGGTAGAATTGCTGAGTGATTATGACTGCGAGATTCGTTACCACCCTGGTAATGCGAATGTGGTAACTGATGCACTTAGTAGAAAGGAAAGAGATAAGTATTTAAGAGTTAGAGCTTTGGCAATGATGGAAAGTATTGATTTGACAGAGATGATATTGAAAGCCCAAGCTAATGGTTTGAAAAAAGAAAATATTGAGACAGAAAATTTGGGTAGAATGTTGAAACCGTTGTTTGAGGTAAGGCCGAATGGATTGAGATATTTTGGAAATAGGATTTGGTTACCATTATGTCTGTCCGAGGAAGATTCTTTAGGAGTGCGAGATTTAGTGATGAATGAATCTCATAAGTCTAAGTATTCAATACATCCTGGATCGGACAAGATGTATCAAGATCTTAAGAAAGTGTATTGGTGGACGAATATGAAGGCAGATATAGCCCAGTATGTCAATAAGTGTTTAACTTGTGCGAAGGTGAAGGCTGAACATAAGAAGCCGTCTAGATTATTAGTGCAACCTAAGATTCCTGAGTGGAAATGGGAGAAGATTACTATGGACTTTGTAACAGGTTTGCCAAGGACTTCTAGTGGTTGTGATATGATATTGGTAATTGTAGATGGATTGACTAAGTCTGCTCACTTTTTCCCAATGAAGAAGACAGATAGTATAGAGAGATTGACGCAGTGTATGTGAAGAAGATTGTTTGTCGACATGGTGTGCCTTTGTCGATAATTTCATATCGTGATAGTAGATTTACTTCAGAGTTTTGGAAATATCTGCAAAAAGCAATGGGAACGGAATTAAGTTTGAGTACAACATATCATCCTGAGACTGATGGACAAAGTGAAAGGACGATTCAAATGTTAGAGGATATGCTTAGAGCGTGTGTGATTGATTTTGGAAATTGTTGGGATAAGCATTTGCCGTTAGTTGAATTCTCGTATAATAACAGTTATCATGCTAGTATTAAAGCCGCACCATTTGAGGATTTGTATGGACGTAAGTGTAGATCTCCAGTTTGTTGGAGTGACGTAGGAGAGAGGCAACTGATTGGACCTGAAATGATATTTGAGACGACTGAAAAGATTGTACAAATTAAGAAGCGTTTGTTATCTGCCATAAGTAGACAAAAGAGTTATGCTGATAACAGAAGGAAACCGTTAGAATTTGAAGAAGGAGACATGGTTATGTTGAAAGTATCTCCATGGAAAGGAGTTATTCGTTTTTGAAAGAGAGGAAAGTTGAGCCCGAGATACATTGGACCATTTAAGATTATCCAAAGGATTGGATTGGTTGCTTATAAGTTAGAGTTGCCTGATGAACTTAGGGCTATTCATAACACTTTTCATGTGTCTAATCTAAAGAAGTGTTAAGCTAAAAGGGATTTTGTGATTCCATTGGAGGAAATTCAACTTGATGATAAGTTGCATTTGATAGAAGAACCTATAGAGATTATGGATAGGGAATTAAAGAAGTTGAAGCATAGTAGAATTCCGATTGTGAAAGTGAGATGGAATTCTAGACGTGGACCAGAGTTTACCTGGGAACGTGAGGACTTCTTTAAGGATAAGTATCCTCATTTGTTTAGAGGGGATTAAGCGCCGAGGACGTCGCTCTTTTTAAGAAGGAGGGGATGTGATAACCTGAAACGAGGTCATTGCTTAATCTTACTTTACGACTATTTTTGAAATTTTTGATGAGTTTGAATGATTTTTATTTGGATGTTTAAGTTTAAACCGATGTTAGGAGACTTATATTTTTTATTTAATAAGTATAAGGAGTATTAGCAAGCGTGATGTCGATGGATGCCTAATATTTTACGTTTTATTGTCGGTTGTTCGATGTTTGTCATTTTTGATGTTTTCTTTTAAATGACGTGTTAAGTCGAGTCGGGAATCGATATTATTATCTTTGAGTTACATTTTAACTTTTGAAAAGTATTTTTATGAAACCCGATCCCCGTGAATATTTTCAAAATTGACTAATAGTCATTTCCTGCTTTTTAGCTAACTAATTTCACTTTGGACTATAACTATTGCAAATTGACAACAATGGTCCCTCCACCACCATATATAAGCTTAATCTTTTCACCTAACAACACATAGTAACCACTAACTAGCAAAAACATAACCCCTTCTCTCTCTACCCCATGCCGTCACCCCTATCACTTTGATCAATTTTCATCAAATTTCTACTTTGATCTAATCCAAACTAACACAAGACCCATCCTTATAATTGTAAGGAGATCATTTTGATACTAATTTTGGGTACATGCATGATTTTTTATTTTTTTAGGGTTGGTAGGTCAAAACCATGCTCATGCATGTGATTTTTATGATGATCAAAAGGTTTTCATGTTAAGTTTTTGTTAAAAACTTGATTTTGATTTTGGGTTTTTGATTTTGATGATGATAAAAGTGTCATAGTTGAGATATGTTAGTATTAGGGTTATGGGATGATCATAACAATGGTTGGTTTTAGCTGAAAACATGATTTCATGCAAGTTTTAGAAGGGTGATTTAGATCAGTGGGAAAAAAGTGTATTTTTGGGTACCTTATGACTTTATTTAGGTTTAACTAATGGCATAGGGTTGTAGAGAGTTATATTAGCTTCGATTTGATATAAAGTAGAGCTTCTAGCTCCAAACGAGCGAGAAGTTATGATAGTTTGATTTTTCGTGTACCGGGAGACGAGTATCGGCACGACATATAGTTGTTGTCGATATTTGGATCGAATCTCGGGGACTATAGATTAAGTTTTGAAATGAGTCATATACTGATGAAGAAGCGTAAACCCTAGAGGGTGAGTCTATTTTCTGTGATAACCCTAAATGAGGTCATTGCTTAATCTTATTTTACGATTATTTTTGAAATTTTTGGATGAGTTTGAATGATATTATTTTTGGAGGTTTAAGTTTAAACCGATTTTGGAAGGCTTATATTTTATATTTAATAAGTATGAGGAGTATTAGCAAGCGTGATGTCGATGGATGCCAAATATTTTACGTTTTATTGTCGGTTGTTCGATGTTTGTCATTTTTTTGATGTTTTCTTTTAAATGACGTGTTAAGTCGAGTCGGGATTCGATAATAGTATATTTGAGGTATGTTTTAAATTTTAAAGTATCTTTATGAAACCCGAGCCCCGTAAATATTTTCAAAATTGACTAATAGTTATTTCCCGCTTTTTAGCTAACTATTTTCATTTTTAGCCACAATTATTGCAAAATTACAACATTGGTCCCTCAACCACTATATGTAAGCTTAAAATTTTCACACACAACACATCTTCCACTTACAATTTTTTTTCACTTCTCTCTCTTGTTTTCTTTTCTTTGCCGTGAACCCCCCACCACCCAAAACACCACATTCAATCAGTTTTAACTCAATTTTCAAGATGACCTAAGCTAAAACAACACAAGACCCACCCTTATAATTGCAAGGGATCATTTTGGTATAAAAATTATGTACATGCAAGAACTTTTATTTTTTCAAGTTGGTAGGTGAGAATTATGCTCATGCATGTTGTTTTTGGCATGATCAAGAGATGTTCTTGCAAAAGTTTCGTTAAAAACTTGATTTTGATTTGAAAGTTTTGATTTTTATGATGATTCTAGTGTTAGAGTTGATATATGTTAATGTTAGGGTTATGGGATGATCATATCTATGATTGGTTTTGGTTAAAAACATGATTTTATACAAGTTTTTGAAAGGCATTTTATAACAGTAGGTAAACTGTAATTTAGAGAATTTTATGTTGTTATAATGGCTTAACTTATGGCCTTGGGTTGTAGATAATTCGATTAGCTTCGATTTGATATAAAGTAGAGCTTCTAGCTCCAAACGAGCGCGAAGTTATGATGTTTTGATTATTCGTGTACCGGGAGACGAATATCGGCACTACATATAGTTGTTGTCGATATTTGTATCAAAACTCGGGGACTAAAAATTGAAGTTTTGAAATGTTTCACATACTGATAATGAAGTGTAAACCCTAGAGGGTGAGTTTATTTTCAATCCCAAGTGTCGGTATTGTAAACGGAGTCGTTTAAAGAAGATAAAATGGTTGTATGAAATATTAACGTAAATCTGTCCGGATTTTGTAGTTTGAAGATGAGTCGGGTAAAGGACTTTAAAAGTAATTTCATTTGATAAACTTGTTGGAGGACTTTATATATATAGTAAGTTAGTTTCTCGAGTCGTTTCATAAACGTTTGACAAGTCTAAAAGGGGTAAATAAGCTAGTACATGTAGTATGTGCCGGCGGAATTTGTTAAAAGTGTAAAATGGTAAAGTAAATGTGTAGAAGAGTGTAATAAAGTTATTTATATCAATTTATCTCGAGTTTATCGTGATTTTATGAGTTTGAATTTGATATTGTTATGTATGATTTATTTCTCGAGTCCTTATTAATGAACGTGCCTTATTTGATAGGTAGCGGTTCTCGTGTTTGAAAGGCATCATCTATCATCGACGATCATCTCGCTAGATCTCTTATACTAAGGTGAGTCTGTAGCCTCGCTTTTCATGCTAGCTACTAAATGTTTTATTACCCGCGAGGGGGATACATGCTATTTGAAAATAAATGAACACAAGTCATGAGTAATTGTTGGACCCGAATGTTGCCTAAGTTGTTTACATTGTATTGAGTACCTTGTTGCTAAAGACCCTAAAGTCATGAACCGTTAACTATATTCTGACTTGATGTTGTGAGCCAGGAATATCCGCTTATTCTAATGATAGTACTATTGGGTTGACCACCCTATCTGAGACCAGGGCATTACGCTGAGTAACCTCTGGGAAGGATAATTTACGGGAATAAGAATGTGGTATTCTAGCAACTGATACCCTAGAGGGGCAATGGTTTTATTCTAGTCATGCTGGCATTTGGCGTAGGTGACTATTTGGTTAAGGGGTCGGTGTCATGAGCTTAAATACAATGTATTGCCTTGAATATAGATTGTGTGTACGACAATTCTATAAATGATTATGATTGATTTTCTTTTTGTGTTCAAATGTGATTTGATAAACCTATAGACTCGCTCAACATTATTGTTGACTCGTTTTAGCATGTGTTTCAGGTAATAGGAAGTGATGGATGATGGAGCTTTGCTATGGAGGGTGTGGTTTGGCTTTTGGAAGAATGTTGGTCTAAAAAGAATTTCTATCATTTTACTGTTGAAAAATTTGTTATGTGTTTGTGTACTGTACTAAACTTGTTGGTTGTTGGTCGAGATCAATAGGGACTAAACGCTTTACTCTGGTGTCGTTTTAGTACAATATGGGATGAAATTATGTTTTAGACCTATTATAAAAATCTTGTTTATATTTTATGTGTAAACATCTCACTTTTGAGTCGTTCAATATACCTTATGTGATGATGCTTGTGTCTAGCACCCAATTGTGTATTTCCGCTGCGCAATGTAAATTGGGGGTGTTAGAGATTGGTAATCAGAGCTACAAGTTATAGAGAACTGAGTCGATTTTGAAAATTGTCATAAACTATAACTTTGGTGTCGAAAGTATTTATTCTTCAAAAGCACACAACTCTTCTGTAACGCTCCAGTATGATCACTTTTAGTTTTGTTTTGTATTATAGATGTATCCCTCATAACTGAAATGATTTCCCGAGTATTTATTAAGTAAATACTACGATATTGTATTGGAATTATTGAAAGTACGCTGAGTGCTTGTCAGTATCATATTTATTTTTTACGAGCATTGCATAAACATCATTTGCATTGTGTTCATAACATGGATTACGTATAACATTTGCATAAGCATTGCATACTAATTTTTGTTTTATTAACAATGACCTTAAGTATACTTGAACCCTTATAATTGTAGAAAATGGCTGGTTTACCTCGTGAGGATGGATGGATTGATATGACTAATGTATTGGACGGTGAGGAAGTAGATAACTTTGGTGCTAGTGAAAATGAGTGTAACAACCCAAAACCGTGGTCATTATTTAATTATATTTTTACGTATATTTTTGAAATTTTTGACGAGGTTGATTGTCATGACGATTGGTGATTTGATTTGTATGATGATGAAAATTTTATTTTTACGTTTTGACGAGTTGCGAGGATTATTAGTGATGACGATATCGACAGATGCCCGAGAAATTTTACGTTTTATTTTAAACATGTCGATGTTTAATATTTTGACGTTTTTATTTTAATGTCGTATTAAGTCGTGTCGGGACTATATAATATCATATTTTGTGTGCGTTTTAAGTTTTGAGAAGCATTTTTATGAAACCCGAGACCCGTAAACATTTTCAAAAGTGACTAATAGTCATTTCCCGCTTTTTAACAAAGTATTTGCATTTTGGTCCACAAGAATCATAACTGGCAAAAACTACCCTAAACTTTCCACATATAAAATGGATAAACTAACACATTTACACACACACAACCACCACACATGCAAAAACTCTCTCTCTCTTCCTCTTTTTCTTTCTTTGCCGTCCACCACACCAAGAACAAACACCCCAAATTTTTGATTTTGAGGTTGAATCTATTAAAACCAATTGAAGACCCATTCCTAATTCTTGATTCTCTACACATTGGTATAAAAATTTCTTACATGCATGAACATTTTTGAAAAACCCATTTTTAGATGAAAATCATATGTTTTGATCTTAAATTCTTGTTATATGTAGGTGTTTATATGTTTATACATCATTTTTTATGATTGCATGTTGAAAATTTTTAGTTGGGTTTTTATGATTTAATCATCTAGGATGATTTTGAGTGTTATGATTGAAAGTAGTAATAATAGGATGATTATAGTGGTAAAAATAGGGTTAAAATGTGGTGAAAAATTGATTTTGAGTGATTTTTAAATGTATATTTTATAACAGATTATTAACGTTAATTTTCTGAAAATATGAGTTTGAGTTTGAGATGAACTAACTAGATATTGTTGTAGAGGATGTTTTTAGCTTCGTTTTGGTATAAGGTAGGGCTTCTAGCTCCAAACGAGCGAAAAGTTACGTTAGTTTGATTATTCGTGTACCGGGAGACGAGTATCGTCACAATATCTAATTGTTGTTGATATTTGGATCGAATCTCGAGGACTATAAAAGGAATTTTGAAATGTGTCAAGTACTGATGATGAGTGATAAGTATGAGGATGTTGAGTTATTTTCAAAGTTGAGTGTCGTTTTATAAACGGATAAAAATAAATGTGTTAAAAGACTATATGAATTGTTGACGTAAAAGTGTCCGGTTTTTGTAGTTCAAAGATGTGTCGGGCTGGGAACTTTAAATGTAAAAGCTTTTGATGAGTTTTTAACAGGCCTTTCTATATATAGTAAGTGAAGTTTCCGATTAGTATCATAAAAATTTGACGTGTTTAAGTGGGGTAAATGAGCTTGTACATTTGGTGTGTACCGGCAGATTTTTATCGAAGGAATTAACTAATTGAATAAACATATAGAATGGAGTAAAAGGGCACTTGTATTGTTTTCATTTTGGATTGGTTGTGATTTTATGATTTTGAGTTTGATGTTACTAAGTATGGATTTTACTCGAGTTTATATTGATGAACGCACTTTATTTGATAGGTTGCGGTTTTTGTGTTTATCAGACATCAACTATCATCGAAGATCGTCTTGCTACTGCTATTACTCTAGGTGAGTCTATAGCCTCGCTTTTATAATTGTTTTGAATGATTTTAAAACCCGCGAGGGGGATACATGCTATTTGAAAGTAAAATGAACACAAGTCATGATTGATTGTTTGGACCGAATGTTGCCTTTGTTGTTTGAATTGTATAAGTACCTAAATTGCAAAAGTCCCTAAATTCATGAGCCGTTAACTATCTTCTGACTTGATGTTGTGAGTTGGGAATAGCCGCTTATTATAATAATAGTACTATTGGGCTGACGACCCTATTTGAGACCAGGGCTTTACGTTGAGTAACCCGCTGGGAAGGATAATTTTACGAGAATGAGAATTGGTATTCTTGCAATTGATACCCTAGTAGGGGCACTGGAATTCATCTAGTCATGCCGGATTTAGGTGTGGGTGACTAAGTTAAGGGGTCGGTGTCATGAGCTTAATACAATTCAATAGCTATTGCTATATGCCAGATTTCTAGAACAATAGATTGTATGCGCACAATTCTATTAAATGATCTTAATTGATTTTTCTCTTGTGTTCAAATGTTGATTTGGAAAACCTATAGACTCGCTCAACCGTTGTGTTGATGATTTTAAGCATGTATTTCAAGTATTGAAGTGGATTGCTGCTGGAGCTTGCTGGAGAAGGATTGCGGGATTGCTTTTGTAGTAATTTGGTTTAAAACAGAATTCTTTCCCTATTGTTATAAACATACAGTAAATGGCCAAATATTTTGGTAAAAGGTTTGTTGTTTTGATTAAGATCCTAGGGGAACCTGTACGCTACTCTGATATATTTTAAACTGATTTTCTTGGGATTGAAGGTTTTAGACATTGATTTAAATTATTTCCATATTTATTCCTAAATATACTGTTTTTGGGTCGTTTAAAGAGTTTGTGAAATGAAGCTTGTGAATAACACCCAATTGTGTATTTCCGCTGCGCAATGTAAATTGGGGGTGTTATAATGAGGAGCCTTATGAGTATTTAGATGATGGGATTGCACCTAATGCAATTGGACAGACCGAGCCTGAAGTGATTCAAGGTAGTTATGTTTCAAGAGTTAATGTTGTGCCACAGACTGTTCCGGACTGTCAGCGACCTGTTGTACGTTCTTCGACGCCTACTTGTGATGCTTATATGAGCAGTTTGCCTGGGATTGCATTTGCTAGGGGTGATGTTCCTGTTGGGTCGAGTAGTGCTGCTAGTGCTCGATATATTCATGATGGCATATCTAATGTTTATTGTCCAGGTCCTAGGTCTTATGATGATATTTTCTGGTTTCTCAAGAAGTTTGATAGATCCTTGTTTGAAAGGTATTTAGTTGAAACCCATGTGATTAGAAGGTTTGAGCAGAATGAGAAGAGGTTTGACAGGTTTTTTAGTAGTGTGAGGAGATCAGAGTTTGTTAGAGCAAGGGAAATGGATGAAGTTGTTAGGTTAAGATCAATGGTGTTGAATTTGAGTGGGTAAATTGAAAGGTTTCATGAGGAGCAAGAAAGGAATGCAAGGTTGAATGCGTGGGATTTGCCGATGAGATCTTTTCCTAGTCGAGGTGTAGTGATTCGTGATGTGCCAAGTCAGGTTGAAGCGCAGGTGTTGGTGAAGCCAAGTGAAGGAGGAAGTCGAAAGGGAAAGGAAAAAGTGGAGGAAGATTCTAAGGAAGATGATAACAACAGTGATGATGAGCCGATGTACAAGAAGCTGCGGGGATCAAATGTTTAGTTCTTTTATGTTGTTTTTATTAGCCTTGTTGCAATAGAACTTATGTAGACTGGTAGTAGTTTATGATGAAACTTAATGACTTTAAGTTTGACGTGATGAAGGGTTGTAGTGACATTACTTGTCACAATTTTGTGGAAATTTTCCAACGCAATCCAAATTACCTTCATGACTTATGATTTGTCTTATTAGTTCTTTTGTGAATTGGTTAATGATTCATTGTGAACTGTGTTGTTGGTACATGTAGTATCCATGTTACATCTTGATAGAGAAATCCTTCTTCTTATCTTGATATGAATACTTACTTGTTCTTTTTCTTCTGTGTCATCACAGGGAGGAAGGATTTGGGAGGTATTTTTCTGACTTTACTAAATTGTTGTTTGGTTAGTTTCCTAAAACATGTCGCCTAAATTGACGACTGCTACTGTTAATACCATGATTGAGCAAGCTATCGCTAGAGCACTGGAAGCTGAACGTGCTGCGAGGAACCAAGAGGCTGAGAATAGGAATGCTGCTGGTCAAGTTGGAGGGAATGTTGCAAATCCAGTTGCAGGTAATGCTGATGAACCAGCAGGAGGAAATGCTGCGGGACAAGTTATAGGTAATGCTGCTGTTCAGCAGATTCAGAATGAATTTTCTTATGCTAGTTTCATGAAATGTGGACCTACCTAGTTTCGTGGTACTGGTGGTGCTTGGGAATTACGGAGGTGGATTGAGAAGATTGAAAGTACTTTTGAAATCAGTGGATGTTCAGAAGCTAGTAAGGTGAAATTTGTTGCATCTACTTTTCAGGATGATGCATTAAGCTGGTGGAATAGTCAGGTAGCTACTGTGGGATTGGCTGAAGCTAATGCTAGAACATGAACTGTGACCACAGGACTGTTAACTGCTAAGTTTTGTACTGAGGAAGAGTTAGGTCAGTTGGAGGATGAGTTGAGGCATTTAGTGCTGAGAAATAATGATATTGTGGCTTATACAAGGAGATTCTCTGATTTATTTTTGTTGTGTCCTGATGCTTTTGCTGATGATCGTAAGAAGATGAAGCACTATATCAGAGGTTTATCTAGTAATATCAAGGGAGAGATTACTTCGTCGAAACCCAAGTCATTTGATGAAGCTGTTTAGATGGCTCATGCTTTAATGGATGTAAAGCTGCATGAACGAAAGGATAGTATTGCTGAGGGGAATAAGAGAAAGTGGGAAGCTGCACACTCAAACCAAGGACATAATTGAGAGGTGTGTAAACACCCATCCTTTTTACCACTTAACTACAATAATAACCGAGCCAAAACGTGTATTTTATGTCGTAAATGTCGGAATTATGCGTGGTTTGTGTTTTTGTTGTGATTTAGGATGAAATTGTGAAAAGGGGAGAAAACACGGGCATTCACGAGCTTTTATCGAAGAAAAAGACGAAAGACGAAGTCAAGAAATCAAGAGTGCAAAAAGAACGGAAGTCCAAGAACAATTTTGAAGATTTATCGAAGAAAAAGTCGAAAGACGGAAGCTTACTAAAAGCCGAAGAACTCAAGTCTAATTTATTGAAGAATTACAAGACGAGTTTAAAGAAATCCCGAGACAAAGTCGTTAAAGTCAAAAGATTAAGAAGACAAGGGCTTAATCATGCAATTAAGGAAAGAAGAAAGAGGGGAGGAAGCTTCCTAAGCACCTCCCTTATCTCCCCTATAAATAGATTATTAGGATATTCATTTCATTTTGTTGGCTAGTTTGACAAACTATGCTCTTCCACTTTAATTTTTGCACATTTAATTACATGTCATTTAATTAATTGTCTTGCACCTTAAATTCCTTTAATTTCAAGTAAGTTTCTTTTTAATTCTTGTCAATCTTTACTTTTATTGTTTGATCTCCTATCTACCTTTCTTTAATCTTTGATCTTTATGTTTATGTTGATGTTTATGTTTTTGAGTTTTTATTAAATTGATTAAAGTGGGTTTTGATTGTTTTGATTATTATTGTTAGTTTTATTGTTTTGGTTTGATTGTTTATGATTAGTTGATTATTTGTTATTAGTTTGATTTAATCTTTTGGTTGATTTGATTAATTTTTGGTTAGATTCGTGTAGCTTTTTGTTTCTTCCTTGTTCTTCGTGATTACTGTTTCCCAGGAACATTCCGGATCAAGCCCAAATTATTCCGAGTGAAGGAGTTTGTTGAAAAAGTTCCGGATCAAGGGCTGTTCATCCGGAATATTAAACATTCCGGATCAGCAAAACATTCCGAGTGAAGGCTTTGTGAAGAAACATTCCGGATCAAGGAAGATATTCCGTGTCAAGGAGATATTCCGGATCAAGGAAGATATTTCGGATCAAGTAGTGTTTATTCGGAATAATTTATTATTCCGGATCAAGGTCTTCATCCGGAATCTTCAACATTCCGGATCAAGGGGATTCATTCGGAAAACATTCCGGATCAGCAACATTCCGGATCAAGCTTAAGTATTCCGAATCAAGATTTATTCCGGATAAGTGACATACTCCGGATAAAGGATTTATTCCGGATCAAGGTTTTTGGTAAATATTCCGAGTGAAGAAGAATCATTCCGAACGAAGGTGACATTCCGGATGAGTGATTATTCCGAACGAAGGTTTATTCCGGATGAGCTATTTTCAGGTTCTTTTTAGTTTCAGTTTTTAACTTTCTGTTTTTAATTTTCAAGCTTTACTTTTCCCGCCTTTTTACTTAGTTGCACTTTAAGTTTATTTGCCTTAGATTTATTTTAGACTTGCCTTAGTTTTAAGTTTGAGTTGCGTTTTAAGTTTGCCTTAGTTAGATTTAAGTTTGCGTTATTTACTTTTAGTGCTATTTACTTTTCGTCACGCTTTTAAATACTTGCCATTTATTTTAAATTAGAGTTAGATTTAAATTAACGTCATTTTTATTTACGTCTTTGCACATTTATTTTAAAACAACCAAAAATATTCTTTTTCACCAAAAACAATTGAGTCGCATTTTGAACCGGAAATCAATTCGTTAAGATACCGAGAAACGAATTTTTCAACCTAGCAAAATCCTAACATTAAAATGGCGCCGCTGCCGGCTCTTTTCGTAAAGATTAACGGTTTTCTGTGAGAGACGCGTTGCTTTTTGGGATCCGTTCACTTGTGAGCGTTATTTTTCTTGCTTAAAAAATTTCAAAAAACCATAAAAATTAAATATTGCTAAAAATCCAAAAAAATTAAAATTTCAAAAAAACCAAAAAGATTTTATTTTTATTGTGTATATATATATTCTCTTTGTGTTTGGTTTCTTTTTCTTTTGCCTTTGCAGGTGTATGCGTACTAGATCTTCTAATTATCAAGAGCCAGAGACTCGAGAAGATTTAAGTATGGCAGGTGTGAACAACAACAATAATCCACCGCACCTCAATAATAACAACAATGTTCTTCCACAGCCCGATCTTCGGACAATGGAGGAGCTTTGTCAAGCTATCATGTTTGGACGAGGAGGACCGATTGCGCCGATGCAAATCACGGCTCCGGAGTTTTCGTTGAAGCACCACATGATTCAGCAAGTGCAAACAAATCCTTTTCGAGGAATGCCTGATGATGATGCCAACAAACACCTCGACAAATTCATTACAATCACTCAAAGCATGAAGTTGCCCGGTGCCACAATGGATGTTCTTCGCCTTCAACTCTTCCCACATACTTTATCACACCACGCCGAGAAATGGTTTGACCGTCTCCCGAAGAATTCCATTCATACTTGGGATGACATGACTCAACGCTTTTTGTAGCGCTACTTTCCACCATCCATGGTCACGAGCTTTCGCAATCAAATAAGCGGTTTCATGCAAGAACCTGATGAATCTCTCTTTGATGCTTGGGAAAGATATAATATTTTGATCGATCGTTGTCCGAACCACAACATGCTCCCAGTCACCTTAATTGATACTTTCTACAACGGATTGACTTTTCGTGATCGTGTACGATTAATGCAGCCGCCGGTGGCACATTTATGAAAAGGAGACCCGAGGAGTGTAGAGAGCTTATTGAGAACATGACTACTCACCACAAAAATTGGGATTCCTCCGTTTCTTTAAGGAACAACCCGAGAGTCAATGTTTCTTCTACTTCAGCAAACCCCGATATGACCGAATTCACCCGCATGATGAGCCGAAATGAACAAAAATATCTTGCTTCTCGCTACAAACCAAGAAAATCAATTTTTCGACCAAGGACATAATCAAACCAAGGACATAATCGTGGTGGTTATCGTAACAACAATAACCAAGGACCGAATAGGAATCAACAATATAATTTAAGGAGGAATAATGGTGTTCGTGCTGCCACTGGAACTCAAGGTAACAAGGTGAATCCAAAGTGTGGTCGATGTAATCTGTATCATGTTGGAAATTGTCCACCTGCTTGCAACAAGTGTGGGAAGGCCGGACATAAGATGGAAGATTGTAGAAACAAGGGTGTGGCCACAGGAGCCAATGCTGTCAAGGTAGTTAACTGTTCTAGATGTGGAGGCCGTGGACATAAGCAAGGGAACTGTCCGAGGGTTGGCATGCGACAAGGAGGCAATGTTGTTGCTATTGCTGCTGGGACTGCTGCTCCAGCCTATATCGTGGGAGATGCTGACAAACCTCAAGGGCCGAATGTGGTGACTGGTACGTTCTTACTTGATGCTTGTTATGATAGTGTGTTATTTGATTCTGGATCCGCTAGAAGTTTCATAGATGTTAGATTCAGTCAGCTATTGGATAGAGAACCAGTGAGATTGACAACTAGTTATAAGGTGGAGTTAGCTGATGGTAAGGTTGTAAGCACTAGTTCTATACTGAAAGGTTGTTCCTTGAAGTTAGGTAATTATGTGTTTAGTATTGATTTGATACCCGTAGAGTTAGGATCTTTTGACGTTGTCAACATAAAGTTGGTGAGTTCATAAGTTTTGTTTTAAGGTGTTATGAAAAATTAGAAAATGGACTGGTTAGTTGGTAATGGTGTAGTGATTATTTGTGGAGAAAGATTAGTCCAGATACCGCTAAGGAATAGGGTATTGACTGTGAAAGGTGAGGAATGTACTTCTCGTTTGAGAGTTGTTTCTTGTTTGAAGATGATGAGGTATATAGAAGCAGGTTGTGATGTGTTTCTTGCACAGATAAGTAATGATGGTGTGAATGAAAGGAAATTGGAGGATGTGCCTGTGATTAGAGAGTATCCTGAGGTTTTCCCTGAAGATTTGCCAAGATTACTGCCGCATCGTGAAGTGGAGTTTCGTATTGACTTAGTGTCGGAAGCTGTGCCTGTTGCACGTGCACCGTCTCGTTTAGCTCCATCTGAGATGAAAGAATTATCTGATTAATTGAAGGAATTGATGGATAAGGGATTTATTAGACCGAGTTCGTCGCCGTGGGGTACTCCTGTTTTGTTTGTTAGGAAGAAAGATGGTTCTTTTAGAATGTGTATTGATTATCGAGAGCTTAACAAATTGAATGTCAAGAATCGGTATCCATTGTCGAGGATTGATGATTTGTTTGATCATTGCAAGGATCAAGTGTATACTCGAAGATTGATTTGAGGTCTGGGTATCATCAACTGAGAGTTAGGGAAAAAGATATTCCTATAACAGCTTTCCGTACCCGATATGGACATTTTGAATTTCAAGTGATGCCTTTTGGGTTAACGAATGCGCCTGCTGTATTCATGGATCTGATGAATCGTGGATGTAAGCCGTATTTGGATGAGTTTGTTATCGTATTCATTGATGATATTCTCATTTATTCCAAGAGTGAAGAAGAAGATGAGAAGCATTTGAGGATAATTTTGGAATTGTTGAAGAAAGAGAAGCTGTATGCGAAGTTCTCTAAGTGTGAATTTTGGATGAAATCAGTGCAATTTATGGGCACGTGATTGATAGTGAAGGTGTTCGTGTGGATCCTGCTAAGATTGAGGCAATCAAAGATTGGTCAGTGCCGACGACGCCGACTGAATTTCGCCAATTTCTTGGTCTAGCTGGGTATTATAGAAGGTTTATTGAGAAGTTTTCACTAATTGCTAAGCCGTTGACCAAGCTTAGTGAAAAGAATCGAGTGTTTGAATGGGGATTGGAAGAGGAATCTGCATTTAGTACGTTGAAGGATAAGTTGTGTTATGCGCCGATGTTGTTTTTGCCAGAAGGATCTGAGGATTTTGTAGTGTACTGTGACGCGTCTCATAAAGGATTTGGAGCTGTGTTGATGCAAAGGGAGAAAGTAATAGCATATGCATCGAGACAATTGAGGAAGCATGAAGAGAATTACACTACTCATGATTTAGAACTTGGGGCTGTGATTCTTGCTTTGAAGCTGTGGAGACACTACTTGTATGGAACCAAGTGTGTGGTTTTCACTGATCATAAGAGTCTGTAATATATTTTGGATCAAAAGGAATTGAATATGAGGCAAAGGAGATGGGTTGAGTTGCTGAGTGATTATGACTGCGAGATTCGTTACCATCCTGGTAAAGCGAATGTGGTAGCTGGTACACTTAGTAGAAAGGAAAGAGATAAGTCTATAAGAGTTAAAGCTTTGGCAATGATGGAAAGTGTTGATTTGACAGAAACGATATTGAAAGCCCAAGCTAATGGTTTGAAGGAAGAGAATGTTGAGGCAGAAAAATTTGGGTAGAATGTTGAAACCATTGTTTGAAGTAAGGTCTAATGGATTGAGGTATTTTGAGAATAGGATTTGGTTACCATTGTGTCCGTCTGAGGAAGGTTCTTTAGGAGTGCGAGATTTGGTGATGAATGAATCTCATAAGTCGAAGTATTCAATACATCCTGGATCGGACAAGATGTATCAAGATCTTAATAAAGTTTATTGGTGGCCGAATATGAAGGCAGATATAACACATTATGTTACTAAGTGTTTAACTTGTGCGAAAGTGAAGGCTGAACATAAGAAACCGTCTGGATTATTAGTGCAACCTGAGATTCCTGAGTGGAAATGGGAGAAGATTACTATGGATTTTGTGACAGGTTTGCCAAGGACTGCAAGTGGTTGTGATATGATATGGGTGATTGTAGATAGATTGACTAAGTCTGCTCACTTTTTACCAATGAAGAAGACGGATAGTATGGAGAGGTTAACAACAGTGTACGTGAAGGAGATTGTTTGTAGACATGGTGTGCCTTTGTCGATAATTTCTGATCGTGATAGTAGGTTTACTTCAGAATTTTGGAAGTCTTTGTAGAAAGTGATAGGAACGGATTTATGTTTAAGTACAACATATCATCCGGAAACTAAAGGACAAAGTGAAAGAACGATTCAACCGTTAGAGGATATGCTTCGTGCGTGTGTGACTGACTTTGGAAATGGTTGGGATAAGCATTTTCCATTGGTTGAATTTTCGTACAATAATAGTTATCATGCTAGTATTAAAGCCGCTCCATTTGAAGCTTTGTATGGACGTAAGTGTAGATCACCAGTGTGTTGGAGTGAAGTAGGAGAAAGTCAATTGACTGGGCCTGAAATGATATTTGAGACGACTGAAAAGATTGTGCAAATTAAGAAGCGTTTGTTATCTGCCAGAAGTAGACAAAAGAGTTATGCCGATAACCGAAGGAAACCGTTGGAATTCGAAGTAGGAGACATGGTTATGTTGAAGGTATCTCCATGGAAAGGAGTGATTCGTTTTGGAAATACAGGAAAGTTGAGCCCGAGATATATTGAACCATTTAAGATTATTCAAAGGATTGGATTGGTTGCTTATAAGTTAGAGTTGCCTGATGAACTTAAGGCTATTCATAATACTTTTCATGTGTCTAATATGAAGAAGTGTTTAGCTGAAAAGGATGTGGTGATTCCATTGGAGGAAATTCAACTTGATGATAAGTTGCATTTTATAGAGGAACCTGTAGAGATTATGGATAGTGAAGTTAAGAAATTGAAGCATAGTAGGATTCTGATTGTGAAGGTGAGATGGAACTCTAGACGTGGACCAAAGTTTACTTGAGAACGTATGATTTCTTTAAGGACAAGTATCCTCATTTGTTTAGGAAGGATTAAGCGACGCGGACGCCGCTTCTTTTAAGAAGGAGGGGATGTGATAACCCGAAATCGAGGTTATTGCTTAATCTTATTTTACGATTATTTTTGAAATTTCTGGATGAGTTTGAATGATATTTATTTTCGGAGGATTAAGTTTAAACCGATGTTGGAAGGCTTATATTTTATATTTAATAAGTATGAGGAGTATTAGCAATCGTGATGTCGACGGATGCCAAATATTTTACGTTTTATTGTCGGTTGTTCGATGTTTGTCATTTTTCTGATGTTTTCTTTTAAATGACGTGTTAAGTCGAGTCGGAAGTCGAAAATATTATATTTGAGGTACGTTTTAAATTTTTAAAAGTATCTTTATGAAACCCGAGCCCCGTAAATATTTTCAAAATTGACTAATAGTTATTTCCCGCTTTTTAGCTAACTATTCGCATTTTTTGCCACAACTATTGCAAAATTACAACATTGGTCCCTCAACCACTATATATAAGCTTAAAATTTTCACACACAACACATTTTCCACTCACAATTTTTTTTTCACTTCTCTCTCTTGTTTTCTTTTCTTTGCCGTGAACCCCCCACCACCCAAAACACCACATTCAATCAATTTTAACTCAATTTTCAAGATGATCTAAGCTAAAACAACACAAGATCCACCCTTATAATTGCAAGGAGATCATTTTGGTATAAAAATTATGTACATGCAAGAAGTTTTATTTTTTTTCAAGTTGGTAGGTGAGAATTATGCTCATGCATGTTGTTTTTGGCATGATCAAGAGATGTTATTGCAAAAGTTTTGTTAAAAACTTGATTTTGATTTGAAGGTTTTGATTTTTATGATGATTCTAGTGTTATAGTTGATATATGTTAATGTTAGGGTTATGGGATGATCATATCTATGATTGGTTTTGGTTAAAAACATGATTTTATATAATTTTTTGAAAGGCATTTTATAACAGTAGGTAAACTGTACTTTAGGGAATTTTATGCTGTGATAATGGCTTAACTTATATCCTAGGGTTGTAGATAATTCGATTAGCTTCAATTTGATGTAAAGTAGAGCTTCTAGCTCCAAACGAGCGCGAAGTTATGATGTTTTGATTATTCGTGTACCGGGAGACGAGTATCGGCACTACATATAGTTGTTGTCGATATTTGGATCGAAACTCAGGGATTATAAATTAAAGTTTTGAAATGTGTCACGTACTGATAATGAAGTGTAAACCCTAGAGGGTGAGTTTATTTTCAAACCCAAGTGTCGGTTTTGTAAACGGAGTCGTTTAAAGAAGATAAAATGGTTGTATGAAATATTAACGTAAATTTGTCCGGATTTTGTAGTTTGGAGATGAGTCGGGTAAAGGACTTTAAAAGTAATTTCATTTGATAAACTTGTTGGAGGAATTTCTATATATAGTAAGTTAGTTTCTCGAGTCGTTTCATAAATGTTTGACAAGTCTAAAAGGGGTAAATAAGCTAGTACATGTAGTATGTGCCGACGGACTTTGTTAAAAGTGCAAAATGGTAAAGTAAATGTGTAGAAGAGTGTAATAAATTTATTTATATTGTTTTCTCTCGAGTTTATCGTGATTTTATGAGTTTGACTTTGATATTGTTATGTATGATTTATTTCTCGAGTCATTATTAATGAACGCGCCTTATTTGATAGGTAGCGGTTCTCGTGTTTGAAAGGCATCATCTATCATCGCCGATCATCTCGCTAGATACCTTATATTAAGGTGAGTTTGTAGCCTCGCTTTTCATGCTAGCTACTAAATGTTTTATTACCCGAGATGGGGATACATGCTATTTGAAAATAAATGAACACAAGTCATGAATAATTGTTGGACCCGAATGTTGCCTAAGTAGTTTACATTGTATTGAGTACCTTGTTGCTAAAGACCCTAAATTCATGAACCGTTAACTATATTCTGATTTGATGTTGTGAGTCGGTAATAGCCGCTTATTCTAATGATAGTACTATTGGGTTGACCACCCTATCTGAGACCAGGGCATTACGCTGAGTAACCTTTGGGAAGGATAATTTACGGGAATAAGAATGTGGTATTCTAGCAACTGATACCCTAGAGGGGCAATGGTTTTATTCTAGTCATGCTGGCATTTGGCGTGGGTGACTATTTGGTTAAGGGGTCGGTGTCATGAGCTTAAATACAATGTATTGCCTTGAATATAGATTGTGTGTACGACAATTCTATAAATGATTATGATTGATTTTCTTCTTGTGTTCAAATGTGATTTGATAAACCTATAGACTCGCTCAACATTATTGTTGACTCGTTTTAGCACGTGTTTCAGGTAATAGGAAGTGATGGATGATGGAGCTTTGCTGTGGAGGTTGTGGTCTGGCTTTTGGAAGAATGTTGGTCTAAAAACAATTTCTATCCTTTTACTGTTGAACAATTTGTTATGTGTTTGTGTACTGTACTAAACTTTTTGGTTGTTGGTCGAGATCCATGGGGACTAAACGATTTACTCTGGTGTCATTTTAGTACAATATGGGATGAAATTATGTTTTATACCTATTATAAAAATCTTGTTTATATTTTATGTGTAAACGTCTCACTTTTGAGTCGTTTAATATACCTTGTGTGATGATGCTTGTGTCTAGCACCCAATTTTGTATTTCCGCTGCGCAATGTAAATTGGGGGTGTTAGATTTTCAAACGTAAGTGTCGGTTTTGTAGATGGATTCGTTTATATAAGTTAAAACGGTTGTATGTGTCGATAACGTAAAACTGTCCAGTTTTTGTAGTTCGAAGATGAGTCGGGTAAGGAAATTTAAAAGTAAAGTCATTTGATAAACTTTATAGAGTACTTTCAATAGATAGTAAGTTAGTTCCTCGAGTCGTTTCATAAACGCTTGACGAGTCTAAATGGGTTAAATGAGCTAGTACATATGGTATGTGCCGGCGGATTTTGTCGAGAGTATAGAATGGTAAAGTAGATGTGTAGAATAGTGTAATAGTGTTACTTGTATCGTTTTCTCTCGAGTTTGTCGTGATTTTATGAGTTTGAGTTTGATATTGTTATGAATGATTTATTTCTCGAGTCATTATTAATGAACGCGCCTTATTTGATAGGTTGCGGTTCTCGTGTTTGAAAGGCATCCTCTATCATCGACGATCATCTTGCTAGGTCTCTTATACTAAGGTGAGTCTGTAGCCTCGCTTTTCACGCTAGCTACTAAATGTTTTAATACCCGCGAGGGGTATACATGCTATTTGAAAATAAATGAACACAAGTCATGATTAATTGTTTCGACCCAAATGTTGCCTATGTTGTATTGCATTGTATTGAGTACCTTGTTGCTAAAGACCCTAAATTCATGAACCGTTAACTATGTTCTGACTTGATGTTATGAGTTGGGAATAGCCGCTTATTCAAATGATAGTACTATTGGGTTGACCACCCTATCTGAGACCAGGGCATTACGTTGAGTAAACTCTGGGAAGGATAATTTACGAGAATGAGATTTTGGTATATCTAGCAAATGATACCCTAGAGGGGCAATGGTTTTATTCTAGTCATGCTGGCATTTGGTGTGGGTGACTAATTGGTTAAGGGGTCGGTGTCATGAGCTTAAATACAATGTGTTGCCTTGAAATAGATTGTGTGCACGACAATTCTATAAAGGATTATGATTGATTTTCTTCTTGTGTTCAAATGTGATTTGTTAAACCTATGGACTCGCTCAACATTATTGTTGACTCGTTTAAGCATGTGTTTCAGGTAATCGAAGGTGATCGATGGCGGAGCTTTGCTGTGGATGTTGTGGGTTGGCTTTTGAAGTTTGTTTGTCTAAAACAATTTCTATCCTTTAACTGTTGAACAATTTGTTAAATGTTTGTGTACTGTACTGAAACTTGTTGGTTTGCTAGTCGATATTCATGGGGACTAAACGCTTTACTCTGGTGTCGTTTTAGTACAATATGGGATAAAATTATGTTTTAGACATGTTGTGAAAATCTTATTTATATTTTATGTGTAAACGTCTTTCTTTTGAGTCGTTCAATATACCTTGTGTGATGATGCTTGTGTCTAGCACCAAGCTGTGTATTTCCGTTGGCAATGTAAATTGGGGGTGTTAGAAAAACAGTTTATATATGATAAATAATTCACCAAAAGCTTTAATATTAATAATACGAGTACTTCTTGTAAAAGTATTAGAGTTACAGAAACCATCAAGCTAATAATGAAGACGTGAAAAGATATGATTCAACTTAAACCTGGGACCTCCTTTTACAGCACAAGGAGTCCTTAACATGATAAACACTAATCTTTAAAAAAAAGATATACAAGTAATATCTTCTTATGATAACCAAATATGCCTTCAATATTTATCACAACAAAGATATCTTCTATCAATATATTACTGTCTTCAGTCTTTATCATTTACCAGCATTAAGTAGCACAACCAGCATTAAGATATGACCAGGTCCATTTTGGCCAAATTTGCTCAAACACTACCAGCACTAAGAATGTCACTACCAGCATTAAACTTTATTAATAATGGTAATGTATTGTAAAACCAATACAAATTTTATTCCCAATAATCATCCCTTAAACTTGCGACCCCTCTATTAATTTCATAAGTTTCTTTAAAAATAAAAATCTCCTCATCAATTCCTGAGCAGAAGACAACATTCTCACCTTAGCTGATTTGAAAGTCTTCAACTTAACAGTAATCCTCCCCTTAGTTGATGAGAAAGTCTGTGAATACAAATACGTATTAAAACGATGTTTATATTTTAATCACTCTTAAAGTTTTGTTAATGACAAAACATCAAACATATTTTTATGTTTATGTTGCAATTAACATTAAAGCTTTTTGATCTATGATCTTATGTCTCTAAACTTTGGTAAAAAAAAATTCTACGCTTTTAATCTTTTTGTGTAAACTTAGAGTGTATAAAACATCTCTCTTGTCTCTGTCCATATATCTGATGGACTAAAGTCAACTATGATAGATACTTGTTTGAGTGTAATCTTGGACAAGTATTTTATGAGGCAACATATGTTAGCTGCCACGGATCCCTCGATAAATGGGTGGACCCCTTGGTAAAAGGGTCCGACGGGGTCCGAGACTTGCAGATGAACTTTCCTATAAATACCAAGCTAACTCCAAGCATTACTTTCACCCCTCTTCTAATCAATCTCTCTAAATATCTGATTATCTCTAACCTTCTAACCTCTATTCTTCTCTTACTTCTTGTATCTTGTGATTTAGATCTTTGCTAACTTGAAGATCACTTCTAAGAATTCTATCTCTAAGCTTTGCTCCTTCAAAGTTTACATTGCGTGATTGTGTTAAGTGTTATCTATACAATCATTATTGTTGTACCCATTCATCAACTACATGTGTAATAATGTGGTTGGTGTTGTTGTCCACAAAGTATGTATTGTAAAGGGAGTTGTTGTACAAGTGTAAAAGAACACGATATCATAGCTTAGGTGTCAGTAAAGATTGTAAGCTATGTGTAAAGGTTTCTCCACCGGTGTAAAGGAGATTCTCAACTAGTGAAGTAGAACTCTCGAGTGGATACTCGAGGATTGGAAGTAGGGGCAAGATAAGTGAGATTTTGCTAGGCCGAACCACTATAAATCCTTGTGCATTGTGGCGTGCTTTATTCTTTCTCTATCTCTATTACTTGGTCAATCATACTTGATCTATATACATACTAATCACATAAAAAGTTTTAAAGAAACTAAAACTAATCGGTAAAACTATTCAACCCCCCCCCCCACCTTCTGTTTTTCTACAGTTGGCATCAAGAGCTACGTACTCAAGATCTTTAAAAATATATTATACTTTAAAACTTGAATCGATCCATGGATCCTGAAAATTACAAAGAAGGGTAATCTATGCAAAGACCACTACTCTTTGAAGCTGATGGTTTTATATATTGGAAAAATCGTTTTGAAACTTATGTGAAATCTAAGGATATAGATCTTTGGTACATAATCATTGAAGGTGATTATGCACCAACGGTCAAGAATGTTACCACTAACCAATTTGAATTGGTTCCACGTGAAAAATAAACCAATGATCAAAAGAAAATATTGGCAAAAAATAATGAAGCCAAAATGATGCTTTACAATGCTCTGCCTAAAAAGGAGTATGAAAAATTCTTCATGTGTCAAACCGCTAAATAAATTTGGCACTCGTTAATAGTCAAACATCAAGGAAACTCACAAGTCAAAAATAATAAAATTGATCTACTTGTTCAACAATATGAACAATTTTCTATCCTTGAAGAATAGTCAATTGATGTGGGATTTCCTCAGTTTAACACTATCATTACTTCACTCAAAGCACTTGACGAAACTGTCTCTACTAAGAATTTTGTCAGGAAATTTCTTAGAGCACTTCATCTAAAGTGGAGAGAAAAAGTCACGGCCATTGAAGAATCTAAAGATATCTCAAGCTTGTCATTGGACGAGCTTATCGGGAATCTCAAGGTATACGAGATGGTGATGGAAAAGGACTCTAAGATTAATAAGTGTGAAAACACTTATCCTTTTACCACTTATTTCCAATAATAACAAGACCAAAACGTGTATTTTATGTCGTAAAAGTCGGAATTATGCGTGGTTTGTGTTTTTATTGTGTTTTAGGACCAAAATATGAAAAAGGAAGAAAACACGGGCTTTCACGGGTTTTTATCGAAGAAAACGAGAAAAGACGAAGTCAAAAGATCAAGAGTGCTTAAAGAACGGATGTCCAAGACCTATTCTGAAGATTTATCGAAGAAAAAGTCTAAAAACGGAAGTTTAATGAAGTCGAAGAACTTAAGTCTAAATTAAAGAAGAAAATTATTAAGACAAGTTCGAATCCCGAGACGACGTCGAGAAAAGACAAAGAATTAAATCGAGTCGAGAAGAAAAGAAAGAAGGAAGCACCACACATGCACTTCCCATTTCCCTATAAATACCCTCCTAATCACATTAGGAGGGTGGTTAGCTAATTTAGTTTTTCATAGTTTTCTTTCTAGTTTTAGAGGGAGAAAGTTCCCAACTTTCTCTCACTAAGTTTTTCTTTGTTTTCATCTCTCAAATTTAAGCTTTCTTTAATCTTTGTATTTGGATTCCATTAATCAAGTTCAAGTTAAGTTTTAAGTTCTTTAATCTCCTTCTTCATTTCTTGGTTTACTTGATCTTTGATCCGAAATCTTACCTTTGATCCGAATCCTTCATGATCCGTGATTGAAGTTGAGGTTGTGTGTTAAGAAAGTTCATTTCTTGTTCTTACAATAGCTCATACACGTATAAGCTATAAACTCTTAATGCTTATTGGCTTATTTCATGTTTTAGCTTATTGATTTTCGGATTTCTAAAAGGTTTTAGTCACTTTAAAGTTCCTTTCATAAAGTTTATGATCTTTTATGTTTAAGAAGTTGTCAAATTTAAGCTTTTTGAGTTGTTTAAGTTTCGGATGAGTTAGCTTATTGTACGTGATTATTGAGTTTTAAGCTTACCACGAATTTCGGATTAAGTTTTGCTTCCATCGCAATCTTGGGGATTCGACACTTTCCGACGGATTACTTGGTTTCTATCGCAATAACCCATCAAGGGTTTTACTTTGCGATAACTTGGTCATTCCCCCTTATTCCGATCTGGATTGCGATCGCTCATTGCGATCGCATATTCCGACGGGATTAAGGTCCTTGTTAAGACGAAACTCTGCCCATTTTTCGACAGCAACATTTTGATAGAACAACATTGCGACAGAGGTGTTTAACGTATTCCGATCAGAAACATTCTGATCTAGGACTTTCCGACAGACATCATTCCGATAGATTTGTTTTTGTTGTATTCCGACGGGTATTCAGATTGATATTCCGATGGTTTGTTTTGATAATTATTCCGATGGTTATGACTTTGGTGCATTCCGATAGAGATGATTTGCAATATTCCGATAGAACATGTTTTTAAGTTTTAAAGTTTTACATAGAGTTTTTCTAAATAGCTTTTAGTTTAATTTTTAAAACGCTTTAATTTCACTCAACGACATTTTCCTTCTTGCTTTTAGTTTTAATTAGATAATCAACCAAACCATTTATTATTCCACCAAGAACAATTGAGTCGCACTTTCTACCAATAGTCAATTCGAAAAGATTTGGAACAAAGAATTTTGATACTTGGAAAACCCTTGTATTAAATGGCGCCGCTGCCGGCTCTTTTCGTTAAGATTAACGGTTTTTTGTGAGAGACGCATTGGATTTTGAGATCCGTTCATCGTTGAACGTTATTTTCCTTGCTTTTAAATTTTCAAAAATCCAAAAAAAAAAAAATATATATATATATATATATATATATAATCTTCAAAAATACAAAAAAATTGAAAAACCATAAAAACCAAAAATATTTCCTTTCTATTTTTCTAATCCTTTTGTAGGTGTGCATGCGTACTCGTGCTCGTAAGAAGAGAGTAGCTCAAGCCGAAGTCATTACTCAACCAATTGTCACCATGGACAATCAACCAATGATCGAGCTTTTGCAATCGCACGTAGAAGGCAACACCGATGCAATTGTCATCCCTGAGATTGGAACCAACAACTTTGAACTCAAATCTGGCTTTATACAAATGGTCTCTGCTCAACCCTTCTTGGGCCGCTCACTTGATGATCCTCATGACCACATTAAAAGGTTTCTTCAGCTTACCAATACGGTTAAGTACAATGGGGTATCACAAGAAGTGATTCGCTTGCAACTTTTTCCTTTCTCTTTAGAGGGACAAGCCCGGAATTGGTTTGATAAGGAAACGCCACAAAGTATTCTTACGTGGACAGATTTAGAGACCAAGTTTATCAACTACTTTTCCCACCCTCACGTACTACTGCTTTGCGGAATGAAATTATTACCTTTGAACAAAAGTACGGTGAGTCTTTTAGTAAATCTTGGGACCGTTTTAAGGAACTTTTAAGAAAGTGTCCACAACATGGTTTAACAGACGTACATCAAATCAATACTTTTTACAATTGTCTAAGCATGAATGACCAAGATTCACTAAACAGTGCCTCAGGGGGTAATATTTTGGTTAAGTCTTCTAATGCTGCTTGGGATATTATTGAGAACAAATCTAGAGTACAAACCAAGAGTGTTAGAACTAATGTAGCAAGTGCTAGTACTAGTGATGCCGACAAGAGACTTGATAAGCTTACTTCGCTTGTTGAATCACTTGCTCTCCAAGCCGCTAACAATACCAAAGCTATCACTGCCCAAGCTAATGCTATGACTCAATCTTGTGATATATGCGGGGGATCTCACTCATACACCGATTGTCCTTCAACTCACGACAATCCGGAAAATGTGTATGCCGCCAACGGTATCTATTCTACGGGAGGCTATCAAGCACGTCCTCAAGGTGACCGCAACTTGCTTAGCTATCGCTCAAACAACTTTCTTTCACCACCTGGTTTTCCCCCACAAAACCAAAACAACCTTAATCGCAACAATCAAAACCAACCTCGTGCTCAAACTCCATATCAAAACCAAAGAAACCCATATCCACCTCAAAGAAACAACCAAGTTTACCAACAACCTGCTTATCAACCACCCGCCTACCATGCTCCTCCTCCCAACCAACCCACCGCATTACACCAAGATGTTGAAACCTACATGAGGACTAACGATGTGATCGTGCAAAATCTTCAGCGGGAAATGGCCAACATGAAAGCAGATATGGTTAAGCAAGGGAATGATCTTCGAGCTGATATGCGAAACACTTTGGCAAGTCAAACGAATGACTTGAGAAATATGATGGCTAGTTTCTTCCCTAGTAATCAAGCCTCTGGATCGGGTTCTCTTCCGAGTAACACCGTTGCTAATCCAAGAGGGGAGATGAAAGCAATCACCACTCGCAGTGGAAAAGGTTTAAAGGAACCCGAGCTTCCTACACCTACACCGGTGATTGTGACAAAGTAAAACGAGTCTCCTTCCCCAAATCCTCCATCTTCTATTCCTCCAATTTCTACTTCCCCAATTCCACCACCTTCTACTTCTACCCCTCCACCACCCAAGGATGTGAGTGCGAAGTCTATCCCAAAGCCTTCATCTCAACCCAATATACCTTATCCTTCAAGGTTGCGGAACGAGAAATTGAAGAACAAGGATGATATTCAGGTTTCGAACTTTCTTAAAATGTTCAAACAACTGAATTTCAATATCTCCTTTGCTGAGGCTCTCGCTCACATGCCCAAATATGCGAAGATGTTTAAAGATCTTCTTAGTGATAAAGAGAAGCTTCTTGACATTGCTCAGACCCAACTTAATGAGAATTGCTCTGCAGTGCTCTTAAGGAAATTACCAACCAAACTTGGTGATCCGGGTCGCTTCTTGATTCCTTGCAACTTCCCAGGAGTAGAGAATTGCATGGCCCTAGCCGATCTAGGTGCTAGTATTAACTTAATGCCATTAAGTGTTTGGAAGCAATTATCTCTCCCCGAGCTAGTCCCCACACGAATGACTTTGGAATTAGCTAACCGTACGGTTGCTTATCCAGTGGGGATAGCCGAAGACGTCTTCGTTAGTGTCGACAAATTCACCTTCCCGGCGGATTTTGTTGTCGTTGACTACGAGATGGATCCCCGTGTTCCATTAATCGTTGGACGTCTGTTCTTGAGGACCGGTCGCACTCTCATCGATGTAGCCGCAGGCGAATTAATCATGAGAGTTGGTGACGATAAAATCGTCTTCAACATGGGTAAACTTTCTAAGCAGCCTTCGGAAAACGAGAGTGTTAATTTCATTGACGTTCTTGATGAGGCTTGTGAAGAACATTTCAAAGATGCTTGTAAAAGTGGTTCTTCTTCTCTACCCACTGTTGAGACCGTTGCCTCTATTGCTCCGTCATTGACTCCTTTTGGAGAAAGTGACTTGGATGATTTTGAAGCTAGCTTGGGTCCTCTCGATCTTAAGTATGATGATTCTCCCACCGATTGGGATGAAGACATCCGTACCATTGAGAAACTTATAAATGAGGACCATACTTCTCCACCATCTCCTAAGGATATCTCTACCGATTATCCGAAGTTGACTACGCCGTCCATCAAAAATCCTCCGGATTTAGAGCTTAAGGATCTTCCGTCTCATCTCGAGTACGTTTTCCTTGAAGACAACAAGACGTTACCGGTCATCATCGCTAAGGACTTGGAAGAAGAAGAAAAATCTCGACTTATCGCCGTGCTGAAGAATCACAAGAAAGCGATCGCTTGGAAGATCTCTGATATTCGTGGAATTAATCCTCACTTCTGCACACACAAAATTCTCATGGAGGACGACTTTAAACCCACTATTCAAAGCCAACGAAGGGTGAATCCTAAGATCCATGACGTTATCAAAAAAGAGGTTATCAAACTTCTTGATGCGGGAATGATCTATCCTATCTCGGATTCACCGTGGGTTAGTCCCGTCCATTGTGTGTCTAAGAAAGGCGGAATCACCGTTGTTCCCAATGAAAACAACGAGTTGATTCCTACTCGTCTCGTTACTAGGTGGAGAGTTTGTATAGACTATCGTAAACTCAATGATGCTACGAGAAAGGATCATTTTCCCCTTTCTTTCATGGACCAAATGCTTGAACGTCTAGCGGGTAATGACTATTACTGCTTTTTAGACGGTTTCTCCGGGTATTTTCAAATTCCCATCGATCCCAAAGACCAAGAGAAAACCACATTCACTTGTCCTTACGGAACATTTGCTTATAAAAGAATGCCTTTCGGCTTATGCAATGCTCCTGGGACTTTCCAAAGGTGTATGATGGCTATCTTCCATGACATGGTTGAAGAAACTATGGAAGTCTTCATGGATGATTTCTTGGTTTATGGTGATTCTTTCTCTGCTTTCCTTGCCAATCTAGAACGTATGCTTAAGCGGTGTGAAGACACTCGCCTTGTTCTAAATTGGGAAAAATGCCATTTCATGGTAAAAGAGGGCATCGTGCTAGGACACAAAATCTCCAAAGCCGGTCTTGAAGTGGACTGTGCTAAAGTCGATGTTATTGCTAAATTGCCTCCAC
The DNA here is from genome assembly GCA_025667525.1 of Glebionis coronaria. Classification (NCBI taxonomy): domain Eukaryota; kingdom Viridiplantae; phylum Streptophyta; class Magnoliopsida; order Asterales; family Asteraceae; genus Glebionis; species Glebionis coronaria. The sequence goes on from CM046880.1 coordinate 406,184,373, forward strand.
CTTCAACCGTGAAGGGTGTGAGAAGTTTCCTTGGTCATGCGGGCTTCTATCGCTGATTCATTCAAGATTTTTCTAAAATCGCTCGCCCGATGACCCACCTCTTGGAAAAAGATACTCCTTTCATCTTTTCCAAAGAGTGTCTTGACTCCTTCAGTCTTCTTAAGGATAAGCTAACTAAGGCACCGGTCTTGGTTACCCCTAATTGGGAGCTACCTTTTGAGTTGATGTGTGATGCTAGCGACTTTGCTATTGGAGCGGTTTTGGGCCAAAGAGTGAACAAACATTTCTAACCAATCCATTACGCCATCAAGACAATGACGGGGGATCAATTGCATTATACCACTACCGAAAAAGAGCTTTTAGCTGTAGTGTATGCTTTTGAAAAGTTCCGCCAATATCTTGTCCTTTCTACCACCATCGTGTATACCGATCATTCCGCGTTGAAGTACTTGATGACTAAGTAAGATTCTAAGCCAAGACTTCTTCGTTGGGTTTTGCTCCTTCAAGAATTCAACATTGAAATTCGTGACAAAAAGGGAGCTGAAAACCTAGCCGCGGATCATCTCAGTAGACTTGAGGATCCTTATCAAGGGGATCATCTGAACAAAGAGATCAATGACTCTTTTCCCCTTGAGGCCTTAATGTCTATCAATCCAAATCTCGATGACACCCCGTGGTTTGCGGACATTGCAAACTACTTAGCGGGTGGAATTCTCAAGGAAGGGTTCACGTCCCAACAAAAGAAAAAGTTCTTTAAAGATATTGAACATTATTTCTGGGAAGACCCTTACCTTTTCAAACAATGTGCTGATCTGATTATTCGTCGATGTGTTGATGGGCCGGAAACGGTACAAATCCTTGATGCTTGCCATAAAGGACCCATCGGTGGTCACTTTGGTCCCAATTACACCGCGAAGAAAGTTTTCGACTCTGGATTCTATTGGCCCACCATTTATCGTGACGCTCACGATATGGTTAAACATTGTGATGCTTGCCAAAGACAAGGCAAGATCACACATAAAGATGAGATGCCTCAAAATTTCATACAAGAATGCGAAATCTTTGACGTATGGGGCATCGACTTTATGGGGCTATTTCCTTCATCTAAAGGGAACAAGTACATCCTCGTAGCCGTTGAATACGTTTCTAAATGGGTTGAAGCCAAGGCTCTCCCTACGAACGATGCGAGGGTGGTTGTGAACTTCTTGAAGCAGCTTTTTGCTCGATTCGGTGTTCCTCGTGCTATTATCAGTGACCGCGGGACTCATTTTTGCAATGATCAATTAGCAAGAGTCATGGCTAAGTATGGTGTCAATCACCGTCTTTCCACCGCTTATCATCCCCAAACCAATGGTCAAGCCAAGATTTCCAACCGTGGATTGAAGCGAATTTTGGAGCGTACTGTGGGAGAGCATCGTGCCACGTGGGCCGATAAGTTAGATGATGCTTTGTGGGCTTTCCGTACCGCCTATAAGACGCCGATCGGTTGTACTCCTTATCGTCTTATGTACGGGAAAGCATGCCACCTCCCTATCGAGCTGGAACACAAGGCATACTGGGCCTTGAAGTGGGCTAACTTCGACATCAACAAAGCCGGTGATCTCCGCAAGATTCAACTCAATGAGCTAAATGAACTAAGGAATGAAGCTTACGAGAACTCACTGATCTACAAAGAGAAGACCAAGATCATCCATGATGCAAGAATTAAGAATCGAGAGTTCCATGTTGGTGATCAAGTCTTACTATTTAACTCTCGGTTGAAGATCTTCTCGGGCAAGTTGAAGAGCCGCTGGTCTGGTCCATTCACCGTCGCCATAGTCTTTCCATATGGGACCATTGAGCTTTCTCAGCCAAATGGGCCCAATTTCAAGGTGAATGGCCAGCGTTTGAAGCTGTACTTTGGTGAGGACATCTCTCATGAGATGATTCCATCCCTCACCACGTTTCCCATGAACTAAATTTGGGTCGAGTCAGGCTCGTGACTCGGTTATAAAAAACAAGCGCTTCTCGGGAGGCAACCCGTGATCTATCATTTACTGCTTTCATAATAAGTGTAGGGGGAGCCCCGTATGTGTTTGTTGTCTTGTTTCTTATCTTGTGCATGGATTCAATCTTCAAAGAGCACCTTGATGACTTTTGACAAACCGTGATACCGTGTTCCCATCTTCCCGGTTCTATCCTAAACTCTTGTGATTCAATATTTCATATCTTATATGTCACATTGAATTCACTATAGTTGTACCTTCCTTAGCAAGATTTAAACAAAGTGCACAATGTCATAAGTGTAGGGGAGTTTACTCCCACATGCTGAAACATTGAGGACAATGTTTATCTCAAGTGTAGGGGGACTTCTATCGAAGTAAGTGGTATTTTCCATGAATTTGCCCTCATTTTAACCGGAAAATTTGATTTCTCGACATTTTTCAAAAATTTTAATCTGTTTTGGCCTATTTGTATAGTTTTATTTTCCTTTGTTATGATTATTTTCTTTCCTTGCTAGAATAAATTTTCAATAAAGTGGTTTTAAATTTTTCAAAGTCGTGAATATTTTGACTCAACCCGAGTTTACTTATCTAAGTTTACTCTAGCTAGTATCCTTAACGTGTTTAAGTCAAGTTTTGCTAGGCTTTTATATAGGGAGCTTTAAATCGCGAAAGTCTTAACTCTCACGGGTTAAGAACAAGAACTTTTCGCAAGTTCCTATTATTGATCCTAGAGAGTTATTTATCAAGGGAACTTTAAAATGCGATTTCTAAACTTGAAAAAGTCTAAGAATTTGCAAGATCCTATAGATAACTCGAAAACCCAAAACTTTGATTTAATAGGCTAAGCATCCACAAGTCTCATTCCTTGAGATTTTAAACTGTGGAGGACGAGAGATGATAGAGTCAATTATAAGTTTGGTATTCTTTCGTGAATTTATGTGAGTTAATTATGAGCCTATTCTCCCATCGCTTGTTAATAAATTTATCTGCAATAAATAAGGTTGTACGATTTGAAAAGTTACTTAGCTTCTAGCCCAAGATCTTTTAAAAGTTGCTCGGTATTAATTAGAGTTCATAGCCAAGGCATAACTTATTAAAGCGGGATGCGAAGATTGGCGAGTCCGAAAAGGCCCTAACAAGGCATGAGGGCTACATTTTGTTGCTAAAGATCCAAAAGTGATGTGAAGAATCATTTATCGAAAATCAATATGAAGGATCGAGACACACGACGAAAAGCAAATACTCCCCAAAAGATCATGGAGAACTCTATCCAAAAAGGCCCTAACAAGGTATGAGGATAAATAGATCCAAGTCCTAAAAGGAGGCGGATCGTTGTATATCAAAGTCCAAAATAAAGATTGGAGAAAAATGAGGAAGTCGTGGTCCAAATATGAAGAATCTCTCAAAACTTCAAGTGAAGAAATTCCTATTATGAAGAGAAGACCATAATTTCAAGAACGTCTCTCAAAGATTTGAAGTATGAAGTCGCTGCCAAATATCGGTCCGAGAAAGGTCTCAAATCGTGAAGCGAATTATGCCAAGATATGAACTTTATGAGGTCCCGAGAAGCAGTTTTAAAAGATTTTGTCCTTTAGCTAACTATTGATTAAATCGTTCACCTTATTTTCGGCCTAAATAACTATCGAAATAAGTCAAACAATGCATCCTCATGATCATTCAAGACAAAAATAAAATATAAGAGATACACCTAGGAATAAGGGAGTCTAAGTGAATAATTGGCCCACATGAGTTCGTGTTAGTTTGCTAACTTATAATAACAATGATCTTGTTTTTAAGCTTGGTATTGGGAACGTGAAACTTGAGGATGATAAACGTTCATGGCAGCCAAAACCCAATGTAAGTCTTTAATTTCTTTACTTGTTTCTATCTTTTTATGTTTAGTATTTAATAAAGGCCAATGTGGGTTATTTATGATGAAGAATGTAAACCGTGCTTTAAAACTAATGCATTGCATGAGGGCATTGCAATGGTCAAGTGTAGGGGATTTAATAAGTGTGAAAACACTTATCCTTTTACCACTTATTTCCAATAATAACAAGACCAAAACGTGTATTTTATGTCGTAAAAGTCGGAATTATGTGTGGTTTGTGTTTTTATTGTGTTTTAGGACCAAAAGATGAAAAAGGAAGAAAACACGGGCTTTCACGGGCTTTTATCGAAGAAAACGAGAAAAGACGAAGTCAAAAGATCAAGAGTGCTTAAAGAACGGATGTCCAAGACCTATTCTGAAGATTTATCGAAGAAAAAGTCTAAAGACGGAAGTTTAATGAAGTCGAAGAACTTAACTCTAAATAAAAGAAGAAAATTATTAAGACAAGTTCGAATCCCGAGACGACGTCGAGAAAAGACAAAGAATTAAATCGAGTCGAGAAGAAAAGAAAGAAGGAAGCACCACACATGCACTTCCCATTTCCCTATAAATACCCTCCTAATCACATTAGGAGGGTGGTTAGCTAATTTAGTTTTTCATAGTTTTCTTTCTAGTTTTAGAGGGAGAAAGTTCCCAACTTTCTCTCACTAAGTTTTTCTTTGTTTTCATCTCTCAAATTTAAGCTTTCTTTAATCTTTGTATTTGGATTCCATTAATCAAGTTCAAGTTAAGTTTTAAGTTCTTTAATCTCCTTCTTCCTTTCTTGGTTTACTTGATCTTTGATCTGAAATCTTACCTTTGATCCAAATCCTTCATGATCCGTGATTGAAGTTGAGGTTGTGTGTTAAGAAAGTTCATTTCTTGTTCTTACAATAGCTCATACACGTATAAGCTATAAACTCTTAATGCTTATTGGCTTATTTCAAGTTTTAGCTTATTGATTTTCGGATTTCTAAAAGGTTTTAGTCACTTTAAAGTTCCTTTCATAAAGTTTATGATCTTTTATGTTTAAGAAGTTGTCAAATTTAAGCTTTTTGAGTTGTTTAAGTTTCGGATGAGTTAGCTTATTGTACGTGCTTATTGAGTTTTAAGCTTACCACGAATTTCGGATTAAGTTTTGCTTCCATCGCAATCTTGGGGATTCTACACTTTCCGACGGATTACTTGGTTTCTATCGCAATAACCCATCAAGGGTTATACTTTGCGATAACTTGGTCATTCCCCCTTATTCCGATCTGGATTGCGATCGCTCATTGCGATCGCATATTCCAATGGGATTAAGGTCCTTGTTACGACGAAACTCTGCTCATTTTTCGACAGCAACATTCCGATAGAACAACATTGCGACAGAGGTGTTTAACGTATTCCGATCAGAAACATTCCGATCTAGGACTTTCCGACAGACATCATTCCGATAGATTTGTTTTTGTTGTATTCCGATGGGTATTCAGATTGATATTCCGATGGTTTGTTTTGATAATTATTCCGATGGTTATGACTTTGGTGCATTCCGATAGAGATGATTTGCAATATTCTGATAGAACATGTTTTAAAGTTTTAAAGTTTTACATAGAGTTTTTCTAAATACCTTTTAGTTTAATTTTTAAAACGCTTTAATTTCACTCAACGACATTTTCCTTCTTGCTTTTAGTTTTAATTAGATAATCAACAAAACCATTTATTATTCCACCAAGAACAATTGAGTCGCACTTTCTACCAATAGTCAATTCGAAAAGATTTGGAACAACGAATTTTGATACTTGGAAAACCCTTGTATTAAAGATCATTAAAGGAAAGAAAGAAAAACAAAGATCAATCGCATTAAAAGCTAGAGTTGAATCTAGTGATGATGATCAAAAGTCTGATAGTAATGACGAAGAGTATGTTATGGCTGTCTGTGACTTCAAGAAATTTTTCAAAAGGCGAGGAAGATTCGTGAAGCAACCAATGAAAGCAAAAAGGCACCTCGAAATCCCTTTGACATCAAGAAAGGCAAAAAGGAAAGAAAATGCTTCCAATGTGGTGATCTAAATAACTTCATTGGTAATTGTCCAAAGTCAAAGCCAAAGACACAAAGAGCATTCGTAAGTAGATCTTGAAGTGCAAGTGAAGATGAAGGAGAAGAATCCAAAAAAGGAAAAGTAAGCACACATGGCACAAGAAACCAACGGGGTACATTCTGACTCATCTTACTACTCCTCATCATTTGATGATGATACCTTGAAAATTGAATATAACAAACTTTGTGAATTAAGTCTTAAAATCATAGAAAAACAAGCTTTTAAAAACTAAAAATGAAAGTTTAGAAAACGAAGTTTATAAAATAAAAGCAAAGCTACAAAAATTAGAACAAGTTAAATCATCTAATGATAAATGTGAGACATGTCAAGGAGCTCATTCTCGAAGTTGAAAAAAATAAAACCAATCAAGAAGCATTAATTAAACAAAACTCAAAATTTGTAAAGTTTAATAAAAACGCAAATTGCATTGATGAGATGTTAAGTTTTCAAAGAGATAATAGAGATAAAACAAGATTAGGGTTTGGGAAACAAGACATACCTTCTAGCTCGAAAACGCCACCACAAAACGACACGATAAATGTCCCTGCCAAAACTGTCACGGACCTCGTCGGACCCCTCTGCAAAAGGGTCCGACACCCTTCAAAGGGTTCGTGGGTCTGGTAGAACAGCAAGTGCGAAAGCGTACCAATTTTGTGGTCGTGTCCCGTAAACCAAAACAAATAAACCCATAAAGATATAATTCAAATATTAGAAACCTGAAAAGGAACATGTGAATACAAATATCGTATTAAAACGATGTTTATATTTTAATCACTCTTAACTTTTTGTTAATGACAAAACATCAAACATATTTTTATGTTTGTGTTATAATCAAAATCTATGCTTTTTAATCTATGAAATTATGTTCTAAACTTTCATAAAAAGATTTTATACACTTCAAATCTTTTATTGTAAACTTAAAATGGTAAGACATATCTCTTTCTCTCTCTATAATCTGATATACAAAGTCAACATTAGCTTGATTAAATGTTTAAGTATGATCTTGGAAAAACGCTTATGAGGCAACAAAAGTCAGCTCAGACAGCCCCTCGACAAAGAGGCGAACCCATAAGTGCAAGGGTCCGACAGGGTCCGGCTCTGTCTGACATGTTGCCTATAAATACCAAGCTAACTCCAAGCTTCAGACTCACCCCTCTTATAATCTATCTCTCTACATATATTAATATATCTAACCTTCTAACCTCCATTCCTCTCTTACTTCTTGTCTCTTGTGATTTAGATCTTTGTGAATTTGAAGATCGATTACAAGAATTCTGTCTCCAAGCTTTGATCCTTCAAAGTTTACATTGTCTGAATGTGTTAAAACAATGTTTATATTTTAATTACTCTTAAGGCTTTGTTAATGACAAAACATCAAACACATTTTTATGTTTATGTTACAATCAACAATAAAGCTTTTTGATCTATAATATTATGATTCTAAACTTTGGTAAAAAAAATATGCACTTTTAATCTTTTTGTGTAAACTTAGAATGTATAAAACATCTCTATCTCTCTCTCTATCTCCATATATCTAATGGACAAAAGTCAACTATGATAGATACATTGGTTGAGTGTGATCTTGGACAAGTATTTATGAGGCAACATAAGTCAGCTGCCACGGACCCCTAGACAAATGGGCGGACCCCTTGGTAAAAGGGTCCGACGGGGTTCGAGACTTGCTGATAAAGTTGCCTATAAATACCAATCTAACTCCAATCATTATGCTAATGCAATGATGCCTAAAAACGTTACTTGTATTTTTCGGTCTCGCTTTATTTTGATTACGACAATATGTAAAAACAAGCATTTACGAAACAACAAAAAACGAATTCTTGAGTTCAAGTATTTTTCATTTCAACCATTATCACTTAAGGTATGTACAAACAAGTATTCATCCTAATTAAGTGATCAAGGATTTAATATTTTCTTAAAACTCACTATTTATTAAGTGTGACAAGTTTTTATTAAACTTTATTTTTAAGAAAATGTTTTATTAAATTAATTATTTGAAAATTTGAAAATGGCGTATTCTATCTTGGTTTAGAATATCCTTTCAGGATATTTTAATCACCAGATTCGAACCCTACCACTAAAAGATAAAAAGGAGCGGAGTCTACCCGGGCGGTTCCTTAAGTAGCTATGCGGTTCCTTATCGATAAGGAACCGCGGGCTGCTATAAAGAACCACGGGTAGATATAGCCGTTGGAGCCTTTTCTTATAAATAGTAGACCCTTCTCAGATTTTCTCTTCACCTCTTTTGCACATATAATTCCAGATTCTTTCATACTTCTAAAATCACTGAAATGCTTGGTCATTTGGTTGATTACTACTTGTTTAGAAGTGAATCTTTCTTCTCCCATCTCTTCCTCTCCAAGTGCCAAGAGAAGAACACTTTCATACTTAAGTGTTGTGTCTACCTCAAAGATCCATTGAATATCAAATCTTATTTATTCTTTGCTGTTTCATTGTTGTGAAGATCCAAGTAGTTGTATCTATTTGGAAGTTGTGTATGTACTAAGGTTAATACTTGGTCCTTAAAGTATATTGGTGTAGATTGGTCCTAGATAAGATTAGGGATCGACTTTTAGCTTAGAGTCAGAAATTGGATAAGCAACGTTGTGTACGGTTTCTCCACCTTAAGGAGCTTGTTGATTAGCGAACTCTCGAGTAAGGAGTACTCGAGGAGTGGAGTAGGGACGAGTAGTGAGCTTCGTTGCCGAACCACTATAAATCCTTGGTGTTTGGTTTGATCTTTCTTTCCCTTATCTCTGTACATTCATTATTCTTTATACTTGTGATTATTAGTTTATTTGCACTATACCTTGTTCATATTGGGTATAAGAAGGTTTCACATAATCACTCAAGTCTAAGTTTTTGAAAATGATTTTTGAAAACCGTCTTTTGACAAGTAATTTTTATGAAACTATTCAACCCCTCTTCTAGTTTCTACAATTCGTATCAGAGCGTGGTTGCTCAAGCCTTTTTAAAATGTATTGTATATTAAAACTTGAATCGATCTATGGATTCCAACAAGTACCTAGAAGGGCAATCTATGCAAATACCACCTCTTTTTGAAACCGATAGTATTATTTATTGGAAAAATAGATTTGAGACTTATGTAAAATCAAAAGATTTATATCTTTGGCATGTTATTACCCATGGTGATTTTTTCCCTTATCAATATAATGAAGTTTCTAAAACCAAAGAGATAGTCACTGTTGACAAAGCTAATAATGACACTAAAAGGAAACTTGCTAAAAATAATGAGGCTAAAATGGGTATTTATGATGCTTTACCAAAGAAAGAGTACGAAAGGATTTTTATGTGTGAAACCGGTAAAGATATTTGGAACACTCTTTAGTAACCCACCAAGGTAATAGCCAAGTCAAAGAAAGTAAAATCGATCTTCTTGTTCAACAATGTGAACAATTTGTCATCTTAGAAGATGAAACTATCGATAGTGCATTTGCTAGATTTAACACTATTATTACTAGTCTAAAAGCACCTGCTGAAGGTTTTTCTAGCAATAACAATGTTAGGAAGTTTCTTATGGCGTTGCATCTAAAGTGGAGAGCCAAAGTCACGGCGATTGAAGAATCAAAGTATCTCACCACATTATCACTCGATGAACTCATTGACAACTTTAAAGTTCATGAGATGATAATTTTGAAGGACACGGAAATGGTGAAAACCAAGAGTTAAAGAAAGTCTCTAGCACTTAAAGCCAAGAAGGCGCAAAGTGACCATGAAAGCTCCTCAGATAGTGATGATGAGGAATATGCCATGGCGGTTAGAGACTTCAAGAAGTTCTTCAAGAGACGAGGTCAACACGTGAGGCAACCAAGCAACGACAAGAAATCATTCTCCAAAAACCGATTTACCAAGGATGATAAAGGTGATAGGAAATGCTTTAGATGTGGTGATCTGAATCATTTCATCGGTGATTTTCCTAAGCCTTCACGTGACAAGAACCACACGGCATTCGTTGGAGGTTCATGGAGCGATTGCGGTGAAGATGTTGATGACCAACTCAAAGATGAGAAATGTCTTATGGCTCACACTTCTAAAGAGGTACATTCCAAAACCGATTATTATAGAAATAATAGTTCTTCTCAAGATGATATCGAATTAGAAGGCCAATACAATAACTTACAGAAACTTAGCCATAAATTCATTAAAAAGAACAAAGTGCTAAAATCAACCAGAACTAAGCTTGAAAATGAGATTAGTGAGCTAAGAGAGAAAGTAGCTAAGCTTGAGAAAAACAAAGAAGTTGATTAAGGTTGTCTAAAATGTGAAAACCTTATACAATAGAATGAAGATCTCATGAGTACCTCCATTAAATTGGAAAAGTTCATGAAAGGTACTAGTGCTCTTGATGATATGTTAAACAAACAAATTCATTCTAAGGAAAGACTTGAGTTGGGTTATAACACTAATAAATCATCTACTAGTGAACCTAAACAAGTTAGGTTTTCAGAAAAAACGAACCTCTGTACGCGGTACGCCAGGATATGGCGCGGTTCCCTATTGCTATGGAACCGCGGGTACTGATTACGAACGCCGCACAGTAGATGGTTTCTGTGAAAATCCTGAAATTTCTTAAAAGTCTTTTTTAGGTGAAGGGCCAAAACATATTCTTATTAACAAGGTCAAAGTACCTATTCTTGAAAATCCTACTCTAGATAAATTCTACAAGCCCTTAAGTAAACCTCTACTGGGAACTAGAAACTTATCTAGACAAACATCTACTCCCCCAAGAGTGCGAAATGAGTCAAAACCTAGAAGTATAACACCTACACCTAAAAGGTACGGTCAAGCTAAGTCACGACCTAGAAGTAAAACTCCAAAACCTAGGAGGAATAACAATAATTCTAGATCAAGATTAAAGACACCTAGGAGAAACTATGGACAACAAAATGGCCATATGAATTGGAATAATTTTCAACAACAATACTTTTCCCCATGAGGAATGTCTCCTTCATTCATGCATCCCAACCAAATGCAAGGGATGTTTGGAACTAACAACTTTGTACCCATGAGATATTGGAGACCAAATGTTTGATCTTGTGTTTTGTTACCTAGATATGCTTGGGAATCGATTTAGAGCCTAATGAGTGGATTAAGGATAGTGGTTGTTCTAAACACATGACGAGTAATCAAATTTTATTCTCGCACTACAAAGCATATGATGGAGGTAACGTTACATTCGTAAGTAATCGACGTGGTAATATCATTGGCAAAGGTACGGTCTCTCTTAACTCTATGACTATAGAAAACGTAGAGCACGTAGATAACTTAGATTTTAACCTTCTAAGTATAGGTCAAATTTGTGAAAATAAGTGTAAGGTCATATTTTCAGAATATGACAGTGAAATCGTAAAAGATGGAAAGGTCATTGGAAAAGGTGTTAGAAAGCATGGGCTTTATGTCATGAAAGTCAATAGGAAGTCAAAGGAAAACTTATGTCTAGCGACTTTAGATGATAGTTCTCCTCTTTGGCGTAGGAGATTAGGTCACGCTAATATGCGTTTAATTCAATCTTTAGTCTCTAAGGAGTTGGTAAGACATCTCCCCAAGATGAAGTTTGATAGTCACTTTTGTGATGCTTGCAAAGTTAGGAAGCATGTTCACTCAAGTCAAAAAGCCAAGAATTTGGTTTCGACCTCTCGGTGCTTAGAGCTCCTACATATGGATCTCTTTGGACCTTTCGCCATACGGAGTTATGGAGGTAACCTTTATACCCTAGTCATAGTTGACGACTATTCTAGATTCATTTGGACTAGATTTTTGGCGTCTGAGAATGAGGCTTTCGATCATTTCGAAATCTTTAGTCGAAGAATCCAAAATCAACTATGATGTTCAATTGTTTCTATTAGGACGGATCATGGTAGGGAATTTGATAATGAAGTGCAATTCGGTGCCTTTTATGAAGCTCATGGTATTACCCATAACTTCTCGGCTGCTCGCACTCCACAATCAAATGGGGTAGTTGAAAGGAAGAATATGACCATCCAAGAGATGAGTAAGACGATGTTAAATGAGCAATCTTTGCCTCAAAAATTTTGGTGCAATGCCGTCGACACATCGATCTATATTCTCAACTGAATTCTTATTCGACCTTTCATAGGAATGACCCCCTATGATATTCTTAAAGGTAAGAAGCCCTCATTGGAATACTTTAGGGTGCTTGGAAGCAAGTGCTTAATTCTCAACACCAAAGATCACCTTACTAAATTCGACCCAAAGTCGTACGAAGGTATCTTTTTAGGTTATTCCCAAACTAGCAAAGCCTACATAGTCCTCAATATAACCTCGGGTATAACTGAAGAATCACTTAACGCGACATTCGATGAAACCCCTCCTTCATCTAAGACATCACCTTTGGTAGATGATGACTTGGATGAAATAGACATAGTCAAAGCCAAAGATGTTAGAAACATAGGAATTCAAGACCTTAATGTTGAAAAGGGAGTAAACATTAAGGAGTCAAAGGATCATGCTCTCGACAACGTCATAGGCGAATTAAATCAAAGGACCCTAAGATCTCAAGTCCAAAATCAAAGTAACTTCTTTTGTTTCGTCTCCCTGATTGAACCAAAGAATGTTAAAGAAGCTTTGATGGATGAGAGTTGGGTCATTGTCATGCAAGAAGAATTAAATCAATTAATTGCTAATGACGTTGGGGAACTTGTTCCTCCACCTATAAGTTCGACCATTATAGGAACCAAATGGGTATATAGGAATAAGTTAGACGAGAATGGTGTTGTCTCTCGTAACAAAGCTAGACTTGTAGCTCTAGGATATAATCAACAAGAAGGTATTAATTATGACGATACATACGCATCCGTAGCAAGATTAGAATCCATTAGAATCCTTTTAGCCTACGTTTGTGCCTTAGGACTTTAAGCTTCAACAAATGGATGTACAGAGTGTGTTTCTTAACGGTTTGATCAATGAGGAGGTATATATGGATCAACCTCCCGGCTTCATTGATTTTGAGAAACCGGATCATGTTTACAAGCTTAAGAAAGCTCTTTATGGTCTTAAACACGCACCCAAAGCTTGGTATGATAGACTTAAAGCGTTTCTTATAAAACACGAGTATACCATGGGGATGGTAGACAATACGCTCTTTACAAAGAAGAAAGGTTCTCACCTCATTATCGTACAAATATATGTTGATGACATTATATTTGGTTCAACTTGTCAATCATTGTGTGATGACTTTGCCAAAATCATGCATGATGAGTTTGAAATGAGTATGATGAGAGAACTTAAATTCTTTTTAGGACTCCAAATTAAACAAATGGACGATGGTATTTTCTTTAATCAATCCAAGTATGTTAAAGAAAGGCTAAAGAAATTTGGATTAGAAGACTCTAGACCAGTGAAGACACCTATGGCCTCGGATACTAAACTCACCGTAGATGATGATTGTGAGTCGGTAGACAACACCAAATATAGAGGTATGATTGGTAGTTTGTTGTACCTAACGGCAATTCGAACGGATATCATGTTTAGTGTTTGCCTTTGTGCTCGCTTCCAAGAGGCTCCCAAAACCTCTCATCTTGAAGCGGTTAAGCGTATCTTCTGATACATTAAGGGCACTATACATTTAGGATTATGGTATCCTAAAGGGACCAGCGTAGAAACCATTGTCTACGCGGACTCGGATCATGCGGGAGACTATGTGGACCGGAAAAGCACTAGTGTAGTTTGTACCTTCATGGGTTGTTGTTTAACTTCTTGGTTCTCCAAGAAACAAACCTCTCTTGCAATATCCACCACGGAAGCCAAGTATGTGAGTGCCAGTAAAGCTTGTCAACAAGCTATATGGATGAAGCAATCGTTTGTTGATTACGGGATTTCTCTTGATGATGTTCCCATTATGTGCGACAATTAGGGTGAAATAGACCTTAGCAAGAATCCCGTGCAACATTCGCGAACCAAGCACATAGAGATTTGCCACCATTTCCTTAGGGATAATGTTAAAAAGGGGAACATTTCGATTGAGAAGGTGCCCTCGGTAGAAAACTTAGCCGATATCTTCACTAAGCCACTTAAGAGGGAAACTTTTAATTACTTACGTCTTGGTCTAGGTTTAATGGAACATATTCCTTAATTGCGCATTTTATTAATCGAGTCTCTTTCTCTTTTGATTCTCTTCTTTCTTTGAGTCATCCAGTCTTGCAAACTCTTTGGAAAACCTCTCTTCTGTTTTTCAAAATTCTCAAAGTTCTTTCGAAAATGGTCGAGAAATGCTTTTGCATTGTTAATACAATCTAAAAACATTTTTCATAGCTTCTTGTTATTAATATCGAGCTTACATAATTCATATGTATGTGTCTCTCAAGAATAGCAAGAACAGAAATGAACTATGGAGGATCATTGTGTCATGACTTGTTGTCTAGTTCAACACACCTCCAACATTGATTTTCTTTAAAATCAATGCATTTTGGTCAAAAATTTGTTTGGTGAGTTCTTGTGTGTTTTCTTTGTCTATCTTTGCTTTTTAGTATATCTCTATGATTAGTTAGACTAGAAAAATCGGATTTGCTGAATTAGAAAATCCTCTTTCATCACCAAAATCAACCCACTGTGGGTGGTTCTTTAAAGAGACCGCGGCTCCATATCAATATGGAACCACCGGTGGAGAAAAGGAACCACAAACAGTGCTTCCTGTTTCGGTTATTTCTGAAACTCCAAATTTGTTCCAACACTTTTTGGAATCTTTGTTTCAACCCTTTGACCACCCTCAAAATATCTTGAGCTTTCTCTATTTAACCCCAAGCATTTTGTATCCTTTCTCAAATCAAAATGTCTTATTCTCCAAATGAAAGCCTTGATTCTCCTTCATTTTCTCCAATTGCATTCAATCCTAATTCACCCAAGAACACTCAAAATCACATCTCTTCTCCTTCTAAGAATGTTGATTGTGGAACTTCTTTTCTTCCACCACTCGCCTTTAGTGTTCTTCCTCCTTCACATGATAATGTCATGCATCATGGAACATATTTTCATTGTTGTCAATATCAACATCTTGCTATGGCTCATATCTATGAGGAGTTGAATTACATCAAAAGTCTCTTAGTCAAACCTACTATTCACTATGACTATGAGATCACTACCAAGCCACCACCACCTCCTTCCACCACTACCTTGTCTTTTATCTAAGCATTGGTTGCTTATCTTCAAGACATCTAGTTCAAGTAAATCTTAGAGTTCTAGGTTAACTAGGATTAGATTTATGCTTTTCTTTTGGCTTGTTTTATTTTTACATACATCTTTGTATGTTTTGTTTCTTTGTATCTTTTATTCATGTTTCTCTTTTAACATGACTTATCTTGGATCTTGGTCTCTTCTCTTTTATTTTATTTTTGTGTGACCTTTGCTATATCTTGTTGGGTATATCTTCTCTTCTACTAACCCTTCTATGTAGCTTGTCACCATATCTCGATTCCTTGGTTCCCCAAGCAAGGGGAGTAAGCACCAAGGGGGAACATTTGCAAAGTCCGATTCTTCTCTTCTACAAAGACTTTTGCAACCTTTTTGCTTCGACAAAGGGGGAGAAGTGGAATAAACTCGTCTTCTAAAATCTTATTTTTTATGTGATTGAGTTTATGTATTGTCGAAATCAAAAAAGGGGAGATTGTTAATGCAATGATGCCTAAAAACGTTACTTGCATTTTTCGGTCTCGCTTTGTTTTGATTACGACAATATGTAAAAACAATCATTTACGAAAACAACGAAAAACAAATTATTGAGTTCAAGTATTTTTCATTTCAACCATTATCACTTAAGGTATGCACAAACAAGTACTCATCCTAATTAAGTGATCAAGGATTTAATCTTTTCTTAAAATTCACTTTTTATTAAGTGTGACAAGTTTTTATTAAACTTTATTTTTAAGAAAATGTTTTATAAAATTAATTATTTGAAAATTTGAAAATTTGAAAATGGCATATTCTATCTTGGTTTGGAATATCCTTTCAGGATATTTTAATCACCAGATTTGAACCCTACCACTAAAAGACAAAAAGGAGTGGAGTCTACTCCGACAGTTCCTTAAGTGGCTATGTGGTTCCTTATCGATAAGGAACCGCGGGCTGCTATAAAGAACCGCGGGCAGATATAGTCGTTGGAGCCTTGTCTTATAAATAGTGGACCATTCTTAGATTTTCTCTTCACCTCTTTTGCACATATAATTCTATATTCTTTCATACTTTTAAAATCACTCAAATCCTTGGTCATTTGGTTGATTACTACTTGTTTAGAAGTGAATCTTTCTTCTCCCATCTCTTCCCCTCCAAGTGCAAAGAGAAGAACACCTTCATCCTTTAAGTGTTGTGTTTACCTCAAAGATCCATTGAAGATCAAATCTTATTTATTCTTTTTTGTGTCATTGTTGTGAAGATACAAGTATTTGTGTCAATTTGGAAGTTGTGTATGTACTAAGGTTAATACTTGGTCCTTAAAGTATATTGGTGTAGATTGGTCCTAGCTAAGATTAGGGCTCGACTTTTAGCTTAGAGTCGGAAATTGGATAAGCAACATTGTGTACGGTTTCTACACCTTAAAGAGCTTGTTGATTAGTGAACTCTCTAGTAAGGAGTACTCGAGGAGTGGAGTAGGGACGAGGAGTGAGCTTCGTTGCCGAACCACTATAAATCCTTGGTGTTTTGTTTGATCTTTCTTTCCCTTATCTCTTTACATTCATTATTATTTATACTTGTGATTATTAGTTTAGTTGCACTATATCTTGTTCATATTATGTATAAGAAGGTTTCACATAATCAATCAAGTCTAAGTTTTTAAAAAGGATTTTTAAAAACCGTCTTTTGATAAGTAAATTTTAAGAAACTATTCACCCCCCCCCCCCTTCTAGTTTCTACACATTACATTCACCCCTATAAATCTATGATTATCTCTAACCTTCTAACCTCTATTCTTTTCTTACTTCTTGTCTCTCGTGATTTAGATCTTTGTTAACTTGAAGATCACTTCCAAGAATTCTATCTCCAAGATTTGATCCTTCAAAGTTTAATTGCGTGATTGTGTTAAGTGTTATCTATACAATCACCATTGTTGTACCTATTCATCTACTACTTGTGTAATAGTGTGGTTGGTGTTGTAGTCCACAAAGTATATAGTGTGAAGGGAGTTGTTGTACCCGTGTAGAAGAACACAACATCATATCTTAAGTGTTGGTAAAGATTGTAAGCTAAGTGTAAAGGTTTCTCCACCGGTGTAAAGGAGATTCTTAACTAGTGAAGTAGAACTCTCGAGTGGATACTCAAGGAGTGAAAGTAGGGGCAAGATAAGCGAGATCTTGCTAGGCCCAAAAATGAGATCATAGAACATGGATAAGGACTTAAAAATTATACACCTCCCTTGTTCTACATTAGTAACAATAGGTGTAGTTTTTCTAGTATGATAGTACTGAAATACTACCATCATATTCCTCTATGAAATTACAATGAATAACTCAAAAATGCCAGTCTTCTTGTACATGAGTTGTGTGTGAACAAAATAAATGCATCTTCAAATTCTCCCAATTGGTATCCATCAGACTTTTCAAAAACATCCTCTTCATTAGTTAGAAGCAAAAACTAATACATCCTCCAGTACTCTTCAAATAATGTCCATCAAACAAGAAATACAGAAACACATTATACAACATTTTTTTAATATAATTTTGTAATTTTTTTACACACACTATAGTAGAAACCCACACACAGAGAGAAATGAACTATCTGAAAAGTCTAAAAAAGTCATCAAAGTACTCAATGCACACTCAAATACATGAGATAGATATTGGATCCTGTACGGTTCCTTGTTTAGAAATGTCCATTAGAACAGGTCTTCCCTGCATGCTCAAACAGAACACTATTATACACTAAACACTTGTAGGTTTCTTTAACCTCTGGTTCGTGAAAACCATTATCAGTACCAAGTGTTGCATGTGATTAGATAGACTTTAGGATAAAAGCCTTCTTGACAGGATTTCCAGCAAAAGCTGTTCTCTAGGCCAGATGTCCAAAGATAAATACACCATAAATGGAATGGCAAATAGTGAGCCAGCTAGTAAAAACTAGCTTGTTAAAAGAGCAACCAACATACTGGTTCTTTTGTAAGTGTTAGTCTAAAACCAAGAAAAATATTTGCCCATCATATTTTTCCCTTTTTATAAGTAAAAAATGTGACTAACAAAGTACTTTTATACTAGCAACATTAAGATGGACACTAACAAAATTAATTTTTCAACACTACCAGTATTGATTAAGAACAATAATATAATTTACAAAACTTTACATGACATAGCAAAACCTTTAAGAATTTATAGATTAACCACTCCAACACTTGCCCTCAAGTATTGGAATCTATTAATATCAAATTATTTGGTAAAAAGATCTGCAAAATTCTTTTTATTTTCAATATTAAGCACCTGAATCAACTTTTTCTCAAGAAAATCTATTATAAAATGGTGTCTAATCTCAATATATTTGGTTTTGCTATGTTGAATTGGATTTTTAATAATACAAATAGGACTGGTATTATCAATATATATAATAGTGTTCATGAAATTATACCTATACTCCAACATCTGATTCTGAATCTACAGTACTTGTCCACAACAATGATCAGCACCAACATACCCAGCTTCAGTAGAGGAAGTGGTTACCACTTTTTGCTTCTTTCACTGTCATTAATACAATCTGCATCCCAAAAACTGACACCCACCTAATGTTGACTTCTTGTCTAAGCTTGCACCAACATAATCACTGTCTGTGCATGCCACTAAGTCAAAAGGAGAATCCTTTTGGATACCATAGACCAGGCTTAGGATGTGTCTTTAAATATCTAAAGATTTTCTTGACTCCTTGAAAGAGAAAATTTAGGACTAACTTAAAACCTTGCACATGCACATATAGATGACATCAGGTCTGGATGATGTGAGCTACATCAAAGAACCAATCATTGACCTATAAGATTGCTCATCATATTCTTCACCATCTTCATCCTTAGGTAAAGTCTTGTCAACATCAATTAAAGTATTAGTTGGCTTAACATACAACATATTAAACTTTTTCAAAATTTCAGCCACATACTTTACCTAACTAATGAAGATGCCTTCTTTACTTTGTTTCACTTGCAGTCCAAGAAAGAATGTACGATCCCCCATAGAGATCATATGAAATTTTTCTTTCTTACGTTTCTCAAACTCTACGCATCTTAGACTTGGTAGAACCAAAAATGATATCATCTACATAAACTTGAACTAGGGTAATATCATAACTAATTCATTAAATGAACAATGTTTTATCAATCTTTCCCCTCTAAAAACCATTGTTCATTAAATACTTTGCTAGTGTTTCATACCATGCCCTTGGTGCCTGATGAAGACCATAAAGAACCTTCTTAACTTTGTAGACTTTGTTAGGATGCTTCAAATCCTCAAAACCAGGAGGTTGACAGACATATACCTCCTCATCTATGATTCCATAGAGAAAAGCACTCTTGACATCCATCTGATAAACCATAAAGCCCATATAAGAGGCGTAAGGTAAGAACAAATTTACGGCTTCAATCTTGGCCACTAGAGCAAAAACCTCATCATAATCAAGGCCTTCCCTCTGTGTAAATCTCTGAGCAACCAATATTTCCTTGTTTTTTTTACCACAATTCCTCTTTCATCAGACTTATTTATGAAAACCCATCTAGTACCAATTGCCCTCATTCTAGTGGGCAAATCACGAAGTTCCCACACATCTTGTAATTTAAACTGTATAAGCTCTTGTTGCATAGCCTCAATCAAAGATACATCCTCAAGAGCCTTTCTAATACTTTTAGGTTCTTCTTGTGATAAAAAAAATAGATAAGCATTAACACCCATGTGCTCATTTTCTTCACAAATGACACTAATGAACCCTTGCTGGTTTGTAGTCTTAACTCTGGTCATTCTCTTAGTTTCACCAAAGATTGGATATCACCAATAACATTTTCCAGCTGGTGATCTATGTTGAGTCTTCTACTTGGTGTTTTAGGCAGTATGTAAGAACTAGGCAAATTGCTAACATCCATGTCAGCATCTTCCTAGTCATTTAAAGTACTATCAAGAAGATCACCACTACCTTTATTAGGACTTGGTTGATACACAAGTTTCACACTACTAGCGCTAGAGTTTATAATTGCAGCATTAACCTCTGGTAAATCAGCACTAGCCTTATTAATGATGTTTTCAACTTCTTAACTGTAGAACTAATAGCCTGCTCGATTCTTTCTTGAGTATTTTTTCATTTGCATTAGTTGTATCATCCTTCTTCTCAACACTTGCATCTTTAGAAAACCTAAAGTCACCATCCAAAAGTGGCAATATGATGATATCTTCCCCTGAACTTGCAACATTGTTAGTGTTTATACATCTAACAACTGGTACATAGTTCATAGTATTTGACAAAGTATCAATATCAAACATCCATTCTGGCCCAAACCCTGCATTGACATGTCTATTCTCCAAAAATATAATGTGCAAGCTTTCTTTAATCTGTTTAGTTCTAAGATTCTAAACTCTATATGCTTTACTATTCAGAGAATATCCAACCAAAAGTCCTTCATCAGACTTCTCATCAAACTACCCTAAATGGTCCAAATTATTGGGAGTAGTCACATGACAACCAAATGGTCTTAAGTAATGCAGTGTAGGGGCTCTACCTTTAAAGAGATCATAGGGTGTCTTGTTATGAGGTTTAACAACTAAGACCCTATTTTGCACATAACAAGCAGTACTAATTGCTTCTGCCCAAAAGTGAGTAGGCAATTTGGAATCAACCAACATAGTCCTAACAACCTTTATTAGAGTTCTATTTCTTCTCTCAACAACCTTATTTTGTTGAGGATTTCTAGCAATGCTAAAATCCCTCCTAATCCTTTTAGTTTCACAAAAATCATTCATCTCTATATTCTTGAACTCTGTTCCATTATCACATCTAATGGCCTTGACAGAGTTCTTAGTGCGATTCTCAATTTCAGTAATAAAGATTTTAAGAATATGTGATGTCTCATCTTTTGATATAATAAAGAACACCAAGGTAAATCTACTAAAATCATTTGTAACAACTAAACAATACTTCTTATTATTCAGACTATACACAAAAGTAGGTCCAAATAAATCCATATGAAAAATTTCAAGAGGTTTAGAAGTAGAGTTTATAATTTTGGACTTACAAGAGGCTATGTGTTGCTTTCCTTTTAGACAAGCAACACGGTTTGGTCACTAAGAAATCGTTTGGGAGGCAGACCTCTAACCAAGTTTGCTTGAACGAGTTTATTGATATTTTAAAAGTTTACATGACCAAGCCTCATGTGCCAAAGCATTGCCTCATCAGATTTAATCTGTGCAACTAGATTAGTTAACCATTCTTTAGGAATCATGTCCTTCATGTCAACACAGTACATGTTTTTCTTCCTTGGGGCTCTAAAGAATATCCGATTATCATCAGGCATCTTAAATTCTGTTGAAAGAACTACACATTATGTGTATGTGAAAAGTACATAAGTCATTTTGTCACATATATAAGATATGCTAAAAAGGTTATGCTGAAGCTCCTTCACATAGCACACATCTTCAAAGTCAATGTTTCCAGCTTTAAATGTACCTTTACCGTAGATTTTACCACCAGTTAATTCGACAAAGGTAACATTTCCTCCATTAAAACCCTTGAAGTTAGACAAAAACTCCAAGTTCCCAGTCATGTGCGTATAACATCCACTATAAAACTATCCTCTATCTATAACTTCCAATAGTGATGTACCCTCCACAAATTTAAGAAAAATAGTTTCTTTTGGGGATCCAAGCCATAACAGACTTGGATTGGCCTCGTGCATCAATGTAGTTTAGTCTTTGAAGAACAGTTGAGGCACCATTAGGGTTTGTCATATTTACAAATCCAACATGCTGAGGGCTTAAAAGCATTAAAACCATTTCTATTTTCCCTGACTTTGTTTAATACCCTTGAATATGTTCTAAAATTGTTTGACCAATTTGACTTTTGGAAACAAGCATTAAAGTTTTAGTTACCATAATTAAATTTTGTATTGCTAGAATTGAATTTTGGTCTAACAACATTAAACTTTTGATTTGTATTTTGAAAGCTTAAGGTTGTTTTTCTCTGAGTTAGTCCTCTAATGTTAGGTTGAGTCACAAATGGTTTTAGTTTGGTACTGCCAAAATGTGGTCTTGAGTTGAAAGTGGTAGAAGGTCTGCCAAAATTAACTGATTTCTGTCTACCAGTATTAGCATGACTAGCATGATCACACCTAGTCTTGTTGTTCGTTCTTTCATATGCCACCCTAGCTCTATTAATCCCATATTTAGCTTTCAAATGATCAAAGCTACCACAAAAGTAACATGTTTTATTATACATAACAAACCCTTCTCCTAGCTGTTGAGAATTTTTATTATTCTAGTTTCTTTGATTCCCTCTCAGTTGTTTAGACCTATACATTTCAGCATGCTTAACAAATTTTCTAATAGGCTTATATTTAGGTGCATTATGATTCAATTTTCCAGTATTTTCTACAACAACTTTTTCACCTATCTTGGTCAGTGGTTTGAGAGATTGTACTATTAGAGCTATCATACTTAGGAGTACAATTTCCAGTACTAGTGTTGGTGACATATGTATCAGGTGGATATTCAACACTAGTAATGATAGAGATGACATTATCATTACTTTTACTTTTTCTACTTTAATAGGCTCATACTCAGGTTTCTTGTAATGTTGGAATTTTGGAAGACTAGTGAATGTCAAATATTTCAAATGAGGAAAGTAAACAAGTAGGGGTTCAACAACATGATAATCATCATTATAACTTAAACCACATTTGCACTTTTCAGGAATATGACTACCAATCATCTTTTCTAGGTTGTTCGTGGCATTGTCAAAACTTTTGAATTTTAATTCAAATTCAAGTTTAATGATTTCACTAGCCTATAGTTTAGACTTAAGATCAGTAATTTTAAGAGTTTGAGCAGCTAAGAATATTGTAATCTTTAAAAGCCATTTCTTTATCCTTATAACATTCTATTTGTTCTTCTAACATCACCACCCCTCTTCTATAATTAGTTGCATCATACTCAGAAGAACGATAATTTCTAGTAATATTATCAGAATACTTTTGTAATTCATTATATTTTTTTTTGACAGGCAATAGTACAATGCTTATTAAGAAGTACCTCAAAATCTAATAATGCCACGAGGGCTATGTTTTCAGTATCTTCCTTATTCCCCATAAATTCCCAGTCAGTACCAGTGCCATCAATGCTTTTGAAGAGGGTTCTTCAACAATTATTTTTCTATCATGTGGCTTACTGCTTGCACTCCTTCATTCTCTTGTAAAGTGGCCTTTCTTGTGACAGTTGTAACACTCCACTTTTGACTTATCAAAACTAACCATGTCACCAGCATTGAGAATAATTTGCTTCCTTGTTCTCTTGAGAAACCTTCTTGCTCTCATACTTAGAAAAGACAATTGATTTTTAATTTCCAGCTCTTCCAGATCATCATCATCAAGTTACTGAAGATCATCAGCAACTATCTCAACAACATTCTTGTAGTTAGACAAAAATGCATAAATAGAGCCATCATTTAATCCAACAACATCGATTGAAGTACTATATGAATTAATAGATACACTAGTGACATTAAACTTTCCACCAAAATTAATTTCATTATTCTGATTGGATATAAATGCTAGATTAGTGGCATTTGAGGATGATCCTTCCTTTCTTTTAAGTTTATGTTCATCCACTTTGAAGTGATTGTATAAATCATCAATATTGACCTGGTCAATATCATCCTTGTTCTCCCATATGGATACTTCTGTAGCCATCTCTACTAGCATGCTTATAAAAAAAAATTAACATTGATGTCTTCTTGCTCAGCCTTTCCACCCATAGTGATGAGTTTACTCACAATCCCTTAAAGTCTATTATAAATAGAGTTAAGATATTATGAGTCATTTGCATTGAAGTTTTCAAACATTGACTTCAATAGTGCCTTCTTGGCCTTCTTTGTGAATCATTACCACCAAATCTAAGAACAAAAGCATCAACATTAATTTGGCATCTTTATGTTGTTGAAAAGCAAGAATGTACTCATTTGGTATAGCTAACATAACTATACTTCTAGCTTTCATATCATTTGACCTTTTATTCTTTTCATCCTGAGTGATTTTTGTTGTAGAAGTAGTAGGCTTGATGTGTGTGTCTCCATGGGAAATGACTTCCCATAGGTTCTAGTTGTGCATATTTACAAACTTAGTGAATCTGAATTTCCATTCTTGAAACTCTCCTTGTTTGAAGACTGGAACCTTGTTCATTATGTTAGGTTGTGCAGCCTCTGAATCCATCTCTTTGGTTAAAAAGAGTTCTTGAGTAACCTTCAAGATCAAAGCTTCTCAACAAGCTCTGATACCACTTGTTGTTCTCCTATGACCTTGTTAAATCTAGCTTGTAGATCTACACTAAGTAGAATAAATTCTACTAAGTCTAAGTATAAAATTTGAATACCTACCAAAGAGTATGTGAAATCTACTCTTTGATATTATGAAGATTAAACAGTTTATGCATGATAAAGAATTCACCAAAAGCTTTAACATTACGAGTACTTCTTGTAAAAGTACTAGGGTTACAGAAACCTTAAAGCTAATAATGAAGACGTGAAAAGATATGATTCAACTTAAACCTAGGACCTCCTTTTATAGCACAAGGAGTCCTTAACATGATAAACACAAAGTAATCATTTAAAAACAAATAAGATATACGCAAAATACCTTCTAATGATAACCAATACGCCTTCAATCTTTATCGCAACAAGGATATCGTTTGTCAATATATTACGCGTCTTCAGTCTTTATCCTTTACCAGCATTAAGTAGCACAATCAGCATTAAGATATGACCATATCCATTTTGGCCAAATTTTCCCGAACACTACTAGCACTAAGAATATCACTACCAATATTAAACTTTATTAATACTGGTAATGTATTGTAAAACCAGGACAAATTTTATTCCCAACCGCTACACTGCAAATACATATAAGTTAATCACGAAAAGAAAACACGAAAAAAACGAAAAAAAATCAAAACCCATCTAGGTCGCTTCAAAGGCGACGGGTCACGCCAGATTTCTAAAATATAAGACCCGGGTCAATTTGACCTATCATTTTGGCCGAAACTGATTTAACCGGTTGAACCGAACGGGTCGACCCGGGTTTAAAAAACATTGCTTATGAGTCAAGAGTTAAGAGGATAACTTATATTTGATTATAATCATATACTAGTACTTTTTTCTTTTCAAAATAATTGAATATGACAAAAAAACACACATTAAAAAAAGTTATTATCTTTTTGTTTTGCAAAATGACATTGTTGATGCATAATTTGGTCAGGAGGGTCTTGACGACTCTATTGGGTCGTTCGTCATTAATTCGAGCCTTCACCTTAAATAGTGCTACAAACAAAGTATAACCGGTTAGAAGGGGACCCGGGGACGAAGCCCCGGGATCCACTTCCGACGGTCAAGATAGTTATTGTGTATGTATGGTATAAAAGACTTGGTTGTGAATCAGTTGGTATGTTGTGTCGAATAAGAGGATCTTGCCCATGTATTTATAGGGTATGGATTAGGGTAACGTCAGATATGACCGCTCTTTTAATGGCCTGCCCATTTTCGGCCCATTCCGAACTATACGTCTACAAACATTTTTAATATTAATTAATAATTATAGTTTATTGGTGTCATCTTTAAAGTTTTTAATATTGAATTTTTGTTGTGGAAACGATGTACGTTTTATTAATTACTAAGAAACGTTTACAACAAAAGCAACGATGGATGTAGGCAAGCCTACTATCCATGTACTAAACAAAGAAATACAATACAATCAAATACAAACATCTCTTTGATGATACAACATTAAGATGTCTGATGCTTCACTATATTGAATACTACTAAATTCTTATTAAAGGTGCTTATCTCAAACACCTAGTAAAGGACGGACAAGGTATCTGCCCAAGTAGTTCACCAGGATTCATCATTTTTAGCTATAAGTCCATGACTACATTCTACTTTCATAATAAGCATATACCATTTAACCAACATCCACAATTACATATGTTATTAAGAGCGGGCATCATCATGAACTTATAACTCACATTCACACATAAATGAAGGGTTATACCTTCACTAGCTACATTTCTCAAGCATTAACCTTAAAAACCAAACAACATATCACATCCTCACTGTTAGATCAAATCAGCTAAGAGGCTTAGGCATCACTATAAAGGGAATATACACCCTCATTTTGAACCATCCATCCTCCTTTTTTGGTGCATTGAGTGGACCAAGAAGGCTCGTCTTTCATGCACTCTCTATTCTAAGCATTATGTACCATCCACACAAATCACATACCCTTCCCATTAAGCAGGTCCCATTTTATGGTACATTTAACAAGTGTAATGCCTAACTATTCTAATATAGAATGCCAATCCCTCCTAAGGACAAACTAACAAAACTAAGAGAAAATTATCTTAGAAAAACTCCAATGTACAAGGGCCTACTTAATGTTGTAGTCTATAAAAGACTCTTACCTCTATTTAGTACAGGAGGTCAGAGTGTTATCCACAAGGTAGAAGCCAATAAGAATTTTATATTAATTTTAAGCAAGAGTAAATGCTAAACTCAATTAAACTTAACATTCAAGAAAACACAAACTATTAATTTGAGACTGAAAAAGTTTTTTCTTAAAAAAAGTTTAGACTCGGTAAGAACGTGACTTCATACACCTCTTCTTCAATGACTAATGATGTTTGATCAGGAGTTAAGATTAAGAGTGAAATGCACTTTTCATACATGTGGTATGTCCAGATTGCATATATAGTAACTAGTCTTTCGAAACTGCAGGCGACCTACCTGGTCTTCCATTAAGTGTTCACTTTGCTACTTTGACCATAACGAATGTTATCCATTGACCGTTAACTTTCGTTGCTGCAAGGTTAATTTTGTCCTTTTCCTATTTTTTATCGTTGTACCATTACTAACACACATCCTCTAGTTTCAACAATCCACAATTCCGTATGAGCATATATTTTCTGTGTAACTGCTTCGTGTAAACATTATTACTGAACGAGCAATTCGATCATGTGTTGCATTCACTGTTTCTTGATGTGTATGCATCTTTGAACTATCGAGGTGTTTGGAATCGCTTATTTATCTGCTTAATCAATAAGCTCTTACGTCTGTATATTTTATGTATAAAGGCACATAAGCACTTATATAGGCAATTTCAAATGTTCCCACATCAATTTTGGTTACTTGGGTATTGGATGAAACATCTGCAGTTCTGCACATGATCCTTCTTTAGGACGAGTAAATACTTTGAACATAACAGCCATTCAAGTACATGCCATTTTTTAACTTCCATACATATAAGTAGCACACCCGTGAGACCCCCAAAATCTGACATGGAACAAGTAGGCAACGAGGGGGTAACACGTCATAGTACAAGAAACAATGAATTATAGTTCATACAAAGCTGACAAAATAAAAACATGTACATTACATCATAAAAGGTCAGAGTTTTCAAACATAGGTCCCAGAGTTTTAAAAGCGGAAAAATTATATTATTTCGTCTCAATTTATAACATAAAGTTTCCCAAAAGATATAATAAACTTCTGACAGTTTATATAAAACCAATCTTTCAAAAGCATCACATAAATATCCAAGCTGCGATAATATCCCGCGGGCTCCCATCCAAGCAAAGCTAAGTAGTAATACCTGAGATTAAACATGTAAAATCGTCAACACAAAGTTGAATGAAATTCATAGGTTTAGCAGTAAAGGTGTGGAACACAAGCATTCAGTTGCAAAACAAGTAGTGTGGAGTATGGTTATATACGTCAACCATAGTCCGAAACCATTATTATTGCTGTTCAGTTCATGAACCGAAGCTTAACTCAATGTAAGTTCCTCTAGGGAGTATTCAGCCTAAATACTCAAGTAAATAAACGAATATTAGTGCATCAAGGTACTTGAGACGGGGACTGTCAATCCCGATGGATCCACCCACAACATTCGCGCTTAGTACTCGAAATTAATGGTTCATTATCAGGAGAGGAAACTTAAGGCTAGACTAAAAAGCAATAATAATAATGAAAACCTGAAATCATACATGTTTTGGATAGCATACAAGTTCTGGATAGCATACAGTTTTTAATGGTTGTGTTCCACCATGTAAAATCTCACCCCATGTTTAGAAATCCTGTACAAGTAAAAAGGGGATATGAACTCACCTTAGCCACTAGGTAAGTCAATTACGGTACTCAGCAACTGAGTAGAAACGGTAGTGGTAGACGATCACCGACGATATGGATGCCCGGGAAACACAAAAACCGCAACCTATCACAATAAGGCGCGCGTTAAGACTCGAACTCGAATATCGATATGTACCAAATATAATATGACCCAAATGTTTTCAAGGTATACACGTTTCAAAACCATTGACACGAATCAAATGAATACATTTATCCAACGTAACACGTTAAAACACTTGAACACTTGAAATTGACCCGTCATACGACGCCAAGTCAACGCAAGTCAAACTATCCTTTACCCTTATTTGGACCAGTAGTTAAGTCATTTATATAATGACTAAGCACTTGAGTAAGTAACCATGTCCGATGGTGAATACTCAAACTCACGCAACACAAGCATTGAACTAAGTGTCTAAATTAAAAATCAGCAAGTACACTCCGAATGTACACACCGATCTACCCTATCTAGACTTGTCCGATTTAGATAAAAATTGGTGTCAAGGTCACTTATAACCTGTATAAGACCTCACCAAAATTTGAGCCAAAGTTCACACTTTAAAATCCATCAGCTCGACACTTTACTCGACTCCAAATTTGGGACAGATTTGTGCACTTGTTTTGTAAAACCGTTTAGACCGCTTTAAAAGTACAAACTCGACAATCCGGCTTTTGAAACCACTACTAGACTCATCAAACTCAGTTTGTAAACTTTGAAAATCAGTAGTATCAACTATCTAACCAAGCCTAAAGTTCCCGAGAGTCGACCCAAAATCAGCCACAATTTCGGATTGTGCCGACTTGCGTCTCCCGGTACACGAAAACTAAAACTAGCATAACTTTTGACTCGTAATAACTTAGAAGCTCTATCTTATACCAAAACAAACGTCTCGGAAAACTCTACAACAATTTCAAATAATCTCAGTCTTTCACAGACCTTAAACCCACGAATCAATCTGTTTAAAGCTGTTGTCCCAAATTCTACTTTTATAAAACAAGTCAAATAAATTTTTCAACCAAAACCATTCATTCCCATACCCCTAGGATCACTATACTATCATTCCTATCATCCAAACACTCCTAAAAACAATTGCATGTAAGATCTAACAAAATCAATGTTTAAAAACAAGACTTTTAAGGATCAAAACATGATAATCTTACCAAAAACCTTACATGCAAGATGATCAAAACCCAAATTCACCATGGAATTATAAAGTTTCTTGAATGTTGATGCATGTGCTTGAATTTAGTATCAAAAGAATCACCATTCAATTCTAAGATGTGGTCTTTATTTTGTTTTGATCAAATCATATGGAAAATTGATGAAGTGAGGTGTTTTGTATGGTGGTGGTGATGGTTTGAAGAAAGAAAATGGGGAGGGGGAGAAATTTTACTAGTGTGTTATTTTTGTGTGTAAAATGGGAGAAAAAAATGTATTTATATGGTGGTTTAAGTGGAGGGATCAATCTTGCCAATTTTGAAAGTTGTGGACTCAAAAATAATTAATAGTTTTAAAGGATAGAAAATGGTTATTGGTAAATATTGAAAATATTTACGGGGCTTGGGTTTCGTAAAAATACTTTTCAAAAGTTACAATGCATCATAAAAATGATTATATGATTTCTCGACACGACTTAATACGTAATTAAAACGAAAATCGTCGAAAGTATTAATTATCGAAACAATCGATAAATAAACGTAAACTTTTGGGCATCCGTCGGTATCGCGATCACTAGGAATTCTCGTTGTACATTGTTTCTGAATAAACTCGTTGTAAAACGCACGCGGGTGTTTTTAAATCGAGTCGAGAAGAAAAGAAAGAAGGAAGCACCACACATGCACTTCCCATTTCCCTATAAATACCCTCCTAATCACATTAGGAGGGTGGTTAGCTAATTTAGTTTTTCATAGTTTTCTTTCTAGTTTTAGAGGGAGAAAGTTCCCAACTTTCTCTCACTAAGTTTTTCTTTGTTTTCATCTCTCAAATTTAAGCTTTCTTTAATCTTTGTATTTGGATTCCATTAATCAAGTTCAAGTTAAGTTTTAAGTTCTTTAATCTCCTTCTTCATTTCTTGGTTTACTTGATCTTTGATCCGAAATCTTACCTTTGATCCGAATCCTTCATGATCCGTGATTGAAGTTGAGGTTGTGTGTTAAGAAAGTTCATTTCTTTTTCTTACAATAGCTCATACACGTATAAGCTATAAAATCTTAATGCTTATTGGCTTATTTCAAGTTTTAGCTTATTGATTTTCGGATTTCTAAAAGGTTTTAGTCACTTTAAAGTTCCTTTCATAAAGTTTATGATCTTTTATGTTTAAGAAGTTGTCAAATTTAAGCTTTTTGAGTTGTTTAAGTTTCGGATGAGTTAGCTTATTGTACGTGCTTATTGAGTTTTAAGCTTACCACGAATTTCGGATTAAGTTTTGCTTCCATCGCAATCTTGGGGATTCTACACTTTCCGACGGATTACTTGGTTTCTATCGCAATAACCCATCAAGGGTTATACTTTGCGATAACTTGGTCATTCCCCCTTATTCCGATCTGGATTGCGATCGCTCATTGCGATCGCATATTCCAACGGGATTAAGGTCCTTGTTACGACGAAACTCTGCCCATTTTTCGACAGCAACATTCCGATAGAACAACATTGCGACAGAGGTGTTTAACGTATTCCGATCAGAAACATTCCGATCTAGGACTTTCCGACAGAAATCATTCCGATAGATTTGTTTTTGTTGTATTCCGATGGGTATTCAGATTGATATTCCGATGGTTTGTTTTGATAATTATTCCGATGGTTATGACTTTGGTGCATTCCGATAGAGATGATTTGCAATATTATGATAGAACATGTTTTAAAGTTTTAAAGTTTTACATAGAGTTTTTCTAAATAGCTTTTAGTTTAATTTTTAAAACGCTTTAATTTCACTCAACGACATTTTCCTTCTTGCTTTTAGTTTTAATTAGATAATCAACCAAACCATTTATTATTCCACCAAGAACAATTGAGTCGCACTTTCTACCAATAGTCAATTCGAAAAGATTTGGAACAACGAATTTTGATACTTGGAAAACCCTTGTATTAAAGATCATTAAAGGAAAGAAAGAAAAACAAAGATCAATCGCATTAAAAGCTAGAGTTGAATCTAGTGATGATGATCAAAAGTCTGATAGTAATGACGAAGAGTATGTTATGGCTGTCTGTGACTTCAAGAAATTTTTCAAAAGGCGAGGAAGATTCGTGAAGCAACCAATGAAAGCAAAAAGGCACCTCGAAATCCCTTTGACATCAAGAAAGGCAAAAAGGAAAGAAAATGCTTCCAATGTGGTGATCTAAATAACTTCATTGGTAATTGTCCAAAGTCAAAGCCAAAGACACAAAGAGCATTCGTAAGTAGATCTTGAAGTGCAAGTGAAGATGAAGGAGAAGAATCCAAAAAAGGAAAAGCAAGCACACATGGCACAAGAAACCAACGGGGTACATTCTGACTCATCTTACTACTCCTCATCATTTGATGATGATACCTTGAAAATTGAATATAACAAACTTTGTGAATTAAGTCTTAAAATCATAAAAAAACAAGCTTTTAAAAACTAAAAATGAAAGTTTAGAAAACGAAGTTTATAAAATAAAAGCAAAGCTACAAAAATTAGAACAAGTTAAATCATCTAATGATAAATGTGAGACATGTCAAGGAGCTCATTCTCGAAGTTGAAAAAAATAAAACCAATCAAGAAGCGTTAATTAAACAAAACTCAAAATTTGTAAAGTTTAATAAAAACACAAATTGCATTGATGAGATGTTAAGTTTTCAAAGAGATAATAGAGATAAAACAAGATTAGGGTTTGGGAAACAAGACATACCTTCTAGCTCGAAAACGCCACCACAAAACGACACGATAAATGTCCCTGCCAAAACTGTCACGGACCTCGTCGGACCCCTCTGCAAAAGGGTCCGACACCCTTCAAAGGGTTCGTGGGTCTGGTAGAACAGCAAGTGCGAAAGCGTACCAATTTTGTGGTCGTGTCCCGTAAACCAAAACAAATAAACCCATAAAGATATAATTCAAATATTAGAAACCTGAAAAGGAACATGTGAATACAAATATCGTATTAAAACGATGTTTATATTTTAATCACTCTTAACTTTTTGTTAATGACAAAACATCAAACATATTTTTATTTTTGTGTTATAATCAAAATCTATGCTTTTTAATCTATGAAATTATGTTCTAAACTTTCATAAAAAGATTTTATACACTTCAAATCTTTTAGTGTAAACTTAAAATGGTAAGACATATCTCTTTCTCTCTCTATAATCTGATATACAAAGTCAACATTAGCTTGATTCAATGTTTAAGTATGATCTTGGAAAAACGCTTATGAGGCAACAAAAGTCAGCTCAGACAGCCCCTCGACAAAGAGGCGAACCCATAAGTGCAAGGGTCCGACAGGGTCCGGCTCTGTCTGACATGTTGCCTATAAATACCAAGCTAACTCCAAGCTTCAAACTCACCCCTCTTATAATCTATCTCTCTACATATATTAATATATCTAACCTTCTAACCTCCATTCCTCTCTTACTTCTTGTCTCTTGTGATTTAGATCTTTGTGAATTTGAAGATCGATTACAAGAATTCTGTCTCCAAGCTTTGATCCTTCAAAGTTTACATTGTCTGAATGTGTTAAAACAATGTTTATATTTTAATTACTCTTAAGGCTTTGTTAATGACAAAACATCAAACACATTTTTATGTTTATGTTACAATCAACAATAAAGCTTTTTGATCTATAATATTATGATTCTAAACTTTGGTAAAAAAAATATGCACTTTTATTCTTTTTGTGTAAACTTAGAATGTATAAAACATCTCTCTATCTCTCTCTCTATCTCCATATATCTAATGGACAAAAGTCAACTATGATAGATACATTGGTTGAGTGTGATCTTGGACAAGTATTTATGAGGCAACATAAGTCAGCTGCCACGGACCCCTAGACAAATGGGCGGACCCCTTGGTAAAAGGGTCCGACGGGGTCCGAGACTTGCTGATAAAGTTGCCTATAAATACCAATCTAACTCCAATCATTATGCTAATGCAATGATGCCTATAAACGTTACTTGTATTTTTCGGTCTCGCTTTATTTTGATTACGACAATATGTAAAAACAAGCATTTACGAAACAACAAAAAACGAATTCTTGAGTTCAAGTATTTTTCATTTCAACCATTATCACTTAAGGTATGTACAAACAAGTATTCATCCTAATTAAGTGATCAAGGATTTAATATTTTCTTAAAACTCACTATTTATTAAGTGTGACAAGTTTTTATTAAACTTTATTTTTAAGAAAATGTTTTATTAAATTAATTATTTGAAAATTTGAAAATGGCGTATTCTATCTTGGTTTAGAATATCCTTTCAGGATATTTTAATCACCAGATTTGAACCCTACCACTAAAAGACAAAAAGGAGCGGAGTCTACCCGGGCGGTTCCTTAAGTAGCTATGCGGTTCCTTATCGATAAGGAACCGCGGGCTGCTATAAAGAACCACGGGCAGATATAGCCGTTGGAGCCTTTTCTTATAAATAGTAGACCATTCTCAGATTTTCTCTTCACCTCTTTTGCACATATAATTCCAGATTCTTTCATACTTCTAAAATCACTGAAATCCTTGGTCATTTGGTTGATTACTACTTGTTTAGAAGTGAATCTTTCTTCTCCCATCTCTTCCTCTCCAAGTGCCAAGAGAAGAACACTTTCATACTTAAGTGTTGTGTCTACCTCAAAGATCCATTGAATATCAAATCTTATTTATTCTTTGCTGTTTCATTGTTGTGAAGATCCAAGTAGTTGTATCTATTTGGAAGTTGTGTATGTACTAAGGTTAATACTTGGTCCTTAAAGTATATTGGTGTAGATTGGTCCTAGATAAGATTATGGATCGACTTTTAGCGTAGAGTCGGAAATTGGATAAGCAACATTGTGTATGGTTTCTCCACCTTAAGGAGCTTGTTGATTAGTGAACTCTCGAGTAAGGAGTACTCGAGGAGTGGAGTAGGGACGAGTAGTGAGCTTCGTTGCCGAACCACTATAAATCCTTGGTGTTTGGTTTGATCTTTCTTTCCCTTATCTCTGTACATTCATTATTCTTTATACTTGTGATTATTAGTTTATTTTCACTATACCTTGTTCATATTGGGTATAAGAAGGTTTCACATAATCACTTAAGTCTAAGTTTTTGAAAATGATTTTTGAAAACCGTCTTTTGACAAGTAATTTTTATGAAACTATTCAACCCCTCTTCTAGTTTCTACAATTCGTATCAGAGCGTGGTTGCTCAAGCCTTTTTAAAATATATTGTATTTTAAAACTTGAATCGATCTATGGATTCCAACAAGTACCTAGAAGGGCAATCTATGCAAATACCACCTCTTTTTGAAACCGATAGTATTATTTATTGGAAAAATAGATTTGAGACTTATGTAAAATCAAAAGATTTATATATTTGGCATGTTATTACCCATGGTGATTTTTTCCCTTATCAATATAATGAAGTTTCTAAAACCAAAGAGATAGTCACTGTTGACAAAGCTAATAATGACACTAAAAGGAAACTTGCTAAAAATAATGAGGCTAAAATGGGTATTTATGATGCTTTACCAAAGAAAGAGTACGAAAGGATTTTTATGTGTGAAACCGGTAAAGATATTTGGAACACTCTTTAGTAACCCACCAAGGTAATAGCCAAGTCAAAGAAAGTAAAATTGATCTTCTTGTTCAACAATATGAACAATTTGTCATCTTAGAAGATGAAACTATCGATAGTGCATTTGCTAGATTTAACACTATTATTACTAGTCTAAAAGCACATGCTGAAGGTTTTTCTAGCAATAACAATGTTAGGAAGTTTCTTATGGCGTTGCATCTAAAGTGGAGAGCCAAAGTCACGGCGATTGAAGAATCAAAGTATCTCACCACATTATCACTCGATGAACTCATTGACAACTTTAAAGTTCATGAGATGATAATTTTGAAGGACACGGAAATGGTGAAAACCAAGAGTGAAAGAAAGTCTCTAGCACTTAAAGCCAAGAAGGCGCAAAGTGACCATGAAAGCTCCTCAGATAGTGATGATGAGGAATATGCCATGGCGGTTAGAGACTTCAAGAAGTTCTTCAAGAGACGAGGTCAACACGTGAGGCAACCAAGCAACGACAAGAAATCATTCTCCAAAAACCGATTTACCAAGGATGATAAAGGTGATAGGAAATGCTTTAGATGTGGTGATCTGAATCATTTCATCGGTGATTGTCCTAAGCCTTCACGTGACAAGAACCACACGGCATTCGTTGGAGGTTCATGGAGCGATTGCGGTGAAGATGTTGATGACCAACTCAAAGATGAGAAATGTCTTATGGCTCACACTTCTAAAGAGGTACATTCCAAAACCGATTATTATAGAAATAATAGTTCTTCTCAAGATGATATCGAATTAGAAGGCCAATACAATAACTTACAGAAACTTAGCCTTAAATTCATTAAAAAGAACAAAGTGCTAAAATCAACCAGAACTAAGCTTGAAAATGAGATTAGTGAGCTAAGAGAGAAAGTAGCTAAGCTTGAGAAAAACAAAGAAGTTGATTTAGGTTGTCTAAAATGTGAAAACCTTATACAATAGAATGAAGATCTCATGAGTACCTCCATTAAATTGGAAAAGTTCATGAAAGGTACTAGTGCTCTTGATGATATGTTAAACAAACAAATTCATTCTAAGGAAAGACTTGAGTTGGGTTATAACACTAATAAATCATCTACTAGTGAACCTAAACAAGTTAGGTTTTCAGAAAAAACGAACCTCTGTACGCGGTACGCCAGGATATGGCGTGGTTCCCTATTGCTATGGAACCGCGGGTACTGATTACGAACGCCGCACAGTAGATGGTTTCTGTGAAAATCCTGAAATTTCTTAAAAGTCTTTTTTAGGTGAAGGGCCAAAACATATTCTTATTAACAAGGTCAAAGTACCTATTCTTGAAAATCCTACTCTAGATAAATTCTACAAGCCCTTAAGTAAACCTCTAATGGGAACTAGAAACTTATCTAGACAAACATCTACTCCCCAAGAGTGCGAAATGAGTCAAAACCTAGAAGTATAACACCTACACCTAAAAGGTACGGTCAAGCTAAGTCACGACCTAGAAGTAAAACTCCAAAACCTAGGAGGAATAACAATAATTCTAGATCAAGATTAAAGACACCTAGGAGAAACTATGGACAACAAAATGGTCATATGAATTGGAATAATTTTCAACAACAATACTTTTCCCCATGAGGAATGTCTCCTTCATTTATGCATCCCAACCAAATGCAAGGGATGTTTGGAACTAACAACTTTGTACCCATGAGATATTGGAGACCAAATGTTTGATCTTGTGTTTTGTTACCTAGATATGCTTGGGAATCGATTTAGAGCCTAATGAGTGGATTAAGGATAGTGGTTGTTCTAAACACATGACGGGTAATCAAATTTTATTCTCGCACTACAAAGCATATGATGGAGGTAACGTTACATTCGTAAGTAATCGACGTGGTAATATCATTGGCAAAGGTACGGTCTCTCTTAACTCTATGACTATAGAAAACGTAGAGCACGTAGATAACTTAGATTTTAACCTTCTAAGTATAGGTCAAATTTGTGAAAATAAGTGTAAGGTCATCTTTTCAGAATATGACAGTGAAATCGTAAAAGATTGAAAGGTCATTGGAAAAGGTGTTAGAAAGCATGGGCTTTATGTCATGAAAGTCAATAGGAAGTCAAAGGAAAACTTATGTCTAGCGACTTTAGATGATAGTTCTCCTCTTTGGCGTAGGAGATTAGGTCACGCTAATATGCGTTTAATTCAATCTTTAGTCTCTAAGGAGTTGGTAAGACATCTCCCCAAGATGAAGTTTGATAGTCACTTTTGTGATGCTTGCAAAGTTAGGAAGCATGTTCACTCAAGTCACAAAGCCAAGAATTTGGTTTCGACCTCTCGGTGCTTAGAGCTCCTACATATGGATCTCTTTGGACCTTTCGCCATACGGAGTTATGGAGGTAACCTTTATACCCTAGTCATAGTTGACGACTATTCTAGATTCACTTGGAATAGATTTTTGGCGTCTGAGAATGAGGCTTTCGATCATTTCGAAATCTTTAGTCGAAGAATCCAAAATCAACTATGATGTTCAATTGTTTCTATTAGGACGGATCATGGTAGGGAATTTGATAATGAAGTGCAATTCGGTGCCTTTTATGAAGCTCATGGTATTACCCATAACTTCTCGGCTGCTCGCACTCCACAATCAAATGGGGTAGTTGAAAGGAAGAATATGACCATCCAAGAGATGAGTAAGACGATGTTAAACGAGCAATCTTTGCCTCAAAAATTTTGGTGCAATGCCGTCGACACATCGATCTATATTCTCAACCGAATTCTTATTCGACCTTTCCTAGGAATGACCTCCTATGATATTCTTAAAGGTAAGAAGCCCTCATTGGAATACTTTAGGGTGTTTGGAAGCAAGTGCTTAATTCTCAACACCAAAGATCACCTTACTAAATTCGACCCAAAGTCGTACGAAGGTATCTTTTTAGGTTATTCCCAAACTAGCAAAGCCTACATAGTCCTCAATATAACCTCGGGTATAACTGAAGAATCACTTAACGCGACATTCGATGAAACCCCTCCTTCATCTAAGACATCACCTTTGGTAGATGATGACTTGGATGAAATAGACATAGTCAAAGCCAAAGATGTTAGAAACATAGGAGTTGAAGACCTTAATGTTGAAAAGGGAGTAAACATTAAGGAGTCAAAGGATCATGCTCTCGACAACGTCATAGGCGAATTAAATCAAAGGACCCTAAGATCTCAAGTCCAAAATCAAAGTAAATTCTTTTGTTTCGTCTCCCTGATTGAACCAAAGAATGTTAAAGAAGCTTTGATGGATGAGAGTTGGGTCATTGTCATGCAAGAAGAATTGAATCAATTCATTGCTAATGACGTTGGGGAACTTGTTCCTCCACCTATAAGTTCGACCATTATAGGAACCAAATGGGTATATAGGAATAAGTTAGACGAGAATGGTGTTGTCCCTCGGAACAAAGCTAGACTTGTAGCTCTAGGATATAATCAACAAGAAGGTATTAATTATGACGATACATACGCATCCGTAGCAAGATTAGAATCCATTAGAATCCTTTTAGCCTACGTTTGTGCCTTAGGACTTTAAGCTTCAACAAATGGATGTACAGAGTGTGTTTCTTAACGGTTTGATCAATGATGAGGTATATATGGATCAACCTCCCGGCTTCATTGATTTTGAGAAACCGGATCATGTTTACAAGCTTAAGAAAGCTCTTTATGGTCTTAAACAAGCACCCAAAGCTTGGTATGATAGACTTAAAGCGTTTCTTATAAAACACGAGTATACCATGGGGATGGTAGACAATACGCTCTTTACAAAGAAGAAAGGTTCTCACCTCATTATCGTACAAATATATGTTGATGACATTATATTTGGTTCAACTTGTCAATCATTGTGTGATGACTTTGCCAAAATCATGCATGATGAGTTTGAAATGAGTATGATGAGAGAACTTAAATTCTTTTTAGGACTCCAAATTAAACAAATGAACGATGGTATTTTCTTTAATCAATCCAAGTATGTTAAAGAAAGGCTAAAGAAATTTGGATTAGAAGACTCTAGACCAGTGAAGACACCTATGGCCTCGGATACTAAACTCACCGTAGATGATGATTGTGAGTCGGTAGACAACACCAAATATAGAGGTATGATTGGTAGTTTGTTGTACCTAACGGCAATTCGAACGGATATCATGTTTAGTGTTTGCCTTTGTGCTCGCTTCCAAGAGGCTCCCAAAACCTCTCATCTTGAAGCGGTTAAGCGTATCTTCCGATACATTAAGGGCACTATAAATTTAGGATTATGGTATCCTAAAGGGACCAGCGTAGAAACCATTGTCTACGCGGACTCAGATCATGCGGGAGACTATGTGGACCGGAAAAGCACTAGTGTAGTTTGTACCTTCATGGGTTGTTGTTTAACTTCTTGGTTCTCCAAGAAACAAACCTCTCTTGCAATATCCACCACGGAAGCCAAGTATGTGAGTGCCAGTAAAGCTTGTCAACAAGCTATATGGATGAAGCAATCGTTTGTTGATTACGGGATTTCTCTTGATGATGTTCCCATTATGTGCGACAATTAGGGTGAAATAGACCTTAGTAAGAATCCTGTGCAACATTCGCGAACCAAGCACATAGAGATTTGCCACCATTTCCTTAGGGATAATGTTAAAAAGGGGAACATTTCGATTGAGAAGGTGCCCTCGGTAGAAAACTTAGCCGATATCTTCACTAAGCCACTTAAGAGGGAACCTTTTAATTACTTACGTCTTGGTCTAGGTTTAATGGAACATATTCCTTAATTGCGCATTTTATTAATCGAGTCTCTTTCTCTTTTGATTCTCTTCTTTCTTTGAGTCATCCAGTCTTGCAAACTCTTTGGAAAATCTCTCTTCTCTTTTTCAAAATTCTCAAAGTTCTTTCGAAAATGGTCGAGAAATGTTTTTGCATTGTTAATACAATCTAAAAACATTTTTCATAGCTTCTTGTTATTAATATCGAGCTTACATAATTCATATGTATGTGTCTCTCAAGAATAGCAAGAACAGAAATGAACTATGGAGGATCATTGTGTCATGACTTGTTGTCTAGTTCAACACACCTCCAACATTGATTTTCTTTAAAATCAATGCATTTTGGTCAAAAATTTGTTTGGTGAGTTCTTGTGTGTTTTCTTTGTCTATCTTTGCTTTTTAGTATATCTCTATGATTAGTTAGACTAGAAAAATCGGATTTGCTGAATTAGAAAATCCTCTTTCATCACCAAAATCAACCCACTGTGGGTGGTTCTTTAAAGAGACCGCGGCTCCATATCAATATGGAACCACCGGTGGAGAAAAGGAACCACAGACAGTGCTTCCTGTTTCGGTTATTTCTGAAACTCCAAATTTGTTCCAACACTTTTTGGAATCTTTGTTTCAACCC
Organism: Glebionis coronaria; assembly: GCA_025667525.1. Lineage (NCBI taxonomy): Eukaryota > Viridiplantae > Streptophyta > Magnoliopsida > Asterales > Asteraceae > Glebionis > Glebionis coronaria. The sequence goes on from CM046880.1 coordinate 406,224,806, forward strand.
TTTGACCACCCTCAAAATATCTTGAGCTTTCTCTATTTAACCCCAAGCATTTTGTATCCTTTCTCAAATCAAAATGTCTTATTCTCCAAATGAAAGCCTTGATTCTCCTTCATTTTCTCTAATTGCATTCAATCCTAATTCACCCAAGAACACTCAAAATCACATCTCTTCTCCTTCTAAGAATGTTGATTGTGGAACTTCTTTTCTTCCACCACTCGCCTTTAGTGTTCTTCTTCCTTCACATGATAATGTCATGCATCATGGAACATATTTTCATTGTTGTCAATATCAACATCTTGCTATGGCTTATATCTATGAGGAGTTGAATTACATCAAAAGTCTCTTAGTCAAACCTACTATTCACTATGACTATGAGATCACTACCAAGCCACCACCACCTCCTTCCACCACTACCTTGTCTTTTATCTAAGCATTGGTTGCTTATCTTCAAGACATCTAGTTCAAGTAAATCTTAGAGTTCTAGGTTAACTAGGATTAGATTTATGCTTTTCTTTTGGCTTGTTTTATTTTTACATACATCTTTGTATGTTTTGTTTCTTTGTATCTTTTATTCATGTTTCTCTTTTAACATGACTTATCTTGGATCTTGGTCTCTTCTCTTTTATTTTATTTTTGTGTGACCTTTGCTATATCTTGTTGGGTATATCTTCTCTTCTACTAACCCTTCTATGTAGCTTGTCACCATATCTCTATTCCTTGGTTCCCCAAGCAAGGGGGAGTAAGCACCAAGGGGGAACATTTGCAAAGTCCGATTCTTCTCTTCTACAAAGACTTTTGCAACCTTTTTGCTTCGACAAAGGGGAGAAGTGGAATAAACTCGTCTTCTAAAATCTTATTTTTTATGTGATTGAGTTTATGTATTGTCGAAATCAAAAAAGGGGAGATTGTTAATGCAATGATGCCTAAAAACGTTACTTGCATTTTTCGGTCTCGCTTTGTTTTGATTACGACAATATGTAAAAACAATCATTTACGAAAAAAACGAAAAACAAATTATTGAGTTCAAGTATTTTTTATTTCAACCATTATCACTTAAGGTATGCACAAACAAGTACTCATCCTAATTAAGTGATCAAGGATTTAATCTTTTCTTAAAATTCACTTTTTATTAAGTGTGACAAGTTTTTATTAAACTTTATTTTTAAGAAAATGTTTTATAAAATTAATTATTTGAAAATTTGAAAATTTGAAAATGGCATATTCTATCTTGTTTTGGAATATCCTTTCAGGATATTTTAATCACCAGATTTGAACCCTACCACTAAAAGACAAAAAGGAGTGGAGTCTACTCCGACAGTTCCTTAAGTGGCTATGTGGTTCCTTATCGATAAGGAACCGCGGGCTGCTATAAAGAACCGCGGGCATATATAGTCGTTGGAGCCTTGTCTTATAAATAGTGGACCATTCTCAGATTTTATCTTCACCTCTTTTGCACATATAATTCTAGATTCTTTCATACTTTTAAAATCACTCAAATCCTTGGTCATTTGGTTGATTACTACTTGTTTAGAAGTGAATCTTTCTTCTCCCATCTCTTCCCCTCCAAGTGCAAAGAGAAGAACACTTTCATCCTTTAAGTGTTGTGTTTACCTCAAAGATCCATTGAAGATCAAATCTTATTTATTCTTTTTTGTGTCATTGTTGTGAAGATACAAGTATTTGTGTCAATTTGGAAGTTGTGTATGTACTAAGGTTAATACTTGGTCCTTAAAGTATATTGGTGTAGATTGGTCCTAGCTAAGATTAGGGCTCGACTTTTAGCTTAGAGTCAGAAATTGGATAAGCAACGTTGTGTACGGTTTCTCCACCTTAAAGAGCTTGTTGATTAGTGAACTCTCTAGTAAGGAGTACTCGAGGAGTGGAGTAGGGACGAGGAGTGAGCTTCGTTGCCGAACCACTATAAATCCTTGGTGTTTTGTTTGATCTTTCTTTCCCTTATCTCTTTACATTCATTATTATTTATACTTGTGATTATTAGTTTAGTTGCACTATACCTTGTTCATATTATGTATAAGAAGGTTTCACATAATCACTCAAGTCTAAGTTTTTAAAAAGGATTTTTAAAAACCGTCTTTTGATAAGTAAATTTTAAGAAACTGTTCACCCCCCCCCCCCCCCCTTTCTAGTTTCTACACATTACATTCACCCCTATAAATCTCTGATTATCTCTAACCTTCTAACCTCTATTCTTTTCTTACTTCTTGTCTCTCGTGATTTAGATCTTTGTTAACTTGAAGATCACTTCCAAGAATTCTATCTCCAAGATTTGATCCTTCAAAGTTTAATTGCGTGATTGTGTTAAGTGTTATCTATACAATCACCATTGTTGTACCTATTCATCTACTACTTGTGTAATAGTGTGGTTGGTGTTATAGTCCACAAAGTATATAGTGTGAAGGGAGTTGTTGTACCCGTGTAGAAGAACACAACATCATATCTTAAGTGTTGGTAAAGATTGTAAGCTAAGTGTAAAGGTTTCTCCACCGGTGTAAAGGAGATTCTTAACTAGTGAAGTAGAACTCTCGAGTGGATACTCAAGGAGTGAAAGTAGGGGCAAGATAAGCGAGATCTTGCTAGGCCCAAAAATGAGATCATAGAACATGGATAAGGACTTAAAAATTATACACCTCCCTTGTTCTACATTAGTAACAATAGGTGTAGTTTTTCTAGTATGATAGTACTGAAATACTACCATCATATTCCTCTATGAAATTACAATGAATAACTCAAAAATGCCAGTCTTCTTGTACATGAGTTGTGTGTGAACAAAATAAATGCATCTTCAAATTCTCCCAATTGGTATCCATCAGACTTTTCAAAAACATCCTCTTCATTAGTTAGAAGCAAAAACTAATACATCCTCCAGTACTCTTCAAATAATGTCCATCAAACAAGAAATACAGAAACACATTATACAACATTTTTTTAATATAATTTTGTAATTTTTTTACACACACTATAGTAGAAACCCACACACAGAGAGAAATGAACTATCTGAAAAGTCTAAAAAAGTCATCAAAGTACTCAATGCACACTCAAATACATGAGATAGATATTGGATCCTGTACGGTTCCTTGTTTAGAAATGTCCATTAGAACAGGTCTTCCCTGCATGCTCAAACAGAACACTATTATACACTAAACACTTGTAGGTTTCTTTAACCTCTGGTTCGTGAAAACCATTATCAGTACCAAGTGTTGCATGTGATTAGATAGACTTTAGGATAAAAGCCTTCTTGACAGGATTTCCAGCAAAAGCTGTTCTCTAGGCCAGATGTCCAAAGATAAACACACCATAAATGGAATGGCAAATAGTGAGCCAGCTAGTAAAAACTAGCTTGTTAAAAGAGCAACCAACATACTGGTTCTTTTGTAAGTGTTAGTCTAAAACCAAGAAAAATATTTGCCCATCATATTTTTCCCTTTTTATAAGTAAAAAATGTGACTAACAAAGTACTTTTATACTAGCAACATTAAGATGGACACTAACAAAATTAATTTTTCAACACTACCAGTATTGATTAAGAACAATACTATAATTTACAAAACTTTACATGACATAGCAAAACCTTTAAGAATTTATAGATTAACCACTCCAACACTTGCCCTCAAGTATTGGTGTCTATTAATATCAAATTATTTGGTAAAAAGATCTGCAAAATTCTTTTTATTTTCAATATTAAGCACCTGAATCAACTTTTTCTCAAGAAAATCTATTATAAAATGGTGTCTAATCTCAATATATTTGGTTTTGCTATGTTGAACTGGATTTTTAATAATACAAATAGGACTGGTATTATCAATATATATAATAGTGTTCATGAAATTATACCTATACTCCAACATCTGATTCTGAATCTACAGTACTTGTCCACAACAATGATCAGCACCAACATACCCAGCTTCAGTAGAGGAAGTGGTTACCACTTTTTGCTTCTTTCACTGTCATTAATACAATCTGCATCCCAAAAACTGACACCCACCTAATGTTGACTTCTTGTCTAAGCTTGCACCAACATAATCACTGTCTGTGCATGCCACTAAGTCAAAAGGAGAATCCTTTTGGATACCATAGACCAGGCTTAGGATGTGTCTTTAAATATCTAAAGATTTTCTTGACTCCTTGAAAGAGAAAATTTAGGACTAACTTAAAACCTTGCACATGCACATATAGATGACATCAGGTCTGGATGATGTGAGCTACATCAAAGAACCAATCATTGACCTATAAGATTGCTCATCATATTCTTCACCATCTTCATCCTTAGGTAAAGTCTTGTCAACATCAATTAAAGTATTAGTTGGCTTAACATACAACATATTAAACTTTTTCAAAATTTCAGCCACATACTTTACCTAACTAATGAAGATGCCTTCTTTACTTTGTTTCACTTGCAGTCCAAGAAAGAATGTACGATCCCCCATAGAGATCATATGAAATTTTTCTTTCTTACGTTTCTCAAACTCTACGCATCTTAGACTTGGTAGAACCAAAAATGATATCATCTACATAAACTTGAACTAGGGTAATATCATAACTAATTCATTAAATGAACAATGTTTTATCAATCTTTCCCCTCTAAAAACCATTGTTCATTAAATACTTTGCTAGTGTTTCATACCATGCCCTTGGTGCCTGATGAAGACCATAAAGAACCTTCTTAACTTTGTAGACTTTGTTAGGATGCTTCAAATCCTCAAAACCAGGAGGTTGACAGACATATACCTCCTCATCTATGATTCCATAGAGAAAAGCACTCTTGACATCCATCTGATAAACCATAAAGCCCATATAAGAGGCGTAAGGTAAGAACAAATTTACGGCTTCAATCTTGGCCACTAGAGCAAAAACCTCATCATAATCAAGGCCTTCCCTCTGTGTAAATCCCTGAGCAACCAATATTTCCTTGTTTTTTTTACCACAATTCCTCTTTCATCAGACTTATTTATGAAAACCCATCTAGTACCAATTGCCCTCATTCTAGTGGGCAAATCACAAAGTTCCCACACATCTTGTAATTTAAACTGTATAAGCTCTTGTTGCATAGCCTCAATCAAAGATACATCCTCAAGAGCCTTTCTAATACTTTTAGGTTCTTCTTGTGATAAAAAAAATAGATAAGCATTAACATCCATGTGCTCATTTTCTTCACAAATGACACTAATGAACCCTTGCTGGTTTGTAGTCTTAACTCTGGTCATTCTCTTAGTTTCACCAAAGATTGGATATCACCAATAACATTTTCCAGCTGGTGATCTATGTTGAGTCTTCTACTTGGTGTTTTAGGCAGTATGTAAGAACTAGGCAAATTGCTAACATCCATGTCAGCATCTTCCTAGTCATTTAAAGTACTATCAAGAAGATCACCACTACCTTTATTAGGACTTGGTTGATACACAAGTTTCACACTACTAGCGCTAGAGTTTATAATTGCAGCATTAACTTCTGGTAAATCAGCACTAGCCTTATTAATGATGTTTTCAACTTCTTAACTGTAGAACTAATAACCTGCTCGATTCTTTCTTGAGTATTTTTTCATTTGCATTAGTTGTATCATCCTTCTTCTCAACACTTGCATCTTTAGAAAACCTAAAGTCACCATCCAAAAGTGGCAATATGATGATATCTTCCCCTGAACTTGCAACATTGTTAGTGTTTATACATCTAACAACTGGTACATAGTTCATAGTATTTGACAAAGTATCAATATCAAACATCCATTCTGGCCCAAACCCTGCATTGACATGTTTATTCTCCAAAAATATAATGTGCAAGCTTTCTTTAATCTGTTTGGTTCTAAGATTCTAAACTCTATATGCTTTACTATTCAGAGAATATCCAACCAAAAGTCCTTCATCAGACTTCTCATCAAACTACCCTAAATGGTCCAAATTATTGGGAGTAGTCACATGACAACCAAATGGTCTTAAGTAATGCAGTGTAGGGGCTCTACCTTTAAAGAGATCATAGGGTGTCTTGTTATGAGGTTTAACAACTAAGACCCTATTTTGCACATAACAAGCAGTACTAATTGCTTCTGCCCAAAAGTGAGTAGGCAATTTGGAATCAACCAACATAGTCCTAACAACCTTTATTAGAGTTCTATTTCTTCTCTCAACAACCTTATTTTGTTGAGGATTTCTAGCAATGCTAAAATCCCTCCTAATCCTTTTAGTTTCACAAAAATCATTCATCTCTATATTCTTGAACTCTGTTCCATTATCATATCTAATGGCCTTGACAGAGTTCTTAGTGCGATTCTCAATTTCAGTAATAAAGATTTTAAGAATATGTGATGTCTCATCTTTTGATATAATAAAGAACACCAAGGTAAATCTACTAAAATCATTTGTAACAACTAAACAATACTTCTTATTATTTAGACTATACACAAAAGTAGGTCCAAATAAATCCATATGAAAAATTTCAAGAGGTTTAGAAGTAGAGTTTATAATTTTGGACTTACAAGAGGCTATGTGTTGCTTTCCTTTTAGACAAGCAACACTGTTTGGTCACTAAGAAATCGTTTGGGAGGCAGACCTCTAACCAAGTTTGCTTGAACGAGTTTATTGATATTTTAAAAGTTTACATGACCAAGCCTCATGTGCCAAAGCATTGCCTCATCAGATTTAACCTGTGCAACTAGATTAGTTAACCATTCTTTAGGAATCATGTCCTTCATGTCAACACAGTACATGTTTTTCTTCCTTGGGGCTCTAAAGAATATCCGATTATCATCAGGCATCTTAAATTCTGTTGAAAGAACTACACATTATGTGTATGTGAAAAGTACATAAGTCATTTTGTCACATATATAAGATATGCTAAAAAGGTTATGCTGAAGCTCCTTCACATAGCACACATCTTCAAAGTCAATGTTTCCAGCTTTAAATGTACCTTTACCGTAGATTTTACCACCAGTTAATTCGACAAAGGTAACATTTTCTCCATTAAAACCCTTGAAGTTAGACAAAAACTCCAAGTTCCCAGTCATGTGCGTATAACATCCACTATAAAACTATCCTCTATCTATAACTTCCAATAGTGATGTACCCTCCACAAATTTAAGAAAAATAGTTTCTTTTGGGGATCCAAGCCATAACAGACTTGGATCGGCCTCGTGCATCAATGTAGTTTAGTCTTTGAAGAACAGTTGAGGCACCATTAGGGTTTGTCATATTTACAAATCCAACATGCTGAGGGCTGATAGTCGTAGAAATACACTTTTTTAAGAAAACAAGGTAATTAGGGTAAGTATTAACGAGTGATTTTGGAAAACCACAAGTTATGACCCAAATGGGGATCGTTCTCTCGAGGAGGCACGTGTGTTGTGTAATGAATTGATTTGATTGATGATTTTATTAAGAAGAAAAGAGAAGAGAAAATGACGAAGACGAAAAAAAAAAATTAACAAAAACTACTACTAGAAAGTTAAGACGTAGAAACGTAAAAAAACACAAAAATTAAAATTTTAACCTAAAAATTCCTAAAAATTCCTAAAAATTCCTAAAAATCCCCAATAAAATTCTAAGAGTTTACAAAAAATCCAAACTTGTTAAAACCTTTTAATTAATTAAATAATGACTTTTTAATGCTAATTAAAGCCCTAAAAATCACAATTAATTATTAAAAAGCCCCAAACAAGATTTTATAGTTTGTAAACCTCAAAAATGACCTAATTAAGCTAAAAACTAATTTTAAAAATTTTAAAACCAAATTAATCTATTTTTAAACTCCTAAGAACTATTAAAATCTATTAAATCTTAAATTAATCCTAAAAATTAAATGAAAAGCCTAAAAAATATTTGGAAAGTGACAAAGTTCCTCATTTAATGACTACAATCTAGGAAAAATGAAAAAAGTAGAAAAAATAAACTTTCTATTTTTGGGAATAAAATAATATTAAAATAATCAAAAAAATAAAAAGTTTAAAAATAAATTCTAAAAATATACCAAAAATCCTAAATATTCTAACTAAGATAAAAATGCAATTTAAAGTTCCTAAAACCTTTTTATTAATTTTATATTATTTTTTAAAGTTGTTTAAAAACCCTAAAATCAAATAAAATTAAAAATAAGACTTTTTGAAAACTTTTTTTGAATGTAAACCTCAATTATCTTAATTAAAACCTAAAAACTATTTTTCTGGATTTTTAAAATGCTTTTTACTATTTTTAAAATACTTTCTAAAATTAAATCTAAAAATAATCCTAATAAATAATTAAATAAAGGGAAAAATCTACTTTTAAAACAGAAAAGTCTAAATCCTTAATAAAGTCCTAGGAAAAATAAGCTAAACCAAATAAGCTTATTAAATAAGCTGAAATAACCAAAATAAGCTACGGCTTATTTAAATAAGCACAAAACAAAACCTCCTTAAATAACTATTGAAATGGAACATAAACATAAAAACCCATCTAGATCACTGGTTAACATGTTACTCCTTCATAAGAGAGGTCGCGTGTTCGAGCCCAGGCAAGGTGAGGTTTTTGATTTTGATTTTCTTTTTTTTTTACTTTTTAAACTCAAACCAGTACTCTTGTAAAGCTCTAAAACATAAACACAATCCAATTTTAACCAAGATTAAGCAAGTTTGCAAAAGAAAACGTGCCCAGGTGAGCTTTGTTGACTGATGAACACAAGTGACCTTTTCACTTGTGCAAATAGAACCAAGAGGGCTTGGTTATGAGATTGGTGTTGATTTATTGGACAAGCAGGCACCCCTATACTCTTTGGAGTATAGGGAGTAAAAGGCAAACACAAAAAAACTCAAACTCTAGGCAAGAATCAAGCACACACAAGCAAAACAAGTTGCTGATATCACTAGGGAGTCTGGTGGTTGTTTTTACCAAGTTAAATGCACATAGATGACTTTTAGATGCTCAAATCTTGAACCTTAATCAACCAAATGATATTAAATTAATCACAAACCCTAATCAAACCTATATCCTAACAGCTTTTCAAATTTAATGGCACCAAATTCACTAAACAAGCAAACAAATGTCAGACTCAAATTTTAAGCTATGTTTTTCCACTTTTAGCATGCAATTGGTTCCAAACTTTTACCAAACTGATACGCAACTAACACATAACCTAATGCTACCCTATAAAGTGTGTCTAAACAGGTTTTAAGCACAATCAATGAATTTTAACCCTACTTAAACCCTTATCCAAACACCCCTTTATGTTACTGAAATCAAATTTTTTTTAAACAAAGCTACTTAAACCCAAACCAAACTGATTATAAACAACCCTAAACATGCATGTCATACAAAAACAAGCATAATCAAGCAAATAGACAAGATCTTAGCAACTTTCATGTAAAATCATACAAATCACATAAATTTTCAGAAAACTGAAAATGAAAATGGAAAAAGGGAACTACCTCAAGGGACCTACATCCAGGTCCCTAGTGGTTGCAAAACCACCTCCAATCAGGCTGGGGCCTGAGCTGGACCTTTAACAAGCAACAATCTCTTAAACCTGCTAAGAGAAAATGAAAACACAAGAAAAATACAACTTTTCTGATTTTTCTTAAAAACTTATAAACTTCTTAAACCAATGAATCCTGAAATTTAACAAGTTTCAAACAAGCACAATCCCAAAAATCTAAATCCTCCTTATCCACTTTCACTTCAAAGGAACTTAGGTTTCTGAAATTTGCTTAAACCTTTTTCAAAAATCCTTTTTGAAAACTTAAAACACACAAAATGATTTTTGGAACTCAGTCTTAGCTTTCTCAACAAACACACACTTTAAATAATCATAAAAAGGAATTACACTTGTTCAAAGACAAACACCAAACTTTTATATTAAGAAAACGGAATTACAATATTTTGAAAGCCAAAAACTGGAACAAAGATAATAGAGACACATATGTCTCTATTTATACAAGCAAATGGAAAATACTAGAAACTAAAACCCTAATATGTGGAATTCCAGTAATGCCCTTGGAATCTTGACTGAGAATGGTCAAATTGTGCTCCCATGTGATGCTTTGTTGGATGCCACCTCTCTTTGTTGATCTTGGACGTTTGTTTGAGCTTGGAGGACAAGGGGATCATCTGAGTCGTTCATTTGGTCGGGTTATAGGGTTTGGGGGAAAGAGACGTGTGCAGGGGAGGGTCCCATAGGTCACATGGTTGTGTTGGGGAAAGGGGTTTTGTGTGGGATAGGATGAGAAAATGGGGAATCAAGGATCTGGACAATATAGGGGAAAAACCCTTTGGTTTGGGTGTAATTGGGTCTGGGTAGGATTAGGGTTTAAGGAGGGATTAGTGGGGTTTTTAATCTGTTTTGGGAAATAAAATGATTTAAAAATTTGTTTGGGTGGGAAAGGGTAAGTTTTCACTGGGGTTTGACCACAATAAATAAAACCGGTTTGGACTTGGGTGGTGGGTACGGGTTGGGTATGGGTAAATGGGTTATGGGTGGGTTGTGATGAGGTGGCAGGTTCTGAGTGGGTGAGGAGGTTTGGTGGTTTGGCAGACTTGGCCCCTAAGCTCTTTTACTTCTTCCACTTTGTAATAAATCAGCATACTTCCATATTCCTTTGTAATAAGTTTGGCAGATTTACATTTTTGGCACAAAGACTTTTAGAAACTTTTCCAAGGGTTTCTTTTGTTCTTCTTGGATTCTTCAAGGACTGGAATTGTAATATCTTCAAACTTTAGGGATCATTCTTGTACAATTGACATTTGGAGGGTCATTTGTGACAAGTTCTTCAAAGATGAGGGACTAAAGTTGCCAATCTTCAATTCTTCAAGGGTCTTTTTGCAAAATTCCAAACTTGGGCCCGGTTCATTGTGCGACTTCGTTTCCCGTGTTCGTATTTGATTGATTCTTGTGATCTTTTTCCATTTCCTCAATATCCATACCTAAAAATACACAAGCAACAAACACGAGCATATATTTGGCATATTTTATGATATTTTATGCATTTTAAGCCCGATTTAGACGATGAGACCATGTATAAAAGCAGTCTCATCACTCCCCCATACTAAACCATTGCCGTGCCCTCACGCAATGCTAGAATAAAGTTTCGTAGCATCTCCAAAATTCAATTTTATTCACTTTATTAAAATGATAAACTAGCTATAATACTACTATTACTACTTCTTGCGTTTTAGACATAATGTATGATTTTCATCGCAAAATGGGACGTTTAGGTTCATAGAATAAGAACACGTGAATGCTTCGTTAGAAATAATTTCGTCGTCCTCGATTTTCACCTTAATTCCATGCCAAGCGTGCAACGAGATCATTGTCATTATAAGTTAGTAATGCTAACACTACTCATATGCCCTAATCACGTACTTATTCTCCCATTATTCCTAAGTTGTATCTCTTATATTTTATTATGTCTTAATGATCACGAGGATACATCATTGACTTATGCGATAATAGGGATTTAGGTCTAAAAATAGAGTCCTAACGGTGTAACTAAGACCATCCAATCAATAACCCCTCCTAATAGACAACGATGTCAAAAAATTAAGTTGACAAGAAGAATCGATAAACACGGTTTTATAACGGTTTTGAACATGAGACTTATTACCAAGAATTTTATACGCCCCCTAACAGAAGGGCCTTATTATCTTTGGTTTACCTCCATCTTTTATTCAACTTCGCCATGAAGCTTTTATTATGACTTCGATCTTGCCTTGCCTTTTATTATCCGCCTCATCGGTGGTTTTATTAGCCAAAGACGTATATCCTCACGCTAAAGCGAACTTTGGATCTTTAAAGCTTCGAAGATTAAGGCTTGATTCACTTTCAATTTTTCATAGATTTTAGGCCTTGTGGGGCTTCAAATTGTTTGCTAGATTTAGGTGAGCACTTGAAATCTTATTATTAGTTGAAGCTTTCGATTATTGGGGGTGCCAATACTTCAAAACCGTGACGCTGGCGATAACTTAATGTCTTCCCAATTTAATTACACGGAAGCTACTAGAAAAGACTAGAAACCCAACAATCCTAACTAAACCGCTAAGTCAATATTTATTAAGCAAAAATATTTACATGCGGTGGGAGAATAAGCAAACAACGAGAACACATGAGTTTTTGAAAGAATACGAGTACTCTACGTTTAGCATAGTAACTTATAATTAACTCTATCATTTCTCGTCCTCATTTAAGAGACTTAGCCTAATGTGTAGTTAAGGAATCAAAGCTAAGTGCTCAACACGCACGGTCGAGTCAAAAATTACTCTTATTCTCGCCATCGGAAAACCTACATTCGTGTCTTCAAACACTTATAAAACATGAGAAATTTTTTTAAAATTTGGCCATTTTTAGCCTTTTTTTTTTTGCAACAAAACGATAAACTTTGGAAAGCGTGAAGGTTTGGCAAGGCAAGTATCTATTCACCCCCCCCCCCCCCATACTAAAGTTAAACCTTGTCCTCAATGTTTCGAGTCTAGGGGTGCAAACACCCCCATACTAGAGACGTAGTCGAATGCCTAATCTAGCATGGAAAGGGTGTAACCATTAAATTTAAAGCCGTTTATGAAGTGTGCTAAAAACCTAAGGTTAGAACATCAAAAGGATATATCATTTGGATATTGGGAAATGTCTCCAAAGCAAACGATCGAGTGCTCCCATAAAACGAACACGAGAGGCTCCAATCGTGAAGATCATGATCTAAAAACCACAATTCACAAACAACCATGGAACAAAGGTTGGAAGGGCACAAATCCCCTCATTAGGTTAACTAAAAAGCAATAATATGTGCATGGATAAGCATGGGTCTCCCCCACGAGGCACCTTGTTTTTGATAACCGAGTCAAAAGCTCGACTCGAATCCCCATAAATGTGATCATTTAGGGATAATCATGGTATGGTCAATTTTTGGTGGGGCTTACATGATAAACAAGGCCCAAAAACAACCGGTATTAAGGACTAAGTCCTTTGATGATGCAAAATACCGGGATCGAAGATGGCGTTCTCATTTTCATTGGAAAAACAAATCAATGCCACTTCAAGGTGTGCCAACAAAAACTCAAAGAGTTTCAAGAAAATAGAAGGGTGGGACAATAGGTAAGTCATAAAAACATTGAGCTACTCGAGGTAGACCCGCACCAATCAAATGAAAAGATTTTCCATTTATTGCATCGGTCGAAGACCGAGATTTCCCTTTATAAGCAATTCCAGGATCAAATATCTCGTCCTCGGTGGAGAAAGGGAAGGGAACATAAGGGGATTCCCCCATACTAAGTCCACACAAAGCATCGTCAAAAGGAGAAGACGAGCTTGTAGTACTCAATAACCGCGGTGATGACGGAGTTAGAGTTGTAGAAAAATCTTTTAAATTTAATTCAAAATCTTTTCCTTTTTCATCTTTTACACTCTCCTTGTGAAAACCCGATTTAATTATGTCAAAAATATTTGGTGTATCTAAAGCAATGCTAGTCACACTAAAAATTCTCACATTTTGAAATCTTTTTGGTTTGGGTGGTGGTAAGTTTTCAAATCTTTTGTCAATAAAGAAAACCTCCCCATCGGGATCAACATATTCATCATCCGAAGATTTACTCGAGATTGGAAACGTAGGCTTAACACTCTTAACCTCCACCGGCGGAGGGGACGGAACTACATTTTTCTCAACAACTCCTAAAACTCTATTTGAAATCTTTTTGCAAATGATTTTGATGGGATTGACATTGTACAAAGATGTGATAGAATACACATGAGAAAGAGTGGAGTTTTGGGTTGCATTAATGACGAGTTCTTCCTCATTGAAACGAAGAGTGATTTTTCTTGCATGCACATCGATAAGTGCTCTCGAGGTATCCAAAAAAGATCGACCTAAAATTAACGGAACTTTAGGATCGATGGGAATGTCAACAACAATAAAGTCTACAGGATAGTAGAACTTTCCAACTTTCACAAAGACGTCCTCGGCAACTCCACAAGCTAGAATCGTAGAATGATCGGCCATTTCGATTGACATTCTTCAAGGAGTGAGATTTGGAAGATTGAGCGATTTAAAAATCTCAAGAGGCATCAAATTAATACTAGCACCAAGATCGGCCAAGGCGTAGCATTCTTCCATGTCTTGGATAGCACATGGGATTAAAAACTTTCCAGGATCACCGACTTTTTGAGGTATGCGGCTTAGAAAAACCGAAGAACAACTAGACGATTTTTGCAATTTCTCTTTGTTATTCAACATACTTTTGAAGTTCGCGGCAAATCGAGGCATCATGACTAAGGCGTCGGCAAAACTTATATTGAAATGCAAGTCACGAAACATTTTCATAAAGAGTTCAAATTGATAATTATTTCGTTCTTGTGCCTTTTCCTTGTCTCGTCTTGAAGGGTAGGGTAAAGGTGGTGTGGGTTGGGGCAAAGTAGGCATAGGCATCGGCCTTGGAATCTCGGGTTCCATGATTGGTATTGGTTCAACCGTAGGTGTGGTTTGAGCGGTACTTCGTGGGCTTGTAATTTGCTCCTTTTCTACCAAAACCTCGGGTTCTTTCTCTTTTTCCTTCTCCATAGAAGTACTTGGACGAGAAATGGGTTCTTTGAAAGTTTTACCACTACGAGTAGTAATAACCTTCAATTCTCCTTTCGGGTTCACGATGGTATCACTAGGAAGACCACCCGAAGAAGAGGGCTTACACATGATAGCTTCAAACATTTTAGCCATACGGTCCTCAAACTTAGATTGCCTAGCATCCGCTTTTAACAATTCTTGCTTAATCTCATGTTGACCTTGCTCCATTTTTTGTTGATTTTGTTGGAGACGTGTGACATTTCCTTCCATTTTATTAGCATGAGTTTTAAGTTCATTAGCAAGTTCGTTTTTAAGCTCGTTTTTCAACTCGGACCTTAAGCTAACCATTTCACGTTGCATATTATCAAACTTAGCATCATTAGCCTTAGCATAATTCAAAAATTCTCCTTGAAGATTTTTGGTGTGATCGTTTTGAAAACCTTGGGCATTGTTTTGAAAATCACGGTTTTGGTTTTGGTTTGAAATTTGCCCATTTCCACTTTGATAATTACCTTTGTTATAATGCCTTTGATTTCCTTGGTAATTTCCACCTTGGTTGTTGTTTCGATAGTTATTAGCATTTTGATTTGGTGGAGCTTGATTTGAACGAGAACCTTGACCGATTTGGTTGTAAGTTCCCGTGGCTACAAAAGCATTCGAAGTGTTACCATCCGCGGTAATGCACTCGAAAAGATCATGAGCTCCACCACACGACAAACAACTTTTAGAAACCGCTTTGACCGAAGCGGAATTCGAAGCTTCTTGAGCTTTCCAATGGGACATAAGGTTAGCAAATCTATCAAAAAATCGGTTTTCTTCATTTGCTTCATCATGTAATGCATTGATACTTTGAGACGATGATGACGAGCCCAATTTGGCAACACTCGGTGTGTGACGAGGGCTATAAACCTTAGACCTATTTTCAATTATGACCAAAGCTTCTTCAACCGTTTTACACAAAAAATTACCACCCGCGGCGGCATTTAAATAATCTCTTTCATGATCGTTAAGTCCATTGTAAAACGTGTCTATTTGGTGCAAATCGGAAAAACCGTGATGAGGACATTCATGTAACATCTCCTTAAACCTATTCCAAGCCGTAGAAAAACTTTCATTTGATTCTTGTGAAAATTTAGAAATCTTATTTTTCAAATGCGTAGTCTTAGAGGGCGGAAAAAATTGGTTCACAAATTTTGAAACGAGATCCTTCCACGTCAATATAGAATTGGGTGGCTCTTTCTCTAACCAAATTTTAGCGGGCCCCGCTAAGGAATACGGAAAAAGCATCATCTTAATCGAGTCATTCGAGACATCCTTGAATTTGCATGTGGCGGTAAGACGATTAAATTGGCGGATATGGTTGTGGGGATTGTCCTTCTCATCACCACGGAATTTGTTGTTTTGGATCATCGACAACAAACCCGTTTTCACCTCAAAATTCTCCGCAAGGATAGCGGGAATCACAATAGCTTCTCCATAACCCTCGGTGGGTGCTTGAAGTAACTCCATCATAGTACGATTAGCCATGACGACTTCTTGTTCTACAATAGGTTCCTCAATAGGAGACTCCTCACTAGAAGGAGTGGTGGATTTGTTTCTTCGTTTACGAGCACGTCTTGCTTTAGAGCGAGTTTGCATAAACGTCACGTACAACGAGAAGGCGAGCAAAGAAGATTCTTTTTGGTATTTTGTATTTTTTCAATTTTTTTGTTGTTTTTGATGGTATTAACTTTTTTGGGAATTGGTGAAATGTATTAAGTAGACAAAAGTCCACAAATCTCCTCCTTAATCAAATCTCTTGATTAAAGAAGCCTCAAGGAATGAAAACGATCACGTGGAGTGAACGCCTTCGATGACTTTAGAACGATGGTGGAACACCAAATCGTTCAAGAGGGTTTAATCAAATGAAACCAAGAAAATATATATGATATGTAATAATACTTTGGGCGGCAAAACCCTCGATTCACTCTCAAAATCAAATACGCACAAGCAAGCGGAGGAAACGAGGCGGCGCGAAGCACTTAAGAGCCTTTTTCCTTTAGGTCTTGAAATACAACCGCCTTATACCCACCTTATAGTTTGTATTATCAAGATTAAGCTTCACGAAAGTATTTATCTATTTTTGCCTTTTTCTTTGGTTTGAGATTCGAATACAATGATCGAGTGATGAAATCTCGAATCAAGGTTGTGATTGCTCACGTATTTGGAGTACTTGTGAATTTATTGTTCTACGTATACAATATAGTAATAATATTCACACAAAAACCGAAAAACGATAATACGTATTAGTAGAGTGCTACTAATACAAATACTATTATGGCTAATATAAAAAAACAACAATGGTTCAATCAAAACACAACACGCCTCCCCGGCAGCGGCGCCAAAATGATAGTCGTAGAAATACACTTGTTTAGGAAAACAAGGTAATTAGGGTAAGTATTAACGAGTGATTTAGGAAAACCACAAGTTATGACCCAAATGGGGATCGTTCTCTCGAGGAGGCACGTGTGTTGTGTAATGAATTGATTTGATTGATGATTTTATTAAGAAGAAAAGAGAAGAGAAAATGACGAAGACGAAAAAAAAAAAATTAACAAAAACTACTACTAGAAAGTTAAGACGTAGAAACGTAAAAAAAAACAAAAATTAAAATTTTAACCTAAAAATTCCTAAAAATTACTAAAAATCCCCAATAAAATTCTAAGAGTTTACAAAAAATC
Source organism: Glebionis coronaria (assembly GCA_025667525.1). Lineage (NCBI taxonomy): Eukaryota > Viridiplantae > Streptophyta > Magnoliopsida > Asterales > Asteraceae > Glebionis > Glebionis coronaria. The sequence goes on from CM046880.1 coordinate 406,242,044, forward strand.
CAAACTTGTTAAAACCTTTTAATTAATTAAATAATGACTTTTTAATGCTAATTAAAGCCCTAAAATCACAATTAATTATTAAAAAGCCCCAAACAAGATTTTATAGTTTGTAAACCTCAAAAATGACCTAATTAAGCTAAAAACTATTTTTAAAAATTTTAAAACCAAATTAATCTATTTTTAAACTCCTAAAAACTATTAAAATCTATTAAATCTTAAATTAATCCTAAAAATTAAATGAAAAGCCTAAAAATATTTGGAAAGTGATAAAGTTCCTAATTTAATGACTACAATCTAGGAAAAATGAAAAAAGTAGAAAAAGTAAACTTTCTATTTTTGGGAATAAAATAATATTAAAATAATCAAAAAAATAAAAAGTTTAAAAATAAATTCTAAAAAATTACCAAAAATCCTAAATATTCTAACTAAGATAAAAATGCAATTTAAAGTTCCTAAAACCTTTTTATTAATTTTATATTATTTTTTTAAGTTGTTTAAAAACCCTAAAATCAAATAAAATTAAAAATAAGACTTTTTGAAAACTTTTTTTGAATGTAAACCTCAATTAACTTAATTAAAACCTAAAAACTATTTTTCTGGATTTTTAAAATGCTTTTTACTATTTTTAAAATACTTTCTAAAATTAAATCTAAAAATAATCCTAATAAATAATTAAATAAAGGGAAAAATCTACTTTTAAAACAGAAAAGTCTAAATCCTTAATAAAGTCCTAGGAAAAATAAGCTAAACCAAATAAGCTTATTAAATAAGCTGAAATAACCAAAATAAGCTACGGCTTATTTAAATAAGCACAAAACAAAACCTCCTTAAATAACTATTGAAATGGAACATAAACATAAAAACCCATCTAGATCACTGGTTAACACGTTACTCCTCCATAAGAGAGGTCGCGTGTTCGAGCCCAGGCAAGGTGAGGTTTTTGATTTTTATTTTATTTTTTTTTTCCTTTTTAAACTCAAACCAGTACTCTTGTAAAGCTCTAAAACATAAACACAATCCAATTTTAACCAAGATTAAGCAAGTTTGCAAAAGAAAACGTGCCCAGGTGAGCTTTGTTGACTGATGAACACAAGTGACCTTTTCACTTGTGCAAATAGAACCAAGAGGGCTTGGTTATGAGATTGGTGTTGATTTATTGGACAAGCAGGCACCCCTATACTCTTTGGAGTATAGGGAGTCAAAGGCAAACACAAAAAAAACTCAAACTCTAGGCAAGAATCAAGCACACACAAGCAAAACAAGTTGCTGATATCACTAGGGAGTCTGGTGGTTGTTTTTACCAAGTTAAATACACATAGATGACTTTTAGATGCTCAAATCTTGAACCTTAATCAACCAAATGATATTAAATTAATCACAAACCCTAATCAAACCTATATCCTAACAGCTTTTCAAATTTAATGGCACCAAATTCACTAAACAAGCAGACAAATGTCAGACTCAAATTTTAAGCTATGTTTTTCCACTTTTAGCATGCAATTGGTTCCAAACTTTTACCAAACTGATACGCAACTAACACATAACCTAATGCTACCCTATAAAGTGTATCTAAACAGGTTTTAAGCACAATCAATGAATTTTAACCCTACTTAAACCCTTATCCAAACACCCCTTTATGTTACTGAAATCAAAAAAATTTCAAACAAAGCTACTTAAACCCAAACCAAACTGATTATAAACAACCCTAAACATGCATGTCATACAAAAACAAGCATAATCAAGCAAATAGACAAGATCTTAGCAACTTTCATGTAAAATCATACAAATCACATAAATTTTCAGAAAACTGAAAATGAAAATGGAAAAAGGGAACTACCTCAAGGGACCTACATCCAGGTCCCTAGTGGTTGCAAAACCACCTCCAATCAGGCTGGGGCCTGAGCTGGACCTTTAACAAGCAACAATCTCTTAAACCTGCTAAGAGAAAATGAAAACACAAGAAAAATACAACTTTTCTGATTTTTCTTAAAAACTTATAAACTTCTTAAACCAATGAATCCTGAAATTTAACAAGTTTCAAACAAGCACAATCCCAAAAATCTAAATCCTCCTTATCCACTTTCACTTCAAAGGAACTTAGGTTTCTGAAATTTGCTTAAACCTTTTTCAAAAATCCTTTTTGAAAACTTAAAACACACAAAATGATTTTTGGAACTCAGTCTTAGCTTTCTCAACAAACACACACTTTAAATAATCATAAAAAGGAATTACACTTGTTCAAAGACAAACACCAAACTTTTATATTAAGAAAACGGAATTACAATATTTTGAAAGCCAAAAACTGGAACAAAGATAATAGAGACACATACGTCTCTATTTATACAAGCAAATGGAAAATACTAGAAACTAAAACCCTAATACGTGGAATTCCAGTAATTCCCTTGGAATCTTGACTGAGAATGGTCAAATTGTGCTCCCATGTGATGCTTTGTTGGATGCCAGCTCTCTTTGTTAATCTTGGACGTTTGTTTGAGCTTGGAGGACAAGGGGATCATCTGAGTCGTTCATTTGGTCGGGTTATAGGGTTTGGGGGAAAGAGACGTGTGCAGGGGAGGGTCCCATAGGTCACATGGTTGTGTTGGGGAAAGGGGTTTTGTGTGGGATAGGATGAGAAAATGGGGAATCAAGGATCTGGACAATATAGGGGAAAAACCCTTTGGTTTGGGTGTAATTGGGTCTGGGTAGGATTAGGGTTTAAGGAGGGATTAGTGGGGTTTTTAATATGTTTTGGGAAATAAAATGATTTAAAAAGTTGTTTGGGTGGGAAAGGGTAAGTTTTGACTGGGGTTTGACCACAATAAATAAAACCGGTTTGGACTTGGGTGGTGGGTACGGGTTGGGTATGGGTAAATGGGTTATGGGTGGGTTGTGATAAGGTGGCAGGTTCTGAGTGGGTGAGGAGGTTTGGTGGTTTGGCAGACTTGGCCCCCAAGCTCTTTTACTTCTTCCACTTTGTAATAAATCAGCATACTTCCATATTCCTTTGTAATAAGTTTGGCAGATTTACATTTTTGGCACAAAGACTTTTAGAAACTTTTCCAAGGGTTTCTTTTGTTCTTCTTGGATTCTTCAAGGACTGGAATTGTAATATCTTCAAACTTTAGGGATCATTCTTGTACAATTGACATTTGGAGGGTCATTTGTGACAAGTTCTTCAAAGATGAGGGACTAAAGTTGCCAATCTTCAATTCTTCAAGGGTCTTTTTGCAAAATTCCAAACTTGGGCCCGGTTCATTGTGCGACTTCGTTTCCCGTGTTCGTATTTGATTGATTCTTGTGATCTTTTTCCATTTCCTCAATATCCGTACCTAAAGATACACAAGCAACAAACACGAGCATATATTTGGCATATTTTATGATATTTTATGCATTTTAAGCCCGATTTGGACGATGAGACCATGTATAAAAGCAGTCTCATCAAGGGCTTAAAAGCATTAAAACCATTTCTATTTTCCCTGACTTTGTTTAATACCCTTGAATATGTTCTAAAATTGTTTGACCAATTTGACTTTTGGAAACAAGCATTAAAGTTTTAGTTACCATAATTAAATTTTGTATTGCTAGAATTAAATTTTGGTCTAACAACATTAAACTTTTGATTTGTATTTTGAAAGCTTAAGGTTGTTTTTCTCTGAGTTGGTCCTCTAATGTTAGGTTGAGTCACAAATGGTTTTAGTTTGTTACTGCCAAATTGTGGTCTTGAGTTGAAAGTGGTAGAAGGTCTGCCAAAATTAACTGATTTCTGTCTACCAGTATTAGCATGACTAGCATGATCACACCTAGTCTTGTTGTTCGTTCTTTCATATGCCACCCTAGCTCTATTAATCCCACATTTAGCTTTCAAATGATCAAAGCTACCACAAAAGTAACATGTTTTATTATACATAACAAACCCTTCTCCTAGCTGTTGAGAATTTTTATTATTCTAGTTTCTTTGATTCCCTCTCAGTTGTTTAGACCTATACATTTCAGCATGCTTAACAAATTTTCTAATAGGCTTATATTTAGGTGCATTATGATTCAATTTTCCAGTATTTTCTACAACAACTTTTTCACCTATCTTGGTCAGTGGTTTGAGAGATTTTACTATTAGAGCTATCATACTTAGGAGTACAATTTCCAGTATTAGTGTTGGTGACATATGTATCATGTGGATATTCAACACTAGTAATGATAGAGATGACATTATCATCACTTTTACTTTTTCTACTTTAATAGGCTCATACTCAGGTTTCTTGTAATGTTGGAATTTTGGAAGACTAGTGAATGTCAAATCTTTCAAATGAGAAAAGTAAACAAGTAGGGGTTCAACAACATGATAATCATCATTATAACTTAAACCTCATTTGCACTTTTCAGGAATATGACTACCAATCATCTTTTCTAGGTTGTTCGTGGCATTGTCAAAACTTTTGAATTTTAATTCAAATTCAAGTTTAATGATTTCACTAGCCTATAGTTTAGACTTAAGATCAGTAATTTTAAGAGTTTGAGCAGCTAAGAATATTGTAATCTTTAAAATCCATTTCTTTATCCTTATAACATTCTATTTGTTCTTCTAACATCACCATCCCTCTTCTATAATTAGTTGCATCATACTCAGAAGAACGATAATTTCTAGTAATATTATCAGAATACTTTTGTAATTCATTATATTTTTTTTGACAGGCAATAGTACAATGCTTATTAAGAAGTACCTCAAAATCTAATAATGCCACGAGGGCTATGTTTTCAGTATCTTCCTTATTCCCCATAAATTCCCAGTCAGTACCAGTGCCATCAATGCTTTTGAAAAGGGTTCTTCAACAATTATTTTTCTATCATGTGGCTTACTGCTTGCACTCCTTCATTCTCTTGTAAAGTGGCCTTTCTTGTGACAGTTGTAACACTCCACTTTTGACTTATCAAAACTAACCATGTCACCAGCATTGAGAATAATTTGCTTCCTTGTTCTCTTGAGAAACCTTCTTGCTCTCATACTTAGAAAAGCCAATTGATTTTTAATTTCCAGCTCTTCCAGATCATCATCATCAAGTTACTGAAGATCATCAGCAACTATCTCAACAACATTCTTGTAGTTAGACAAAAATGCATAAATAGTGCCATCATTTAATCCAACAACATCGATTGAAGTACTATATGAATTAATAGATACACTATTGACATTAAACTTTCCACCAAAATTAATTTCATTATTCTGATTGGATATAAATGCTAGATTAGTGGAATTTGAGGATGATCCTTCCTTTCTTTTAAGTTTATGTTCATCCACTTTGAAGTGATTGTATAAATCATCAATATTGACCTGGTCAATATCATCCTTGTTCTCCCATATGGATACTTCTGTAGCCATCTCTACTAGCATGCTTATAAAAAAAATTAACATTGATGTCTTCTTGCTCAGCCTTTCCACCCATAGTGATGAGTTTACTCACAATCCCTTAAAGTCTATTATAAATAGAGTTAAGATATTATGAGTCATTTGCATTGAAGTTTTCAAACATTGACTTCAATAGTGCCTTCTTGGCCTTCTTTGTGAATCATTACCACCAAATCTAAGAACAAAAGCATCAACATTAATTTGGCATCTTTATGTTGTTGAAAAGCAAGAATGTACTCATTTGGTATAGCTAACATAACTATACTTCTAGCTTTCATATCATTTGACCTTTTATTATTTTCATCCTGAGTGATTTTTGTTGTAGAAGTAGCAGGCTTGATATGTGTGTCTCCATGGGAAATGACTTCCCATAGGTTCTAGTTGTGCATATTTACAAACTTAGTGAATCTGAATTTCCATTCTTGAAACTCTCCTTGTTTGAAGACTGGAACCTTGTTCATTATGTTAGGTTGTGCAGCCTCTGAATCCATCTCTTTGGTTAAAAAGAGTTCTTGAGTAACCTACAAGATCAAAGCTTCTCAACAAGCTCTGATACCACTTGTTGTTCTCCTATGACCTTGTTAAATCTAGCTTGTAGATCTACACTAAGTAGAATAAATTCTACTAAGTCTAAGTATAAAATTTGAATACCTACCAAAGAGTATGTGAATCTACTCTTTGATATTATGAAGATTAAAGAGTTTATGCATGATAAAGAATTCACCAAAAGCTTTAACATTACGAGTACTTCTTGTAAAAGTACTAGGGTTACAGAAACCTTAAAGCTAATAATGAAGACGTGAAAAGATATGATTCAACTTAAACCTAGGACCTCCTTTTATAGCACAAGGAGTCCTTAACATGATAAACACAAAGTAATCATTTAAAAACAAATAAGATATACGCAAAATACCTTCTAATGATAACCAATACGCCTTCAATCTTTATCACAACAAGGATATCGTTTGTCAATATATTACGCGTCTTCAGTCTTTATCCTTTACCAGCATTAAGTAGAACAATCAGCATTAAGATATGACCATATCCATTTTGGCCAAATTTGCCCGAACACTACTAGCACTAAGAATATCACTACCAATATTAAACTTTATTAATACTGGTAATGTATTGTAAAACCAGGACAAATTTTATTCCCAACCGCTACACTGCAAATACATATAAGTTAATCACGAAAAGAAAACACGAAAAAAACGAAAAAAAATCAAAACCCATCTAGGTCGCTTCAAAGGCGACGGGTCACGCCAGATTTCTAAAATATAAGACCCGGGTCAATTTGACCTATCATTTTGGCCGAAACTGATTTAACCGGTTGAACCGAACGGATCGACCCGGGTTTAAAAAACATTGCTTATGAGTCAAGAGTTAAGAGGATAACTTATATTTAATTATAATCATATACTAGTACTTTTTTCTTTTCAAAATAATTGCATATGACAAAAAAACACACATTAAAAAAAGTTATTATCTTTTTGTTTTGCAAAATGACATTGTTGATGCATAATTTGGTCAGGAGGGTCTTGACGACTCTATTGGGTCGTTCGTCATTAATTCGAGCCTTCACCTTAAATAGTGCTACAAACAAAGTATAACCGGTTAGAAGGGGACCCGGGGACGAAGCCCCGGGATCCACTTCCGACGGTCAAGATAGTTATTGTGTATGTATGGTATAAAAGACTTGGTTGTGAATCAGTTGGTATGTTGTGTCGAATAAGAGGATCTTGCCCATGTATTTATATGGTATGGATTAGGGTAACGTCAGATATGACCGCCCTTTTAATGGCCTGCCCATTTTCGGCCCATTCCGAACTATACGTCTACAAACATTTTTAATATTAATTAATAATCATAGTTTATTGGTGTCATCTTTAAAGTTTTTAATATTGAATTTTTGTTGTGGAAATGATGTACGTTTTATTAATTACTAAGAAACGTTTACAACAAAAGCAACGATGGATGTAGGCAAGCCTACTATCCATGTACTAAACAAAGAAATACAATACAATCAAATACAAACATCTCTTTGATGATACAACATTAAGATGTCTGATGCTTCACTATATTGAATACTACTAAATTCTTATCAAAGGTTCTTATCTCAAACACCTAGTAAAGGACGGACAAGGTATCTGCCCAAGTAGTTCACCAGGATTCATCATTTTTAGCTATAAGTCCATGACTACATTCTACTTTCATAATAAGCATATACCACTTAACCAACATCCACAATTACATATGTTATTAAGAGCGGGCATCATCATGAACATATAACTCACATTCACACATAAATGAAGGGTTATACCTTCACTAGCTACATTTCTCAAGCATTAACCTTAAAAACCAAACAACATATCACATCCTCACTGTTAGATCAAATCAGCTAAGAGGCTTAGGCATCACTATAAAGGGAATATACACCCTCATTTTGAACCATCCATCCTCCTTTTTTGGTGCATTGAGTGGACCAAGAAGGCTCTTCTTTCATGCACTCTCTATTCTAAGCATTATGTACCATCCACACAAATCACATACCCTTCCCATTAAGCAGGTCCCATTTTATGGTACATTTAACAAGTGTAATGCCTAACTATTCTAATATAGAATGCCAATCCCTCCTAAGGACAAACTAACAAAACTAAGAGAAAATTATCTTAGAAAAACTCCAATGTACAAGGGCCTACTTAATGTTGTAGTCTATAAAAGACTCTTACCTCTATTTAGTACAGGAGGTCAGAGTGTTATCCACAAGGTAGAAGCCAATAAGAATTTTATATTAATTTTAAGCAAGAGTAAATGCTAAACTCAATTAAACTTAACATTCAAGAAAACACAAACTATTAATTTGAGACTGAAAAAGTTTTTTCTTAAAAAAAGTTTAGACTCAGTAAGAACGTGACATCATACACCTCTTCTTCAATGACTAATGATGTTTGATCAGGAGTTAAGATTAAGAGTGAAATGCACTTTTCATACATGTGGTATGTCCAGATTGCATATATAGTAACTGGTCTTTCGAAACTGCACGCGGCCTACCTGGTCTTCCATTAAGTGTTCACTTTGCTACTTTGACCATAACGAATGTTATCCATTGACCGTTAACTTTCGTTGCTGCAGGGTTAATTTTGTCCTTTTCTTTTTTTTATCGTTGTACCATTACTAACACACATCCTCTAGTTTCAGCAATCCACAATTCCGTATGAGCATATATTTTCTGTGTAACTGCTTCGTGTAAACATTATTACTGAACGAGCAATTCGATCATGTGTTGCATTCACTGTTTCTTGATGTGTATGCATCTTTGAACTATCGAGGTGTTTGGAATCGCTTATTTATCTGCTTAATCAATAAGCTCTTACGTCTGTATATTTTATGTATAAAGGCACATAAGCACTTATATAAGCAATTTCAAATGTTCCCACATCAATTTTGGTTACTTGGGTATTGGATGAAACATCTGCAGTTCTGCACATGATCCTTCTTTAGGACGAGTAAATACTTTGAACATAACAGCCATTCAAGTACATGGCATTTTTTAACTTCCATACATATAAGTAGCACACCCGTGAGACCCCCAAAATCTGACATGGAACAAGTAGGCAACGAGGGGGTAACACGTCATAGTACAAGAAACAATGAATTACAGTTCATACAAAGCTGACGAAATAAAAACATGTACATTACATCATAAAAGGTCAGAGTTTTCAAACATAGGTCCCAGAGTTTTAAAAGCGGAAAAATTATATTATTTCGTCTCAATTTATAACATAAAGTTTCCCAAAAGATATAATAAACTTCTGACAGTTTATATAAAACCAATCTTTCAAAAGCATCACATAAATATCCAAGCTGCGATAATATCCCGCGGGCTCCCATCCAAGCAAAGCGAAGTAGTAATACCTGAGATTAAACATGTAAAATCGTCAACACAAAGTTGAGTGAAATTCATACGTTTAGCAGTAAAGGTGTGGAACACAAGCATTCAGTTGTAAAACAAGTAGTGTGGAGTATGGTTATATACGTCAACCATAGTCCGAAACCATTATTATTGTTGTTCAGTTCATGAACCGAAGCTTAACTCAATGTAAGTTCCTCTAGGGAGTATTCAGCCTAAATACTCAAGTAAATAAACGAATATTAGTGCATCAAGGTACTTGAGACGGGGACTGTCAATCCCGATGGATCCACCCACAACATTCGCGCTTAGTACTCGAAATTAACGGTTCATTATCGGGAGAGGAAACTTAAGGCTAGACTAAAAAGCAATAATAATAATGAAAACCTGAAATCATACATGTTCTGGATATCATACAAGTTCTGGATAGCATACAGTTTTTAATGGTTGTGTTCCACCATGTAAAATCTCACCCCGTGTTTAGAAATCCTGTACAAGTAAAAAGGGGATATGAACTCACCTTAGCCACTAGGTAAGTCAATCACGGTACTCAGCAACTGAGTAGAAACGGTAGTGGTAGACGATCACCGACGATATGGATGCCCGGGAAACACGAAAACCGCAACCTATCACAATAAGGCGCGCGTTAAGACTCGAACTCGAATATCGATATGTACCAAATATAATATGACCCAAATGTTTTCAAGGTATACACGTTTCAAAACCATTGACACGAATCAAATGAATACATTTATCCAACGTTACACGTTAAAACACTTGAACACTTGAAATTGATCCGTCATACGACGCCAAGTCAACGCAAGTCAAACTATCCTTTACCCTTATTTGGACCAGTAGCTAAGTCATTTATATAATGACTAAGCACTTGAGTAAGTAACCATGTCCGATGGTGAATACTCAAACTCACGCAACACAAGCATTGAACTAAGTGTCTAAATTAAAAATCAGCAAGTACACTCCGAATGTACACACCGATCTACCCTATCTAGACTTGTCCGATTTAGATAAAAATTGGTGTCAAGGTCACTTATAACCTGTATAAGACCTCACCAAAATTTGAGTCAAAGTTCACACTTTAAAATCCATCAGCTCGACACTTTACTCGACTCCAAATTTGGGACAGATTTGTGCACTTGTTTTGTAAAACCGTTTAGACCGCTTTAAAAGTACAAACTCGACAATCCGGCTTTTGAAACCACTACTAGACTCATCAAACTCAGTTTGTAAACTTTGAAAATCAGTAGTATCAACTATCTAACCAAGCCTAAAGTCCCCGAGAGTCGACCCAAAATCAGCCACAATTTCAGATTGTGCCGACTTGCGTCTCCCGGTACACGAAAACTAAAACTAGCATAACTTTTGACTCGTAATAACTTAGAAGCTCTATCTTATACCAAAACGACCGTCTCGGAAAACTCTACAACAATTTCAAATAATCTCAGTCTTTCACAGACCTTAAACCCACGAATCAATCTGTTTAAAGCTGTTGTCCCAAATTCTACTTTTATAAAACAAGTCAAATAAATTTTTCAACCAAAACCATTCATTTCCATACCCCTAGGATCACTATACTATCATTCCTATCATCCAAACACTCCTAAAAACACTTGCATGTAAAATCTAACAAAATCAAAGTTTAAAAACAAGACTTTTAAGGATCAAAACATGATAATCTTACCAAAAACCTTACATGCAAGATGATCAAAACACAAATTCACCATGGAATTATAAAGTTTCTTGAATGTTGATGCATGTGCTTGAATTTAGTATCAAAAGAATCACCATTCAATTCTAAGATGTGGTCTTTATTTTGTTTTGATCAAATCATATGGAAAATTGATGAAGTGAGGTGTTTTGTATGGTGGTGGTGACGGTTTGAAGAAAGAAAATGGGGAGGGGGAGAAATTTTACTAGTGTGTTATTTTGTGTGTAAAATGGGAGAAAAAAATGTATTTATATGGTGGTTTAAGTGGAGGGATCAATCTTGCCAATTTTGAAAGTTGTGGACTCAAAAACAATTAATAGTTTTAAAGGGTGGAAAATGGTTATTGGTAAATATTGAAAATATTTACGGGGCTTGGGTTTCGTAAAAATACTTTTCAAAAGTTACAATGCATCATAAAAATGATTATATGATTTCTCGACACGACTTAATACGTAATTAAAACGAAAATCGTCGAAAGTATTAATTATCAAAACAATCGATAAATAAACGTAAACTTTTGGGCATCCGTCGGTATCGCGATCACTAGGAATTCTCGTTGTACATTGTTTCTGAATAAACTCGTTGTAAAACGCACGCGGGTGTTTTTAAATCAAAAACTTTTGATTTAAATAAAATATGGAAAAATAAAATAAAAATTTTATAATTCCATACAAAGTATTTATCGATGATCAGAAAAATACTTAAAAAGTATTATTTATTAAAATATTAAGATCTCAGGATTTACATATAAGAATACAAGAAAACGAAATACGTTGGAAAATTCAAAAAGCACGAATAAAAAGAATAAAATAATGCTGGAAAAGTACGGGCTCTCACAGTCTTCCCCCTAATGGAACTCTGGTCCCCAGAGTTCTCCTGAAAACAGTAGAAGATGCAAACAAGAGGAGGTACAAAGTGTAGAAAAATTTTCATTGCTTCCCAGGTAATTTCCGTACCACGACGAATCTTAACAGTTAGAATTCGCTTAAACAGGAAAAGTGCGATAAAATGAACCAAGATTGTAAATCAACAAGGGGCCTCAAATCGCACAATTGTAAAACGTGACAATCTTAAAATGTAAGAATCTAGTCACAAGCGAAATAGAAGGGAAAAATGAATAGCATATGATCATTTAAAATACAAGTTGTCAAAATCAGTTGTCTAGTATTTTGGTACTACTTTAAAACTTAGTTTTAAATATTTTCTTTATTAAAAGAAAATTTTACCGGATGTAGTGATTAAAATCAAACTCTATATGAAATGAGTGGGTAAACAGTTGTCAAATCTTTTCTTGATCAGGATTTTCAAAGCATAAGTAGAACAATTCAAAACAGTTATCCTGATTGGCTTAAGAACTTTTGGGTGACTACATGAAATTATCGTTAAAAACTCAGGTTTATCGTTACCATTAGAGAAAATCAGATTTTTCCAAGTTATTTAGAAGCATTGTTTAGAAATTATAATTTAATTTAATAATTTTATTAGGTTGATAGTAAAGTATGATATAATCAAATACTTTAAAAGATGCTGCTTGATATCCTTTTTAAATACTAGTTATAAATTTACCAAAGAGGATGTATAGATCCGGTACTTAACTTGAAACAGTTATTTTGGTAATTTAAACATTTGATAAAATGTATAAAACGTTCTAAAAAATTAATAATAATTTTTTAGAAATTCAAGAAAGGGATTAAGATATCAAACGATAAACAAAAGCGACAAAATAGCAAACGAATATCGATCAACAATTAGTATACAAGCAATAACACGAGGGAATAAAACGGAAGTCGTATCAACTCTTAACGAACATGATCGAATGGATGCGTCGATGATAATAAAAATAATAAGAAACAAAGGATTCGGCAAGATTAATTCACGAGTGCGGTTGGCGTCACCAATAATGGCTTATTAAGTTCTCGGTGGTCGATACACGATCGAAGGAGAAAAGCCACACAACGAATTTTCGAATCAATGAAAATTCGTAAGAGGTCAATTGAGCGTAAATTCAATAAAAAAAAGGAAAACATTAGCAATGAAAAGCGAAATCAACACATGATTCACACGAATGAATTTCAAGACGACAAAGTCTAACACACATCATGACGGATACACGAAATCATCGTTCACGTCCAGTCGTAAATCACTAATCGCGTCCAGAGACATTTCGTAGTTCTACCAAGATAGATAGCGATGGTCGATCATAGAAGCATAACAACGTTGAAACTTTCAAGTCTGGTATCAATGGTAAGGATTTAGGCAAATGGTAACGAAAATTGTATCATGAGGATGATGAGGTAACAAGTAAAGCAAAGATCGCTGAGTAAGTAAATCTGTGCTTGAGGCATGTACTTTGTTCAAGAAAAGATAAGGGTTCATATGTGTAAGTCACGAATTGTTGTTACTCGCATAGGATGTAAAAGTTTTCTAAACTTTATTTATCTAACTTTTTAAGAAACATAACTAAAAAGTTGATTCTTGGTTAAATATTTAAGGTGACTACTATTCGGCCTCGCATGGCTCCTTCTAAATTAAGCATAGGTGATCAGGCCATGCTTAGGACTAGCAATGCGATGCTCATCTTCGTCAAACCAGTATTACAGGTCATATCATTTAAAATATGTATATAATCCCATTTGTAAAAACAAAAATCAAAATAGTTTATGAAACTATTCGCCAATAAGTTACTGGCTAGATATTTAAATCAACCATTTTAGTGTTAAAAGAATTCTTAACAAGACCAATGTAGAACAATTGGTGAGAATACATTGTAAAATTAATAATAATTAATTTTATAAGATAGCATCCCCTTAATTATGAAAGCCCAAATGAAACCTTTTGTAAAATGATTCGCAAACAAGACTAGTTTGAGTTATATGGTAACATGACAATAGTTTATAAAGTAGCGAGTGGGTTACAAGATGGAAATAAGGAGTAGTTCAAGTCAGTCAATGAAATGGTTACAAGGTGATAAGGTTTCAAGAGGTTTAGCCGAAATCGTCAAGAGACACGTGCCAAGATGGTAATGAACGATACAAAAGCAAGAACTTCAACCTTGGTCCAATTCAGTGGTGCGATAGAAACAAAGAAAGACAAAGTAGAATGACAAATAAGTCATATATAAAAGAAAGGATAAAGGAATCCGTATGTGTGCACATCGTGATTAATTTGACAATAATATACTTTTAAGAAAGTAGGGTATCAGTTAACAAATAGTACAATCACTCTGAAAGTTTCTATTTTTAGAAAGTTACCGAATTTCAAAAGTTCAAGATCTATATATATGTAAGACCGAACTCAAAATTACTATTTTATACTTGTTCAAACGCAATCATTGTTTTTAGTTTGCAAAATATCATTAGTTAAAGTTTTACGAGCTCAAAGGAACTCAAAAACGCTTGAATCATATATTTTTAAAGTCTATCAGTTTTGACTTTTGGGGTTTGACTAGACCAATTGATTCACTAAATGACATTTTAAGACTCGAAGTCTAGAGTAATTTCGATGTAAAACAATGTTTTGAACAACTTTCTAGTTTTACCCGAGACTTGAAACAGAATAAAAATGGACGAAAATGCCCTTGCATTAAATCTGTCAACAAAATGATATTTTAGCATTATTCAGAAAATAACTTCTTAGATTTTACAATCTCAAATGAGCGTAGCCTGCTCGATTTTAATGTTTATTGGCCAAATTTTATGTCCTAAACGGACGTCTCAGCAAGTAGAAATATATATATTTTTATGTCTAAAGTTATAAAAATATTTTCTCGACACTGTTAAACTTCCTGTAAAGTTTCTATACAAAGTATATTTTTCGACACCGCTTGAAATTGAATCCAATTTCATACTAACCCAGAATTAATGTACACACAAGACTTGTGGATTCCATAAAGACGAAAGAAGATAAACTGTATAATTAGTCATGTAGAGAAAACACAGTATGGAAATGGTTCAAGAATGCCAACGGAAATCTGAGAGATAAAAAAAACGACGCATATCATCCGTGTCTTCGGCTGCAAGATGCAATGCAGGAAGGTTTCCTGACGGCGTGATTTTCCAAAATCACAAGACATACCGAGAAAGAAACAAAATATTAACAAATCACACTCCTGAAGCGAGGAGGTTTAATGAAAAGGGGAGGATACAAGTAGGATCGTATTCCAAACAGTCGTCACATAATAAATGACGATCATGTGTTCAAGGTACAACGGATGTTGCAAGTCGAAGTCGAAACGTAGAATGGTCAATGAAATAAGATGTAATCCATGTACAAGTGTCGTGTAAAACGGTGACGTAAAGGTCGATCAAGATTACGAAAATCCACGATATTAGTCAACACTGATTCAACGAATTCTTCGAGATGTGTGACTCACACAATGTCTTTTAGTCTTTCTGAGAGACACATTGAGCTACACAATGGTCTATAGACTAGACATTCAATTACAAATGGTCGGAAAGAAAATCTGCGTATCTAAATAGATATTTTAAAGGAAATAAACAATGAAAGCAACATGCACGGTAGTAGAATGAAAATCAGAAGTTTCATTGAAATCAACACTTCTTCAATTCCAAACAATGGTATCACAAGAGTATGCACAACATGTAGCAGCGAGTCGAGAAAAACAGATGATTCAAAACGAACGAGTATATGAAGTCAGTCGTATCACGCATAAATGAAATAGCAATAGTACTCAGAAAAATGAGCATGAAAAATCGGCAGCATACGCGTTCTGTATACAAGTATGTAACGTCATAACAATGTAAAAAAAATCATCGTAACCAGATCAGTTCACAAGAACAAGAATTCAAGTATGCAGTAAGAGCATATGTAATCACGGTAACATTCAATGATAGTTCATGAGCACAAAGGCTTTGAAAAGACACAGTAATTATCGTCATCAGGGTAACGTAATATTTCAACATGTAATCAAGAGATGAAATACTATAACGATAATTAAACGTAAGTAATAAGGATTAGAGAGTTACCCGCGCAGATATCGAACAACATTGGCAGATTCTGTGATTGACACTTAAAACATGAAATATTTGAACTTTCGGTTATAGATTAAGTTTTTTTTTTTTTGAAAAATGACTCAGTTCCCTATAACCATCGCTCTGATACCACTCTGTGAGACCCCCAAAATCTGACATGGAACAAGTAGGCAACGAGGGGGTAACACGTCATAGTACAAGAAACAATGAATTACAGTTCATACAAAGCTGACGAAATAAAAACATGTACATTACATCATAAAAGGTCAGAGTTTTTAAACATAGGTCCCAGAGTTTTAAAAGCGGAAAAATTATATTATTTCGTCTCAATTTATAACATAAAGTTGCCCAAAAGATATAATAAACTTCTGACAGTTTATATAAAACCAATCTTTCAAAAGCATCACAGAAATCTCCAAGCTGCGATAATATCCCACGGGCTCCCATCCAAGCAAAGCTAAGTAGTAATACCTGAGATTAAACATGTAAAATCATCAACACAAAGTTGAGTGAAATTCATAGGTTTAGCAGTAAAGGTGTGGAACACAAGCATTCAGTTGTAAAACAAGTAGTGTGGAGTATGGTTATATACGTCAACCATAGTCCGAAACCATTATTATTGTTGTTCAGTTCATGAACCGAAGCTTAACTCAATGTAAGTTCCTCTAGGGAGTATTCAGCCTAAATACTCAAGTAAATAAACGAATATCAGTGTATCAAGGTACTTGAGACGGGGACTGTCAATCCCGATGGATCCACCCACAACATTCGCGCTTAGTACTCGAAATTAACGGTTCATGATCGGGAGAGGAAACTTAAGGCTAGACTAAAAAGCAATAATAATAATGAAAACCTGAAATCATACATGTTCTGGATAGCATACAAGTTCTGGATAGCATACAGTTTTTAATGGTTGTGTTCCACCATGTAAAATCTCACCCCGTGTTTAGAAATCATGTACAAGTAAAAAGGGGCTATGAACTCACCTTAGCCACTAGGTAAGTCAATCACGGTACTCAGCAACTGAGCAGAAACGGTAGTGGTAGACGATCACCGACGATATGGATGCCCGGGAAACAGGAAAACCACCACCTATCATAATAAGGCGCGCGTTAAGACTCGAACTCGAATATCGATATGTACCAAATATAATATGACCCAAATGTTTTCAAGGTATACACGTTTCAAAACCATTGACACGAATCAAATGAATACATTTATCCAACGTTACACGTTAAAACACTTGAACACTTGAAAATGACCCGTCATACGACGCCAAGTCAACGGCAGTCAAACTATCCTTTACCCTTATTTGGACCAGTAGCTAAGTCATTTATATAATGACTAAGCACTTGAGTAAGTAACCATGTCCGATGGTGAATACTCAAACTCACGCAACACAAGCATTGAACTAAGTGTCCAAATTAAAAATCAGCAAGTACACCCCGAATGTACACACCGATCTACCATATCTAGACTTGTCCGATTTAGATGAAAATTGGTGTCAAGGTCACTTATAACCTGTATAAGACCTCACCAAAATTTGAGCCAAAGTTCACACTTTAAAATCCATCAGCTCGACACTTTACTCGACTCCAAATTTGGGACAGATTTGTGCACTTGTTTTGTAAAACCGTTTATACCGCTTTAAAAGTACAAACTCGACAATCCGGCTTTTGAAACCACTACTAGACTCATCAAAATCAGTTTGTAAACTTTGAAAATCAGTAGTATCAACTATCTAACCAAGCCTAAAGTCCCCGAGAGTCGACCCAAAATCAGCCACAATTTCGGATTGTGCCGACTTGCGTCTCCCGGTACACGAAAACTAAAACTAGCATAACTTTTGACTCGTAATAACTTAGAAGCTCTATCTTATACCAAAACGACCGTCTCGGAAAACTCTACAATAATTTCAAATAATCTCAGTCTTTCACATACCTTAAACCCACGAAACAATCTGTTTAAAGCTGCTGTCCCAAATTCTACTTTTATAAAACAAGTCAAATAAATTTTTCAACCAAAACCATTCATTCCCATACCCCTAGGATCACTCTACTATCATTCCTATCATCCAAACACTCCTAAAAAAACTTGCATGTAAAATCTAACAAAATCAAAGTTTAAAAACAAGAATTTTAAGGATCAAAACATGATAATCTTACCAAAAACCTTACATGCAAGATGATCAAAACACAAATTCACCATGGAATTATAAAGTTTCTTGAATGTTGATGCATGTGCTTGAATTTAGTATCAAAAGAATCACCATTCAATTCTAAGATGTGGTCTTTATTTTGTTTTGATCAAATCATATGGAAAATTGATGAAGTGAGGTGTTTTGTATGGTGGTGGTGACGGTTTGAAGAAAGAAAATGGGGGAGGGGGAGAAATTTTACTAGTGTGTTATTTTTGTGTGTAAAATGGGAGAAAAAAATGTATTTATATGGTGGTTTAAGTGGAGGGATCAATCTTGCCAATTTTGAAAGTTGTGGACTCAAAAACAATTAATAGTTTTAAAGGGTAAAAAATGGTTATTGGTAAATATTGAAAATATTTACGGGGCTCGGGTTTCGTAAAAATACTTTTCAAAAGTTACAATGCATCATAAAAATGATTATATGATTTCTCGACATGACTTAATACGTAATTAAAACGAAAATCGTCGAAAGTATTAATTATCGAAACAATCGATAAATAAACGTAAACTTTTGGGCATCCGTCGGTATCGCGATCACTAGGAATTCTCGTTGTACATTATTTCTGAATAAACTCGTTGTAAAACGCACGCGGGTGTTTTTAAATCAAAAACTTTGATTTAAATAAAATATGGAAAAATAAAATAAAAATTTTATAACTCCATACAAAGTATTTATCGATGATCAGAAAAATACTTAAAAAGTATTATTTATTAAAATATCAAGATCTCAGGATTTACATATAAGAATACAAGAAAACGAAATACGTTGGAAAATTTAAAAAGCACGAATAAAAAGAATAAAATAATGCTGGGAAAGTACGGGTTCTCACAACACCGGCTAGGATACATAAAAAGCAATGCAGGTAACGATCTTACAAATAAGCCTTTATGTTTAAATTTGAATATCCGCTTTTGGGACAAAATAACTACAACAAATAACTGGAGTGAAAAATCCCAGTGAGAAGAATAGTGGGGCAAAAACCAATTGAGGTGCAAAAGAATCAGTTATATGATGCCAGAAACTTTAAGGGACGATAACACAACGAATATTAACCAAAGCAGTATAAAGATCTGATTCAGAAAAAAATAGTGAGCCGTAAATGGAGGCTGTGATGTCTTCAATTAGGGTTTATGTTTATAAGACTTGGATTGGGGATGAACAAATGATAGCAGTGAATAGGTTTTGGGTAACATTAAATAGAGGATGTGTGTTAGTAATGGTCCAACGGTCAGAAAAAAAGGAAAAGGACAAAATTAACCATGTAGCAACGAAAGTTAACGGTCAACGGATAACATTCGTTATGGTTAAAGTAGCAAAATGAACACTTAATGGAAGACAAGTAGGCCGCCTACAGTTTCGAAAGATCAGTTACTATATATGCAATCTGGACATACCATAGGTATGAAAAATGCATTTCACTCTAAGATTAAATATAAGATATATTCCTCTTATAGCAGTCAACTAAGTTTGTGATGTGATAGTGATATAAACGATGCAACGGGCACATGGTTACAATATCTCTTGTTTCAAATTGTCATTCAATTATAATCATTTTCATACAAGTTCCTATAACCCCGAGGAGCTCGGGCTTTTTATGCTATTATGTAAATTGTTTAACCAACTGACTTTTAACTTTTGCGTACTCAGAGGCGAAGTAAAAAAGTTATGTCAATGAGGCAAATTTTGTCAAATATTTTCGAAAAATACACAATAAATTTTTTTTTATAGGAGACACGTGCCCACCTATCTTAGCGGTATCAACCGAGTCGTGCTTGGGTTGACCTATTCAGATCCACGATTTGACGATTAGTACAACCTCTACCCAAACACAACTAGTTTATTTATCGTGTCAAGAAACTCAATCATAACCTAGACCTACATAACGTGTGTAACTTGTTTAACATGTTTAAGTAAATAGGTCAGGTAGCGAATAAGATTGGTTATTTGTCGATTTAACTAGTTTAAATGCAAAAATGATATGTGAATCTGAAATATGATAAAAATAACATATAAATAACTATATGACAACTATAATGATATATGAGTTAGAAACGTCAATTTCAATGATACATGAGGTAGAACCAGAATCCGCTAACATAAAACTAAAGTAAATTTTATTTAGCATCTAACATAAAACTAAAGTTATATATTTTAATTTTTAAAAATATATATGTATGCTAAAACGGGTTCACGTGATTAACATATTTGATATTTACTCAACTTAAACATGACATGTTTATTATACGGGCCATACAGATTATCCTCAATCCAAACTTGTTTAACTATGAGTCGCATATCATATAGTGTTGCCACCTCGAATCTACCCCCTCTTGTCTACGACAGTGTCCGTACCTGGCCTAACTTGTTCAAGCAACGAGATTTAAACCGTGACATCTTACGATATATTGATAGCTCGAAGTAGCGGTGCGAGTCGGAATCACCGCGAACCGACAAAAATTGAAACCGACCCGAAACCAAATTAAAAAAAAAATCCAACCGAGAAACGAACCGAGTGTACCTATATAAATAGAAACCGAACTGAATAAGTTAGTTTCGTTCGGTTGGGGTAGTTCGAACCGACTAAGTGTCGGTTTGACTCGAATCAAACATACCAAACCGAAATAAATATTCAAGACCAAAAACCGAACCAAATAAATTTGACTCGGTTCAGGTCGGTCCGGTTTCAGTCGGTTGGGTAGGCCCGGTTTTCAGGTTACTTTGCTCACAAGTAACTAGAAGGACTATGAATGAAAGTTATAAAAAAGGCGGGAAAACCTATCTATCAATAAAGGCGGGAAAATGTATCTCTCAATAAAGGCGGGAAAACAAAACCCTTAACCAAGCACACACCAAAACCATTATAAGCAATCTGTTTTCACATACACACAAAAAACACACCAAATCACAGCAATGAAGAAGAATCACGACAACAACAGCGACAAATACGAGTCGCTAATCACACCAAACTGCAAAATCACCGCCGATCAGGCCGAAGACCTCCACTTCACCTCCTTTGCTGCCCCTGGTGACTCAGACAACGAATCAGGTTTCTTCACAGACGAAGAACCACCCCAAAAGGCCAATGAAGTAGTAGTGTACCGTCCGGTGTTGAAGATAACCACAGTTACTGAAGAGAAAAAAGATGCACCCCAAATGTTTGATGAAATGCGTGAAGGTGAAAAGTGGTCTTCTAAGTATGAACAAGTGTTTGATAAAATGGTTGAGTATGGGAAAGGCTATAAGTTGGATGTGTTTAAGGGGTTTGTTACCCGTGTTTGGAAGAGGGTTGTTAGTGAGGCCAAAAATACCGGTGGTGGTGGTGATGAGAATGATGATGGTTTTGAGGATCTCGAACGTGGCGGTGTTTAAGTTAAGCTATAATTGGTGGTTTAATATCTTTTGGTTAGTGGTTATATAATGTTGTAGGGCATTTGTATATGGGTGCGCTATATATATCTCACGGGTTAAGTTAGTTTCCAAGTTTAAATAGGCGTCGAGAAATTGTTACTATCAGCACCCTTTATAATATATTAGGGGTTAAGTCGTACGGAGTATTTGTTAACTATATAATGTTTAGTATGGATTGTTATGAGTAATTCAGTATTGAAGTTTATGGAAATTCAACTTTGTCGCGGCTGAATTCAGTCATGTTGTCCCTTGTTACCTCTTTATATTATCTTCCTTTGTTTTTCTTTACATATAGAGTATTTACGTAGTATCTGACTGCGTTATCCCTTTGTTAATTTCAATGTTAATTGTTATGTATAAGTAGTAACTCTTGCATATTTAACCTGTAATAATTTAACTTTCTGAGCATTATGTTGCTAAAAAATAACCAAAAAAACAACCAATAAGCTTCTAGTTTGCAGAATTATGTTAACTTCTCTGCATATCTCAAATAATCCAGTATGAGGCTGCTTCTACTGAATCTATTACGATTATCACAAACAATTTCTTTGTGTTCAAAGTTTACTTTCTGCATAGTGTAGGAGTAGGACCTACGAACCCTCTGAGCCTCAAAGGAAATATGGGGGCAGTCCAGTCAGTTTGTTTTTCTAGATAGGGCAGTTTTCGGTGGTTGCTGAACCTGCAGGTTTAGTTCATGTTTATGAAACCAACTTAAACTCTGAAAAGAGGCATGAAATTGATTTCTTTGGTGAAATATTGGGAGTGCCACTTAGCCCAAATGACAAAACCCTTTACGTTGGAGTGTGGGACCGAACTTATGTGCTAGTTTGTTACAATATAACAAACGACGTAAGTACGGGTAGCTTGATTCCTTTGGGTAGTAGCCTAGTAGGTAGTAGTCATTGCGGTAAAGGGAAGGTTTTTCTAAGCGAGTTTGTTTGGTTAACTTGATCTTGATTCTGCTGTAGTTTTGACTATTGGAGTATCTAATGAACTGAGACATGGGTGTTATGCAAGACTTTGTTAAGAAAATCTGAAAATGTATAGCAGTTATTTTTAAAAGTATATGTTGCCATGTTGGTCAGTTGTTGAGTCTAAATTTATGATGGCCGTAATGTAAAAATAACAGAGGAACTTGTATCCTGTTTCAAATCTACATTGTGGAAAGTTGATATCTTTTTAGTAAATGATCATTTGATAGACAGGTATGATTTGACACTAGTCGCGAATTTATGTAAGTTTCACAATCTTGAAACGCTAGAAAATGATCTATTCAACATGGCTTTTATGTATGTTTCACAATATAGATATTGGCTTGTTTACTTTTTTAAGTGTATCATATTAGCCACTTAATTAGTCTCTTTTGGTTGGGTATATCGGAGGATATTAGAGGATATTCAAAATTTTTATATTTTAATTTTCCTAAAATATTGTGTTTGGTATGAGGAGGAATTTAAAATTCCCCAAATTTCCAAAATGAAGGATATTAGAATTACTCCAAAAAGTGAGGAATTTTAATTTACATAAAATTTTTATTTTATAAACTTTTTTTAGTCGTCTTTATTCGGGTTTTTATGTTTATATAAAAAATTATAAAATTTTTATAAAAATTATTTTATTGGTTTTTAATCTTTTAAATAGAAAAAATAAAATTTATATTAAAAATTTATAGAGAATTTTTATAAAATTTATATAAATTGTTTATAAAATTTATATAAATTGTTTATAAAATTTATATAAATTGTTTATAAAATTTATTGAAATTTTAATATAATTTATAGATATTTTTTACAAAATTTATATAAATTCTAAAAAAAAATTATTGAATTTTTTTATAAAATTTATCAATTTTTTTAAAAAATTTATATAAATATTTTATAAAGTTTATTGACTTCTTTATAAAATTTATATAAATCTTTTATAAACTTTATATAAATATTTTATAAAAATAATATATAAATTTTTTATAAACTTATATATAATTTATATAAAAAATTTTATTAAAAAATTATAAATTTTTTTTTTATAAAAATTATATAAAAAGTTAAAATTCGATTTTTAATTTTTCAATAAATTTTTTATAAAAAATATCTATTCGTTATTGGTTAAACACAAAATCAAGATTTAAAAATATTATGCGTAAGCATTTTAAATTCTAGAATTTATAATTCTTAGGAATTTAATTTATTAGTCTAGCATTTCAAAATTTTGAACCAAACGGCACCTTAGTGGGAAGAGAAATGGTTTTATGTAAGTTTATAACAAGAGGTTCAAATAAATTTGGTCACACAACTCTCTCCACTAAGAGGCACAACAAGAAAACCCTCGATGGCACCAACTATAGCTTATGGGTTTAAGTTTCTTTGGAAAACATACAACAGTATCTATCCTATGGAGATTGTTTGAAAGACTACTTCTAAAATTTCTTTCCCAAGCAAACACCATGATGCATCACAACTAGTCAAGCTTAAAAGTAATCCTGGGTTAAAAGCTGGGAAATTCCTTAATCCTGGGTTAAAAGATGTTGGAAGTCAGAAACACACAAGAACAATTACAAAAACAAAACAAAAAACAAAACATGAAACAAAATCCTAGATGATAAGATCAAAAAATTTGTTTGCAAATAATGTGGCAGAAACGATTGCCTACTTTCATGGAAGAGTTCGGCCGTATAAGATGGAGCCATCATATTTTCCATAAAAACACGTCATCATTTGTGCAAGATTATAAACAAATTACAACTGGGCATCAACATTGTTAGTTATAAACATATCAAAAGTTTGTCCATCCATCAATGTGGGATAGACTCAACCCACTTTTCTTTCATTAAGGTTTCATATCCGAGCACTTCTTTTTGGCGTTTGGGGACGCAATATTGCATTTACAACAGCTTTGTTTTTCAGACTTTGTATATCTTTACGAAGGTCACTTCAAGGAGCTAGTAAACCAATAGATTACACAAGCCACAGTACAAGTTGTATTGTTCGATGCACACTTTTAAGTGTCCCAATAAATTTAAGAAGTGTGCAAATCATTAGCCTAAAACTTAATGTTGATCTTATGTTAACCTTTGGCTTGTCAATCATATAAGCAATAACATTTCACATTTGTGGGATAATTTGCCTATGAATCACTCATAAAATTGGTCGTTTTGTAAATGGAAAAAGTTCACATAAACTCTTATTTTAGCATATATTTAATTGTCTTATTTTAGCATATACTTAATTGACCAATCATAACAACTCATTTTTATTATTTAACAAAAAACTCATTTTTTAAAACTTAAATATCTCACAAATCGTTTATCGTTACGTAAAACAAAACATATCATCGCGACGAGAATTGAATCATCTATCTATCGAGGGGCACATGTATATACTTTCGACGAACTTTTTTTCGACTTTTTTTATTAAGTCACGTATGAGAGAATCATATATGATTCGTCACGAAACATATATAATTTTCAGAAAATCATATATGATTCATATCACGAATCATATATGATTTTCTGAAATCATATATGATTCGTGACGAATCATATATGATTCTCTCATACGTGACTTAAGAAAAAAAGTCGAAAAAAAGTTAACCACTCAAGGGTGGCCTAGTGGCAAAAAGATTTGTGGCTATCACTCCAAAGTGTGTGAGGTCTCGAGTTCAATTCCCACTAGGTGCAAACAACCTTAATGTGGCCACGCCAACCTCCTGAAAAGGGAGGACTTTACCTGGTTTGAGTCTGTGTGGCGGTGGGCTCAAACCCCGTGGATTAGTCGGCCAATGAGTCGGAAATCACGGTTACAAAAAAAAAAAAAAAAAAAAAAAAACGTCGAAAAAAAGTTCGTCGAAAGTATATACATGTGCCCCTCGACAGATAGATGATTTAATTCTCGTTGCAATGGTGTATTTTTTTTTTTCGTTTGACGATTTACCGTTTGTGAGATATTTAATTTTTAAAAAAGTGGTGGGAAGTGGGTTTTTTAAAAAATGAGTGATTATAATTGGTTGAATAAGTTTATATTTTAACTCCTTGTAAATAACAAAGAAACTTGTATCCTGTTTTAAATCAATATTGTGGAAAGTATATACCAATGTTTTAAAACCCGGATTTTTAATCGACTCGACGGAGAAACTGGTTTACCGGGTTACCAGTTCAACCGGTTGAACCGTCAGATCAACCCAGTTTTAGAAAAATAGAAGACAAATGTAACTCCATACTCGCTCTTAAGATAGAAAACAAAACAAACTAATACAGTATCAATTGTTTTTTTACGTAATATTCAACATGTTAAAAAATAATTATTTCATTGATTCATTAAATATTCAAAAGAAATCAAATACATTGAACAGACCATTACTATTATCATACCTTTTTGGTTTTCTTAAGTCTTCACTCATGCATTGACTCATTTATCACCATCCCAAACCAAAAGAGAGTAGCCTCTTTTTTCACATCTATAATCTATTTAACTTCATCAAAACTAGATCTCAAAACAAAGATCCACCATATACGGAACTCCATCACACCAAAACCATGTCCAAATCATGCCAAAAAACGATCGCACTCTAACAAGATTAGGAAGTCATGGTTCAATTTCACATCAAACTTTTCAATCTACTTCATCTTATATTAAATGGTTCTCTGTTTTTCCTTTGATCTACGTCGAACCGGCCGGTTTCCGGTCTGGCGGTTCGACCAAAACCCGGCGGTTCTAACTGATTCAAATTTCATTCAAACCCGGCTCACAACGGCTCGGTCATCATTGCGGTTCCCGGTTCGACCGGTTAAACCGGTTTTTAAAACATTTGTATATACAGTATATTTTTAGTCAATCATTCATTGGTCCGATTTGACTAGGGGTGTCCATAATTTGGGTTTGACCCACACAAACCGGAACCAAATCTAACCGAGCCCGAATTAGAACCGAACCGAAAATAATACACGGGTTTTGGGTCATAACAGAACCGAACCGAACTACAAATATGATTTTCGGGTTGGATATAAGTTTAGCAATCGGACTCAAGAACCGAACCGAAAACCGAAATTACACAAACATATATATTATTTTTATATATTTATATATATGAAATAGTTATTAAAATTTAATTTAATCTTAATATATCTAAATTATTTATTAAAATATAATCTTAATATAAAAAAGTAACTTTTATACTTGAAATAATTTTTTTTGGCTAAATATCTATATCATTGTAAATTTTTAAAGAAAAATCGATAATTGAGTTATTCGGATCAATCCAAAAACCGAACCGAATTCAAATCCGATTTTCAGTTCGGTTCGGTTGAAATCCAGTTCGGTTCGGTTTGATTTTCGGGTTAACCCAAAAAAATAATAATCAAATAACCTGAATCGAATAAACCAAACAACCCAAAAACCAAACCAAAAAACATCCCTTGATAGTTTGAAGATCTCACCAATTTTGAAACACCCGAAAAGAAAATACATTACAAAAAAGTTTCCACGAAATGAATATGTAACCGATAGGAATTAAGCAAGTTAATTCTCTCTCTCTTAGAGCACAGGGAATCATCGTGCCGTTGGGGTGGTATCGTTGGTAAAAAGTATTGTCATGTCAGCAAAGTAGGTTTTGGCACAGAACTGCTATGGCATCACATTTTAGAGGGAGTGGTAATTTGTGGTGTTATAAGGTGTTTTTGTTGTCATAAAAGGTATATACCCCTTAGATTCCCAAAAAAACAATAAACCGCGTGGGCTAGCCACCACGGCGCCAGACCCTTGGCACCACACCACGAAGTCCTGCGTCGTGGGATATTCTCGCGCTATTGGTTGGCACCAGCCTTTGGCACCACCACTCCCCTTACTCTTACTTTTGAATTTCAATTTTTTTATCAATGTGTGTCACGTCATTTCAACATGGCTTTTATGTATGTTTCACTATAGGTTTAACCAAGGCTGGCCATAGGGATGTGTAACAAGTGCACTGGCACAAGGCACCTCCATAATAGGGCCACAAGAATTTGGAATCTTTTGTTATGTATAAATGTATGTGTACATGTGGATTAAACTACCCACAGTAGCGATCTAATGCAACATTTTTTTGTCACATCAGTTTTCTCTCTCCGACGATCTATCCTATTTACTACAGAAGGCGATCTGGTTTAATTTTTTTATTCAAAAAAACATTACATTTAATAAAAAAAACATTACATAATAATTCAAACAAAAAAAACATTACAATAATAATTAGGGTTAAGTCCATATATTAGAAATGTACTATCCATCGTTTACACATCTAGGTAATGTACTATTTTTATTACTAACATCGATAAAAAAACCGGCTATACTTTTCTATTATAGGTAATATGACCGGTTAGTTGGCAATTAAAACAAAAATATGACTGACAGGTCATTTTTTTGCTTAGTTGGATATTACACATTACTAATATATTATACATCACTCTTTATAAACACCTATCCAAACACACTTATTAAACATCATCTTCTTCATCTTCTCTCCGGTGACACTAGCAGATTTCGACGCAGCAGGTTCCGGTGAAAAAACAAATCTCATCGATCTCTTTCACTCATATTCTTACAAAACCCAGTTGTAAAACCTGTAAATTTTAGGTTTTGACTATGTCATCATTGTATACGTCACCTCATGATATCTGTATATATATTACCACCTTTGCATAAAATCTTTTAAGCAATCATAAGCATCATACATGAGCATACATTATTTTAATCATCAAAACATGGAAACATTTAATCACATAGCAATACTTTATGATTTTGAGTATTTAATCATAAGGACACAGTCACATTTGGATGACTACATTATATGAGCATGTGGGACAATAAATAATCACTTCTTTTGGGACATTTAAGTCACCTGAACTTATAATCATAAGCATTCATCATATATTGGTTCATAATCATCCAAACTCATGATCACAATTAATAATTATTACTTAAGAATTATTTTAAAGCTTTAAATATATAAACATATATTTTCTCACATTATGGATGACATTACGTTACGACTTCAACTGTTTTTATTATTAAACATTACCTTTAACCATTCTAACCTATTTAAACTATGTTGTCATACATTTTAATAAAGTAAATTATTTTCTCATTTAAATATGACCATACTTTCACCAAGGATCTCAAACTTAACCAAAATCAACCTAGACTTAAACCTACTCACACAATACTATACCTAAACTCCTAGTAACTATACTTAGACATAAAATTTAAACATAAAAATACCTTAGACACACTATATGGCCGAATGTATACATATACATAACATTTCATACCAAAAACTTTTACCATTTACACTTTTGACTTTTTAGACTTTGTACAACACATCTCATTAAACCATACACTATAGAAACACTTTCTTTTTCCCTTGACTAGCCAATACCACCGGTAAGTATTCAAAACCAAGGCACCATGTACCATTTTGGGCATTTAAAGAGTGTACTAAACTAACTATACTTGTATCATGCAAATAAGACACCTAGCACACTCAATTTGACACTAGACGTGTGCTAGAACATATCCACACATCCATTTCATTTGTACAACCCTTCCATTTATCATAAACATTATGCAAGTCATACTTGGTCCCCTTAGTTGTATAACATGCGACGGCAAAGAGCATGTTAGGGTCAAGTTTACATATTAGCTCATTAAAGCCATGTACTTACATAGTACACACCAATATTTGGCATATCTATCTACTATCTCTCTCTTAGACGTGTATAAGCCCCAAGCCACACCTCTCAATCTCACTTTATGATATTTATCAAACTAGTGAACTCATACATCACTTACTTCCTCACATTCGGATACAAACCCAACAAAACACCTAGACGAAGTCAAAGCATTTACTCTACCTATTCTTGGTCTTCACCAAGCATTTAGTGCTTATTATCCAAGATCTTTAGCATTCAAGTCAAGTCCAAGATCATCCTAAGTCACTATAATAAGAAACCGACATCTAGGACTCCTAAACCCTAGTCATCACCAAGTTTATCTTGAAACAAGTAAGTATGAGTCATCTCTAAACTTTTCCTTACTCATTTTACTTATCATGCATGTTTATGTTATAAAAATGGAGATTAGGAGTACATGCATACGTTTAAAACTTGTAAACAAACCCTAAACAACATATAAGCCCACGGCTTATATGGTGTCCATGGGTAATCTTGCTTCAAAACCCTAAGACTTGTAAGGATATGCATGAAGAACTTAGTATGAGCCCTAAAGTAAATTACTATGTCATGAAAGTATATAAAACTTGATATAAGCCAAAACATATAAGCATAAATAAGCCCATAAGTCATATAAGCCTAGACCTATATAAGCTAGACATATAAGCCTATAAAACTTATATAAGCCGAGACCTAAACCCCTATATAAGCCATGAACTAGAAATCCTAAAACCTAATATAAGCCGAAACCTATAACTTATATAAGCTAAGTCATTTAAAACTCTAAAAACTTATATAAGCCGAAACCTAAAACCTTATATAAGTTAAGCCATGCAAACCCTAAAAATCTATATAAGCTGAGACTTAGAAATATATAAGCTAGCTCATTTAAGCCCTAGAAATGTTAAATAAGCCGAGTCATATAAGCCCTCTTATAAGCTATAAATAAGCCGAATGTAAATAAGCCCATGAATTATTTTTAAGCTTAGAAATATTTAGATAAAGTCCCAATAAGCAAGTTATAGTCATAAGCCCATTTAGTAATTTACTAGTTAACTAAACAAGCCCATTAGGCCCATTTAACCCAAGTCGAAACCCTACTGGGCCAGTCAAGCCCAAAAACTGTTTTGGAGACTTTTCGTGCCCATTTTGACAATTGGTGAAAGTTAAGGTCGGTTTTGTAACTTAATAAAACATGTGTATATAATTTTGTGACTTTATAGAAGTTCAAGGTCAAATGTGTCATTTCCAATAGTTTAAGGTGCATTTGTTTTAAACCAAGAATTAAACAAGAACCACAAGGACTAATTGTGCAAGTATTAAAACTTAATATAAGCCTAGTTGCCCTTAATAAATATTTCGAGACCTCAAGGGTCATTTTTGCCATTATTGAAACTTGTTACAAGCCCTAGCCTCTTTTTTAAATATTCCGAGACCTCAAGGGTCATTGTTGTCACTTTTGGAAACATTTTACAAACCCTAGTCTAATATTTAAACATACCGAGACCTTATGGACCAAAAGTGTCACTTTGGGAAACTTGTTACAAGCCCTGACTATTATTTTTAAATAATCCGAAACTTCAAGGACCAATTGTGTCATTTTGAAAACCTAAAACAAACCCTAACCCTAACTTAATTATTTCTGAGACTTAGGGGGGTGTTTGGTCATTTCCCCAAAGTTTTGTAAGCCCTAGGGGAGTTTTTGTAAATAAATTAAACGGACAAGGACTAACGACGCAATATACTTAACGGACGAAACCTTAAAAGGTATTTTTGGTAAAATGTTATACTAACAAGGACTCAAGTGTAAATTAAGTTAATTAAAAATATTAATAAATTATTTTATTAATAAATTAACTTAGCCGTTTGGTTAATTAAACAAATTACTAAGTTTATTCGCGAAACCTTATAAACTGACAAATTCCGTTAACTATATTTTTGAAGCCTTAAGAAAAGTAAAATGTATTTTATTTTCTTACAATAAATTAAATAATATAAAATCTATTTATTTAATTTATTACCCATTTTACTAGACAATTTATATATACATTTTTTTAGAAACTAAAAATATATATATTTATAATTCACTATAAGTGTGAACACTTAAACGGTCGTAATAGCTTATTAATTAGTGATCATGCACTTTCAACCATACATCCATCATGCATTGTTATTTTTGCATTTACTAAGGAACTTAAAATTACTTAGGTAATTTCTCCAGTTCGTGATCATACTGTGCCAGTTTATTCAGTGACATCATTCTCACATCACTACCACTAAGGTGAGTTCATGGCCCCATATTTACTATTTTATAACTGGAGGAGAAAACATACAAAAACTATATATATTTAAATATGCAAAACATGCACCGATGACAATAACAATTTATTGCCTATTGTTTGCCCCATACCCGTGGACTGTAATAGTTAATAGTGTAGCACGAAATGTATGAATAGATCTATTCGGGTATTGACAACATCCGACCTGCGTGACTTGCTATCACGAAACGCTTAGGCCAAGCAATAGGTTTATTTCATTGTCGGACTGAGGGAACAAAATCAGGACAGATCCAAATGGGCGTACTGAGCATCTTTTGTCTAACTTCTATTACAGGGCAATAGGAACTACTATGGTATTGGACTGTGATTGTCCTACTATGATCGTGATGTTTGACATATTAGTAATTTATTTATTTAACTAAACCTATGAATTCACCAACTTCGTGTTGACCCCCACATTTTACTCTATATGTTTTCTCAGGAAAATAAAGCAGGTTCATGCATTAGATTCCAGCATTTTAGGGAGCATCATGTCTACCATTGGGCTGGGATATTTACTTCAGTTTTATAATAAATGTGGTTTTACAAACAAGATACTAAGTGTGTACAATTAATTCATGTAATATGTTTTAAATGACTTTTATGATCATTGCTCTATATATTGTGTGCTATCGATCCACCCAAGTAACACCCCATGTACTATTCCGCTGCATTTGACCATCAGGGGGTGTTACAGAAATGGTATCAGAGCACATAGTTATAGAGAACCAGATCGATAATAAAAATTTTAAAATATAATAAAAATTTTAAACTGGACTATAACTAAACTTTTAAAATCAATGAAATAAAAAGAAAGTTGATTTTTGGGGAACCTTTATAAGTTAGGCATATAGCATATAGAGCATACATATTATGTGAACTAACCTCACACTGATTTATAACCTTCGATTTAATAAATCACCTAAGTATCTACTCATACTTTTAACGAGCGTAGTTAAAAGACATAAATCGCATTGCATATGCATTTTTAAAACTTTTTGAATTGTGTAAGCTAAAAACTTACTCAACTTTGAAATGCTATTTTCAGATATCATGACGCCACCTACTGCTGTGACTACCTTAGAGGAGCTCATGGCTCCTACCACCACTTCATTATCGCCGAAATCAGTATTTGTTGGACCCGCGTCTGACACGGAGTCCAGAGGTGACCAGCCAGACGGAGTCATCATACTTTCAAGTTCACCTACCCCATCACCACCTACTGTATCCCTTACTTCACCACTACTAGTAGTACCCACATCTCCTCCTAGGGAGATGGACCAGGTTGTGCCTTCCTTACCACCATTGCCACCACCTTCTGCACATCACGCTTACCCCACCAGTACTCTGCCACCTCGCAAGAGGAGGCGTGATTCTATTCCTGACTCGACCTTCGAGATAGGAGACGGATCAGGAGCTTGACAACCCAGTCTTGGCGCCTTACAGGCACAGGTCGATGCACTTGTGGCCTGACAGGCGCAGGATACCGCCCTTATTCATGCCTTACTACAGGCGGACCATCAGGGTCGCGCCTTACTTCAGGAGAGATATAGTTCTCTCTACTAGGTCGTGGCTAGTGAGTCACACACCACACAGAGTTCTCTGGGTATGACCCAGGGGACCATACATTGGTTGTTGGATGAGGTTGCTTACCTCCGCTACCGGCTAGCTTCACTAGAGGGTCACTCGTACGAGACCCAGTGATACAAGAGATTTTGTATGTAAAAAGTTATCGTCTCGTCTCGATTCGAATTGAAAATGGGTAAACGTGCGACTAAGTCGTCTTTTGGTGAAAACAATAGATTGTTCGTTGTAGTAAAGTAAACTGCAAAACGTTAAAGTAAATGACGGGTAATTAAATGCTAAAACTAATTAAAACGTAAATGGTGCAATATTAAAACTTTAAAAAGTAAATTAATTAAATGACTTAAAATTAAAGCTTGACGAAAAGTAAATTTGACAAGTTAATAAAAATGAAAGTTTGAAAACTTAAAACTATGCAAACTTAAAAATAAAACTAAGGCAAAATATTAAACCAAACCCTGTCGGAATACACTCCTATCGGAATCCCGTCGGAATCCGATCGGAATAGATCTATCGGAATCCTGTCAGAAAGCTTCTGTCGGAATACAAACCTTGGGACGATCGGAATGATGATCAGAATGACAGTCCTATCGGAATGCAACCAAAACACCTCCGTCGGAATGATGGCTTACCTCTCCTATCGGAATACTGGTCGGAATGAAGACCAATCGGAATGATGGAAATCAAGGCTAACCGGAATGTCCAATAAACACCCTCGTCGGAATGCTGATCGGAATCCCAATCAGAATCACAAACCCTTTTCCGATCCAGCAATCGGAATGCTGGTCGGAATGTAAAACCCCTTTCCGATGGCTTGATCGGAATAACAGTATACAAAACGTAAATAAGCAAAATCGCAAATAAGTTATTAACCAAATAGCACTCTACTAAAAACTTAGCCTAAACACGAATAAGAAAAAGCTAATAAGCTAAAATTTAAATTTTTTTAAAGAAACTAAATGATAAAGATATTCGAAAACAACTTTTTTTTATAAATAACTTTTATAAACACTTAAGTAAATTTAAGAAAGACACAAATAAGCTATAAAATCAATAATCCAAAACAATCAAAAACATAAAAACATAACACTTAATCAAATAAGCATAACAATAAGCACATAAACATAAAGATCAAGCAAAACAAGAAAGGTAGAATGAGAGATTAAAAATAAGAACTTGATTAAAAATAAGATTCAATAACAAAATTAAAAGACTTACTTGAATTAAAGGCTAGAAATTAAAGATGCAATTAAGTAAATGACAATAAGAAAGTGCAAGTAATAAAAGGTGGAAGAACTATGTGTCAAATAGCCAACACCTCCTAATGTGACATTAGGAGGGTATTTATAGGAGAAGGGAGGTTAGCATGTGTTCCTCCTTCTTTCTTTCTTTCTTTCTCGTCTTTTCGTCTTATAAATTCTTCGACTTTTTCGACTTTGTCTCGGTATTAATTAAACTCGTATTATAATGTCTTCATTTATTAGACTTGAGTTCTTCGGCTTTATTAAACTTTCGTCTTTAGACTTTTTCTTCGATAAATCTTCAGAATAGGCCTTGGACTTCCGTTCTTTTTGCACTCTTGATCTTTTGACTTCGTCGTTTGTCTTTTTCTTCGATAAAAGCCCGTGAAAGCCCGTGTTACCTTCCCTTTTCACATTTTGATCCTAAATCACAACAAAAACACAAACCACGCATAATTCCGACATTTACGACATAAAATACACGTTTTGGCTTGGTTATTATTATAGTTAAGTGGTAAAAGGATGGGTGTTTTCACACCTATCAAACCCCTACACTTGACCATTGCAATGTCATCATGCAATGCATTAATTACAAAGCAAGTTTTACATTTTTCATCACAATCAATCCACATTGGCCTTTATTAAAAAGACAAAATATTTAAAGGAAGAAAACAAGTAAAAATATCAAAAACTTACCTTAGGGTTTTGGAATGTCATGAATGCTTCTCATCCTCAAATTTCACGTTCCCCAAACCAAGCTTAAAAAACGAGATCATTGTTATTATAAGTTAGCAAACTATCACAAACTCATGTGGGCCAATTATTTACTAAGACTCCCTTATTCCTAGGTGTATCTCTTATATTTTATTGTTGTCTTGAATGATCACGAGGATGCATTGTTGACTTATTTTGATAGTTATTTAGACCAAAAATAAAGTAGGACGATTTAATCAATAGTTAGCTAAAGGACAAAATCTTTTAAAACTGCTTATCGGGACCTCATAAATTTCATATCTTGGCATAACTCGCTTCACGATTTGAGACCTTTCTCGAACCGATATTTGGCAGAGACTTCATAACTTCAAATCTTGAGAGACGTTCATGAAATAATGGTCTTCTCTTCATAATAGGAATTTCTTCACTTGAACTTTTTGAGAGATTCTTCATATTTGGACCACGACTTCTTCATTTTTCTCCAATCTTTATTTTGGATTTTGATATACAACGATCCGCCTCCTTTTAGGACTTGAATCTATTTATCCTCATACCTTGTTAGGGCCTTTTTGGATAGACTTCTCCATGATCTTTACGGGAGTATTTGCTTTTCGTCGTGTGTCTCGATCCTTCATATTGATTTTTGATAAATGATTCTTCACATCACTTTGGATCTTTAGCAACAAAATGTAGCCCTCATGTCTTGTTAGGACCTTTTCGGACTCGCCAATCTTCGCATCCCGCTTCAATAAGTTATGCCTTGGCATTGAACTTTAATTAATACCGAGCAACTTTTAAACGATCTTGGGCTAGAAGCTAAGTAACTTTTCAAATCGTACGACCTTACTTATTGCAAATATATTTATTTACAAGCGATGGGAGAAAAAGCTTATAATCAACTCACATAAATTCATGAAAGAATACCAAACTTATAACTGACTCTATCATCTCTCGTTCTCCACAATTTAAAACCTCAAGGAATGAGACTCTATTAAATCAAAGTTTTGGGTTTTCAAGTCATCTATAGGATCTTGCAACTTCTTAGACTTTTTCAAGTTTAGAATTCGCATTTTAAAGTTCCCTTGATAAACGACTTTCTAGGATCAATTATAGGAACTTGCGAAAAGTTCTTGTTCTTAACCCGAAAGAGTTAAGACTTTCGCGTTTTAAAGTTCCCTATATAAAAGCCTAGCAAAACTTGACTTAAACACGTTAAGGATACTAGCTAGAGTAAAATTAGATAAGTAAACTCGTGTTGAGTCAAAAGATTCACAACGTTGAAAAATTAAAACCACTTTATTAAAATTTATTCTAGCAAAGAAAGAAAATAACTATAACAAAGGTAAATACTAATAGGCCAAAATAGATCAAAAATTTTGAAAAATATCGAAAAATAAATTTTCCGGTTAAAATAAGGGCAAATACAAAGAAAAGTCCACTTAACTTCGATAGAAGTCCCCCTACACTTAATATAAACATTGTCCTCAATGTTTAAGCATGTGGAAGTGAACTCCCCTACACTTAGGACATTGTGCATGTTGTTTAAATCTTGCTAAGGAAAGAGACAACTAAAGTGATTCCTATTTTAATATTGAAGAATATAAAATAGAGAATTAATGTTAAGATTTTACTAGTTGAAAAGTTCGTTTTCTCGATATCTTAACGAATTGATTTCCGGTTCAAAATGCGACTCAATTTTTTTTGGTGAAAAAGAATATTTTTGGTTGTTTTAAAATAAATGTGCAAAGACGTAAATGAAAATGACGTTAATTTAAATCTAACTCTAATTTAAAATAAATGGCAAGTATTTAAAAGCGAGACGAAAATTAAAAGGCACTAAGAGAAAATAACGCAAACTTAAAACTATCTAAGGCAAACTTAAAACGTAACTAAAACTTAAACTAAGGCAAGGCTAAAATAAATCTAAAGCAATTAAACATAAAGTGAAACTAAGTAAAAAGGCGGGAAAAGTAAAGCTTGAAAATTAAAAACAGAAAATTAAAAAATAAAACTAAAAATAACCTGAAAACAGCTCATCCGAAATAATCCTTCGTTCGGAATAATCACTCATCCGGAATGTCACCTTCGTTCGGAATGATTCTTCTTCACTCGGAATATTAGCCAAAACCCTTGATCCGGAATAAATTCTTTATTCGGAATATGTCACTTATGCGGAATAAATCCTTCACTCAGAATATAAGCCTTGGTTCGGAATGTTTTGCTGACCCGGAATAAAGCCTTGACTCGGAATAAATTCCGAATGAACTCAAACTCCTTGATTCGGAAAATGTTCCGAATGAACAATCCCAAATCCTTCGTTCGGAATATATTCCGAATGAACCACCACTTATACGGAATATTTTGTATCTTCCGAATGAAGGTGTTGATCCGGAATAATTAATTATTCCGAATAAAACCCTTGATCTGGAATATCTCCTTGGTTCGGAACTCACTGATTCGGAATGTTCCGAAGGAAGCCTTCGTTCGGAATGTTCCGAATGAAGGTCCTTTGATTCGGAATGTTTTCTTCACAAGCCTTGATCCGGAATGTTTGAAGTTCCGAATGAATCGCCTTCGTTCGGAATAAATGGTTGGTTCGGAATATCCACTGACTCGGAATATTGCACTGATTCGGAATATGTCACTTATCCTGAATAGTGCTTTATTCGGAACTTTCTCAACACAACTCCTTTATCCGGAATATAAGTTGATCCGGAATAAACTTGCACAAACCCTTGATTCGGAACACAAGCTTTGATTCGGAATACCTGGGGAAGAACAGTAACAGAAAAACGAAGAACAAGGAATCACAAAATAATACGAATCTAATCAAAACTAATCAAAATCAACCACAAGATTAAACCAAACTAATCAATAAACATCTACTAATCATAAACAAACAATCCAAATCAACAAACTAACAATAATGATCAAAATAATCAAAACCCACTTAATCAATTTAACAAAAACTCAAGAACATGAACATGAACAATAAACATAAAGATTAAAGATTAAAGAAAGGAAGATAGGAGATGAACAATAAAAGTATAGATTGACAAGAATTAAAAGGAAACTTACTTGAAATTAAATGAATTTAAGGTGCAAGACAAATATTTAAATAGACATGAATTTAAATGACAAGGTAATTAAAATGGAAGAACTAATTGTCACTATTAGCCAACAAAATGAAATGTAAATCCTAATGTTCTATTTATAGGGGAGGATTAGGAGGTGATTAGGAAGCTTCATCCCCTCTTTCTTCTTTCTTTAATTGCGTCATTAAGTCCTTGTCTTCTTAATCTTTTGACTTTAACGACTTTGTCTCGGGATTTCTTTAAACTCGTCTTGTAATTCTTCAATAAATTAGACTTGAGTTCTTCGGCTTTTAGTAAACTTCCGTCTTTTGACTTTTTCTTCGATAAATCTTCAGAATTGGTCTTGGACTTCCGTTCTTTTTGCACTCTTGATTTCTTGACTTCGTCTTTCGTCTTTTTCTTCGATAAAAGCCCGTGAATGCCCGTGTTTTCTCCCCTTTTCGCAATTTCGTCCTAAATCACAACAAAAACACAAACCACGCATAATTTCGACATTTACAACATAAAATACACGTTTTGGCTTGGTTGTCGTTGTAGTTAAGTGGTAAAAAGGATGGGTGTTTACACACCTATCAAATCCCCTACACTTGACCATTGCAATGTCCTCATGCAATGCATTAGTTACAAAGCACGATTACACTTTTCATCATAATCAATCCATATTGGCCTTTATTAAAGAGATAGAAAATTATAAATATTCAAAGTAAAGAAATCAAAAACATACCTTCGGGTTTTGAAAATGTCATGAATGATCATCATCCTCAAGTTTTCACTTTCTCCAAACCAAGCTTAAAAACGAGATCATTGTTATTATAAGTTAGCAAACTAACACGAACTCATATGGGCAAATTATTCACTTAGACTCCCTTATTCCTAGGTGTATCTCTTATATTTTATTTTTGTCTTGAATGATCACAAGGATGCATTGTTTGACTTATTTCGATAGTTATTTAGGCCGAAAATAAAGTGAACGATTTAATCAATAGTTAGCTAAAGGACAAAATCTTTTAAAACTGCTTCTCGGGACCTCCTAAAGTTCATATCTTGGCATAACTCGCTTCTCGATTTGAGACCTTTCTCGGACCGATATTTGGCAGCGACTTCATACTTCAAATCTTGAGAGACGTTCATGAAATAATGGCCTTCTTTTCATAATAGGAATTTCTTCACTTGATGTTTTAAGAGATTCTTCATACTTAGACCACGACTTCTTCATTTTTCTCCAATCTTTATTTTGGATTTTGATATACAACGATCCGCCTCCTTTTTGGACTTGGATCTACTTATCCTCATACCTTGTTAGGGCCTTTTCAGATAGACTTCTCCATGATCTTTTGGGGAGTACTTGCTTTTCGTCGTGTGTCTCGATCCTTCATATTGATTTTCGATAAATGATTCTTCACATCACTTGGGATCTTTAGCAACAAAATATAGCCCTCATGCCTTGTTAGGGCCTTTTTGGACTCGCCAATCTTCGCATCCCGCTTCAATAAGTTATGCTTTGGCTATGAACTCTAATCATTACCGAGCAACTTTTAAACGATCTTGGGCTAGAAGCTAAGTAACTTTTCAAATCGTACAACCTTATTTATTGCAGATAAATTTATTAGCAAGCGATGGGAGAATAGGCTCATAATTAACTCACATAAATTCACGAAAGAATACCAAACTTATAATTGACTCTATCATCTCTTGTTCTCCACAGTTTAAAATCTCAAGGAATGAGACTCGTGGATGCTTAGCCTATTAAATCAAAGTTTTGGGTTTTCGAGTCGCCTATAGGATCTTGCAAACTCTTAGACTTTTTCAAGTTTAGAAATCGCATTTTAAAGTTCCCTTGATAAACGACTCTCTAGGATCGATTATAGGAACTTGCGAAAAGTTCTTGTTCTTAACCCGTGAGGGTTAAGACTTTCGCGTTTTATAGCTCCCTATATAAAAGCCTAGCAAAACTTGACTTAAACACGTTAAGGATACTAGCTAGATTAAACTAAGATAAGTAAACTCGGGTTGAGTCAAAAGATTCACAACGTTTGAAAATTAAAACCACTTTATTAAAAATTTATTCTAGTAAAGAAAGAAAATAACTATACAAAGGGAAAAACTAATAGGCCAAAACAGATCAAAAATTTTGAAAAATGTCGAAAATTGATTTTCCGGTTAAAATGAGGACAAATACAAGGAAAAGGCCACTTAACTTCGATAGAAGTCCCCCCTACACTTAATATAAACATTGTCCTCAATGTTTAAGCATGTGGGAGTAAACTCCCCTACACTTAGGACATTGTGCACTTTGTTTAAATCTGGCTAAGGAAAAGACAACTAACGAGATTCCTATTTTAATATTGGAAAATATAAAATAGTGAATCGAAAAGAGTTTAGGATAGAACCGGGAAAATGGGAACACAGAATCACGGGTCGTCAAAAATCATCAAGAGTGGATCATTGAGCGCTCGAATCCCTGAATATGAGAAGAGAGGAAATAGCAAACACCAACGATTCTCCCCTACACCTAGGATAAAGAAAGCTAAAAGATAGATACATGGGTTGCCTCCCAAGAAGCGCTTGATTTTTGTTTAGCGAGTCATGAGCCTAACTCGACCTTGATTATCATAGGAAGAAGCATGAAAAACATCCACCGGGATCAAAGACATAGTTTTCGTCCATCAAATAGCACAAGCTTAAGGCGAACAAGGCAAGCCAAAGAGGAGTAGGCAAGGTTCCCTTAAGCAAAGATGGAGCACGGTGGTAGCAAGGGTGAGGTGGTGCAAGCATATCTTCAGTAGTTCCAAAAATATTTCCTTTTATTTCATCAGACAGATACTGAGATGGCTGAAGAATATCGATACCGGGGTCGAACACCTTTTCCTTTAGGGGAAAATAGCACCCAGGCTCAACAGAATTTGAAGATGATCTGCGAAGAAAATGCACAACCTCGTCCTCAGAAGGTGGACAAAGAGGTGTCAAATCATACGTGCTGCGGATGTTGGTGTCGTCCGGTTGCTTCTCCTTTGAAAGAATTTTCTTCAAATCCAAAGTAGGATCAAGACGATAATCATCAAAGTCTAAAGGAGGAGCATCACTCTCATGAGGGAAGTAAGTATTGAGAAATGTAGAGAAGTCTTCCTCAAATGAGTAATCATCCAAAGTAGGATCAAGTGATGGTGGAGGATCTTCATCATGAGAAGAATCACTCGAAAGAGTATCGGCCTCATCAAAATCATCATAAGTGGGCATGTCGGGATACTCGGAAGTAAAATCATCATAATCATCCGAATCTGAGCTAGAATCATCATCATAAGCATCAAAGATCGGTGGAGAATCATAAATGGGTGAAGGTTCCAAATTGGAGAGAGAATCATCCACATCATCTTGAAAAAGTGGATTATCATTGCAAGACTCGAATAGAGGATTGTTGTAGACGACAAAATCATCAAGCACATTAATCATATTCGCAGATTCTCGTCCATAGGATTTGCTTGTAAGCTTCCCCATTTTGAACACTTGTTGTTCATTCCCGACCCTTAAAATTAATTCACCTTCAGCAACATCAACTAAAGCTCGTCCGGTTCTCAAGAATGGCCGACCAAGTATTAAAGGAATACGAGGGTCCATTTCATAATCAACCACAACAAAGTCAACCGGAAAAGTGAAGGTGCCAACTTTAATGAACACATCTTCGGCAATACCAACGGGGTATGCGAGAGTGCGATTTGCAAGCTCAAGAGTCATCTTTGTTGGAGTAAGGTCGGGTAATGATAGTGCTGTCCAAACACTTAAAGGCATCAGATTAATACTGGCCCCGAGATCAGCTAAGGCAGTAAATTCTTCGGTTTTGTTAAAAATGCAAGGC
The DNA here is from genome assembly GCA_025667525.1 of Glebionis coronaria. NCBI lineage: Eukaryota > Viridiplantae > Streptophyta > Magnoliopsida > Asterales > Asteraceae > Glebionis > Glebionis coronaria. Next base: position 406,284,185 of record CM046880.1, read on the forward strand.
AACACAAAACGACCGGGATCTCCAAGTTTTTCCGGAAGTTCTTTAAGAATAACTGCAGAACAATTTTCATTTAAGCGTGTGTTGGCGAGCTCAATCAGCTTCTCCTTCTTGTTAAGAAATTCCTCGAATGCTTTGACAAATTTCGGCATGTGGACAAGTGCTTCAACAAGGCTAATGTTGAAATTCATTTGAGAGATCATCTTCAAATAATTCGACACTTGAGTGTCATCCTTAGTGAGCAAGTTAGGCTTGTCCAAGCGAGAAGGATATGGGATGTTGGGTTTATAGGTGGAAGGTGTAGGTGTAGCAGGTAAAGGTTGAGATGTTGAAGAGGCCTTCTTGGTTGCATCGTCATGACGAGGCGGAGACGGTAATGGTGCACTAATACTAGGTGTGGGAGGAGTAGGGATAAATGGTGGTGGAGGAGGTGTAGATGATGGGGGCGGGATAGGTGGTCCTACTAAAGTAACTCCACTACGGGTAGTAATAGCACTCACATTCGCTCGCGGATTGGTGACGGTGTTTGAAGGTAGAGAACTCGAAGAAGAGGGTTGAGTGGTGGGCAAGAAACTAGCCAACATATTCTTCATATCATTCGTTTGATTGCTGAAGGAGGATTGAATATTATCTCGAAGCTCGGATCTAATGTCATTCCCTTGCTTGGTGATATCCCCTTTCAAATTGATAATTTGGCTCTGCATATTCTTGATTTGCTCACCTTGGGTTCTCATTAAAGTTTCAACATCTTGATTGATGGGTGGGGCTTGTTGAGCGGGTGGGTGATAAGGATTAGAGGCTCTAGGTGGGATTTGGTTGCTTCTATTGTAGTTGTTGTTGAGGTTTTGGTTTTGAGGAGAAAAACCGGGTGAAAGGTAGTTGTTTGACCGGTAACTTAGCAAATTCCTATCCCCTTGAGGTCGGGCTTGGTAATTTTCCAGTGAATAATTACCATAAGCTGCATACACGTTTTCCGGATTTCCTTGAGTAGAAGGACAATCAGTGTATGAGTGTGGACCGCCGCATGTCTCACAAGGATTGGCTACCGCTTTAACTTGTTGTTGGTTAGTAGCGAGGAGCAAGATATTTTTGTTTATTTCGGTCATCATGCGGGTGAATTCGGTCATGTCGGGGTTTGCTGAAGTGGAAGAAACATTTACTCTCGGGTTGTTCCTTGAAGAAGCGGAGGAATCCCAGTTTTTGTGATGAGTAGTCATGTTTTCAATAAGCTCTCTACACTCCTCGGGTCTTCTTTTCATAAATGTGCCACCGGCGGCTGTATTAATCGTATCACGATCTCGAAAAGTCAAACCGTTGCAGAAAGTATCAATTAAGGTCACAGGAAGCATGTTGTGGTTTGGACAATGATCGATCAAAACATTATATCTTTCCCAAGCATCAAAAAGAGATTCATCGGGTTCTTGCATGAAACCGCTGATTTGATTGCGAAGGCTCGTGACCATGGATGGTGGAAAGTAGCGCGACAAAAAGCGTTGAGTCATGTCATCCCAAGTATGAATTGAATTCTTCGGGAGACGATCAAACCATTTCTCGGCGTGGTGTGATAAAGTATGTGGAAAGAGTTGAAGGCGAAGAACATCCATTGTGGCACCGGGCAACTTCATACTTTGAGTGATTGTAATGAATTTGTCGAGGTGTTTGTTGGCATCATCATCAGGCATTCCTCGAAAAGGATTTGTTTGCACTTGCTGGATCATGTGGTGCTTCAACGAAAACTCCGGAGCCGTGATTTGCATCGGCGCAATCGGTCCTCCTCGTCCAAACATTGTGGGTTGACAAAGCTCCTCCATTGTTCGAAGATCGGGCTGTGGAAGAACATTGTTGTTGTTATTAAGGTGCGGTGGATTATTGTTGTTAACACCTGCCATAGCTAAATCTTCAGGAGTCTCGGGCTCTTGATAAGTAGAAGATCTAGTACGCATACACCTACAAAGGCAAAAGAAAAAGAAACCAAACACAAAGAGAATATATATACACTATAAAGATAAAAAATAAAATTTTTTTGGATTTTTGAAAAATTTTAATTTTTATGGATTTTTAACAATTTTTTAATTTTTATGGATTTTTTAACAATTTTGAAACAAGAAAAGAACGCTCACGAATGAACGGATCCCAAAAAGCAACGCGTCTTTCACAGAAAACCCTTAATCTTTACGAAAAGAGCCGGCAGCGACGCCATTTTAATGTTTGGATTTTGCTAGGTTGAAAAGTTCGTTTCTCGGTATCTTAACGAATTGATTTCCGGTTCAAAGTACGACTCAATTGTTTTTGGTGAAAAATAATATTTTTGGTTGTTTTAAAATAAATGTGCAAGACTTAAATGAAAACGACGTTAATTTAAATCTAACTCTAATTTAAAATAAAATACGAGAAATTAAAAAGCGTGACGAAAATTAAAAGGCACTAAGAGTAAATAACGCAAACTTAAAACTATCTAAGGCAAACTAAAAACGCAACTAAAATTTAAACTAAGTCAAGGCTAAAATAAATCTAAAGCAATTAAACTTAAAGTGCAACTAAGTAAAAAGGCGGGAAAAGTAAAGCTTGAAAATTAAAAACAGAAAATTAAAAACTGAAACTAAAAATAACCTGAAAACAGCTCATCCGGAATAATCCTTCGTTCGGAATAATCACTCATCCGGAATGTCACCTTCGTTCGGAATGATTCTTCTTCACTCGGAATATTAGCCAAAACCCTTGATCCGGAATAAATTCTTTATTCGGAATATGTCACTTATCCGGGATAAATCCTTCACTCAGAATATAAGCCTTGGTTCGGAATGTTTTGTTGACCCGGAATAAAGCCTTGACTCGGAATAAATTCCGAATGAACTCAAACTCCTTGATTCAGAAAATGTTCTGAATGAACAATTCCAAATCCTTCGTTCGGAATATATTCCGAATGAACCACCACTGATCCGGAATATTTTGTATCTTTCGAATGAAGGTGTTGATCCAGAATAATTAATTATTCCGAATAAAACCCTTGATCCGGAATATCTCCTTGGTTCGGAACTCACTGATTCGGAATGTTCCAAATGAAGCCTTCGTTCGGAATGTTCCGAATGAAGGTCCTTTGATTCGGAATGTTTTCTTCACAAGCCTTGATCCGGAATGTTTGAAGTTCCGAATGAATCGCCTTCGTTCGGAATAAATGGTTGGTTCGGAATATCCACTAACTCGGAATATTGCACTGATTCGGAATATGTCACTTATCCTGAATAATGCTTTATTCGGAACTTTCTCAACACAACTCCTTTATCCGGAATATAAGTTGATCCGGAATAAACTTGCACAAACCCTTGATTCGGAACACAAGCTTTGATTCGGAATACCTGGGGAAGAACAGTAACAGAAAAACGAAGAACAAGGAAGCACAAAATAATACGAATCTAATCAAAACTAATCAAAATCAACCACAAGATTAAATCAAACTAATGAATAAACATCTACTAATCATAAACAAACAATCCAAATCAACAAAACTAACAATAATGATCAAAATAATCAAAACCCACTTAATCAATTTAACAAAAACTCAAGAACATGAACATGAACAATAAACATAAAGATTAAAGATTAAAGAAAGGAAGATATGAGATGAACAATAAAAGTAAAGATTGACAAGAATTAAAAGGAAACTTACTTGAAATTAAATGAATTTAAGGTGCAAGACAAGTATTTAAATGGACATGAATTTAAATGACAAGGTAATTAAAATGGAAGAACTAATTGTCACTATTAGCCAACAAAATGAAATGTAAATCCTAATGTTCTATTTATAGGGGAGGATTATGAGGTGCTTAGGAAGCTTCCTCCCCTCTGTCTTCTTTCTTTAATTGCCTCATTAAGTCCTTGTCTTCTTAATCTTTTGACTTTAACGACTTTGTCTCGGGATTTCTTTAAACTCGTCTTGTAATTCTTCAATAAATTAGACTTGAGTTCTTCGGCTTTTAGTAAACTTCCGTCTTTTGACTTTTTCTTCGATAATCTTCAGAATTGGTCTTGGACTTCCGTTCTTTTTGCACTCTTGATTTCTTGACTTCGTCTTTCGTCTTTTTCTTCGATAAAAGCCCGTGAATGCCCGTGTTTTCTCCCCTTTTCGCAATTTCGTCCTAAATCACAACAAAAACACAAACCACGCATAATTCCGACATTTACGACATAAAATACACGTTTTGGCTTGGTTGTCGTTGTAGTTAAGTGGTAAAAAGGATGGGTGTTTACACACCTATCAAGAATCAAAAGAGTTTAGGATAGAACCGGGAAGACGGGTACATGGAATCACGGGTCTTCAAAAGTTATCAAGAATGAGTCTTTGAAAGCTCGAATCCCTGCACATGATAAGAAAGAAAACAACAAACACATACTAGGGTCTCCCCCTACACTTATTATAAAAACGGAATAAAAGGATAGATATTGCGGGTTGCCTCCCGAGAAGTGCTTGTTTTTGTTAACCGAGTCGTGAGCCTGACTCCACCTTGATTAGCATGGGAAGAAGCTTGAAGAACATCCACCGGGATCAAATACATGGTTTTCGTCCATCAAATAGCACAAGCTTAAGGAGAACAAGGCAAGCCAAAGAAGAGTAGGCAAGGTTCCCTTAAGCAAAGATGGAGCATGGTGGTAGCAAGTGTGCTGAGGTGCAAGCATATCTCCATAAGTTCCAAAAATATTTCCTTTTATTGCATCAGATGGATACTGAGATAGCTGCAAAATTTTAATACCGGGATCGAACACCTTTTCCTTTAGGGGGAAATAGCACTCAGGCTCAGTAGACCTTGAAGAGTATCCTCTCATAAATCGCACAATCTCATCCTCATAAGGTGGATAGAGAGGTGTCAAGACATAAGTACTGTGGATATCGGTGTCGTCCGGTTTCTTCTCCTTTGAAACGGGTTTCTTCATATCCGAAGGAGGATAAAGAGCATCATCAAAGTCCAAAGGAGGAGAATCATTCTCATTTGGGAAGTAAGTGTTGAGAAAAGTATCAAAGTCTTCCTCAAATGAGTAGTCATCCAAAGCAGGATCAAGCATTGTTGGTGGAGGATCTTCATCAAAATTAGGTGCAAGATCATCATGAGAAGAATCACTCGAGAGAGTATCGACATCATCAAAGTCATCATAAGTTGGCATGTCTGGATACTCTGAAACAAAATTATCATAATCATCCCCATCGGAACTAGAATCATCATCATAGTTATCATAGATCGGTGGAGACTCATGAATTGGTGGGGGATCTAAATTGGAGAGAGAATCATCCACATCATATTGGAACAATGGATTATCATAGCAAGAATCGAAAAGAGGATTGTTATAGATGACAAAATCATCAAGCACATTAATCATATTCGCTGATTCTCTTCCATTGGGTTTGGTTGTGATCTTCCCCATTTTAAAAACTTGTGAATCATTACCGACTCTTAAGATGAGCTCACCTTCAGCAACATCGACTAAGGCTTTTCTGGTTCTCAACAATGGCCGACCAAGTATTAACGGAATACGAGCGTCTATTTCATAATCAACAACAACAAAGTCGACCGGGAAAGTAAAGGTGCCAATTTTAACAAAAACATCTTCGGCAATACCAACGGGGTAAGCGAGAGTGCGATTTACTAGCTCAAGAGTCATCTTTGGTGGTGTAAGATCGGGTAATGATAACTTTTTCCAAACACTTAAAGGCATCAGATTAATACTTGCCCCGAGATCGGCTAAGGCAGTAAATTCTTCAGTTTGGTTAAAAGTACGTGGTAGCACAAAACGACCGGGATCTCCAAGTTTCTCCGGAAGTTTTTTAAGAAGGACTGCATAACAGTTTTCATTCAATCGAGTATTAACAAACTTGGCCATCTTCTCCTTCTTGTTAAGAAATTCCTTAAACATCTTAACAAATGTCGGCATTTGGGCAAGAGCTTCAACAAGGCTAAGGGTGATGGTTACTCCCGAAATCTTCTTCAAAAAGTTTGACACTTGAATGTCATCCTTGGTGAGCAATCTGCCTTTGTCTAAGCTAGAAGGATATGGGATGTTGGGTTTATAGGTGGAAGGTGGGGTGGGTGAAGGGTTTTTCTTGGGTACTGATTTATGCATAGGTGGAGACGGTAATGGAGAACTCGTACTAGGCGTGGTAGTAGGCGGGATAAATGGTGGTGGAGGAGGTGTAGATGGAGTAACTGGGGGAGGGGTAGATGGTCCTACTAAGGTTGCTCCAGTGCGTGTAGTAATAGCACTCACATTCGCTCTTGGGTTGGTGACGGTATTAGAAGGAAGAGAGCCCGAAGTAGAGGGTTGAGTAGTTGGAAAGAAAATAGCCATCATATTCTTCAAATCATTTGTTTGATTGTTAAAAGAGGTTTGCATATCATGTCGAAGCTCGGTTCTAATATCATTTCCTTGCTTAGTGATATCTCCTTTCAAGTTGATGATTTGGCTTTGTAGATTCTTGATTTGCTCTCCTTGGGTCCTCATGAAAGTTTCCACATCTTGATTAATGGGTGGTGCTTGTTGAGCGGGTGGGTGATAAGGATTAGAAGCTCGAGGTGGGTTTGGGTTGCTTCTATTGTAGTTGTTGGGGTTGTGGTTTTGAGGAGGAAAACTGGGTGAAAGAAAGTTGTTAGAATGGTAACTTAGCAAGTTACGATCACCTTGAGATCGGGCTTGGTAGTTTTCCGTTGAATAGTTACCATAAGCCGCACACACGTTTTCCGGATTGTCATGAGTAGAAGGACAGTCAGTGTATGAGTGAGGACCCCCGCAAATCTCACAAGAAGTTGCAACAGCTTTAACTTGTTGTTGTTGATTTGTAGCCAAAAGTTGCATGTTTTTGCTCATTTCGACCATTGCGCGGGTCAATTCGGTGATACCAGGGTTTGAAGAAGTAGAAGAAACATGGACTCTCGGGTTTGATCTTGAGGATGCGGATTAATCCCAATTTTTGTGATGAGTAGTCATGTTCTCGATAAGCGCTCTACACTCCTCAGGTCTTCTTTTCATAAATGTGCCACCGGCGGCTGCATTAATCGTATCACGATCACGAAAAGTTAAACCGTTGTAGAAAGTATCAATCAAAGTAACGGGAGCATGTTGTGGTTTGGACATCGAACGATCAAAACATTATATCGTTCCCAAGCATCAAAAAGTGATTCATCAGGTTCTTGTGTAAATCCACTAATTTGATTTCGAAGGCTCGTGACCATGGATGGTGGAAAGTAGCGCGACAAAAAGCGTTTAGTCATCTCATCCCAAGTATGAATTGAATTCTTCGGAAGACGATTAAACCATTTTTCGGCATGGTGGGATAAGGTGTGTGGAAATAGGTGAAGGCGAAGAAAATCCATAGTAACACCGGGCAACTTCATGCTTTGAGTAACAGTAATGAATTTGTCGAGGTGTTTGTTGGCATCATCATCCGGTAATCCGCGAAATGGACAAGTGTTTTGAACTTGTTGGATCATGTGATGCTTCAACGAAAACTCTGGAGCCGTGATTTGCAACGGCGCAATCGGTCCTCCTCGTCCATTCATCGTAGGTTGACAAAGCTCCTCCATTGTTAGAAGATCGGGTGGGGGAACATTGTTGTTGTTATTCATGTTGGGTGGGGTGGATTATTGTTGTTGTGCACACCAGCCATATCTAAATCTTCACGAGTCTCGGGCTCTGAATAAGATGAAGATCTAGTACGCATGCACCTGAAAAAAAAGATACCAAAAAATAGAGAATATATATGTACGTGTAAAAATAAAAATAAAAATCTTTTTGTATTTTTAAATTTTTTAAATTTTTATGGATTTTTAACAATTTTTAATTTTTATGGATTTTTGAAAATATTTTTAAGCAAGAAAAATAACGTTCACGAGTGAACGGATCCCGAAATTCAACGGGTCTCTCACAGAAAACCGTTAATCTTTACGAAAAGAGCCGGCAGCGGCACCATTTAATAACTGGTTTTTGCCAAGTATAAAAATTAAGTTCGTTGTGTGTGTCTAATCGAATTGATTACTGGTTTAAGTGCGACTCAGTCGTCTTTTGGTGAATACAATAGATTGGTCGTTGTAGTAAAGTAAATTGCAAAACGTTATAGTAAATGACGGGTAATTAAATGCTAAAACTAATTAAAACGTAAATGGTGCAATATTAAAACTTTAAAAAGTAAATTAATTAAATGACTTAAAATTAAAGCTTGACGAAAAGTAAATTTGACAAGTTAATAAAAATGAAAGTTTGAAAACTTAAAACAATGCAAACTTAAAAATAAAACTAAGGCAAAATATTAAACCAAACCCTGTCGGAATACACTCCTATCGGAATCCCGTCGGAATCCGATCGGAATAGGTCTATCGGAATCCTGTCGGAAAGCTTCTATCGGAATACAAACCTTGGGACGATCGGAATGATGATCGGAATGACAGTCCTATCGGAATGCAACCAAAACACCTCCGTCGGAATGATGGCTTACCTCTCCTATCGGAATCCTGGTCGGAATGAAGACCAATCGGAATGATGGAAATCAAGGCTAATCGGAATGTCCAGTAAACACCCTCGTCGGAATGTTGATCGGAATCCCAATCAGAATCACAAACCCTTTCCCGATCCAGCAATCGGAATGCTGGTCGGAATGTAAAACCCCTTTCCGATGGCTTGATCGGAATAACAGTATACAAAACGTAAATAAGCAAAATCGCAAATAAGCTATTAACCAAATAGCACTCTACTAAAAACTTAGCCTAAACACGAATAAGAAAAAGCTAATAAGCTAAAATTTAAAAACTTTTAAAGAAACTAAATGATAAAGATATTCGAAAACAACTTTTTTTTATAAATAACTTTTATAAACACTTAAGTAAATTTAAGAAAGACACAAATAAGCTATAAAATCAATAATCCAAAACAATCAAAAACATAAAAACATAACACTTAATGAAATAAGCATAACAATAAGCACATAAACATAAAGATCAAGCAAAACAAGAAAGGTAGAATGAGAGATTAAAAATAAGAACTTGATTAAAAATAAGATTCAATAACAAAATTAAAAGACTTACTTGAAATTAAAGGCAAGAAATTAAAGATGCAATTAAGTAAATGACAATAAGAAAGTGCAAGTAGTTAAAGGTGGAAGAACTATGTGTCAAATAGCCAACACCTCCTAATGTGACATTAGGAGGGTATTTATAGGATAAGGGAGGTTAGCATGTGTTTCTCCTTCTTTCTTTCTTTCTTTCTCGTCTTTTCGTCTTCTAAATTCTTCGACTTTTTTGACTTTGTCTCGGGATTAATTAAAGTCGTCTTATAATGTATTCATTTATTAGACTTGAGTTCTTCGGCTTTATTAAACTTCCGTCTTTAGACTGTTGGGTCAATTCAGTGCCTGATTTGTCCCTTGCACAGGATTTGGATGTAAAGTATCCTAAGTAGTGTTAGTCACTGAACTTACGTATGTTATAAGTTCAGTGTGTCATTCTTTAGAGTTCTTTAGAGTCTACGAGATAGACTCGTCATTAGCTGAGGCGGATCTCAGTAAGTGTGCAAAGAATCAAGGATGATGGAGTTAGTAAGTGATGACATAATAGCTTACTAACTCCTCAAGACTATTACTGATTACAAGACCTGAAGATGTTAAGAAGACCTGAAGAAGTGTCTTATGTATTATTGGGCACATGTCTTATTAGCAATGAAGACAAAGGTTCAAGAGGAAGGCTTACTTTGTCAAAGGTGAAAAAGATGAAGACAACAAAGTACAAGGTGGTTACTTGTACTTTAGTAAAGCTTCTCAAGGAAGCTTCACACTCCCACTATATATATGTGGTCTTTGTAATAGAATAGTCAATGATTCCCACCCACAGAAACAAACATGTAATACTTTAGTGGTTTAGGGTTTCATCCTCCCATTGTTGCATAAGCTTAGCTAGCTATGAACATGGGAGTTTAGTTTGTCATTCATCGCCCAGTTGTTGTTCCGTAAACAACCGGGCAAGTAATGTATATTTGTTGATTCATTATTAATAAGATATACATACGATGAAAAGTACAAGGTTTGTTATTAGTTAGTCAATTGGTTTAATTGTGCATATTGTTCTTCATAGTTTCTTATTGATTCGATGTTTGCACAAGTTTCGTGGACCAACAATTGGTATCAGAGCGGGTTGGATTTTCTCTATCCATATCTGTTCGTATGACTGCTAATAATACGTTTTATTGCATCGTTAAAATCATCAGTGTATTAAAAAAAACTGCCTTTACAGTAGCAGTTTTTAGGGGGAGAGATGAACACTGGTGGAAAATATCCACACAAACCTTATCCTAATACACCCACCACCGACACTATCTATTCCATCCCTAACAATAACACCACAACCGTCACTTTTTAATAAACAAAAAAATCACACTTAATCATCAAAAACTCCACCCCACCGTCACACACATGACTATCCACTTTAAAAAAAAAACCTTCATCATGGTATATGATATGAATTTGTCCCACGTTTCACCATGATTTGGCTTTTGTGGATCCATGAATGTTTTATCTCAAAAATAAACCCTTCCCCACATCACGTGATTACAATATTCAACTTCTTCCACCAAAACCAATACATGACCAATTTATAAACATATCAAAACCCAGATTCGTACTTCATTATTCATATTCACCACACAAAAAATCAAGATCTCCAACACGTGAGTTAACAATCGAGATTACAAGTTCGAAAAATAATCTGATTGGATTTCGTCTTTGTGGCCAAAGGACGTGATTCACTTATATCGAAGCTCGAGTTGGTTTTCAAAGCGCGTGAACAATTGATTGGGTCTGTAGATTATTAATTGTTGTTGAATGAATGGTTTCGAATGTTGTTCTTTGGTTGGGAGTGTAGATGAGTTTGATTTTGGCGTTGAATTTCTATGCTTTGTAGATGATGTTGTTGCTGTTTATAATTACTATAAACTGAAAGCAATGAGGAAGATGGTTGCTTTATCAAGGAACGAAAGGTTATGGACTAGCAGGGAGTTCATATACCTTCATGGTCAGAGATAAGATTTAGGTATAGTCGGTTATAAACCAAAGGCGTTGGAGACTGTGATTGGTATTGTACAAAGATTCATAAAAGTGGTTGTTACTATTTCGATTTTTTTGTGAATCGAAAGAAGATGGATCGTTGATATTGATAAAAGGTATGTCTATCAGCGATTGGTCTAAGAAATCTCACTAGTACAAAAGCAAAAGCTGATGGATAAAGATGTGTTAGTCATCATTAAATCCATCTGGTGAACGAGCAATTGGTTGGATGGGCTATGAATAAGTGGACATGGATATAAGAATTATAGTGGCTGATAAGCGTTTGGTAGCTGTGATAATATTGTTTAGTTTGGAAATCTGGTATTATAAAGTCGAGTGGCCAATATGGCTTTACAGCGGGTATAAAAGAATATCAGACACTTTTTTTTTTGGTTAAAAGGTTGATGATTATCTGACCATGATAAATGGGTGTGGCCATTCAGTGTTGTGATACAAGTAAAGATGAGATTAAGTGGGTCTGGTGACAATCTTGGATGGGATGATAACAAGTCGAAAGGAAGGTCGCTGATCCTTTCCAGGCCAGATCTTTGGACCTCTGTCAACCAAAGGTCTATGAACCTGTTCCCTGTTAAAACACAGATATCTGAACCCCAGTCATCTGATGTTTGAAGACTGGGTATGAACCGTCATGCCAACGAAACCCCAGACCAGTGACCCTGTCGCTGCGAACCCCCAGAGGTTGTTGAACCCCCATGTCAACGAACCCTGTCAAACAGCCAGCTGAACTATGAACCAGCGATCCCTGTCCCTCTTCTCTGGACCCTTCAGCAGATTCTGGACCCCTGTCAATTCAGCCAGTCTCTGAACCTACAGCAGTTTTTTGAACCCCATCCAGCTGAAAGATCAGAGGTCGCTGTGAACCCCTGTCCCTGGACCTTCTCTGAACCCTTCAACAGTGAACCCATGATTCTGACCTCTGTCCCTGTCTAAACCTCCCAACAAGCAAAGCCTGGACAGCTGTCACAGGACACCTGTGAACCGTGTCGCTGAACCCACAGACGACCCCTGTCCTTGAACCCCCAGCTGTCCCTGAACCTCAGTTGTTTGTAACCCCAGGCTACTCGATCCCTGTCACTGAACATTGACCCCTGTCCTCATCTTCTCTCTTTGTCCCCAACCTCCCTTCAGCTGTTGATTTCACAGCCAACTAAACCCACAACCACACAGCCATCACGTACACTGTGATTGATGAAGAAGCTGATAAAAAAAATCAGCTTAACAAGGATTCGCTGGCAAGATGACCAGCTGATCAAGATGCTATCTTTAGAGCCTTCAGCTGTTGAAGGACTTGGTCACTCAGGAATTTTTTTTCTCACACCAAGATAAAGAAAGAAGATATGTTCACAGCCCCCCCCCCCCCCTCCCCAAAAGCTGTCACCCTCCCCCATCGCTGTAACCCCAGCCACAGAGTTTTTGAGAGACCAGGTTGGTGAAACATTGCTACAGGGGTTTGATATCATCAGGGAATTTGTAACATCAGGCGTTTTGTAGGAGATGAAATTCAGGGGGAGTTGTATTTCAGGCGAGATGAAGACCATCACGCTATGATTGTGTACTAGTTAGTAGCCGGTCAAAAGTTGCTTGGTTCCTTAGCAAATTTTGAGGGGGAGAGAAACGAGGACAGAGGTAAACTTGTGTTTATGTGAAGAAACATCAAGTTTACTCACGCTACATACATACTATCATACACAAAACATAACCTTCAGGGACTTAGAATGTTTACATTTGGCTGATTGAGCAAAGTCACTGAAGATGGGTTGCTGAACAAGTTGCATTGCCTGATCGTTTATGGTTGCTGCGTCAACCATTGACCACACTTCTCTGACTGAAGGTAAATGAACTCGTGATCTACATTGGATATAATATGCTACTTTAATATATGCTAGGGTGAAGCATATGGTCTTTATGGTAAAGCATATAATATACTTCACTGATGACCTAAGGTGAAGTTACCTTTATGAGTTCTATATAAGCATCAGGGAATTGGTTCAAGTGTTTCTCAAAGTACAAGATCAGACAATGCAGTTCAGTAACAACTACAACAGGTACAAGACGATACAAGTTAGCGGATGACTTGAACTAGTAAAGCTAGTTATTCTTGGTATTCATTGTTGCAACATAGCAGGTAAGAAGAAGCCTTTATGCTCACTTACTGCTATTTAAATTAGGCTACTTTTCTATCCAAATAGGGGGAGATTGTTGGGTCAATTCAGTGCCTGATTTGTCCCTTGCACAGGATTTGGATGTAAAGTATCCTAAGTAGTGTTAGTCACTGAACTTACGTATGTTATAAGTTCAGTGTGTCATTCTTTAGAGTTCTTTAGAGTCTACGAGATAGACTCGTCATTAGCTGAGGCGGATCTCAGTAAGTGTGCAAAGAATCAAGGATGATGAAGTTAGTAAGTGATGACATAATAGCTTACTAACTCCTCAAGACTATTACTGATTACAAGACCTGAAGATGTTAAGAAGACCTGAAGAAGTGTCTTATGTATTAGTGGGCACATGTCTTATTAGCAATGAAGACAAAGGTTCAAGAGGAAGGCTTACTTTGTCAAAGGTGCAAAAGATGAAGACAACAAAGTACAAGGTGGTTACTTGTACTTTAGTAAAGCTTCTCAAGGAAGCTTCACACTCCCACTATATATATGTGGTCTTTGTAATAGAATAGTCAATGATTCCCACCCACAGAAACAAACATGTAATACTTTAGTGGTTTAGGGTTTCATCCTCCCATTGTTGCATAAGCTTAGCTAGCTATGAACATGGGAGTTTAGTTTGTCATTCATCGCCCGGTTGTTGTTCCGCAAACAACCGGGCAAGTCATGTATATTTGTTGATTCATTATTAATAAGATATACATACGATGAAAAGTACAAGCTTTGTTATTAGTTAGTCAATTGGTTTAATTGTGCATATTGTTCTTCATAGTTTCTTATTGATTCGATGTTTGCACAAGTTTCGTGGACCAACAAGACTTTTTCTTCGATGAATCTTCAGAATAGGCCTTGGACTTCCGTTCTTTTTGCACTCTTGATCTTTTGACTTCGTCTTTTGTCTTTTTCCTCGATAAAATCTCGTGAAAGCCCGTGTTTCCTTCCCTTTTCACATTTTGATCCTAAATCACAACAAAAACACAAACCACGCATAATTCCGACATTTATGACATAAAATACACGTTTTGGCTTGGTTATTATTATAGTTAAGTGGTAAAAGGATGGGTGTTTTCACACCTATCACCCAGGCTGCTATCCTCACGCAGGAGGAGACTTTTCAGACTTTCATAGACCTGGCTGACCTTCGCCATCAGAGAGTCATTTCTGAGACAGATCATCTACGGAGTGCCGATACTGCACGTCAGCACCAGTTGCTCGAGACCATGAGATTCTCCCGAGAGACCAGGAGAGCGATGATTCGCATGCAGGATGATCGTGCACCCACACCACCAGCTGGACCACCTGCACATGCAGACATCCATACTAGTGTAGACTAGATTCCTTTGTACATCATGACAAGCATTGAGTTGCATCTCAGCTCGCATGATTTAGGTCTTTTGTACTTGTATTTTCATTTCAGTTGTATCCGTATAGTAGCACCTAACCTTAGTAGGTAGGTTATCTTTTGTTGTACTACAAACATATGTACCACTATCTCAGACAGGATGGTTGTATCTCTGTCTTAGATTGGTTGTATTTGTATTATATTGATGTTCACCAGTACTGACATTTTATCATCTACTTGTTTGTTTGAATTTATATTATTATGAAATCTTGACAGGTTATCCAATTTGTTGTGAATTCTATGCATACCAATTTTTATGCAGCTTAATATAATAATCCTACTGACCAACTAATAAATCTCATCTTTGTGTATGATAGAACAATGGCACAAAGAGTCACTCGACAGAACCCTGACGCTACTCCTTCATCGACTATTTCAGAAGCACAACTTAGAGTGCTTATCGGTCAAGGTATTGTTGATGCCCTAGCCGCCAGGGAAACACACCCCAACGGAAACCAGGGTGGCAGTCAAAACTGGAATGCCAGAGATCGAACTGCCAGAGGATGTACCTACCCCGACTTCCTGAAATGCAAGCCCAGTTACCTCAAGGGAAAGGAAGGGGTAGTAGGACACATGCAATGGTTCAAAAGGACCGAGACAATATTCCGCATTAGTGATTGCACCGGGGAGAACAAGGTGAAATTTGCCACCTGTACCCTCTTGGAACATGCTCTCACCTGGTGGAACTCCCTAGTTGCTACCCTCGGGCATGATGAAGCCTATGGGATTACTTGGAATAATTTTAAGGAAAGACTTACCACGAAATAATGTCCTCGGGGTGAAATCAAGAAACTAGAGATTGACTTGTGGAACCTCAAATGCTCAAACCATGACATCACGGCTTACAATCAGAGATTTCAGGAGCTAACTTTGATGTGTACTCAGATGTTCCCTGACGTGATGGACAAAATAGAAAAGTACGTCAGTGGACTTCCTGATTCTGTTTATGACAGTGTACTCGCATCCCGACCCACTACGATTGAGGGTGCCATAGAATTTGCCACAGAGCTGATGAACAAACGGGGACGTGATCATGTGCTTAGGCAGTCTGAGTACAAGAGAAAAGTTGAGGAGAACTACCGCAGTCATCATCAGGCCCAGCCACCAAAGAAACAAAACTTGGGCCAGATCTGTAGTGTTGTTTCCTCAGAACCACCACCATATGCAAGCAACAAGCCGAAGTGCTCCAAGTGAAATTTCCATCATTTCTCTACTTTTGAATGCCGAAGACCCGGACAGGGCAACATCCATGTTCCAGCCATCAAGAACAACTCCAGCACCAACTACAAGCCCCACAATAGCAACAGTCAGAACTCCCACGGAAATGGACAGCAGGGAAACTGCTAGCACACTGGCAGCGGTAACATGGCTCGTAGGGAGGTTCGTTGCTATGGTTGTGGATAAATCGGGCACATCAAGCATGATTGCCCAAAGCGAGCAGTTAGGAACGAGAACAGAGGAGGAGCACCATCTAGAGTCTATGTGATAGGAGACGCCAAGACCAACCCAGACTCCAATGTGGTTACCGGTGCGTTCCTTCTAAACAATCGCTATGCAAATATTTTATTTGATACGGGGGCCGATAGGAGTTTCATATCCACATAATTTAGTAGCTTACTAGACATCACACCCACACTGTTAGATGAATTTTATAGAGTCGAGTTAGCAGCCGGTAAAATCATTGAAACTAACACTATTTTAAGAGGTTGTACCTTAAATCTTATAAATCATCCATTCGACATTCAGTTGATACCTGTAATTTTGGGTAGTTTCGACGTCATCATTGGTATGGACTGGTTAGCTAAGTATCACGCAACCATTGTGTGCGACGAAAAGCTAGTCTGTATACCATGGGGAAAAGAAAATCTAATCGTTCGAGGAGAAGGAAAATCAGATAGAACTGACACCAGACTGAGTGTTATCTCATGCACTAAAGTCCAGAAGTATATACTAAAAGGATGCCCTATCATTTTAGCACATATTTCAAAAACCGACAAAGAAGAGGAACCAGAGAAGAAACAAATCAAGGACGTGCCAATTGTCCGTGATTATCCTGAAGTTTTCCCAGACGACTTACCTGGTTTGCCTCCGACTCGTCAAGTGGAATTCCAAATCGACTTGATACCAGGAGCTGCACCTGTAGCTAAAGCACCATACTGATTAGCACCAACCGAGATGAAAGAACTCGTTGAACAACTTCAAGAACTGTCAGACAAAGGTTTTATCAGACCCAGTTCCTCACCTTGGGGAGCTCCAGTACTTTTTGTCAAAAAGAAAGACGGATATTTCCGAATGTGTATCGATTACAGAGAACTGAATAAGTTAACTATGAAAAATCGTTACCCACTACCACGAATCGACGACCAATTTGATCAGTTACAAGGATCAAGTGTATACTCCTCTTGAATCCTCTCTTCCCTATTTCTTTCTTTTTATGATCGGGGTATCACCAGTTGAGGGTCAGAGAAGAGGACATACCGAAAATAGCTTTCAGAACTCGTTACGGTCATTAAGAATTTCAAGTCATGCCATTTGGCCTGACCAACACTCCATCCATATTCATGGACCTCATGAATCGAGTGTGTGCAGACCCTATCTGGATAAGTTCGTGATTGTGTTTATCGACGACATACTCATCTATTCCAAAAATGAGCAAGAGCACGGAGAACATCTTACTCAAGTGCTAAAATTACTTAAAGAATAGAAGTTGTACGCAAAATTCTCAAAGTGTGATTTTTGGATCCCTAAAGTGCATTTCCTCGGTCATGTGATCGATGACAAGGGAATTCAAGTAGATCCCGTGAAAGTCGAATCCGTGAAGGATTGGGCATCACCCACTTCACCAAAGGAGATTCGCCAATTCTTAGGTCTTGCCGGTTACTACCAGAGATTCATAGAAGGATTTTCTAAGATAGCTAAACCTATGACAAAGCTTACTCAGAAAGGCGTAAAATTCGATTGGGGAGAAAAAGAAGAGGTTGCTTTTCGAACCATTAAGCAGAAATTGTGTAGTGCACCCATTTTAGCCCTACCAGAAGGCAACGAAGACTTCGTTGTCTACTGTGACGCCTCACACAAAGGCTTAGGAGTTGTATTGATGCAGAGACAGAAAGTGATTGCCTATGCTTCAAGACAATTGAAGAAACACGAGCAGAATTACTCTACTCATGATCTAGAGCTTGGATCTGTAGTTTTTGCTTTGAAAATTTGGAGACACTAGCTGTATGGGACAAAGTGCACAGTGCATACTGATCACAAGAGTTTGCAACACATCCTAGACCAGAAGGAGCTAAACATGAGGCAACGTTGTTGGATAGAATTGCTCAGTGACTACGACTGCGACATCAAATACCACCCAGGTAAAGCCAACGTAGTTGCAGATGCACTAAGTCGAAAAGGAACTGATCCTCCCATGAGATTTTGAGCCCTAGTCATGACCATTAGCTTAGACCTACCCAAGCAGATATTAGAGGCTCAACTCCAAGCACAGAAGCCTGAAAACATCGGAAAAGATGACATAGGGGGAATGCTTAGGACTGACCTTAGCAAGGAGAAGTTGGAAGCTAGAGTAGACGGAACGTTATGTTTACACGGAAGAAGTTGGTTACCATGTTACGGAGACTTGAGAAACGTGATCATGCACGAATCTCATAAGTCCAAGTACTCCATACATCCCGGATCTGAAAAGATGTATCAAGACGTGAAGAAACTATATTGGTGGCCGAACATGAAAGCAGACATTGCCTCATACGTGAAGAAGTGTCTGACTTGTGCCAGAGTAAAGACAGAACATCAGAGGCCATCCGGTTTGTTAGTCCAACCTGAAATACCAAAATGGAAATGGGACAACATCGCCATTGACTTCATTACCAAACTCCCTACTTCATCTTACGGTTACGATACAATTTGGGTAATCGTTGACCGACTCACAAAATCAGCTCATTTCCTGCCCATCAGAGAAAATGACACTGTGAACAAGTTAGCCAACTTTTACCTGAAGGAAATAGTGACTAGACATGGTATACCAGTCTCAATCATTTGTGATCGAGATGGTAGATTTACGTCACACTTTTGGAAAGCCTTCCAACGAAGTTTAGGAACAAACTTAGACATGAGCACCGCATATCATCCGCAGACTGACGGGCAGAGTGAACGAACAATCCAAACCCTAGAAGACATGCTAAGAGCATGCGTGATCGACTTTGGGAAAGGATGAGTCGAACATATACCATTAGTTGAATTCTCCTACAACAACAGCTATCATGCCAGTATTAAAGCAGCACCATTTAAGGCCCTCTACGGCCGCAAGTGTAGATCACCCGTATGCTGGGCAGAGGTGGGGGAATTCCAACTGACTGGACCCGAACTAATCCAAGAGACGACTGAGAAGATCACCCTCATCAAGCAGCGAATTCAGGCTGCCCAGGACAGACAGAAGAGCTATGTAGATAGAAAATGGAAGCCTATGGAGTTTGTAGTAGGTGACCGTGTTATGCTAAAGGTGTCACCTTGGAAAGGCGTCGTCCGATTTGGGAAACGTGGGAAACTAAATCCACGTTACGTAGGACCCTTCAAGGTGATTGCAAGAATCGGTGAAGTCGCTTATTGTTTAGAGTTGCCCCAGCAGTTGAGCCGGGTACACTCTACATTCCATGTCTCAAACCTGAAGAAATGCTACGCGGATGAGCCGCTAGCCATGCCATTGGAGGGAGTCCACTTTGATGACAAACTTCAGTTCATAGAAGAACCGGTGGAAGTCATGGAGAGAGTAGTCAAGAAGCTAAAGCGAAGCCAAATCCTGTTAGTTAAGATACGATGGAACTCCAGGAAAGGTCCTGAGTTCACCTGGGAACGCGAAGACTCATTTAGAGCTAAGTACCCACATCTGTTCACCTGAGCAGTAACGTCATCTTAAGCTTTGAGGACATAGCTAAAATAACGGGTTAATGCTGTAAAACTTGTAAATTTCAGGTTTTGACTGTGTCATCATTGTATATGTCACCTCATGACATTTGTACATATATTACCACCTTTGCATGAAATCTTTTGAGCAATCATATGCATCATACATGAGCATACATTATTTTATTCATCAAAACATGGAAACATTTAATCACATAGCAATACATTATGATTTTGAGTATTTAATCATAAGGACACAATCACATTTGGATGACTACATTATATGAGCATGTGGGACAGTAAACAATCACTTCTTTTGGGACATTTAAGTTACCTGAACTTATAATCATAAGCATTCATCATATTGGTTCATAATCATCCAAACTCATGATCACAATTAATAACTATTACTTAAGAATTATTTTAAAGCTTTAAATATATAAATATATATTTTTCTCACATTATGGATGACATTACGTTACGACATAAACTGTTTTTATTATTAAACATTACCTTTAACCATTCTAACCTATTTAAACTAAGTTGTCATACATTTTAATAAAGTAAATTATTTTCTCATTTAAATATGACCATACTTTCACCAAGGATCCCAAACTAACCAAAATCAACCTAGACTTAGACCTAATCACACAATATTATACCTAAACTCCTAGTAACTATACTTAGACATAAAATTTAAACATAAAATACCTTAGACACACTATATGGCCGAATGTATACATATACATAACATTTCATACCAAAAACCTTTACCATTTACACTTTTGACTTTTTAGACTTTGTACAACACATCTCATTAAACCATACACTATAGAAACACTTTCTTTTTCCCTTGACTAGCCAATACCACTAGTATGTATTCAAAACCAAGGCAACATGTACGATTTTAGGCATTTAAAGAGTGTACTAAACTAACTATACTTGTATCATGCAAATAAGACACCTAGCACACTCAATTTGACACTAGACGTGTGCTAGAACACATCCACACATCCATTTCATTTGTACAACCCTTCCATTTATCATAAACACTATGCAAGTCATACTTAGTCCCCTTGGTTGTATAACATGTGACGGCAAAGAGCATGTTAGGGTCAAGTGTACATATTAGATCATTAAAGTCATGTACTTACATGGTACACACCAATATTTGGCATATCTAGCTACTATCTCTCTCTTAGACGTGTATAAGCCCCAAGCCACACCTCTCAATCTCACTTTGTGATATTTATCAAACTAGTGAACTCACACATCACTTACTTCCTCACATTCGGATACAAACCCAACAAAACACCTAGACGAACTCAAAGCATTTACTCTACCCATTCTTGGTCTTCACCAAGCATTTAGTGCTTATTATCCAGGATCTTTAGCATTCAAGTCAAGTCCAAGATCATCCTAAGTCACTATAAGAAGAAACCGACGTTTAGGACTCCTAAACCCTAGTCATCACCAAGTTTATCTTGAAACAAGTAAGTATGAGTCCTCTCTAAACTTTTCCTTACTCATTTTACTTCTCATGCATGTTTATGCTATAAAAATGAAGATTAGGAGTACATGCATACGTTTAAAACTTGTAAACAAACCCTAAACAACATAAAAGCCCACGGCTTATATGGTGTCCATGGGTAATATTGCTTCAAAACCCTAAGACTTGTAAGGATATGCATGGAGCTTAGTGTGATCCCCAAAGTAAATTACTATGTCATGAAAGTATATAAAATTTGATATAAGCCGAAACATATAAGCATAAATAAGCCCATAATTCATATAAGCCTAGACCTATATAAGCTAGACATATAAGCCTATAAAACTTATATAAGCCGAGACCTAAAACCCTATATAAGCCATGACCTAGAAATCCTAAAACCTAATATAAGCCGAAACCTATAACTTATATAAGCTAAGTCATTTAAACCTCTAAAAACTTATATAAGCCGAAACCTAAAACCTTATATAAGCTAAGCCATGCAAACCCTAAAAATCTATATAAGCCGAGAATTAGAAATATATAAGCTAGCTCATTTAAGCCCTAGAAATGTAAAATAAGCCGAGTCATATAAGCCCTCTTATAAGCTATAAATAAGCCAAATGTAAATAAGCCCATGACTTGTTTTTAAGCTTAGAAGTATTTAGATAAAATCCCAATAAGCAAGTTATAGTCATAATCCCATTTAGTAATTTACTAGTTAACTAAACAAGCCCATTAGGCCCATTTAACCCAAGTCGAAACCCTATTGGGCCAATCAAGCCCAAAAACTGTTTTGGAGACTTTTCGTTCCCATTTTGACAATTGGTGAAAGTTAAGGTCGGTTTTGTAACTTAATAAAACATGTGTATATAATTACGTGACTTTATAGAAGTTCAAGGGTCAAATGTGTCATTTCCAAAAGTTTAGGGTGCGTTTGTTTTAAACCGAGAATTAAACAAGAACCACAAGGACTAATTGTGCAAGTATTAAATATTAATATAAGCCCTATTTGCCCTTATTAAATATTCCAAGACCTTAAGGTCATTTTTGCCATTATTGAAACTTGTTACAAGCCCTAGCCTCCTTTTTAAATATTTCGAGACCTCAAGGGTCATTGTTGTCACTTTTGGAAACATTTTATAAACCCTAGTCTAATACTTAAACATGTCGAGACCTTATGGACCAAAAGTGTCACTTTGGGAAACTTGTTACAAGCCCTAACTATTGTTTTTAAATAATCTGAAACTTCAAGTTCCAATTGTGTCATTTTGAAAACCTAAAATAAACCCTAACCCTAACTTAATTATTTCCGAGACTTAGGGGGGGGTGCTTGGTCATTTCCCCAAAGTTTTGTAAGCCCTAGGGGCGTTTTTGTAAATAAATTAAACGGACAAGGACTAACGACGCAATATACTTAACGGACGAAACCTTAAAAGGTATTTTTGGTAAAATGTTCTACTAACAAGGACTCAAGTGTAAATTAAGTTAATTAAAAATATTAATAAATTATTTTATTAATAAATTAACTTAGTCGTTTGGTTAATTAAACAAATTACTAAGTTTATTCGCGAAACCTTATAAACTAACAAATCCCGTTAACTATATTTTTGAAGCCTTAAGAAAAGTAAAATGTATTTTATTTTCTTACAATAAATTAAATAATATAAAATCTATTTATTTAATTTATTACCCATTTTACTAGACAATTTATATATACATTTTTTTAGAAACTAAAAATATATATATTTATAATTCACTATAAGTGTGAACACTTAAACGGTCGTAATAGCTTATTAATTAGTGATCATGCACTTTCAACCATACATCCATCATGCATTGTTATTTTTGCATTTACTAAGGAACTTAAAATTACTTAGGTAATTTCTCCAGTTCGTGATCATACTGTGCCAGTTTATTCAGTGACATCATTCTCACATCACTACCACTAAGGTGAGTTCATGGCCCCATCTTTACTATTATATAACTAGGGGGGAAACGTACAAAAACTATATATATTTAAATATGCAAAACATGCACTGATGACAACAACAATTTATTGCCTATTGTTTTCCCCATACCCGTGGACTGTAATAGTTAATAGTGTAGCGCGAAATGTATGAATAGATATATTCGGGTATTGAAAATACCCGGCCTACGTGACTTGCTATCACGAAACGCTTAGGCCAAGCAACAGGTTTATTTCATTGTCGGGCTGAGGGAACAACATCAGGACAGATCCAAATGGGCGTACTGAGCATCTTTTGTCTAGCTTCTATTACAGGGCAATAGGAACTACTATGGTATTGAACTCTGATTGTCCTACTATGATCGTGATGTTTGGCATATTAGTAATTTATTTCCCCTATGAATTCACCAACTTCGTGTTGACCCCCACATTTTACTCTATATGTTTTCTCAGGAAAATAAAGCAGGTTTATGCATTGGATTCCAGCATTTTAGGGAGCATCATGTCTACCATTGGGCTGGGATATTTACTTCAGTTTTATAATAAATGTGGTTTTACAAACAAGATACTAAGTGTGTACAATTAATTCATGTAATATGTTTCAAATGACTTTTATGATCATTACTCTATATATTGTGTGTTATCGATCCACCCAAGTAACACCCTATGTGCTATTCCATTGCATTTGACCATCAGGGGGTGTTACACCAGTAAACACAAATTTGGTTCCAATAAAAAAATCCATTGTAACTTTTCTTCTCTTTAAAAGAAAAAAAAAGATATTTCATATGGAAATCCTAATATATTGTAAAAATCCATCCAACAAAACAAATAGATCCCAAATTCAATCCAAATATATTCCCTAAATCTAATATTAATCTGAATATTATAAACTCCAATTGTTTTTAAAATTAAAGCAGATCAACAACAATTGGTTCATCAAACAAAAGGAACTGGCACCATAATCTTTCATTCGGGGTGTGCCGGAAAAAACCCCAAATCGTCGTTGCACGAGGCGGCGCCGATGGTGATCAATCATATGGGGTTTGTTCGCGGTGGAGTGGTGATTCCGGTGGTGGTTTCAGATTTGCTTGAAGTGTTTATAATAGTGGTGCTATTTTGATTCGAAGGAAGAAGATGTAGAATAATGGTGCTATTTCGGTTTGAAGGAAGAAGAAATGGTTTCACATTTGCTTGAATTATTTACTCGTATATGAATTGCTTGAATTATTTTTAGGGTATAAAAAAATCCAACTAAGCAAAAAAAGAAAAAGAAAATGTATGTAAGTCATATTTTGTTTTAACCGCCAACTAACCGGTCATATTACCTATAATAGAAAAGTATAGCCAGTTTTTATATGGATATTAGTAATAAAAATAGTACATTACCTAGATGTGTAAACGATGGATAGTACATTGCCAATATATAGACTTAACCCTAATAATTAAAAATTACATACTAGTTATTTAAATTATAAGTTTTCTTGATTTCGTCTTTCATTTATTGCAAGACTTGTTGGTGGACTGGAGGCAAATTTGGGTTGATTTCGTTGTTGTAGAACAATAGGTCTTTATCTCGTTTCTTTTTTCAGCAAGTTCAATTATCCGACGTTGTAATTTGAGCTTTTCTCTTTTCAAGTCCGCAACTCTCTCCTGCAAATCCAACTCCCGTTGCTTCATGGTAAACTAGGATTCTTGTTGCTGTTTCTTTTTTCCTCAGCTAATGTCTTTCATTTTCTCTCATTTGTTGGTTACATTATCAACAAATGAAGACTTCCATGTTGACGACGATGTTGATGACTTCTTTTTAGCTCGATCACGACCAATTGGTCGATGTTGTTGAATCTCTTCCTCGTCATCTTCTGATTCATTGTTCAAATTAAAGTAACCACCTTGCCCAGAAGAAGAGGTGGTTTCAGAAGTATTGGATTTTTTCTATCTTTTTTTGTAAACTTTGGCATCTCAACCTCTTACCAACTTGGGTGATCTTTGAGCACGTTTCACGCCGCCTCTAACGTAAAAGCTTGTTTGTATATCACTTTGTATTCAACACAAGCTTTTTGGTATGAGGTGAGATCATTGGCACCACTTTCATGATTAAGCTCAACATTATTCAAGATAACACAAAAAGCACCAACTCTAGGACGCATCATGTTTTCCATTTGCTCACAATCGCGTCGTACCTTCTAGTTGAACCCGTCTCGGCTTCAAAGTACTTCAACACAGCTCCCAAAAACCCTTTGTTTTTTTACTGTTTCCTTGCTTGCTATTCTCGGAAACATCACACCAACCTTTGCATAACGCGACCTCCTCAGTTGTCCATTATTTTTGCGGCTCATTCAACTCAACATGCTTGGATTTTGAAGCACGTTTGGAGGGCTTCTTAGGTTTGATGGAGGACATCGCTTCCTCGTCTTCGTCAAGGTTAACCGCACCGTGATATGACCCATGTCCCGAACCTTGGCCCATAGAGTAATCTTGACTCGGAACCTGACCCGAACCTTGACCCGTACCTTGATCCGCAAAGTAGTCTTGGTTAAACATCAATTTATCAAAATCAATATCAACCTCAAAACGATTAATCGTAGAATACAACGGATTAAGCTACGAAGATGTGAAAGAATCCATAGTAGGTCGATACAAACCCGTTGGAGATTCAAAGAAAGCTTGTTGGTTGTTATCACGGTATGGAGGATAGAACGGACGGTTTGCATAGTTTGAGTGAGATGGTTGTGGTGAACAATATTCAAATTCGGAGGATATAAACCGGAAGTTAGCTAACACGTCGGATAATCGAAAAGCCTCATCCGACGGCGTCACATGGGGAACAATTTGTTAGGAACTCAGGATCTCGAGGTTTTGTTTCTAAGGGTTCTCTTGCTAGACATGTAGGATAGTTATTGTTTTGATTTATAAGTTTGAATTTGAATGTATGAAAAAATTGGTAGAATTTTTTTAAGGGTATTAGGTGATAAGGTTATTGAAAGTGAATTTTGGTTTGAGAGTGTTTTTAGTGTGACTGAAAGTGAATTTTGAAGGAGAGTAATATGTTTGACATGAAGGTTAGATCTGTAAGGAACCTACACCAATAAAAGAATAAAGGAATAAATCTTGTCCATCCAATGGTCACAATTCAATCCATCAACCATATATAAACCTCAAAAACACACAAACCACCACTCATTTATCATTTCATTTTCTCTATCTAAAAAACACACACAACTCCACTTTCTCTCTCTACCACCTACATCAAACCCAACCACCAGATCCGTCTCTAACCACCACCACCTCCGACCACCACACCACCCGCGACCACCACACCCGATCACTACCTCCGACCACAGCACTACCCCGACCATCACACCACCACTGTGTCTAAATAACAACCACCTCACCGGAAAATTAAAAAACCCGACCACCACCAACCACCAGATCCATCCCGATGTGCACTTTCTCTCTCTGCAATCTACCCTGACCTCGACTTTCTCTCTCTACGACCAGATCAACCCCGACCATCACCCCCAGTCACGAGCACAAGATCCACCCGATATGGATGAGACAATGATAGATGGTGTTATTGTTGTGGTTAGCCAGCTTGATTTGAATAAAAGTGCTGCAGATGTCATTAAAGAAGATGCAAGTGTCTTGGTAGAAAATGAAGAAGAAATTGCAGGTAACTTTTTAAAATCACTCTAGATTTATTAATAAGCGAAAATTACATGTGATTCGCTTTATCACATGTACTTTGTCTAAGTAGCTTAATATAAAGATTTTGTATAGTATTAAAAAGTTCGTTTTCTCTCGATTCAATTCGAATTGAAAAAGGGTTTAAAGTGCGACTCAGTCGTTCTTGGTAAAAGAAAATAAAGATGATTATCTGTATAAAATAAAATAAAAATTAAAGCTTGAAATATTAAACTAAAATTTAAAGACTTTGAAAATTAAATGACAAAAATTTAAAACTTTAGTAAAAAAAACTAAAATAAAAAAATAAAAATAAGAATAAAATAAAACTTCTTCGGAATAAAACAATAAAATTAACTATTTCGAAAAAATAGAAATATTCGGATAAAAACAAGAAATTCGGATAAAACGATGATTTTCGGATAAATTGCCCTATTTCGGAATAACCTACTTATTCGGAAAAATAAACTATTTCGGATAAATACTCTATTTTCGGAAAAACCTAAATCTTCGGAATAATAAGAAATTTCGGAAAAAGAAACTATATTCGGATAAAAGAGATTTTCGGAATAAACTACATCTTCGGATAAACCATCTATTTCGGAATAACTGCATCTTCGGAATAAAGCGATTTCGGAATAACTAGTATATTCGGAATAAAAGGTAGCTTCAGAAAAAAGGACTATTTTCGGAATTTACTTGATTTTCGGATAAAGACTAATTTTCGGATAAAAGCTAACTTCGGAAAAACCGATTTTCGGATAAATGGAGTTATCTTCGGAATTTAAAACCCTTTTCCGAAGATGGCAACAAAAATCAAATTAACAGCAGATCTATATTCAGGGAAATAAAAATAAGCCGAAAATAAGCAATAACCAAATAAGCACTTAATCATAACTTAATCTAAACAAATTTTAAGAAAAACTAATTAAACCACAAATCAAAAACTTTAAAAACACTTAATAATCTAAAAATTAAAAATCAATTTTTTTATAATATTATTCTACCAAATCCACTAATTAGAGATAAGCTAAAAAAACATAAAAATAAGAACTAAACACAATAAGATATAAAGATCAAACACATCAAAACCAATAAGCACAATCAATCAAAAACATCAATCAAACAAGAACATGATTAAATAAGCTACATGATTATATAAATCAAACAAGATTAAAATAAGAAAGGTAGAATGAGAATGATTATCTAAAAAGCTTGAATTAAAGAAGATTAAGATTCAAATACAAGATTAAAATTAAAAAGCTTGAAAACATGAAAGTAAATCTAGAGAGAGAAAGTAATTACCTACTTCTAATGCATAAAAATAAACTAATGACTAAAAACTATCTAACTAACACCCCCCCTAATGACATATTAGGAGGGTATTTATAGGAGGAGGGGAGGACTTGTTGTTGCTTCTCTCTTTCTTTCTTTGTCTTTTCGTCTTTTAATTTCTTCGTCTTTCTCGACGTTGTCTCGGGATTTGTCGATATTAAATGAACTCGTCTTCTAATTTTCTTCTTTTATTAGATTTGGTTCTTCGACTTCGTTAAACTTCCGTCTTTAGTCTTTTTCTTCGATAAATCTTCAGAATAAACCTTTGACTTCCGTTCTTTTTGCACTCTTGGTCTTTTGACTTCGTCTTTTGTCTTTTTCTTCGATAAAAGCCCGTGAAAGCCCGTGTTTTCTTCCTTTTTCATCTTTTGGTCCTAAAACACAAACCACAAACCACGCATAATTCCGACTTTTACGACATTAAATACACGTTTTGGCTTGATTATTATTATAATTAAGTGGCAAAAGGATGAGTGTTTTCACACTTATCAAATCCCCTACACTTGACAATTGCAATACCCTCATGCAATGCATTAATTACAAAACAAGATTCACATTTTCCATCATAATTAACCCACCTTGGCCTTTATTAAATACTAGACAATAAGGAAACTCAAAAAGATAGAAAATAACAAAATGCTTGAAGCAAGAACAAGTAAAGAGATCGAAGACTTACATTAGGGTTTTGGTTGTCATGAATGTTTATCACCCTTAAGTTTCACGTTCCCCATACTAAGCATAAAAACGAGATCATTGTTATTATAAGTTTGTAAAGCTAACACGCACTCATGTGGCTCAATTATTCGCTTAGACCCCCTTATTCCTAGGTGTATCTCTTATATTTTATTGTTATCTTGAATGATCACGAGGATGCATTGTTTGACTTATTTCAATAGTTTATTAAGTCCGAAAATAAAGTAGGACGATTTAATCAATAGTTAGCTAAAGGACAAAATCTTTTAAAACTGATTCTCGAAGCCTCATAAAGTTCATATCTTGGCATAACTCGCTTCACGATTTGAGACCTTTCTCGGATCGATATTTGGCATTGACTTCATACTTCGAATCTTGAGAGACGTTCATGAAATAATGGTCTTCTCTTCATAATAGGAATTTCTTCACTTGAAGTTTTTGAGAGATTCTTCATACTTGGACTACGACTTCTTCATTTTTCTCCAATCTTTATTTGGGATTTTGATATACAACGATCCGCCTCCTTTTAGGACTTGGATCTATTTATCCTCATACCTTGCTAGGGTCTTTTCGGATAGACTTCTCCATGATCTTTAGGGGGTATTTGTTTTTCGTCGTGTGTCTCGATCCTTCATATTGATTTTTGATAAATGATTCTTCACATCACTTTGGATCTTTAGCAACAAAATGTAGCCCTCATGCCTTGTTAAGGCCTTTTCGGACTCGCCAATCTTCGCATCCCGCTTCAATAAGTTATGCCTTGGCTATGAACTCTAATTAATACCGAGCAACTTTTAAACGATATTGTGCTAGAAGCTAAGTAACTTTTCAAATCGTACAACCTTACTTATTGCAATAATATTTATTAACAAGCAATGGGAGAAAAAGCTCATAATTAACTCACATAAATTCATGAAAGAATACCAACTTATAATTGACTCTATCATCTCTCGTTTTCCACAATTTAAAATCTCAAGGAATGAGACTCGTGGATGCTTAGCCTATTCAATCAAAGTTTTGGGTTTTCAAGTCATCTATAGGATCTTGCAACTTCTTAGACTTTTTTTTACAAGTTTAGAATTCGCATTTTAAAGTTCCCTTGATAAACAACTTTCTAGGATCAATTATAGGAACTTGCGAAAAGTTCTTCTTTTTAACCCATATGAGTTAAGACTTTCGTATTTTAAAGTTCCCTATATAAAAGCCTAGCAAAACTCGATTTAAACATGTTAAGGATACTAGCTAGAGTAAACTCAAATAAGTAAACTCGGTTGAGTCAAAAGATTCATGACGGGCCTAATATATCAAAGACATCTAAACTCATTAAAACCATTTTATTAAAATTTATTCTAATGAAAGAAAATAACGATAACAAAGGAAAATACTAATATGCCAAAATAGATCAAAAATTTTGAGAAATGTCGAAAAATCAATTTTCCGGTTAAAATGAGGACAAATTCATGGAAAAGCCCACTTAACTTCGATAGAAGTCCCCCCTACACTTAAGATAAACATTGTCCTCAATGTTTAAGCATGTGGGAGTAAACTCCCCTACACTTAACACATTGTGCACTTTGTCTAAATTTGGCTAAGGAAGAGACAACTAAAGTGATTCCTATTTTAATATTGAAGAATATAAAATAGTGAATCAAAAGAGTTTAGGATAGAACCGGGAAGACGGGTACACAGAATCACGGGTCGTCAAAAGTCATCAAGAATGAATCTTTGAAAGCTCGAATCCCTGCACATCATAAGAAAGAAAACAACAAACACATACTAGGGTCTCCCCCTACACTTATTATAAAAACAGATAATAAAGGATAGATCATCGGGTTGCCTCCTGAGAAGCGCTTGTTTTTGTTCACCGAGTCGTGAGCCTGACTCGACCTTGATTACAATGGTAAGAACCTTGAAGAACATCCACCGGGGTCAAATACATGGTTTTCATCCATCAAGTAGCACAAGCTTAAGGTGAACAAGACAAGCCAAGGAAGAGTAGGCAAGGTTCCCTTAAGCAAAGATGGAGCACGGTGGTAGAAGGTATGGAGAGGTGAAAGCATAGCTCCATAGTTTCCAAAAGTCTTTCCTTTTATTTCATCAGATGGATACTGAGATTACTAAAAAATCGTGATACCCGGATCGAACACCTTTTCCTTTAGGGGAAAATAAGACTTAGACTCAGTAGACCTTGAAGATTTTGTATAGTATTAAAAAGTTCGTTTTCTCTCGATTCGATTCGAATTGAAAAAGGGTTTAAAGTACGACTCAGTCGTTCTTGGTAAAAGAAAATAAAGATGATTATCTGTATAAAATAAAATAAAAATGAAAGCTTGAAAATATTAAACTAAAATTTAAAGACTTTGAAAATTAAATGACAAAAATTTAAAACTTTAATAAAAAAAAAATTAAAAAATAAAAATAAGAATAAAATAAAATAAAACTTCTTGGGAATAAAACAGTAAAGTTAACTATTTCGGAAAAACAGAAATATTCGGATAAAAACAAGAAGTTCGGATAAAACAATGATTTTCGGATAAATTGCCCTATTTCGGAATAACCTACTTATTCGGAAAAATAAACTATTTCGGACAAATACTCTATTTTCGGAAAAACCTAAATCTTCGGAATAATAAGAAATTTCGGAAAAAGAAACTATATTCGGATAAAAGAGATTTTCGGAATAAACTACATCTTCGGATAAACCATCTATTTCGGAATAACTACAATCTTCGAAATAAAGCGATTTCGGAATAACTAGTATATTCTGAATAACAGGTATCTTCGGAAAAAAAGGACTATTTTCGGAATTTACTTGATTTTCGGATAAAGACTAGTTTTCGTATAAAAACTAAGTTCGGAAAAACAGATTTTCGGATAAATGGAGTTATCTTCGAAATTTAAAACCCTTTTCCGAAGATGGCAACAAAAATCAAATTAACAGCAGATCTATATTCAGGGAAATAAAAATAAGCCGAAAATAAGCAATAACCAAATAAGCACTTAATCAAAACTTAATCTAAACAAATTTTAAGAAAAACTAATTAAACCACAAATCAAAAACTTTAAAAACACTTAATAATCTAAAAATTAAAAATCAACTTTTTATAATATTAATCTACCAAATCCACTAATTAGAGATAAGCTCAAAAACATAAAAAAATAAGCACTAAACACAATAAGATAGAAAGATCAAACACATCAAAACCAATAAGCACAATCAATCAAACAAGAACATGATTAAATAAGCTACATGATTATATAAATCAAACAAGATTAAAATAAGAAAGGTAGAATGAGAATGATTATCTAAAAGCTTGAATTAAAGAAGATTAAAATTCAAATACAAGATTAAAATTAAAAAGCTTGAAAACATGAAAGTAAATCTAGAGAGAGAAAGTAATTACCTACTCCTAATGCATAAAAATAAATTAATGACTAAAAACTATCTAACTAACACCCCCCTAATGACATATTAGGAGGGTAATTATAGGAGGAGGGGAGGACTTTTGTGTTGCTTCTCTCTTTCTTTCTTTGTCTTTTCTTCTTTTAATTTCTTCGTCTTTCTCGACGTTGTCTCGGGATTTTTCGATATGCAATGAACTCGTCTTCTAATTTTCTTCTTTTATTAGATTTGGTTATTCGACTTCGTTAAACTTCCGTCTTTAGTCTTTTTCTTCGATAAATCTTCAGAATAAACCTTTGACTTCCGTTCTTTTTGCACTCTTGATCTTTTGACTTCGTCTTTTGTCTTTTTCTTCGATAAAAGACCGTGAAAGCCCGTGTTTTCTTCCTTTTTCGTCTTTGGGTCCTGAAACACAACAAAAACACAAACCACGCACAATTCCGACTTTTACGACATTAAATACACGTTTTGGCTTGGTTATTATTATAATTAAGTGGCAAAAGGATGAGTGTTTTCACACTTATCACATCTATTTATGTTTTAATAAGTGAAAATTACATATGATTCACTTGAATCACATTTAATTTTATAAAATGACGTGTTAATTTGTCTATGTAGTTTTTTATATTTTAGTAAGTGAAAATTACATGTGATTCACTTGAATCACATGTAATTCTTTTGTAATTACATGTGATTTGGCTATATAGTCGTGTATTTGTTAATAAATAAAAATTACATGTGATTTAAGTGACTCACATGTAATTTGGTACGAAATTGTGTTTGTTAATAAATGAATTTCACATGTAATTTTGTACGTATCACATGTGATTCTGTCTAATCACATGTGATTGAGTTGTTATTTTGTGATACGTTTCATGTGATTCAATTTTTTGATGTAGATGTTTGAAAACAGCAAGAGCAATTGTATATGAGTATAATGAAACACCTGATAGATTTGGACGAAGTGAAAGTTGAAAAAGGATCAAGGTTTGCGGATACTATAAAGTGAAGACGGACGAGCATACCAAAACAACAAATAATTCAAAAGCAAGGAGAAAAAAGAAGACGACACCAATTATTGATGTTTAAAAACATGTTTGTTCTCGAATTCTATATACTATCGGATAGTTACTTGATCGGATTGATTTTACTATATAAAATACAAATGTTAGTGACTTGAATAAAAAAATTACATATTTTGCTTGAATCACATGTAATTCATCTAAAGTTGGTTTGCTAAAAGAAATTAAAGTTTTGAAATGCTTGAATCGCATGTAATGTAAACAAAATCATGTGTAATTATTATCAAATCACATGTAATTCATGAAAATTTACATGTGATTCAAACAAAATCACATGTAATTTAGAAGCCAATTTATTTTATAAATTTTACACGAATGACATTTTTATATATTGACAGAATTACATGTGATTAAAGGAAATCACATATGATTCATTTGAAGTGGCTTTTTAAGAAGAAGTTAATTCAAGCAGAATTACATGTTATTTAAGCAGAATTACATGGAATTCAAGCAGAATTACATGTAATTCGTGTGTAAATCACATGTGAGTGACAAATAGAAATACGATAATGCTGATTCTCAGCAACGACGATCAAACAACACAAGGCGATTGACTGTCACTAGGCAATTAATACCAACAAAATTACATGTAATTTAAGAAAAATTACATGTGATTCAAGCAAAATCACATGTAATCCAGAAGACAATTTGTTTTATATATTATACATGAATGACAACAAGCATCTTAATATATTTCGAGCATGATCCAACATGATCCCAATTATTCTAACTTGATTTGTCTCAGCTGAACATTCTTATTCTACCACTTATTTCGAGCAACAAGCCATTGCAGAGCGCTAAAATTTTTATATATTGTACCAATTTCATCAAACACTTTTCAGACATCAAATTCCTAACAATATGTTGCTACCAACTCTTTTAGGCATTTCATCAAACATTTTTCATGCATCAAATTTTCAGTATAATATGTTGCTGCCATCTCTTTGAAACTGGTTATATGTTGCTACCATCTCTTTGAAACTGCTTATATGTTGTTGCTACCATTTCTTTTAACCATTTCATCAAACACTTTTCTTGCATCAAATTTCCAATATAATGTGTTGTTGTCATCTTTCTGAAACTGCTTATTTTACTCAGCAGATACACCAGTGCTTAGGTAAAAGCCTGTATGCAGAAGGAATACAAAAAGTAAGGTACCCTATGCCTGTTTTCACTCTTTAACATTTTTTAGTAAAAAAGTATCATCTATACTGTATGAACTCATATATTGTTTCTTTTGAAATTGAGATCTAGAAAAGGGAAATCAAACCGCATCGTAATATCGTATCTATTCTTGTTGAGAACGGAGGGATGTAACGATGTTGTTGTGGTGGGGTGCAGCGGCATTAGTGGGTGGATGTGTGTGTGTTTCTAAGAATAAAGGTGTGTGTGGGTTCTGTAGATGAAAGAGAAATAATCTCAACCATTAATTCTTTAAAAAAAATTTCTCTAACATGAAGGTAGCAACCTAAGAGGGCACGGAATGGTGGCGCCGTGGGGTGCCACACCCACGGCGTTGGCCGCGCGATGACTCGGTTGGTCGACGAAACCCGCGGCGCGGGAACCCTACGTGGGTATACCCACGTCGCGTGGTAATGTTTAAAAAAAATCATTTCAGCCCCCCCCCCCCCCCCCCCCCAAACGGCTATTTTTTGAAAAAATTTCATTTCACCCCCCAAACGGCTAGTTTTTTGAAATTCGAATTATAACGGCTATATTTTTCGATCCGTCTATAAATATAACTCAAAATCAACCATTTCTTACGCACCAAAACACAAACACTCTCTACAAACAAATATGAATCCCAATCACGTTCCGTCAGTTTTTGAAATCGATGAGGAATTCGATGCTTACTTCTTGCCACTAGCACACGATCATTATCAACAGTTGCTTGAAGAAGAGAATCGTCCAAGACTGTCTCGGACCCCAGTCAACCGTGACCGATAAGGTGCTGAGGAACGGCTCATGAACGATTATATCGTTGATAATTGCAGGTATTCTTTAGTTAAGTTTCGTGAAAGATTTTGAATGAGCCGAAGACTATTTTTAAAAATAGTTAACGGCATAAGAAATTATCAGGCCGATCCTCTTCCTGCGCATTTTCGTTATTTACTTCTCGACCCGATGCTAAAGGTCGAATGAGTATTAATGCTATTATGAAGTGCACAATGGCTATACGTCAATTGGCATACGGCAACACGCCAGATGCATTTGATGAATATTTACAAATTGTTGATCGAACCGGACGTGAGTGTCTAATGTATTTTAATATGTGTGTTATTGACTTGTATATGGCCAAGTATTTAAGAAAACAATTTCCGGCCGATGTTGATCAAATCTATGATCTACATCTTACGAAACATGGTTTTCCGGGGATGCATGGCAGCATTGATTGTATGCACTGGTAATGGAAAATTTGTCCAGTTGCGTGGCAAGGACAATACGCTGGTGGTTATAAAAGATACTCTACTTTGATGCTTGAAGTTGTTGGTTCGCAAGATCTGTGGATTTGGCATGCGTTTTTTGGGATGGCAGGTGCGAATAACGATATTAATGTTTTAGATAATTCTCCGTTATTTGATGACCTTCTGAATGACGAAGCACCGGTAAAACCGTATTCGGTTAACGGAGTTCAGTATCAAAATGGGTATTACTTAGCGGATGGTATTTACCCACAATGGGCGAGTTTCGTGAAGTCTTTCACGGTTGCAACTGACGCCAAACATGCTCACTTCAAAAGGCGTCAAGAAGGTGCACGGAAAGATGTTGAACGTGCATTTGGTGTTCTCCAAGGACGTTGGGGAATACTACGTCAACCAACACGCGCGTATGAAGTAAACACCTTACGGAGACTCATGTATACGTGCATCATACTTCATAACATGATTTTGAAAGATCAAGGTATGCAGGTTTTAGATTGGAACCAAAATTACGTTAACCTGTCAAGAAATATGCAACGAACATGGGTTGATTGGTGTGAAGTTTACCGCCGAAAAAACAAAGAACTACGCGACCGACAAACCCATCAAAATCTTTAACAAAACCTTATGGATCATATCTAGAATCAAATTGACCACGGAGATGAAGATGCGTATGAAGATGAAGAAAACTAAACGGCGGGTCGTATGATTTTTTAATTTTCGTATGTTTTTTTAATTTTCGTATTTTTTTTAATTTTCGTATGTTTTTTTAATTTTCGTATGTCTTGTTTATTATGTTGGTTTTATTTTAAAAGTATTGTAATGTTGGTTATGTTTAATGAAATATTTAAGTTTGTTTAGAGGGTGTTTTGTAAAATTCTGAAAAATTGGAAATCACTTAGAGTGATGACTTCCCTGTTTTTTTTATGTGAGTGAGTGAGTGACACCCTAAATTAGACTCACTTGAAGTGATGAGTCCTTGTGCTCTATGTTGATAAATGACAATTTATCAAAAAGTTAACAAGTATTTATGCTTAATTAATGCACTTGAATGATTATTGCACGGTTTGTGAGTATTTTATATGACTAAATACCTCTTCCGAGACCCCTAATTGCTAAACCGTAAATCGTAAAAATACGATTCTCTATAATACATATACGTATACGTAAAACCACTAAATAACACCATCTCACTTCATAGTCACTACCATGTGAACTCATGAACATGAAATCATCACACATCGTCTCACTCACAAGGTACCCCGTACCGGAAACGATATCCAAACCACAATCTATACACACCAATTAGCACATAAACACGTAAAGACACGTAACTAGCACAAAATAAAACTAAGTGACGAACCTCAAAACCGAGGTTGTCACATCACTCCCTCCTAATAGAAATCTCGTCCCGAGATTTACTCCTAAGGATCAAACACACAAACAACAAATCACATGAGGATACTTGTTCTAAACGAACTTCTCTCATTTCCATGTGAACTTTAGTTCAAGTCTCAAATTACCACATATAGTAACCAACAATATCTAAATTCATTGCCAAACTCTTGACCTCACAGTCAATAAATCTCACAAATGCTCTTTGATAAAACAAAGACTCTTATTAACACAAGTCCCGAATAACCGTACATGCAAATATGCATTCTCAAACAACATTTACCAATCTCAATACATGAAATATATCATGTATACCACTCATTTTCCCCCCAGGTAATTCTATGCTCATAAGCTACTGGTCCGATCTTTCCAAAGATCAGAAATGGACCTACAAAACTCTACATCAACTCTTCCATTTTACCAAATCATACCACCCGTTACTATGGGTGAAACTCCTTACATAACTTTGTCACTAAATCTAGTGGTTTCCTCCTTTTCTACATAGCATCCCTTGTTGCTCGCATTCTGTCCACAAACACCATTACCACATTAGTAGCGTCTTTTACCAATTCTAGTCCATAATGGGGACAACTCACCCTATCCTTTCATATAGTGCCTCAAATGGCATTTATCGACTTCTAGTATGATAACTATCATTATGAAAACTCAGCCATCGCTAAAGAGTTTCCTAACTCCCTCTAAATCAATCACTCATTATTTTCTCCTGGAGACAAATAAATTCGTGGGTTTCACATAAAATTATGGTTCTTCATAAATATTGGGGTTTTTTCATCTTCCATTAATCTAAAGGTAAAACCTTCACAATCCCTTTTTAATCTAATTGTTTTTAATGTTTATATAATCATTTTATGATGGATTTTATGTTAGGGATTAAATAGAAATCAGTATTTTAATGATTTCATAATGATTGGATGGTTTAAGGCTTGTAATTAGTGGGGTTATGGGTAATTAATAAGGTTAACTTAATTAAACCCATTTTTAAAAACTGGACAGAATTTTGAGTCAATTGTTTTGATCATATCGGGAGTTCTACAAACTCTTATTTTGCGATCCAAGTATCCCTGAAAAGTTAATTGAAGTGGCTTTCCAATGCAAGAAACGAGAACTAAATTGGAGGTGGGAAGTGGGTCAAAAACAGGTTACAACAGTCGGAGGTCAAAGCAGTTTTGAAATCAGCCTGTTTTCTTTTTAAGTTTTGGATTGTTTGGGGTACTTAGGGTTGCATTGGGACATTCAAACGAACATGAGAGATTGTTTATATATTATAGTAAGTATCTGTATTGGGGCTAAGATGGTGGGTTAGGGTAAGACCCCCTAATTATAACAAACTTTTTGTATGTTTAAAATCAATAAAATCTGGATAGACGAAAGTATATATATATATATATATATATATATATATATATATATATATATATATATATATATATATATATATATATATATATATATATATATATATATATATATATATATATATATATATATATATAGGGTTGAGTTATATGCAGAACCTATTTTAGGTGTAGAACTCTGCAGAACTTTTTTCAACTAATCACAATTTAGTAAATATTAAATGTTTTTATTTAATTCAAAAGGGTATATTAGTAAACAATATTTTTTTACTTTTATTTTCTTCTTTAAATAAAAAACGTTTTTTAAATTCCTTTATTTTTGGAAAAATAAAATTAATTTTTTTTACTCTTCTTTCAGCAGAGACGTTTAAAAAAATACATATTGTATTTCTAAAAAACATAAAAGTTTTTTTCTGAACATGTGATTTTACAAATGTTTATAGTGCAAGAATTTATAAACTTAAGTATGTTATGTTTAGTGTGTTAATTGCACGTATGTTCTCTACAATAAAAATATAAAACAAAAAACTTAGATGTTGTACAAATGAGGTCTAATTTATAACAAATCAGTAACATAAATATTATATACAAAACTTGAGATTGAATAAAATACAAATCATTAACAAAAGTGTTATCAAAGACATGAAAACATCAATGCACGCCTATAAAAAAATGCGTACACGGCTAAAAAAAATCAATGCCCTGTCCACAAAAAACATGTGTGCACGACTGAAAACATCAATGCACGACTGAAAACATTTATGTGCACGGCGGCTGAAAACATATATGTCCGCCTTCAAAGAACATATGTGCACGACTTCCCACAAGTACATTTGTTGATCATCTTCATCATACACCAGCTTTCCTATGATTGAAGCATCCTACTGATACAAATATATCAAAAAATTAATTATACCGAAATATGTCATGTTAAAGTAATTGTAAAACATACCTCTATTTTTTTATTTCATATCAACCATATAACACACCTTATTGAAATGCTAAGTACTCAGTATCAGCTTAAAACTTACCGAAATGTATTTGTAACATTTATGCATTGTTCTTATCTATACAGTTATGTTAACCAAATTTTCAATTCTCACATTTGACTATACAACATTTTGCCATCATCATCATGTATTATCATGTGAACATATATAATAAAAAATTAAAAGCAACTAAAAGTGAATAACATGTCCATAGCCTATATATATTCGACACAAACTCATTCCACCAAACATAAACTTGAAGCCAAATTAAAACTCGAGGCTTAATTAGAAAGTGAAACAATACACATTACCTTAAAATGACATTCATCTCTCTGACTCAAATGTATGACTTTGACGGCGGTTCGATCTCAAAAACTGACTGCAAATGCTTGTCGCGACATCTTTGAAAAATAATAAGATAACATAGATCTTTTGTCTAGATCTTAATAATTAAGTGGCTTGTATTTTTAATGAAAAATCAGAGTGTGTTGCATTCGTCCATGAATGTTTATGGTGGCGTGACATAACAAGATCTATTTTAGATCTAGATTTTTTTCTGGAGGCTGTTGAAAGTGGTGGATAGGTTTTAGAGATTGGAAGAGAGATAATGACCATTTAATTGTGACGGTTTGTATAATACCTATTATACCCTTCCAGCATTTTATTTAGTTGATATAAAATCCTTCATCATTTCTTTAATGACAATTTTGGCACTTTTAATATTAACCTTTGATTATACTCATTTAATGGTCTAGATTTATTTTAATAGTTCTACATAGTTCTACACTTAAAATGGGTTCTGCATATAACTCTTACCTATATATATATATATATATATATATATTAGGGCTTTAACAGTAGCTTTAAGGTTGGGGCAAGTGGGAGGTGTTAGCTAACATACATAAGGGCATAAGTATTCCCTTTACGTAGATCATGGGTGTGTTTAGATGGGCGTTTGGCTTA
The DNA here is from genome assembly GCA_025667525.1 of Glebionis coronaria. Classification (NCBI taxonomy): domain Eukaryota; kingdom Viridiplantae; phylum Streptophyta; class Magnoliopsida; order Asterales; family Asteraceae; genus Glebionis; species Glebionis coronaria. Next base: position 406,324,535 of record CM046880.1, read on the forward strand.
TAGTTTGGAGACCTAAAACTAGGACTGTTTTTGATAAAATGTTAACGGGATGTGTTATGAAGTAAAATGAGTTAAGGGCTTTATAGAGGGGTGTAATGAGATGCTTAGAGCACATATATGAGGTATATATATGGGAGAAGGTTAGATGTCCATCATAGGTTGATGAGCCATTTTAGTGTTTGGTTCATGTTTTGATTATGTGTTTTTGGTTTGTTAGCTTTTTGCTAGTGCACAGATTTTTGGAGAAGCTCAATCAGGTGAGTTTCATAATCCCATGTTTATCAATGATTTTGACTTCCAGATAGGATGGAAGAGACACTGTTTTGTTATTATAAATTATGCTGTGAATGTTTTGCGTTGGTAATGGACTTGTGCATACTTATGTGATTAACTGCTAGTTGATTCTTGATTGTTTTATGTTTTGACTTGGTACCAAGGGGATGTTGACAAGGTGGGGCCTTGGGATTTGGTTCATAGGTGTTAGGATGCCTATGTGAGTATGGTTATCGGTAAGGCTGGGAGCCTTGGATTTGGATTTGGATTTTCGTTTGGTTTGTTAAATCTTGAATATTAGTTGTTAATACATGTTTGTATCACATGGTTTATTATTTGGTTATTATTCACAGCTGATGGTTTTGTTTTGGCGTTGGAGTCTAAACCTATGACTCTCACCAACTTTAAGCGTGAGAACATATGTGGCTAGGATTGGAGTCGAATAGGAATGCATTTAGAAGGAGATTCATGTTCCTTCTTATTTTATTTTCTTTCTGATTGTTTCAATAGTGATACTATGAACCTATATGTTGATTGTTAATGTTATTTGTTTGTCTTAGGTTTACCTACTTACCTAGACTCCTGCTATGTTGAGATATTGTCATGACATCTGTGTCGCCATTTATGACATTATATTTGCATTTTAGTTTTCTCTATAGAGACATCGTTTGTTGTGATGATATCTATACGTTGCACCCCATATTTCGCCATGGTGGGGTGTGACAGAATGGTATCAGAGACAGGTTTTAAGTTGGGTTTGGTTTGGGTTGGGTTCTTTCACACCGCGGAATATAGGGTGCAAGGATATCATCACAACAAACGGTGTCTCTATAGAGAAAACTAAAATGCAAATATAATGTCATAAATGACGACACAAATGTCATGACAATATCTCACATAGCAGGAGTCTAGGTAAATGGTAACAGTCCTACCTCTTACCCAAGACAAACAAATAACACTAACAATCAACATATAGGTTCATAGTATCACTATTGAAACAATCAGAAAGAAAATAAACTAAGAAGAAACGGAAATCTCCTTCTAAATGCATTCCTATTCGACTCCAATCCTAGCCACATATGTTCTCACGCTTAACCACGTTATCACCTGAAAAAGAGACTAAAACACGTCAACATAAAGTTGGTGAGAGTCATAGGTTTAAACTCAACCACCAAAATCATATAACAAAAGTTAAAAACATATGGACAATGTGATACTAATATGCATAAACATTCCATATTTAACTAATCAAACCAAAACCAAGGCTCCCAGCCATACCAAACACCATACTCTCATAGGCATCCAAACACCTATGAACCAAATCCCAAGGCCCCGCCTTGCCAATAACCCCTTGGTACCAAGGCCAATCCATTCACAACAGTTAATCATATAAGTATGCACACACAAGTCCATTACCAACGCCAATCCATTCACAGCATAATTTATAAATAACAAAACAAAACAGTGTCTCTTCCATTCTGGAAGTCATAAACATTAGAAAACATGGGACTATTATTGAGCTTCCCCAAACATCCGTGCACTAGCAAAAAGCTAACAACAAAAAACATATAATCAAAACATGAACCAAACACTAAAATGGCTCATTAACCTATAATAGACATCTAATCTTCTCCCATATATATACCTCATATATATGCTCTAAACATCTCATTACACCCCTCTATAAAGCCTTTTTAACTCGTTTTACTTCATAACACATCTCATTAACATTTTATCAAAACACAGTCTCAGTTTTAGGTCTCCAATCTATAAGCCAAACGCCCACCTAAACACACCCATTATCAATAGTTTTCCAAAAATTTTGGAATGCATTATAGTGTTATTAGACACATAAAATGCATCAAAATATTAAAAATTGCGTTTGTTCTAATTTCCAAACAAGTCGTTCTTTCTAGCATCGTGAAGCCATAGAGAGTTCGGAACGGATAGGATACAATGCCGTTCTTTTTAAAAGATCGAGTAAGTTTTTAGTATCAAGTGAGATTATTCAACTAAATGTAAAAATATAAATAAATAATTAAATATAGAAGTCTAAAGGTAGCACAAGCTAATAATAAAACTTGCAACACAGAACCAGTCTACTTCAAATTCATCTAGGCAACAAACAGCACTAACATCACTATTAAGTAAGTGTATTAGCGACTCTAAAAATGTTGCCATGAATATTAATTGAAAATCTATAAATAACAAAAATAGGCTCAGGAAAATGTAAAAACTCATCAAGATATAGCTTTGAGCTTTCAGAGTTTAGGCTCAGGAAAATGTAAAAACTCATCAAGATATAGCTTTGAGCTTTCAGAGTTTGATGGTATGTTTGTTTTAGTCATCATTGCCCCATGCAACATAGATTTTGTAAACTTGTTAATACAAACAATAAATTGAAAAAAAAACAAGATTGGATCAGATTTCTGGCTTGGAAACCCTCTGTCGAAAGGGAATCTTAAAATGCGCTCAGTTATTTCATATTCGATCATCTGGGGAAATAATCATCACTTCCAATCTTTTTTATATATCTAAAACAAACAAAACTTTGAAAAAAACTGGAAAATTGAACAATGGATCAGATTTCTGGCTTGGAAACTCCCTGTTGAAAGAGATTCATAAAATGCGCTCAGTTATTTCAGTTTCGATCATCTGGGGAAATAATCATCATATCCATTCTAAATTAATTAATTGGGATTTCATAGCTAAACCAAGATGTAACCAAACTAAACCAAATCGAAAAACTATAATAAATAAACTAAAAATTATTATAAATAATTTTTAACTTATTCAATGCTATATACTATAATAGGGTTAAACATTGATATAGGTATAAAATCCCAAAAAAATATCTCCATATTTGAATTAATATAACTAATAAGAATAAGCTACACCTTCATATAAAAATGAAACATCCAAACACGGAGTAACAAATAACTATCGCATCGGCTCATACTCAACACCCACTATTTTCCAAGCGCTGGTAATCAGTATTTCGATGCAAAACTTTTTACAGATAAATAAAAAAAATGTGCCAGGAGACAGGTAACAATCGATGCGATTAAATTCACATCGAGCTGTTTAATACTGGTAACAATTTTTCACAAAAATTATTTTAATTTATGCTCCGGAAACTTGAATTTCACTCATTGAATATAAGTGAGTTCACCATTATGAAGCAACAATTAAAAAAAAAGTAACATTACATATAAATATAATATAAATAAATAAATGTTTCAATACCACAAAATGAACAATCTACTAAAGAGTAATAATCAGTAGATGTTTATTTTATAAAATCGGAGGTGATCCGGTGGTTAAATGAGGTTTTGATATATGCTTTCGTTGACACGTCCACTGGGAACCAATGAACGTAACGCCTATCAAAAGCAAAAATAAATAAAACAAGATCTGAAACAGTATTAATTGTTGTTGTGGCGGCTGAGATGGTTTTTATTGGTGATTGTTATGGTTTGGGTGGGATAAGATGTGTGTTTATATAGGCACAAGGTGAGGGTTGATAAACCCTAAAATTGTTTGGTTATGGAGTTGAAGGCCCTTTAGATTATATGTTGCTAAACGGCCCAAATATTGAGCCTAGCGGTATGTGTGTCTGTTTGAGATGCAAGGTTTACAAGAGTTTTGGGCTTGCAATATAAACTGTTTTAAATCTTCACTTTCGCACTTTTGGCTGCCTCATTGGCTCATTGCTACCCGCACATTTATCCTACACATAAACTCGAACTATGCTCAACTCGTTGCATCTTCATTGGTTACCCGTCTCACCATCGTGGCTATTGATGCATTGACTTAACCATCAATAAAGTCATAATATCACGACACGTCACCTTTGACGAACATGTATTTTCTTTTGATACTAACAACCAAAGTCAACCTATCTCCTACCAATTCCTATACACTGATGACACACCATCACAAATAGTTTTTCGATCTTTAACAACCCTACGAACCAACCAGGGGTGGAACCACATAGGTGTCGGGTGTGGCACGAGCTACACCCGTTTTGAGGTCACGAAGTGCAAACTTTTTTCAAAACTGCCCTTTTTGTTATGTGCAACCCTCAAATTTTTTTTGGTACCTTAGTTTCTTGCGATGTAACTTTAGTTAATTTAACATTTTTTTGTGCAACGCCCTTTTAAAAATTATGAGTCCGCCCGTGAAACCAACACGAGCCTACAGTCTCTAATGGGACCATCAACTCGTACCCAACCACTTCTCCAAACTCACCTAGATCCCTGCCTAACAACACACAAACTTCAAGTTCACGACCCACAACCAATCTATAACCGAATCAAATCCACCCTTCCCCTAACCTTGACCCAATCTATACCATACCCTCCAGCCTACTACAACCCACCACCTCATGGTCACTCGGTCGAAAGTCGGTACAATCAAGTCCAATCCAAAGTATTCTATGCACACCTCTATCACATCACCTATCCCTCACTCTCACATACATGCTCTCCACGCCCCTATAATTGGCAACATGCTAGGATTGAAAAAATGCAATGCTCTTGTTACTAATGGTACGTGGGTCCTTGTTCCCCTTCCACAAAATGTGAACGTAGTTAGCTCTATGTGGCTTTTTAAACACAAATTTCATGCGTATGGAACTCTTAGTCGGTATAAGGCACGTCTTGTTCAAATGGCCGCAATCAGCAACAAGGTATTGATTGTGATGAGACATTTAGTCCGGTTGTTAAACCGACTACCATTCAGACTGTTTTGAGCTTAGCAATATCCCGCACATGGCCTACTCACCAGCTCGACATGGGGAATGCATTTCTTCATCGGTATTTATCTAAGACCGTATACATGCACTAGGCTCTCGGTTTTGTTGATCCGACTCAGCCAAACCATGTATGCCTCTTACATAAGCCACTTTATGGCCTCAACTAGCCCCCCCCCCCCCCCCCCCCCCTCGCGTGCATGGTTTCAACGATTTGCAAGTTACACAATTAGAGCAGGCTTTCAACACAGTAAATCTGGCTCCTCCCTATTTATATATAAGCAAGGCACTAACATGGTTTATCTTATTCTCTATGTTAATGATACATCTGAACAGTTCATCCACGCTACTTCAGAATATTGTATCATCTCTTCATAGTGAGTTCTCCATGACATATATGGGTCCCCTCAACTATTTCCTTGGCATATCTGTTCAGCGTACTTCGTCTGGTTTGTTTTTATCACAAACCAAATATGCCACTGAAGTTCTTGAGAGGGCTCGCATGCTTAACTGCAACACATGTAAGACACCTGTTGATACAGAGTCCAAGCTCAGGCCCGAGGGCACACCTGTCGAATATCCATCTTTATATCATAGTTTAGCAGGTTCCATCAAGTACCTTACCTTCACCCGCCCCCACATCTCATATGTCATTCAGTAGATATGTCTCTTTATGCGTGATCCTCGAGAGCCGCACTTCACTGCCCTAAAGCGTATACTATGCTATATTCGAGGGAATTTTGATTACATCTCAACTCATAGCATACTCAGACATTGATTAAGTCGGGTGTCCTTCCACCAGACGCTCGACTTCTGGATATTGTGTTTTCCTTAGCGAAAACCTCTACTCATGATATTTTAAACGACAACACGTTACCTCCCGCTCTAGCACGGAAGTGGAATATCGTAGTGTCGCTAATGTTGTCGCCGAGACTGCTTGGGTTACATGTGCCTATTCGTTCTACCATACTGGTCTACTGTGACAACATTAGCGCACTCTTATTAACGGCTAACTCTGTCCAACATCACCGCACGAAGCATACAAAGATTGACATTCCCTTTGTTCGTGACTATGTTGCTACTGCCATGTTCGAGTTCTTCATCTTCCTTCACGATATAGTACGCATATTTTTTCACCAAAGGGTTGCCTTTTCCACTATTCACAAATTTTCGTTCCAGTAAGCGTCCACCCACCTCCCGCTTCAATTGGGGGGCATATTAGTTGAGATTATGTACATATCTATCATTGTATTGTAATATAGTTATCATACCATCATTGTATTGTACCTGTCATAGTATGTATACTTGGGCTTAGCCCATACGTATGTAACCCGAGCATTGTACTTGTATATATACCTCTAGTATTCTATTAAAAGGATCATTCATATTCAAACCATAATATATTCCTTGTACATCTATGTCAAAAGTGGGTGTAAAACCAAAAAATTTAACATATACACTAAACACGGGTTTGATTAACCCAATAGCCGTTATTGAAGTTTTATATAGTTTGTGTTTGGTAGCAAGCGTTTTGGAAAGACATGCAACAAACGGTAAGCAGTTTGGATAAAAAAAACTTGTTTGACCACACCTTAAAAGTATTTTAATATTGTTTAACCGCTCCGATCTCAAATGCTTGTTTTAAAACTGCTCCAAGCAGTTTGTTTATAAAATTACATTTATGCCCTTAAATATAATATTTAAATTTTATTTAATTAAATTATATGTCCTTTTTAATGATTTTAGGCTTTCTAACTATATTACCAAACACTTTTTCCAAATAAAACAGATATTGCTTACTGTTTTTGCTAACTACTACTGCTTACTACTGTTCTTGCTACTGTTCTTGCTAACTACTACTGCTTACTACTCCTATTACTACTGACTGTATGTATCGCCAAACATACCCATAATATATATTGTATTTCTTTTAAATCGTCTATACATCTCTATATCTATCTTTATTATATATAAAAACCGTATTTCCATATAAAAATGTTAATTTTCACATTTCTATGAATAAATTAATTAAAATGCTCTCAAACAAGAAACAAGTGTATTAATCATCGGGTCACGAGTTCGATAACGAGTTCAATCCGTTCAAGTTACCAAATGACGGGTTTGACTTAATCGTTGGGTTACGAGTTTAATTAACGAGGTCAATCCGTTCGAGTTGTCAGATTACGGGTTTGACCAAAACACAAACTAATTTTTTTACAAACCGACCTAAATTCCTCTCACTTTCAGTATATATACACACATACATTCGAGAATTCGACCGAAGGACACAAAACAAAGAAACAACCATACAGAAGGCGACTAAATTGTTTTGTGTTCTAGATTTCATATTGCTGCCATTATTAATAGGGGTGGAGCTTTCAAGTTATTTGAGTGAAGAGTATGGTAGAGGGTCAGTTTTAGACGACTTGATTAACCGAAAAGACTATTGGTTATGCCAAGGGATCGTTGTCAAAGTCACGAGTCAAGATTTCGCTGAAATTGGGTATTATGAGCAAAAGGGTGTTGTGCGTAATGTGATTGACAAGTATGTAGATGAGATTGAGATGATTGAGAGTAAGCATAAGCTTAGGGTGGATCAACAAGAGCTGGAGACGGTTATTCCGCGAATTGGTGGCGTTGTGAGAGTTTTGAATGGCGCGTATCATGGGTCGATTGCGAGGTTGTTGAGTGTTGATACGGATAGGTTTTGTGTTGAGGTGTAGATTGAGAATGGTGCGTATGATGGGAGAGTTGTTCGAATGATCTATGAAGACATATGCAAAGTTGCTTATGATTGTGTATTGGCATGAATTGGTCTTCATTTTGTATGTTGGTTATTTCGAATGTCCTTTTGTAATACATGTGTGATAATCAGAATCGACCTCAGGGAAGTTTGCATTTATGATATGATACCATTTTATCATATCATTACTAACAAGAATTCAATTCCGCAATGTGCTAAAATGATTCAATTTCGCAATGTGCTAAAATGATTCAATTTCGCAATGTTTGAAATCGATTCAATTCCACAATGTACTAATAAGGATTCAATTCCGCAATGTTGCAAAATGATTCAATTTCGCAATGTTGCAGAATGATTCAATTCCGCAATGTTGCAAAATGATTCAATTTCGCAATATGAATCAGGGATTCAATTTCGCAATATGAATCATATATTGCGAAATCTTCCTAAAATTGTGGATCTCGGATGTACTTGTTGATTTTCGAGACTTTAAGCCAAAAATGAAGCCAAACACCCAAAAAATTCGCGTTTTTGACCAATCCAAGTATCACAAATCACTACCACGGCTATGTGGATGATTTGTCTACTAACTAAACACCACAAAACGCAAAAAAAAACCTGATGATTCGATCTTTATGTAGATGAAAACACGAACACAAAACTATCAAGAACACTAATCAAGACAACTTTATTTCACCCCATGGATCTTGATACCAATTGTATAATAAAGATAATCTATGATCTAACAAGAGGGTTGATGTTTATAGAGAGAGAAAGTAGAGAGAGAAAGATGAGAGAAAATGTGTGTTTATTATGTAAAAAGTGAAAACAACCAACACCCTCTCCATCAAAGGAGAGGGCTTTTATACCCAAGTCTTTAGTGGACTTGAGCCTTCCAACCCATGGGCTAGGTTGGTAATGTAAAGTTAGTAACTTTCTAACTACGAGCTTACAACGTTCAATAATATTGTTGGAGTGACCGATACTTCTAATATACGTTAAAAACGTATTTCCAACATGGTCACATTAATCAACTTTAATTTATCTAAAATTAAATCTAAATCTATCACAACCTCTAAAAACTTGACTTAAAATTGGATCAAAATGTTATCTAAATATTTTGTCACCCTTTGTCAAGACATTCTTTGTGAATGTGTTGCTTTTATGCAACCCTAACATACTCTAATGATAAAAGAGGTAAAAATCCAAGATTTGCAAAATTTTGAAAGTCTTATTTTTCTCCAAAACTTTTGAAAATCATGGTCTGTGGTCCACTGGACGCGGCTCCTTAGCCACTAGGTGGCTCCATATCGATATGGAACCGCAGGATCCTTTAAGGAACCGCGTACGGGAAAGCCACTTTTGGCTTATTTTTGGTCTTTCTTCTTTGACCACTGTCTTGGTTAAGATTCTTTGTTTACCCATTTTGGCTAAACATTCCCTAAAACCTTTTGTTTTCATTTCAAATCTCTGCCTTGTCTACTTTCATAAAATTCTTTTGTTTTGGGAGTTCTTCTCTTCATCCCTCATAATGCCTTCCATTTCTAACCTTGACATTTATTTGTCACAATCTTCTCAACCTAAAGCTTCTTCTTCTAAGCTTTCAAAGAAACCGAAAATCTCGGTTCGACTCGTTTGGATCAAGAAGAAAACGAATCCTCATGATTCATCTTCTCCAAAATCCTCCAAGAATTCTTCTTTCTCTCCGATTAAATATTGGAATGAGACTTACTCTATAAATCCAATTATTAGAGAAAAGGAAATTCTTCCACCACCACCTAAACCTTTCAACATACCACAACTCAATGACCTATCTTCATTTCCTAATCTCACTAGGCATTGTGAAAACATCTCTTATCCATTACACCAAACTCTCATTATGATGGACCTCCCCCATCTAACGACTTTGTTTTGCATCATGGTTCCTCGTGTGCTTGTTGTCGATTTCAACAAATTGAACTTGCTCATATCTATGACAAGCTAAATTTCCTTGAATTCCTCCTCACTCGACCTCCTCTCAAAGTTTTCGTTCCCGTGAACAAAACTTTGAATGATGTTTCGTCGTCTTTCTTTTCCAACTCAGACACATTTTGTACTTTAGTTGTTTGAGTCAATAAAACTTAAGCAATCTTGGAAGATTATCACTATTAGAGTAGCTTATGCTTTGTGGTTTATTTTCAATATTTTCTTTTGCTTTAAATATTCATATTGTGTGTATAAATATTTCCCTTGTATGTTATTTCATATTTGTGTAATATGAATGTTATGTGTGTTATCTTTCCTGCTAATTCTTTTTCACACATTTGTTAAATAGTTGATCATGGTTAAACTTACAATTAATTACGGGTGATTCCATAAATTCTAAATTTTAACCCCTTGACATTTTAATAATCTTTGATTGGTTTGGATGTTTCTTCTTTTCCTTTATTCCACCAATTAAACTATGATGTTGTCAACAAACACTCTTTGGACATACTTAGCAAATACTTGCTTCTAATTTGAGATTTCTTTTCCCTCTCCCTCCTAAGTTAGTTAGTAGGTAGTGCACATATATACATTGATGCTTCTTTTTTTTCTTCTAACCTTTGTGTAGCATGTTACCTTAGCTCATCCACTTGGTGCCCCAAGCAAGGGGGAGTAAGCACCAAGGAGGAGCTACTAGCAAAATCCGGTTCTTTTCTTCTTCAAAGACTTGTGCTAACCTTTTTGTTTCGACAAGGGGGGAGAAATGATAGTGATAAACTCGTTAATAATTCGATTAATCTTGTATTTTACGTAAATGAGTTTATAGTTTGTCGTAATCAAAAAGGGGGAGACTGTTAATGCAAAGTAATGCCTAAAAACATTGTTAGTACTAATTAATCTTTCTTAGTTTTGATCACGACAAATTACAAAGACATTTATTGTCAAACACAATCATAAAACGAATTATCTAACAAACACTATCATCAAAGTAATAATCATTTTACTAACATATCTTAATCATGCTTAGTGATTATAAAAGTGATTAGCCTTAAAACTCACTTTTGTCAAATGTAACAAACGATTTTTAATAAACTTTATTTTTAAGAAAATGTTTATTTAAAATGAAAATGTAAATTTGAATATGGCATATTCCAAATGCCATAAGAATATCTTTTGAATGTTTAAACAGCCTCAGATATTTCAAATTCACTAAAAGACAAAAAGGAGCGGAGTCTACACTCCGCAGTTCCTTAAGTGCCTACGCGGTTCACTATCGATAAGGAACCGCCTAGGTAGCTAAGGAACCTCCCCTGGCTAGCCATTGGGATTTGTCTTCTATAAATAGTGGATCAAATATGCATTTTCATCAACCCTTTTGGGACATCTCTTTCAGTCTTCTTTCTCCTTTCTAATCCTAATCATTTGTAAATGATTACTTAATGTGTTAAGTATGTTTACTTATGATTATCCTCTTGATCTCATTCTTTACCTTGTCCAAAGAGAAGATCACTCACACACTTGTGATGTGATTAAAGATGAAACATTGATGAAGATCATCCTCTCATAAATATCTAGTCATGTTCATCATTTGTTTATTTGTGTCTTGTGTAGATCCAATGTATTTGTGAATACTTGGACTAGTTATGTTCATCCAAGCTATGTGTGAATACTTGGATTAGAGTTGTGTAAATCCTTTGCATATGTGTGTGCTTGGATTTGTGTTGTGTAGATCCAAGCTACGTGTGTGTACTTGAATATGTTTAGTTGAGTTGTAATAAGTTGTGTTAGTTTTCACTAAACTATAAAGTGATCTGGTTGTGTCTTGTGAGTTCTCACTAAACTATAAAGTGACGTGTAGTTGTGTTGTGTGAAGTTCTCATTTAGCTTCAAAGTGAAGAGTCGTGAAGATTGGTTCTAGCTTTGGATTAGAACTCAACATCAAGCCTTGTGTCGAAAAATGGTGAAGTAGGCAACGTTGTGGAGATTGGTTCTAGCTTTGGATTATAACTCGACATTTAGCCTTGTGTCGTAAAATGGTGAAGTGGGCGACGTTGTGTAGATTGGTCCTAGCTAAGATTAGGTCTCTACATTTAGCTTAGTGTCGGAAAATAATGTAAGCGACGTTGTAAGGTTTTCTCTGTGGGAAACGGTGTACACTTTTATTATAAAATCGAATTTACAATAAAATAAAAGAAATTAGATTGACGGAATTTAAATGACATAAAGTAATTAACAGTAATGAAGAAAGCAGTAAAACAAAGACGAGGCACGTGTTCAACACGCTTCCCTTAAAACAGATTCGTCGTCTGTTTCCCAGGGTACAACGTCTAAAGCTGTTGTACAGCCGGACTTAACAAACTTGCCTGAAAGATCACGAAAGCCTTACGTGTTTCTGATCGACGAGCTGCTGGAAAACTGTCTGATAATGGAGTAAGGAAAAAGCTGCGTTTTTTCTGATGTGAAAACTGAATGAGAATGGGTTATATTTATACTGAAAACTTTACTTGTTCTCAAAGAAAATATATACCACAGTCAGGAAAATCTGTTATAACTAAAACAGATTTTCTGTCTGTCTTTTTAACACAAAATATTCTGTTTCTGTATCTATTCCTAAAATAGATGTACAAAATTTTCTGGAAAAACAAATCGAATTCGCAGCAAAAAAGATACCGAAATCTGCCCGCACCCAAGCCAGTTTTCGGAGCTGCATTCGTGTCCGCAGGTCGCGCGCTCGTGCACAAGTTCAGTAGCTTCGAACCCGTTTTTGGCCTAGAAATCCCACTTTCTGCACCCCCCCCCCCCCGCGCGCGCGCGCGCGCGCGCGTAGGCGTGGGAGTAAAAACCCACAAATGAATATTGTAGGGTAGAAACTAGGATTTCCTTATAAACATGTTTTCACTTCATGTTTCAAGCGATGTGGGACAAATATTTTTCCAAATATTGTGTTTCACGTGACTCACTTTGAGACACGATATCTCATTCATATTAACTCCATATTGGACATACTTTAGCTCGTTGCGAAGCTCTCTTCGAGGAGAACGCAAAGCTACTAAGTACTACGAATATATATAACATATACATATATAAAATTATGTCCAAAGTGTTGCAAAAACCATATTTTGCAAAACATTTTCCAACAATCCCCCACATGAATGGGAATCGGTCGAAAACACACGAAAGTTTTGGCAAAATTTCTGCGGTTAAGTCCTGCATAGGATAGGTAGGTGTAACCCTTTGAACCTTCCCTTGTGAGATGCACTTAGTCTCCTAGATCTGAGTAGACGCGATGTCCTTGAACTCAACCTCTGTTTACGTAGACGACAATACACACTCACACAAGACTCTCCCTGACCTTGTCAAGTCCTCATAGTTCGTTATGGTCCTGAATACTCGCCTGGTTCTGCAAGAGCTCTTAGAAATTGCGCCCCCACAATTTCCTTCGAAGCGACCCCACTTCTCTCTCACATAGGTGATTTCATCTTGAATCATTAAAAACATATGTTTTATGATTTCATCTTGAATCATTATGCTTTATGATTTCATCCTGAAACATTAAGCCATATGTTTAACCTCTCAACATGTCACATTGTTTTAGGAATGGACTAGGAAAGTTACTTTATTAAGTAACTCCCCCACATTGACGTGACTTCCCCCACATTTCTATGATTAGGTTGTCCTATTGAACCCAGATCTTGGGATCTCCAGTCAACTGGGTTAGGTTTTCCTTCATAGAAACTCATTCCTTTAAGGGCTTTAGTCCCATTCCTTTAGACGACTTACTAACTAACTCTTTGCTTAAGCCTTTCGTAAGCGGATCCGCGATGTTATCCTTTGACTTCACATTGTCAATTGAGATAACTCCTGTTGAGAGTAGTTGTCGTACCGAATTATGTCGACGACGGATATGTCTAGACTTTCCATTATACATTATGCTATGACCTTTGCCGATTGCCGATTGACTATCACAATGTATACTAATGGCCGTTACCGGTTTAGGCCACCTGGGTATGTCCTCTACGAATTGACGTAGCCATTCCGCCTCTTATCCGCATTTATCTAACGCGATAAATTTTGATTCCATCGTGGACTTAGCTATTACAGTTTGCTTGGAAGACTTCCAAGATATAGCGGTCCCTCCCAGTGTAAACACATATCCACTGGTCGATCTAGAATCCTTTATATCAGATATCCAATTTGCATCACTGTATCCTTCAATAACAGATGGATATCTAGCATAATTCAGTCCATAATCACGACTGTATCTCAAATAATGAAGTACCCTAGTCATAGCTTTCCAATGTGCATCACTTGGATTACTAGTATATCTACTCAGCTTGCTAACAGCATATGCTAAGTCAGGTCGGGTACATGTCATCAAATACATTAACATGCCAATAATTCTTGAATACTCTAATTGGGCAACACCTACGCCTCTATTTTTAGATAGATGCAAACTGGTGTCTATTGGAGTTCTAGATAGGCCGGAATCCCCCGCATTATGAGTATTAAGAATTTTGTCCACGTAATGTGCTTGACTTAATGCAAGTCCACTTTGAGTTCGTATGATCTTTATTCCAAGGATCACATCAGCCAAACCCATATCTTTCATGTCAAACTTTGATTTCAACATATCTTTAGTAGACTTGATCATCTCGTCGTTACTGCCAACGATAAGCATATCGTTGACATAAAGACACAAGATTACATATCCACTATTTGTGTCTTTGACATAAACACACTTGTCGCATTCATTAATTTTGAATCCACCCTCTAGCATGGCGTGATCAAACTTCTGATGCCATTGTTTTGGAGCTTGCTTTAAGCCATACAATGACTTAACAAGCCTACAAACTTTGCTCTCTTGTCTAGGAGTCATGAAACCCTCGGGTTGGTTCATGTATATTTCTTCTTCTAAATCTCCATTTAGAAAAGCCGTTTTCACATCCATTTGGTGAACTTCTAAATTTCTTAATGCGGCAATAGCAAGAATCATCCTAATAGAAGTTATTCGCGTAACAGGCGAATAAGTATCAAAGTAATATAGACCTTCGCGTTGTCTAAACCCTTTGATCACCAATCTTGCTTTGTACTTATCAATGGTGCCATCAGCTTTCATCTTCTTCTTGAAGATCCATTTATAGGCTAGTGGTTTACAACCAAGAGGTAAATCCACGAGCTCCCAAGTATGATTTTGTAAAATAGACTCTATTTCACTATTAATCGCTTCTTTCCATCGAGGCCCTTCCGAGGAATTTACAGCTTCTTGATAAGAAGTGGGTTCATTTTCTACCATAAAAGACACAAAATCGGGTCCAAATGATTTCTGGGTTCTCGCCCGTTTGCTTCTTCTAGGTTCAACCTCTTCTTCCTCGGGTTGATCTTGCCTCTCATCTTGGAGATCATTATCATCGCGTTGTCTCTTATCTTGGACAACTGCATCATCTATTCTAGATGTGCTTCTAATAGGTGTGAAAACACCCATCCTTTTACCACTTATTTCTGGCTAAAACGAGACCAAAACACGTATTTAATATCATTTTTTTAGAATTATGCGTGGTTTTTGTGTTTATTTTGTTTTCAGAGTCAACCGGATGAATATTGAAGAAAACATGGGATTGCACGGGTTTTATCGAAGAAAAAGACTCAAGACAAAGTCTATTGTCCAAGAGATGCAAAAGATTTGAAGTCATTGTGCCTATTTGAAGATTTATCGAAGAAAATGGCCAAAGATGAAGATTCATATATGTCGAAGAACTCGAGTCTATTAAACAAAAGATTATAAGATGAGTTGGAATTATTCACCGACACTTCTCAAAATCAAAAGTCGGAAACGTTTATTTAAAGAAACGTAAAGACTAAAGAAGAAAGAAGAAGAGAAGCCCATGAACAAAGCCCATTCACAAGCCCACAAGCAAACGCCTATAAATAGGACTTCTCCTCACAATTTTGAGGGCTAGTTAGTTTTTTATTTTTTCATTTCTCTAGTTTTAGAGAGAGAAAGTTCCCAACTTTCTCTCACTAAGTTTTTCTTTGTTTTCATCTTTTAAATTTAAGCTTTCTTTAATCTTTGCATTTGGATTCCATTAATCAGATTCAAGTTTAAGTTTAAGCTTTGTGTTCTTTAATCTCGTTCTATATTTCTTGGTTTGTTTTATCTTTGATCCGAATTACATACTCATTCATGTGATTTGATGATTTCGTGATTGAAGGATTAAACTTCTTAGTTTATACATAAGCTCTTACACGTATAAGCTATAAGTTCTCTATGCTTATTGGCTTATTTCTTGTTTTAGCTTATTGGTTTTCGGATTTCATCAAGGTTTTAGTCACTCAAAAGTTTCGTTTATAAAGTTTATGATTTTATGTTCTCGAAAGTTGTCAAATTTAAGCTTTTTGAAGTGTTTAAGTTGCGGGTAAAATAGCTTATTGATAGTGCTTATTGAGTTCTAAGGTTGCCACCATTTTCGGATTAAGTAGAGCTTCCATCGCAATCCTGGGGATTCTCCACATTCCGACGGGTTACTGGTTTTGATCGCAATAACCCTTAAGGGTTTTACTTTGCGATCGGTTGGTCATTCCCCCTTATTCCGATCTGGATTGCGATCGCTCATTGCGATCGCATATTCCGACGGGACTAAGGTCTTGGTTAAGACGAAACTCTGCCCATTTTTCGACAGCAATAATCCGATAGATGCACATTGCGACACAACCATATTCCGATAGAATTGACTTTAACATTCCGACAGCTTTACATTTATGTATTCCGATGGTTGTGATTTTGGTTCATTCCGATGGACATGATTTGCAATATTCCGATGGACTAAGTTTTTTTTAGTTTTTAAGTTTTATAAAGTTCTTTCTAAATAGCTTTTAGTTTAATATTTAAACGCTTTAATTTCGCTCAACGACAATTTCATACTTGCTTTTAATTTAAAATAGATAATCAAACCAACCCCTTTTTAGTAACCAAGAACAACCATTCCGCTTTGAACCGTGATCAATTCGAGAAGATACCGAGACATAATCTGAACCCCAATGAAAATGTGAGTATCAAATGGCGCCGCTGCCGGCTCTTCTCGTTAAGATTAACAGTTTTTTTGTGATAACTTGGATTTTGGGATCCGTTCACCGTGAACGTTACTTTTTCATAAAAACTTTCAAAAACCCTAAAAAATATAAAATTTTCAAAAATCCTAAAAAGTAAAAAACATAAAAAAGACAAAAATATTTCTTGTTTGCTTTGTTAGTTCTTTTGCAGGTGCATGCGTACACGATCAACGTCTTATCAAGAGCCCGAGCCTCTCGAAGACTTAGACATGGCCGGTGTACACAACAACAATAACCCACCTCAAAACAACAACAATAACAATCCACCTCTCAACAACAATAATAACAACAACAATGAACCTTTACCGGACAATCGCCCTATGATTGAACTGTTACAAGCACATGTGGAGGGCAACAATGATCCAATTGTCATACCCGCGATTGCAGCCAACAACTTTGAGCTCAAATCCGACTTTATTCAGATGGTCTCAGCTCAACCATTCTTGGGGCGTACCATTGATGATCCTCATGACCACATCAAACGATTCCTGCAACTCACGAATACGGTCAAATTCAATGGTGTTCCACAAGAGGTAATCCGTTTACAACTTTTTCCCTTTTCTTTAGAGGGACAAGCCCGGCATTGGCTTGCAAAGGAACCGCCGCAAAGTATTCTGACGTGGACGGATTTGGAGACCAAATTTATCAACTACTTTTTCCCACCCTCTCGTACTACCGCTTTGCGGAATGAAATTATCAATTTTGAACAAAAGTACGATGAATCTTTTAGTGAATCTTGGGACCGTTTTAAAGATCTTTTAAGAAAGTGCCCACAACATGGTTTTACCAAAGTGCACCAAATTAATACTTTTTATAATGGTTTAAGCATGAATGACCAAGATTCACTAAACAGTGCCTCGGGGGTAATATTTTGGTTAAGACTTCTAATGCTGCTTGGGATATCATTGAGAATAAGTCTCGTGTGCAAACCAAAAGTGTTCGGACCAATGCTGCTAGTGCTAGTACTAGTGACAACGACAAGCGACTTGACAAAATTACTACGCTTCTTGAATCGCTTGCCACCCAAACCGCCAGCAACACCAACAACATCAACGCTATAAACGCTCAAGTCAATGCTGTCAGCCAACCATGTGAAATATGCGGGGGTCCTCACTCTTACACCACTTGTACCGCCCCCAAGACTACCCTTCTGAGAATGTGAATGCAGCATACGGTACCTATCCTCCGGCCGCTTATCAAGCTCGTCCTCAAGGAGACCGCAACTTGCTTAGCTATCGCTCAAACAACTTTCTTTCCCCGCCCGGTTTTCCCCCTAACAACCCAAACCAACAACAAAACCTCAATCGCCCTCCTCAACAACAACAACAACCTCGTGCACCATACCAACCACCTCACAAACAACCATATCCACCTCAAAGAAACAACCAAGTTTACCAACAACATGCTTATCAACCACCCGCCTACCATGCTCCCCCTCCCAACCAACCCACCGCATTACACCAAGATGTTGAAACCTACATGAGGACCAATGATGTGATCGTAGAAAATCTCCAGCGGGAAGTGCTCAACTTGAAAGCAGACATGGTGAAACAAGGAAACGACCTTCGAGCTGATATGAGAAACACTTTGGCAAGTCAAACGAATGACTTAAGGAACATGATGGCTGGTTTCTTCCAAGGTAATCAATCCTCTTCTTCGGGTACTCTTCTGAGTAACACTGTTGCGAATCCAAGAAGGGAGATGAAAGCAATCACCACGCGCAGTGGCAAAGGTACCAAGGAACCCGAGCTTCCTATACCTCCACCGGTGATTGTGACTAAGGAAAACGAGTCACCTGCTCCTATTCCTCAACCTTCTACTTCCCCAATTTCTCCACCTCTTACTTCTACCCCTCCTCCACCCAAGGATGTGAGTGATCCTTCGATCCCAAAGACTTCCTCTTCTTCCGATATACCTTATCCCTCAAGGTTGAGGAAAGAGAAGCTCAAAAGCAAGGATGATATTCAAGTTTCGAACTTTCTCAAAATGTTTAAACAATTGAATTTCAACATCTCCTTCGCTGAGGCTCTCGCTCACATGCCCAAATACGCAAAAATGTTCAAAGATCTTCTAAGTGACAAGGAAAAGCTTCTTGATATCGCTAATCCCAACTTAATGAGAATTGCTCTGCAGTGCTCTTAAGGAAATTACCAACCAAGCTTGGTGATCCGGGTCGCTTCTTAATCCCTTGCAACTTCCCAGGAGTAGAGAATTGCATGGCCCTAGCCGATCTAGGTGCCATTATTAACTTAATGCCTTTAAGTGTTTGGAAGCAATTATCTCTCCCCGAGCTAGTCCCCACCAAAATGACATTGGAATTAGCTAACCGTACGGTTGCTTATCCAGTAGGGATAGCCGAAGACGTCTTTGTAGGAGTCGACAAATTCACTTTTCTTGTCGATTTCGTTGTCGTTGACTACGACATGGACCCTCGTGTGCCATTAATCGTTGGACGTCCATTCTTGAGGACCAGTCTCACTCTCATCGATGTTGAAGCGGGTGAGCTTATCATGAGAGTGGGTGACGATAAAATCGTTTTCAACATGGGAAAGCTTTCTAAACAGCCTTATTCATACGAGAATGTTAATTGTATTGACGTCCTTGATGAGGCTTGTGAAGAACACTTCAAAGATGCTTGTAAAGTATTCTTACCTCTCTTCCCAATGTTGAGACCGTTTCCTCTATTGATTCATCATTATCTCTATTTGGAGAAAGTGATTTCCTTTGGAAAGATTTGGAAGCCACCATGGGAGATGTGAACTTAGAACATGACGATTCTCCCACCGATTGGGATGAAGATCTTCGCCTCATTGAGAACCTTCTTAAAGAAGACAATATTTCTCCACCATCTCCCAAGGATATTGCTATCGATGCACCGACTTTGAATACGCCTCCCATCAAAAATCCTCCGGATTTAGAAGTTAAGGAGTTGCCGCCCCATCTCGAGTACGTGTTTCTTGACGAAAAGAAGAAGTCGCCCGTCATCATTGCTAAGGACTTGAAAGAAGAAGAGAAATCTCGCCTCATCGCCATGCTTAAAAATCATAAGAAGGCAATCGCTTGGAAAATTTCCGATATCCGCGAAATTGATCCGAACTTTTGTACTCACAAGATTCTCATGGAAGATGACTTTAAACCCGCAATCCAGAGCTAAAGAAGGGTTAATCCTCGCATTCATGACGTCATCAAACAAGAGGTTATCAAACTTCTAGATGCCGGCTTGATTTACCCTATTTCGGATTCGCCATGGGTAAGTCCCGTCCATTGTGTGCCCAAGAAGGGCGAAATAACCGTTGTTCCCAATGAACACAACGAGTTGATTCCCACTCGTCTCGTTACTGGGTGGAGAGTTTGCATCGATTATCGCAAGCTCAATGATGCCACGAGAAAAGACCACTTTCCTCTTCCTTTCATGGATCAAATGCTCGAGCGTCTAGCTGGTAATGACTATTACTGCTTCTTAGACGGTTTCTCCGGGTATTTTCAATTTCCCATCGATCCCAAAGACCAAGAAAAGACCACATTCACTTGTCCCTATGGAACATTTGCTTACAAACGTATGCCTTTTGGTTTATGCAATGCTCCTGGGACGTTCCAAAGGTGTATGATGGCTATCTTCCATGACATGGTTGAAGAAACTATGGAAGTATTCATGGATGATTTCTCGGTTTATGGCGAATCATTCTCTGCTTGCCTTGCCAATTTAGAACGTATGCTTAAGCGGTGTGAAGACACTCGCCTTGTTCTTAATTGGGAAAAATGTCATTTCATGGTAAAAGAGGGCATCGTGCTAGGACACAAGATCTCCAAAGCCGGTCTTGAAGTGGACCGTGCTAAAGTCGATGTTATTTCTAAGTTGCCTCCACCTTAAACCATGAAGGGTGTGAGAAGTTTCCTCGGTCATGCGGGCTTCTACCGTCGTTTCATCAAAGATTTTTCTAAAATCGCTCGCCCGATGACCCACCTCTTGGAAAAAGATACTCCTTTTATCTTTTCCAAAGAGTGTCTTGAAGCCTTCAACTTGCTTAAGGATAAGCTTACTAAGGCACCCGTCTTGGTTACCCCTAATTGGGAGCTGCCTTTCGAGTTGATGTGCGATGCTAGCGACTTTGCTATTGGAGCGGTTTTGGGCCAAAGAGTGAACAAACACTTCCAACCGATCCATTACGCTAGCAAGACAATGACGGGGGCTCAATTGCATTACACGACAACCGAAAAAGAGCTTTTAGCTGTTGTCTATGCCTTTGAAAAGTTCCGCCCCTATCTTGTCCTTTCCACCATAATCGTTTACACCGATCATTCCGCGTTGAAGTACTTGTTAACTAAACAAGATTCCAAACCAAGACTTCTTCGCTGGGTTTTGCTACTTCAAGAATTTAAAATCGAAATTCGTGATAAGAAGGGAGCTGAAAACCTAGCCGCGGATCATCTCAGTAGACTTGAGGATCCTTATCAAGGGGATCATCCGAACAAAGAGATCAATGACTCTTTTCCCCTGGAGACCTTAATGTCTATCAACTCGACTTCTGATGAAACCCCATGGTTTGCGGACATTGCAAACTACTTGGCGGGTGGAATTCTCGTTGGCGGGTTAACATCCCAACAAAAGAAGAAGTTCTTCAAAGACATTAAGACTTACTTTTGGGATGACCCGTATCTATTCAAACAATGTGCCGATTTGATTATTTGCCGATGTGTTGATGGACCGACAGCTTTAGAAATCCTTGACGCTTGGCACAAAGGACCCACCGGTGGTCACTTTGGTCCCAACTACACCGCCAAAAAAGTGTTTGACTCGGGATTTTATTGGCCTACCATTTATCGTGATGCTCACGAGATGGTTAAACATTGTGATGCTTGCCAAAAACAAGGCAAGATAACACATAAAGACGAGATGCCTCAGAATTTCATTCAAGAATGTGAAATCTTTGATGTTTGGGGTATCGACTTTATGGGGCCATTCCCTTCCTCTAAAGGAAACAAATACATCCTTGTAGCCGTTGACTACGTTTCAAAATGGGTTGAAGCCAAAGCTTTACCTACTAATGACGCAAGGGTGGTTTGTAACTTTTTGAAATCGCTATTCGCTAGATTCGGTGTGCCTCGTGCCATTATTAGTGATTGCGGGACTCATTTTTTCAATGATCAATTTGCAAGAGTCATGGCTAAGTATGGTGTAAATCATCGTCTTTCCACCGCATACCACCCACAAACCAATGGCCAGGCTGAAATATCCAACTGAGGATTAAAGCGAATTCGTGAAAGAATCGTGGGAGAGCATCGTGCCTCATGGGCTGATAAACTTGATGATGCTTTGTGGGCTTTTCGTACCGCATACAAGACTCCGATTGCTTGTACACCATATCGTCTCGTGTACGGGAAAGCGTGCCACCACCCCATTGAGTTGGAGCACAAGGCTTACTGGGCCTTGAAGTGGGCTAATTTTGATATCAACAAAGCCGATGACCTACGCAAGATCCAACTCAATGAGCTAAATGAACTCCGGAATGAGGCTTATGAAAATTCTTTGATCTATAAGGAAAAGACTAAGCTCATTCACGACTCCAAGATTAAAAACCGAGAGTTCCAAGTTGGAGACAAAGTTTTACTCTTTAACTCTCGGTTGAAAATCTTTTCGGGCAAGCTGAAATCTCGTTGGTCCGGCCCATTCACCATTGCCCAAATTTCCATATGGTACTCTCGAGCTCGCTCAACCTAATGGACCTAATTTTAAGGTGAATGGCCAACGAGTGAAGTTGTACTTTGGTGAGGACATCTCTCAGGAGATGATTCCTGTAACACCCCATTTTGATAAATGGAATGTCACGCGTAATTATGGCGTGTCATCAAAGCATGCAAGGTAATATGTAGTAAAACATACATGACCATAGGGAAAACCGGAATCAAACATCGGTTCCCAAACATAAGCCCAAAACATAACAAAGTAAATGAACTGAATGAAAGACTAAACAAGCATAAATATATGAAGGGAACAGGAGAAGAAGTCTATGGCAGCTTCCATCCTATGCATGTCCTCCAAATGCTCGAGTCTTGGGTACCTGCCGTTTTGGGACATGGAAAGGAAAGTAACGGCTGAGCAAAACGCTCAGTGCACGGATATACAATATAGCATGAAATAGGATAAGCATGCAACATATAACAGCGGAAGACTAAGTTCTGAGTAGACTGGTTAAGTATTGAGAAAACTGGTTTTATAGTTTGAAAAGCCTTATGTTTATCTTATAAAAACTGTTTTTAACATAAATATACCATAGCCCATATAGGTCATGAAAAGGTCACGTGCATGAATACTTGGAGGGGTGACCTCATCATGCTGATTAGAGGGGATGCCTCTAATTAATATACTGGTTTGGGTAGGAGGGATCAACTCCTTGTGAAGGGTGCAAGGCACACACCACATTCACCATGATAAACTGAATAAAACATGTAACTAGGATGCACCCATACGCCCCACCTGATATAATAATATGGCCAAACTGAAAAGGGACGCCACGAGCAATCACTCCGCCGTGGGGAAGTCATAACATCGGTGCCTCCAATGCTATGGTTATGGTACCTCCATAACTAGGTGAAACTGGTCATGCTTGTATATGGCTATAGTTTATGCTAAATTAACATAAGCAGTTCAAAACAATAAAACAAATGCTGGGAAAAACAGTTGGCTGCATACGGGGAAATCCTAATAAGGAAAGAATGTCCATACTGAAAGGACGAGAATCCGTACCTCAAGTCCAGTGAATGAACGGAAGAAAGACTCCTACTTCTGGATCACTAACGCTACATGAATACACACGTGTATAAGTATCGATTTACTGATTACGTACTGGGTTTTGTGTCTCATATTAGCTGATTTGGTATGTTTTAGGTCATGGTTCACTGTTTAAAGCCTTAAACTGTGTTTATCTTGTATTCTGATTTATCTGATTAAGTATTACTGGTGTTTCATGTATTAATATACTTACTGTGTAATAATAAGTAACTTTCCAAAAATAGCAGGTTTCCAAAAATAGAAAGTTTCCAAAAATAGAAAGTTTCCAAAAATAGAAAGTTTCCAAAAATAGAAAGTTTCCAAAAATAGAAAGTTTCCAAAAATAGAAAGTTTCCAAAAATAGAATTTACTGCCTAAAATAGATTAGTTTCTAAAAATAGAAAGTTTCCAAAAATAGATCAGCTGCCTTAATTAAATAAGTTTCCATATATAGAAAGTTTCCATGATTAGATTAGCTGCCTGAAATAGATTGATTTCCATATATAGAATTAAGCTGATTACATAAGCTAACATATAAGTCTACGTGTTTATAAGCTGATTTCTTAAGTCATATGATATAGTATATAGTTTAATTATTATTTCATGTATTTTAATTAAACTATAGGTTAAGCATTTTAATTAAAGTATAACATGTTTTAATTAAAATGAAATGAAAATACTTAGGTTAAGATGTGTATTATTATTATTAATAATATAACCTAAGTCATGTCTAAATTAATTAATTATAGGCATGTTTTAAATAATTAATTAATTATAACTTATAACATAAAATACTTAGGTTAAATTAATATCATGCTAAATTAATAATTAGAATAACCTAAGTCATGATTTAATTAATATCTCATGTTATTAATTGATTTATATCCTAAGTTCATGATTCATAAAAATTAACATGTAACATAGATCATGATTTAACCAACGAACCGTGAACCGGGCATGATATCGACACCGTACCCCGAACCAAATCGGGGTTCCCCTTGGTTCCTTGCTGCCGTGGGACCCACACCACCAAACCGGGACCATACGGTCTCGGTGGTGGTTTCTAGGCCAAGCCGTGACCCCCTTGGGGCACGGTCTAGGCGTCGGCTAAACCAAACACCCGTAAAACACCCTTTTGATTTTACTTCTTAACCAAATACATGTTTATTTTATGTTTTTAAAATAGGTTTTAAAAACATCATGTTCTTAATCAATTTTACCAAATCAAATCAAAAGAAGGAATTAAAAAGAAAGGTTAAAAAGATATACCGAATGTGTAGATGAATTAAGGATGAACAAACACTAATACTTGTACAATATCCAAGATCAAAATCAACAAGAACACCCCTCTTATGTGTGTTATAGGTGGCGGCTACAAAAGGGAAAAGGAAGGAGAGGAGAAAACTTTTTAGGGTTTTATGTTTAATTTCTTGAAAAGTGAAAATGAATGCATTTTTCCCTTAACCCCTTGTTTAGTAAAAATGATGGGCTAGGCCCATATCTCCTCCTTAATTTCGTGGTTCATGGGGCCCACATGGGGTAACCCAAATGTTTTTCGTGTCCCGATGTTTCGTGTTCGTTCGTGGTTAAACGTGTTCGTGCTTAAAGTGTTTCTGTTTATTTTATCATGTAGTTTATCGTATTCTTAACGCTCGTAATTATATTATATGTATTTACGTAATTATTTTAGTTCGTGTTTTAAAATGGTGATCATGATTTAATTATGTTCACGTGAAATATCTATTAACTGTTTATCATGAGTTCGTACGTAATCGATACTTATCATGTCATACACGTATGTACTTACTTGATTAATAGCACATGAATGTGATCAATACTGAATAAGGTAAGTTTTAATCTAGGACGTACGATCTTAAGGGCACTATTCATGGTAAAAGCATGCGGGTTTTACAATTCTTCCCCCCTAAAAAGAATAATTCGTCCCCGAATTATAGATAAAGTAACTGGAAGCAAAACATACCCGAATCAAACTGGAAAGGTATGCAAAATAACGGAAATGAAGGTGACATGGTAGAAGGGAACGTGGAACGTGACATGTCTTGAAAAGACATGGAACGTGACGTGACTGAAAGGACATATCTAATTGATGAGAAAAACGGATAAAAGTCCGGATGAACTTGTCCGTTTCCAAGTGGCCTCCCTCTTGGAACGGTTCCTTCAGAATATCCTGACACTAATGATAAATCTTGGTCCTCCTGACCTTGACTTGGAATACGAAGAAATTCTTGGTTATCAACGGAAGGTAGATCCCCTAAATTCGATCGAGAAAAAAAAGAGTTAACGTGCAAGGGTAACTGAAACGTTACGATGCAAGACCATCTGACTTAACTGATAATTAGAAACGATGCGCGAGACATAAAGAAACGTAGTACGTGAACAATTTTGAACGTGATACGTGAAAAATTTTGAACGTGCTACGTGGAGATATGGCAAGTGTAGTATGAGAAAACATATCGTGATCCATGATACGTGTAACCTAATTTGATCATGATATGAGGAACGTGGAATGAACATGACATGTGAGACATATCGTGATCATATAATATAATGGCGGTGACGCCAAACGCTACAAGGTGAGACGTGGAATATGACGTGAAACGTCTATCTGATGATGGAGAGTTATACTAAACTTGGGTCTGGTCTCACAAGTTCTTGCAACTTCCAGAACGAGAAAAGAAATGAACGTAGAACCGTAAGCCAAAATACGATCATGAACGTGAATAGTGTCATGAACGTGAGCGCGAAAGCAAGTCGTGGAATTAGAATGAAGACGTGAAGTAAGTTAGGAGTATAATTACGAATCTTTATCTGACCCGATAGCTGAGGAATTGCCAAGTGATCGGATGAGCCTTGGCTGGAACATGTTCGTTCAATCTGTTGGTTCTGAAATCCGTACGGATGTAAGGATTCTGCAGACTTGATCAAACTGTTGATAATAACCTAGATAGCATCCTGCTTCTTTTGAGTTTGCTGAAGTCTGGTAACCAAAATCCGTGTAGATCTTGTCCCATTTTAGTTCACAATTTCAGATGATGAAACATCCCAGTTTGTTGGTGTCCTATCTTAGCCTGTTGGTATGTCAGGTACACAGATATGGACGTAGCTGTATCCTGCTTCGTAGAAACTTGATACATAGAAGGTTGCGAAACTCTGAGTCTTTGAATCAGACTTCTCCCAGCATAGGATTTCCTAGAACACCTAATGTAGTGTAGGGTTCTCTCCTTTACGCATAAGCTGAGTCATGGTAAGATTAACCATAGAAACCCATGTGATTCAGTGTGTCACTGGAATCAAACAGAATTGATATTGGAAAATTTTCCAGGGTAGAATTTCTCTTGTCATAGAATTTGCAACATAGTGCAGATATGGTCTTCCTGTTCTTCTCTAGGCTTAGAGGAAATCAGGTTATCCTCAATGAAAACGCTGATGAATTTATTTAGGAGTTCATGGAACTCAATTTATTAAGTCCATAATGCGGTTGGAGCATTGATGAGACTAATTCAAAATCATACATTTAGCATGACCGAGTCGTGTACGAATAGCAGTCATGGACATATCCTGCTTTTCCACTCATCATTGTTGGCAGCATGATCGTGCGTTCGATCTTGGAAAAGTGATTAACACCATACGGTTGATTGGACATGTTGTCAATATGTGGAGGAGAATAACGGTCATGAATGGTGATTTGTTTAAGTCGACGGTAGTCGACACATAATCTCATGGTACCATCCTTCTCCTTGAAGGTTCTTCTGGAATGTATAGGAAGACTTTGGAATAATCAACTGGCTATGCGTAAAAGAGTTAAGTGGTTGTGTCTTACTGACAGCTAGAAAATTTTAGCGACCATGGCTAACAATGCACATGCTTGTAAGCATAGATAATTGCATAGATTTTCCTGATGGAAATCAAACTGAATGTATTCAGGAGCCTGAACATTACTGTACATAATTATGAATCATAGCATGGTGTGGTGTTCATAGTACATAATTAGGATAAAATTCATCTCGTGTCTGTCCGAGGAAATGCGTTAGCAGCTTGGATCTTATCATTAAACTGAAGGAAAACCTTCGTATGCTTGGGAATATGAAAGGCGTCTTTCATGGTTATGAATATATGAACTATGGTAAAAGAAATGAAAGTGACATCGGCAACGTGACAGTTCTCACTTATGCGCCGGTAATGGTATTGAAATTCTTGTGGCCTGATTAATACATGGCACAACAAAATGGATATACCCTTGGAGGGTACCCTGAATTTCCTAGAAATGTTCCATAATTAGACGTGAGTCATGTGTCTTGACTCGTGTCCTGAGAAATGTAAGCGTGACATATGTCTTGACTGGTATCTTGACATGTGTCCTCAGAAAGTATACGTGAGACATGTGTCTTGACTGATGTCTTGACATGTGTCTCGAGATATGGAACAATTAGAACTACAAATATTAGGTTAAAATGCCAGAATTGGCGGATCGGTTGGGTTACTGATCATTTGTATGTCTGATCACGTCCGTGGCCGGAGCCTCGGTTGTGATTTCTAGGATAGTTGCTGTCATAGTAGTGGTTACTATCATCTTGTCTATCGGTTCCATGACGGTCATTCTCATGACAGTGACTCATGTAACTATTTAGCTGAGTGGCCGGCTGGTACTGGTTTGCACTCATATGGCTGAAATGACAGCCGAACGACGTGTGACATGTAATTATGAATTTGGGACAATGATTGATGGGAATTGTCTGATGGTGAAGCATCTTCTCGTCCAATTGCTTTGCTCCGACGCCTTTGTCTTCGTCTTTTAGGATCTCCAGGTTGTGAACAGCATCAGCATCAGCATCTCGTAGCGTCTCCCAACATCAGCAGCATCAACCTTCAGTAACATCTCCAAGCTATGAGCGGCATCGACAACCTTGTAGAATATCAGCAAGTGAACATACGCCTGAGATGATTTAGAATCGACTAGCGAATACTCGTGAAGTATTGCAAGTAGAATACACATGGATTAATACACATGAATTACGGTACGTGGAGTACACATGGAATGCACATGAAATGATCGGTATGGACTCGTTCATTTGTCATGATTTAAGGAAAGTAAACCGGTTAAACGGTTAAGAAAACCATCATGATAACCTGACAGTATTAGCATAGACATCATTCTGGTTGCATAGAGAAACGTTAAAGTGTGGTTACACAAAATTCAACGATGATTTGCCTGACAGCATGATCAATGAAAACCAACCATGACTATCATGAAAGCATGATTAAAGAAATCTAACAATGTCTTGCAGGACAACGTAAATAACAAAAGAGGCATGAAACATAATCAACATGAAGACGTAATTATCACGAGGAAACACGAAACCATCTATTACGAAGAAGTGTATAACATAATCAGCATGAAACTGAAGTTAACCATGACAGTATGAAGGCATACTTGACATAAAGACATAATAACTTATGATGGGACATGAAAAAAAAAAAAATTTATGCCAATTTAAATCATGAGAAAAATTTTATGCAAGAAAACAGTGCATGAATGCGTAATGTAGTTTATAAAACCTTTATATGTGCGAGGGAACGCCTATGGGTCGGTTCCAAAACAAAAGACATGGCGAGGGGACGCCTATGGGTCGGTCCCAAAGTTAAAAGTTTCGATAAAAGCACATGCGACTAAATAGGGCCAGTCCTGTACCAACCATTACTTAGTCAAAATTCCTGCAACAGATGACATATGATATAAATGCATGAATGCATGGAACATAATAATTAAAAGTCATTGTCAAAACTTAACAGAAAAAAATTTTTATGTGAAAATTATGAACTACTGGGGTTCAGTTCACATAATCACAGTTCACTAGGAACATCATGCATAGACACTGACACATAACTAAGTATGGATGCCGGTTGTTCATTCCATATTAGTAAGACGATACTGGTGAAAACATCATGGTGAGAACAACAAGGTGCTGAAAACGTCATGGCTAAAACAAAAGGTGCTGAAAACATAATGGTTAAAACAACAACGCGCTGAAACATCAATACGTGGAATAACAATCGTTGGCTTAGGAAGCTCCTGGTGACTACCCACTAGTCACAGGTCGAGTTTTAGAGCCTACAGGTCGAAGCCTTGGCTCTGATACCATAATTGTAACACCCCATTTTGATAAATGGAATGTCACGCGTAATTATGGCGTGTCATCAAAGCATGCAAGGTAATATGTAGTAAAACATACATGACCATAGGGAAAACCGGAATCAAACATCGGTTCCCAAACATAAGCCCAAAACATAACAAAGTAAATGAACTGAATGAAAGACTAAACAAGCATAAATATATGAAGGGAACAGGAGAAGAAGTCTATGGCAGCTTCCATCCTATGCATGTCCTCCAAATGCTCGAGTCTTGGGTACCTGCCGTTTTGGGACATGGAAAGGAAAGTAACGGCTGAGCAAAACGCTCAGTGCACGGATATACAATATAGCATGAAATAGGATAAGCATGCAACATATAACAGCGGAAGACTAAGTTCTGAGTAGACTGGTTAAGTATTGAGAAAACTGGTTTTATAGTTTGAAAAGCCTTATGTTTATCTTATAAAAACTGTTTTTAACATAAATATACCATAGCCCATATAGGTCATGAAAAGGTCACGTGCATGAATACTTGGAGGGGTGACCTCATCATGCTGATTAGAGGGGATGCCTCTAATTAATATACTGGTTTGGGTAGGAGGGATCAACTCCTTGTGAAGGGTGCAAGGCACACACCACATTCACCATGATAAACTGAATAAAACATGTAACTAGGATGCACCCATACGCCCCACCTGATATAATAATATGGCCAAACTGAAAAGGGACGCCACGAGCAATCACTCCGCCGTGGGGAAGTCATAACATCGGTGCCTCCAATGCTATGGTTATGGTACCTCCATAACTAGGTGAAACTGGTCATGCTTGTATATGGCTATAGTTTATGCTAAATTAACATAAGCAGTTCAAAACAATAAAACAAATGCTGGGAAAAACAGTTGGCTGCATACGGGGAAATCCTAATAAGGAAAGAATGTCCATACTGAAAGGACGGGAATCCGTACCTCAAGTCCAGTGAATGAACGGAAGAAAGACTCCTACTTCTGGATCACTAACGCTACATGAATACACACGTGTATAAGTATCGATTTACTGATTACGTACTGGGTTTTGTGTCTCATATTAGCTGATTTGGTATGTTTTAGGTCATGGTTCACTGTTTAAAGCCTTAAACTGTGTTTATCTTGTATTCTGATTTATCTGATTAAGTATTACTGGTGTTTCATGTATTAATATACTTACTGTGTAATAATAAGTAACTTTCCAAAAATAGCAGGTTTCCAAAAATAGAAAGTTTCCAAAAATAGAAAGTTTCCAAAAATAGAAAGTTTCCAAAAATAGAAAGTTTCCAAAAATAGAAAGTTTCCAAAAATAGAATTTACTGCCTAAAATAGATTAGTTTCTAAAAATAGAAAGTTTCCAAAAATAGATCAGCTGCCTTAATTAAATAAGTTTCCATATATAGAAAGTTTCCATGATTAGATTAGCTGCCTGAAATAGATTGATTTCCATATATAGAATTAAGCTGATTACATAAGCTAACATATAAGTCTACGTGTTTATAAGCTGATTTCTTAAGTCATATGATATAGTATATAGTTTAATTATTATTTCATGTATTTTAATTAAACTATAGGTTAAGCATTTTAATTAAAGTATAACATGTTTTAATTAAAATGAAATGAAAATACTTAGGTTAAGATGTGTATTATTATTATTAATAATATAACCTAAGTCATGTCTAAATTAATTAATTATAGGCATGTTTTAAATAATTAATTAATTATAACTTATAACATAAAATACTTAGGTTAAATTAATATCATGCTAAATTAATAATTAGAATAACCTAAGTCATGATTTAATTAATATCTCATGTTATTAATTGATTTATATCCTAAGTTCATGATTCATAAAAATTAACATGTAACATAGATCATGATTTAACCAACGAACCGTGAACCGGGCATGATATCGACACCGTACCCCGAACCAAATCGGGGTTCCCCTTGGTTCCTTGCTGTCGTGGGACCCACACCACCAAACCGGGACCATACGGTCTCGGTGGTGGTTTCTAGGCCAAGCCGTGACCCCCTTGGGGCACGGTCTAGGCGTCGGCTAAACCAAACACCCGTAAAACACCCTTTTGATTTTACTTCTTAACCAAATACATGTTTATTTTATGTTTTTAAAATAGGTTTTAAAAACATCATGTTCTTAATCAATTTTACCAAATCAAATCAAAAGAAGGAATTAAAAAGAAAGGTTAAAAAGATATACCGAATGTGTAGATGAATTAAGGATGAACAAACACTAATACTTGTACAATATCCAAGATCAAAATCAACAAGAACACCCCTCTTATGTGTGTTATAGGTGGCGGCTACAAAAGGGAAAAGGAAGGAGAGGAGAAAACTTTTTAGGGTTTTATGTTTAATTTCTTGAAAAGTGAAAATGAATGCATTTTTCCCTTAACCCCTTGTTTAGTAAAAATGATGGGCTAGGCCCATATCTCCTCCTTAATTTTGTGGTTCATGGGGCCCACATGGGGTAACCCAAATGTTTTTCGTGTCCCGATGTTTCGTGTTCGTTCGTGGTTAAACGTGTTCGTGCTTAAAGTGTTTCTGTTTATTTTATCATGTAGTTTATCGTATTCTTAACGCTCGTAATTATATTATATGTATTTACGTAATTATTTTAGTTCGTGTTTTAAAATGGTGATCATGATTTAATTATGTTCACGTGAAATATCTATTAACTGTTTATCATGAGTTCGTACGTAATCGATACTTATCATGTCATACACGTATGTACTTACTTGATTAATAGCACATGAATGTGATCAATACTGAATAAGGTAAGTTTTAATCTAGGACGTACGATCTTAAGGGCACTATTCATGGTAAAAGCATGCGGGTTTTACAATTCCATCCCTCACCACGTTTCCCATGAACTAATTTTGGGTCGAGTCAGGCTTGTGACTCGGTTATCAAAAACAAGCGCTCCTCGGGAGGCAGCCCGAGTATCTATCCTTTTCCGTTTTAACCTCGTAAGTGTAGGGGGACTTCTATAGGTGTTTGTGTTTGTGTGGTGATGTGATTACATGGATGCATGCACTTTTGTAACCTTTGAAGAACCGTGCTCCCGTGTTATCCGCAATCCGGTTCTATCTCTCAACTATCGTGATTCAATTTTCTTCATACTCACATTTGAAAATGATCACGTTAGTCGTCTCTTCCTTAGCTTGATTTAACCAACGTGCACAATGTCATAAGTGTAGGGGAGACTTTTCCCACATGCTTAAACATTGAGGACAATGTTTATCTTAAGTGTAGGGGGACTTCTATCGAAGTTTTAAGTGGACTTTTCCATTAAAATGCCTTCATTTAACCAGAAAATCATCTTTTTCAGCATTTTTCAAATTTTTAATTAACTTTGGCCATGTAGTCGTAATTTTTAAATTTTTATCGTTGCTTTCATATGTATATATTCCACAATAAAGTCAAAAATATTAATAAAGTGGTGTAGCTAGTTTAGAAATCTTTGACATATTAGGCCCGTTGCGATTATTTTGACTCAACCCGAATAGACTGATCCAAGTTTATCCTAGCTAGTATCCTTAACCATGTAGACCTTAATTGGTTTATTAGGCTAAGTATCCACGAGTCTCATTACTTGAGATTTTAAATTGTGGAGAACGAGAAATGATAGAGTCAATTATAAGTCGGTATTCTTGCACAAGCTCACTTGGTGTAATTATTTGCCTATTCTCCCATCACTTGCTAATAATTTATCTGCAATAAGTAAGGTCGTACGATTTGAAAAGTTACTTAGCTTCTAGCCCAAGATCGTTTAAAAGTTGCTCGATAATGATAAGAGTTCATAGCCAAGGCATAACTTATGAAGCAGGGTGCGAAGATTGGCGAGTCCGAAAAGGCCCTAACAAGGCATGAGGATTCAATCTTATTGCTAAAGATCCAAGGTGATGTGAAAAGCATTATTCCCAAAATCAATATGAAGGATCAAGACTCACGACGAAAAGCAATCAACTCCCATAAAGATCATGGAGAAGTCTATCAGAAAAGACCCTAACAAGGTATGAGGATAAATAGATCCAAGTCCCAAAAGGAGGCGGATCGTTGTATCTCAAAATCCCAATTAGAGATTGAAGAAATAATCATGAAGTCGTGGTCAACAAAGTTGGAGTACCCCTCAAAAGTCTCCAAGTGAAGAAACTCTATAACGAAGAGAAGACCATTATCTCAAGAACGTCTCTCGAAGATATGAAGTATGAAGTACATGCCAAATATCGGCCCGGGAAAGGTCTCAAATCGTGAAGCGAGTTATGCCAATATATGAACTTTTTGATATCCCGATAAGTAGTTTTAAGAGATTTTGTCCTTTAGCTAACTATTGATCAAATCGTCCTTCTTTGCTTTCAGCCTAAATAAACTATCGAAATAAGTCCAAAAATGCATCTTCATGATCATTCTAAGACAAAAATAAAATATAAGAGATACACCTAGGAATAAGGGAGTTTAAGCATATAATTAAGCCATGTGTGTAAGTGTTTGATTTACTAACTTATAATAACAATGATCTCGTTTTTAAGCTTAGTTTGGGGAACGTGAAACTTGAGGGTGATAAATCTTCGCAGCACCAAAGCCCTAATGTAAGTCCTTGATCTCTTTGCAAGTTATTTCCATATAGCTATTTTCAAGAGAAAATGGTTTTCTACCCTTTTGTTACTTTAAAGTTTTAATTTCTCTTAGTACTTTAATTTTTGTTTAGTAGTATTTTAATAAGGCCAAGGTTAATTGATTATGAGAAAAGTGTAAAATTGCTTTATCACTAAGCATTGCATGAGGGCATGGCAATGGTTAAGTGTAGGGGATTTGATAGGTGTGAAAACACCCATCCTTTTACCACTTATTTCTGGCTAAAACGAGACCAAAACACGTATTTAATATCATTTGTTTGGAAGTATGCGTGGTTTTTGTGTTTATTGTGTTTTCAGAGTCAACCGGATGAATATTGAAGAAAACATGGGATTGCACGGGTTTTATCGAAGAAAAAGACTCAAGACGAAGTCTATTGTCCCAGAGATGCAAAAGATTTGAAGTCATTGTGCCTATTTGAAGATTTATCGAAGAAAATGGCCAAAGATGAAGATTCATATATGTCGAAGAACTCGAGTCTATTAAACAAAAGATTATAAGACGAGTTGGAATTATTCACCGACACTTCTCAAAATCAAAAGTCGGAAACGTTTATTTAAAGAAACGTAAAGACTAAAGAAGAAAGAAGAAGAGAAGCCCATGAACAAAGCCCATTCACAAGCCTACAAGCAAACGCCTATAAATAGGACTTCTCCTCACAATTTTGAGGGCTAGTTAGTTTTTCATTTTTTCATTTCTCTAGTTTTAGAGAGAGAAAGTTCCCAACTTTCTCTCACTAAGTTTTTCTTTGTTTTCATCTTTTAAATTTAAGCTTTCTTTAATCTTTGCATTTGGATTCCATTAATCAGATTCAAGTTTAAGTTTAAGCTTTGTGTTCTTTAATCTCGTTCTATATTTCTTGGTTTGTTTTATCTTTGATCCAAATTACATACTCATTCATGTGATTTGATGATTTTGTGATTGAAGGATTAAACTTCTTAGTTTATACATAAGCTCTTACACGTATAAGCTATAAGCTCTTTATGCTTATTGGCTTATTTCTTGTTTTAGCTTATTGGTTTTCGGATTTCATCAAGGTTTTAGTCACTCAAAAGTTTCATTTATAAAGTTTATGATTTTATGTTCTCGAAAGTTGTCAAATTTAAGCTTTTTGAAGTGTTTAAGTTGCGGGTAAAATAGCTTATTGATTGTGCTAATTAAGTTCTAAGGTTGCCACCATTTTCGGATTAAGTAGAGCTTCCATCGCAATCCTGGGGATTCTCCACATTCCGACGGGTTACTGGTTTTGATCGCAATAACCCTTAAGGGTTTTACTTTGCGATCGGTTGGTCATTCCCCCTTATTCCGATCTGGATTGCGATCGCTCATTGCGATCGCATATTCCGACGGGACTAAGGTCTTGGTTAAGACGAAACTCTGCCCAATTTTCGACAGCAATATTCCGATAGATGCACATTGCGACACAGCCATATTCCGATAGAATTGACTTTAACATTCCGACAGCTTTACATTTATGTATTCCGATGGTTGTGATTTTGGTTCATTCCGATGGACATGATTTGCAATATTCCGATGGACTAAGTTTTTTTTTAGTTTTTAAGTTTTATAAAGTTCTTTCTAAATAGCTTTTAGTTTAATATTTAAACGCTTTAATTTCGCTCAACGACAATTTCATACTTGCTTTTAATTTAAAATAGATAATCAAACCAACCCCTTTTTAGTAACCAAGAACAACCATTCCGCTTTGAACCGTGATCAATTCGAGAAGATACCGAGACATAATCTGAACCCCAATGAAAATGTGAGTATCAGCTTCCATTTTCCTTCTTTAAACAAGGAAATATGTTTTCAAAGAAGGACGCATTCCTTGATTCCATAACTGTGTTCTTGTGTATATATGGATTTTTCGAATCATGTACAATGAAACGATATGCACTACTATTCTTAGCATATCCAATAAATATACAATCCACAGATTTAGGTCCAATCGTTTGGGTCTTAGGTGTCGGCACAGCTACCTTGGCTAGACACCCCCACACTCGTAAGTACTGGTATGATGGTTTTCTTCCCATCCACAGTTCATATGGGGTTTCCTCTTTATCCTTGCGAGGTATCTTGTTTAAAAGATAAGTAGCCGTTAGAATGGATTCCCCCCACATGTCCCGGCTCAAACCAGAACTTAACAACATGGCATTAACCATCTCTTTCAAGGTACGGTTCTTCCTTTCGGTAATACCGTTTTGCTGAGGTGAATAAGGAGCAGTAAACTCATGTCTAATTCCATGTTTCGCACATAGATCAGCAAAAGGAGACACATATTCACCTCTTATATCACTTCGTACAACCTTGATTTTCCTACCAAGTTGATTCTCAACTTCGGTTTTGTATAGAACAAACTTGTCTATAGCTTCATCTTTACTTTTCAACAAGTAAACGTAGCAGTACTTTGTGCAATCATCAATAAACGTGATGAAGTACTTATTACCACCTTTTGTGGGTAGTGATTTCAAATCACATATGTCTGTGTGTATCATATCAAGTGGTTCGGTTTTTCGTTCAACCGATTTGAAAGATGATCTTGTAAGTTTGGCTTCGACACAAGTTTCACACTTATAATTTGAATCAATATGAAAATTTGGTATGCCATTAAATTTAATCAAACGACGCATTGAATTAAAATTAACATGTCCAAGACGGCCATGCCACACATTAGAAGACTCAATCAAGTAAGCAGAAGAATTCATTTTATTGATATCATTCTTAACAACTATTACATTGAGTTTAAACATACCATTCAGGGCATACCCCTTACCAACATACATTTGATTTTTAGAAAGTACAACTTTATCAGACTAAAAAACAAGACGAAAAGCAAACTTATTCAAAAGCCATCCGGACACAAGATTCTTGCGAATCTCCGGAACATACAAGACTTTAGTCAACTTGAACTCTTTCTCGGATGTCATCTTCAAAATAACATCTCCTTCGCCCTTGATATCAGCAGTTGCAGAGTTGCCCATGTACAGCTTCTCTCCATTGTCAACCGCTCTGAAAAAGTGAAACATACTCTTGTCAGCACACACATGACGGGTTGCCCCAGTATCAACCCACCAATCATTATTATTAGAACCTACCAGGTTAACTTCAGAGATCATGGTAACGACATCAGACACCATAGCAATCATGTCCACATTATCATTCACCATATTAGCCTCGCGTGGAGTCACCCGCTTTGGCGCTTTGCAATTAGCAGCACGATGACCTGGCTTGTCACAGTTGAAGCAATTTCCTTGGAACTTCTGCTTCGCAATTCCAGCCTTAGGAGCAAGGTACTCAGACTTCCCTTTGCTCTTCTTGTCATTCTTCCCTTTTCTAAAGCTCTTGCCTTTAGACTTTGAAGAAGACGAACCATGCTCAACCATATTTGCCTTGACAGAATCAGGTGTATAAGTGTTTTTCTGAGCCAGCTTGTTGTCCTCTTCAACACGAAGACGAACAACCAAGTCTTCAACAGTCATCTCCTTTCGCTTATGCTTCAAGTAGTTTTTAAATTCTACCCAGCTTGGAGGTAACTTTTCAATGATAGCAGCAACTTGAAAAGTTTCACTCAAAGTCATACCCTCAGCATGAATGTCGTGTAGCAAAACCTGCAGATCTTGAACCTGAGTTATCACACTCTTCGAATCAACCATCTTGTAATCCAAAAAGCGAGCTACCACGAACTTCTTTGTACCAGCATCCTCAGTTTTGTACTTGCGTTCCAACGACTCCCATAATTCTTTGGCAGTCTTAGTCTTGCAGTACACATTGTACAAAGAGTCCACTAAACCATTCAGAATATAGTTGTGACACAAGAAGTCTGAATGTTTCCATGCTTCAACAGCTTGCACGGCTTGTTGATTTTCGGGTACACCTTCTTTAGGAGGTTCCACCTGAGGTACAGTCTCCTTTAAGAACTTCGCAAGGTTCAAAGTAGTGAGATAGAAGAACATCTTCTGCTGCCACCTCTTAAAATTCTGTCCATTGAATTTTTCTGGTTTTTCAGCATGATTAGCAACTGTGTGGGTAACTGGCGCAGCAGTTACTTTCATAGTAGTAGTTGCAGAAATTTCAGGAGTGCTAGTAGACATTCTGAAAGATCAAACAAGATCAAAACACAAACAGTTAGACAAATGTTATAAATCTGTATATAAGAAAGATCTCTATATACTTATAGTAGATATGCTTCAAAGAAACTCAATCTTGGTTTCAATGAATCAGATGCAGTTATCAAAAATATCAGTTTAACAGAAACACAATCTTGGTTTCAATAAACTGATTAGAACAACTGCTAAAAAAACGTTAAACTGTTAATAAAAATCTGTAAATTAAAACTGATTTCCAGTGAAACTCAATCCTGGTTTCGGCAGAAACAGTTTATAAATAAATCTGATAAAATTATTAATCCGATTTTAATAAAAGTTTTAATTCTGTTAAACATAATTTGTTTTAAGATTGTGGGAAACGGTGTACACTTTTATTATAAAATCGAATTTACAATAAAATAACAGAAATTAAATTGACAGAATTTAAATGACAGAAAGTAATTAACAGTAATGAAGAAAGCAGTAAAACAAAGACGAGGCACGTGTTCAACACGCTTCCCTTAAAACAGATTCGCCGTCTGTTTCCCAGGGTACAACGTCTAAAGCTGTTGTACAGCCGGACTTAACAAACTTGCCTGAAAGATCACGGAAGCTAGATACCGAAATCTGCCCGCACCCAAGCCAGTTTTCGGAGTTGCATTCGTGTCTGCAGGTCGCGCGCTCGTGCACAAGTTCAGTAGCTTCGAACCCGTTTTTGGCCTAGAAATCCCACTTTCTGCACCCCCCCCCCCCTGCGCGCGCGTAGGCGTGGGAGTAAAAACCCACAAATGAATATTGTAGGGTAGAAACTAGGATTTCCTTATAAACATGTTTTCACTTCATGTTTCAAGCGATGTGGGACAAATATTTTTCCAAATATTGTGTTTCACGTGACTCACTTTGAGACACGATATCTCATTCATATTAACTCCATATTGGACATACTTTAGCTCGTTGCGAAGCTCTCTTCGAGGAGAACGCAAAGCTACTAAGTACTACGAATATATATAACATATACATATATAAAATTATGTCCAAAGTGTTGCAAAAACCTATTTTGCAAAACATTTTCCAACATTCTCCGCCAAGAAGGGAGCTTGTGGATATAGTGGAAATCTCGAGTAAGGTGTACTCGAGGAGTGGAATAGGAACGAGGATAATCGAACCACTATAAATCTTGGTGTCTTCCTACTAGGTTGTTTCTTTCCTTACTCATCACTTACATTCATAATCATTACACTTACTACTTATTGTTAATGCATTAGAATTGAACCTAATCATTATGCAACTAGCTTTCAAGGAAAAGATAGTTTTGACACTCACCTAATTGAAATGAATTTTAATTAGGAGATAAACCGATGAGAAACTATTCAACCTCTTCTAGTTTCTAAAATTTATATGAATAAATTAATTAAAATGCTCTCTCAAATAAGAAACATGTGTATTAATCATTGAGTCACGAGTTCGATAACGGGGTCAATTTGTTCGAGTTACCAGATGACGGTTTTGACTTAATCGTTGGGTTATGAGTTCAATTAACGAGGATAATCCGTTCGAGTTGTCAGATTACGGATTTGACTTAAATATTGTTACGAGTTCAATTACGGGTCAATCTGTTCGAGTTATCAAATTACTGGTTTAACACCAGTTTAACCCGACGAATCATGAGTTCAATCATCAGATCCACCGAATCACCAATCGAGTTATTGATTCATGTGCTGATCATGGAATCAAGCTGATAGAGTCACTGAATTACCAGTTGTACCGTTAAATCAATTATTTTACAAACCGATCTAAATTCTTAAGAATTTTTGAATTATTAATTATCTTACTATATAATAAAGCATTTGGGACTTTTCTATAATTAGAAAGTCTGAAAATTCAGACACTTCAAATTTAAACACTGAACCCATTATGAACCCATTTCGCTGACGTCACCACTCACCACCACCACCGTTATCGCCGGTGATGTCGTTTCATGGCGGTTTTATGATTTTGTTATGAGTAACAGATCTTCTTTACATTCTCAACCTGTCACCCGCCGGAAAATATGGCGTCACAATCGTCGTCGTCGGAATGTGACTAATCGGCATCGGAAACTGATAACAACCACCACCACCTAGAACCACGTTTTTCATCTTCCTTACCTCCGTTTGAAAATCAATCATAAGCCTTCTCGGGATCTCACTGTCGTTCCACCACCGTCGTCGGAAGCCACCAATTTCATTTTCCGATCAACATTCATGCAGCATAAACCTTCTTATTGCCCACATTAAACAAGTTAGATCGAAATTTTCTGTGTTTATTTTTACGAGAAACCATAGGTGAAAACAGATCTTGAAATAAGTTATTTTGGAGGCGTATGAAATAAAGTGGGTGTAGGGTTTTGATATTTAGTCCTTTGTATGTGTTTATAGTGACATAGTGACATGTTTATTTTACCTATTTTTTAGCATTTTTTTAAAGAAGTGAAAGCATTTATGTGTGGTCTAAACATGTTAGTCTATTCAATAATGAAATATAGTAATATACTTGACTACATCAAATTTTACTTAGACGTAATGAATAAAATATATTATTATATAATTGTGTATAACTAAAATTGCTTAGCGGTAAATATATAACGATATATTAATTGATTTGATAGTTGAATCGATAGTTCGGTTATTCGATCGATTTGACTTTAATATTTTGAAATTCGGTTTTAAATCGATCTGATCGAGTCATCGAGTCCGGAGCAACCCGATTTTCTAAAAAAAATTCTTCATATTTTTAATATTTAACAAAAACTATATATATAAACCATGAAATTTTCATATATTAAACATATAAACTATTTACCAACTTATATAATACGTAAAAATAAAATTCACCCGTAAATACATAAAATTCACATATCTTTTCAAAAAAAAACCCAAAAGAATCAAAACTCCGTCGGGTCTCGAGAACCTGATTGACCCGGGTCACATTAACCCCGACGGATCTATGCTATAGTAGAAAATGAAGTTACATGAAAGATTAAATGTCATTAATGTACAGATTTGTAACAGCCATGTAAGTTAAAA
Organism: Glebionis coronaria; assembly: GCA_025667525.1. NCBI lineage: Eukaryota > Viridiplantae > Streptophyta > Magnoliopsida > Asterales > Asteraceae > Glebionis > Glebionis coronaria. The sequence goes on from CM046880.1 coordinate 406,366,124, forward strand.
TCAAATTAATTTAGAAAATTAATATCTTTAACCTCTCAATTTATAAATGCCCTTGAGCTTTTAACTCACTTTTGGAAAAACACACACAAACACATAACCCAATCTCTTTATTCTCTATGTCTCATCTCACACAAATAAAAATGCACATATTGCCACGCTCTACGCTCCCATGAGACCTTTCAATACCGCCATTCACAGCGTGACGATGGTGCATTGGCGCTCAAAGGTGTATGATGTCGAAAAAATCTTGTTATCGTAAAAAAATATAATAATATGGGTACCCGCCGCTGCAACGCGCGGGTACCCTACTAGAAACAAAACACCGACTAATTTTTTTACAAACCGACCTAAATTCCTCTCACTTTCAGTATATATATATACACACATACATTCGAGTATTCGACTACAAAACAAAGAAACAACACAGAAGGCGACTAAAACTTACTTACGACTAAATTGTTTTGTGTTCCAGATTTCATATTTGCTGCTATTATTAATGGGGGTGGATCCTTCAAGTTACTTGTGTGAAGAGTACGGTGGTGGGTCAGTTTTGGATGACTTGATTAACCGAAAAGACCATTGGTTATGCCAAGGGATCGTTGTCAAAGTGATGAGTCAAGATTTGGCTGAAAAGGGGTATTATGAGCAAAAGGGTGTTGTGCGTAATGTGATTGATAAGTATGTCGGTGAGATTGAGATGATTGAGAGTAAGCATAAGCTTAGGGTGGATCAACAAGAGCTGGAGACGGTTATTCCGCGAATTGGTGGCGTTGTGAGAGTCGTGAATGGCGCGTATCGTGGGTCGATTGCGAGGTTGCTGAGTGTTGATAGGGATAGGTTTTGTGCTGAGGTGCAGATTGAGGAGGGTGTGTATGATGGGAGAGTTGTTCGAATGATCGAGTATGAAGACATATGTAAAGTTGCATAGATAGGATTGTGTATTGGCATGAATTGGTTTTCATTTCGTATGTTGGTTATTTCGAATGTCCTTTTGTAATAGGTGCGTGATAATCAGAATCTGCATTTATGATATGATACCACATTATCTTATGATTTTTATTCGAAGGGTTATTTCTTTCTAGATGTTAACTTAAGTTTTGGTTTTAGTTTTAGTTTTGCCTTTTGGTCCCATTTTGCGCGCGCTAATCCTTTTGCGCCCTTGCGCGTTTGCCTTTATCCTTTTATGCTCTTTTGTTTATGCTTTGCCCCCTTTGCCTCTCTTGTGCTTTCTTTTGTCTATTGTCAGTGCTCTGATGTGGCATATGCTTATATGTTGGTTGTTGTTGTGTATGTTGTGTGTATCTTTGCGTCATACTATAATGTGGTGATGATTTTCGTTTTGTACACGAATATTTGAGCTGTTGTAAACTTCATATTACGCTTGTTGGCGTCGTTGTCGTATGCAATCGTTTGCAGTACGTGATAGTTGAAATCATGATATAGAGGAGTATGATGAGCAAATGTGTATACTTATCTATATGACATCTTAGGCATAATTACATGATTAATCAATGTAAAAATGCTTAGATCAGTATTGCTACACCTGAGTTGTTTTTATTGCTACGCAATTACAGTTTTAGTATCTTAGGATAAGTGATGGATCATAAAACTATCACTATCGTATTGTTAGATAACCTCTGTGGGTATCTTTGCTTAATACTCCAATGTAGACGTTCTATAGTGTTTTAGACTCGAGTATGATGAGCAAATGTGTATGCTTATTTGCTTACGTATATTGCATTTAAAACATGATTAAGATGAATCCAATACAAAGTTAAAAACGACTAGCACAATATCTTACAACTGTACTGCGGTAGCGACTCACAATCGTTGAAGCGATAGGAGAAAGATAGGAGAGAGTAATAGGAACCTACATCTCCCATGAAAACTAGTCTGAATGTGACCCTCAAAGCGATTGAATCAGATCTTAGTATGGCTGATAGACGATGAGCCATTACCACACAATTTATGCCATCCATCATTTTCTCAAGTGCTTCTTGGGACAAGATTTTCGGATACACTATCGAGTGCCCTAGTGGCTCCATCTAAGAGAAAAAGGGATGGATTCTTAAGTATGGTTTGAGCGAGTGCGATTCTTTCTTCTGGTGTCCTGATAGCTGGACCCCTTTTTCTCCACAGTGAGTTTCGTATCCTTCATTATCTTTGGTAAATGCAATATGTGATTGTGACCTTAAGTTTCTTAGATAGTTTTTTATATCTGTTTCGTCAATGAGGATGGATCCTTTAATTGGGTCGTAGAATCTTTCTTTGAACCCGATGACAGTGGACTGATGGGTAGCAAAAATTTACGTTCTTTAGCTCTCTGTGACCATTGATTTTCTCAAATTTGAATCCTTGAGAGTCATCTGGGTCATATTGCTAACATCGACTTAATTGCACCACCACCCTTTGATACTAACTCTTCCCATGATGATGCCACGGATCAATACCGATTTGTTCACAGTTGACCTGGTGACCCATTTTACCGTTAATTTAGCTTGATTACTGAACTGATTAGATTTTACAATTATCAAGATAACCTTTACGCTGTGTGATATAGCCCAATGAATAACCAGCGATGTTTGAATGGATGAATGAAGAGAACTATCACTCTCTTTATACCATTTGATTTAGAACAAGTATAGTGTTTGTAATGATGATGATAGAGGGATGTGATTATGTTTTTCGCTGATATGCATGTTTGATGTTAGTCCCACCCACTTCCAGTGGTTTTGTTTACAGGTCAACCAAACGTGACTTGCTCCATTTCTACCAGTACTGCATTTTGACCGGTTACTCAGCCTGTCTGCCTTGCCCATCCTGCAACCTCTAAGGCCGAGTATGGTATTGGACATGGGGGTCTTAATTCTGTGATGTTGATTGGTTATTATGCTAGATGTAAATGTGGTTGGTTGCTATTTTTCTTTTCCGTAAAAAATATTACTAGTAATACTGAAGCATGTCTTTTAACTTTTAAGGGACTGTTTGCGAATATGGGATTTATGTCATGAAAGCAGAAAGTCCCGTTTGATGCACATAATCTTTTTGGGCACTCTTTTCTTAATCTTTACATGACATAATATCTTTCTTCTCGAATGCACATAAAATTACCTTATAAATTACATCAACCATTACTTTATAGAGCAAATCTATATCTTTGCGTATAAACCTTACAAACATGTAAAAACATTTACAAGTGTTGCAGCTTTATAAGTGAGTGGTAGGCACCTCTACTCCCCATTGAAAGTAGTTCAGTATGTGATCCTTTCTCTACAACTTTTCCATTTCCAATCACAGCTATTGTATCAGATTTTTGTATGGTTGATAGTCGATGTGCAACTACTACACAAGTCCGGCCAACCATCATTTTCTCCAATGCTTCCTGCACAAGATTCTCGGATACACTATCAAGTGCGCTAGTGGCCTCATCTAATAGAAGAATAGCTGGATCCTTAAGTATTGCTCGAGCAAGTGCGATTCTTTGCTTCTGGCCTCCTGATAGTTGGACTCCTCTTTCTCCACAGTAAGTTTCATATCCATCTTTCATAGAACTGCATAGTTATTTATTTCCATTATAAGATTGAAGTTAGATTAGGTCTGTTTGGTTGGCTTGAATAAAATGTTAAAAGCAGTGGAATTTGGATTGCATGAAACAAAAAACACCAGATGACCATGGAATGTACTGTTCCACTCCAGTGATTGCATCGTGCCAAAAGCTATTTATTTTACCGAATCATTAAACTGGGATGAATTATTACCTTATAAACTCATGAGCATTGGCAAGCTTTGCGGCTTTTCTTATTTCAGCTTCACTAGCTTCTTCTTTACCATAAACGATGTTATGACGAATGCTTCCTGCAAAAAGGGTCGGTTCTTGGCTCACAAGGGCAATATGTGATCTCAAGTTTCTCAAGTTGTAATTTTTTAAGTCATGTCCATCTATGAGTACACATCCGTTCATCGGGTCGTAAAATCTTTCTATCAATCCAATAACGGTGGACTTACCCGACCCACTTTGACCCACAAGCGCTACTGTTTTTCCAGCTTCAATTGTCAAAGACAAACCCTGAAAGATCATTTGTTCAGGCCTTGATGGGTAAGAAAAGTATAAGTTTTTCAGCTCAATATCACCATTTATTTTTCTTATTGTTAAACCTTCTGAATCATCTGGGTCGATCTCAGTTTTCCTGTCTAGCACTGCTAACACTGACCTAACAGCACCACCACCTTTTGATAAATCGGAACTCATGCTTCCGGCATCTGCAATATTCTTGCCTGTTGTCATCAAGATGAAGAAAACTTGAAACATTTCTTTTGCAGTTACATTGCCTTTATTCATTTCTCTTCCACCATACCAAAATGCCAATGATATTGCAGCTGTTGTCACAAATTGGGAAGTGAACAAACCCATACCCGAAAACCAAGACTGTTTAATGCATTCTTTTCTTGGTCCCTTTAGTGTCTCTGCATATAATCTCATGATTCGTTCTTGAGAAGCAAATGCAGTGATCGTCCTGTGATTTACGACTGCTTCACTTGCTAGTTGGGTTCCCTCATTCTGCGCCTTTTTGGCTTTTGCAGACAGGCTTTTCATTAGAACAGTCTTGGAGTAGAAGCTTGCTATGAGCAATGGCTGCACTGAAATCATTACAATTGCAACTCTCCAACTGATTATTAATGAAAATAGAAAGGCAAGAAATGCACTGACAAAGACTTGAAGGAGCAATGATAGACGGTCCCCAACGAGGGACCTTATCAAGCTAGCTTCAGTTGCAAACCGTGCACAAACAGCTGCACTTGTATTTTCATCTCGATCAAACCACCCAATTTCAAATGTGAGCACGTTTTCAAGCATTTTCTCTCTTACTCTTTTGGTTAAACGCTCTCCCATAATTGCAAAGTTATGATGTTGAAGTAAATTGGTGATGAAGCAAAGAACTCCAAGTCCGACAAAAACTATACAATAAAATGCGGTTTCTGATTTTATCTTGGCCTTGTCGGGAAGGAAGTATACTGCAACAACCGACCCTAAGCAATAAGAATGTATTGGTGATATAGCCCCAAAACCACTAGCTCCTAGGCATCCAAGAATGGCTCGTTTCCATTCAGGAGCATTCATCTGTAACAGGCGCCATTGTGAAGGACTGGGATTCGTTATGGTGTCAAAGTATTCATCATCACTGTCTTCATAAGAATACATTTGGACAGAATGAGCCATACTAATAGAAATTGCTGGACTAAAAGGGGACATTGGGCTATTTTGGAAGCTTGATCTTGGACTACTGGGAGTCCTTGGTGTTTGAGGATTAAAGTTTCTTTGATTGTTTCGGTATCCCACTGGTGTAGGAGGACTATCAAAGGATTCATTCCGCGTTGCTGATTGCTGCAACTGCACCATTTGGAAGTAGGCCCCACCTTCTCCACTGTTCTTCATCATTAAGTCATCATGGGAACCGGACTCGATAACTTTCCCCGATTTGAGAACGACAATCTTGTCTGCTTTACGGATTGTTGTAAGACGATGTGCAACAATGATGGTTGTTCTTCCAACCGAGGCTTGGTCTAGTGCCTCTTGAACAACTCTTTCAGATTCTGAATCCAAAGCACTTGTTGCTTCATCAAGCAAAAGGATTTTCGGTTCCTTAAGCAAAGCTCTTGCTATAGCAATTCTTTGCTTTTGCCCACCCGACAATTGAATCCCAAATTGGCCAACTTGAGTTTCATAAGCATCAGGTAACTTGATGATAAAATCATGTGCATTTGCTGCTTTAGCTGCAAGCTCAACAAGTTCTGTTGAAACACCTTCCTTTCCGAAAAGTATGTTTTCTTTAATCGATGTTGCAAATAGTACAGGCTCTTGATTCACTAGCCCCATTTGAGATCTTAACCATTTAAGCTGAAGACCCTTTATTCTGTGCCCATCAAGAAGGATATCTCCTTTGACAGGGTCATAAAATCTTTCAAGCAAAGAAATAATCGTCGACTTCCCAGATCCACTACCCCCCACAAGACCTATTGTCTTGCCAGCTTTTACTCGTAGGTCGAGTCCTTGAAGGATTGGGGTGTCTGGTCTTGATGGGTATGAGAATTCAACGCCCCTAAATTCAATGTCACCCCTCACAGATGGTATTGTTTTTCCCTTAACCCTTTCCGAATCTATGAGAGGTACTCGAGAAATCATCTCAAACATTCTTGCTGTAGCAAGTGTTGCGTCTGAAATAAATGGGACATTAGGGAGTGCACTCATAGCTGATCTGTGAAAAATATGATAAAATCCATCAGAGTATAGTATTTGCAAAATAAGCGAACTTTTTTTTTCTAGTAATCTAAGTTGGCCCATTTCATGATATATACGTTGATGATTGTTCTTAGGGGAAACTTTTTAAGAAGGCTAACCAAAATAACCGATTTGCCGATATGGGGTATGAGTAAATTTATCGCTCATGAAAAAGAGCGGGACTTCAGTTTTTGATGAATTTAGGAGGGATGTTCAATTTTTGACAAATATAACAGTGAAAGTTCAAATTATACTGTCTTTGAAAATGTTAAAGATGAGTGCGAAGTGACTTACAGCCCAGCCATGATGATACAGATAGCTGCAACAAAGACTTTGCCACCACTTTCTCCTTTTTCAGTAACAAGATAGCTTCCAACCCAAGCAACGAATGCCCAAGCCACAAAAATCATACCCATGCTCCCAATCATCAAACCCTTGGTAAGTCCTTGCTTTATCCCTAATCTCATACTTGTCTCAAGTGCATGACTGAACTTATTAATCGTTTGTTGTTCCCCAACATACGAGTAAACAGTCCGGATTGATGATATTGCCTGATCTGCAACCCCACCACCTTTATCGTATGCATCCTTCATCTTCATTGCTAGGCCTTTTAGTGATGCCCCAATGCCTAACACAGGAACCACAAATAGAATTGCAAAAGGAAGCGAAGCCACAGCCAGTCGCCATGAAAGTATGAAGGCAACCACAATACTGAATACAAGTGCTGAGATGTGGCTCATACAGTTGGGAATCTGCATGAAATTTGGTTTGATGATGAGTGTTTGAGGAAAGCAGGAATATCTTTTATAATTGAGGTCGTAAAAAGCTTACCTTTTTTTCTACAAGGTTTTATGCAAAAAAAGCACACTTTGGTCAACTTTTGATCTATTTCGTTTGAAGCCAGTTCATAAAAATTTACCCGTTTGACCTCTTAGAGATAAAACATAATCCAAAGCAACCTATCTACAGGTAAAGTGCACCTCTACACAAGAAGTAAGAGAAAGAATATGAAGAAATTACCTTATCAGCCATGACGTCCTGAATCAGCTGAGCATCACCAGATATGGCTGAAATGACTTCAAAATTTGTGGAAGAGCCAACTTGTGTGTCAAAAAACCCGACTTCTTGTCTGAGTACGGATTTGAGGTACCCTATCCTTAGACGCGATGCTTGTCTTTCAGCAGTTCTGGTCCAGCAAATTCCTTCTGCAAAATCATTTAATACTAGAATCAACACAAGAACTATGTGGTTGTAACAAAGGATTCTGTTTTTCTCTTACAGATTTCAAATCTGACACACGCTTTGTCATGCAGCCAGGACTCACAAAGGTGAAAACTTTGACTTATTTACTGATGAATGTTTTTATTTGGTTCTTGTTTGGAATCTAACGGGTCAAACAGGTAAAAAAAGAACCTAAAAATGAAACGCGCGATATTTGTCTGATGTGTATAATATATTTGGTGCTACAAATTCTAATGTTGCTTTATTAACGAACTTAGGTTATTAATGAAATAATAAGACATCAGTAATCATATAACACATAATTATTTTAATCGGTTTCTGTAAAATTCGGACAAAAATGTTGTGGGTCAACCCGAACTAACCTGTTAAAAAGTACCCATTTTGGCATGGACCCGTTTTTACATGGACCCGTTATTACATCTCACCTCTTAAGTATTACTATAGAGCTTACCTATGAAAGCTGCTGTTGCAACACCAATTGCAAGAATGAGCAGCTTGAGTGCATACTGTAAGATAAAAGATAACTTATAGGTAATGATGTGGTTTAATCATAATACAGAAGTTATTTAGATTAATTTGTGCAAACAAAATGAAACTATGTAAATTAATTTATTTATCTTAAATCCATACCTTGTCTACCACATCATTTGAGAAATTAGGTTCAGCACCTCCATATTCATCTATAATTCCGCCCAGGATTATCATCGTAAGAGGAGACATTAAACCATCTCCAATGCAACCTATTGTACCACATAACATAAGAAGCTTATCTATGCCATCTGCATAGTGAAACATTCCCCCTTTTTTCGCCATCTGAAACCGTTAGCTTGTTGAAAATTTGTTATCTTAAATCGTCCACAAACCCAAAGGCGTATATATATACGTCTATAACAAGGAACTCCTTGATAAAAACATTTGCAGTTGATATCTTCTTTGATAAACTATTTACTATGTTAACTGAATGTGTTTGTCGGGGATCTTTAGTTACATGAAGATAGCTGCATATCTGTGTGGGTCTTTTGTTGTTTAGTCAATCAAGTTTTGGTGTTATGTACTTGTATTTATTAATATAAGAGTCACTTGTCATGACAAATGATACGATAGACGGCGGCTTTTTTTATAATAAACTAGTGATCAGGTTGAAAACTATCATTTGGACTGTAAAGGTGAATTCCGTAACATGGTGGCATTAGTTGCGGCAAGTTACAAGGCAAAACATCAGACTAGGCAAGATGTACACAAGATGAGCATCAGTGCATCAGTGCATCAGACATTGTATCCACATTGACTTTGGCCATAAACTAGATGACACTAGTTCGGCCAATTCATAGGTCAGATGTAACAAGATGGAGGTTCTGGCCAAGGTAATGGTTCCTTTTTATCGATGGTGGAAAAGGGTTGTATCGGGTTTACCCTCCAACAAGTATCGGGTTTACCCTCCAACAATTTTTGCTCATCTGTTTCTATAAACAATTAATGTGCTAATTATGTTTATAGAAAGCAACTTTATTAGAATAGTAATACAGAATGGTTTATTAGCGCTTTGGAATGTTGTATGCATTACATTGACGACGTTCTACCCATTTGACCCATTTAACATGTTCCATGCTCCCCAATTAGATGAATAGAAATTGCCATCTTTAGATAGGCTATTGCAGAATTGCATAATTCTGTAAATTCTTACTGCCCATATAGAACTGTAGACCCGTTTTAGGCAATCAGGTTACTGCATAATTCTTACTGTCAGTTTTACCTCAGTTTTCTTAAATGGCCTTTAGGCGACATGACTCCAGACATATGTCTAGTCATTCTAACAAGAATCCACAAATTCAAACAACAAAATCACTTGTCTGGGCATAAGTTAAACCATAAAGAGAATGTGCAACTGTAGTGTGTAGCCGGCTCTTGTTTGTCTGTAACTTTGATGCCTGCAATATTGTTGTCTATTATTCCGAATGTGATGCTCTGTGAAGATTTAACAAAGATGCCGCGCTTAACTGCTAGTTCAACTGAAAGGGACTGATCGATAAGCATATGTCTGATGTCAAATGTTCTTTAGGAATTGTTCTTTAAGATTCTGTTTTTAGTCTGAATATGAGATAATGCAATTGTTTTTTTATTGGCCGGCCATGTAAAGGACTTTATATGTCATCATGCTTTAAAATAGAAGTATGAATGACATTTGTCTAGCTTATCTTTCTTGTTTGGAACCATGTCAAAGTGTTCAATCAGATTTTATTTTATCTTTTTGTCCGGATCAATCTTAGAAAACTGAAATCTATACTACATATAGCGAGAAAATGCTTTTTGTCAAATGAGAAACACGGATCGACCCGGTCGACCGGTGAACCGGCCTGGTGACCTTGAGCTGGTTTTGAGAAAAAAACCTGGTTGAATCACGGGTTAAACTGTCAACCAGTAGCTTGACCTGATCAATTAGAAAACCGTTTTTAGAACATTATTTTGATTAATCATTTAACCATTTGATTGAGAATCTTACTTCAAAACTTTCAAAATGAGAAATGTACATTGAGCAGACGCGTTCTTGCATCTGCTAGGTACCCTCGGGCCTTAACCATCATCCAAGTTTGACTAATTCATCTCAAGTAACTGCCAGGAGCCCAGGAACATAGGGAAATTTTCATGACATCAATTTCAAATGATATGTTTATGTAAACATAGGGAACTATTTCCTCTGCAATTCTTGCCGTTTATGTAAAACAAAGGGATCTATTTCCATGACATCAAAATTTCATACAGCCAGTTAAGCAAGACATGTTTGTAAATAGAAGGTGCAATTTGCCTACAACACTAAGGACGAAACGTGTAACTTACTCAAGACGCAATTAGAATGGCTTCATGCCGCCTGGTCTAGTGTTTTATTGAGGCTATACTTTTAAGGGAAGACGGGTTCTGTCCGTGACATGGATATATACTTACATTCTCACTCGCACACGACAAGGTTGAAAAGGAGATTTTAAACACCCTATGTTCAAACCATAATGTAAAACAAAAGATGCGATCCCTTAAAACCCCAACAATTGACTGTAAAACATGAACATTCACCAATTGGAGCATATGCGCAGAAACAAAAGATAGCCATAATAGACCAATCAGCAAGAACAATCACGTCTCTACTGGAGACAAAGCTAGTACCTAAACTGCATTTATCATCAAAGAATCAGACCCAACCCATTTTTGGTTATCATGTTAAAGGCCAGAGCAATATTGAACTAGGTTATCACCAAGGCAATGAGACAAATCATATGCTCACACACAACCAAATGATAGCTGACACTTAAACTAAGGGGGTGTCTGGCATTGCGTTTGCCACCGGATTATTTGCTTATTACGTTTTCAAAATGTTATTTGCTTATTACGTTTTCAAAATGTATATAAGCTAACGATAGTGTTTGGATAACCTAAGCCAAAAATCGCTTTCCTACGTTTCTTCAAAACCCGGTTTGAACGAAGTTTAGGTAAGTATATGCTAATAGGCAATTAGACAAATCATATACATAACCAAATAAACAATATACAATGTAATCAAATCATACATTCATACATACACACATTCACAAAAATACTGCAAGTTATTAAATAGAATTATTATTAATCCAAATCAAACAAATAGCACATTGTTCTTAATTAAGACTTGCAAAGAGAATATAAAAGATTCACATCAGTAACCACCACGAAGACGGAGGACAAGGTGGAGAGTGGACTCCTTCTGAATATTGTAATCAGCAAGGGTACGTCCATCCTCGAGCTGCTTCCCTGCAAAGATAAGCCTCTGCTGGTCTGGAGGGATGCCTTCTTTGTCCTGGATCTTGGCCTTGACGTTGTCAATAGTATCAGAGCTTTCCACTTCGAGGGTGATGGTCTTGCCAGTCAAGGTCTTAACGAATATCTGCATACCACCTCTCAAACGAAGAACCAAATGCAGAGTGGATTCCTTCTGGATGTTGTAATCTGCAAGGGTACGTCCATCCTCGAGCTGCTTCCCTGCAAAGATGAGCCTCTGCTGGTCTGGTGGGATACCCTCCTTGTCCTGGATCTTGGCCTTGACGTTGTCAATCGTATCAGAGCTCTCAACTTCAAGGGTAATAGTCTTGCCGGTCAAGGTCTTGACGAAGATCTGCATACCTCCTCTAAGCCTGAGCACAAGATGGAGGGTCGACTCTTTCTGGATGTTGTAGTCAGCAAGGGTACGGCCATCTTCGAGCTGCTTGCCGGCAAAGATCAACCTCTGCTGGTCTGGAGGAATCCCCTCCTTATCCTGGATCTTAGCCTTGACATTGTCGATGGTGTCTGAGCTCTCGACTTCAAGTGTGATGGTCTTGCCAGTAAGGGTCTTGACAAAGATTTGCATACCACCTCGAAGACGCAAGACAAGGTGGAGGGTTGACTCTTTCTGGATGTTGTAGTCAGCAAGGGTACGGCCATCTTCGAGCTGCTTGCCGGCAAAGATCAACCTCTGCTGGTCTGGAGGAATCCCCTCCTTATCCTGGATCTTAGCCTTGACATTGTCGATGGTGTCTGAGCTCTCGACTTCAAGTGTGATGGTCTTGCCAGTAAGGGTCTTGACAAAGATTTGCATACCACCTCGAAGACGCAAGACAAGGTGGAGGGTTGACTCTTTCTGGATGTTGTAGTCAGCAAGGGTACGGCCATCTTCGAGCTGCTTGCCGGCAAAGATCAACCTCTGCTGGTCTGGAGGAATCCCCTCCTTATCCTGGATCTTAGCCTTGACATTGTCGATGGTGTCAGAGCTCTCGACTTCAAGGGTGATGGTCTTGCCAGTAAGGGTCTTGACAAAGATTTGCATACCACCACGAAGACGCAAGACAAGGTGGAGAGTCGACTCCTTCTGAATGTTGTAATCAGCCAGAGTACGTCCATCCTCCAACTGCTTGCCGGCGAAAATCAATCTCTGCTGGTCTGGTGGGATCCCCTCCTTGTCTTGGATCTTGGCCTTGACATTATCAATAGTATCGGAGCTCTCAACTTCAAGCGTGATGGTCTTGCCGGTAAGGGTCTTGACAAAGATTTGCATACCACCACGAAGACGCAAGACAAGGTGGAGAGTTGACTACAAATTACTCATGTCACGGACAGAACCCATTTAATTGTTGCCTTTAGGTTTTGTTTTCTTTGCTAGTGTTCTAACTGTGTTTGGATTGTTATTGTGCAGATGCAAGTCTTCGTCAAGACCCTTACTGGAAAGACAATCACTTTGGAAGTCGAGAGCTCAGACACCATCGACAATGTTAAGGCCAAGATTCAAGACAAGGAGGGGATTCCTCCTGCTGATAACGATCCGATAAATACGCATGAAGAAAGGCTATAAATTACTCAGCAAATAGTCGATCCACATCTACATCTCAACCTAAAAGCCGATCTAGTGGAACACATTTGGAATAATCGCAATGGATAATGGCGATATCACCCATTTAATGTTTAATGTTTTTTAATTTCGAATAATTGTGTAATGTTTTTTTTTAAATAAATGTAATGTTTTTTTATTAAATTTATTGTGTTTAAAATTTTTTTTTTTTTTTTTCAACTAGGTCGCACTAGGTCGCCGGGTTGTGGCAAATAGGTCGCACTAGGTCGCCGGCCGAAAAAACTAGGTCGCGACCCCCATGCGTTGTGCCTAGCCTTAGAACCAGAGATGACAAAACGGTCCGGGCGAAATGGAGAAAAAACATGTATAAAAATATGGGGAAAAAAGTAAAAATACGTGTTTAAAATTGGGATAAAAAATTAAATATAAGAAATTCGTTGAGTAGTCTAATTACAAATGCCTATTTATTTTATTATATATGCGTCTGTTATTTCATCAACAATAATAAATAAGCAAAAAGAACCCCATTCTTTTTGAAAAAGTGTCAAAAAGTGCTAATATTTAACCAAATGTGCAAAATTTGACATATCTACTTAGAACTATATGCATTTGCTAGACAAATACTGAACCGTCGACTGGACATGTTGGACCATCCAGTGAATCGGACCTGATATGTTTGGTTCAGTCTTCGGTATTTTTCTTAAATTTGAGTTTTGGTCTGGTTTAATTTTTAGACCGTGATTACTTTTGGGGTTAATATACACAAAAGTTACTAAAGTTTGCTAAAAAATCGATTTCATTATTAAAGTTTAAAACGTTACAAATAGGTTACTCAAGTTTTGATTACCGGTTATACAACTTACCTTATATGTTTTAACCCGTTATTACAGGTAAAATGTCTACGTGGCGTATTTTATACTTTAATAATACTATTTTTTAATTAATCCTCAAAAACTTGTGATTGCATACATTCTTTTCTATCTTCATGAACAAACACCCTCTACCCACAAATGAATCATCTATCTTTAACCATTATACCAATCCTCGATCTCCTTTTACTCGTCATCAGGTCCATCATTGTCAAACACAAACTCCGTCCCCTCTGTGCATCGCATGCGCCGCCACCTCCTAATCTCGCATACCTAATTAATTTCCGGATCATCAACCCTTTAACCATCATATTAATCCTCAATCTCTTGCTCGTTCCTAATTTCACCAGTTGCAACCCTAACTCGATCATTCCTCCATCATTCTTCAATCATTTCTGAAGCATCCGATAGATATTTATAGGTGACCTCTTAACTAAAGTTGTTGATGTTCTTTTCTAGGTAAGGACAATAGTCCAGAAAAGCTTCAAAGAAGCATCCAACAGATCTTTATACGTGAAAAGAAAAATGATCCACTTGCAATATATGTTGGAGATATCATGACCATAAATCCTGACCTTCTTTCTTATCTCCCGTCATTTACTTCTTTCAACAACATGATTGTAAATACATATATATGATTAAAGAGACAAGTTATGCTTTGGATTTGTGTAGAAGTTGTTTATAGGAAAAAGATAAGTTATAGGTTATAATGTGATGAAAAAATAAAAGAAAATATGGATCTGAGTTTGTTAAGAAGGTGGATAAGAGGATGATTGGTATGCAGGTGGGACCCACAAGAGTATGACGTGGCAAGTGAAAAAGACTCCCAGTCGGTAACCCCTCAAGGCAGTAACAACAGTGTAACTTTTATAAACGATTAGTAATTCAAAACACAAATCCGTATACTTGGGTAACCTATTTGATAGGTTTTAAACTTTAGTAACAAAATCGAATTTTTGGACAAAATTTAGTAACTTTTGTGTATATTAACCCTTACTTTTATATATAGGTGTGAGGAAAATGATAATGAAAAAAAATTGTTTTAATTGTAATTAAATATTTAATTAAGTAATAGATTTCATTAACTTTTACACATATGTGTTTTAGTTTAACAAAATTATTATTTTTTAGATTTATAAGGTTTATGTAAATGTGTTTTGTCCTTTATATGCGGTGCACATATAAATGCTAGAAATATTTACTCGGGACGAATTATAACTCGTGGTAAGTTTAGCTAAAGCATAGTGTGTCAGAGATGAGTCACTTGAGATACATTGACATAATATATGTATAAAATGTGGCCTTTAAAAAAAGCATAATATGTGTGATAATTTAAGCTTGAATCAAACTTTATTTCATTCGCCATAAAAAAATCTAAGCGCGAGATTTTAATAAATATGTCATGACCCAAGTTCAAGCTAACATCGAGTCTTAATAACCTAAACGAGGCAACCGTCGTACCACTTTCTAACATTGATTGTTTGGAATAGAGACGGACTTACACGCACAAGCCACTCCTTATTTTGAGTCATTGTGTTTTGTTATAAAAAAATACATTCTTAATGTGTGCGATAATGTATTTTGCTCCTTTATTTCTTTACATGCAACTTGAGTTTAACTCAAAATTTCTTTATCTTATAAGTTTTAGTTCTTTCGATGAAAAAGTTATGCAAAACCCTTTCGATAAAAGTATGCAACACCCACCTCACAATTAGGTCCACCCCTAGTTTGGAAGGTTCAACCACTCTCTAAAGTTGATTTAACTGTTAAACCCAATCTTTCTATAACCATTTAGCCATAACTTCATGTTTAACGACTAAGGGCCATTTAGCCACTTTCTAACAAGGACTAGGTACGGTACAATGTCTCGCGTCGTGGGTTCGCGTTGTCGCCATCATTATCGGCTGACACCTACGGCGCGAGAGCCTATAACACCAGTCACAATATGGTTTCTCGCGTCATGGGTCTAGCATTATCGTGACGGCTTAGCCAAGCATCACCGTACCAAGAGCTCTTAGTATCTCACCAACAAGCAATGACATTGGACAGAGGATCAGGTTATCCTTCAGTATCAGTGAGTAGTGACAAATGCAAGACTGATAATAATTAAAGATCTAGAGGCAGCTGCAAATGGACTTAATGATACTATCTTCAAAAACCCATTAGCATTGTAAATGCATGCATAAGTTAGCCCCTCAGTTTTTGGAATTTTTTAGAGTTGTGGACGAAATTATATAATGAGGCCTTTCGATCAGGAATGTTATATACACAGTGTCAATGTTTATAAGATATAATGAAGTTAGGTGTTGTTTGTTTATTAAGAGACTCTGAATCTGAATCTGATTCACACATCAGAATCTGAATCTGAGGTGTAAATGTCTGAATCTGAATACATTAAGACTGTTTGTTTTTCATTTGAAAACGTCTAACTGTTAAGCGTCTTGTTGGGTCCTCGTTATCGTGTAATATAAACACGATTAGACCAATTAACTACTAATAACACAACTTGTACTTTTTAACGTCTAATTCATTGTTAGTATAGCTATACCAAAGAATTATACCCGGTTGTTTGCGGAATAACAACCGGAATTGAATGACAAGTTCTCCCTTAATAATCATCAAGGGAGGAAGAACTCCTAACACTACACTTTGTGTTTTATGTGTTTTGGAAAACTTGAGTCTATCCCTATTACAACATACATATATATAGGAAAGTAAAACTAAAGCTTCCGAAGGAAGCTTTCACTTTTAGTCCCATGTGCAGCCCATGTGCAGCCTATGTGCACCCATGTGCTCTTTCCCATCAAAGTACAAAAGTGAGTATTTTACTTTAACCACTTTTGTACCTTTTTTGTCTTCCTTTGCTTTTTGCTTTGGAAGTATCAAATACATCAGTTGTATTCTTGAGATAGATGAACATCGTTCAGCTTGGTTTGTCACTCCAAGCTGAACTGAAGGCAACTTCATTCAGGTCTTGTCCTTCAGGTGCTGATCCGCATCAGCTACTGAAGGTGAAGTCTTTGTCTTCAAAGTACTCTAGAAGTGCTGGTGCTGAACTGTCTTCAGCAAGACTGGCGTTGGACGTGGTACTGAAGTGTCTTTAGTAATGTCTTCAGCAACCATAAGCTTCCGCTGACTTGGTGCTATTTTATATTCAAATACTTGTGAGGAATAATTGGGTCAAATCTTGACCCAACAATCTCTCCCTATTTGGATATAAAAATAGCCCGAGTTGTCGTCTTCTTTGTTCAAGTCTTCTTTATCCGCTGACCATCTTTAGTCACTGAAGCTTGAAATCTTGAAAATGACAAATGTTGATGCAAAAGTTGGGGTAGACCGAGCTTAACCCAAATTAGGCTTAATTTGGGGTCTTGTGGACTCCGGCTCTCGCACCAAGTGAAACTTACTTTAGGACCCTGCGCACTAAACAGACACCGTTTTGCTTACCGTGGGTTTGTTACCCACGATTAGACTCCGGCGTGAGAGTAAGTAATCGGTTTGAGTATATTAGTGTTTAGGGTATTCTGTATATCGTACTTTTGTGGAACCGGAGGGGTTCCTTTTATACTCGAGAGAGTCCAGGCTGGGCTCCCTGTTCTTGCGGCCTAAGGAAGATATAATGACTCGAAATAGCTTGATCTTCAATATCTAACCAAGGCAAGTGTATATCCCTTTTCCTCAGGCAAATATAACTATAATATAAGTTATATTCGATCTGATCCTGTCGCACTTCGATAAGGACCTGGCTAAGTAATCAACCTCTTGTGCGACAGCGGGTTACCGGGCTTTATGGGCTATGTGCGCACATCGCACAAGTATCTAATCCGTTCCTGATGGATGCGGGTAGTACCCGTGAGTCGGACTATCCAGCTCGACTAGGGACTATACGTCATCATGTCCCCCCAGTCTAGTGGTCGCAGTTCCAATCCGCGGCTACTAGACTATAATAAAACCTAAACAGTCACATAGTCCCAGCATAAACGCAGATTTTAAACACTCCCGCCAAGAAAACAAACATCCCCCCTTTCACCCAACCTCCTTGCAACTCGGGAAAAGTGCTTGCCACGTCATAGTTACCCCTTCATATTCTACCGTTAGATCTAGCAAGTGGGGGACACGTGGCACACATCTGACTATGAACAGTAAAACGAAGGGAGTCTATATAAACCCATCACATATCCTTTTGACTGTTTACCATCTACAAACCTTCAAACCATCATTAACGCCTCAATCATTCACCACCATCACTAGATCTTTTATTAAGGTAATCCGCGCGACCTCTATTTTGTAAATACAAAACCATGGTGAAACAGCTAACCAACATCACGTCCATCTTGACCATGGAGTAGCTAGATCAATTTACCTCTGAATTCTACATACCCAATTATCTGCACCCAGAAGTTCCTAACCCACAACATAATATAAGTCAGTTCCCCGCGGGGAAGATAGGGTTGTACACCCGTTACTTCGATTACGCAAACCAGCGTATACCTATGTCGCGCTTTTTTCTGAGTGTATTAATACACTAAGAGACCCACGTCTCCCAGCTACATTGCATAGGGGTAGCAAAAATTTCGAATTTCGAAATAAATTACGGCACCCTAGACATAGAACCCACATTAGATCTTTTCCGCGTATTCTACCAACGGAATTTATCTAATGGCTGGGTGTCTTTTGCTAAGCGAAAGGGTGGTATGCAATGTTTTGATGGAAAGATAGATTCTATAAGGAATTGGACCGACAAATTCTTCTGGGTCGATGACACCGCCTTTCCCTTCCACTTTCCATTCTTGACCCTTGACACCGTGAGGAAGGACCCCCTACATGGCCCCGACTCCTACAACGCTGCAGATGCGGAGACTCTGAACAACAACCGCATTCCCGTGCAACCCTACCCGGAGAGTGTGTTAGCCACTATTGGCCTAAGCCGCACAGTCATCTGTGGCGAGCACATGGTAATAGCGTTCCGCAGTGAGAGTGGCCAAGGTTAGTGGTCCTTCCCGCCTTCATCATAACCTTCTGTAAGTACCACTGTATATTAGGATACAAAAATATGCTTCCCTATTTTCTGTTTGCTTCCTTTCGCAGTTATGGATGTTCTTGACCTTGTCCGTGGTACGTTTCCTGAAAATTGCTGGTGTTGTCCCTCCCTCAACAGGAAAATGAAGAATCGCTCCGTGATCGCGCGCAGAGGAATACCATGGATTTAGAGGTTGAGGAGCCGTCGATCGCCCAATGGAGCGAAGGCCCTAGCGCTGACCAACCACCGCCATCTCCACCAATGCAACAGTTAGAACAGCAGCCACCCGTACAACAACAACCACCACCATTTCTCAGCTCATCCCCGTCGTCAGATGAATACACCAAAGATGCCAAAAAAACCACGGATGAGTTTGAGGAAGATGACTTTATCTTTTTAGGAAAAAGACGCAAAAGCCCCCATCATCCCCACACAAAGTCGCACGCACCGGGGCTGGTCCCTCCTGGACAGGGGTGCGCACTACAGAGGAAGAGTTTGAAGAGAACCTTGCAAAGACCCCTCCACGCACTCCCCCCACGACCATCAATCTGAGGTAAACATTTTCTTCTATACGGTAGCGTAGACTATTCATTCCTCACTGCATTTCTACACGACCATACTTTAAACGTCCGTCTAACTATTACTTTTATGCAGCAGCGACGAATAGGAAAGATTTTATGCAAAAACCAAGACAACACTAATAAGTGTGAAAACACTTATCCTTTTACCACTTATTTCCAATAATAACAAGACCAAAACGTGTAATTTATGTCGTAAAAGTCGGAATTATGCGTGGTTTATGTTTTTATTGTGTTTTAGGACCAAAAGATGAAAAAGGAAGAAAACACGGGCTTTCACGGGCTTTTATCGAAGAAAACGGGAAAAGACGAAGTCAAAAGATCAAGAGTGCAAAAAGAACGGAAGTCGAAGGCCTATTCTGGAGATTTATCGAAGAACAAGTCTAAAGACGGAAGTTACATGAAGTCGAAGAACTCAAGTCTAATTAAAGAAGAAAATTAACAAGGCAAGTTCAAGTCCCGAGACGACGTCGAGAAAAGACAAAGAATTAAATCGAGTCGAGAAGACGTGAAGAAAGAAAGAAAGAAGATGCAACACATGCACTCCTTCCACTTTCCCTATAAATACCCTCCTAATACACATTAGGAGGGGTGTTAGTCTTTAATTTTTAGTTTTTCATTTTTGCACTTTTCTTTCTAGTTTTAGAGAGAGAAAGTTCTAAACTTTCTCTCACTAAGTTCATCTTTTCTTTTAATCTTTCAAGATTAAACATTTGTGTATTGCTTATTCCATTAATCAAGTTCTAATTAAGCTTTTAATCTTTAATCTCCTTCTACCTTTCTTTGATTTTAGATTAACTTTGGTGCAAAATTCATTAAATCTGTGTTGATCTTGATGTTTTTGTGCTTAAAAAGTTAATCTCTTTGTTCCTACATAAGCTTTCATTCGATTGAGCTTTAAGTTCTTTGTGCTTATTGGCTTATTTACATGATTAGCTTATTTACCTTTTAAAAAGTTTTCTTTAAAAGTTCATATTTTTATGGTTTGATTTAAAAGTTTGTTTATTTTAAGTTTGGATAAGTTGTTATTAGTGCTTATTTGATCCGTTTCATTATTTGATTCGTCAAGTTTTGGGTATTAGCTTATTCAATATAGCTTATTACCTAGCTTATTTCGAATCCCACTTAAATCGGAAAGGGTACAAACCCCTTTCCGATCGCTATATTCCGACCATCAGCATCTCCCCTATTCCGATTGGCAAATCGGAAAAGGGTTTTAAGGGTATTCCGATTGCAGCTATTATTCCGATCGAGTTGATCGGATTAGGTAGTAAGTATTCTGATCAGGACCATAGTTGGCTTATTCCGATCATGGGCTTCGAGTGATATTCCGATTGGTGATCTCCTTATATTTCGATTTGGACTTTTGTGACATATTCCGATTGCCTCATTTTTCTATATTCCGATTAGGGTTTTTGGCCACATTCCGATTGCACCATTTCCACCCATTATTCCGATCAGTAGTCGTTTATTACATTCCGATTAGTGCCTTTTCCATTATTCCGAGCACTCACTTTTAGCATATTCCGATGGTCTAAGTTTCTTGTTTTTACAAAGTTTCTAAGTGTTAGTTTTATTTAGTGTTCAAGTATTTTTCTTATATTGCCTTTTAGTTTTCAAGCATTTATTTTTAACTCATCACTTTAGTATTAATCTTTAAACTTCTTCTTTACTCAACGACATTTAAATTACTTGCTATTAGTTTAAACAAAACCAAACCACTCTTTTGTTCACCAAAGACAATTGAGTCGCACTTTAGACTGGTAATCAATTCGAAGAGTTTCGGACGATAAGATTTTATACTTAGCCAAAAGCCGAGTATTAAATGGCGCCGCTGCTGGCTCTTTTCATTAAGATTAACGGTTTCTAGTGAGAGACGCATTGAATTTTGCGATCCGTTCTTTGAACGTTATTTTCCTTGCTTTAAAAATTTTCAAAAATCCTAAAAAATATAAAATTCTTCAAAAATACAAAAACATTAAAAAATCAGAAAAAGCAATTCGTTTCCAAAAGGTTTTGCACCAAAAAGATTATATAGATATTCTCTGTGTATATTTTTCTTCTGCAGGTGTATGCGTACTAGATCTTCGAACTATTCTGAGCCCGAGACTCGTGAAGATCTAGATATGGCTGGTGTTAATAACAACAATAACAACCCACCTCTACCCAATTTGAATAACAACAACAACAACAACAATGTTCCCCTACCTGATTTACGAACAATGGAGGAATTGTGTCAACCCACCATGAACGGACGCGGAGGCCCGATTGCGCCGATGCACGTCACGGCTCAGGAGTTTTCGTTGAAGCATCACATGATCCAACAAGTGCAAACTAACCCATTTCGTGGAATTCCGGATGATGATGCCAACAAACACCTCGAAAAATTCATTACCATAACCCAAAGCATGAAGTGCCCCGGTGTTTCTATGGATGACCTTCGCCTTCAACTCTTTCCCCACTCGCTTTCTCACCATGCCGAAAAATGGTTTGGCCGTCTTCTTAAGAATTCTATTCATACGTGGAATGACATGACTCAACGCTTTTTGTCGCGCTACTTCCCACCATCCATGGTCACTAGCCTTCGTAACCAAATTAGTGGATTCATGCAAGACAATGATGAATCGCTCTTCGATGCTTGGGAACGATACAATGATTTGATCGACCGCTCTCCAAATCACAACATGCTCCCCGTCACTCTCATTGATACCTTCTACAATGGTCTCACTTTTCGTGATCGTGACAAGATCAACGCCACCGCCGGTGGTACTTTTATGAAAAGGAGACCAGAGGAGTGTAGAGAGTTGATTGAAAACATGACTACTCACCACACGAATTGGGATTCATCCGCATCCTCAAGATCTAATCAGAGAGTGAATGTTTCTTCTACTACTTCCAATCCCGAGATAACCGAACTTACCCGACAAATCGCGAATATGCACAAGGATTTCATGTCCATGGCCACAAACCACTTTCAACAAGCTAAAGCCGTTGCTATTTCTTGTGACACATGTGGTGGTCCTCATTCTTACAATGATTGTCCTTCTACCCAAGGCAATTTTTCTGAAAACGTTAATGCGGCTTACGGTACTTATCCCACGGAAGGCTATCAAGCTCGTCCTCAAGGAGACCGTAGCTTGCTAAGTTATCGTTCAAACAACTATCTTGCACCACCCGGTTTCCCTCCTTCAAACCAAAACCAACAACAAAGCTATAACCGAAACAACCAATCCCAACCTCGTGCTAATAATCAATATCAATCCCAAAGAAACCCATACCCGACTCAAGGAAATTCTCAAGCTTACCAAGCTCCACCTCTCAATCAACCGATGGCATTGAATCAAGACGTCGAGACGTTCATGAAGACTAATAGAGAGATGGTGACGAATCTTCAGAGTCAATTTGTCAACTTGAAGAATGACATGGCAAAACAAGGGAGCGATATTCGAGCCGAGCTAAGGAATGACATGGCAAAACAAAGCAATGCAATTCGTGCAGACATCAGAGATTCTTTCAGCACTCAAGCGCTTAACATTCATGATATGATTGGTTCGCTCATACAAGGTAATCAACCCTCTTCTTCGGGTACTATTCCGAGTAACACCGTTGCGAATCCAAGAGGGGAGATGAAAGCAATCACCACTCGTAGTGGAAAAGGTTATACGGAACCCGAGCTTCCTACACCTCCACCCGTGATTGTGAACAAGGAAAAAGAGCAACTTTCCTCACCTCCTTCACCTTCTATCCCTATTTCCCCACCACCCTTGGTTGTGAGTGATCCTACTCACCTTAAGCCTTCTTCTTCATCAAATATACCTTATCCTTCAAGGCTGAGGAAAGAGAAGCAAAAGAGCAAGGATGATATTCAAGTTTTGAACTTTCTAAAAATTTTTAAACAATTGAATTTTAACATCTCCTTTGCCGAGGCTCTCGCTCACATGCCCAAATACGCGAAAGGAGAAGCTTCTTGACATTGCTCAGACCCAACTTAATGAGAACTGCTCCGCAGTGCTCTTAAGGAAATTGCCCACTAAACTTGGTGATCCGGGTCGCTTCTTGATTCCTTGCAACTTCCCGGGAGTAGAGAATTGCATGGCCCTAGCCGATCTAGGTGCCAGTATAAACTTAATGCCTTTAAGTGTTTGGAAGCAATTATCTCTCCCCGAGCTAGTCCCCACCAAAATGACTTTGGAATTAGCTAACCGCACGGTTGCTTATCCAGTGGGGATAGCCGAAGACGTTTTTGTTGGCGTTGACAAATTCACCTTCCCGACGGATTTTGTTGTCGTTGACTACGAGATGGACCCCCGTGTTCCATTAATCGTTGGACGTCCCTTCTTGAGGACCGGTCGCACTCTCATTGATGTAGCCGCGGGCGAAATAATCATGAGAGTTGGTGACGATAAAATTGTCTTCAACATGGGTAAGATTTCTAAGCAACCTTATTCATATGAGAGTGTTAATGCTATTGATGTTCTCGATGAGGCTTGTGAAGAACATTTTCATGATGCTTGCAAAAGTACCCTTTCTTCTCTAGCCAATGTTGAGACCGTTGCCTCAATAGCTCTGGCATTGACTCCTTTTGGAGAAAGTGACTTGGATGATTTCGAAGCTAGCTTGGGTCCTCTCGATATTAAGTATGATAATTCGCCCACCGATTGGGATGAAGACATTCGTACTATTGAGAGACTTCTCAATGAAGACCCGTTTTCTCCTCCTTCTCCTAAAGAGGTGACTAATGATGATCCATCGTTAGTTTCACCATCTATTGAGGATCCTCCTATTCTTGAGCTTAAGGACCTACCTCCTCATCTTGAGTACGTTTTCCTTAAAGACAACGAGAAGTTACCGGTCATCATCGCGAAGGACCTGAAAGAAGAAGAAAAGTCCCGACTTATTAAACATTGAGGACAATGTTTATATCAAGTGTAGGGGGGACTTCTATCGAAGTAAGTGGTCTTTTCCATGAATTTGCCCTCATTTTAACCGGAAAATTTGATTTTTCGACATTTTTCAAAAATTTTAATCTATTTTGGCCTGGTTGTATAGTTGTATTTTCCTTTATTATGCTTAGTTTCTGTCCTTGCTAGAATAAATTTTCAATAAAGTGGTTTTAAATTTTTCTTAGTCATGAACATTTTGACTCAACCCGAGTTTACTTATCTAAGTTTACTCTAGCTAGTATCCTTAACGTGTTTAAGTCAAGTTTTGCTAGGCTTTTATATAGGGAGCTATAAAACGCGAAAGTCTTAACTCTCACGGGTTAAGAACAAGAACTTTTCGCAAGTTCCTATAATTGATCCTAGAGAGTCGTTTATCAAGGGAACTTTAAAATGCAATTTCTAAACTTGAAAGAGTCTAAGAATTTGCAAGATCCTATAGGCGACTCGAAAACCCAAAACTTTGATTTAATAGGCTAAGCATCCACGAGTCTCATTCCTTGAGATTTTAAACTGTGGAGAACGAGAGATGATAGAGCCAATTATAAGTTTGGTATTCTTTCGTGAATTTATGTGAGTTAATTATAAGCCTATTCTCCCTTCGCTTGAATAAATTTATCTGCAATAAATAAGGTTGTACGATTTAAAAGGTTACTTAGCTTCTAGCCCAAGATCGTTTAAAAGTTGCTCGGTTCGGATTAGAGTTTATAGCCAAGGCATAACTTATTGAAGCGGGATGCGAAGATTGGCGAGTCCGAAAAGGCCCTAACAAGGCATGAGGGCTACATTTTGTTGCTAAAGATCCAAAAGTGATGTGAAGAATCATTTATCGAAAATCAATATGAAGGATCGAGACACACAACGAAAAGCAAATACTCCCCTAAAGATCATGGAGAAGTCTATCCAAAAAGACCCTAACAAGGTATGAGGATAAATAGATCCAAATCCTAAAAGGAGGCGGATCATTGTATATCAAAGTCCAAAATAAAGATTGGAGAAAAATGAAGAAGTCGTGGTCCATGTATGAAGAATCTCTCAAAATTTCAAGTGAAGAAATTCCTATTTATGAAGAGAAGACCATAATTTCAAGAACGTCTCTCAAAGATTCGAAGTATGAAGTCGCTGCCAAATATCGGTCCGAGAAAGGTCTCAAATCGCGAAGCGAGTTATGCCAAGATATGAACTTTATGAGGTCCCGAGAAGCAGTTTTAAAAGATTTTGTCCTTTAGCTAACTATTGATTAAATCGTTCACTTTATTCTCGGACTAAATAACTATCGAAATAAGTCAAACAATGCATCTTCGTGATCATTCAAGACAAAAATAAAATATAAGAGATACACCTAGGAATAAGGGAGTCTAAGTGAATAATTGGCCCACATGAATTCGTGTTAGTTTGCTAACTTATAATAACAATGATCTTGTTTTAAGCTTGGTATGGGGAACGTGAAACTTGAGGATGATAAATGTTCATGGCTGCCAAAACCCAATGTAAGTTTTTGATTCCTTTACTTATTTTTATCTTTTTATCTTTCTATGTTTAATATTTAATAAAGGCCAAGGTGGATTATTTATGATGGAAAATGTAAACCGTGCTTTAAAATTAATACATTGCATGAGGGCATTGCAATGGTCAAGTGTAGGGGATTTAATAAGTGTGAAAACACTTATCCTTTTACCACTTATTTCCAATAATAACAAGACCAAAACGTGTAATTTATGTCGTAAAAGTCGGAATTATGCGTGGTTTGTGTTTTTATTGTGTTTTAGGACCAAAAGATGAAAAAGGAAGAAAACACGGGCTTTCACGGGCTTTTGTCGAAGAAAACGGGAAAAGACGAAGTCAAAAGATCAAGAGTACAAAAAGAACGGAAGTCGAAGGCCTATTCTGAAGATTTATCGAAGAACAAGTCTAAAGACGGAAGTTACATGAAGTCGAAGAACTCAAGTCTAATTAAAGAAGAAAATTAACAAGACAAGTTCAAGTCCCGAGACGACGTCGAGAAAAGACAAAGAATTAAATCGAGTCGAGAAGACGTGAAGAAAGAAAGAAAGAAGATGCAACACATGCACTCCTTCCACTTTCCCTATAAATACCCTCCTAATACACATTAGTAGGGGAGTTAGTCTTTAATTTTTAGTTTTTCATTTTTGCACTTTTCTTTCTAGTTTTAGAGAGAGAAAGTTCTAAACTTTCTCTCACTAAGTTCATCTTTTCTTTTAATCTTTCAAGATTAAACATTTGTGTATTGCTTATTCCATTAATCAAGTTCTATTTAAGCTTTTAATCTTTAATCTCCTTCTACCTTTCTTTGATTTTAGATTAACTTTGGTGCAAAATTCATTAAATCTGTGTTGATCTTGATGTTTTTGTGCTTAAAAAGTTAATCTCTTTGTTCCTACATAAGCTTTCATTCGATTGAGCTTTAAGTTCTTTGTGCTTATTGGCTTATTTACATGATTAGCTTATTTACCTTTTAAAAAGTTTTCTTTAAAAGTTCATATTTTTATGGTTTGATTTAAAAGTTTGTTTATTTTAAGTTTGGATAAGTTGTTAATAGTGCTTATTTGATCCGTTTCATTATTTGATTCGTCAAGTTTTGGGTATTAGCTTATTCAATATAGCTTATTACCTAGCTTATTTCGAATCCCACTTAAATCGGAAAGGGTACAAACCCCTTTCCGATCGCTATATTCCGACCAGTAGCATCTCCCCTATTCCGATTGGCAAATCGGAAAAGGGTTTTAAGGGTATTCCGATTGCAGCTAGTATTCCGATCGAGTTGATCGGATTAGGTAGTAAGTATTCCGATCAGGACCATAGTTGGCTTATTCCGATCATGGGCTTAGAGTGATATTCCGATTGGTGATCTCCTTATATTCCGATTTGGACTTTTGTGACATATTCCGATTGCCTCATTTTTCTATATTCCGATTAGGGTTTTTGGCCACATTCCGATTGCACCATTTCCACCCATTATTCCGATCAGTAGTCATTTATTACATTCCGATTAGTGCCTTTTCCATTATTCCGATCACTCACTTTTAGCATATTCCGATGGTTTAAGTTTCTTGTTTTTACAAAGTTTCTAAGTGTTAGTTTTATTTAGTGTTCAAGTATTTTTCTTATATTGCCTTTTAGTTTTCAAGCATTTATTTTTAACTCATCACTTTAGTAT
This sequence comes from Glebionis coronaria, assembly GCA_025667525.1. Lineage (NCBI taxonomy): Eukaryota > Viridiplantae > Streptophyta > Magnoliopsida > Asterales > Asteraceae > Glebionis > Glebionis coronaria. The sequence continues at coordinate 406,393,575 of CM046880.1, forward strand.
TAATCTTTAAACTTCTTCTTTACTCAACGACATTTAAATTACTTGCTATTAGTTTAAACAAAACCAAACCACTCTTTTGTTCACCAAAAGACAATTGAGTCGCACTTTAGACTGGTAATCAATTCGAAGAGATTCAGACGATAAGATTTTATACTTAGCCAAAAGCCGAGTATTAACACCCTCCCCCCAAAAAGAGGCTTCATCAACAGGAGAGGATGCATTCGCCCAGGATCCTACCTTCGCCCCTGACTGGGAGCTCCCCGCATCATCCAATCTCATAAGTGCATTTGACTGCGCAAGCTTCCTAGACAACATCGTGCCCCCTGGCCGAAAGGTAGTACTTGAAGGGATGAGTGACTCTGTCTTGGCCGATGAGGCAAGTTATCTAGCGGCGCAGCAAGTGACTTTGACATCGCACCTCAAGAAGAGATTCCTTGAATTGTCTGCCCAACTCCGTACGACAGAGGAAAAGTTGAGGCAAGTTACTGAAGAAAAATCTTCCGCTCTCGGCGACATGCAAGAAAAGATAGACCAAGAAGCCGAGAGAGGAAGGAAAGATGCCGCCCTCCTCCATTCCTTAACTCAAGAAAGGAACAGGTTATCTGCTGCCCTGGATGAAGAGCGCCCATCTTAGTCAGATAAAGACCTCCAACGTTGCTGTCATGGGGGCCTTTGAGGAGGGGAAGGATAGGTTTGTTGCTGATGTTGATGCTCTGGGTGCGAGGGTAAAGGAGGATGTAAGCGATCTCAGCTGCCAATTGAAGAGGTTGAGCATCGAGCTTGATGAGGAGTTGTACCCTCGCTTAATGAAGGAGATAGCCGAGAAGTGGTGGTTAGTGCGCCATGGTCTGCGCCTAGCTGCAATGGTTGCGCTGGAAGACCCCACCTTGCGAGCCACATTCTCCCAGTCCGTCAGAGCCGCCATCAATGAGGGTACTTCAAGAGTCTTGGCGACTGCACACAAGGAGAAGCTACTGAATCGAGAACTATCAGAGGTACCCTTTTACGATCCGAAGGCCGAAGCCAAACTCACCGCAGCTATGAAAGAAATGAGTGTATGTCCGCTGCCTTTTTTTGGTTTGGAGGATAAGGAGCATGAAGTGCCTGTTTAAGTGGTAATGAAGGGTCTCACCTTGGCGCGCCATAAGGCAGAGGGCACAGAATCATTGGCAGATGCTCACCTAAAACCATCTCTGGAGCAGTTGACCGTGCCCGTATTTGCGCATCCCAATGATATTCTTGATCCCTTCAAGATTGTGAAAGAAGTGCCATTATATGAGGTCCTTCTAGCGCATGAGAGTCGTGTTGCTGCCAAGAAAGCCCTGCTAAACGTAGAAGCAGCGCCTTCCGTTGGTGCGGCCCACCTTGCTCCTACCATTCCTGTGTTACCATTGCCATTGCTGGAGAGGGATTCGCGCCTGCTGGACCGGATGGAAAAAAGTCTTAAGGATCATCGCGCTACTGCTTACTGCCCTCCTTTGCTGAAACTGAAGAGATCCGCCTCTGAGACCCATCTGCTCTCCAATCATCTTAGAGACTTATAAACACATGTTCATGCGTTGTATCTTTAAATGTTTGCTTTGTAATAAACACTATCCTCTTTTGTTATAGAATGTATATTTTAATGTTTATAGCACAATTTCGCATAATAAGCTAATGTAAACTTATAAATGGTTCATATGGGTTTGAGAAGCTCATTACGTGCGGTATACCGCTACTACCATAAGGACGGTCAGGTGAGGCTGACCTATTGTTAGGTGTGCACAAGTGTGTCTTAACAGTCTCAGAGTTTACTGGCTGCATAACTTGCTACGACGTCATTAATATCAAGGGGGCCTAACAAGGATACACGATCCATGGTCGAAGGGGGTGCATCCCACTTACTCGACGAGTCTAATTAGTAGGGTAGGCTCATTCCTCTTATTCCTCCTAGAAACGTTGTACACGCGTGCGCCAATAGGCAATATATATAATAAGAAAAATGTATGTATAACATAAAAAGAGAGTTTTGAGAATGCGTCGTGGAACTAGCTAGGGACCACGACTCTTTTATTAATACTTGCAAGTTTTTTGAACACCAATAATAAAAAGAAAAAAAAAACAATACATTCACTTGGGAAGTTCCTCCTTCAAAGGTAGCACTTCTTTAGATGGCATATGTTCCAAGGTCTTTGTAGGTCACGACCATCCATGTCGTGCAGCCGGTACGCACCATTTCCAAGTGCGTCTGTCACTATGTAGAGTCCTTCCCATTTTGGTCCAAGCTTCCCTGTATTCTCAGCACGACTCGCCGCGTTTGTTTGATACACAAAATCACATGGTCTGAAAGAGGTCTTGCGTACCCTAGAATCATAGTAACCTTTCATCTTTGCTTTTGACTTAGCTTCGCGGATTGCTGCTAACTCTCGTCGTTCCTCGATTATGTCTAGGTTTGATCACAGCTCATCATTGTTAGTAACCATGTCTACCTCTGCTGTGCGGAGTGTTTGCAGTCCTATCTCAGCTGGAATGACTGCTTCTGTCCCATATGTAAGGGCGAAAGGGGTATCACCTGTGGCCGTCTTGATCATCGTGCGATGTGCCCATAAAACATGCGACAACTCATCGACCCACTTCTTATTATGTTCCCCCAACCGTGCTTTTATGCCATCCCCCAAACACCTGTTTACTCTCTCCACAAGTCCATTTGTTTGTGGATGGGCAACCGATGCGAAACGTTGATGTATCCCATTCTTCGCGCACCAATCCTTGAATGGATTCTCTGCGAACTGCTTCCCATTATCCGAGATTATTTCACCAGGTAGTCCGAAACGGCATACTATGTTGTCCCATACGAACCTTTTCACCTGATTCTCAGTTATCGTTGCGACTGCCTTTGCCTCAATCCACCTTGTGAAGTAGTCAATCGCAACTATGAGAAACTTAACTCCTCCCGCAGCTACAGGGAAGGCCCCCGCTATATCAATTCCCCATTTGAAGAATGGCCAAGGGGAGGTAATTGGCGTGAGCTCCTCCTGAGGCTGCCTCGGTACTGTCTGTGCACCTGGCAGTCATTGCATTTGTTAATAAGTGTTCGCGCATCTGTATGCATAGTTCGCCAGCAGTACCCGCTGCACAATGTTGTCGCCACCACGGACCTTGGTCCTGCGTGCATTCCGCATGATCCCTCATGGATTTCGCTAATGATATACTGCGCCTGTCGTGGTCCTACACATCTTAACCATGGTTGTAGAAATGACCGCTTGTAAAGGATCCCATCTCTGACTTCGAATTGCCTCGACCGTCTTCGCACTCGCCGTGACTCATTTTCATCATACGGGAGCGAGTCATTCGTTAAATAATCTATAATCGGCGCCATCCATGTAGGGCCTTCTTCCTCTACAACCGACACGACCTCTTGCTCTTTGATGACCTATTACAAAATCCAAGTTGTTGCTGGTTAAAATAAGCTAGAATAGCTTATTGATAAGCTGATGTCCAATTAACACTAGCAGGGGGAACTTTCAGTAGGAACGAGTTCCCACTGCTTTGACTATTTGACCTGTGATTTGTGAGAGATCCAGTTGGATTCAAATGGAAACAAGGGCACCCTTGTGATCAGTGAATCACAAGAAGTCTATATCAACAAAGAAATCACAATTAGGTTCACACAATAAGCCCATAATAAGCAAACAGTCCACAGATATTGCACAGACCTTGAAAATAAGCCGTTATGAACAAATAAGCAGTTTTAGCATGAATAAGCCAGCCAAATTGAACCAAATGCATACACAAGCTATAATAAAGTCCAATAAGCACAAATAAACTTGTTTCAAGCAATGGATCAAAGTAAATAAGCAGATTCAAGCACCAACAGTTACTGATTAGCAAAAGTGATTATCCAAAATCCTTTTGCTGATCTATTTGACCACCAATCCAATTTTAAGCCTTCAAATCTCTTTCCCTGATTAAGTTAACAAAAATTTTACACTTGTTAACCCTAGTCTACCCTTAGATCTAGGTGTCCCCAAAATTTTAGCCAAAATTCCCAAGTAAATCAGATTTTATAGCCCTTTGATTGTTTTGATTGTTCAAACCCACAAAACTTGCAGATAAATGTCACTTAGCAACCAATAAACAGATACCAAACCAAAGGAAACAAAAACAAAAAACAAAGGAAGGGTCAAATCCCTTTGAATCAGTTAACCCAAACACCCCTTTGGAATCTGATTTTGCAATCTTCTAAAGGATTGTTGTGTTTTAACCTATCAAACAAGATCTAATCCACCCTAACAACTTCTAAGCAACCTCAGAAACACAAATCAAGCTTCAAAACACAGATTCACTAATAAACTTGAAAAATCACCAAAAATCATATGAAAATCAGAAAAATGAAAAAGGAGAGGGATGCACACCTCCAAGACTTACATCCAAGCCTTGGATTGTTTGAGCTGAGGTACTAGCAAAACAAGTACCAGCTTCCTTGTACCTGCTAAGAACAACAAACCAAAGTGATGAACAAATAACAAGCACTTTTTGATTTTTGAAACACAAGTTTTATTGATTAAAACCTTGCCTCAAAAACCTTCAAACATGAATAAGGAACTCAGACTTTAGCTTATCAGATACCAAACTTTTATAAAACATAAAGGGAAATCATAAATTTTCAGAAAATCCAACTTTATTTAATAAAAAGGAATTACAAAGATTTAAAAGCTAAAATCTGGAACAAAGGGACTCTCACAGGTTGAGGTCTCCTTTTATAGGCAAATGCTAACATAACACTATTCATAAACCCTAGAACTAAAATTCCTAAATTATCCTTGCAGAATCTTCTAGGCTTGTTGCCAGCTTGCTTGGGTGAATCAGGGACGTTCATTGGGTACTTGGTGAGTAAGGAAAGGCTTATGTTCGTTGATTTAGCCATGTCATGATCTTTTGCCAGGTGTCGTCATGAGAGTGGGGATGGGGGTATCTTTCTGGTAGTAAAGTTTAAGGTTTTTGGTGTGGGATGTGATTGAGGTGATGTGAATTACACGTGGGAACAACCAATTTCACTTTCCCCTTTGTTTTCTTCTTTTTAATCCTGGGTAAAAAGGGTGTTCTTGGCTGGTAAAATTCCAACAGTAAGTGTTACCCACGTTATTAGGAATTTGAACTTTAAACTTGGCAGTTTTGGTCTTTTGTTTTTGGGAAAAGAGGCATAACATGTTTTTCAGCTCAAATAAACGCATCCCTTTGTTGTTTAAGTTATAATTTTCACACTTTTGCCCCAAAACTTTGGCAAAAGTGTTTCAAGGGTTGTCTTTGACATTTTTCCATAATTGAGGGACTGATTTTGGACATTATTGATCTTCAAAGGTCTTCAATGTATTTTTGACTTCATGAGGGACCATATTTGACAAATTAGAGTTGTTGAGGGACTAATCTTGCCATTTCTTCAAAGTTGAAGGACCTTTTTGCAATTTTGACAAACTTAAGGGACCAAACTTGTAATTATGAATTCACAAAGGTTTTAAGTGTCATTTCTTCATTGTTTGAGGATCAATCTTGTATTTCTTCAAGTCTTCAAGGTTTAATCTTGGATAATTCATGAACTAGGGCCCGGTTCTTTGTACGGCTTCGTTTCTCGTGTCCGTTTTTCCTTGTTTCTTGTGATCTTTTGTCTTTTTCATGATATCCATACCTAAAATACACAAGTAAACAAACACAAGCATATATATGATATTTTATGACATTTTAGTGCATTTAAAGCCCGAAAAGAACGATGAGATCATGTATAAATGCCATCTCATCACTTGTCCTTCAAGATTTCCACTAGGACTTGTTTCGATAGGCGCACAAAACTGGTGGAAGCTATTTTGCTAAGTGCGTCTGCTTTCTTGTTCTCCCTCCTGGGTACTTGGCGTATCTAGAACCTATGGAACCCTTCAATCAATGCTTTGACTTTTTGTAAGTATTGCACCATATTGTCCTCTTTTGCTTCATAATCACCAAGTATATGGTTTGCTACCAGCCGCGAATCTACATTTGCTTCGAGATTCCACACGCCCATTCTCGCTGTGATTCTTAGTCCTGCTATCAGCGCTTCATACTCTACTTCATTATTTGTGGCTGTAAATTCAAAACTTAATGAATATGTAAACTTCATCCCTTCTGTATTGGTGAGTATGAGTCCCGCGCCTGATCCATATGTACAGGATGACCCATCCGTGAACAAGATCCACGGGGCTTGGTCTTCTTCCTTTTGATCTAGCCCCCAAGCACCCTCTTCTGGCTTTTCAATGATAAAGTCCACCAGGATTTTTCCCTTCACGGCATTGTGAGGTCTGTAGGTAATATTGTGTTCCCCCAGTAGAACACTCTATTTTTGGAACCTGCCTGCGACATCTGGTTTCGAGATCACCTGCTTTATGGGTTGATCCGTTATCACCACTACCGGGTGTGCTTGGAAATATCTGCGTAACCTTTTTGCTGCGAACACTAGTGCGAGGACTAATTTCTCCACCGGGGTGTAATTTAGCTTTGAGCTCTGGAACGCTCTACTTATAAAGTACACTGGTGTTTGCACATTGTCCCTGTCTGTCATTAGCACCGCGCTGATCGCTCCATGCATTGCGGATAAATATATTATCAGTTCTTCCTTAGGTCGTGGTGCAACTAACATGGGGAGCGAAGCTAAATGCGCCTTTAGTTCCTCGAAGGCCTTTTCTGCTTCCTTCGTCCAATTGAAGTCTCCTTTCTTAATGCACTTTTTAAGTGTTTTAAATAAGGGGAGTGACTTCTCTGCTGACTTGGACAGGAACCTGTTCAATCCTGCTAGCTTCCCATTTAGCGACTGCACTTCTTTTTTCGTCTTTAGGCTCTAGAGTTGAATAACCGCGTCTGTTTTCTCCGGACAGGGTTTAATTCCATTGGGATCAATCATGTATCCTAGGAACATGCCTTCTGTCTCCCTAGAAGTGCACTTTTTTGGATTTAACTTCATGTTTATCCTGCTGAGGGTGGAGAACGTCTCTTCTATGTCCCGAATAAGCTCGCTCTCCGTATGACTTTTTATTACCAATTCATCGACATACACCTCCAAATTTCGCCCTATTTGGCCTTCAAATGCCTTATCGACCAGTCGTTGGTATGTGGCCCCTGCGTTCTTTAGTCCAAATGGCATTTTTGTGTAACAATACACACCCTGGCTGGTATGGAATGCTGTCTTTTCCTCATCTTCTTCTGCCATTTGTATCTGATGGTATCCCTTGTATGCGTCCATGAAGCATTTGAAGGGGTATCCGCACAATGATTCCACCTTCCAATCTATTTCCGGGAGTGGGTAGCAATCTTGCGGACAAGCTTTATTGAGGTCTGTGAAATCAACGCACATGCGCCAGCTGCCATCATGTTTCTTTACCATTACCGGATTAGCAAGCCAGTCGTGATAGTAAACTTCCCTCATGATTCCTGCGTCCACCAGCTTTTTTACCTCGTCTAATATTACTTTGTTGCGCTTTGGGGCTTGTCCTCTTTTCTATTGCCTAATTGGGGGGTATCCTACGTGGATCTGAAGCTTGTATTCAGCTATCGACCTTGGTACCCCGTCATATCTTTGGGTTCCCATGCGAAGACGTCCAGATTATCCTTCAAAAGGCGACACATGTCTGTCTTTACTTTGTCAGATAATGTCCCTCCGATCGTTATCTCCTGATCCGGGTATTGCGGATGTATTGCTACCTTCAAGTTTGGTGGTGAGTCCACCTTTGGTTCCATCGTGACCCTACGCTGTTCTGCGATCGAGTTGCATTCTGGGGGTGTAACTGCCGTGTTGAATATCGTTACGACCCCTCCATCGAGTGGGAACATCATCATACCATGAGCCGTAGAAGGTACCGCTCGCATTGCTAATATAGCTGGTCGCCCTATGATCCCGTTATACTGTGATGGCGACCGTATGATTAAAAAATTCATTGGGACTTCCACTGAGTGCTCATCATATCCTACTCTTACTGCTAACTCTAGCTGGCCCAAGGGCCATACCGCTTCTCCGCTGAATCCAATGAGCGGGGAAGTCGCAGGCATCATTTGGCTCTTTATTTTTGCGCTAAGCTTTAGAAAGCAGTGTTCGTACATTATTTCTGCCGATGAACCTCCATCCACATACATACGGTGTATGTTGTGCTGACCAATGCTTATTTCTATAACTAGCGGGCCGTCAGTGATGTTCCTTGCATTGAGTGGGGGAAAAGAAATTTCTTTCCCTTCGAGAATTTTTGGCTCACCCTATGCCTTGTCCTTCGTTGCCATGATTCCACTATGTAAATGTTCGTGCCGGCGGTTGTATGTGTATCATCCTTCGTGTCTTCCTTGACAAGGTGTTTTAGCTCGCCTGTCTTTACTCTATTCTCGATATATTTCTGCAGCTGAATACATTCATTCATAGCATGCCCTCTCTCATTGTGGTATCCACAGTATCTATTACTGGCGCGCTTCTCGACCGGGGTAGTCATTGGCGTTGGCCTTGTGAAACTCTCACCTTCCATCACTAGGATTTCTCTCGGGGTCAACTTAAGGGGGGTAAACCTTGAGTTATAAGCTCGCCCCTGCCTTCTCCTTCCTACGTAATCAAGGCTTAGAGATTTTCCTTGATTATTGTGTCCTTCGATGGGCATGCGAATAGATTTGTGATCATAAGTGCCTCGTGTTATTTTCGAAGCAGCCGATTCTCCTTGTATGAAAGACCTTACCCGCCTTAGCACTTCATCGAAGGTTTCGGGCATTCTTTCGTTAAGCTTCTTTATTAAGTCGTTGTTCCGTATCCCCGCCATGAAGCAGGATACTTTCAAAATTTCTGGGCAATCCTTTACTTGGATACACTCGCTTTTGAAGTGTTCCAGAAAGTCTTCCAAGTATTCGCCTTGGCGCTGCTTTACCCTGGCGAGCGATACAGCACTCCTATCGTGCTTTTTTTGTTGCACATAATTTCTTTTGAACGCTTTTCGCAGCACTTCATACCCGTTGACTGTTCGCGGCGGAAGCCTATCAAACCACGTCCGCGCGTTCCCTATGAGTGTGGAGTTAAACATATTACACCATACGGGCTCTGACCATTGTTCGATGCCTGCCTGAGATTCAAAGACTTTCAAGTGGTCTTCTGGATCTGTCGTGCCAGCATAAGTTTTTACGTTCGATGGCATGCGGCGCTTTCTGGTGTCTCCATAATGCTGTATGCGCCTTGTAAAGGCGTTTTTCCGGGCTCTCCTCCATGGTTGTGAGAAGATTTGGTCATCCGAGGAATAACTTGCGCGCATACATTTTCCGGACGGACTATCACTTGATCCTGATAGATCGCTCCCTGAGGATGAGGCATGCTTAGCGCGTTTTGATTCCTCTACCATCTTTTCATATTTTGCTACTAAAGGGATGAGCGCTTGTAAGTTACGAGCTACATACTCCTCCATCATGCGTGCCTTTGTAGCTACGACTTCCCCTCTTTCCTCTTGGGACATCTTTCTTGTTTGTTTATTGGGAGGAGGCTGAGTCGAATCCCATTCGGTATCTTGTTCCCTAACGGCGAGTAGGGGAGTTGAGAACAGTCCTCCCGTTCTTACGACTGGGGGATTGTTCATGTCCCGAGTGTTTGCCTCGCTGGCAGATCCAGGGGTAACATTTACTGATGTGATACGGCCATCTACCGTCGAGGATCCTTGACAGCCTTCGTTCTTACCGCTTTTCGTCATTTGTTAGAGCTTAGTAAGGGTCCCACGGATGGCGCCAACTTGTTGATGCAAAAGTTGGGGTAGACCGAGCTTAACCCAAATTAGGCTTAATTTGGGGTCTTGTGGACTCCGTCTCTCGCACCAAGTGAAACTTGCTTTAGGACCCTGCGCATTAAACAGACACCGTTAGGCTTACCGTGGGTTTGTTACCCACGATTAGACTCCGGCGTGAGAGTAAGTAATCGGTTTGAGTATATTAGTGTTTAGGGTATTGTGTATATCGTACCTTTGTGGAACCGGAGGGGTTCCTTTTATACTCGAGATAGTCCAGGCTGGGCTCCCTGTTCTTGCGGCCTAAGGAAGAGATAATGACTCGAAATAGCTTGATCTTCATTATCTAACCAAGGCAAGTGTATATCCCTTTTCCTTAGGCAAATATAACTATAATATAAGTTATATTCGATCTGATCCTGTCGCAATGCGATAAGGACCTGACTAAGTAATCAACCTCTTGTGCGACAGCGGCTTACCGGGCTTTATGGGCTATGTGCGCACATCGCACAAGTATCCAATCCATTCCTGATGGATGCGGGTAGTACCCGTGAGTTAGACTATCCAGCCCGACTAGGGACTATACGTCATCAACAAACTGAGTGTTTTTCACTCAGTACATCCACTTGGTCTATTTGTTGTTCAAATCCTAGTCCAATAATCTCCCCCTATTTGGACATTAGAATAGCCTAAGTATAATCATCAGATGTGAGTGAGCAAATACAACTTCTTCTCACATACTGTTGTTACAAAGAATGAAATGATAAACAAACGTGTACATATTCTTTGTTGTTGTAGTTGCAAGAAAGTAAACTCTAAAACATGAAACAATAACATCAGTGACCCATTTTTTAAAATCACATTCTAGTACAGAGTTTAGAGTTTTGGTATGTTCAGCAACTTGGGTGTAGTGAAGGTTTAACGGGTTCAATGATTCAGGTACCTGGAGGTTTAAACGTATGTTGTTTCAGAGGATAGCAGTGGTGGTCAATCACTATATATAATCTAAACAACCAACTTCGAGCAACTCCATAACCTGATCAATATAACCCTTTTTCAAACCATTTCAGCCCTTTTAATCAAGGCTGATCAAACACTAACCTATTTTTCAACCGACTTCATTCTCTTGACAAGAACATCATCATACACCACATCCAATACATCACTTCCTCGACACACCCAATACCATTTATGTTTTACAAACACACCCGCTCCCTCTTCAGGTTGTTTTTTTTGTAAGGTTTGGAAAGTGTTTTGTTGTAAGATTGGTTTTGGTTTATGGTTTGTTCTTGTAGTATTTGTTGAATGAAACATGGTTTTGTTATCCCTGATGATTCCTGTTAATATTAGTGTATTTCTCTCCCTCAAAAATTGCATAACATCAACAATTTTTGAAAGTTTAAACTAATAATTTAGCAAAGCAAGTGATAGCATCAGAATGTGAATGAAGTTTTTACGTGCTGAGGTTCAGTCAGGACATGCTGAAGGTTCGTCCAGAATGCTGGAGGTTCACCTTCAGGTTCAAACTTTAAGTATGGGCTTCAGATTTGCTACTGGGCTCCAGTATCTGCTGATGGGCTCTAGTAATTGCTTATACAAGACCAACTTCAGTAAAATTAAATACTGAATAACTATAAATACACATCAGTTCATTACTCTTTTGTATTCTTTTCAGCTAATTGTTCACTGATATTTTTATCAACGCAAGCACACACCTTTCTTCGGTTCTTTTTTTAAACTAAGCAAAGCAACCGATATTTTATTTCCCAACCTGTTTTAGCTTTTCTGCCATAAGGTATTTTCACCCAGTGATCTTCAATCAACATCATCCACCTTTCTTTGACCAACAAATCGATAACCACAAAGGTAATTCTTAGATCAAATACCCATTTTACAATTTCATTTTCTTCCTTGCAACATGATACATGTCGGAAATATAGTTTAACTGTGGGTTCAGTTCATACTGGTGAATGGGTAAGGAGGTACCGGGTGTACACCCATAAGTCCCTGAACACCCAAACTCTTATAGTGGGTTACATGTTGTTCAGCATTGCTGATGATCTTCAGTGAGTTAACTCTTCAATGAGTTGAACTCTGGACTGAAAGTATTCATCAGGGAGTAACACCACTGAAGACATGTCTTTAGTGTTTACATTTTAGCAAGTCTTATTCAGTAATGAAGGCTTCAGCGGGAACACTCTTCAGTGTTTGCTAATGCTTCAGTGGGACTGAAGGATTGACTTATGCTGGAGCTGAACAAGTATGCTTGTAACGGTCTTTGACTAATTCAAGTACATTAAAGACCACGTTTAATTGGTCTTGTAACCACTTTGACCTGGTATTATGGAGCCTATTTAGAGAAGATTAATTGGCCGTTAATTTCTCTTAATACCATTGACTAGGGTTGAGTACTCCACCTATAAATATGTGATCATACTCGCATGAAGAGATACAGAAACAAGAAACACATAGCAACAAAAGGGTTAGAGATTTGTGCCTATATCACTAACTGCATTTGGTCTTATCCCAAGTAGGTTTTCGTGATACCCAGGCATTAGGGTCGAATAATTTACTTTGAAAAGTGATTAAACGATTCTAAGTGATATCCGGTAATCATTGTTTGGTACGTAGCTAGGTTTTGATTATCTTACCCTGGTTAGGACGAAGTAAACACCAACAATCAAAGTAAATTATTTTGTGATAATCAATGGCGGCTGCTATGAAGCATATGGTGGCTAACTTCTCAAAGCTGGATAAGTTTGAAGGGGTGGATTTCAGAAGATGGCAAAAGAAGATGTACTTTCTTCTTTCTACCATGAGTGTGGTGTATGTGCTGACTACTCCCATTCCTGATGGTGGTGATGATGCTACTTTGGAGGAACTGAGGAAAAGGAGCAAATGGGAGAATGACGACTATGCGTGTCATGGTATTATTCTCAATGGTGTGTCTGATTCCTTATTTGATATTTACCAAAATTATGAATCTGGTAAAGAACTATGGGATTCCTTGGAAGCCAAATATATGGCTGGGGATGCATCAAGTAAGAAGTTCCTTGTGAGTGATTTCACAAATTACAAAATGACTGATTCAAGACCAGTCATGGAACAATATAATGAACTTCTTGGAATACTTGGTAGATTTACACAAACATAAAATGAACATGGATGAGACCATTCAGGTCTCTTGTGTCATTGACAAATTACCTCCTTCTTGGAAAGATTTCAAGCATACCTTGAAACATAAGAAGGAGGAATTAAATCTTGTTGAGTTGGGCAGTCATTTGCGCATTGAGGAATCCCTTTGGGTGCATGAAAGTAACAAGCCAAAGAGAAACAATGTTGCTGGTTCATCAGTTGTCAATATGGTGGAGCATAACAACTCCATCAGGTACAATGACAACAAGGGCAAAATTAAGCATCAGGATAACACCAAAGCAAATCCTAACAAGAAGTCATCAGTGGCTTGTTAGAAGTGTGGGAAACCTGGACACTTAAAAAGGGATTGCAAAGGTGTTGGTACTGGCAGCAAAGCTAGTGGATCAGGCACAAATGGTTCAGTGATTGGTTCTAACAACACAACACTAAAAGGTCAAAATATGTTTAATGAACCTCTCCAGATTTATTATGTTACATATGTATCTGAAGCTTATTTTATGCAGGATGATGATGTTGTGTGGTGGGTTGATTCTGGAGCAACTGTTCATGTGTGTGAAGATAGATGCTGGTTCAAGACTTATGAGTCACTGAATGATGGATCTATTCTTTACATGGGAAATGAGTCAACAGCCCTAGTGCATGGACGTGGTTGTGTAGATCTTAAGGTTAGTTCTGGAAAGATTCTTAGCTTGTTTAATGTTTTGCATGTTCCTAATATTAGGAATAATTTGGTCTCTTGTAGTGTTTTGAATAATTGTGGTTATAAACAAGTGATTGAATCTAATAAATTTGTTTTATCCAAACATGGTGTGTTTATTGGTTTTGGTTATTTGAGCAATCAAATGTTCAGGCTTAATATTGAAACAACCACCAGTATTAACTCAGTTAGTACTAGTAGTGCAAATATTTGTTTAGCCTTTGTGTCCACCAGTAAACTGAAGGTTTCTTCACTATGGCATGCTAGGCTGGGCCATGTCCACTTTAAGAGGATGTAAGATATGTCTAAGGATGGGTTAATCCCAACATTTGACATGGACACTGAAAAGTGTAAGACTTGCATGCTGAACAAAATAACTAAGAAACCATTTCAAGATGTAAAACGTGAAACTGAAGTTTTGGAGCTAATCCTAGTGATTTATGTGACTTGCATGCTACTCCCTCATTAGGGAATAAGAAATACTTGGTAACATTTATTGATGATGCTTTTAGGTTTTGCTATGTTTACTTGTTACATATTAAGGATGAAGCATTAGATAAATTTAAAGTATTTAAAACTGAAGTTGAATTACAACGAGTCCAAATCAAAAGATTTAGGACTGATAGGGGAGGTGAGTACATGGATGCTCAGTATTTTCAGTCTGTTGGTATTATCCATGAAACAACCACTCCCTATACCCCTTTGCAAAATGGTATATCTGAAAGGAAAAATAGAGTACTGAAGGAAATGGTTAACTCCATGTTATCCTATTCAGGATTGAGTCAAGGGTTTTGGGGTTAAGCTATGTTAACAGCTTGCTATTTACTAAATAGGGTTCCCAACAAAAGGAACATAATTACCCCTTATGAACTCTGGACTAAAAGAAAACCAAACTTGAACTATCTCAAGGTTTGGGGTTGTAGGGCTGTTGTAAAACTCCCCGATCCAAAGGTGAAAACCTTGGGTGAAAGAGGCATTGAATGCATCTTTGTTGGATATGCTGAGCATTCCAAGGCTTATAGGTTCTATGTTATTGAACCTAATGATTCAGTTTCAATAAACTCGATCATTGAATCAAGGGATGAAAACTTTGATGAGACTAGGTTCTCATCAGTCCCTAGACCAAGCCTTAGGACTCCTGCTGGAGCTAAGGACATTGGTGCTTCAGTAGAACTTGAAAGGGTTACTGATGAGGTTGTGGTTCAGCAACCTGAGCCTGAGCTTAGAAGAAGCACAAGGCATAGGACTCCAAGGAATTTTGGGTCTGAGTTTCAACTATACTTGGTTGAAGGAACAATGGATGAGGTCTCTGATCAATACTCCTATTGCTTTAATGTTGAGGATGATCCCAAAACATTTGATGAAGCAATGAAGTCACAAGATGTTGCTTTCTGGAAAGAAGCAATAAATGATGAGATGGATTCCATCGTGGGCAACAACACTTGGGTGTTGGTTGATCTACCTCCAGGTTGCAATCCACTTGGTAACAAATGGATTTTCAAAAGGAAAATGAAAGTAGATGGAACTGTTGAAAAGTTCAAGGCAAGGCTAGTCATTCAAGGCTTTAAACAAAAGTCAGGGATAGACTATTTTGATACTTATGCTCCAATAGCACGTATAAGTACTATAAGAATGTTGATTGCTCTAGCAAGTATTCACAATCTGATTATTCATCAGATGGATGTGAAGACAACA
This sequence comes from Glebionis coronaria, assembly GCA_025667525.1. Taxonomy (NCBI): domain Eukaryota; kingdom Viridiplantae; phylum Streptophyta; class Magnoliopsida; order Asterales; family Asteraceae; genus Glebionis; species Glebionis coronaria. The sequence goes on from CM046880.1 coordinate 406,408,860, forward strand.
TTCTTGAATGGTGATTTGGATGAGGAGGTTTATATGAACCAACCTCAAGGCTTCATCATGCCTGGTCATGAAGGCAAGGTGTGTAAACTGATTAAGTCTTTATATGGACTGAAGTAGGCACCTAAGCAATGGCACCAGAAATTTGATGAAGTGGTTTTGTCTAATGGTTATTCACTTAACCAAGCTGATAAATGTGTATATAGCAAATTTGATGAAGCTGGTAAAGGAATCATCATTTGCCTATATGTTGATGACATGTTAATCTTTGGTACTGACCAAGCTAAGGTTGATCAGACAAAGGATTTTTTGTCATCAAAGTTCTCCATGAAAGACATGGGAGGGGGCTGATGTTATCCTTGGCATAAGGATCAAACATGAAAGTGATGGTATTGTAAATTCTCAGTCTCATTATATTGAGAAGGTACTGAAGAAATTCAGTCACTTTGATTGTACTCCAGTAAGTATACCAATGGATACAAGTGAGAAACTGATGCCTAACAATGGTCAGGCTGTCTCCCAGCTTGAGTATTCTAGGGTGACTTGTAACACCCCATTTGTTAAGATATGATGCTATAGTAAATTATGGCGTGTTATCAAAGCATGCAAGGTAAATGTCTTCATGACCATAAATAGAAATACCGAAATCAAACATCGGTAGTCTAGTAACTCACACACAAGCAATAAAAGTATTGTAAATGGAAAGGACTAAACAATGTCCAAAAGAAGTAAAGTATGATAAAGTAGGAATAAATGCATAAGGTAAAAGAGGCCGGATAGCTTCCAATCCGAATGCACATACTCTAGAGTTCCTACTTGCGTCCTTGGGTACTTGTCGTTTGGGAACATGGAAAAGTAGACGGCTGAGCATAACGCTCAGTGCACGGATATACAATAAAGCATGGAACATAGAATATGAAAACATATAAAGAGTAATAAGCATGAATAGCAGCAGAAATGAATAAGTCCTCGAAAACCTATTTGTCTGTCATGTTAACTAGTTTTAATTCTGAAAACATAGCTTATGTTACTTATGAAAATCTTTATTAGTTAATGTACCAAAATAGCCAATATAGGTATGAGCTCAACAACGTGCATGAATACTTGGAGGGGTGACATCGTCATGCAAATTAGAGGGGATGCCTCTAATTAATTGGTAAGTGGGTAGGAGGGATCAGCTCCTTGTGAAGGATGCAAGACACACACCACATTCACCATGAAATCCTGACTAAAACATGTAACTAGGATGCACCCATACGCCCACATGATAATATAATAATATAATAGCCAAATAGCTGAAAAGGGACGCCACGAGCTATCACTCAGCCATGGTGAAGTCATAACACTAGTGCCTCTAGTCTTATGGTTATGGTACCTTCATAACTAGGTGAAACTGGTCATGCATGTATATGGCTAAGGTAACTAATAAACATAAGCATTTAATCTGTAACTACTGGGGAAAATAGTTGGCTGCATATGGGAAATCCTAATGAAGGAAGAGATTGTCCTTACTAAAGGACGGGAAATCCGTACCTTATGTCCAGTAGAAACTAAGGAAAACAATGAAGACTAATCTGCCTCGACGGATAACACTACATAAGAAATATGGACGTGTATGAGTTTTCTGAATTACATGTGTTTTACTGGTTCCGTATGTTATTAGCTTGTTATACGTATTCTGTCATGTTTTACTGTTTACTGTAGTTATTCTGATGTTCTGTTAAGTATTAATCATGTAATAGTGTATTATAATACTTGTGTTGTAATACTAAGCAACTTTCTAAAAATAGCAGGTTTCCATAAATAGGAAGTTTCTAAAAATAAAAAGTTTCCAAAAATAGTAAGTTTCCATAAATAGAAACAAGTTGGATTATAAATAATAATTAAAGTTTAAATGGTACAATACAAGTCATGGTTATAGCTCATTAATTAAATATCTGGTTAATTAATTAAATTATACGTTATAATATTTTAATTAAAATACATGTTCTAATTAAATGACTAAGTAAAAAAATACCTTAGGTTATACATTAATTAATTATATAAATTAATTTAGCCTAAGGTTTAGTATAACGTTATATTAAAAATATTTTTCATGAAAACCCGAATCCCGAGCCCGTGTTCTATATAAGCCGAACCAAATAAGCTATTCAAAAGTCCCACCGAGACCTTAGAGGGGTCTCGGTTGACACTAACTAAACCAACAATCATGCAAAACATACCCCGACTTAATGTCAGGGTCCTTTTGGTCTCGGGTCCGAACAAACAAAACCAACCGAGCCCCTTTGGGGGTCTCGGTGATGCCTCGGTTACACCCAAACCGAACAACAAACACACCCCGACCCTTGGTCGGGGTTTCTTGCTGCTTCCGGGCCAACACCAACCCAAGTCGAGAGTCTTGAGACTCTCGGTGGTGGTGAAAGAAACGGAGCCGAGCCCCATTTGGGGTCTCGGTGTCTCAGCCAAACCACGACCACGCCAAACCAAACCCGAAACATGAATTTAATTAATCTTATACATGTTTTATTCTTGTTCTTGATAATTAATTAAATAATAACATGAAATCAGAAGGATTAAATAAAAAGGAAAAGGGTTTGATTTATACCGAATGCGTGAAAAGAAAAAAGGAATGATCACGAACACAAAACCAATAACAAAAATCGTCCGGTTTCTCCTTTGTGCTTGATGTGGCCGGCGGCTAGAAGGAAAAAGGAGGCAGAGACAAACTTTTTCTGTAAAACCTAAATTATGTTTATGTTTCCTATGTTTTATTATTTAACTTGGGTTATAGGCCAAAGCCCACCTTTCCTTCTTTTCTTGTTGTAGCCGCGGCCTAAGGGAGTCCAACAAGGAAACACGTAACTTTTCCGTGTCTAAATAATTAGTCGTGTATGTTCGTGATTTAATATTCATGAATTTGGTATCCGTGATCGTGTCACATTTATAATATTCATGGTTGTTTGTTATTTATTGTCATGACACGTGTATTAATATTATAAATGGAAAGTTTAAATTTTATCGTGTTTTCATAAGTTACTGTTCACATGTACTGTTCATAGGATTTTAATGCAGGGTTTACAACTCTTCCCCTCTAAAAGAACAATTCGTCCTCGAATTAGAGAAACGAAAATTGAAAGAAAACATACCCGAATTAGAACTGGAAATGAGGGTAAGAAGTCCGTATAGACTCCTCCGTCTCCCAAGTGGCTTCCCGCTCAAGATGATCCCTCTAGAGGATTTTGATGAAAGGAATGACATGATCTTGTCGCTCAAGAACTCCCTCGGGTTCTTCGACATAAGAAAGATCCTCTCGAATCTGATCAAGTGGATACTGGACAACATGGACTGGATGAGAGTTGTATCCTATGAGTAAGGACACATGGAACACGTTGTGAACGTGTGATAGCTGAGGCGGTAACGCTAAACGGTATGACACTTCACCAACGCGTTCTATGATGTCGAACGGTCCGATGAAGCGAGGACTGAGCTTTCCTCTGATTCCAAAATGTTTAACTCCTCGTGAAGGTGATACCTTGAGGAAAATGTGATCACCTACGTTGAAAGACACATCTCTACGACGTTTATCAGCATAGCTCTTCTGACGAGCACGAGCTTCCTGAAGCTTTGCCTTGGCGACATCGACCTTCTTATTAGTCACCTTAATCATCTTTGGACCCTCAAGCAGTCGTTCGCCCATCTGATCCCAACAGATTGGGGCACGACACTTCCTACCATACAACATCTCAAAGGAAGCACACTTGATGCTAGCGTGCCAGCTGTTGTTGTATGCGAATTCTACTAGGAATATATAGTCATCCCAGCTTCCTGACCACTCTAGATCACACGACCACAACATGTCCTCCAATGTCTGAATGGTACGTTCCGACTGTCCGTCGGTCTGAGGATGAAAGGCAGTGCTGAGCTTAAGTCTGGTGCCCCAAGCTTTCTGTAGACTCTTCCAGAAACGTGATGTGAAACGGGGATCTCTGTCAGAGATGATTTCTGATGGAGTACCATGTAGTCTCATGATCTCCTTCTAGAAAGTGTCTGCTAATTTGCTGATCGCATGCTCCTTGCGAAGCGGCAGAAAATGAGCAGATTTAGTCAACCTATCCACAATAACCCATATAGCGTTGTTCTTCTTCTGAGTAACCGGAAGACCAGTAACAAAATCCATGGAGATTTTGTCCCACTTCCATGCTGGAATATCTAATGGCTGTAGTAAACCACTAGCTCGCTGGTGTTCGATCTTCACCTGTTGGCAGATCATACATTTAGAAACGAAGGTGGCAACATCCTGCTTCATACCACTCCACCAAAATTGTTGCTTGGTGTCGTGGTACATCTTGGTAGAACCAGGATGTATGATAAATGGAGAACTGTGAGCTTCAGTTAGCACAACTTCCTTGAGTGTAGAGTCATTAGGAACCACTAGTCTCGTGTCCTGCGCTTCCTTGATCCTAGAATGTAAGTGTGGTTCCACTCTAAGATTAGCCCAGTAACCGTGTTGTCCTCGTACACAAAACTCAATATCAGTCATCTCTAGGTCACAAATGATTTCCTTTGTAATCCAAATGCCAGCAATCATACCCGACCTTCTGCTTAGAGCATCTGCCACCACATTTTCCTTACCAGGATGGTACTGAATGTTGGTGTCGTAGTCCTTCAATAGCTCTAACCATCTCCTCTGTCTCATGTTCAGTTCCTTCTGGGTGAAGATGTACTTGAGACTCTTGTGGTCGGTGAATATGTCACATGATTCACCATACAAATAATGTCTCCAGATCTTCAATGCAAAAACAACTGCTGCAAGCTCTAAATCATGAGTAGGATAGTTTTCTTCATAAGGTTTTAGCTGTCGTGATGCGTATGCAATAACCTTCCCATGTTGCATGAGAACGCAGCCTAAATCCTTTCCTGAAGCGTCACTATATATCTGAAATCCACCTGAGCCAGATGGGAGAGTAAGAATAGGTGCAGTCACTAACTTCTACTTCAGATCTTCAAAGCTCTTCTCTCGCTCTTCCGTCCAGACGAATTTCTCTCCTTTCCTCATCAGCTTAGTCAAAGGTAAGGCTAACCGTGAAAAGTTCTCTACAAATCTGCGATAATTTCCAGCTAAACCCAGAAAACTTCTAACTTCAGTTACAGACGTAGGTCTCGGTCATTTAGTGATAGCTTCAACCTTTGTAGGATCCATGGTGATCCCCTCTGCAGATACAATATGGCCCAGAAATGCCACCTTGTTTAACCAGAATTCACACCTAGAGAACTTGGCATACAGCTGCTTCTGACGAAGAATCTGTAAGACTGTACGAAGGTGTTCCTCATGTTCCTCCTTGGATTTGGAGAATATCAGGATGTCATCAATGAACACGATAACGAACTTGTCTAGAAACTCATGGAAGACACGGTTCATCAAATCCGTGAAGACAGCTGGAGCATTAGTGAGTCCGAATGGCATGACTACGAACTCGTAGTGCTCTTAACGTGTACGGAAAGTAGTCTTGGAGATGTCCTGCTCTTTAACCCGTAACTGATGGTATCCGGACCTCAGATCAATCTTCAAGAAATGCTTGGCGCCCTGTAGTTGATCGAACATGGCATCAATACGCGACAAAGGGTAACGATTTCTGATCGTGATCTTGTTCAACTCACGATAGTCTATACATAAACGCATGCTGCCGTCTTTCTTCTTCATGAACAGTACCGGTGCACCCTATGGCGATGCAATGAGACGGATGAAACATCGTTCCAGAAGTTCCTGTCTGATCTTTTAGTTCCTTAAGCTCTATAGGAGCCATACGGTAAGGATCTTTGGAAATCGGCTCTATACCTGGTGAACAGGTTGTATGCCCGAAAGTTCATCTGGAAATACGTCAGGAAACTCTGACACAATAGGCTGATCTTGGATCGATGGAGACTCGGCAGAAATGTCATGAATATTGGCTATGAAGCCCTGACAGCCGTGTGATGGCAATGCCCGCGCCTCCATGGATAAAATAATTTGTACTGACCTCCCTGGCAGAAAACCATGGTGTATGTACTCTGGAGATTTAACATCACCGAAGATAACCCGATATGTGTGGCAGTCAATCGTAGCCTGGTGTTTGGATAACGAGTCCATGCCCAAAATCAAGTCAAAATCGCACATGTCCAAAGGAAGTGCGTCAACTCTGTGGATCTTATCATCAAATTCTAGGGGAAGATCTCTGTACACCTGAGTGATTCGTACAGAGTCCCGAAGTGGCGTGGAAATGCATAAGGCATTATCTAATGGCATCGGGAAATCCTAACACGTACAGCAAATGTAGTGGATACGACTGAATGCGTCGCTCCAGTATCAAACAGAACACATGCTTCCAAACCATTCATAAAGAGATTTCCGGTAATGTTACCTGAAGTCTTATTCGCCCGGTCTCTAGTAGTAGTGAACATGCCACCAGAAGTAGGTGTTGATCCCAAACTTAGATCGATTAAGCTTGTGTATACGAGATTAGATCAAGTTATACACGTAGAGAAACCTTTGTATATGTATAAAGTAATCTAAGTGTTATGCGGAATTAACACTTAAACAAGAACACACAAAGATGTAAACAAACTTTCACTTGATTGATAATGACGAACTTGTTTTAAATGAAAGTGTTTAACGTATGAAAACTTATATGAACAATAACCTAAAGGTCTTCTTTTATAGACATAAGAAGCCTTGTACAAGAGTCTACGTATCAACTATTCTAGGTAAAGATAATTATAGAAAATACAATGTTGAACTTATCTTTACTAGAAACAAACTAGAAACAATATACGCGTAGACTAAATCTTTCCATCAGTGCTTGTCTTCAACCTATCAACGCTTGACTTCTTCTTGTCAACGCTTGATTTGTCAGCGTTTGTTTTCTTCCTATCAACGCTTGTTTTCCTCTTGTCAGCGCTCAAGTAGACTGGCTATATTTTATTCCCAACAATCCTCCCTTAAACTTGATATCTACTCTAGTAATCAAGTTTCTGAATAAACATTAAGAACTAGGAGGAATCTTACAACACTTATCATATTGGTAATAAATATGTCTGATCAAATCTTTGGCCACGTCACTTGAATAATCAATCTCCACCTGTGTTGTCTTCATCTTCTCCAAGACTTCCTTGGACATGTAATACTGACCATCTACAAGTAGATACTCAGCAAACTTTGTAGAACTTAAGTAATATACACCAACAGCTGAATACAAACGCCATTGAAGACCACTGAGGTCATCTTCAAGATCCTTCCAAACCGCATGATCTTCATCTCTTGGTCCACACATTCTCTTGAATGTTGACCACAATTTTATTGCATTGACTGAAGTAGGAGCTTCAGTCTCATACCTGGCTTCTAACAACCTCCAAAGGTCTACCAAGTCTTCTCTATCAAAACTTGCAAAGAGAGATATAAGTGTGGTAAAAGTGTGAACCTCTTTCCCATACCTACCAATCTTCCAAAACCCACATTCATCTTCTTCATAGCTTATAATAGGGTTTCTGGAATCAAGAGGTAATACTTGTACCATATCTGAAGCTTCCAATGGTGAGAGCTTGATGCTCCTTCTTATAACAGCTTCACTACGCACCAATCTATCCATATCTGTAGGAAACTCAAGAGGGACTCCCTTCTTCAAAGGTCTTGAAACAAGCATTGCCTTCTTAAGTTCCATCTCTTCTGCAAGTTCTTCTTTCCTTTCATCAAAAAGAAGTCTTAGAGTGTTTTCTTCCTGCACTCTTGCCCAAATGGGATAAGCCTTGAACTCCAACTCTTCAAATGACAATCCAATCTGTATGACATGTAAATCTTGCTTATGTTTTAGAGAGAGAAAGAGATAGAGAGATGGTGAGAACACACACACTTAGAGAGAGAAAGTGAAAGAAAAATACTTTTTAACTATGTGTAAAATGAAGAACCACTCTACCCACTCCATCAAAGGAGAGGGTTTATATACCTAAGCCCTTGACATGGGCTTGGGCTTACATTTGGGCCGGCCTACACATGTTGTAGGCTAGGCTTTGGTTTGTTTGTTAAATAAAGATAAGTAACTAAACTACAAGCTATTACATGGACTATCGTTGGAGCGACCGATCCTTCTTAATACGTAAAACGTATTTCCAACAATCTCCCCCTAAAGGAGGTCACTCCAAACAAGGGCATTACCCAAGTTACAATAATAAAATAAACCTAGCATACTATGCTTGTCTTGAGCTCGTAGTCTTCGTCTTTCTTTTCTTTTTCTTTTCTGGTGAACATGTTGAAGTGATCTTTGATATCCATCTTTAACATTAATCTCTTGCCTTGATCTTGTGCATCCATCACTTGTGATCTTCGCTCTTCGTGACCTCACGTCCCACATACTTATTCCTTTGTAATTCTTAAAAGCTTCAGAGTTCGATACAGCGAAAGACTTAACTTTTAGGCTTTCTTGAATTGGATTAGGTATTAAGTGCATAAAGTATAAGCATGCGGGGACGACTTCTTCTCGGATTTCGCAACGCCACCGTCTTCAAATGTTGCAACATAAGTAGACACGAATGAAATGGCTTTGAACATTTCATTCTAATTTGGTATCATTTTACCTCCGATCGGTGAAGACCGTTGGACGATATAAAATATCGTACTTGTGGCAGGTAGATTTAATTAAAAATCTCCTTGACAAGATTTCGCGGGTAAACCCGTTCTCTTTATTCGACCGTCTAAAGCTGACTGCGAACGTAAAGAGTGAATCATTTGGATAAAATTATCCGCATGATTGAAGCCGTCAATTCTGATTCCTGGAACAAGTGAAATTCAATTAAGAACCGCACCACCATTGCTTTCCAGTTGTCACGAGCTTGATTCATATTGAATCTTGCAAGTTACCTACCAAGTGCTGTTTGATGTTAACACTAGAAGGATTTCCACTCATCATTGTGAACACTAAGGTATCACTCTGAGTGTTCTGGCAAGATCACTGAGATTTTGCGTAGAGGCCTGGAACGTGTTTAAATTCAGTTAAGAATTAAACCACTGTTGCTTTCCAGTTATCACAAGTTTGATTCATAAAGAATCGCACAAGTCACCTACCATGAGCTTTTTGATATTCACTCAAGAAGGATTTCCATCTTCATTGTAAATACTTTCGTATTACTTGGATGTTCAGGCAAGATCATGAAGATTTTGCGTAGGACTCTTAAAATCTTTCTTACTTTTCACAGTGTGTGAAGAAGCAAGGAATTATGGATGTGTGTCCTAATGAGATATTTGATGATCTCAAATAGCTCTAGACTCGATCGTGCATTTTGGATTTTAGTGATCGGAGGCTGGAGAGGAGTGCCACCATTTCAATACCAATTTATTCGGAGTGAATAAATCGATAGATAACGTGTTGTCTCCGTGTGATTAAAACAAATATCTTTTAAGAGATATCTGAGTTAGCTGGGATGGGTTGTACATTGCATCACTGGGTCCATGATGTCTATCTTCAATATCGAGCATCATTAAAATGATCTCAATAGCATATGTGTTGACCCGGTTTCTGCCTAAGGTTGTAAGGAGGGCTTCTTTCTTTACACCCTTTATCTTTACAATTCTTTTTCATTCTTCAACCCCTTCAATGCTTACCAATACGTCATCACTAGCACCTTGTTGTGATTGTTCCAGTGCTAACTTAAGTACTTGGTCGGCATTCAGCTACGTCCACAATCTTTCTCCATCTTTTCTAAGGACTACTATTTCTAGCTATGGAATGTCCTTGGGAAGATTCCTCCGGTTCTGGAAGAATCATAGGACTTAACCTATCCTACCATCCTTATGTCACCACAATCTTCATCGTCGTGAAATAAATGGGTTGAGGGTAAGTATAAATCACCATGAAATCCATTTTTGATATGCAAATCCATTTTGCTCCCCCTTAACATATGCCACGATATTCGAAAACATTTCGCATATGTCGGGATGAGCCAGCACATTAAGTCAAACCATTTGTGATAATATCCCATATTAAATCACATTTTCTCCCACATATTAAAAATATTAACCCAATCGATGTTTTTAATATCAATTGATTTAATGAAGTTTTAACAAAGGTTTTGGGAAGAAAAATGCAAGTCCGTTTTATCTTCATGATACCAAATGTATGAGATATGATACCGATTTGTAACATGATCACATATTCACCATATTAAAAAAGAATTGACAAGGTTGGACCTGATAGATGAGAACATCATATGATAAGATCAAATGGTTCTTGTCAGCATATGTTGGTCGCCTCGTCACGTCTGAAGTCATCTCTTGACACCACGTGTACGATTGGTATGGTTGTCTTGACACCAATTAGTGAGCTTGGCACTTTCGGCATCAAAGATTCTGAATGCTTGACAATTGCTCCCCCTCAATTGTTGACCCGTGTTCTATTAAAATAGTTGTAGTCATCGGTTGAGTAGTCGCATCGTCGAGTATGTAGATACCAATTGTAGATAGCTATGGTTGTAGAGATGATAACTTCATAAAAACAAGACTTCTCTTGTTTTAACAAATAAATGCACTGAGGCGTACATAGATTTGTGTTAGACCAAGTTATAAAGTAAACTTGATCCCTTACAAGGTTTTAAAGTAAACCTTGCCCGAGAAAATTAATTCCCGTTGTGAGCCAAAGCTTTCATAAGAAATACTTGACTTTAATGTGAAAACCGGGTTGCAGTCAGAAATAACTACAAGCCATAAGGGCATGTTTTATGAAATATTTACAACTTTTGTACGAACTCTATTTATGGCGCCGTGTCGATATTAATCAACATTTCTAAGGCCGTAAATATTATCGTACCAAAAGACATGTCTTTGAAAAATAAAGTAAAAATATTTTTGGATTTTTATGAATTTTTCAATTTTTATGGTTTTATATGGTTTTATATTTTTGTATTTTGCTTTTGTGGATAAAAATATAAACAATATATATAAATGATCACCAAAGATACGGAGAATAGTTTACCATCACTATTCTTTCGCTTCATCTGCCAATTCCTTTAGAGTCTCAGGCGAGAAGGTTCTCATTCCTAGCTTGTCGGCCAAAAATTAAATTTGAGCGCGAGCTAAAGCCTTCGTGAAAATATTCGCCAATTGATACTCAGATCGGACAAAGTAAAGCTCTATTACTCCATTTTCCACTTGCTCCTTGATGAAATGGTAGCGAATGTCAATATGCTTCGACCGGGAGAATTGAACATTGTTGCAGCATAAGGCAATTGCACTCTTGTTGTCGCAGTACATCGGAATTTTGTTGAAACCTAGACCATAGTCGGTTAATTGCGATCTCATCCAAAGAATTTGAGCACAACAACCGGACATAGCTATGTATGCTGCTTCCGTACTTGAAATTTTAGTGCTTTTCTACCTTTTCGATGCCCAACTGATTAGTTGATCTCCTAGTAGTTGCAAAGTTCCACTCGTGCTACGCCTTGTATCTTGACAACCCGCGTGATCCGCATCTGCATATGCCATTAGTGCAATAGAAGAGTCCTTCGAATACCAAAGTCCCCGATTAATGGTTACTTTAAGATATCGAAAGATACGTTTCACAGTGGCCAAGTGTAACTCAGTAGGTCGAGTTTGATACCGAGCACACATACATATAGCAAACTGAAGATCAGGTCGACTAGCTGTGATATACAGAAGAGTACCGATCATTCCACGATACAATGTCGGATCAACGACAACTCCATGTGGATCTGCATCAAGCTTAGTTCGGTCCACCATTGGAGTATCCACGGGGTCGCAAGATTCCATCTTATACTTCTTTAGCAATTCAAGGGCATACTTGGATTGATTGATAAAGATGCCTCCGGGAATCTGAGATATCTGAAGACCTAAGAAGAACGATACCTTGCCGATCATTGACATCTTAAACTTGGAATACATGAGTGTCCCAAACTCATCGGATAAGGTTTGGGTCGAGGCTGTAAATATAATATCATCAACATATATTTGTACCATAATCATATCTTTACCTTGTTTCTGAATGAACAGCGTGGGATCCACCTTGCCTTTAGTGAAGCCTTGCGTAGTGAGGAATTGTGACAATAGATCATACCATGCGCGAGGAGCTTGCTTCAACCCATAGAGAGCCTTCTTAAGCTTATACACATGATTAGGATAATTAGGATTCAAAAAACCATCCGGCTGTTGAACATAGACCTCTTCCTTGATTTCACCATTCAGAAATGTCGTCTTCACATCCATCTGATAGACGATCATATTCATGTGGGCTGCATAAGCGAGGAATAGTCTAATAGCTTCCAAACGGGCAACAGGTGCAAAGGATTCCATAAAGTCGATGCCCAATAATTGCTTGTATCCACGAGCTACTAGTCTAGCTTTGTTCTTCAATATTCCGCCTAACTCGTCGAGTTTCACCTTGTAAACCCATTTCAAAGTGAGTAACTGCACTTGATCCGGGCATGGGACAAGTTCCCCAACTTCAAGACGTATGAATTCGTTAAGTTCTTCTTGCATAGCTTCTATCCAACAGGATTGAGTAAAAGCTTGTTGCCATGTCTTAGGTTCAACTTCAGTGAGAAAAGCATCAAAATGACAAAACATTGCATTTTCTTGTAGCTGACTTCGTGTGGATACCAGACGATTAGGGTCACCAGTTGTAAAACCCGCATGCTTTTACCATGCATAGTACCTTAAGTTCGTACGTACTAGTTTAAAACTTTCCTAATATAGCATGATTACGATTACGTGTTAGGAGTTTATGTATTACGTACGTGTTAGAACACGATAAGTATTTTATTTGCACGATCACGTAATAATTATTTAGCAATAATTAATCACGAACATACGATCACGAAATCACGAGCGTAATTAAAACACGAGCTATTATTAATTACGTATATATTTAATACGAGCGTAGTTAAATATAAGAGTATGGTATTTACGTAACGAGAACATTTGAAACACGAACATAATTAAACATAAACGAGTACTAAATAACGAGACACGAAACGAGGTACGGGAACCCCACGGGGGAGTCCCTACCCGCGGGCAAACAAGGGTAATGGGCCAAGCCCATTACCAATTTTACTAAAAGGGGGTTAAGTAATTTTTACTACTCAAAAATTACTTTACAGAAGATTTCAGGAAAAACCTAAAACCCTCCCTTTTCTCCTTCTTTGTGCCGCCACCTACAAACCACCATAGAAGGTGATTTTGATCTTGGATCTTATTGATTTATTGGTTGTTCGTGTTTGTTCTTCACCCTCTTGATCCACGAACACGGTAAAACTTTTTTTTACCTTTTCTTTTTATTTAATCTTTTATTTAATTATGAACACGTGATGTTTTTATAAAAACACATTAATTAAACATAGATCTAACATGCTTTGATGACACGCCATAGTACGTGCATCGACTTACCAAATCAGCTCATTTCTTACAGATCCGGTAAGTAAACTCGCATATACGTATAGATGAGAGATCATGAGACTCCACGATGCACCATCCAGCATCGTCTCAGACAGAGATCCTCGATTCACTTCGTGCTTTTGGAAAAGTCTGCAGAAAGCTTGGGGTACACAACTTAAGCTTAGCACGGCCTTTCATCCTCAAACGGACGGACAGTCGGAGCGAACCATTCAGACATTGGAAGATATGTTGAGGTCATGTGCGTTGGAATGGACGGGTGATTGGGACGAATACATCTGTTTGGTGGAGTTTGCGTACAACAACAGCTGGCACGCGAGCATCAAGTGTGCTCCATTTGAGATGTTGTATGGCAGGAAGTGTCGCGCCCCAATCTGCTGGGATCAGGTTGGCGAGCGAACACTCGAAGGACCAGAGATCATAGAGATGACAAATGAGAAGATCGCAGTAGCTAGGCAGAAAATTCAGGAGGCACGGTCACGTCAAAAGAGTTACGCCGACAAGCATCGTAGGGATTTACAATTTAATGTAGGAGATCACGTCTTCCTTAAGGTTTCGCCGGCACGTGGTGTTAGACGCTTCGGGGTTAAAGGGAAGCTCAGTCCTCGTTTCATCGGACCGTTTGATATCATTGAACGAGTCGTTGAAGTATCTTACCGATTGGCGTTACCTCCGCAGCTTTCGCATGTGCACAATGTGTTTCATGTCTCCTTACTCAGAGGGTACCAATATCATCCCCTTCACATGGTTCAGTATCCACTGGAACAGATACGTGAAGATCTTACTTTTATAGAAGAACCTGAACGAGTTCTTGACAGGCAAGAACGAGTCATGAGAAAGAAGACGATTCCATTCGTCAAAATTCTATGGAGGGATCATACCGAGCGGGAAGCCACTTGGGAAACAGAGGAGTCTATCCGGGCTTCTTACCCTCATTTCGTATTTTGAATTCGGGTATGTTCTTCTTTTCCAGTTTACTTTATCTATAATTCGGGGATGAATTATTCTTTTTAGGGGGGAAGAGTTGTAAAACCCGCATGCTTTTACCATGAATAGTACCTTAAGTTCGTACGTACTAGTTAAAAACTTTCCTAATATAGCATGATTACGATTACGTGTTAGGAGTTTATGTATTACGTACGTGTTAGAACACGATAAGTATTTTATTTGCACGATCATGTAATAATTATTTAGCAATAATTAATCACGAACATACGATCACGAAATCACGAGTGTAATTAAAACACGAGCTATTATTAATTACGTATATATATTTAATACGAGCGTAGTTATATATATAAGAGTATGGTATTTACGTAACGAGAACATTTAAAACACGAACATAATTAAACATAAACGAGTACTAAATAACGAGACACGAAACGAGGTACGGGAACCCCACGGGGGAGTCCCTACCCGCGGCCAAACAAGGGTAATGGGCCAAGCCCATTACCAATTTTACTAAAAGGGGGTTAAGTAATTTTTACTACTCAAAAATTACTTTATAGAAGATTTCAGGAAAAACCTAAAACCCTCCCTTTTCTCCTTCTTTGTGCCGCCACCTACAAACCACCATAGAAGGTGATTTTGATCTTGGATCTTGTTGATTTATTGGTTGTTCGTGTTTGTTCTTCACCCTCTTGATCCACGAACACGGTAAAACTTTTTTTTTTACCCTTTCTTTTTAATTAATCTTTTATTTAATTATGAACACGTGATGTTTTTATAAAAACACATTAATTAAACATAGATCTAACATGTTTTGATCATTAATTAATCAAAGGGGTCGATCAAAGGGGTGTTTGTTTTGGGCCGCAAGGTACAACCGACCCCAAGGGGGTTCGGTTTGTTTTAGCCGACCACCACCAAGACCTTTTTGGTCTTGGTTGGTGCGTGTGGGTCCCACGACAGCAAGGGGGTACCCCGATTTGGTTCAGGGTACGGTGTTGTTTCATATCCGGTACATGTTTTTAGGCTTAGATCCGGATCATGATTATGTTAGTTATTTATGTTATAAACTTATGTTAAAAATTAAATTAATAAAAGATGAGATTAATTTAATAACATGACTTAGGTTAATTAATTATTAATAATCATGACTTATTTTTTTAACCTAAGTATTTATATTATTAAGACTTATAATTAACTAATTATTTTAAAAACCATGGATATAATTAATTAATTTAAACATGACTTAGGTTATATTATTATTATTTAATAATACATATTTTAACCTAAGCATCTAATATATTTAATTAAAACATGTCATACTTTATTTAAATATTATAACCTATAGTTTAATTAAATTACATGAAATAATTATTAAACTATATAATATATCATATGACTTAGGAAATAATCATGAAAATACTTAGGCTTATTCATTTAGCTTATTTAACCAGCTTATTTCTAATTATGGAAACTTTCTATTTTTAGAAACTTAATTAAATAAGACAGCTATTTTATTTATGGAAACCAGCTATTTTTAGAAACTTATTTATTTAAGGCAGCTAATCTATTTATGGAAACTTATTTAATTAAGGCAGCTAATCTATTTATGGAAACTTTCTATTTTTAGAAACTTATCTATTTTAAGCAGTAAATCTATTTTTGGAAACTTTCTATTTTTGGAAACTTTCTATTTTTGGAAACTTTCTATTTTTGGAAACTTTCTATTTTGGAAACTTTCTATTTTGGAAACTTTCTATTTTTGGAAACTTTCTATTTTTGGTAACTTTCTTTTTTTGGAAACTTTCTATTTTAGGAAACCTGCTATTTTTGGAAAGTTACTAATTATTACACAGTAAGTATAATAACACATGAAATATCAGAAATACTTAATCAGATTGAACATAATATAAGATTTAACACAGTTTAAGGCTTTAAATAGTGTAAAATAGTAAGAACACATAAATAAGCTAAGACATGATATAAAACCAGCTATGTATGTAGTAAGCAGATACTTATTTCATGTACGTATTTATGTAGCACTAGTGTTTCGGAAGTAGGATTCTCGCAGTGCATCGTTCTCATTCACTGGACATAAGGTACGGATTCCCGTCCTTTCAGTATGTACATTCTTTCCTTATTAGGATTTCCCCGTATGCAGCCAACTGTTTTCCCGTAGTATAAGTATGAGTTTGATTGCTTATGTTTAAATATGATTACCTATAGCCATATACATGCATGACCAGTTTCACCTAGTTATGGAGGTACCATAACCATAACATTAGAGACACTGATGTTATGACTTCACCACGACGGAGTGATTGCTCGTGGCGTCCCTTCAGCTTGGCCATTTATTTATATTTATCATGTGGGGTGTATGGGTGCATCCTAGTTACACGTTTTTTATTCAGGATTACATGGTGAATGTGGCGTGTGCCTTGCATCCTTCACAAGGAGCTGATCCCTCCTACCCATAAAACCAGTATATTAAATTAGAGGCAGCCCCTCTAATTTGCATGATGAGGTCACCCCTCCAATTATTCATGCACGGTGGATTTTCATGACCTATATTGGCTAAATGGTAAAATATGACAAACAGTTTATATAAGATAAACATAAGACTTTCAAACTATAAAACCAGTTTTATTAAGACTTAACCAGGTTACTCGGGACTTAGTTTCTTCCGCTGTTATTATGATATATGCTTATCCTATTCATGCTTTATTGTACATCCGTGCACTGAGCGTATTGCTCAGCCGTTTTCCTTTTCTATGTTCCCAAAACGGCAGGTACTCAGGGACGCTCGTAGACACTAAGAGTACGTGCATATGGACTGGAAGCTATCTAGCCTTCTTTACATTATGCATTTCCTTTCTTTATGATACTTATGCTTTGGACATTGTTTCGTCCTTTTCCTTTACTATACTATGTTTGTGTGTGATGAGCTTTACTTTTGGACTACCGATGTTTGATTCCGGTATTTTCCTTTATATGGTCAAGTAATGTTTATACATTTTACCTTGTATGCTTTGATGACACGCCTTAATTACTATGATATTTCCATTTCCAAAATGGGGTGTTACACCAATAATAGAATCTATAGGATGATCCTTTGTCCACTTGCTGTCATGTTCACGAATCCGTGGATTGGAGTAAACTGTAGTAGGAGCTTCCTCTGAGGTGGACGACCCGGCTTGATTAGGGTTGGGAATAGGTACACCAAAGAATGGAAGTTCACGCATTTGAGCGAATTCCAAATCGTGATCATCATCATCCTCTTCATCATCAATAGGCATGACATGGGTAGTTGAAACAGGTGTTGGTTGAGAATTACTTGTTGATGGTATATCTTGACCAATTGTAGGTGCAGATGTGTTTGATTGTGCTTCGGTTGCTGAAGCGACAACTTCGGTGACCAGAGCTATTACCTCAGGTTCTGGAGCAACAATACTGGGAGGAGTAAAGAATTCATCAAAGAACGGTTGAAACAGCGTATCCCATTCAGTCCTAGAAGGTGGTGTAAATGATGATGAAGTAGGGTTGTTTGGGACAAGACCAGAACTAATGTTACTGGGTCCCATTTCATGAAGTGCGGGTTCAGAGCTGCTTTGCTCAGAAGCCATCGCTGTCAGCTCATCAAAATCAACATTCATAGTTTCGAGGATCTTGCGAGAGTTACGGTTGTAGATTCGGTATGCCTTCTTTGCGGGGGCGTAACCAATGAAAATACCAATATCAGCCTTTGGTTGAAGTTTTCCCAAATTGTCACCATCATTATTTGGATAGCAAAGAGAACCAAATACATGAAGATATGATAAATCTGGTACTTTTCCATGGAGAAGCTCATAAGGTGTTTTACCATGGCGTTTACGAATTAGTGACCGGTTTTGGGTGTACACTGCTGTAGATACTGCTTCTGGCCATAAAACAATGGAGCCTTTGCGTAAATTATCATCGTTCGAGCAACTTCCATAATTGTGCGATTTCGCCTTTCAACGACACCGTTTTGTTGTGGAGTGCGTGCACCGGATGTTTCATGAGATATGCCAACTTCTTCATAATAATCACGCAAGATTTGATTCACAAATTCGGTTCCATTATCTGTACGAATGCGTCGGACAGTAGTGTTGAGACGCACTTGAATCATCTTGAGAAATCCGATGATGAATTTAGGTGCCTCATTTTTTGTTTTAAGAAATTTCACCCATGTAAACCGAGAGTAATCATCGACAATGACGAGGATGTACTTTTTACCACTAAGACTTTCAACACGCATTGGCCCACAAAGATCCATATGCAACAGATAAAGTTTCTCTTGGTTGGTGTCTTCCGTCTTGGGTTTGTAAGATTTCTTAGTGCTTTTCCCCATTGTACACGCGGAACACAAATGATCCTTGTGAAATGAAAGTTTAGTAAGACCACGAACAAGTTCGTTTTTCGCCATATGATTAATAGCGTCAAAGTTAAGATGAGATAACCGTCGATGCCATAACCATGACTTAGTCTTTGATGCTTTGGAGAGAAGACATACGGGAGAAGCGGCCATCATGTCTTGTAGAGAAAAAGTATACAAATTATTCCCTCGAGTACCTTTCAATAAATCAACCCCTTCCAAATTACGAATGAAGCAGGTATGCTCTCGAAAAGCGACTTCTAGGTTTGCATCACAAAATTGTCCCACAGAAAATAAGTTGTGACCGAGACCTTCCACATAATACACTCTTGAAATTATAACATTCCCAATATGATATTCACCATAACCCATTATCTTTTCAATATGATCATTTCCAAATCGAACCGTACCAAGAAACTTGCTGACGAAATTTCTGAGCTGAGAGCGATCTCTGGTCATATGCTTGGAGCAACCAAAGTCCAAATACCAGAGAACAAGTTGGACCACCTGTTTTCAATAACAACAGTAGACAATGCATTGGAAACAATTGGTTCCTGAGTGTTAGCAGATACAGATGTAAGATTATCAGAATTGCTAACAGTTGTGAGACCCTTAGATTTCCCGCGTTTTCTAATGTGAGTTTTAGTACTAACAGGCTTTACTGTTCCAACTTTCTTAGGTTTTGGATTATTTGCGGGCACTACAGTGGGAGTAGACCTATTTAAAGGGCACTTGGTTCCTACAGTAGTGTCGGTGTTCCTAGTTAAAGGACACACTTGTGTTTTGGTAGCCTTGGTACTCCTAGTTAAAGGGCACGTTGTCTTCGCTGTAGTGGGAGTGATCCTAGTCAAAGGGCACGCATTTCCTACTATAGTGAAAGTTCTACCAATGGGGCGCCACATCCAACCAACTTGGGTTAACACTTTCCCAGTCGGTTTCCATTCTAATCCATTTTTCCGGGCATACATCTCATTCACATGGTCAATAAGGCAAGAATAATGACGACTAGAAAACATACATTCATTGCAATTCCAACATTTCAAATTAGAATTCACACTAGGCTTAGAACGTTGCACAACCGCAGAGCCTTTAGGTTTAGCTACATGATTCTTTTTATTCAAAACAGAAATAACATTCCTAGGATGGGCTTCTACTTTCTTCTTCACTTGACTACTAGATGGGGGCAAGATCCTATCATTCTTCTTGTTTCTCTTAAGCTTAGATCTTTGAGCCTTAGTAGTGGTGCTTACTCCTGTAGAAGGCAACACGGGAATATTAGAAGTTGGTTTTGATTCTGCCTTATCTTTAGTGACCAAAGTTTGAGATGGTTTAGTCCTAGGGCCCTTGTTAAGTGGTGTGACGGCTATTAGGTTCCTTTTGATTGCACTAGAGGACGATGCTGAGACAGTGGCTGCGTTATCCACGACATTCTTACCTTTTAGAGTACGAAGTGTTTCCTTTAATTCAGCCAAGACCAGATTTTTATCACAAATTTGTTCCCTCAAATCAGATATTTCCACTGACTTTCGATTCAATTGTTTAATCAACGATTGATTCTGTGCAGTGGTATTAGCACATGCGGGCTTTACTGAATCGAAGAGTCGTGTATTTTTCTGTTTTAAGTTATCAACTTTGGACAAAATCTTGGAAACTCGATTATCTAGATCAAGTGTAAAATTCTCAGCGGCCTCAAGTACGTTCACACAGTTAAGCTCCTTAGATTTCTCTATGTCTATCGGCAAAGATTGAGCAACCTTGTCACTTGGCTGACGCTGTTTTGATTGTAAATTCAATCGAAAATTCTTTCTAAAGTTTGCGCCATCGATATTAACACCTTCGAATGACGTTTCAAAGATTTCTTGAATAAATTGTTGCTTGCATTCAAGTGAAATACAATGTGTTTGAATCTCATCAAAACGTTTTGAAAGCGAAGAATATGAATCTTGAAGCTTTAAAAATTCAGCGTCAGATTCGTGACAAGTACTATCTACCACAGTATCCACAGATTCAACATTATGCACAATAGAATCATTATCAACACTTTTATTCACACAGACGGAAATTATATCATGAGACATCACTTGCTTCAGAAGCTGATCATTTTGGCGTGAAACCCGTTCTATTTCAAGTAAACTGTTTTCATAAGCATCATCCATTTCATTGAAAACACGTATAACTTCTTCTATTTCCAAAAGCAAATCTTGATCAAGATTACTAAGACAAGCTCTAACATTCTTTACAAACGGAACAATTTTGTCTCGGAACGCAGCTCTAGTGTGCTCAAAGTTCCATTCACCTTCCGTTATGGCCGAAGCCGTCGTACGTTCCAAAATGACCTTGTGAAAATCGGCTAAGTGTTGGTGTACCGCATTTAAGTTAACGGACGCCTTACTTACCGGTGGAATTAACTTCGTTAAATCCGTTTTGACAAGTGTAGGAGACGTACTAAGAGGGTTTTCATTTGACAAACTTTGGGGCACAAGAACTGTCAATTCAGCTAATTCCTTTTGTAAGCGAATGCGGGTCTTTTTAGATAATTGATCTTTGTTATATTGATCATAATCAATTGTATGGAATTTTGAAAGCATTTTAGAATGAGTTTCATCCGCAAGTGACTGTGTCTCCTCAGAACTACGAACAAAAGGTGCTTCTTTCGATTTGCCAATTAGGGTCATATCATAAAGACACGGAATATATTCCCGAGCTTGTTTTGCATAACCGGGATTAGGTGGTAAATCTTGAAGACGTTTAAGTTCGAGTTCTTTAAATGATTTAGTTAAAAGATGAACCTTTTCTGTGGAAGCGTATTGTTTTAAAAGCTGTTGTTCTTTGAATTTAAGAAGTTTGGTAGCATTAATTTCCGATTCAAATTTTTTAGACTCGAGAGTTTCGAAATCCATTTTAAGTTTCTGAAAATCATTGACAACTGACTCTTTTGCTTTTAATTCATTGGAAAGATTAGCTTTTAATGATTCTATTTCTTTCAAGTGTTCAATCTTTTCAAAACGAAATTGGTCAAATTCAGAACATGTTATTTTCTTCGCTTGAGGGACCATTTCAAAAGTTTTGACCTTTTCTTTATGCAACGCAAGCTCAGTAGTTAGGGTGGAATTGGTATCTACGGATTGTCTGAGGGCCATATGCATTTGATAAATAATATGTTTAGGTACCATGACCAAATCATGTTGAGCATAAGATTCCATACCCGTCGTAGCATTTGGTTGAGGTTCACTCAAATGTGTAGGATTGGGTACCACATCATTTGAGTTACTAGTTCCCGAATGCTGTTTGAGGTTGTCATTTTCATGCCCAACTTGATGTTGGTTATCATCATTACCAAGATTGGTTATGGTGGGTACCTCACTGACGACATCAGAACCGTAGTGAGAGAGATTAGCAACGAGAGCAGCTTAGGCAGAGTGAATGTCATCACAATCCGAATCATATGCATCAAGATCATCTGCTTGATAAGCTACATTAGAAGTGGAAACGACTGCAATGCCTTCAGTATCTACTGCCCCTGGGTCTGCAAGAAATGCTAACTCCTCTATATCCAAAATCTTTCCCTTTGACTGAGCATCGACCAGATACATCTTCTCACGAAACCATGCATCATCCCTCATCCTTTTCGGCTGAGTGCATTCCCTAGCCATATGACCTTGTCCTCGGCAATTGTAGCAAGTCACAACTTTCTTAGGACCAATGGTGCTTCCATTTCCATTAGCTTGAGAATTCACAGCTTGAGCATTTACAGTCCTTATAGTAGGTCCATATGAATTTTGCCTTCCCTGAATAGGTTGCACTGTTACTTGACCATCTTGAATAGTAGCTTGTTGTCGAGGATTTGAAGAGGTGCGGAGCTGATTGTTTGTTGGTGGAAATCCTCTAGTTGCAACAAGTTTTGACAAGTATGCAGTGAGATGGTTTAGAACATCAGCTGGCGTATCATTTGGAGTAAAGACCGGTGCTTGGATTGGTGGAAGTTCATTAGAGTAGAAGGCTTGTGCTGGTTGTGCTTCAATAGGAATGTATCCTTGCTGAGGGGTATAGCCCATTGGAGAAGTGTTCGCTTGTGATGGTGATGTCTGATATGGTGGTTGTTGTGGAAAAGATTGTTGATGAACACTTTGTTGAAATGCTTGTTGTGGCATCATTGGTGGTTGATAAGATGGTTGCTGATAGGTGTGTGGTGGTGGCTGCTGCAAGTATGATGGTTGTTGATAAGTATAAGCCATGTTTTGTTGAGAAGCATACATTGCAAGTGGATCATGAACTTGAGGTGTAGACAACCGAGCCTCGATCACATGTCATTCGTGTTGTTGAAGAAAAGCTTGAAGTTGATCCACATTGGTGTTATGCAAGTCCTTAGCCAATTTAACATCCGTCACGTATTTTTTCCATTTTGAAGGAAGAGTGTTCAAATACTTGGTGTTCAATTGAAACGTAGGAATTGTCATGCCATAGATATTGAGCTCATTCAACAATAGGGTAAATCTCAGATAGTAATCATTGAGAGTCTCCCCTGGCACAATAGGCAAACTTATCAAAAGTATCATAAAGCTTACACTCTCGTTCTTGTTTTGTTAACGAGGTGCCTTGCATGAGAACACGAATTCTATCCCATAACTCTTTGGCAACTTTATGTTTGCTGACGAGTTTGTAGACATCTGGAGGAAGGGCTTGGAGAATGATGTTTGTAGCATACTTATCACATTTGTCTTGAATCTTCATATCTCCAGTCAATTCACCCGTTGTGCGAGGACGAGTAGTTGTACCTTCCGTCACTGTACCATAATCTAATGGTCCATTGAGCACCGATGCCCAAATGAGATGTCCATTCTCCTTGTTCAACATATAAAGTTCCATTCGGGAAGCCCATTCCTCATACATAGTCTTCACCAACATTGGTGGACAATTATCCGTACCCGAGAGGATGGACTTATCCGTAAGAGATGTGTACTCCATTTCAATAAGTTAAGATTTACAAACGTTGATCGATCAATGAGAGAAAGTAAATGTGTCTGTTGTTGTGAGTTGAAGTCGAGAAACAATGTTAAAATCCCCTAAATTATGTTCTCGATAAACCAAAAATTCCAAGTCAAAATTACACACGAAGGAATAATTTTTGATTGTCGGAATGTTGATCGGAAAGCTGTCGGAATAAGCCTATCGGAATACCTTGATCGGAATTTCAAATCTGAATACCTTGATCGGAATACCAAATCGGAATACCTTGATCGGAATACCAAATCGGAATACCTTGATCGGAATACCTTGACCGGAATATCAAATCGGAATGTCCTTATAGGAATGCACCAAATCGGAATATCAAATCGGAATGTACCAAAATCGGAATACCTAATCGGAATGTACCAAAATCGGAATCCCTAAACCCTATTCCGATTACACTGATCGGAATACCTATAAACCCTTTTCCGATGACCTGATCGGAATAAACCCCTCTTTTCTCGGACAAAACTCAACCAATTCGTGATTTTAAGCCAAAAAATGATCAAAACACCCAAAATTTTTGTGTTTTTAGCCAAAGTAAATATACCAAATTACTACCACAACTATGTAGATGATTTGTATCAAGAAAAAACCATAAAGAACACAAAAAATTTTTTTGGACGTGTGTAAAAAGGATCAAAATAGGCGTATGAATCAAGAACACAAACACATGAACAATACAATCATCCCTTGGCTCTGGATACCATTTGTATGATATGTAAATCTTGCTTATGTTTTAGAGAGATAAAGAGATAGAGAGATGGTGAGAACACACACACTTAGAGAGAGAAAGTGAAAGAAAAACACTTTTCAACTATGTGTAAAATGAAGAACCACTCTACCCTCTCCATCAAAGGAGAGGGTTTAATAACCAAGCCCTTGACATGGGCTTGGGCTTACATTTGGGCCGGCCTACACATGTTGTAGGCTAGGCTTTGGTTTGTTTGTTAAATAAAGATAAGTAACTAAACTACGAGCTATTACATGGACTATCGTTGGAGTGACCGATCCTTCTTAATACGTAAAACGTATTTCCAACACAATGAATTTCTTATAAGTCCATCCTGTTCCATGACATCTGAGTAGCATGTAGTACAACTCCCTTCTATCCCTTTTTAACATTGAGAGAATATTGCTAGCTTTGTGTTTCAGAATTACCTTGCAGTCTTTTTGTACTCTTAGAAGAATCTCCAAACCCCATATCTGGTCTGAAAAAGTCAAATGTGGATTCTCCATACACCTATCTTCCCAAGCATGGTACATCTGAACAACTTCTGGCATATCAAAATCTACTTGCAATTTCAACTCATTCAACTTCTCTCTTGCCAAATCATCACCATACTCAAGTCTTTCTGGTTGTTCTATAATCATCACACTTGAGTCTGAACTAGCTTCATCACTTCCTTCTTGTTCTTCTGAAGTGATAACAAAAGGTGATTCACCAACCTCCTTTCTTTCTTGTTCCATAATTTGTGCAGCCAACCTTCTATCAAACTCAACCTGTGCTGCATCCTTTGGAACTTCTACTTCTACCATTTTTCCTTTACCATTATCTAATGGATCAATGGTGGGTAAGAAAGATGGTAATACCTGTGAAGAAACTTCTTTGATGATGGATGATGACTGGAATACATCAACCTCATCTGCAGGTCTGTCAATGCTCAGATTTGCTCTTGTCAACGCTTGATTTGCTCTTGACAACGCTTAGACAAATGTCTTCATGTTTTCTTCGTTTTTGAGTTTCTGCCACATCAACTTTTTGACCCAACAATCTTCTTCTAGTTGATGTCGGCAAAACTCTATGTGTACCTCTTGTAAGTTGTACATCATCTTCAAATTGCTTCCCCTCAATTGTAGCATGTATGCCTTCCCCTTTTTGTCACATCAACAGGGAAGTAAACAATGTATGCAATCTTGAAGATTCTCCAAATGTAGCTCTAAGTAATGATCTTGAAGAAAAATAAATAAAGTAATCTTGATGTAGAAATAGAATAACCCAACCTTGTGTTCCATGTCTTGTACTATCCATGTGACGTCGAACTTATATAAAAACGTTAAAGTATAAGCAGACCTTGGTCTCTTGTCAAAATCCTCATCCTTTGTGAGACACTGAGCATGATAATGTAACTCCTTCAAGTGATAGCAAGAGAAGATTGCTAGATATGACAAGTCTTCGTCACCACCCATGTAAAGCACGAACAAGTTACCTTTAAAGAATAATGTTAACTAGGCACCATCTTTAAAGATATGATAGAACACAAACTCGCGAAAATCTTCTTCAAACATCAAACTTACCATAAGAATTCTTCCCCTTAAGCCAACACCTCTTCATGACGAATTTGAATGATATAACATCTTCATACCATATGTAAAAGTGTTAGATCGGATAACTCTTTCGCAAGGCTATCCCGATTACATAGTTTAAATATCCATCAAATTCCCACGAATAGTTGCTAACTCGCATTATGATCATTAATCCCTTTAAAAATATCCGAGCCATAAATATCAACTTGATATTCTAAATAAAAACGGAGATTCCATGTACCTTCGTGTGTAAATTCCTCCTTTTTGTGTGCTAAAAACGTATCAATTTTCTCAAACAGCAGCCATTCTTTTGTTATCCGAGAACCTTCATTGTCCAATATCATAATCTCATGCATTGTCAGATATCAGACAAAACCTATCAACGCTTGAGCAAGCGTTTCTCGGACAACTCATGTCAACGCTCTCTGTCAGCGTTCGACTTATTCTTGTCAGCGTCAAATACATACCTGTCAGCGTCTTCCTCATTCTTGTCAGCGTTGCACCAAAACTTTGTCAGCGTCAAACCTTTTTGTCTCTATGTGCCATGATGTGAATAAAAGAATGAGAAACAACTCCACACGTCAATTGGCTGATTGCTTTACAACATCACACATCTCACGTCAATTATTGCACCAATCTTGTACTTTTGCAAAAAACAAGCCCACGTGAAACACAATAGCACACTAGCACGCACGCCCCTTTCTTTTGCTGCCAAACAGTTTCATAAGGTAGCAGCTCAGAAAGTCAATGACAGAGTAGGTCAAAACTGAATCCCTAGAAGTTAGGGATTTTAATTTTAAAGCATATCCCATTCCATATAAGCGAATCATAACTGCCTTCGTATAATACTTGTATCTTTTCTATTAAAAACATGGACCAACGTTCACATCCCTTGCATCGAACAAACAACAACGTCTTTTCTTTATGCCTAAACCCCACGTGATATAGAACATATACTATATTCGTTTCTGTCCTGAACCAATCACAGTAACCTTCTACCTTTTGAGCAGTTGTATTACAACTGTATGAGCACACAACCTTTGGAACTTGGACAATAAAACAAAGTTACCTTGTACTGATAGGTAGACCTGCTGCAATCATCGTGTACCCATATATGCAACATATGGATTATATACGAACAAACAGTAACATGAGCTATTAAGCTATGAATCTGTCTTTGCAGATCTAGGGTTTATAACTTTAAACACCGAAACCCTAACTTAGGATTTTTAATAAACCTTAGATCGTGCATTACCTTGAATCACAACAGCCACAAACCTCATAACATTCTGCTTTTTATGTCGATCTAGGGTTTGAGGAACCCTATGTCATGAGTTCATGTGAAAAAGCAAAAACATCAATACCTTAAACAGTGAACTTCGATGCTAAATAATGTCTTCATTAGGGCTCAGATTGAAAATCCCTTCGGTGAGATTCTAGACAAAAGTGCCAAGAATCTACAGTTCAAAAATCACGAAGATCCAATGATTAACAAAGGAGAGATCGTGTTTTGAACATGGCTGTTTACAGAAAACTACATATACTCCCTGCTGACTTTGACGCCTAATAACTTTTGATTGGGGATAAAACTCGACAATCCCTCCAGTGGATGTCTAGATATATATGTATAGAACACACACAAGAAATTTCGTGACGATCCAACGGTCCAATCAAAAGTTATGACCTTCTGAATACTGCTGCGCACACAAAAACGTCCAAAAAACCCTAGACGGATTTTTCTTCTTTTCACCATATACGAACACCTTGTTGGTCCTAGCATCACGAGCCACGAGGCTCTGATGCCAGTTGTGGAATCCTAAGATTCACGGATCTTTTAAGCTACTAGGAATGCATCATGTTCATATGATTAGATAATCTAAGCGGAATTAGAACATGACACATTAACAAGGTGTTTAGGGCACACGACACATAAATTACTCAACGTTTGTTCATTATATTAATAACAAACAACCACTAGACGTGTATACATTTAATCCCACGTCTAGTGCACACACGCTACTAGCCTGTTTATATTCTTAAAGTTTATGTGCCCTAGTCTCCTGTGCCATAGATTACTCTCATCTACTGAAGCTTTAGCATAAAAACATGACATATTATTATTCATCCTAATCCCATTAAGATTCATTATAAATGTCTTTATGCTTAGGTGTTCTATAGTCAATATATTTCTCATCTGGGGTTTTATAATCCTTGCTTAACACCAAGCATTCAGTATCAGTAAACAGAACTTTATTTTTGTTATCACAGACTTGTGATACACTAAAAAGACTGTAATCAAGTTCCTTTACCAGAAACACGTTTTCAAAACGCAAGTTCTTGGTGAGAAGTGTTCCTTTGCCTGTGATAGTGCCATATCCGCCTCCAAAGTAAACCTTATCACCATCCTTAATGGGAGTGAAGTTAGTTAAATAATCTTCCTTCCCTGTCATGTACCTGGAGCATCCACTGTCCCAATATCCATAATCATTGACCTGTTTTTGAATGCCCTGCACATAAAGAAAACAAGTTAGTTTTATTTGGGAACCCAAGCCTTAGCAGACTTGGATTCATCTGGTTGTTCAACAAGAACAGACTTAGTTCTTATAACAACACCTTGTTCATCCCTCTTTGGATGAAATACCTAGTTAACCCCAATAGGTTTTGTAATGACCTTTGAAATATAATTAAATCTGTTGCAGGTCATAGAAAGTCCATTAGAATTAGGGTTTTGATCTTGCTTAGGTCTCCATGTCAAGCTTGAAGAAGCTTTAGACCCCATACCCTATGGTTGCAAATATTTAGGTCTGGCAACGTTTCTGTCAGCGTTGGATTTGGTCTTGTCAACGCTAAAATTACCCTTGTCAGCGTTGAACCTAGGGTTTGCTACAGAAACCCATTGCCTATTAGACCAAGTATTGGTCTTTTTAAATGGTCTTTGTCCATGAGTGTTAGACCCTCTAGTGAAGAAAGGGGCTGGTCTAACAACTTGTGGACTTTGCTCCACACAAGTTTTGGGTCTGACAACGTTTGACTTTTTAACAGCGTTGACCTTGGAAGCGTTGACACACTTATATGCTAAATGTGAAAAGCTACTAATAACTAGATTATACTTAGTTATGAAAGTTCTTTGTTCCAAGTCTTTTCGAATTGATTACCGGTTAAGAGTGCGACTCAGTCGTCTTTTGGAAAACAAGAAGAGTTGTTTGGTTATCTATTTTAAAACTAATAGCTAATATGAAAATGATGTTGAGTAAAGTAATAGCTTTAAAGATTAAACTAAAATGACGAGTTAAAAATAAATGCTTGAAAACTTACTTAAAAACTTAATGAATCTAAAGCTTGAAAACTTTGTAAAAACAAGAAACTAAACCCGTCAGAATCCCTGGTCGGAATGTGTCAATCGGAATGCTGTCGGAATAATGGCAAAAAAGACCAATCGGAATGTCTTAAAATCAAGCTATCGGAATATAAGACAAGTGAATAACCATCGGAATCCAAAAAAATGAAGTGATCGGAATACGAAAGGAATCCAAATCAGAATGTTTAAAACCCTATTCCGATCCAATGATCGGAATACAAATGATGCAATCGGAATGTAAAACCCTAATCCGATCAAAGTGATCGGAATAATGGAGCAGTAGTCAGAATGTCTAATCTGAAAGGGGGTTACCCATTCCGATGGTATGAATTCGCAAATAAGCTAAGTATTAGGCTATTTTCAATAAGCCAAATCCAAAACTTGATTGAATCTATAATGGAAAAGACTAAATAAGCACGAATAACAACTTATCCAAACTTTAAATGAGCAATCTTTTAACTCAAACCATAAAAAGATGAAACTTTTTAAGAAAACTTTTAATAAGTAAATAAGCTAAACATACAAATAAGCCAATAAGCACAAGGATCTTAAAGCTTAACCGTATGAAAGCTTAAGTAGGAATAAAAAGATTAACTTTTAGTCATGAAAACATCAAGATAAAACACGGATCATCAATATTTCGGATCAAAAGTTACTAAAAATAAAGAAAGGTAGGAAGAGATTAAAGAACTAAAACTCAAACTTGAACTTGATTAATGAAATCAAAATACAAAAAGCTTAAACTTGAAAGATTAAAAGAAAGAAAAGATGAAAACTTAGTGAGAGAAAGTTTGGAACTTTCTCTCTCTAAAAACTAGAAAGGAAAAAATTAAAAATGAAAACTAGCTAACTCCCCTCCTAATGTGATTAGGAGGGTATTTATAGGCTAAGTGGGAGGTGCATGTGTGGTGTGCTTCCTTCTTTCTTTTCTTCTCGACTTGATTTAATTTTTTATCTCTCAACGTCGTCTCGGGATTTGAACTTTGTCTTAGTAATTTTCTTCTATACTTTAGACTTGAATTCTTTGACTTCATTAAACTTCCGTCTTTAGACTTTTTCTTTGATAAATCTTCAGAATAGGTCTTGGACATCCGTTCTTTAAGCACTCTTGATCTCTTGACTATGTCTTTTCTCGTTTTCTTTGATAAAAGCCCGTGAAAGCCCGTGTTTTCTTCCTTTTTCATCTTTTGGTCCTAAAACATAATAAAAACATAAACCACGCATAATTCCGACTTTTACGACATAAAATACACGTTTTGGTCTTGTTATTATTGGAAATAAGTGGTAAAAGGATAAGTGTTTTCACACTTATTAAATCCCCTACACTTGACCATTGCAATGCCCTCATGCAATGCATTAATTTTAAAGCACGGTTTACATTTTCCATCATAAATAACCCACCTTGGCCTTTATTAAATACTAAACAATTAGGGAAAATAAAAAGATAAAAATAAGTAAAGAAATCAAAGACTTACATTGGGTTTTGGCTGCCATGAACGTTTATCATCCTCAAGTTTCATGTTCCCTATACCAAGCTTAAAAACGAGATCATTGTTATTATAAGTTAGCAGACTAATCACGAATTCATGTGGGCCAATTATTCACTTAGACTCCCTTATTCCTAGGTGTATCTCTTATATTTTATTGTTGTCTTGAATGATCACGAGGATGCATTGTTGACTTATTTCGATAGTTATTTAGGCTGAAAATAAAGTAGGACGATTTAATCAATAGTTAGCTAAAGGACAAAATCTTTTAAAACTGCTTCTCGGGACCTCATAGAGTTCATATCTTGGCATAACTCGCTTCACGATTTGAGACCTTTCTCGGACCGATATTTGGCAGCGACTTCATACTTCAAATCTTTGAGAGACGTTCTTGAAATTATGGTCTTCTCTTCATAATAGGAATTTCTTCACTTGAAGTTTTGAGAGGTTCTTCATCTTTGGACCACGAATTCTTCATTTTTCTCCAATCTTTATTTTGGACTTTGATATACAACGATCCCCCTCTTTTTAGGACTTGGATCTATTTATCCTCATACCTTGTTAGGGTCTTTTCGGATAGACTTCTCCATGATCTTTTGGGGAGTATTTGCTTTTCGTCATGTGTCTTGATCCTTCATATTGATTTTCGATAAATGATTCTTCACATCACTTTTGGATCTTTAGCAACAAAATGTAGCCCTCATGCCTTGTTAGGGCCTTTTCGGACTCGCCAATCTTCGCGTCCCGCTTCAATAAGTTATGCCTTGGCTATGAACTCTAATTAATACCGAGCAACTTTTAAACGATCTTGGGCTAGAAGCTAAGTAACTTTTCAAATCGTACAACCTTATTTATTGTAGATAAATTTATTAACAAGCGATGGGAGAATAGGCTCATAATTAACTCACATAAATTCACGAGAGAATACCAAACTTATAATTGACTCTATCATCTCTCGTTCTCCACAGTTTAAAATCTCAAGGAATGAGATTTGTGGATGCTTAGCCTATTAAATCAAAGTTTTGGGTTTTAGAGTCATCTATAGGATCTTGCAAACTCTTATACTTTTTCAAGTTTAGAATTCGCATTTTAAAGTTCCCTTGATAAAAGACTCTCTAGGATCAATTATAGGAACTTGCGAAAAGTTCTTGTTCTTAACCCGTGAGAGTTAAGGCTTTCGCGTTTTAAAGCTCCCTATATAAAAGCCTAGCAAAACTTGACTTAAACACGTTAAGGATACTAGCTAGAGTAAACTTAGATAAGTAAACTCGGGTTGAGTCAAAATATTCACGACTTTGAAAAATTTAAAACCACTTTATTGCAAATTTATTCTAGCAAAGAAAGTAAATAACGATAACAAAGGAAAACTACAAGGCCAAAATAGATTAAAAATTTTGAAAAATGTCGAAAAATCAAATTTTTCGGTTAAAATGAGGGCAAATTCATGGAAAAGACCACTTACTTCGATAGAAGTCCCCCATACACTGGATATAAACATTGTCCTCAATGTTTAAGCATGTGGGAGTAAACTCCCCTACACTTATGACATTGTGCACTTTGTTTAAATCTTGCTAAGGAAAGGATAACTATAGTGATTTCAATGTGAACATATAAGATATGAAATATTCAATCACAAGAGTTTAGGACAGAACCGGGAAGATGGGAACACGGGATCACGGTTCGTCAAAAGTCATCAAGAGTACTCTTTGAAGCTTGAATCCCTGCACAAAATAAGAAACAAGACAACCAACACATACGGGGCTCCCCCTACACTTATTATGAAAACGGTAAATGATAGATCACGGGTTGCCTCCCGAGAAGCGCTTGTTTTTGTTCACCGAGTCACGAGCCTGACTCGACCCAAAACTAGTTCATGGGAAACGTGGTGAGGGATGGAATCATCTCATGAGAGATGTCGTCACCAAAGTACAACTTCACGCGCTGGCCATTCACCTTAAAATTGGACCCACTTGTCTGAGAAAGCTCAATGGTGCCATATGGGAAGACTTTGGCGACGGTGAATGGACCAGACCAGCGGCTCTTCAACTTGCCAGAGAAGATCTTCAACCAAGAGTTAAAAAGTAAGACTTGATCACCAACGTGGAACTCTCGATTCTTAATTCTAGCATCGTGGATGATCTTGGTCTTCTCCTTGTAGATCAATGAGTTCTCGTAAGCTTCATTCCTCAGTTCATTTAGCTCGTTGAGCTGAATCTTCCGAAGATCACCGACTTTGTTGATGTCGAAGTTAGCCCACTTCAAGGCCCAATATGCCTAATGTTCCAGCTCGATAGGGAGGTGTCATGCTTTCCCGTACACAAGACGATAAGGTGTAAAACCAATCGGCGTCTTATAGGCGGTACGGAAAGCCCACAAAGCATCATCTAACTTATCAGCCCATGCGGCACGATGCTCTCCCACAGTACGTTCCAGAATTTGCTTCAATCCACGGTTAGAAATCTCAGCTTGCCCATTGGTTTGGGGATGATAGGCGGTGGAAAGACGGTGATTGACACCATACTTAGCCATGACTCTTGCAAATTGATCATTGCAAAAATGGGTCCCGCGGTCACTGATTATAGCACGAGGAACACCGAATCGAGCAAACAGCTGCTTCAAAAAGTCCACAACCACCCTCGCATCGTTCGTTGGGAGAGCCTTAGCTTCAACCCATTTAGAAACATAGTCAACGGCTACAAGGATGTACGTGTTCCCTTTGGATGATGGAAATGGCCCCATAAAGTCGATGCCCCATACATCAAAGATTTCACATTCTTGTATGAAATTTTGAGGCATCTCATCTTTATGTGTGATCTTGCCTTGTCGTTGGCAAGCATCACAATGCTTAGCCATTTCGTGAGCGTCACGATAAATGGTGAGCCAATAAAATCCTGAGTCAAAAACTTTCTTAACGGTGTAGTTGGGACCAAAGTGACCACTGGTGGGTCCTTTATGGCAAGCATCAAGGATTTGTAAAGCTGCCGGCCCATCAACACATCGACGAATGATCAGATCAGCACATTGTTTGAAGAGATAAGGGTCATCCCAGAAGTAAGTCTTAACATCTTTAAATAACTTCTTCTTTTGTTGGGATGTTAACCCTTTGATGAGAATACCACCCGCTAAGTAGTTTTTAATGTCCACAAACCACGGGGTGTCATCAAGATTGGAGTGAATAGACATTAAGGTCTCAAGGGGAAAAGAGTCATTGATCTCTTGGTTTGGATGATCCCCTTGATACGGATCCTCAAGTCTACTCAGATGATCCGCTGCTAGGTTTTCGGCTCCCTTTTTGTCACGAATTTCAATGTTGAATTCTTGAAGGAGCAAAACCCAACGAAGAAGTCTTGGCTTAGAATCTTGCTTAGTCAACAAGTACTTCAACGCGGAATGGTCGGTATACACGATGGTGGTGGAAAGGACAAGATAGGGGCGGAATTTTTCAAAAGCATACACTACAGCTAAAAGCTCTTTTTCGGTAGTGGTATAATGCAATGGATCCCCCGTCATTGTCTTGCTAGCATAATGGATTGGTTGGAAGTGTTTGTTCACTCTTTGGCCCAAAACCGCTCCAATAGAAAAGTCGCTAGCATCACACATCAATTCAAAAGGTAGCTCCCAATTAGGGGTGACTAAGACCGGTGCCTTAGTTAGCTTATCCTTGAGAAGATTGAAGGCTTCAATACACTCTTTGGAAAAGATAAAAGGAGTATCTTTTTCCAAGAGGTGGGTCATCAGGCGAGCGATTTTAGAGAAGTCTTGAATAAATCGACGATAGAAGCCCGCATGACCAAGAAAACTTCTCACACCCTTTACGGTTGAGGGTGGAGGTAATTTGGCTATGACATCCACTTTAGCACGGTCCACTTCAAGACCGGCTTTAGAGATTTTGTGTCCTAGCACAATGCCTTCTTTTACCATAAAATGGCATTTTTCCCAATTTAGAACAAGGCGAGTGTCTTCGCACCGCTTAAGCATACGTTCTAAATTGGCAAGGCAAGAAGAGAATGAATCACCATAAACCGAGAAATCATCCATGAAGACTTCCATAGTTTCTTCAACCATGTCATGGAAGATAGCCATCATGCACCTTTGGAATGTCCCAGGAGCATTGCATAAGCTGAAAGGCATTCTTTTGTAAGCAAATTTTCCATAAGGACAAGTGAATGTGGTTTTCTCTTGGTCATGGGGATCGATGGGTATTTGAAAATAACCCGAGAAACCATCTAAGAAGCAGTAATAGTCATTACCCGCTAGACGTTCAAGCATTTGGTCCATGAAAGGAAGGGGAAAATGATCCTTTCTCGTAGCATCATTGAGTTTGCGATAGTCTATACAAACTCTCCACCCTGTAACAAGACGAGTAGGAATCAACTCGTTGTTTTCGTTGGGAACAATGGTGATTCCGTCTTTCTTAGGCACACAATGGACTGGACTAACCCATGGTGAATCCGAGATAGGGTAAATCATGCCCGCATCAAGAAGTTTGATAACCTCTTTTTTGATAACGTCATGGATCTTGGGATTCACCCTTCTTTGGCTTTGAATAGTGGGTTTAAAGTCGTCCTCCATGGGATTTTTATGTGTGCAAAAGTGAGGATCAATTCCACGAATATCGGAGATTTTCCAAGCAATCGCTTTCTTATGATTCTTCAGCACGGCGATAAGTCGGGATTTTTCTTCTTCTTTTAGGTCCTTTGCGATGATGACCGGTAACTTCTTGTTGTCTTCAAGGAAAACGTACTCGAGATGAGACGGAAGATCATTAAGCTCTAAATCTGGAGGATTTTCGATGGACGGCTTAGTCAACTTCGGATCATCGGTAGAGATAGCCTTAGGAGACTGTGGAGAAATATGGTCCTCATTGAGAAGTTTCTCAATGGTACGAATGTCTTCATCCCAATTGGAGGGAGAATCGTCATATTGCAAATCCACATCTCCCAGAGTTGCTTCAAATTCTTTCAAGAGGAAATCACTTTCTCCAAATGAAGTTAGTGATGGAGCAATAGAGGCAACGGTCTCAATAGTGGGTAGAGAAGAAGAACCACTTTTACAAGCGTCTTTGAAATGTTCTTCACAAGCCTCATCAAGAACGTCAATAGCATTAACACTCTCATATGAATAAGGTTGCTTAGAAAGCTTACCCATGTTGAAGACAATTTTATCGTCACCAACTCTCATGATTATTTCGCCCGCGGCTACATCAATGAGAGTGCGACCGGTCCTCAAGAAGGGACGTCCAATGATTAATGGAACACGGGGGTCCATCTCGTAGTCAACGACAACAAAATCCGCCAGGAAGGTGAATTTGTCAACGCCAACGAAGACGTCTTCGGCTATCCCCACTGGATAACAACCGTACGGTTAGCTAATTCCAAAGTCATTTTGGTGGGGACTAGCTCGGGGAGAGATAATTGATTCCAAACACTTAAAGGCATTAAGTTGATACTAGCACCTAGATCGGCTAGGGCCATGCAATTCTCTACTCCCGGGAAGTTGCAAGGAATCAAGAAGCGACCCGGATCACCAAGTTTGGTGGGCAATTTTCTTAAGAGAACCGCGGAGCAATTCTCGTTAAGTTGGGTATTAGCAATATCAAGAAGCTTTTCCTTGTCACTAAGAAGATCTTTAAACATCTTCGCATATTTAGGCATATGAGCGAGAGCCTCAGCAAAGGAGATGTTAAAATTCAATTGTTTAAACATTTTGAGAAAGTTTGAAACTTGAATATCATCCTTGCTCTTTTGCTTCTCTTTCCTCAACCTTGAAGGATAAGGTATATCGGATGAAGAGGAAGGCTTTAGGGGAGTAGGATCACTCACAACCGCGGGTGGTGGGGGAATGGGGGTAAAAGGCAAAGGAGGTGAGGAAAGTTGTTCTTTTTCCTTGTTCACAATCACGGGTGGGGGTGTAGGAAGCTCGGGTTCCGTATAACCTTTTACACTACGAGTGGTGATTGCTTTCATCTCCCCTCTTGGATTAGCAACGGTGTTACTCGGAAGAGTACCCGAAGAAGAGGGTTGATTACCTTGGAAAAGCGAACCGATCATATCACGTATATTATCCGCTTGAGTGCTGAAAGAGTCTCTCATGTCTGCGCGAATATCATTGTTTTGTTTTGCCATGTCATTCCTTAGCTCGGCTTGAATATCGCTCCCTTGTTTCGCCATGTCTCCCTTCAAGTTGATGAATTGACTCTGAAGATTCGTCACCATCTCTCTATTAGTCCTCATGAGCGTCTCGATGTTTTGATTCAACGCCGTTGGTTGATTGAGAGGTGGAGCTTAGTAAGCTTGAGAATTTCCTTGAGGTGGGTATGGGTTTCTTTGGGATTGATATTGATTGTTAGCACGAGGTTGGGATTGGTTATTTCGGTTGTAGTTTTGTTGTTGGTTTTGGTATTGAGGAGTAAAACCGGGTGGTGCAAGATAGTTGTTTGAACGATAACTTAGCAAGTTACGGTCTCTTTGAGGACGGGCTTGATAGCCTCCCGTGGGATAAGTACCGTATGCCGCGTTAACGTTTTCACAAAAATTGCCTTGAGTGGAAGGACAATCATTTTAAGAATGAGGACCACCACATGTGTCACAAGAAATAGCAACGACTTTAGCTTGTTGAGTGTGGTTATTAGCCAAAATTTGCATATTTTTGCTCATTTCGATAATGGCTCGTTCCATGGCGGACATGTCGGTGGTGGAAGAAGTAGATGAAACATTGACTCTCGGATTAGATCTTGAGGATGCGGATGAATCCCAATTCTTGTGGTGAGTAGTCATGTTTTCAATCAACTCTATACACTCCTCCGGTCTCCTTTTCATAAAAGTACCACCGGCGGCGGCGTTGATCGTGTCACGATCACGAAAAGTGAGACCATTGTAGAAAGTATCAATGAGAGTGACGGGGAGCATGTTATGATTTGGACAACGGTCGATCAAATCATTGTAGCGTTCCCAAGCATCAAAGAGCGATTCATCATTGTCTTGCATGAATCCACTAATTTGGTTACGAAGGCTCGTGACCATGGATGGTGGAAAGAAGCGCGACAAAAATCGTTGAGTCATGTCGTCCCAAGTATGAATAGAATTCTTTGGGAGACGGTCAAACCATTTTTCGGCATGGTGAGAAAGCGTGTGGGGAAATAGTTGAAGGCGAAGTACATCCATAGAAACACCGGGCATCTTCATGCTTTGAGTAATGGTAATGAATTTGTCGAGGTGCTTGTTGGCATCATCATCCGGCAATCCGCGAAATGGATTAGTTTGCACTTGTTGGATCATGTGATGCTTCAACGAAAACTCCTGGGCCGTGATTTGCATCGGCGCAATCGGTCCTCCGCGTCCGTTCATGGTGGGTTGACAAAATTCCTCCATTGTTCGTAAATCGGGTAGGGGAGCATTGTGGTTGTTGTTGTTGTTATTCAAATTGGGTAGAGGTGGGTTATTATTGTTGTTATGAACACCAGCCATATCTAAATCTTCACGAGTCTCGGGCTCAGAATAATTTGAAGATCTAGTACGCATACACCTGCAGAAGAAAAATATACAGAGAGAATATCTATATAATCTTTTTGGTGCAAAACCTTTGGAAAAGAAATGCTTTTATGATTTTTCAATGTTTTTGTGTTTTTGAAAATTTTATATTTTTTATGGATTTTTTTTTAAAATTTTTAGCAAGGAAAATAACGTTCTTAAAAGAACGGATCTCCAAAATTCAATGCGTCTCTCACTAAAGACCGTTAATCTTAACGAAAAGAGCCGGCAGCGGCGCCATTTAATAACTAGATTATACTTAGTTATGAAAGTTCTTTGTTCCAAGTCTTTTCGAATTGATTACCGGTTAATAGTGCGACTCAGTCGTCTTTTGGAAAACAAGAAGAGTGGTTTGGTTATCTATTTAAAAACTAATAGCTAATATGAAAATGACGTTGAGTAAAGTAAAAGCTTTAAAGATTAAACTAAAATGACGAGTTAAAAATAAATGCTTGAAAACTTACTTAAAAACTTAATGAATCTAAAGCTTGAAAACTTTGTAAAAACAAGAAATTAAACCCGTCGGAATCCCTGGTCGGAATGTGTCAATCGGAATGCTGTCGGAATAATGGCAAACAAGACCAATCGGAATGTCTTAAAATCAAGCTATCGGAATATAAGACAAGTGAATAACCATCGGAATCCAAAAAAATGAAGTGATCGGAATACGAAAGGAATCCAAATCGGAATGTTTAAAACCCTATTCCGATCCAATGATCGGAATACAAATGATGCAATCGGAATGTGAAACCCTAATCCGACCAGAGTGATCGGAATAATGGAGCAGTAGTCAGAATGTCTAATCGGAAAGGGGTTTACCCTTTCCGATGGTATGAATTCGCAAATAAGTTAAGTATTAGGCTATTTTCAATAAGCCAAATCCAAAACTTGATCGTTTCTATAATGGAAAAGACTAAATAAGCACGAATAACAACTTATCCTGTAAAACCCGCATGCTTTTACCATGAACAGTACATTAATAATCGTACGCACATGATTAAAACTTACCTTAAATAACATGGAAACGTACCATAAATATTATACAAGAATTACGTACGTGTTATTACACGATAAGTATTACGTACGTGTTAGTACACGATAATTATTAATAAAATAATTACAATCATGAACATGAAATCACGAACAGATAACTACGTACTTACGTAATTATTAATACAACGAAGGTCGTTACGTACAAGTGACTATAATAACATGAATAAATAACAATTACCTAACACGTAAACACGAATAACCAA
Organism: Glebionis coronaria; assembly: GCA_025667525.1. Taxonomy (NCBI): domain Eukaryota; kingdom Viridiplantae; phylum Streptophyta; class Magnoliopsida; order Asterales; family Asteraceae; genus Glebionis; species Glebionis coronaria. The sequence goes on from CM046880.1 coordinate 406,448,568, forward strand.
AACGATTATTATTATTATTACGTACATTTAATTAACACGACAAGTAATTACATATGTAATGTTTACGTTTTACACGTATAAAGATAACCATGGGAAAATTCACGACATTTAAACACAAGTACGCGTATCGTTTAAAGTCGCGTATTAATAAAAGTACAAGGGCTGATTAGTAGTATGCGTTTAATGGGGCAAGACATATGGGCCAAGGCCCATGATGCACACAACCGTCTAAAACAAAGAAAAGACGGGGCATTAGTTTTATTTTTGGACAACTTAGAAAAAAATCCATAAAACCCTAAAACTAATAACAACCGTATGTTTTCTTCTGTGCCTCTTTTGCTGCCGACGGGTAAACATCAAGAAACAAGGGCAGACGCGTTTTTCGGATTCAAGTAATCAAGATGTGATTCATGTTTTGTCATCCCTAAACCCTAAACGAAATAAGGTAATCATAATCTCATTTTTAATTTATTTATTTGGATTAATTGATCAAGAATCAGAATAGTCATCTAAAAACATGTTAATGATGCGTTAAAATATAAGGGTATCAACTGGGATGTTGCTGTGTTCGTTTGGCACACAAATCGAGACCATTCATGGTCTCAGTGGTACTTTAACCCCACCAGCCGCAACCCTAATTTGGGTGTAGGCTGGGTTTGTTTAGACGGGGGAAACAGAAAACAAGCAAGGGGTGAGGGTTTGGTCTGCCAGTGGGAACCCATGACTGACAGGTTTAGCCTGTCGGTGGGATATTATCACGGGCAGTGGGAACCGGCTGTTGTCGACGGCTTTAGCACCACTTCCAGGGGAAACTGGCAGTGAGAGGGGTGTTTGGTTTTGGTTTAAAACAGATTTAAGGGGCTGTTTGGCTACGAGTTTTAGAAACAACTTAAGGGGCTGTTTGGTTCGGCCTATTTATAAACATAAAACGAGTTTCACGGGATTTCACGGGTACGGTTTTCGACACGTTTTAATAAAATAATACAAGAGTACATGTTATTATTTTTACAAGTTAGTTAGCTTTACATGTTTATTAATTTTACAAGGTAATTAAATTAATAAATCATGACTTTTTAATTAAATTAATTTAACATGCTATATAATTAATTTAATTAGTACATGGACTTAGATTTATTATTATAAATTAATAATACACGATTTAACCTAAGTATTTTTAATTATTTAGTTTAGACTATAGTAACTAATTAATGATTAAACCATGACTTATAATTAATTAATTATCATGACTTAGGTTAATTATTTTACTATTAATACATAGTTAAACCTAAGCATTTTAATCATGAAAATTAGACTAAGTAATTAATTAATTATTAAAACCATGATCTATAATTAATTAATTTCATGACTTAGGTTATATTAATAATAAATATTAATACATGTTTTAACCTAAGTACTATTACCTTTTATTTAATTAAAACATGATATATTTAATTAAATACTTTTAACCTATAATTTATTTAAATTACATGTAATAATTAATAAACTATACCTTATATCATTATGACTTAGAATAATAATCAGAAAACACGTAAGCTTATATAATTAGCTTATTTAAACCAGCTTATATCTATTTATGGAAACTTTCTATTTTTAGAAACTTATCTATTTTAAGCAGTAATTCTATTTTAGAAACTTACTTATTATTACACAACGAGTATAATAATACAAGAAATACTAGTAATACTTAATCAGAATATACAGAATACACGATAAACACAGTATAACGTTAAAATCAGTAAAACGAGACATGAACATATAAAACAAGCCAACATATGACTTAAAAACCAGTTCGTACTCAGTGATCAGATACTTATACACGGATGTATTTATGTAGCATTAATGATACCAAAGTAGGACTCTCTTCCGTTCGTCTTCTTCATTCACTGGACATAAGGTACGGATTCCCGTCCTTTTAGTACATACATTCTTTCCTTATTAGGATTCCCCGTATGCAGCCAACTGTTTTCCCAGTATTTGTTTTATATGTTTTCGAATTGCTTATGTTTAATTAGAATACCTAAAGCCATGTACATGCATGACCAGTTTCACCTAGTTATGGAGGTACCATAACCATAACATTGGAGTCACCAATGTTATGACTTCACCACGGCGGAGTGATTGCTCGTGGTGTCCCTTCAGCTTTTGGCCATATTATTATATTTATCATGTGGGGCGTATGGGTGCATCCTAGTTACATATTTTTAGCAGATTACTCAGTGTGAATGTGGTGTGTGCCTTACATCCTTCATAAGGAGCTGATCCCTCCTACCCAAACCAGTATATTAAATTAGAGGCAGCCTCTCTAATTTGCATGATGAGGTCACCCCTCCAAGTATTCATGCACGGTGGATTTTCATGACCTATATTGGCTAATGGTAGAACATGTTAGACAGTTTTTATAAGATAAACATAAGGCTTTTCAAACTATAAAACCAGTTTTATGAACATGTTCCAAGTTTTACAGGACTTATACATTTCCGCTGCTATTAAGTCTTTATTATGTTTTAGTCATTTATACTATGTCTATATCCGTGCACTGAGCGTTTTGCTCAGCCGTTACTTTCCTTTCCATGTCCCCAAAACGGCAGGTACTCAAGGACTGACTGGAGCATTTGGAGAACACGCATAGGATGGGAGCTACCTTAGATTCCTTCTCCTCGTGCCTTCATATTTATGCTTGTTTAGTCTTCCTTTTTGTTCATTTACTTTATTTATGTTTTGGGCTTATGATTGGGAACCGATGTTTGATTCCGGTTATCCCTATGGTCATGTAATGTTTTAGGCATTTATCCTTGTATGCTTTGATGACACGCCATAATTACGCGTGACATTCCATTATCAAAATGGGGTGTTACAATTATGGTATCAGAGCCCAAGGCTTCGACCTTTAGGCTCTAAAACTCGACCTGTGACTAGTGGGTAGTCACCAGGAGCTTCTTAAGCCAACGTTTGTTATTCTACGTATTGATGTTTTCAGCGCATTATTGTTTTAACCATGATGTTTTCATCACCTTGAGGTTTTAACCTTGATGTTTTCATCGATATTGTTGTAATAATATGGATGGACAACCGCCATTCATATTTAGTTAGGTGTCATTGTTTCATGCATGACGTTCCTCGTGAACTGTGACTATGTGGACTGAACCTAAATAGTTCATAATTAGTCACATAAATTTTTTTCTGGTAAGTTTTGACAGATGAGTTTCATTTATTTATGTTTCATGTATCATTGTTGCAGGGATTATGACTAAGTAATGGTTGGTACAGGAATGGCCCTATTTAGTCGCATGTGCTTTTATCGAAACTTTTAACTTTGGGACCGACCCATAGGCGTCCCCTCGCCATGTCTTTTGTTTTGGGACCGACCCATAGGCGTCCCCTCGCACATATAAAGGTTTTTATAAACTACATTACGCGTTCATGCACTGTTTTTCATGCATAAAAATTTTCTCATGATTTATTGGCATAATTTTTTTTATGTCCCCTCATAAGTTACAATGTTTTTATGTCAAGTATGTTTTCATACTGTCATGGTTAAGTTCAGTTTCATGCTGATTATGTTATACACTCCTTCATGTTAAATCGTTTCATGTTTCTTCATGATAATTCCGTCTTCATGTGGATTACGTCTTACGCCTCTTTTGTTATTATGCCTTCATGCAAAACATAGTTGGATTTCATTGAATTCTGCTTTCATGATAGTCATGGTTGGTTTTCATTGATCATGCTGTCAGGCAAATCATCGTTGAATTTTGTGTAACCACACTTTAACGTTTCTCGATACAACCAAAATGATGTCTATGCTAATACTGCCAGGTTATCATGATGGTTTTCCTAACCGTTTAACCAATATACTTTTGTTAAATCATGACAAATGATCGACCCCATACCGATCATTTCATGTGTATTCCACGTGTAGTCCACGTACCGTATTTCATGTGTATTACACGTACCTTAATCCATGTGTATTCCACTTGCAATACTTCACAAGTATTCGCTAGTCGATTCTGAATCATCTCAGGCGTATTTTCAATTGCTGATATTCTACAAGATTGCCGATGCCGCTCATAACTTGTAAATGTTACTAAAGGTTGATGCTGCTGACGTTCGGAGATGCTACGAGATGCGGATGCTGTTCACAACCTGGAGATCCTACAAGACGAAGACAAAGGCGTCAGAGCAAAGCAATTGGACGAGAAGATATTTCTCCGTCAGACGATTTTCATCAATCATTGTCCCAAATTCTTAGTTACATGTCACACGTCATTCGACTGTCATTTCAGCCATATGTGTGCAAACCGGTACCAGCCGGCCACTCAGCTGAATAGTTACATGAATCACGATCATGAGAATGACCGTTATGAAACTAACAGACATGACGATAGTAACCACTACTATGACAGAAACTATCCTAGAAATCGCAACCAAGGCTCCGGCCGCGGACGTGATCAGACATACAAAGGATCAATAGTCCAACCGATCCGCCAAGTCTTGCATAATAACCTAATATTGTAGTTCTATTGTTTTAAGTCTCGAGACACATGTCAAGACATCAGTCAAGACACAGGTCTCACGTATACTTTCTGAAGACACATGTCAAGACACCAGTCAAGACATATGTCATGCTTATAGTTCCAAGACACGAGTCAAGACACATGAATCACGTCCAACTATGGAACATTTCTAAGAAATTCAGGGTACCCTCCAAGGGTATATCCATTTTGTTGTGCCATGTAGTAATCAGGCCACAAGAATTTCAATACCATCACCGGCGCATCAGTGAGAACTGTCACGTTGCCGATGTCACTTTCATTTGTTTCACCATATTTTATATATTCATGACCATGAAGGACGCCTTTCGTATTCCCACGTATACGAAGGTTTTCCTTCAGCTTAATGATGAGATCCAAGCTGCTAACGCATTTCCTCGGACAGACACGAGATGAATTTTATCCTAATCATTTACTATGAACAACACACCATGCTACGATTCATAATTATGTACAGTAATGTTCAGGCTCCTGAATACATTCAGCTTGATTTTCCATCAGGAAAATCTGTATAAATTATCTATGCTTACAAGCATGTGCGTTGTTCGCCATGGTCGCTAAAATTTCTAGCTGTCAGTAAGACACGACCTACTTAAGTCCTTTTACGCATAGCCAGTTGATTAATCCAAAATCTTCCCATATAATCCAGAAGAAACTTCAAGGAGAAGGACGGTACCATGAGATTATGTGTCGACTACCGTCGATTTAAACAGATCACCATTCATGACCGTTATTCTCCTCCACGTATTGACAACATGTCCAATCGACCTTATAGTGTTAATCACTCTTCCAAGATCGAACTCATGATCATGTTGCCAATAGTGACGAGTGAAAGAGCAGGACATGTCCATGACTGCTATTCGTACACGACTCGGTCATGCCATATTTATGATTTTGATTTAGTCCCATCAATGCTCTAGCAGTATTATAAGAATGAGTTCCCATGAACTCATAAGCAAATTCATCAGTGTTTTCATTGAGGATAACCTGATTTCCCTCTAAGCCTAGAGAAGAACAGGAAGACCATATCTGCACTATGTTGCAAATTCTCCGACAAGCGAAATGTCACCCTAAAAATTTTTCCAACATCAATTCTGTTGATTACTGTGACACGCTGAATCACGTGTATTCTCACAATTAATCTTACCATGACTCAGCTTATGCGTAAAGGAGAGAACCCTACACTACATTAGGTGCTCTAGAAAATCCTACGCTAGGAGAAGTCTAGATTCAGAGACTCAGAGTTTCGCAAACTCCTATGTATCAAGTTCTACGAAGCAAGATACAGTTACGTTCATATCTAAGTACCTGACATACCAACAGGCTAAGATAGGACACCAACAGACTGGTATGTTTTCATCATCTGAGATTGTGAATTGAAATGGAACAAGATCTCCATGGATTTTGGTTACCAGATTAACGTAAACTCAAAAGAAGCATGCTGCTATCTGGGTTATTGTAAACAGTTTGAACAAGTCTGCAGAATCCTTACATCCGCAAGGATTTCAGAACCAACAGATTGATCGGACATGTCCAGCCAAGGCTCATCCGATCACTTGGCAATCCCTCAGTCATCGGGTCAGACAAAGGTTTGCAATTGTGCTCCTTATTTACGTCCACGTCCTTGTTCTAATTTCATGACTTGCTTTCGCGCTCGCGTTCATGACACTATTCACGTTCATGATGGCATCTCGGCTTACGATTTTACGTTCATTTTCTTATTCTGGGAAGTTTTGTAAGAACTTGAGAGACCAGAACCAAGTTTAGTATAACTCCCTATCCTCAGATAGACGTTTCTCGTCATATTCTATGTCTCACCTTGTAGCGTTTGGCGTTACCGCCATTATATTCTATGTTCACGATATGTTTCACATGTCATGTTCATTCCACGTCCTCATATCATGATCAAGATATGTTACACGTATCATGGATCACGATATGTTTACTCATACTACACTCACCAAATTTTCCACGTATCGCGTTCAAAAATTTTCCACGTAGCACGTTCAAAATTTTTCACGTATCACGTTCAAAATTTTTCACGTATTACGTTTCTTTAGGTCTCGCGCATCGTTTCTAATTATCAGTTAAGTCAGATTGTCTTGCATCGTAACGTTTCGGTTACCCTTGCACGTTAACTCTTATTTTCCTCGATCGAATTTAGGGGATCTACCTTCCGTTGATAACCAAGAATTTCTTCGTATTCCAAGTCAAGGTCAGGAATACCAAGATTTATCATCGTGTCAAGATCTTGAGAAAGAACCGTTCCAAGAGGGAAGCCACTTGGAAATGGACAAGTTCATCTGAACTTCTTATCCGTTTTCTGTTATTGATTAGATACGTTCTTTCAGTCACGTCACGTTCCATGTCCCTTCAAGACATGTCACGTTCCACGTTCCTGATAGATGTGAAAACACCCATCCTTTTACCACTTATTTCTTGCTAAAACGAGACCAAAACGCGTATTTAATGTCATTTGTTTGGAATTATGCGTGGTTTGTGTGTTTGTTGTGTTTTCAGAGCCAAGCGGATAAATATTGAAGAAAACATGGGATTGCACGGGTTTTATCAAAGAAAAAGACGAAAAGACGAAGTCTATAATCCAAGAGATGCAAAAGATTTGAAGTCAATGGTCCTATTTGAAGATTTACCGAAGAAAAGGACCAAAGATGGAAGATTTTACATATGTCGAAGAACTCAAGTCTATTAAATGAAGAAATTAAAAGACGAGTTGAATTTATTCGTCGACAAATCCCGAATCGAAATCGAAAACGTCAACTTTTCTGAAAAGACGAGAAGACAAAAAGAAAGGGAGAAAGCCCACTCACCAACCAAAGAGAAGGCCTATAAATAGACCTTCCCTTCACATTTTTTCAACTAGTTTTTCCTTTCTGTTTGTTTTTCTCCTATTTCGTAGCATCACCAACACCATTAAGGTGTTTGGTAATTTTTCATTTGTCCTTTTAATTCAAGAATCTTGTAAGTTTAATCTTTACTTTTGATTGTTTAAAACCTTAATCATTTAATATAATCTTTCCTTTAATCTTGTTCATCTTTTTCCTTTTGATTCAAAGTCTTAAGTTTTTATTTTGTTGAGTTTGATCTTCAAAAGTAAGTGGGTTTTATGTTTTTGTTGTTTTGGATTGATGTTTGTCATTAGTAAATGATTAGCGGTTAAATTGGTTTAAGTTTTGGTTAAAAACTTGGTGGATTTTGGTTAAATTCGTGATCAAGTAACTTCCCTGTTCTTCGCACTTTTGTTTCATTTCCCTAGATTCCGAATGAAGCAATCATTCCGAATCAAGGTTTTGAACTAGATATTCCGGATGAGTATTATGTATTAAGTATTCCGGATCAGCAACATTCCGAATAAAGCTTTTAGTTTTTAATATTCCGAATCGGAAGTCATTCCGAACCAGTGAGTTCATTCAGAATAATTAATATTCCGGGTGAACCATTTATTCAGAATCAGCAGTCTAGTTTAATTATTCCGGATCAATGTTTTGTTACGAATGAACATCATATTCCGAATGAGCACTTTTGTAATTTTTATTCCGAACCAAATCATCTTTCCGAATGAAGCTATTGTTCCGATTCAGTAAATATTCTGAATAAACAATTTATTCCGGGTCAGTTGTTATTCCGAATCAGTGTCCTTTTGATTGTTCCGAATGAAGCAATCTTCCGAGTGAAGCAATATATTCCGAATAAAATTTATTCCGGATCAGTCATTATTCCGGATCAACCTTACATTCCGAGTGAGTAGATTTATTCCGGATCAACCATTTCTTCCGAGTCAAGCAAATATTCCGGATCAAGATTGATATTCCGGATCAACACATTTATTCCGAATCAAGCACATTCCGAATGAAGGAAGTTTGGTTGAACATTCCGAATGAAGCAATTTCAAGATATTCCGGATGAAGGTTTTTGTCTAGGATATTCCGAATAAAGGTTGTATTCCGGATCAAGCATAACATTCCGAATCAGCTGTTTTTCCAAATTTAGGTACTTTACTGTTTAATTTTAATTCTAGTTTTATTTTCAGTAATTGCTTTTAGTTTAATTTTATTACTTCTCGCATTTATCGTTTTAGTAGATATAGATCAAAAGCTCCCCATTTTTAGTTACCAATTACAACTATTCCACTTTGAACCGTGATCGATTTGAGAAGATACCAAGAACGAAACAACGACAAATATAATTAGGTACGAGCAACACAAAGGAAGATCTTGCAACAAACCTTTTTATTAACTAACCAAAAATCAGTTATTAAAATGGCGCCGCTGCCGGCTCTTTTCGTAAGGATCAACGGTTTCTTGTGAGAAAAATTGGATTTTGGGATCCGTTCTTTCGGGAACGTTATTTTCAAGCTCAAAAATTTTCAAAAAAAAAACCCATAAACATTTAAAATTTTCAAAAACACAAAAAAAAAATTAAAAAAACCTATAAAAATCAAAAATATTTTCTCTTGCATTTTCTTTTTAGTGTATGCGTACTCGATCAACATCTTATTCCGAGCCTGAGACTCTCGAAGATTTAGACATGGCCGGTGTACACAACAACAACAATAATAATCCACCTCACCCCAACATGAATAATCCACCCCTACCCGATCTACGAACCATGGAGGAGCTATGCCAACCTACGATGAACGGACGTGGAGGCCCGATTGCACCGATGCAAACCACGGCTCAGGAGTTTTCGTTGAAGCATCACATGATCCAACAAGTGCAAACTAATCCATTTCGCGGAATTCCGGATGATGATGCCAACAAACACCTCGACAAATTCATTACCATCACCCAAAGCATGAAGTCACCCGGTGTTTCTATGGATGAACTTCGCTTTCAACTATTTCCCCACTCGCTTTCTCATCATGCCGAAAAATGGTTTGACCGTCTCCCAAAGAATTCTATTCATACTTGGGACGACATGACTCAACGCTTTTTGTCGCGCTCCTTCCCACCATCCATGGTCACGAGCCTTCGTAACCAAATTAGTGGATTCATGCAAGACAATGATGAATCGCTCTTTGATGCTTGGCAACGATAAAATGATTTGATCGACCGTTGTCCAAATCACAACATGCTCCCTGTCACTCTCATTGATACCTTCTACAATGGTCTCACTTTTCGTGATCGTGACACGATCAACGCCGCCGCCGGTGGTACTTTTATGAAAAGGAGACCGGAGGAGTGTAGAGAGTTGATTGAAAACATGACTACTCACCACAAGAATTGGGATTCATCCGCATCCTCAAGATCTAATACGAGAGTCAATGTTTCTTCTAATACTTCCAATCCCGAGATAGCCGAACTTACCCGACAAGTCGCGGAAATGAACAAGAATTACATGACCATGGCCACAAACCACTTTCAACAAGCTAAAGCCGTTGCTATTTCTTGTGACACATGTGGTGGTCCTCATTCCTACAATGATTGTCCTTCTACTCAAGGCAATTTTTGTGAATACGTTAACGCGGCATACGGTACTTATCCCACGGGAGGCTATCAAGCTCGTCCTCAAGGAGACCGTAGCTTGCTAAGTTATCGTTCAAACAACTATCATGCACCACCCGATTTTACTCCTCCAAACCAAAACCAACAAAAAATCTACAACCGAAATAACCAATCCCAACCTCGTGCTAACAATCAATATCAATGCCAAAGAAACCCATACCCACCTCAAGTAAATTCTCAAGCTTACCAAGCTCCACCTCTTAATCAACCGATGGCATTGAATCAAGACGTCGAGACGTTCATGAGGACTAATAGAGAGATGGTGACGAATCTTCAGAGCGAAAAAAGAGAGCGATATTCGAGCCGAGCTAAGGAATGACATGGCGAAACAAAGCAATGATATTCATGCAGACATGAGAGACTCTTTCAGCACTCAAGCGGATAACATACGTGATATGATCGGTTCGCTCTTCCAAGGTAATCCACCCTCTTCTTCGGGTACTCTTCCGAGTAACACCGTTGCGAATCCAAGAGGGGAGATGAAAGCAATCACCACTCGTAGTGGAAAAGGTTATACGGAACCCGAGCTTCCTACACCTCCACCCGTGATTGTAAACAAGGAAAAAGAGCAACTTTCCTCACCTCCTTTACCTTCTACACCCATTCCCCCACCACCCGCGGTTGTGAGTGATCCTACCCCCCTAAAGCCTTCCTTTTCATCCGATATACCTTATCCTTCAAGGTTGAGGAAAGAGAAGCAAAAGAGGAAGGATGATATTCAAGTTTCAAACTTTCTCAAAATGTTTAAACAATTGAATTTTAACATCTCCTTTGCCGAGGCACTCGCTCACATGCCTAAATACGCGAAGATGTTTAAAGATCTTCTAAGTGACAAGGAGAAGCTTCTTGACATTGCTCAGACCCAACTTAATGAGAATTGCTCCGCGGTTCTCTTAAGGAAATTACCCACCAAACTTGGTGATCCGGTTCGCTTCTTGATTCCTTGCAACTTCCCGGGAGTAGAGAATTGCATGGCCCTAGCCGATCTAGGTGCCAGTATAAACTTAATGCCTTTAAGTGTTTGGAAGCAATTATCTCTCCCCGAGCTAGTCCCCACCAAAATGACTTTAGAATTAGCTAACCGTACGGTTGCTTATCCAGTGGGGATAGCCGAAGACGTCTTCGTTGGCGTTGACAAATTCACCTTCCCGGCGGATTTTGTTGTCGTTGACTACGAGATGGATCCTCGTGTTCCATTAATCGTTGGACGTCCCTTCTTGAGGACCGGTCGCACTCTCATTGATGTAGCCGCAGGCGAAATAATCATGAGAGTTGGTGACGATAAAATTGTCTTCAACATGGGTAAGATTTCTAAGCAACCTTATTCATATGAGAGTGTTAATGCTATTGATGTTCTCGATGAGGCTTGTGAAGAACACTTTCATGATGCTTGCAAAAGTAATCTCTCTTCTCTACCCAATATTGAGACCGTTGCCTCAATCGCTCCGTCATTAACTCCTTTTGGAGAAAGTGACTTTCTTTTGGATGAATTTGAAGCTAGCTTGGGTCCACTTGATCTTAAGTATGATGATTCTCCCACTGATTGGGAAGAAGACATTCGTACAATTGAGAAACTTCTCAATGAAGACCCGTTTTCTCCTCCTTCTCCTAAAGAGGTGATTAATGATGATCCATCGTTAGTTACACCATCTATTGAGGATCCTCCCACTCTTGAGCTTAAGGACTTACCTCCCCATCTCGAGTATGTTTTCTTAGAAGGCATTGATCAAATTCCCGTTATCATTGCTAAGGACTTAAAAGCCGATGAGAAAACTCGTCTCATTGAAGTTCTCAAGAAACACAAAATAGCTATCGCTTGGAAAATCTCCGATATTCGCGAAATTGATCCTCACTTTTGCACACATAAAATTCTCATGGAGGACGACTTTAAGCCCACAATTCAAAGCCAACGAAGGGTGAATCCTAAAATCCATGACGTTATCAAAAAAGAGGTTATCAAAGTTCTTGCTGCGGGCATGATTTACCCTATTTCGGATTCACCATGGGTTAGTCCAGTCCATTGTGTGCCTAAGAAAGGCAGAATCACCGTTGTGCCCAATGCAAACAACGAGTTGATTCCTACATGTCTCGTTACTGAGTGGAGAGTTTTTATAGACTACCGCAAACTCAATGATGCCACGAGAAAGGATCATTTCCCTCTTCCTTTTATGGACCAAATGCTTGAACGTTTAGTGGGTAATGAATATTACTGCTTTCTAGATGGTTTCTCGGGTTATTTCCAAATACCCATCGATCCCCAAGATCAAGAGAAGACAACATTCACTTGTCCCTATGGCACATTTGCTTACAAAAGAATGCCTTTTGGCTTATGCAATGCCCCCGGGACTTTCCAAAGGTGCATGTTGGCTATCTTCCATGACATGGTTGAGCAAACCATGGAAGTCTTCATGGATGATTTCTCGGTCTTTGGGAATTCCTTCTCTTCTTGCCTTGCCAATTTAGAACGTATGCTTAAGCGGTGCGAAGACACTCGCCTTGTTCTCAATTGGGAAAAATGCCATTTTATGGTAAAAGAAGGCATTGTGCTAGGACAAAAAATCTCTAAAGCCGGTCTTGAAGTCGACCGTGCTAAAGTGGATGTCATAGCCAAATTACCTCCACCTTCAACCGTGAAGGGTGTGAGAAGTTTTCTGGGTCATGCGGGCTTCTATCGTCGATTCATTCAGGATTTCTCTAAAATCGCTCGCCCGATGACCCACCTCTTGGAAAAAGATACTCCTTTTATCTTTTCTAAAGAGTGTATTGAAGCCTTCAACCTTCTTAAGGTTAAGCTAACTAAGGCACCGGTCTTGGTTACCCCTAATTGGGAGCTACCCTTTGAGTTGATGTGCGATGCTAGCGACTTTGCTATTGGTGCGGTTTTGGGACAAAGGATCAACAAACACTTCCAACCAATCCACTATGCTATCAAGACAATGACGGGGGCTCAATTGCATTATACGACAACCGAAAAAGAGCTTTTAGCTGTTGTCTATGCTTTTGAAAAATTTTGCCCCTATCTTGTTTTATCCACCACCATCGTATACACGGACCATTCTGCGTTGAAGTACTTGATGACTAAGCACGACTCTAAGCCAAGACTTCTTCGCTGGGTTTTACTCCTTCAAGAATTCAATGAAATTCGTGACAAGAAGGGAGCTGAAAACCTAGCCGCGGATCATCTAAGTAGACTTGAGGATCCATATCAAGGGGATCATCCGAACAAAGAGATCAATGACTCTTTTACCCTTGAGACCTTACTGTCTATTTGTGCTAATCTTGATGACACCCCGTGGTTTGCTGACATTGCAAACTACTTAGCGGGTGGTGTTCTTATCAAAGGGTTAACATCCCAACAAAAGAAAAAGTTCTTGAATGATGTTAAGACTTACTTTTGGGATGACCCTTTTCTCTTCAAACAATGCGCTGATTTGATTATTCGCCGATGTGTTGATGGACGGGCAGCTTTAGACATTCTCGAGGCTTGCCACAAAGGACCCACCGGTGGTCACTTTGGTCCCAACTACACCGCCAAAAACGTTTTTGACTAAGGATTCTATTGGCCCAACATTTATCGTGACGCTCACGCAAACGTTAAAAACTGTGATGATTGCCAAAGACAAGGCAAGATCACACATAAAGATGAGATGCCTCAAAATTTCATACAAGAATGTGAAATCTTTGATGTATGGGGCATCGACTTTATGGGGCCATTCCCTTCTTCTAAAGGAAACAAATACATCCTTGTCGCCATTGACTACATTTCTAAATGGGTTGAAGCCAAAGCTTTACCCACTAACGACGCGAGGGTGGTTTGTAATTTCTTGAAACAACTGTTTGCTCGATTCGGTGTTCCTCGTGCTATAATCAGTGACCGCGGGACTCATTTTTGCAATGATCAATTTGCAAGAGTCATGACTAAGTATGGTTTCAATCACCGTCTTTCCACCGCTTACCATCCTCAAACCAACGGTCAAGCCGAGATATCCAACCGTGGATTGAAGCGAATTTTGGAACGTACTGTGGGAGATCATCGTGCCTCGTGGGCCGATAAACTTGATGATGCTCTGTGGGCTTTCCGTACCGCATATAAGACCCCGATTGGTTGTACACCTTATCGTCTTGTGTACGTGAAAGAATGCCACCTCCCTATCAAGCTGGAACATAAGGCATATTGGGCCTTGAAGTGGGCTAACTTCGACATCAACAAAGCCAGTGATCTTAGCAAGATTCAACTCAATGAGCTACATGAATTGAGGAATGAAGCTTACGAGAACTCATTGATCTACAAGGAAAAGACCAAGATTATCCACGATGCTAGAATTAAGAACCGAGAGTTCCACGTTGGTGATCAAGTCTTACTTTTTAACTCTCGGTTGAAGATCTTCTCGGGCAAGTTGAAGAGCCGCTGGTTTGGTCCATTCACCATCGCCAATGTCCTTCCCTATGGCACCATTGAGCTTTCTCAGCCAAATGGGCCCAATTTTAAGGTGAATGGCCAGCGTTTGAAGTTGTACTTTGGTGAGGACATCTCTCATGTGATGATTCCATCCCTCACCACGTTTCCCATGAACTAGTTTCAGGACCGAGTCAGGCTCGTGACTCTGTTAACAAAAACAAGCGCTCATCGGGAGGCAACCCGAGTATCTATACCCCTTTTCTTGTTTTTCATCCTAAGTGTAGGGGGAGCTATATAGGTTGCTTGTGTTTGTATGGTGATGTGATTACAGGGATAAGTGCACTCTTGGAATCTTTGAAGAACCGTGCTCCCATGTTATCCGCAAATCCGGTTCTATCTCTCAACTATCGTGATTCAATCTTCTTCATACTCACATTTGAAATTGATCACTTTAGTTGTCTCCTCCTTAACTTGATTTAACTAACGTGCACAATGTCATAAGTGTAGGGGAGACTTTTCCCACATGCTTAAACATTGAGGACAATGTTTATATTAAGTGTAGGGGAGACTTCTATCGAAGTTTTAAGTGGACTTTTCCATTAAAGTGCCTTCATTTAACCGGAAAATTCAAATTTTTCGACATTTTTAAAATTTTTTAATCTATTTTGGCCTAGTTGTATAGTTGTATTTTTCCTTTGTTATGTTTATTTTCTTTCCTTGCTAGAATAAAATTTCAATAAAGTGGTTTTAAATATTTCAAAGTCGTGAATATTTTGACTAAACCCGAGTTTACTTATCTAAGTTTACTCTAGCTAGTATCCTTAACGTGTTTAAGTCAAGTTTTGCTAGGCTTTTATATAGGGAACTTTAAAACGCAAATTCTAAACTTGAAGAAGTCTAAGAGTTTGTAAGATCCTATAGGCGATTCAAAAACCCAAAACTTTGATTTAATTGGCTAAGCATCCACGAGTCTCATTCCTTGAGATTTTAAATTGTGGAGAACGAGAGATGATAGAGTCAATTATAAGTTTGGTATTCTTTCGTGAATTTATGTGAGTTGATTATAAGCCTATTCTCCCATCGCTTGCTAATAAATTTATCTGCAATAAATAAGGTTGTACGATTTGAAAAGTTACTTAGCTTCTAGCCCAAGATCGTTTAAAAGTTGCTCGGTATTAATTAGAGTTCATAGCCAAGGCATAACTTATTGAAGCGGGATGCGAAGATTGGCGAGTCCGAAAAGGCCCTAATAAGGCATGAGGGCTACATTTTGTTGCTAAAGATCCAAAAGTGATGTGAAGAATCATTTATCGAAAATCAATATGAAGGATCGAGACACACGACGAAAAGCAAGAACTCCCCAAAAGATCATGGATAAATCTATCCGAAAAGACCCTAGCAAGGTATGAGGATAAATAGATCCAAGTCCTAAAAGGAGGCGGATCGTTGTATATCAAAGTCCAAAATAAAGATTGGAGAAAAATGAAAGAAGCCGTGGTCCAAAGATGAAGAATCTCTCAAAACTTCAAGTGAAGAAATTCCTATTATGAAGAGAAGACCATAATTTCAAGAACGTCTCTCAAAGATTCGAAGTATGAAGTCGCTGCCAAATATCGGTCCGAGAAAGGTCTCAAATCGTGAAGCAAGTTATGTCAAGATATGAACTTTATGAGGTCCCGAGAAGCAGTTTTAAAAGATTTTGTCCTTTAGCTAACTATTGATTAAATCGTCCCACTTTGTTTTCAGCCTAAATAACTATCGAAATAAGTCAAACAATGCATCCTCGTGATCATTCAAGACAAAAATAAAATATAAGAGATACACCTAGGAATAAGGGAGTCTAAGTGAATAATTGGGCCACATGAGTTAGTGTTAGTTTGCTAACTTATAATAACAATGATCTCGTTTTTAAGCTTGGTATGGGGAACGTGAAACTTGAGAATGATGAACATTCATGACAATCTAAAACCCCAATGTAAGTCTTTAAATACTTTACTTGTTTTGTTCTTTTGATTTCCTTAGTGTTTAGAATTTAATATAGGCCAAGGTGGGTTATTTATGATGAGAAATGTAAACCGTGCTTTAAAATTATAGCATTGCATGAGGGCATGGCAATGGTTAAGTGTAGGGGATTTGATAGGTGTGAAAACACCCATCCTTTTACCACTTATTTCTTGCTAAAACGAGACCAAAACGCGTATTTAATGTCATTTGTTTGGAATTATGCGTGGTTTGTGTGTTTGTTGTGTTTTCAGAGCCAACCGGATAAATATTAAAGAAAACATGGGATTGCACGGGTTTTATCGAAGAAAAAGACGAAAAGACGAAGTCTATAATCCAAGAGATGCAAAAGATTTGAAGTCAATGGGCCTATTTGAAGATTTATCGAAGAAAAGGACCAAAGATGGAAGATTTTACATATGTCGAAGAACTCAAGTCTAATAAATGAAGAAATTAAAAGACGAGTTGAATTTATTCGCCGACAAATCCCGAATCAAAATCGAAAACGTCAACTTTTCTGAAAAGACGAGAAGACAAAAAGAAAGGGAGAAAGCCCACTCACCAACCAAAAAGAAGGCCTATAAATAGACCTTCCCTTCACATTTTTTCAACTAGTTTTTCCTTTCTGTTTGTTTTTCTCCTATTTCGTAGCATCACCAACACCATTAAGTTGTTTGGTGATTTTTCATTTGTCCTTTTAATTCAAGAATCTTGTAAGTTTAATCTTTACTTTTGATTGTTTAAAACCTTAATCATTTAATATAATCTTTCCTTTAATCTTGTTCATCTTTTTCCTTTTGATTCAAAGTCTTAAGTTTTTATTTGGTTGAGTTTGATCTTCAAAAGTAAGTGGGTTTTATGTTTTTGTTGTTTTGGATTGATGTTTGTCATTAGTAAATGATTAGTGGTTAAATTGGTTTAAGTTTTGGTTAAAAACTTGGTGGATTTTGGTTAAATTCGTGATCAAGTAACTTCCCTGTTCTTCGCACTTTTGTTTCATTTTCCCAGATTCCGAATGAAGCCATCATTCCGAATCAAGGTTTTGAACTAGATATTACGGATGAGTATTATGTATTAAGTATTCCGGATCAACAACATTCCGAATAAAGCTTTTAGTTTTTAATATTCCGAATCGGAAGTCATTCCGAACAGTGAGTTCATTCGGAATAATTAATATTCCGGGTGAACTATTTATTCCGAATCAGCAGTCTAGTTTAATTATTCCGGATCAATGTTTTGTTCCGAATGAACATCATATTCCGAATGAGCACTTTTGTAACTTTTATTCCGAACCAAATCATCTTTCCGAATGAAGCTATTGTTCCGATTCAGTAAATATTTCGAATAAACAATTTATTCCGGGTCAGTTGTTATTCCAAATCAGTGTCCTTTTGATTGTTCCGAATGAAGCAATCTTCCGAGTGAAACTATATATTCCGAACAAAATTTATTTCGGATCAGTCATTATTCCGGATCAAACTTACATTCCGAGTGAGTAGATTTATTCCGGATCAACCATTTCTTCCGATTCAAGCAAATATTTCGGATCAAGATTGATATTCCGGATCAACACATTTATTCCGAATCAAGCACATTCCGAATGAAGGAAGTTTGGTTGAACATTCCGAATGAAGCAATTTCAAGATATTCCGGATGAAGGTTTTTGTCTAGGATATTCCGAATAAAGGTTGTATTCCGGATCAAGCATAACATTCCGAATCAGCTGTTTTTCCAAGTTTAGGTACTTTACTGTTTAATTTTAATTCTAGTTTTATTTTCAGTAATTACTTTTAGTTTAATTTTATTACTTCTCGCATTTATCGTTTAAGTAGATATAGATCAAAGCTCCCCCTTTTTAGTTACCAATTACAACTATTCCACTTTGAACCGTGATCGATTCGAGAAGATACCGAGAACGAAAAAACGACAAATATAATTGGGTACGAGCAACACAAAGGAAGATCTTGCAACAAACCTTTTTATTAACTAACCAAAAATCAGTTATTAGTTTCTTTCTACCACGTCACATTCAGATCCTTTTATCTTACATACCCTACCAGTTCGATTCGGGTATGTTTCGCCTCCAGTTACGATATCTATAATTCGGGGACAATTATTCTTTTTAGGGGGGAAGAGTTGTAAAACCCGCATGCTTTTACCATGAACAATACATTAATAATCGTACGCACATGATTAAAACTTACCTTAAATAACATGGAAACGTACCATAAATATTATACAAGAATTACGTACGTGTTATTACACGATAAGTATTACGTACGTGTTAGTACACGATAATTATTAATAAAATACTTACAATCATGAACATGAAATCACGAACAGATAACTACGTACTTACGTAATTATTAATACAACGAAGGTCGTTACGTACAAGTGACTATAATAACATGAATAAATAACAATTACCTAACACGTAAAGACGAATAACCAAAACGATTATTATTATTATTACGTACATTTAATTAACACGACAAGTAATTACATATGTAATGTTTACGTTTTACACGTATAAAGATAACCATGGGAAAATTCACGACATTTAAACACAAGTACGCGTATCGTTTAAAGTCGCGTATTAATAAAAGTACAAGGGCTGATTAGTAGTATGCGTTTAATGGGGCAAGACATATGGGCCAAGGCCCATGATGCACACAACCGTCTAAAACAAAGAAAAGACGGGGCATTAGTTTTATTTTTGGACAACTTAGATACAAATCCATAAAACCCTAAAACTAATAACAGCCGTATGTTTTCTTCTTTGCCTCTTTTGCTGCCGACGGGTAAACATCAAGAAACAAGGGTAGACGCGTTTTTTGGATTCAAGTAATCAAGATGTGATTCATGTTTTGTCATCCCTTAACCCTAAACGAAATAAGCTAATCATAATCTCGTTTTTAATTTATTTATTTGGATTAATTGATCAAGAATCAGAATAGTTATCTAAAAACATGTTAATGATGCGTTAAAATATAAGGGTATCAACTGGGATGTTGCTGTGTTCGTTTGGCACACAAACCGAGACCATTCATGGTCTCGGTGGTACTTTAACCCCACCAGCCACAACCCTAATTTGGGTGTAGGCTGGGTTTGTTAGACGGGGGAAACAGAAAACAAGCAGGGGGTGTGGGTTTGGTCTGCCAGTGGGAACCCACGGCTGACAGGTTTAGCCTGTCGGTGGGATATTATCACGGGCAGGGGGAGCCGGCTGTTGCCGGCGGCTTTAGCACCACTGCCAGGGGAAACTGGCAGTGAGAGGGGTGTTTGGTTTTTGGTTTAAAACAGATTTAAGGGGCTGTTTGGCTACGAGTTTTAGAAACAACTTAAGGGGCTGTTTGGTTCGGCCTATTTATAAACATAAAACGAGTTTCACGGGATTTCACGGGTACGGTTTTCGACACGTTTTAATAAAATAATACAAGAGTACATGTTATTATTTTTACAAGTTAGTTAGCTTTACATGTTTATTAATTTTACAAGGTAATTAAATTAATAAATCATGACTTTTTATTATCAGATTAATTAAATTAATTTTACATGCTATATAATTAATTTAATTAGTACATGGACTTAGGTTTATTATTATAAATTAATAATACACGATTTAACCTAAGTATTTTTAATTATTTAGTTTAGACTATAGTAATTAATTAATTATTAAACCATGACTTATAATTAATTAATTATCATGACTTAGGTTAATTATTTTACTATTAATACATAGTTAAACCTAAGTATTTTAATCATGAAAATTAGACTAATTAATTAATTAATTATTAAAACCATGATCTATAATTAATTAATTCTCATGACTTAGGTTATATTAATAATAAATATTAATACATGTTTTAACCTAAGTACTATTAACTTTTATTTAATTAAAACATGATATATTTAATTAAATACTTTTAACCTATAGTTTATTTAAATTACATGTAATAATTAAAAACTATACCTTATATCATTATGACTTAGAATAATAATCAGAAAACACGTAAGCTTATCTAATTAGCTTATTTAAACCAGCTTATATCTATTTATGGAAACTTTCTATTTTTAGAAACTTATCTATTTTAAGCAGTAATTCTATTTTTGGTAACTTTCTATTTTAGGAAACCTCCTATTTTTAGAAAGTTACTTATTATTACACAGCAAGTATAATAATACAAGAAATACTAGTAATACTTAATCAGAATATACAAAATACACGATAAACATAGTATAACGTTAAAATCAGTAAAACGAGACATGAACATATAAAACAAGCCAATGGTAGAACATGTTAAACAATTTTTATAAGATAAACATAAGGCTTTTCAAACTATAAAACCAGTTTTATGAACATGTTCCAAGTTTTACAGGACTTATACATTTCCGCTGCTATTAAGTCTTTATTATGTTTTAGTCATTTATACTATGTCTATATCCGTGCACTGAGCGTTTTGCTCAGCCGTTACTTTCCTTTCCATGTACCCAAAACGGCAGGTACTCAAGGACTGACTGGAGCATTTGGAGAACACGCATAGGATGGGAGCTACCTTAGATTCATTCTCCTCTTGCCTTCATATTTATGCTTGTTTAGTCTTCCTTTTTGTTCATTTACTTTATTTATGTTTTGGGCTTATGATTGGGAACCGATGTTTGATTCCGGTTATCCCTATGGTCATGTAATGTTTTAGGCATTTATCCTTGTATGCTTTGATGACACACCATAATTATGCGTGACATTCCATTATCAAAATGCGGTGTTACATATCCAAACTTTAAATGAGAAATCTTTTAACTTAAACCATAAAAAGATGAAACTTTTTAAGAAAACTTTTAATAAGTAAATAAGCTAAACATACAAATAAGCCAATAAGCACAAGGATCTTAAAGCTTTACCGTATGAAAGCTTAAGTAGGAATAAAAAGATTAACTTTTTAGTCACGAAAACATCAAGATAAACCACGGATCATCAATATTTCGGATCAAAAGTTACTAAAAATAAAGATGTGGAAACCTTGGTTTCCGGATCTTTTAAGCTACTAGGAATGCATCATGTTCATATGATTATACAATCAAAGCGGAATTAGAACATAACACATTAACAAGGTGTTTAGGCACAAGACATGAATTAAAACAATTGGGTTGTTCATTATATTAATAACAAACAACCACTAGACGTGTATACATTGAATCCCACGTCTAGTCGACACACGCTTTAGGTTTACATTGTGAATGGAAGTATGAATAAAACCTAAGACCCTTGGTTCCTTTTATAGTGTAAGGACTAGGGTTTTACAAGAGATAAGAATGAATAAACATGTAAATCGTCTATTTAGATAAACATATACAAAATATATCCTGCATGTTTATCTAAATAGAAGCTTCCAAAAGCTTCTTATCTACATTTCTGTCAACTCTTAAATTGCATGTGACAATGCTTAGATTGCACATGACAACTCTTAAGCCATCAACGCTTAGTTTGCTCTTGTCAACGCTTGGATTGCTCTTGACAACGCTTAGACAATATCTTCATGTTTTCTTCGTTTTTGAGTTTCTGCCACATCAAATTTTTGACCCAACAATCTTCCCCTAGTTGATGTCGGCAAAACTCTATGTGTATCTCTTGTAAGTTGTACATGATCTTCAAATTGCTTCCCCTTAAGTGTAGCACGTATGTCTTCCCCTTTTTTTCACATCAACAGGGAAGTAAACAAGGTATGCAATCTTTGAAGATTCTCCAAATGTAGCTCTATGTAATGATCTTGAAGAAAAATAACTATAATATTCTTGATGTAGAAGTAGAATAACCCAACCTTGTATTCCATGTCTTGTACTATCCACGTGATAAAGGACTTATACTCCACCAAGTATAAGTAGACCTCGATCCCTTGTCAATATTCTCATCCTTTGTGAGACACTGAGCACGATAATGTAACTCCTTCAAGTGTTATGACAAGTCTTCGTCACCAACCATGTAAAGCACGAACAAGTTACGTTAAAAGTCAGTGGCTGGAAGTGCATGACTTTAAGATATGATAGAATACAAACTCGCGAAAATCTTCTTCAAACATCAAACTTACCATAAGAATTCTTCCCCTTAAGCCAACACCTCTTCATGACGACTCTCAATCTCACGAATTGTTTCTAACTCGCTTTAAAATCATTAATCCCTTTAAAAATATCCGAGTCATAAATATCAACATGATATTCTATATAAAAACGGAGATTCCATGTACCTTCGTGTGTAAATTCCTCCTTTTTGTGTGCTAAAAACGTACCAATTTTCTCAAACAGCAGATATCCTTTTGTTATCCGAGAACCTTATTTGTCCAATATCCTTTCTATGTGTACTGTCACATATCGGACAACACCTATCAACGCTTGAGCAAGCGTTTCTCGGACAACTCATGTCAACGCTTTCTATCAGCGTTTGACTTATTCCTGTCAGCGTCAAATATATACCTGTCAGCGTCTTCCACAT
Organism: Glebionis coronaria; assembly: GCA_025667525.1. NCBI lineage: Eukaryota > Viridiplantae > Streptophyta > Magnoliopsida > Asterales > Asteraceae > Glebionis > Glebionis coronaria. The sequence continues at coordinate 406,471,548 of CM046880.1, forward strand.
TCTTGTCAGCGTTGCACCAAAACTTTGTCAACGTCAAAATAACAAACATCAACGTCTTAAACAACGACTGTATTTAGTCCTCACGTCTTCATTAATATCCTTATATCCTTGAGAAAACAATAATATAAGCTTACACAAAAACACCACGTGAAGATATCAATTGTGAATGCCAATATACGTCCCTTTGCTTCATCCAATCACATTCTTAGAACCGTGTGAACACAAAGACTTTCTCATGGGAACACACAAATCAATCGTGTGAATGCTACTCTCCATGTGAACACAAAGTGACCAGACAATATAATATTCGAACAGTGGCTCACTTTTCTTTTGTATGCACGTCATGTGTTTGCAACATCACTTGAGGCACAATGTATATGCACCAGCAGCCACTTAAATTGACCATATTACAAATCATGCCCACTCTTGAAAAATACGATCAAACCATATCCGAATCTGCTTCTTTCTTTTCTGTTTATAAACTCGATCTAGGGTTTATGGCTTTATTCATCGAAACCCTAACTTAGGATTTAAAAATTAACCTTAGATCGTGTATCTTCACATGTTTTAACAACCACGAACAACATAACATTATGCTTTTTATGTCGATCTAGGGTTTGAGGAACCCTAGGTCATGATTTTATGTGAAAAAGCAAGAATATTAATACCTTAAACAGTGAATTTCGATGCTGAATATCTTCATCATTAAGGGTCAGATCGAAAATCCCTTCGGTGAGACTCTAGACACAAGTGCCAAGAATCTATAGTTCAAAAATCACGAAGATCCAACGGTTAACGAAGGAGAGATCGTGTTTTGAACATGGCTGTCCACAGAAAACTGCATTCACTCACTGCTGACTTTGACACTTAATAACTTTTTATTGGGGATAAAACTCGACAATCCCTCCGGTGGATGTTTAGATATATGTATGTAGAACACACATAAAAAATTTTGTGACGATCCAACGGTTCAATCAAAAGTTATGACCTTCTGAATACTGCTGCGCACACAAAAATGTCCAGAAAAACCCTAGACAAATTTTTCTTCTTTTCACCATACACGAACACCTTGTTGGTCCTAGCATCACGAGCCACGAGGCTCTGATACCAATTGTGGAAACCTTGGTTTCCGGATATTTTAAGCTACTAGGAATGCATCATGTTCATATGATTATACAATCAAAGCAGAATTAGAACATAACACATTAACAAGGTGTTTGGGCACAAGACATGAATTAGAACAATTGGGTTGTTCATTATATTAATAACAAACAACCACTAGACGTGTATACATTGAATCCTACGTCTAGTCCGCACACGCTTTAGGTTTACATTGTGAATGAAAGTATGAATAAAACCTAAGACCCTTGGTTCCTTTTATAGTGTAAGGACTAGGGTTTTACAAGAGATAAGAATGAATAAACATGTAAATCTTCTATTTAGATAAACATATACAGAATATATCCTGCATGTTTATCTAAATAGAAGCTTCCAAAAGCTTCTTGTCTACGTTTCTATCAACTCTTAAATTGCATGTGACAATGCTTAGATTGCACATGACAACTCTTAAGCCATCAACGCTTAGTTTGCTCTTGTCAACGCTTGGATTGCTCTTGACAACGTTTAGACAATATCTTCATGTTTTCTTCGTTTTTGAGTTTCTGCCACATCAACTTTTTGACCCAACAAAAGGAAGGTAGGAAGAGATTAAAGAACTAAAACTCAAACTTGAACTTGATTAATGAAATGAAAATACAAAAAAGCTTAAACTTGAAAGATTAAAAGAAAGAAAAGATGAAAACTTAGTGAGAGAAAGTTTGGAACTTTCTCTCTCTAAAAACTAGAAAGGAAAAAATTAAAAATGAAAACTAGCTAACTCCCCTCCTAATGTGATTAGGAGGGTATTTATAGGCTAAGTGGGAGGTGCATGTGTGGTGTGCTTCCTTCTTTCTTTTCTTCTCGACTTGATTTAATTCTTTGTCTCTTGACGTCGTCTCGGGATTTGAACTTTGTCTTAGTAATTTTCTTCTACACTTTAGACTTGAATTCTTTGACTTCATTAAACTTCCGTCTTTAGACTTTTTCTTCGATAAATCTTCAGAATAGGTCTTGGACATCCGTTCTTTAAGCACTCTTGATCTCTTGACTTTGTCTTTTCTCGTTTTCTTCGATAAAAGCCTGTGAAAGCCCGTGTTTTCTTTCTTTTTCATCTTTTGGTCCTAAAACACAATAAAAACACAAACCACGCATAATTCCGACTTTTACAACATAAAATACACGTTTTGGTCTTGTTATTATTGGAAATAAGTGGTAAAAGGATAAGTGTTTTCACACTTATTAGCTACCACAAGTGTAACAGGCTTTTCTAGACACAACCCTAGGTCTAGAAGAGAAGAAGCATGTTCCATCATTACTAACTTGGCTTTTAGGTGACCTAGTATTCCTATACATTTCTGCATGCTTGATGCTAGGTTTTCTAACAGTGTTTGAGCCAAGGTCAACAGTCTTACCAGTGATTGGGTTTGTTACCTTAATAGGGGTTGACTCATATGGACTTTCACATAACAAGCCACCCTTAACAAACAAGGTAGGGTTGGCTTTCTTCCATTCATTCAAGTCAGTCAACTTTTGTCTATACTCTTCAACTGGGGTAATGACTCTTGGTGGAGGAATAAATTCCTCCTCTTGAAGTTCTGGTAAACCAGTCCAAGATAAGTCCTTTCTTTGGACACCATAGAAGTCCCCAGCTGGTGGTGGAACCACAGTATAGTCTTTCATCCCAATCCCAGTCATGTCCTTAGGAGCCCTTTGTTTATTAACACATTCTCCTAGGGTTTGTGAGGCCTTATCAAATCTCTGAATTTTAAGGTCAACATTATCCTTATTCTTGATGGCCTCATCTAACTTAGCCTGTATTTCAGCATTGACCCTTTCCATGATGTTTCTAATATCATTACTAGCATCTAAATCATGTTTTAAGATACTAATTTTATCTTTTAGATCAAATTCCATTTTCTTGTACTCCTCAACTGTCTTTTCAGTTTGAGTGAGAGCAATTTGGTAGTTAGACAACTTGCATCTCTCAGTACTCACATCACTTAACAATCTTAAAACCACTTTGTTAAGTTTCTCAGTATTTAACCTACAACCCTTACTACAAAAAGCATCATCGTATACCTCATTATCTGATGAAGAAGAGGAGTGTGCCATGAGAGCATATTGAACATGCTCTTCTTCTTCTATCTCAGCAACCAAATCTTTATCCTCTTCCCCATCCTTAGCCAAATAGCTCCAATCCCATCCAGTACCATCAATTTCTTGCACTGCAACCATGGCCTTAGGATCCTGAGCCTTAACACTTTGGCTTGAGGGTTTGCCAGCATCAGATCTTCTTGGAGATCTGCATTCTCTCATGAAGTGCCCCATACGATGACAATTGTAGCACTCAACCTTGGATTTGTCAAATCAAGCCGTGTCTTTTGCATTAAAGGTCATCTTCTTCTTAAACCTTCTATTCCACCTATTTGCTCTTATACTAGCAAGATCCATGTTCCACTTAATATACATCTCCTCCAAGTGCTCATCACTTATTTGCTCAAGGTCCTCATATGTAATCACTGAACCATTGGGCAAAGAAGCAATGTATGCACACACAGTATCCAGATCCAAACCAGCAGGCTTAACTCTTGGAGAGTCACTTTTGTATGTGTCAGCGTCTGAATGTGAGGCATTGACAGGATATGTTCCAGCGTTGACACATGTTGATCCAGTAACTGGGTGCATGTAAGAATCCTTTTGATCAAATTGACCTTCACTATGTGAGAAGAAGGCCATGTTGCTATTAGTAGACTTACTTCCATGCTCCAAAAGAGTTTCATCCTCCAACAACCTCAGTTTGTTGTAGATATCATCAAAAGTAGAACTTTTGTGAGTGTTATTGGCAAGAATAGATCTTGCCTCAATCTTCCACGCATCACCAAGGCTTTTAAGAAAAGTGGCAATAATGTCAACATCACCAACTTGTGTCCCCATGAAGGATAACTTGCTTGTAATGTCAAGCAGTTTGCTTCTCACACTGCTAAGCTTCTCATTAGGTTGAGCCTTGAAAACAGCATACTCATGCATGAGTTGCTTCTTCTTCTCTTCCTTAGTATCATTATTGCCACCATATGCAACTTCAAGAGCTGCCCAAAGGTCTTTTGCAGATTCATAACCTCTGTATTTATGCTGGTTCTCTTGTCCCAAAGAGAGTTTTAGAATGTTTAGGGTTTTTATATCAACCCTTCTCTTTGCTATGTCTTCAGCAGACACAACTCTACCATCACCAGGTTTTTCTTTCTTATCTGCTTCTGGACATCCAGCAACAGCAGTTCTTGCAGCAATGGCATTAGTAATCTTTTTAGCTTTATTGAATGTGTTTCCATATTCAATAATCTCCCAGAGAGTGTAGTCATAGATTCCCAGATATTGCTCAAAGTTGAACTTCCATAGCTCAAAGTTATTTGCATCAAGCATGGGAATCTTGATGCTAGGGTTTGAGGAGGAGGGGTTTACTTCTGGATTGGACATGATGTTTTTAGGGTTTTGTGAAAAATAGGGTTTTGGTGATTTTAGGGTTCTTGTGTTCTTTAAGATCAAAAGTTTCTCAACAAGCTCTGATACCACTTGTTGATCCCAAACTTAGAACGATTAAGCTTGTGTATACGAAATTAGATCAAGTTATACACGTAGAGAAACCTTTGTATATGTATAAATTAATCTAAGTGTTATGCGGAATTAACAATTAAACAAGAACACACAAAGATGTAAACAAACTTTCACTTGATTGATAATAACGAACTTGTTTTAAATGAAAGTGTTTAACGTATGAAAACTTATATGAACAATAACCTAAAGGTCTTCTTTTATAGACATAAGAAGCCTTGTACGAGAGTCTACGTATCAACTATTCTAGGTAAAGATAATTATAGAAAATACAATGTTGAACTTATCTTTACTAGAAACAAACTAGAAACAATATACGCGTAGACTAAATCTTTCCATCAGTGATTGTCTTCAACCTATCAACGCTTGACTTCTTCTTGTCAACGCTTGATCTGTCAGCGTTTGTTTTCTTCCTATCAACGCTTGTTTTCCTCTTGTCAGCGCTCAAGTAGACTGGCTATATTTTATTCCCAACAGTAGGAGGTGGCTTGGTGTCGGCGTGCCCAGAGGTGCCTTCTATCTTACCTTGGAAACAGTCCTTCTGTTGATGGCCTTGTTGGCCACACTTGAAACAACCATCAGTACCTCGACGACAAATACCAGAGTGTCTGCGCGAACAAGTAGGACAGACAGGATGCGTGAATCCTCCAACAGGTGTTCTAGTTAGATGAGAGCCTGTTTAAGGATTACATGCATGAGACATGATCGTGGAACATAAACATGATTACATAGAAGGTGTAAAATTTACCAGATGAGGTAGGACGGTTAGGCTGTGAACCCCTACGGTCATGATCCCTGCCGTTACCATTGTTCCTGAATTAACAATTGTTGGAGTGTCAGAATACCATAACATAAGATAGTTTAACATGAAAGAAGGTTAATGTAGGGACCTGCTGTTGTTCGAGTTGTTAGCGTTGTTACGGTAACCATCGTTACGGCCACCTCTCTCAGAACCAGAACGATCGTTAGTCTGACCGCTTCCCTTAGATGCTTGCTGCTGAGCGGCCGTAGGCTTACGGTCGTCAGTCTTCTGCCTGGAATATAACGTTGAACAGAGGATTATATGAATGAAAAATACTGATGGAAATGAATTGTTTACAATTGGTGATTGAAGATACCTCTTCACTGTTCTGTCATCACCAAAATCCTCTCGTTCCGGAAGCATCTTGAGCTTACGGGCTGCATCGACCACCTGTGCCACTGTAGTGAAAGTAGCACATTCTAGGTTGTTGGCAACCGAAGTGCAAAGTGCCCAGTGAAACTTCTCAGCCTGCTCCGCAGCAGTTCCTACGGCAGGACCCATAAATCCTTCCAAATGAAGAAACCTTTGCATGAACTCATTGCTGTTTTCACCAGCAACCTGCCGAATGTTGTGGCAGTCCCTCTTGAGCTTCTTTTGCTCAGCATGTGGAAAGTACTGATTAAGGAAGATCTCCTTAAACCTGTCCCATGTCAGCTGTGCAACCCAATTATCACCACCGTTGGACTGCTTGACCGATTTCCACCACTGCAGCACATCACCTTCAAACTTATAGCAAGCGAGTTTTGCCTTGAAAACACCGTCACAACCCATTGCATCGACAATCTTCTCAATGTGAGAAATCCAAGCTTCAGCCTCGTTGGGGCTGTCAGTCTGCTCAAACGAACGGGGTCGCTGTTTGTTGAATCTCTCCAACCAAGTCATAAGAGTAACAGGTGGAGGAGGAGGTGGAGGATTGTTGTTGTTGTTCTGATTTCCATGAGCCTAGAATTCCGCATGAACTTCGTCTCTGATTTCATTGAGAAGTTGGGGAAGGAGAGCTTGCAGAGCTGCATTGATATCTGTTGTCAAATCTAGAGTATTGTGGAGTTCACCATCTGAGAGTTTAAGACATAATGCAACATAAATCATAAATCTGAACTGAGATAACATAAAATGCATGAACAATGTATAAATCAATGAAGAAGTTTATAATGCATGAAATAGTTTAAAAATGCATGATGCAGTTAATAAAACTTTTATATGCGCGAGAGTGAACGCCTATGGTCAGTTCACTCAAAACAAAAGACATGGCGAGGGGACGCCTATGGGTCGGTCCCAAAGTTAAAAGTTTCGATAAAAGCACATGCGACTAAATAGGGCCAGTCCTATACCAACCATTACTTAGTCATAAACCCGCTACAATGATATGAATGCATGAAATAAAATGAAAATGGATGAATGCATGAAAACCAACTGTCAGCTCTAGAAGACACTGGTGACTACCCGTAAGTCACAGGTCATGTTTTACAGAGCTACAGGTCGAAACCTTGGCTCTGATACCATAATTGTAACACCCTATTTGTTAAGATAGCTAGCTACAGTAAATTATGCCGTGTCATCAAAGCATGCAAGGTAAATGTCTAAACATTCATGACCATAAATAGAAATACCGGAATCAAACAACGGTAGTCTAGTAACTCACACACAAGCAATAAAAGTACTGTAAATGGAAAGGACTAAAAAATGTCCAAAAGAAGTAAAGTATGATAAAGTAGGAATAAATGCATAAGGTAAAAGAGGCCGGATAGCTTCCAATCCGAATGCACATACTTTGGAGTTCCTACTTGCGTCCTTGGGTATCTGCCTTTTGGAAACATGGAAAAGTAGACGGTTGAGCATCGCCCAGTGTACGGATATACAATAAAGCATGGAACATAGAATATGAAAACATATAAAGAGTAATAAGCATGAATAGAAGCGGAAATGAATAAGTCCTGGAAAACCTAGTTGTCTGTCATGTTAACTGGTTTTAGTTCTGAAAACATAGCTTATGTTACTTATGAAAATCTGTATTAGTTAATGTACCAAAATAGCCAATATAGGTCATGAGGTCAACAACGTGCATGAATACTTGGAGAGGTGACCTCGTCATGCAAATTAGAGGGGATGCCTCTAATTAATTGGTAAGTGGGTAGGAGGGATCAACTCCTTGTGAAGGATGCAAGGCACACGCCACATTCACCATGAAATCCTAACTGAAACATGTAACTAGGATGCACCCATACGGTCCACATGATAATATAATAATATAATGGCCAAACAACTGAAAAGGGACGCCACAAGCTATCACTCCGCCATGGTGAATTCATAACACTAGTGCCTCTAGTGTTATGGTTGTGGTACCTCCATAAATAGGTGAAACTGGTCATGAATGTATATGGCTAAGGTAACTAATAAACATAAGCATTTAATCTGTAACTACTGGGGAAAACAGTTGGCTGCATACGGCAAATCGTAATGAAGGAAGAAATTGTCCTTACTGAAGGACGAGACATCCGTACCTTATGTCTAGTAGAATCTAAGGAAAACAATGAAGACTAATCCGCCTCGACGGATAACACTACATAAGAAATATGGACGTTTATGAGTTGTCTGAATTACATGTGTTTTACTGGTTTCATGTGTTATTAGCTTGTTATACGTATTCTGTCATGTTTTACTGTTTACTGTGTTAACTGTAGTTATTCGGATGTTCTGTTAAGTATTAATCATGTAATAGTGTAATACTAAGTAACTTTCTAAAAATAGCAGGTTTCCATAAATAGTAAGTTTCTAAAAATAGAAAGTTTCCAAAAATAGTAAGTTTCCATAATTAGAAATAAGGTGGATTATAAACAATAATTAAAGTTTAAATGGTATAATACAAGTCATGGTTATAACTCATTAATTAAATAACTGGTTAATTAATTAAACTATACGTTATAAGATTTTAATTAAAATACATGTTCTAATTAAATGAATAAGTAAAAAAATACCTTAGGCTATACATGAATTAATTAAATAAATTAATTTAGCCTAAGGTTTCGTATAACGTAACATTAAAAATAGTTTTCATGAAAACCCGAATCCCGAGCCCGTGTTCTATATAAGCCGAACCAAATAAGCTATACAAAAGTCCCACCGAGACCTTGGAGGGGTCTCGGTTGACACTAACTAAACCAAAAAACATGCAAAACATACCCCGACTTAATGGCAGGCTCCTTTTGGTCTCGGGTCCGAACAAACAAAACCAACCGAGCCCCTTTGGGGGTCTCAGTGGTGCCTCGGTTACACCTAAACCGAACAACAAACACATACCGACCCTTGGTTGGGGTTTCTTGCTGCGTCTGAGCCAACACCAACCCAAGCCGAGAGTCTTGAGACTTTCGATGGTGGTGAAAGAAACGAAGCCGAGCCCCATTTGGGGTCTCGGTGTCTCGGCCGAACCACGACCAAGCCAAACCAAACCCGAATCATGAATTTAATTAATCTTATACATGTTTTATTCTTGTTCTTGATGATTAATTAAATAATAACATGAAATCAAAAGGATTAAATAAAAAGGAAAAGGGTTTGATTTATACCGAATGCGTGAAAAGAAAAAGGGAATGATCACGAACACAAAACCAATAACAAAAATCGTTCGGTTTCTCCTTTGTGCTTGTTGTGGCCGGCGGCTAGAAGGAAAAAGGAGGCAGAGACAAACTTTTTCTGTAAAACCTAAATTATGTTTATGTTTCCAGTGTTTTATTATTTAACTTGGGTTATGGGCCAAAGCCTACCTTTCCTTCTTTTCTTGTTGTTGTCGCGGCCTAAGGGAGTCCAACAAGGAAACCCGTAAATTTTCCGTGTCTAAATAATTATTCGTGTATGTTCGTGATTTAATATTCATGAATTTAGTATTCGTGATCATGTCACATTTATAATATTCATGATCGTTCGTTATTTATTATCGTGACACGTTTATTAATATTATAAATGGAAAGTTTAAATTTTATCGTGTTTTCATAAGTTACTGTTCACGTGTACTGTTCATAGGATTTTAATGCAGGTTTTATAACTCTTCCCCTCTAAAAGAACAGTTCGTCCTCGAATTGGAGAAACAAAAACTAAAAGAAAACATACCCGAATTAGAACTGGAAATGGGGGTAAGAAGTCCGTATAGACTCCTCCGTCTCCCAAGTGGCTTCCCTCTCAGGATGATCCCTCCAGAGGATTTTGACGAAAGGAATGACACGATATTGTCACTCAAGAACTCTCTCGGGTTCTTCGACATAAGAAAGATCCTCTCGAATCTGATCAAGTGGATACTGGACAACATGAACTGAATGATAGTTGTATCCTCTAAGTAAGGACACATGGAACACGTTGTGAACATGTGATAGCTGAGGCGGTAACGCTAAACGGTATGACACTTCACCAATGCGTTCTATGATGTTGAACGGTCCGATGAAGCGAGGACTGAGCTTCCCTCTGATTCCAAAACGTTTAACTCCTCGTGCAGGTGATACCTTGAGGAAAACGTGATCACCTACGTTGAAATACACATCTCTACGACGTTTATCAGCATAGCTTTTCTGACAAGCACGAGCTTCCTGAAGCTTTGCCTTGGCGACATCGACCTTCTCATTGGTCACCTCAATCATCTCTGGACCTTCAAGCAGTCGTTCCCCCACCTGATCCCAACAGATTGGGGCGCGACACTTCCTACCATACAACATCTCAAAGGAGCACACTTGATGCTAGCGTGCCAGCTGTTGTTGTATGCAAATTCTACTAGGAATATATAGTCATCCCAACTTCCTGAACACTCTAGAGCACATGGCCAACATGTCCTCCAATGTTTAAATGGTACGTTCCAACTGTCCGTCGGCCTGAGGATGAAAGGCAGTGTTGAGCTTAAGTCTGGTGCCCCAAGCTTTCTGTAGACTCTGCCAGAAACGTGATGTGAAACGGGGATCTCGGTCAGAGATGATTTCTGATGGAGTACCATGTAGTCTCATGATCTCCTTCTGGAAAGTGTCTGCTAATTTGCTGACCGGATGCTCCTTGCGAACCGGCAGAAAATGATCATATTTAGTCAACCTATCCACAATAACCCATATAGCATCGTTCTTCTTCTGAGTAACCGGAAGACCAGTAACAAAATCCATGGAGATTTTGTCCCACTTCCATGCTGGAATATCTAATGGCTGTAGTAAACCACTAGCTCGCTGGTGTTCGATCTTCACCTATTGGTAGATCATACATTTAGAAACGAAGGTGGCAACATCCTGCTTCATACCACTCCACCAAAAGTGTTGCTTGATGTCGTGGTACATCTTGGTAGAACCAAGATGATAAATAGAGAACTGTGAGCTTCAGTTAGCACAGCTTCCCTGAGTGTAGAGTCATTAAGAACCACTAGTCTCGTGCCCTGCCATAAGATACCGTTGTCGTCAACACGAAACTCCGTCTGCTGATCAAGGTTCTGAATGATAGCCCAAACCTCACCATCGTCCTTCTGAGCTTCCTTGATCCTAGAATGTTAGAAACACGTTTTAACGTATATTAGAAGTATCGGTCACTCCATAATAGTATTAATGTTGTAATAGCTCGTAGTTAATGTTACTTATTTAGTTAAGTAAGAAACCGACCCATGGGCTTGTCATGGGTCGGCCCAAGCCCAAATAATGGCCTTGGATATAAATACCCCTTTCCACCATGGAAAGGGGTTGGTTGTTGACATTCTATTTTTCTCATTTGAATAAAATCACATAGTTTCTCTCTCACTTTCTCTCACTAGTTTCTCTCTCTAGAAATCTTCAACCCACTTCATAGATTCATAGGTTATCAATATTCTACATTTGGTATCAAGAGCTATGGGGTGATTTAAGGTAATGATTTGTGTTGTTATTTAGTTTTTGATTGTATTAGTGTTCTTTAAGAAGATCCATCTTGATTCTTGGAGTTTTTGGTGATTTTGTGATAGGGATTAGTAGATAAGTATTAGTTTTTACTTATTTTAGTAGAAATCACAAAACTTTTTGGGTAACTTGGTAAAAATATGGGTTTTTTCTTCATATTTTTGATCGACTGTTACTCGAAAACAAGTTTCTGTTTCCCAGCAAAAGTTCCGAACCAAAAAGTTCCGGATCAAAAAGTTCCGGATCAACAAAAGTTCCGGATCAAAAAGTTCCGAACCAAAAGTTCCGGATCAAGGAAAGTTTCGGATCAAAGGAAAGTTCCGGATCAAAGGAAAGTTCCGGATCAAGGGAAAGTTCCGGATCAAGGGAAAGTTCCGGATCAAGGGAAAGTTCCGGATCAAGGGAAAGTTCCGGATCAAAGGAAAGTTCCGGATCAAAGGAAAGTTCCGGATCAAAGGAAAGTTCCGGATCAAGAAAAGTTCCGAATTAGTACTTCCGAACCAAAAGTTCCGGATCAAATCTTCCGAACCAAAAGTTCCGGATCAAGGAGTTCCAAGCCAAAATCTTCCGAATCAACACTTCCGAATCAACAAAAGTTCCGGATCAAGGGATATTTCACTTGTTTTTTCGACGATTTTTTAGAGGATTTAATCTTGGTTTCTTACAACAAAAACTCAACACAATTCACAAGCTTTACTTCACTGCTCGATCAACCGATAATCTTTGTCTCTTTGAAGTGAACAAAATGAATCCGAATTCATTAATGCCTCAGATGACATCACTTACGGACATTTCCGTCATTACGGGAACGGATAATCGCCCTCCAATGCTCATTAAAGAAGTCTTTGAAGCATGGCAAGGCCGTATGATGTCATACCTTAAGGGAAAACCGACATATGGGAGGCTTATGGTTAAGTCAATTCTAAATGGTCCACTTGACTATGGTACCATCATGGTTAACAATGTGACTCGACCAAGGGAGTTTGAAGAACTTACACCAGCTCAACAACTTGTTGCCGATGCAGACGAAAAGGCTCTTCAAACCATTCTCCAAGCTCTTCCACATGACATCTATCGAATGGTAAGTCAGTATATGGTGGCAAAGGATTTATGGGAACGTCTAAAGGTGTTGCTACAAGGTACGTCTCTTACCAAACAGGAAAGGGAATGTCAGTTGTATGATCTGTTTGATAGATTCACGTACAGCCCAGGGGAAACGCTTCACGACTATTACTTCAGATTCACTACTCTCATGAATGATCTGAATGTATACAATCTCGTGATTGCTCCATTCCAGGTTAACACCAAATTTTTGAATACTTTACCTCAAGCTGAATGGGGTGAGTATATTACCGATGTTAAGTTAACCAGGGATTTGCATAAGTGTAATTTGGATCAACTCTATGCTTTTCTTCAGCAGCATGAGAAACACGTGATCATGCACCGTTCGCCTCGAGGTATGTACCCTGATTCTTTAGCTTTGATGGCGAATCAACCAAGCTTGTCACACAACAACACTCCTTATATCTTGGGACACCAAGCCTATCATCCATCACCTTACATGACACCAACCTTCCCCTAATATTCGATTCTACCGCAACCACCCACCTCACATCAGCAACAATATCGGTTTAATGCACCTTCATCACAATATGCTTCACAACCTCACCCAGCAAGCATTGCACCTTATGCTCAGTCTTCATATTCTTCTTATCAAGAGAATGCAGCATATCCATCAAGCTACTCTGACCACATGAGTGTTCCTTCTAGTGCTTATGCAGCTCAACAAGACCAAGCACTGTATTGTGATAATGATGAAGTCCTCATTCCTGAATTCAAACAAGGAACTGACCCAGTTGAAGTGTTAACCACTATGTCTGCTTATCTCACAAGGACTTTAAGCAAACGAGGATTTAGAGGAACAACTCCTACTAACAATCAGCTGAGGAATTCATCCAATTCTCGCCAACAAGCTACTATTGAGAATGGCAGGGTAATGGTTCAACCTATTCAACCTTATCAGGAGAGACCTACTACATCAACCACCAATGCACGCACGATCAATCCTGCTCCAATGGTCAACACTCCTCCACGGGCTAATTCCACAGGCAAGTTGAGAATGATTACATGCTACAACTGTAAGGAAGAAGGTCACATGTCCAGGGATTGCAAAAAACCCAAGAGGAGAAGGGATGGTCAATGGTTTGCAAAGAAGATTTATCTGGTGAACGCTCAGGCACAAGGAAGGGAACTTGATGAAGAAGAGCTTGCATTTCTTGCTGATCCAGGGATTGCTGAACAAGACGTTGTCACTACACAGAATGCAGCATACCAAGCAGATGATCTTGATGCCTACGATTCAGACTGTGATGAACTTCAATCTGCACAGGCAGCTCTTATGGCAACTATCTCTAGCCTAGGGCCAGAAAAAAGATCTGAGGTACTTATTAATACCACTGATAATACCACTGATACTAGTATTCAACCACATCAAGTTGTGCAAGAGCGTGCTGATTCGAATGAGTCTTCGGTGGTGAGTCTTTCAAATGAGGAGACAATCAATGATAGTAATATCAATGTGAGTCCCTAGACTTTGAGTGAATCACAACCGGGAGCCATTTCGCATACGTATACTCCTGCTCAACAAGATTTGGTCATGGTTTCTGCTACATTACTTAGCCAAATGAATGTTGCACTCTTAGAAACCCTAGCTAAGAATAAGAATTTGTCTGATGAGCTTGCCTTATGCAACGAGAAAGTTCAAACTTTAGAATTAGTTCCTTCGTCTAGTGTTCTAACTAATCCCGAATATGATCATTTTTGAAACAAACAAATGGGTCATTTGCAAGAAATTGAAACCTTAAGAGCAGATCTTTCTAACGAACTTAAAGAAAAAGAGTTAGTGGTCACTAATTTTCAAAAACTTCAAACGGATTTTGAGTTACTCGAGTCTAAAAAGAATGAAATGGAAATTAATGCGGCTAATAAGATTAGAAGTCTAGATTATTTGCTTTTAAGACAATACGCTGCCTCTCAACTAGTGCACTTATTTGATGCTTCGTTTAGAGAATTTAACTTATCACGTCAAAAAGGCCTTCCCCCTAACCCACGGTATGCAAAACAAGCTTTTATCCATAGTCCAAGACTTTATAATGCAACCCAATTAGGATTGGTCTTAGACCCGATTGTTATTTTCGATGATTGCACAAATAAGGATCTAGTTGATGAGAGTCGGTCATACAACTTTGCAAAATATCCCGAGTGTGATTATTTTAAAAAGAATCAGGAGCTTGCAAAAGCGGATTTTAGAATTCGCTTCCATATGGATAAAGATCTCATCACAACACCAACCTACATGTTACATGAAGAAAACCCTAGTACACTTCCTACACTTGTCAAAATGGAAGGACCTAAGGAAATTCCAAAGGATCTTCCACCTGTTAGCACTGTATGGTTAAACTTGCAAGAGATTAATCAATACTTTGCTAGTTTTGACAAGGTCATTTTGGAATGTACGACTTCAAATGGCCTAAACGCCGGAGAATGGACTTTCGAACACATGAACGAGGTGTTTAAGAATGAGATCAATCCGTTTGTCGAAAGTCTAAAAGGAAGTTTTGCATCTCTTTCGGAAAATCTTGAGTTTGAAATTGCAGAAGTTCAAAAAGTGTTTTATGAAATGGACACCGCTTACGAACTAAAATTAATTGAAAAGGAAAAGATTTTATCCGAATATGACCTATTCTTGTCCCAAGTAATTTCGTGTGATGTGCTTACTACTGTGAATGTTAATTATTCGAATGAGCTTACATCCGCCATGATTAACTGTGATGCTGTGAATATATGTGATGATGTGTGTGATCTCTCTGTAAATGTTGCTGATACTGTAAATGAGGTAGATAATCATTCTTGTCACGAATCTAACGCTGAATTTTTAAAGCTACAATATTCTTACAATTTACTTTCAAAACGCTTTAATCAACTTGAACAACATTGTATATCTTTAGAATTAAAACAACAAACTCAAAATGAAGATCTTTTGATAACAAATGGTTGTGAAAACAGTGTTGAGACGAGTGACAAGATGATTGCAATAGTTAAGGCATTAGAGGAGGAGATCATGAGATTAAAGAGAGATGTGTCATCAAATGAAACACTAAAATTGGAACTAGAGGCTGCAGAGTCTAAAAACCAGGACTTAGAAATTAGACTTTCGTCTATTCTAGGGGAGATGGATCGTGCAAGACAGGGAATGTCCAAACTTTATGGTTCACTAGAAGAATGCTTCGCTTTTAATGCGGCACATCAAAAATCTTATGTTGAACAATTGAACCAAAAATGTGAGGGAATCTCTGACTTAAACATCCTGCTCATTGACAAAAACATGGTTTTGGCCGAGTTAAAGGAGACACTTCTTCTCACCCGATAAGAAGCTGTTAATAACTTAGCTACCAACTCTGCACCGTCCTCTAGTTCTCCAACAACCAAGTCAGTAGTGCTTTATAAGAACCCGCTCCATAAGAACAACCCGGTTACCTACGATGATTATATGAGGAACGCAATTAAGCATGTAGATCTTGTTAGGGATATCTTAGATGATCTTTATGCCTTAGATCCCTCAAGTAGCTACTATTATTCAGCTCATGAATATATTAAGCGAGTTTAATATTGCTTAGCATATTTGCAATACATAGGTAAACCAGGTTCTGCACTACTCACTAATCGACCCATTGCTGTAACTCCATTCAATAACACCCCAGGAGCAAAACCGTCATTGGCACCATCAAGTAAGGCACCTTTAAAATCTGTTGCTAATGTTCCCACTTTGCCTTCTACAGGAGTAAAAGAGTCTACTAAGGCTAAAGGATCGCCACTCAAGAAAGATAAGATCAAGCCCTCCACTAGTAGTACCAACAAGAAGAAAGTAGAAGCTCACCATAGGAATGTTTTGTCAGATTTAAATAAAAAGAATCATGTTAAGACTAAAAGCTCTGCGCCTGTGCAGAAGCCTAAACCATTCGTGAATTCTAATTTGAAATGTTGGAATTGTAATGAATGTATGGTTTCCCAACGTCATGATTTGTGTCTTATTGATCATGTGAATGAAATGAATGCCATTAGGAATAATCTTGAATGGAAACCAACTGGGCGAACTCGTACCCAAGTTGGATGGCAATGGCGTCCCACTGGTAGGACCTTTACATTAGATGGAAAAATGTGCCCTTTAACTAGGAATGCATCCATTGAGGTTAGGTCTCAGCGTCCTTTAGTTAGGAACACTAGCACTACACTATGGAAACCGCGCCCTTTAATTAGGTCAGCCCCCACTATAGTGCCTATCAGTGAAGAAATACCTCAGGATTTAAGCCAACTAGAATCTACACCACCAACTAGGAAGAAGGCTAGGAAATCTAAGAAACCTAAAGTTAGCAAATCTAAGATTATTAAATATGTACCTGCTAATAACAAGGAACATTCAGATTCCGAAACCTATACATTGTCCTCGTCTGGTGATATTTTCAGGTGGTCCAAATCATCCTCTGGTATTTGGACTCCGGTTGTTCAAAGCATATGACCGGAGATCGCTCGATGCTCCGAAATTTCGTCAGCAAGTTTCTTGGAACGGTTAAATTCGGTAATGATCATATTGCAAAGATAATGGGGTATGGTGAATATCATATTGGAAATGTTACGATTTCAAGGGTATACTATGTAGAAGGTCTTGGTCATAATTTATTTTCGGTAGGACAGTTTTGTGATTCCAACCTAGAGGTTGCTTTTCGACAACATACTTGTTTCATCCGTAACTTGGAAGGAAAAGATTTGTTGAAGGGGTCTCGTGGTGCAAATCTTTATACTTTGTCCTTACAAGACATGATGGCCGCCTCTCCAGTATGTCTTCTCTCTAAAGCATCTAAGACCAAGTCATGGTTATGGCATCGCAGATTATCTCATCTCAACTTTGATGCTATTAATCATCTGGCTAAAAACGAATTAGTTCGTGGTCTTCTAAAGCTCAAATTTCACAAGGACCATTTATGTTCCACGTGTTCAAGGGGGAAAAGTACCAAGAAATCATACAAGCCCAAAGCTGAAGACACCAATCAAGAAAAACTTCATCTTTTGCATATGGATCTTTGTGGGCCAATGAGAACTAAAAGTGTGAGCGGTAAGAAATTCATTATTGTTATTGTGGATGATTTCTCCAGGTTTACATGGGTTAGATTTCTACGTACGAAGGATGAAGCACCGAAGGCTATCATCACTTTTCTGAAATTCATTCAGGTACGTTTAAATACTATTGTCCGCCGTATTCGTACACATAATGGAACAGAGTTCGTCAACCAGAATCTTCTTGATTACTATGAAGAAGTTGGTATCTCACATGAAACATCCGCTGCACGCACTCCATAACAAAACGGTGTCGTTGAAAGACGGAATCGTACGCTTATGGAAGCTGCTAGGACTATGCTGATTTATGCGAACGCTCCATTGTTCTTGTGGGCAGAAGCTATATCTACTGCATGTTTCACCCAAAACCGCTCTATCATTCGGAAACGCCATGGAAAAACACCTTACGAGCTTCTACATGATCGTAAACCTGATGTTTCATTCTTTCATGTGTTTGGTGCTCTTTGTTATCCAAACATTAATAGTGAGAACTTGGGCAAACTTCAACCGAAAGCCGATATAGGTATTTTCATTGGTTACTCACCCTCCAAGAAAGCATACCGAATTTACAACCGTCGTCTTGGTAAGATAGTAGAAACTATGGACGCAGATTTCGATGAGCTGACAACGATGGCTTCTGAGCAACGCAGCTCTGAACCCGCGCTTCATGAGATGGGAACCGGTGCTATTAGTTCCGGATTAGTTCCCAATAATCCTACTTCTACATCATTTTTACCACCTACAAGGCCCGAGTGGGATAAACTGTTTCAACCGTTGTTTGATGAAGTCTTTGATCCCCCAAATGATGAAGTTCCAACACCTGTAGTAATAGCTCCAATCCCTGAAGTTGTTGCTCAAGCAAATGAAGCTTTATCTAATGCATTTTCAATTAACATTGAACCGGATGCACCTTTACCAAGTGATTCTCAAACTACACCTGAATCGTCACCCTTACTTGTGCCTAATGATGTTGAAGAGGATTCTATTGATCACGATTTGGAATATGCTCACCTACAAAAGCTTCCTTTCTTTGGTGTACCGATACCTGAAAACCCTTCAGCCGCGTCTACCTCAGAAGAAGCTCCTTCTATTGTTCACTCCAGACCACCTCGGATTGAAAAACATAGCACCAAATGGACAAAAGATCACCCAATTAGGAATGTCATTGGTAATCTCGATCGACCAGTCTCTACACGCCATCAATTACAAGAGAGTGCACTCTATTGCTACTTTGATGCATTTCTCTCCGAAGTTGAACCTAAAAATTGGCAACAGGCTATGACTCAATCATCTTGGATTGAAGCCATGCAGGAAGAACTAAATGAATTCCAAAGACTTGAAGTATGGGAATTAGTTCCTCTCCCTGACAAGGTTAACATCCTTACTTTGTTGTGGGTTTATAAGGTTAAACTCGATGAGATGGGTGCAGTTTTGAAGAATAAGGCTAGATTGGTTGCTAGAGGATACAAACAAGCCTTGGGTATCGACTTTGAAGAATCTTTTGCTCCTGTTGCAAGATTGGAGGCTATTAGACTATTCCTTGCGTATGCTGCTCATATGAACATGATCGTCTACAAATGGATGTGAAGACGGCATTTTTGAATGGTGAACTAAGGGAAGAAGTCTATGTTAGTCAGCCGGATGGGTTCGTTAGCACGGAGTTTCCTAATCATGTGTACAAGATTAAGAAGGCTCTCTATGGGTTGAAACAAGCTCCACGCGCGTGGTATGATCTCCTTTCAACATATCTCATCTCGGAAGGCTTCTCCAAAGGCAAGGTGGACCCCACTCTATTCACTCTCAAGGAGGACAACGACATGATCCTGGTACAAATTTATGTTGATGATATAATATTTGCTGCCTCTAACATAGAATTGTCAAAATGCTTTGAGAAGATAATGTCCACACGCTTTCAGATGTCAATGATGGGAAAAATTTCATTTTTCTTAGGATTACAAATTTCAGAATCCCAGAGGCATCTTTATTAATCAATCCAAATATGCTCTAGAATCTTTAAAGAAATATAACTTTGATAATTGTGGCCCCGTGGACACTCCAATGGTGGAGAAATCCAAGTTAGATGAAGATAGAAATGGGACAATTGTCGATCCAAAACTTTATCGTGGGATGATCGGCACCCTTCTCTATCTGACTGCTAGCAGGCCTGATTTGCAATTTCCCGTATGCATGTGTGCCCGGTATCAGGCTCCGCCTACCGAAAAGCACCTACATGTTGTTAAAAGGATCTTTCGGTATCTCAAAGGAACACTTCATCGTGGTCTATGGTATCCGAAAGATTCCTCCATTGCTTTAATATCATACGTAGATGCCGATCATGCTGGGTGTCAAGACACGAGGCGTAGCACTTCTGGATCTGTGCAACTCCTTGGAGACAGATTGATCAGTTGGTCTTCAAAAAGGCAGAAAAGCGCTGCAATTTCTAGCACGGAGGCTGAATACATCGCCATGTCCGGTTAGGGGTGAGCATCGGGACGAAACCGACCCGTCCCGACCCGATCCCGACTTATCCCGAAACCGAAATCGTGAAAAACTCAAACCGAATCCCGACCCGAGTTAGGCCCGAGTCCCGAACCAAACCGAGTTAAGCCCGAGTTACTCCCGATTTGTGTGGTTTCCTTTGTGCAATCCCGAATTAATCCCGAGTCCCGACCCGAACCGAGTCCTGAAATCATGAAAAACCCATCCCGAATCCCGACCCGAAATTGGTCGGTTTGTGTCGGTCGGTTTCGGTTTCGGTCGGGATGTGTCGGTTTTCGGTTGTCGGTCGGTTTTGCTCACCCCTATGTCCGGTTGTTGTGCTCAAGTCCTTTGGATGAGATCACAACTAACTGACTACGGTTTGGGATTCAACAAAATCCCGATGTATTGTGACAACAAGAGCGCCATTGCCCTTTGCTGCAACTACGTTCAACACTCCCGGGCCAAGCACATAGACATTCGCTACAATTTCATTAAAGAGCAGGTGGAGAACGGAGTGATCGAGCTGTATTTTGTCACTACTGAGTATCAGCTGGCAGATATGTTCACCAAAGCCTTAGATCGAGGACGAATCGAGTTTTTGATCGACAAGCTTGGCATGAAATCATTCACTCCAGCGACTCTTAAAAAATTGGCAGAAGAATCAGCTGAATAGTGGTGGTAAACTATTCAGGCGTATCCTTTGTTCGTGATCATGTATATTATCGTATATATATAAACCACAAAAAGAAAAATACAAAAATATAAAACCAAGAAAAACCGTAAAAAAATATAAAACCTAGAAAAACCATAAAAATCATAAAAAATATAAAACCTAGAAAAACCATAAAAATTATAAAATCAAGAAAAACCAAAAATATTTTTTGTTTTTTAACTCGGGCATGTCTTTTAGTACGGTAATATTTACGGCTTTAGAAATGTCGATCAAAATTGACACGACGCCATAAATAGAGTCCGTATAAAAGTTGTACATTTTTAAAACATGCCCATAATGGCTTGTAGTTATTTCAGACTGCAACCCGGTTTTCTAATTAAAGTCACGTATTTCCTTGGAAAACGTTGGCTCACAACGGGAATTAATTTTCTCGGGCATGATTTACAAGCCAAATCATGCAAAGGGATCAAGTTTACTTTATAACTTGGTCTAACACGAGTTAGTGTACGTCTCAGTGCATTAATTTGTCAAAATAAGAGAAATCTTATTGCCACCACGAATCAATCTTTTCAAGACATTAATTGGAAATGTTTTCATCAATATTTGACTCTTTAAACAATGACTACAGCTCTTTAAATAGAAAACGGGTCATCGTTTAAGGGGGAGAAAATATTAAATCATCTTCGTCATCAAAACGATTTTCAAAAGTGTTTGTGGTAAATTAATTGGCTAATGAGTGGTCTTGCTTTAGAATACGACTTGTGCTCGCTCAATGTGATAGGAATTGCTTTAAGATATTGGAGATTTGCTGTGATGCTTAAGTTGTGTGAAGGTTAAGTTGGCTTAGTTTAACGTTGGTTAGGGAGACGAGAAAAGAAATATGAAAAGATAAGGAATAAAAAGGGAAAAGGAAAGAAAAGTATAGGGTTAAAAATGACTAAGGGAGAAAGTTACAAAATTTTGACCTAAGTCAAACCAAACCCCCCCCCCCCCCCTGTTTTTTTCATCTTCACTGTTTCTGTTTTTATCTTTTCTCTCCGCCATTAACACACACTCAAGCTTTCTCAAAACCCTCGATTCAATCCCAAAATCCGTTTCATTCAATCTAAAAGGTACTAACATTGAATCTTTAATTTTTAATTCGCCTAATTCATTTCTTAATTCAGTTAAATGATTCGATCAATCAGATTAAATCCAATTAGGGTTTGTGTCTAATTAAGGGTTAATTGATTAGGGGTTTTTGCTGGGTTTTGGATCGGATTAGGATTAGAACACTATGGTTGCCTTAGAATGCCTTAAAACTCACTATAGCGCTTAGAATAATCATAAACAGGGTGCGTTTGTGAACTTCCGGATGAACAAGGGTTATGAACTTCCGAATGAAGGAAGTTCCGGATGAACTTCCGAATGAAGGAAGTTCCGAATGAACTTCCGAATGAAAGAAGTTCCGGATGAACTTCTGAATGAAGAAGTTCCGAGTGAACTTCCGAATGAAGAAGTTCCGAATGAACTTCCGACTGAAGAAGTTCCGAATGAACTTCTGAATGAAGAAGTTCCGAGTGAACTTCCGAATGAAGAAGTTCCGAATGAACTTACGAATGAAGAAGTTCCGGATGAACTTCCGAATGAAGAAGTTCCGAATGAACTTCCGACTGAAGAAGTTCCGAATGAACTTCCGAATGAAGAAGTTCCGAATGAACTTCCGAATGAAGAAGTTCTGAATGAACTTCCGAATGAAGAAGTTCCGGATGAACTTCCGAATGAATAAGTTCCGGATGAACTTCCGAATGAAGAAGTTCCGGATGAACTTCCGAATGAAGAAGTTCCGAGTGAACTTCCGAATGAAGAAGTTCCGAATGAAGAAGTTCCGGATGAACTTCCGAATGAAGAAGTTCCGAATGAACTTCCGAATGAAGAGTTCCGAATGAAGGACTTCCGAATGAAGAGTTCCGAATGAAGGACTTCCGAATGAAGAGTTCCGAATGAAGGACTTCCGAATGAAGAGTTCCGAATGAAGGAGTTCCGAATGAAGAGTTCCGAATGAAGAGTTCCGAATGAAGGGTTGTTTGAATGATAGTTGTTTGCCTGTTATAAGTACTTGTTGAAATGTATTATGCTTAGAAGTCATAATGATATATATCTATATATATTTTTTGTGCATCAACCTTTTATGTCTTATCTTAAGCAGATACGATGACCAATCCAACAGTACAAGCACTCCAAGATGCTAGAACAGCCGCAATTGCCGAAGCAAGAACACTCAAGTTCATACCAAACAATTACCGGCTGAAGCAAGTTTCAAATCCACTCACCATGGATTTAAAGTCGCCATAGCAATCCTTGATCACTCTCACTTCAAGAATGCTTTAAGGAGTACTGCCTCGGTGCCATATGATTACATGTATGAGTTCTGGGCTACCAAGGAAAGTACTTCAAACAAGATCACCTTCACTCTCGACAACAAACAACAGACACTCACAGTTTCAGACTTCCGTAAGATATTTGGAATACGGGATACACCCAAAGGTATGTCATTTTCGAGGGATCCTACCAAAGACGAACTCATGGAGATGTTCGAGGCTCTTGGATGTCCTGACATACGAGTTGTGTCTGAGTTCACCACCGCTAAAGTGGGTCAACCTTGGAGAGCAATCTTGGGTATTCTCAGTAGATGTCTTACACCTAAAACAAGTGGGCATGATGCCTTGCGCGGTCCAATTATGAACATCTTTCATGGAATGTACAAAGGCTCAAATGCAGACTATGCATTATTGTTGTGGGAAGAATTTAACTTTCAACTCTTCCAAAACAAGAAGCTGAAGACTAATTTCTTTCCTTACCCTCGGTTTATCAAGCTTATTATTAATTATTTTATGAATAATGATGTTACTATTGATAAGCGTGCAACAAGTCGTCATCACACTGAAGAGGCTGATCACACTGTGGATCTAAGGCATGAAGGACCATCTGGTGCTGTGATTCCTGGTCCTATTCCCGATTATCTTCTGACGGATAGAATTAAAGCTTCAGCTGATTACAAACTACTGCTACTAGAAATCCAGAAGCTAAAAGCAAGCCTTCAGACAGTAGAAGACTCGTCTACTACGGTCAAGAGTAAAGGTAAACGTAAGCAACCAGCTGCTTTACCTGAACCCGAAACCAAGAAGAAGAAGACTGAGACTAAGAAGGGAAAGGGTACGGCTGATGAGTTAGTTCTCCGCGACGAAGAAGATGTTGATGATCCTACTCTTGACAAGGCTGAGAGAAAATTAATGAAGATAGCTATTGAAAAGAGTAGGAGAGATACGGGCGGTAGTGGTTCGGGTGCACAGATGAATGCTGAAGAAGAGTACGAGGAGCCAGAGGATATTGATGAGTTTGGATCACCTGAAAGGTATTCTACTTCGAAGGAGACATCCATCCCTGTTTCAGCAAGTGTTGAAAAGGAGTCCGGTGCTCCTACAATCATGGTACCTACTCAGCCTTTAGTAACTCAACCTCTACCAATACAGCCCTTACCAACCCGACCAGTACCAACACCATTCCTTCCACCACCAATAACTCCCGTCCTTAGTACTGTAGTAACAACCGAGCCTCTTCAACCAACCCAGATTAGCTCTGCATCATCTTCAATGGCGGCATTTGTAATGGCAAAACTCTTGGATAAACATACGGATAATCAAAGAAAAGAGATGGATAATCTTTGCCAAGAGCTACTTAGACGAGTTCAAAGTGAATAAGCATCTAAGAAAGCCCAAGAAGAGATGCTTGCTAAGTTCGCTGCAGAGATGGAGTTGACACGTAAAGCTCATGCAGAAGAACTAGCTCAGGTTAAGCAGGCTGAAGCTGATAAGTATGCTGCACGAATCACGAGACTTCAAGCTATGAGGGATAAATACAAGGAGCAGAAAGAAACACTTGAAGCTTCTGTTGAAGAGAGAGTGAAAGAATCCGTTGAGTCCATTATGCCAAAACTGCGTGATGAGTTGAAGACACTCACGGCTGATAACTTGATGATCAAGTCATCCAATCCTTCTGAATCCGCCTACAAAATTGCCTATGATTTAACGGATTTTGAATTAAAGAAGATCCTCAAAGCTCGTATGAGGGAACTTAGATCTTTTGATAAATCTAAGATTCAACGGACACTCTACAAATCACTGAATGAAGCAATTATGGAGGATGATCGGTTGTTCAAAATGTTTGGAAGTGTGGTACCTTACCACATTCTGCCTGAGGAGGAAAAAGATGATAGTGAACAAGAAGAGGGTGACGGGGAAGAAGAAGAAGAAGAAGAAGAAGGAGATGATGATGATGGTGACGATGATGATGATGAGGATGATGATGATGATGGTAGTGATGGTGGTGATAGAAATGAGGAGAGTGCTAAGGGAAGCAACGAGGATGACGACGAGGATGATGATGGTAAACAGCCTGAAACGGGGGACAAGGTTGCCAGCACAAAGAAACCATCTAAGTCTGGTACCAAGTCACAGAAAGATGCTGCGCAAAAGGAAAAATCCACTTCAACGGAATCAAGACGATCCAAGTGGCGCCATGATGTGAATGCTGCTACGGCATCATCGATTCCCGGTACATCTATTGCTGTGTCTATACCTGTTACCACTAACCCTGTTAGTTCTGTTGTTGCTCCTGTGATTGCAGAATCAGTTACTGAACCTGAGTTTGCACCACACTCACCTGTTCATGACACCGCTGAGATGCCTGAATCAGAACCAGCAGATGTTCATGTTTCTACTCCTCTACAACAAGAACCACAATCTACTGTTCCCGAGTCAAGCACACGGGACTGGGCGGACACTTTGGAGATTGATGAAACTGCACCGCCACAAGCTTGGATCACGGCAGCTGCTAAATATGATCCAATCACAGACGATGACAGAGATGTTCTATATCTCCGATTGACTTGTGTGCATTTCTGGCTCATGAGTATAAGACTTCGGTCACTCCGTCTTTGGTGAAGAGAGCGCTGAAGGATAAGAGAATTCGCGCCAAAACCAGGTTAACCCGAATGGAGTACGAGTATTATGCTGACGAGGTCCTGAAAGCTCTTAACACCGTTCAAAGGCCAGGCCTCCATGAATCAGAAAGAGCTCCACCTCCACTTGATCCTTCTCAAGATAATCAAATCGCTCTCGACTTCTTCGTCACCTATGATCTTGAGTATCTCCTCAAGGGTTCATCAAAGTACGCAACCTCCCTGACCTTGTTGAAAGCTGCCAACTGGGGGACAATACCCTGGATCGAGGAAAAGGTAAACCGACTCTGGGTCCCAAAGGTAACTCGTAATTATGATATGTATGCTGTTATAGGTGCATCTCATTGGGACGAACGAGTCCGAAGGGCGTACAGAGGTTGCTCCTTAGCCAATTCAGGAAGCAACGTTAGATCCGATATTCGCATCTCCAGCATTTTGGGACTGAAAACTGAAGCCAAGAATGGCTATTATCATGTGACAGAGATTCGTCTAAAAAGGGAGGATGACAGAGAATACACAATCCAGCAGGGAGATTTTTCTATCATTCGCCTTGAGGATATCGAAGACATGTTGCTTATGATGACCCGGGATCAACTCACCCATATTGCTCGTGAAGACATCATTGCCTTGAATACAGCACTTCGTATGTTCACACAAAGCATTGTTATCAAGAAACGAGTTGAAGATCTTCAATTGGGAGTTGAAAGCTACCAAAGGAAGCTTAACCTAACCCGTCCAGTGAATCAAGTTCTACCTCAACATGTCACAAGATGTCCCTATACCGGCATTTCTGTTCCGAGTTACGGGATTTTCTACTTGAACAGTCGAGGGATAATGAAGTTTATGAGGGTGGGTGAGCTTTATAAGTACAGTGATGGGACTCTCATATACGTCAGAGGAAAGTTGGAGCATCTTAATTCGGGTGGGTCTTTACCAGAGATGACTGAGGATTGGCATCAGGGTTATCGGCAAATGGCAAAGTATGTGATCAAGTAGATTGATCAAAAGCTCCGTGAACGTAGATTGATGAGGAGCTTAGAAAGGTTCGTTGGTGGTAGACCATATGGAGTGCACCACAAGTTACTGCAACGATCCATCTAATGGGTCATACATTTCAGGTCCACTTTATATTGGTTTTTTTAATTGTGAATATGTACATTTGTGAATATTGTGCTTTTACGGCTTGATGTAGTGTTAAGGTATGATAATTTTTCAAGAATTTCTCACGAGATTCTAAATCTTTCAAAATATATCATACTAAAGCACTACAACTATCCCTTATTAATTTAAGGGGGAGCATTAACATGTTCTATGGCCAAACATCGATTTCATTTTTACCCAAAGATCGGTTAATCCATTCAATATCCCAAATATTAATGGTTAACATTTTGGATAAGGGGAGAAAATGGGATTAATGAGACTTAAATGATACTTGGCTAAAAGATGAAAAAGACTTAACGATTATCCAACTTAATATGTGTAAAGCACGTGTTAAGGGGGGGCGTTTTTGATGAACAAAACACCTAAGGTACAAAACTTTTGATTTCAATATCACAAGTAACTTAAGTGATTTTCAATGATTTTTCATGGTGGCTATACTTTCCCAAAACACGCTTAACTCACGACGAATGTGGTGACAAAAGGGTGGTAGGAATAGGTTTAGTCCAATGATTCATCAGAGCCGATGGAATCTTCCCAAGGACAATTCCCTAGATAGAATTAGAAGTCCTAGGAAAGTTGGAGAAAGATTGTGAACGTAGCTGAATGCCGACCAAGTACTTAAGCTAGCACTGGAACAATCACAACAAGGTGCTAGTTATGACGTATTGGTAAGCATTGAAGGGGTTGAAGAATGAAAAAGAATTGTAAAGATAAAGGGTGTAAAGAAAGAAGCCCTCCTTACAACTTTAGGCAGAAACCGGGTCAATACATATGCTATTGAGATCATTTTTGTTAATGATTCTCGATATTGAAGAAAGACATCATGGACCCAGTGATGCAATGCACAACCCTTCCCAGCTAACTCAAATATCTCTCAAAAGGTGTTTGTTTTAATCACACGGAGATCAACACGTTATCTATTGGTTTATTCACTCCGAATAGACTGATATTGAAAAGGTGGCACTCCTCTCCAGCCATCGCTCACTAAATCAAAACGCACTATCGAGTCTAGAGCCACGAGATCATCAAAAGTCTCATTAGGACACCTTCCATTTATTCCTTGCTTTCTCACACATTGTGAAAAGTAAGAGATTTTTTATGAGTCCTACGCAGTATTCTTGTAATATTGCCAGAACATCCGAGTAATACGCAAGTATTACAATGAAGATGGAAATCCTGCTTGAGCCAACATCAAACAAGCTCATGGTAGGTTACACGTGCGGTTCTTTAAGAACCAATCTTGTGAAAAACTGGAAAGAAACAGTAGTTTAATTCTTAATTGAACTTAAACTCGTTCCAGGCCTCTACGCATTATCATATGATCTTGCCAGAACACTCAGAGTGACACTCTTTAGTGTTCACAGTGACGAGTGGAAATCCTTCTAGTGTTAACATCAAACAACACTTGGTAGGTAACAAGCAAGATTCAATTTGAATCAAGTTTGTGACAACTGGAAAGCAACGATGGTGAATATCTTAATTGAAATTCACTTGTTCCAGGTTTCATGAAATGACGGCTTCAATCATAAGGATTTTTAATCCAAATGATTTACTCTTTATGTTCGCAGTCAGCTTTGGACGGTCGAATAAAGAGAACAGGTTTACCCGCGAAATCCTGTCAGGAAGTTACTTAATTGAAACTATCCGTCATGGGTATGATATCTAATATCGTCCAACGCTCTTCACCGACCGGAGGTAAAATGCTACCGAATTAGAATAAAATGTCAAAGCCATTTTATTCGTGTCGTTGCTGTGTACCTGTTAAAGACGGTGGCGTTGCTGTGTACCTGTTGAAGACGGTGGCGTTGCTGTGTACCAGTTGAAGACGGTGGCGTTGCGGTGTACCTGTTGAAATCATTCCCACATGCTTATGTTTTTCTGCATCAAAGTTCAGCAAAATTCAAGAAAGTGCAAAATGAAGTCTTCCGCTGTACCAAACTTTGAAGCTTTTGAGAATTCAACAAAAAGACATAAGTGTGTGGAACATGAAGTCACGAGGAGGCAAGATTCACAAGAAGGCAAAGATCGCATGTGATTGGTCAAAAGAACAATGCTCTCAAGCCAAAGCCAAAAAGATCAAATAAACATATTCACAACAAAAAGAAAGAAGAAAAGACTACGAGCTGAAGAACGAAGACTTAGTATAGTATGCTAGGTTTAGAACTTTGTAACGTGGAGTGACCTCCCTTAGGGGGAGATTGTTAGAAATACGTTTTAACGTATATTAGAAGTATCGGTCACTCCACAATAGTATTAATGTTGTAATAGCTCGTAGTTAATGTTACTTATTAAGTTAAGTAAGAAACCGACCCATGGGCTTGTCATAGGTCGGCCCAAGCCCAAATAATGGCCTTGGATATAAATACCCCTTTCCACCATGGAAAGGGGTTGGTTGTTGACATTCTATTTTTCTCATTTGAATAAAATCACATAGTTTCTCTCTCACTTTCTCTCACTAGTTTCTCTCTCTAGAAATCTTCAACCCACTTCATAGATTCATAGGTTATCAATATTCTACATAGAATGTAAGTCCGGTTCCACTCTAAGATTAGCCGAGTAACCGTGTTGTCCTCGTACACAAAACTCAATATCAGTCATCTATAGGTCACGAATGATTTCCTTTGTAATCCAAATGCTAGCAATCATACCCGACCTTCTGCTTAGAGCATCTGCCACCACATTCGCCTTACCAGGATGGTACTGAATGTTGGTGTCGTAGTCCTTCAACAGCTTTAACCATATCCTTTGTCTTATGTTCAGTTCCTTCTGGGTGAAGATGTACTTGAGACTCTTGTGGTCGGTGAATATGTCACATGATTCAATATACAAATAATTTCTCCAGATCTTCAACGCGAAAACAACTGTTGCAAGCTCTAAATCGTGAGTAGGATAGTTTTCTTCATAAGGTTTTAGCTGTCGTGATGTGTATGCAATAACCTTCCCATGTTGCATGAGAACGCAACCTAAACCATTTTCTGAAGCGTCACTATATATCTGAAATCCACCTGAGCCAGATGGGAGAGTAAGAATAAGTGAAGTCACTAACTTCTGCTTCAGATCTTCAAAGCTCTTCTCTCGCTCTTCCGTCCAGACGAATTACTCTCATTTCCTCATCATCTTAGTCAACGGTAAGGCTAACCGTGAAAAGTTCTCTACAAATATGCGATAATTGCTAGCTAAACCCAAAAAACTTATAACTTCAGTTGCAGACGTAGGTCTCGGTCATTTAGTGATAGCTTCAACCTTTGTAGGATCCATGGTGATCCCCACTGCAGATACAATATGGCCAAGATACGCCACCTTGTTTAACCAGAACTCACACTTAGAGAACTTGGCATACAACTGCTTCTGACGAAGAATCTGTAAGACTGTACGAAGGTGTTCCTCATATTCCTCCTTGGATTTGGAGGATATCAGGATGTCATCAATAAAAACGATAACGAACTTGTCCAGAAACTCATGGAAGACACGGTTCATCAAATCCATGAAGACAGCTGGAGCATTAGTGAGTCCGAATGGCATGACTACGAACTCGTAGTGCCCATAACGTGTACGGAAAGCAGTCTTGGATATGTCCTGCTCTTTAACCCGTAACTGATGGTAGCCGGACCTCATATCGATCTTCGAGAAATGCTTGGCGCCCTGTAGTTGATCGAACAATTCATCAATACGCGGAAAAGGGTAACGACTTAGATCGTGATCTTGTTCAGCTCACGATAGTCTATACATAAACGCATGCTGTCGTCTTTCTTCTTCACGAATAGTACCGGTGCACCCTATCGCGATGCACTAGGACAGATGAAACCTCGTTCCAGAAGTTCCTGCAGCTGATATTTTAGTTCCTTAAGCTCTATAGGAGCCATACGGTAAGGAGATTTGGAAATCGGCTCTACACCTGGTATGAGCTCGATTCCAAACTCGACTTCAAGAACAGGTGGTATGCCCGGAAGTTCATTTGGAAATATGTCAGGAAACTCTGACACAATAGGCTGATCTTGGATCGATGGAGACTCGGCAGAAATGTCATGAATATTGGCTATGAAGCCCTGACAGCCGTGTGATAGCAATGCCCGCGCCTCCATGGATGAAATAATTTATACTGACCTCCCTAGCAGAAAACCATGGTGTATGTACTCTGGAGATTTAACAACACTGAAGATAACCCGATATGTGTGGCAGTCAATCGTATCCTGGTGTTTGGATAACTAGTCCATGCCCAAAATCAAGTCAAAGTCGCACATGTTTAAAGGAAGTGCGTCAACTCTGCGGATCTTATCATCAAATTCTAGAGGAAGATCTCTGTACACCTGAGTGATTCGTATAGAGTCCCTAAGTGGCGTGGAAATGCATAAGGCATTATCTAATGGCATCGGGTAAATCCTAACACGTACATCAAAAGTAGTGGATACGATTGAATGCGTCGCTCCAATATCAAACAGACCACCTCTTCACTGCTCTGTCATCACCAAACTTCTCTCGTTCCTGAAGCATCTCGAGCTTACGGGCTGCATCGGACACATGTGCCACTGTAGTGAAAGTAGCACATACCAAGTTGTTGGCAACCGAAGTGCGAAGTGCCCAGCGAAACTTCTCAGCCTGCTACGCAACAGTTCCTGCAGCTGGACCCAGAAATCCTGCCAAACAGAGAAACCTTTGCATGAACTCGTTTCTGTTTTCACCAACAACCTGCCGAATGTTGTGGTACTCCCTCTTGAGCTTCTCTTGCTGAGCATGTGGAAAGTACTGATTAAGGAAATGCTCCTTAAACCGGTCCCATGTCGGTTGTTAACCCAATTATCACCACCGTTGGAATGCTTGACCGATTTCCACCACTGCAGCACATCACCTTTAAACTTATAGCAAGCCAGTCTTGCCTTGAAAACACAGTCACAAACCATTGCATCGAAAATCTTCTCGATGTGAGAAATCCAAGCTTCAGCCTCGTTGGGGCTGTCAGTCTGCTCAAATGAACGGGGTCGTTGTTTGTTGAATCTCTCCAACCAAGTCATAAGAGTAACAAGTGGAGGAGGAGGTGGAGGATTGTTGTTGTTGTTCTGATTACCATGAGCCTGGAATTCCGCATGAACTTCGTCTCTGATTTCATTGCGAAGTTGGGGAAGGAGGGCTTGCAGAGCTGCATTGACAGCTGCTGTCAAATCTGGAGTATTGCAAGAGTTCACCATCTGAAAGTTTAAAACTTAATGCAACATAAATCATAAATCTGAAATAAGATAACATAAAATTCATGAAGAATATATAAATCAATGAAGAAGTTTATAATGCATGAAATAGTTTAAAAATGCATGATGCAGTTTATAAAACTTTTATATGCGCGAGAGTGAACGCTTATGGTCAGTTCACTCAAAACAAAAGACATGGCGAGGGGACGCCTATGGGTCGGTCCTAGAGTTAAAAGTTTCGATAAAAGCACATGCGACTAAATAGGGCCAGTCCTGTACCAACCATTACTTAGTCATAAACCTGCTACAATGATATGAATGCATGAAATAAAATGAAAATGGATGAATGCATGAAAACCAACTGTCAGTTCTAGAAGATATTGGTGACTACCCGTAAGTCACAGGTCATGTTTTACAGAGCTACAGGTCGAAACCTTGGCTCTGATACCATAATTGTAACACCCCATTTGTTAAGATAGGATGCTACAGTAAATTATGACGTGTCATCAAAGCATGCAAGGTAAATGTCTAAACATTCATGACCATAAATAGAAATACCGGAATCAAACATCGGTAGTCTAGTAACTCACACACAAGCAATAAAAGTACTGTAAATGGAAAGGACTAAACAATGTCCAAAAGAAGTAAAGTATGATAAAGTAGGAATAAATGCATAAGGTAAAAGAGGACAGATAGCTTCCAATCCGAATGCACATACTCTGGAGTTCCTACTTGCGTCCTTGGGTACCTGCCGTTTGGGAACATGGAAAAGTAGACGGCTGAGCATCGCTCAGTGCTCAGATATACAATAAAGCATGGAACATAGAATATGAAAACATATAAAGAGTAATAAGCATGAATAGCAGCGGAAATGAATAAGTCCTGGAAAACCTAGTTGTCTGTCATGTTAACTGGTTTTAGTTCTGAAAACATAGCTTATGTTTGTTGATCCCAAACTTAGATCGGTTTAGCTTGTGTAAACGAGATTAAATCAAGTTGAACACGTAGAGAAACTTTGTTGTATATGAAACAATTCAAGTATTATGCGGAATTAATACGTAAACAAGAACACACAAACAAGATAAACCAAACTTTCACTTTGATTAATTAATCGAACTTGCGTACAATGAAAGTGTAAAAACATATATTGAACTAAAACCTAAAGGCCTACTTTTATAGATTAAGGAACCTTGTACAAGAGTCTACGTATCAACTATTTTAGGTAAAGATTAACATAAGAAATACATTGTCGAACATATCTTTACTAGAAACATACTAGAAACAATAAACGTGTAGACTAAGTATCCTGTCAGTGCTTGACTTCTTCTTATCAACGCTTGACTTATTCCTGTCAACGATTGTCTTGACAATGCTTGATTTCTTCCTATCAACGTCCAATTTCCTCTCGTCAGCGTCCAAGTGTCTTGGCTACATTTTATTCCCAAAAATCCTCCCCTAAACTTGATATCTACTCTAGTAATCAAGTTTCTGAATAAAACTAAGTACAAGGAGGATTCTTACAAATCTTATCAAGTTGGAAATAAATATATCTAATCAAATCTTTGCCAACGTCACTTGCATAATCCATCTCCAGTTGTGTTGACACCATTTTCTTCAAAACTTCTTTAGACATAGGATATTCAACATCCACAAGAAGATATTCAGAAAACTTTGTAGTACTCAAATGATACACACCAGTTGTTGAATGTAAACGCTAGTGAAGTCCACTGACATCATCAAGATCCTTCCAAACTGGATCTTCTTCATCTGGTGCACACATTCTTTTGAATGTTGGCCAAATCCTTATTCCATTGACTGAAGTAGGTGCTTTAGTATCATACTTGGTCTGCAACAACCTCCAAAATTCTGCCAAGTCTTCCCTATCCATGCTTGCAAACAAAGACGTAAGAGTAGTGAAAGTATGTACCTTCTTCCCATATCTGCCAATCATCCAAAACCCACTTGCATCTTCCTCATAGTTAACTATAGGGTTTCTGGAATCATGAGGTAACACTTCTACCTTTTGTGAAGCTTCCAAGGGTGAGAGCTTAATACTCTTTCTAATAATAGCTTCACTAGGATTCACTTTATCTAAATTTTATGGAAACTCAAGAGGAACTCCCTTCTTCAATGGTCTTGGTGTAACCAAAGCCTTCTGGATCTCCATTTCTTCTGCAAGTTCTTCCTTTCTTTCATCTGAAAGGAGTCTAATAGTGTTCTGCTCTTGCACACTTGCCCATATAGGATAAGCCTTATACTCCATTTCATCAAAGGACAATCCCTGCAACTTTCTAAAAGTCTAACCTGTTTGATGACATCTGAGCAACATGTAATAGAGCTCCCTTCTTTCTGTCTTGGTCCTTTCAAGAACTTTGCTAGCTTTATATTTCAGAATTACCTTGCAATCTCTTTGAACTCTGAGTAAAATATCCAAACCCCAAATTTGATCTGATAAAGTCATGTCTGGATTTTCCATCACCTTATTCTCCCATGCAAAGTACATCTGAGCAACTTCAGACATCTCATAATATACCTGATTCTTCAACTGTCCAAGCTTTTCTCTTGCCAACTCATCACCATATTCAAGCCTTTCTGGTTCTTCAATAACCATTACACTTGAATATGTGCTCTCATCACCACTGCTTTCCTTACTCTCAATAGCAGTCTCCTTCATCCTATCTTCTTTCTCAAGTTGTGCAGCCAACATGGAATCAAACTTTACTTGAGCTGCATCCTTGGGAACCACTGTTTATACCATAATTCCTTTACCCTTATCTAATATATCAATGATGGGTAAAGATGATGATGGTACCTGTGTAGACACATCTTTGATGATAGCTGATGACTGGGATACATCAACCATACCTCCAGGTCTATCAACGTCCAAAACCTGTGTGTCAACGCCTGACTTACTCCTATCAGCGTCAAAAATCTGCTTGTCAACGCTCAATCTACTCTTGTCAACGCTTCTTGTGAACTGCTCCATCATCTCAGTAAAAGATAAATTCAAATTTGTAGGGGTAACCAATGAAACATCAAAACCTGGTTGCCTCTTTAAATCTGTTAGAACTTCAGCTATACCCAAAGATTCTCCTTCATGTGAGCCTTTGTCACTCACATGTATCTTCTCATCATCCCCTTTGGAAGAATCTTCCACTCCACGCCTAGGTTTAGCACCTTCTAAAATAACAATCCTCTCCCTCAATTGCTTGAGTTCAAGGCCTTGTGTAGAGACAGTATGTACAAGGTCTGCATTTTGCTTTTGTAAGCTAATGCAGACAGCCGTCAATTCCAACAATGTACATGGTTCCAATCTGCCCTCCTCTAGAATAGGAATTTGACCTCCTAAAGTAGAGTCATAGGGCATGGATGGGGTCTTAATGATGTTAGGACTGGCTTGGTCTGCATCTAAGCTAGTACCAATAGTCCTAGCCCCACCTATATCACCAACCACACTTGTGGTGATGGTTCTCTCTGCAACATGGCTAGGACCAATAGAGGAGAACACTTCAGTAGTCCTTGGGCGTTTTACCAACCTAAATTCAGGGGGTGTAGAAGATGATGTGGATTGGGTTGCAGTTTGAAGGTTAAGGGGTGTTTGGGTGTGTTGTAAAAGAGTGTCAGCGTTTGGATTTGAAGTGTCAACGCCAACATTTAACGTGTCAGCGTTGTAGGGATCTTGGTCAATTTCCATATGCTGGGGTGATGGTGATGGTTCAGGTAATGGGTTTGGTTGTGGTTGTGGGTCTGGTTGAGGTTGTGCTGCTGCAATAACAGCAAGCATGGCTTGGGTAAGGGGTAAGTCTCTGTATGGGGGTGAATTCATCTTTCCAAAAATTGCTTTCTTTTGCACAGGGATCGTATAAAAATCATCATGATCCCTGGTGCAGTACCTTTGTGCATCAAAAACTATTTGCAAAATCTTGGGTAAGCAAGGGTCATCTTGCTACCCTTGTTTTTACACATGCCATCAAAAATCATTTTAGAAAAATTATATTGTTGCCCAGTAGCAATACACACAATGGCACTACCAATTGACCTGTTGATTTCATTGTGTGTAGTACATTTGAGACTCAAACATTGAAGTATGACATGTATTAAGTACTTCCAAGCTGGGGGAAATTCCTGTTTTGAATATTTGTTTAAAGATCCCTCTTAAGGGAAAGGATAACCGAAAGCTTGAAGTCCTTGTTCTAGCTCACCAATGGGTAGGGATAAAAGGAGCATGAGAAAGTGCATACCTAAGAGGGGATGCATTTAAATACTCTACCATCTGAGTATATTGAGGAAACAGAGTGTTGTCAGCCTCTAAATAGGCAACCATGTTGTTCTGACTCCTGAATCCCAATACCAAATCACTCGGTTTAAACTTAGGCGCCATTGATGTAGAAAGCTGTGAAAGATGTTATCAACTTGCTCTTACTCAAACTGATATTAATTTTAAAACTTCTTTGTTAAGCTTTTCAGTGTTTAGACGACAACCCTTACTACAAAATGCATCATCATATACTTCATTGTCAGATGAAGATGAAGAATGTGCCATAAGAGCATAGTGAACATGCCCCTCTTCCTCCTTTACTGCAACCAAAGCCTTGTTCTCTTCCATATCCTTGGCCAAAAAGCTCCAATCCCAGCCAACACCATCAATGTCTTGCATGGCAACCATAGCTTTTGTATCTTCAACCTTGACAGTTTGGCTTGAAGGCTTTCCAGGATCAGATCTTCTTGGAGATCTACACTCTCTCATAAAGTGACCCATTCTATGGAAATTGTAACACTCAACCTTGGATTTATCAAACCTAGCAGTGTCTTTAGCATTAAAAGTCATCTTCTTCCTGAATCTTCTATTCCACCTATTGGCCCTTATGCTAGCAAGTGTCATATTCCACTTTATGTCTATTTCTTCCAAGTGCTCATCACTAATTTGCTCAAGGTCCTCATATGTAATCACTGAACCATTGGGCAATGAAGCAATGTATGCACACACTGTATCTAGATCTATACCAGCAGGCTTAACTCTTGGCGAGTCAACATTGTATGTGTCAGCGTCTGAATGTGAGGCGCTGACAAAGCTTGATCCAATGTTGACACAAGGTGATCCAGTAACGGGGTGCATGTATGGCTCCCTTTGATCAAATTGACCTTCACTATGTGAGAAGAAGGCCTTATTTCCATTGGTAGACTTGTTTCCTTGATCCAGAAGAATTTCACTCTCTATAAGCCTCAGTTTATTGTAAACATCATCAAAGGTGGAACTTTTGTGAGGATTATTAGCAATCATAGACCTTGCTTCAATCTTCCATGCATCACCAAGACTTTTAAAGAAAGTGGTGATGATATAAGCATCATCATACACTGTTCCCATAAATGACAACTTGCTTGTAATGTCAAGAAGTCTGCTTCTCACTCCACTTAGCTTTTCATTGGGAAGGGCTTTAAATACAGCATACTCATGCAAGAGTTGCTTCTTTTTCTCTGAGGCAGTATCATCATTACCACCATAAGCAACTTGAAGGGCTGCCCAAAGATCTTTTGTAGAATCATAGCCTCTATACTTATGCTGATTTTCTTGTCCCAAGGAAAGTTTGAGGATGCTTAAGGTTTTCATATCATTCCTTCTCTTTGCAACGTCCTCAGTTGAAACAGCTCTTCCATCTTCAAGTTTTTCTTTTCGATCCTCAGCACTTGAGCCTGGAGTTGATCTTAGAGTGAAAGCAGCTAGGATCTTGGCAGCCTTATTGAATGTGTTTCCATATTCAATAATTTCCCATAGGGTGTGATCATGGATTTGAAGATACTGCTCAAAATTGAACTTCCACAGCTCAAAGTTGTCTGGGTCTAGCATGGGAATCTTGATGTTATGGCTTGAGGAGGAGGAGGTTAACTCTGGAGTAGACATGTTTGTTTGAATTTTAGGGTTTCTTGAAATTAGGGTTTTTGGCGATTTAGGGTTTTTGTGTTCTTTAGATCAAAGTTTCTCAACAAGCTCTGATACCACTTGTTGATCCCAAATTTAGATCGGTTTAGCTTGTGTAAACGAGATTAAATCAAGTTGAACACGTAGAGAAACTTTGTTGTATATGAAACAATTCAAGTATTATGCGGAATTAATACTTAAACAAGAATACACAAACAAGATAAACCAAACTTTCACTTTGATTGATTAATCGAACTTGCGTACAATGAAAGTGTAAAAAAAAATATTGAACTAAAACCTAAAGGCCTCCTTTTATAGATTAAGGAACCTTGTACAAGAGTCTACGTATCAGCTATTTTAGGTAAATATAAACATAAGAAATACATTGTCGAACATATCTTTACTAGAAACATACTAGAAACAATAAACGTGTAGACTAAGTATCCTGTCAGTGCTTGACTTCTTTTTATCAACGCTTGACTTCTTCTTGTCAACGCTTGTCTTGACAACGCATGATTTCTTCCTATCAACGTCCAATTTCCTCTTGTCAGCGTCCAAGTGTCTTGGCTACATTTTATTCCTAACAATGTTACTTATGAAAATCTGTATTACTTAATGTACCAAAATAGCCAATATAGGTCATGAGGTCAATAACGTGCATGAATACTTGGAGGGGTGACCTCGTCATGTAAATTAAAGGGGATGCCTCTAATTAATTGGTAAGTGAGTAGGAGGGATCAACTCCTTCTGAAGGATGCAAGGCACACACCACATTCACCATGAAATCCTGACTGAAACATGTAACTAGGATGCACCCATACGCCCCACATGATAATATAATAATATAATGGCCAAATAACTGAAAAGGGACGCCACGATCTATCACTCCGCCGCGGTGAAGTCATAACACTAGTGCCTATAGTGTTATGGTTATGGTACCTCCATAACTAGGTGAAACTGGTCATGCATGTATATGGCTAAGGTAACTAATAAACATAAGCATTTAATCTGTAACTACTGGGGAAAAAAGTTGGTTGCATACGGTAAATCCTAATGAAGGAAGAGATTGTCTTTACTGAAGGACGGGAAATCCGTACCTTATGTCCAGTAGAAGCTAAGGAAAATGATGAAGACTAATCCGCCTCGACGGATAACACTAAATAAGAAATATGGACGTGTATGAGTTGTCTGAATTACATGTGTTTTACTGGTTCCGTGTGTTATTAGCTTGTTATACGTATTCTGTCATGTTTTACTGTTTACTGTGTTAACTGTAGTTATTCTGATGTTCTGTTAAGTATTAATCATGTAATAGTGTATTATAATACTTGAATTGTAATACTAAGTAACTTTCTAAAAATAGCAGGTTTCCATAAAAAGTATGTTTCTAAAAATAGAAAGTTTCCAAAAATAGTAAGTTTCTATAATTAGAAATAAGTTGGATTATAAATAATAATTAAAGTTTAAATAGTACAATACAAGTCATGGTTAAAGCTCATTAATTAAATAACTGGTTAATTAATTAAACTATACGTTATAAGATTTTAATTAAAATACATGTTCTATTTAAATGACTAAGTAAAAAATACCTTAGGTTATACATGAATTAATTAAATAAATTAATTTAGCCTAAGGTTTAGTATAACGTGACTTTAAAAATAATTTTCATGAAAACCCGAATCCCGAGCCTGTGTTATATATAAGCCGAACCAAATAAGCTATACAAAAGTCCCGCCGAGACCTGGGAGGGGTCTCGGTTGACACTAACTAAACCAACAAACATGCAAAACATACCCCGACTTAATGTTGGGGTCCTTTTGGTCTCGGGTCCGAACAAACAAAACCAACCGAGCCCCTTTGAGGGTCTCGGTGGTGCCTCGGTTACACCCAAACCGAACAACAAACACACCACGACCCCTGGTCGGGGTTTCTTGCTGCGTCCGAGCCAACACCAACCCAAGCCGAGAGTCTTGAGACTCTCGGTGATGGTGAAAGAAATGTAGCCGAGCCTCATTTGGGGTCTTGGTGTCTCGGTCGAACCACGACCACGCCAAACCAAACCCGAAACATGAATTTAATTAATCTTATACATGTTTTATTCTTGTTCTTGATGATTAATTAAATAACATGAAATCAAAAGGATTAAATAAAAAGGAAAAGGGTTTGATTTATACCGAATGCGTGAAAAGAAAAAGGGAATGATCACGAACACAAAACTAATAATAAAAATCGTCCGGTTTCTCCTTTGTGCTTGATGTGGCCGACGGCTAGAAGGAAAAAGGAGGCAGAGAAAAACTTTTTCTGTAAAACCTAAATTATGTTTTTATTTCCTGTGTTTTATTATTTAACTTGGGTTATGGGCCAACGCCCACCTTTCTTTCTTTTCTTGTTGTAGTCGTGGCCTAAGGGAGTCCAACAAGGAAACCTGTAACAATTATGTGTCTAAATAATTAGTCCTGTATGTTCGTGATTTAGTATTCATGAATTTGGTATTCGTGATCGTGTCACATTTATAATATTCATGATTGTTCGTTATTTATTGTCGTGACACGTGTATTAATATTATAAAGGGAAAGTTTAAATTTTATCGTGTTTTCATAAGTTATTATTCACATGTACTGTTCATATGTGGGTTTTACATGATTGGTTGTTTGATGTATGCTATGACTTGTACAAGGCCTGACATTGCTTTTGCTGTTGGTAAACTGAGTAGGTACACCAGTAATCCTAGTACTCAGCATTGGCAAGCAATTCAGAGGGTACTAAAGTATTTGAAAGGAACAATGGATTATTGTTTGTCATATACTGGATATCCATCAGTGTTGGAAGGTTACACTGACGCAAGTTGGATCAGAAATACTGAGGATAATTCATCACCAGTGGTTGGGTATTCCTACTTGGTGGTGGTGTAATTTCTTGGGCATCCAAGAAACAAACTTGCATTACTAGCTCTACCATGGAATTTGAGTTTGTGGCTCTAGCAGCTGCTGGTAAAGAATCTGAATGGTTGAGAAAATTGCTTCTTGAGATTCCATTGTGGGTCAAACCTATGGCACCCATTTCTATTCGTTGTGGTAGTGCTGCTACATTGGCTAAGGCATATAGCCAAATATACAATAGTAAGTCTAGACACTTAGGTGTAAGACATAGCATGACTCGTGAGCTAATCATGAATGGGGTGATTTCAATAGAATTTGTGAGGTCTCAACAAAATTTAGCTGATCACTTGACGAAGGGATTGGCTAGAGACTTGGTTATAAAGTCTGCTAAAGGGATGTGTTTAAAAGTCCACTCGAGTCACTGAATGCT
This sequence comes from Glebionis coronaria, assembly GCA_025667525.1. Taxonomy (NCBI): domain Eukaryota; kingdom Viridiplantae; phylum Streptophyta; class Magnoliopsida; order Asterales; family Asteraceae; genus Glebionis; species Glebionis coronaria. Next base: position 406,512,830 of record CM046880.1, read on the forward strand.
AGGACACCCAACTCCCTCCTGAGGAAACTTGGGATCTGAGTTCAATGTGGAAAGCTGGACATTCAGGGGACTAAAGCACATGTATATCATCCCAAGGATGTGCTTGTACCTGCTGAAAGGAGGATGAAGTTATAAACTTCTCAATGGTTAATGTCTTTGAAAAAGTGCTCAAGCAAGAGCATGAACTAAAGAGGAACCACCTATGTAAATGTTGAGATTTCGCCGTCTCAGAGAGCATGGACTTAACTCTTACAACATTTATGAATTTGGATATGGACACATGGCTAGTAGTGTCAGGAGTTGTTATGTATTTGATAACTTGTGTGTATTTTATCTTCAGGTATTTAAAGTAGTTGAAGGGTTCAATTCTTAGAACACCCTGATTCTCGAATGTTTGAAGTGATGTACTAAGATAGAAATTCAATCCTTAGGATATTTTCATTTATGCATTGGTTTTGTTAATGTTAATTTTCATGCAAAAGGAATTGTACTATATTGGGGAGGATTGTTGGAAATATAGTTCAATTGTGGGTTCAGTGCATACTAGTGAATGGGTAAGGAGGTACAGAGTGTACACCCATAAGTCCCTGAACACCCATACTCTTATAGTAGGTTACATGTTGTTCAGCATTGCTGATGATAGTGAGTTAACTCTTCAGTGAGTTGAACTCTGGACTGAAAGTATTCATCAGGGAGTAACACCACTGAAGACATGTCTTCAGTGTTTACACTTTAGCAAGTCTTATTCAGTAATGAAGGCTTCAGTGGGAACACTCTTCAGTGTTTGTTGATGCTTCAGTGGGACTGAAGGATGGACTTATGCTGGAGCTGAACAAGTATGCTTGTAACGGTCTTTGACCAATTCAAGTGCATTAAAGACCACGTTTAATTGGTCTTGTAACCACTTTGACTTGGTATTATGGAGCCTATTAAAAGAAGATTAATTGGCCGTTAATTTCTCTTAATACCATTGACTAAGGTTGAGTACTCCACCTATAAATAGATGATCATACTTGCATGAAGAGATACAGAAACAAGAAACACATAACAACAAAAGGGTTAGAGATTTGTGTCTAAATCACTAACTGCATTTGGTCTTATCCCAAGTAGGTTTTCATGATACCCAGGCATTAGGGTCGAATAATTTACTTTGGAAAGTGATTACACGATTCCAAGTGATATCCGGTAACCATTGTTTGGTATGTAGCTAGGTTTTTATTATCTTACCCTGGTTGGGACGAAGTAAACACCAACAATACAAACATCATCTGACTTCATTAGTCAACCTATCACTTACCAGTAATAGAGACTTCAACACGTCCACGGTACCACCCCTTTTTGAGATTGGATAACCATAGAACTATCTTCTATACCTGACAATATCGATTACAATAGTCACTACTTATACCCGTTTTAAACAAGAACGAATCTTGTATTGAATAGAACAGATCCGGGTATTGATTATGTGATGGTGTCAGTGTGGTATTCTGGTTTATGGGATGTTCTGATTGTGATATCTCGAATTGGAGATCTGTTCCCGATACACCGATTGATGGTGATAAGATTTGTTCAATGGTGATTTGTGAGATTCGATGTGTAATTATATGATTTTTGTTGGAAATTGATGAGATATGGATTTGGATATGTTTTTGTTATATGTTTTTTTTCGTGATAACATATCTGAAATCTATTTTATTTTTTAAGAATCGGTGATGTAGGTTTTTTTGAGATTGATTTTAGTGTGGATTCTTTGTTTTCGGTTTTTGGATAAGCTTTATGTGGGTGGGTAATGTTTCTGGGTTTTAGCATCTGTTAATTTATTCTGTCTCCCCCCTAAAATAATTGCTTCAGTAACATTTTTTAAGAACACCTATAAAATTTAACAATGCCCAAATGCTATTAGCAGTTAATATGAACGGATCTGGATCATAAGGATGATTCACCCGATGTGATACCACTTGTTGGGTCCTCGTTATCGTGTAATATAAACACGATTAGACCAATTAACTACTAATAACACAACTTGTACTTTTTAACGTCTAATTCATTATTAGTATAGCTATACAAAAGAATTATACCCAGTTGTTTGTGGAATAACAACCGGGATTAAATGACAAGTTCTCCCTTAATAATCATCAAGGGAGGAAGAACTCCTAACACTACACTTTGTGTTTTATGTGTTTTGGAAAACTTGAGTCGTCCCTATTACAACATGCATATATATAGGAAAGTAAAGCTAAAGCATCCAAAGGAAGCTTTCACTTTTAGTCCCATGTGCAGCCCATGTGCACCCATGTGCTCTTTCCCATCAAAGTACAAAAGTGAGTATTTTACTTTAACCGCTTTTGTACCTTTTTTGTCTTCCTTTGCTTTTTGCTTTGGAAGTATCAAATGCATCAGTTGTATTCTTAAGATAGATAAACATCGTTCAGCTTAGTTTGTCACTCCAAGCTGAACTAAAGGCAACTTCATTCAGGTTTCGTCCTTCAGGTGCTTATCCGCATCAGCTATTGAAGGTGAATACTTTGTCTTCAAAGTACTCTGGAAGTGCTGGTGCTGAACTGTCTTCACCAAGACTGGTGTTGGACGTGGTACTGAAGTGTCTTCAATAATGTCTTCAACAACCATAAGCTTCAGCTGGACTTTGTCTTCAGTTGACTTGGTGCTATTTTATATTCAAATATTTGTGAGGAACAATTGGGTCAAATCTTGACCCAACACGTCTGTTTGTATTAACAAAAACAATACATGTTTAAAACATTACTCAATTAATTTGCATCACGTTGATGATTTTTTAAAAGAAAAAACAATTATATGTAATTCATCATGTAACACCCCATTTTGATAAATGGAATGTCACGTGAAATTATGGCGTGTCATCAAAGCATACAAGGATAAATGTCTAAAACATTACATGACCACAGGGATAACCGGAATCAAACATCGGTTCCCAAACATAAGCCCAAAACATAATAAAGCAAAAGAAATGAATGAAAGACTAAACAAGCATAAGTATATGAAGGAAAAAGGAGAAGAAGTCTATGGCAGCTTCCATCCTATGCATGTCCTCCAAATGCTCGAGTCCGTCCTTGGGTACCTGCCGTTTTGGGACATGGAAAGGAAAGTAACGGCTGAGCAAAACGCTCAGTGCACGGATATAGACATAGTATGAATGACTAAAACATAATAAAGACTTAATAGCAGCGGAATTGTATAAGTCCTGGAAAACCTGGAACATGTTCATAAAACTGGTTTTATAGTTTGAAAAGCCTTATGTTTATCTTGTAAAAACTGTTTAACGTATTTTACCATTAGCCAATATAGGTCATGAAAATCCATCGTGCATGAATACTTGGAGGGGTGACCTCATCATGCAAATTAGAGGGGCTGCCTCTAATTTAATATACTGGTTTTTAGGTAGGAGGGATCAGCTCCTTGTGAAGGATGCAAGGCACACACCACATTCACCATGAAATCCTGACTGAAAACATGTAACTAGGATGCACCCATACGCCCCACATGATAAATATAAATAAATGGCCATAAGCTGAAGGGACGCCACGAGCAATCACTCCGCCGTGGTGAAGTCATAACATCAGTGCCTCTAATGTTATGGTTATGGTACCTCCATAACTAGGTGAAACTGGTCATGCATGTATATGGCTATAGGTATTCTTAATTAAACATAAGCAAATCAAACACGTAACTTATACTACGGGAAAACATTTGGCTGCATACGGGGAATCCTAATAAGGAAAGAATGTCCATACTGAAAGGACGGAAATCCGTACATTATGTCCAGTGAACGAAGAAGACGAAATGAGGAGAATCCTACTTCGGTATCACTAATGCTACATAAATACATACATGAATAAGTATCTGCTTACTAAATACGTAACTGGTTTTACGTTATGTCTTAGCTTATTTTATATGTTCATGTCATGTTTTACTGTTTTAAGCCTTAAACTGTGTTTATCTTATATTTTGTTTAATCTGATTAAGTATTTCTGGTATTTCATGTATTATTATACTTACTGTGTAATAATAAGTAACTTTCTAAAAATAGCAGGTTTCCTAAAATAGAAAGTTTCCAAAGATAGAAAGTTACCAAAAATAGAAAGTTTCCAAAAATAGAAAGTTTCCAAAAATATAAAGTTTCCAAAAATAGAAAGTTTCCAAAATAGAATTACTGCTCAAAATAGATAAGTTTCTAAAAATAGAAAGTTTCCATAAATAGATTAGCTGCCTTATTTAAATAAGTTTCCATAAATAGATTAGCGGCCTAAAATAAATGAGTTTCTAAAAATAGAACGTTTCCATAAATAGATTAGCTGCCTTATTTTAATAAGTTTCTAAAAATAGAAGTTTTCATAGTTAGAAATAAGCTGGTTAAATAAGCTAAGTATATAAGCCTAAGTGTTTTCATGATTATTTTCTAAGTCATATGATATAATGTATAGTTTACTGATTATTTCATGTAATTAAAATAAACTATAGGTTAAAATATTTAATTAAAGTATATCATGTTTTTAATTAAATAAAGTTAAATACTTAGGTTAAAACATGTATTATTATTTATTAATAATATAACCTAAGTCATGTTAATTAATTAATTATAACCATGGTTTTTAAATAATTAATTAATTTATAAGTCTAAAAATATAAAATACTTAGGTTAATAATTTCATGATTTTAATAATTAAAATAACCTAAGTCATGTTATTAAATTAATCATGTCATGTTATTAATTTAATTTTAACATAAGATCATAAAAATAAAAATCTTAACATACACCGTGAACCGGATCTTGACTAAGAACCATGAACCAGACATGAAATCGACACCATACCCCGAACCACATCGGGGTTCCCCTTGTCTTGTTGCTGCCGTGGGACCCACACCAACCAACCGGGACCATATGGTCTCGGTGGTGGTCAAATGGCCAAACCGAGACCCTCTCGGGTTCGGTTTAGGCGCGGCCAAGAACAAACACCCCTAAAACATTACTTTTTGATTTATTCCAAATCCAATTCCATGTTAGATCTATGATTTAATTAGGTTTTTAAGAAAAACATATCATGTTCTTAATTATTTAAAAGATTAAATCAAAAGAAAAGGGTTACAAGAATTACCGAATACGTGGATCTAAACAACGATGAACAAACATGAACACTAGCAATAAATCCAACATCAAAGATCAATCAAACACCCCTTTGGTGTGTTTGAAGGTGGCGGCCAAAAGAGGGAGAAGGAAAAGAATTAGGGTTTTTGATGTTTTCTTGTAAAATGAAAAATGACATCTTTTTCCCTAGTTTTTCTTGTTTAGTAAAAATTGATGGGCTAAGCCCATTATTCCTCCCTAATTTCGTGGTATGGGGCCCACATGGGGTAACCCATATATTTCCCGAGTCTAAATATTATAGTGTGTTCTCGTGTGTTCTCGTGTTCGTAATTTACATGTTTTAATTAGTTATCGATCGTGAATTAATATATTTATTCGTGTTCGTGATAAATATATATATACGTAATCAATATTAGCTCGTGATTTAATTACGTTCATGATTTCATGATCGCATGTTCTTGATTATTTATTGTCAAATAAATATTGCGTGCTCATGCGTAGTAAATACTTATCGTGTTCTAACACGTACGTAATACGTAAAATCCTAACACGTAATCGTAATCATGTTATAATAGGAAAGTTTTAACCTAGTACGTACGATCTTAAGGGTATTATTCATGGTAAAAGCATGCGGGTTTTACAACTCTTCCCCCCTAAAAAAAATAATTCGTCCCCGAATTATAGATAACGTAACTGAAAGAGAAACATACCCGAATCAAACTGAGAGGGTATGTAAGATAAATTAACGTGCAGGTGACCTGGCAGAAAGAACGCGGAACGTGACATGTCTTAAAAGGACATGGAGCGTGACGTGGCTGAAAGGACATATCTAATTGATAAGTGAAAAACGGATAAGAAGTTCGGATGAACTTGTCCGCTTCCAAGTGGCCTCCCTCTTGGAACGGTTCCTTCAGAAGATCTTGACACTAAAGATAAATATTGGTCCTCCTGACCTTGACTTGGAATCCGAAGAAATTCTTTGTTATCTACGGAAGGTAGATCCCCTAAATTCGATCGAGGAAAATAAGAGTTAACGTGCAAGGGTAACTGAAACGTTACGATGAAAGACAATCTGACTTAACTGTTAACTAGAAACGATGCGCGAGACATAAAGAAACGTAGTACGTGAAAAATTTTGAACGTGATACGTGAAAAATTTTGAACGTGCTACGTGGAGATATGGTGAGTGTAGTATGAGTAAACATATCGTGATCCATGATACGTGTAACATATCTTGATCATGATATGAGGAACGTGGAATGAACATGACATGTGAAACATATCGTGAACATAGAATATAATGGCGGTAACGCCAAACACTACAAGGTGAGACATGGAATATGACGTGAAACGTCTATCTGATGATGGAGAGTTATACTAAACTTGGGTCTGGTCTCTCAAGTTCTTGCAAAACTTCCCAGAACGAAATGAACGTAAAATCGTAAGCCCAGATATGATCATGAACGTGAATAGTGTCATGAACGCGAGCGCGAAAGCAAGTTGTGGAATCAGAATGAAGACGTGAAGTAATTTAGGAGTACAATTGCGAATCTTTGTCTGACCCGATAGCTGAGGGATTACCAAGTGGTCGGATGAGCCTTGGCTGGGACATGTCTGATCAATCTGTTGGTTCTGTAATCCTTGCGGATGTAAGGATTCTGTAGACTTGATCAAACTGTTTGCAATAACCCAGATAGCATCATGCTTCTTCTGAGTTTGCGTTAATCTGGTAACCAAAATCCGTGGAGATCTTGTCCCATTTCAATTTACCATTTCAGATGATGAAAACATCCGAGTCTGTTGGTGTCCTATCTTAACCTGTTGGTATGTCAGGTACTTAGATATGAACGTAACTGTATCTTGCTTCGTAGGACTTGATACATAGGAGTTTGCGAAACTCTGAGTTTCTGAATCCAGATTTCTCCTAGCGTAGGATTTTCTAGAACACCTAATGTAGTGTAGGGTTCTCTCCTTTACGCATAAGCTGAGTCATAGTAAGATTAACCGTAGAAACCCATGTGATTCAGCGTGTCACTGTAATCAAACAGAATTGATATTGGAAATTTTTCTAGGGTAAAATTTCTCTTGTCATAGAATTTGCAACATAGTGCAGATATGGTCTTCCTGTTCTTCTCTGGGCTTAAAGGAAATCAGGTTATCCTCAATGAAAACACTGATGAATTTGCTATGAGTTCATGGAAACTCATTCTTATAATGCCGTTGGAGCATTGATGAGACTAGTTCAAAATTATAAAGCTAGCATGACCGAGTCGTGTACGAATAGCAGTCATGGACATGTCCTGCTCTTTCACCCGTCACTGTTGGCAGTATGATCATGAGTTCAATCTTGGAAAAGTGATTAACGCTATAAGGTCGATTGGACATGTTGTCAATACGTGGAGGAGAATAACGGTCATGAATGTTGATTTGTTTACGCCGACGGTAGTCGACACATAATCTCATGGTACCGTCCTTCTCCTTGTAAGTTCTTCTGGAATGTATGGTAAGATGTTGGAATAATCAACTGGCTATGCGTAAAATACTTAAGTGGTCGTGTCTTACTGACAACTAGAAAATTTTAGCGACCATAGCTAACAACGCACCTGCTTGTAAGCATAGATAATTTGCACAGATTTTCCCGATGGAAAATCAAGCTGAATGTATTCAGGAGCCTGAACATTACTGTACATAATTATGAATCGTAGCAAGGTGTGCTGTTCATAGTACATAATTAGGATAAAATTCATCTCGTGTCTGTCCGAGGAAATGCGTTAGCAGCTTGAATCTCATCATTAAGGTGAAGGAAAACCTTCGTATACGTGGGAATACGAAAGGCGTCCTTCATGGTCATGAATATATGAACCATGGTGAAAGAAATGAAAGTGACATCGGCAACGTGACAGTTCTCACTGATGCACCGATAATGGTATATAAATTCTTTTGGCCTGATTAATATATGGCACAACAAAAATAGATATACCCTTGGAGGGTACCCTGAATTTCTTAGAAATGTTCCATAGTTGGACGTGAGTCATGTGTCTTGACTCGTTTCTTGGAACTATAAGCATGACATATGTCTTGACTGGTGTCTTGACATATGTCTTCAGGAGGTATACGTGAGACATGTGTCTTGACTGATGTCTTGACATGTGTCTCGAGACGTAAAACAATAGAACTACAATATTAGGTTATTATGCCAGAATTGGCGGATCGGTTGGACTACTGATCATTTGTATGTTCGATCACGTCCGCGGCTGGAGCCTCGGTTGCGATTTCCAGGATAGTTTCTGTCATAGTAGTGGTTACTATCGTCCTGTCTATCAGTTCCATGACGGTCATTCTCATGACCGTGATTCATGTAACTATTCAGCTGAGTGGCCGTCTGGTACCGGTTTGCACTCATATGGCTGAAATGACAGCTGAATGACGTGTGACATGTAACTAAGAATTAGGGACAATGATTGATGGAAATCGTCTGATGGTGAAGCATCTTCTCGTCTAATTGCTTTTCTATGACGCCTTTGTCTTCGTCTTGTAGGATCTCCAGGTTGTGAACAACATCTACATCTCGTAGCGTCTCCGAACGTCAGCAACATCAACCTTTAGTAACATCTCCAAGCTATGAGCGGCATCGACAATCTTGTAGAATATCAGCAAGTGAACATACGCGTGAGATGATTTAGAATCGACTAGTGAATACTCGCGAAGTATTGCAAGTGAAATACACATGGATTTAGGTACGTGTAACACACATGGAATACGGTACATGGAGTACACATGGAATGTTCATGAAATGATCGGTATTGGGATCGATCATTTGTCATGATTTAAGGAAAGTATATCGGTTAAATGGTTATGAAAACCATCATGATAACCTGGCAGTATTAGCATAGACATCATTCTGGTTGTATCGAAAACGTCAAATTATGGTTACATAAAATTCAACGATGATTTGCCTGACAGTATGATCAGTGAAAACCAACCATGACTATCATGAAAGCAGGATTCAATGAAATCCAACAATGCCTTGCATGAAAACATAAATAACAAAAGAGGCGTAAGACGTAATCAACATGAAGACAGAATTATCATGAAGAAACATGAAACGATTTAACATGAAAGAGTGTATAACATAATCAACATGAAACTGAGTTTAACCATGACAATATGAATACATACTTGACATAAAAACATAGTAACTTATGAGGGGACATGAAAAAAAATTTATGCCAATAAATCATGAGAAAAATTTTATGCATGGAAAACAGTACATGAATGTATAATGTAGTTTATAAAAACCTTTATATGTGCGAGGGGACGCCTATGGGTCGGTCCCAAAACAGAAGACATAGCGAGTGGACGCCTATGGGTCGGTCCCAAAGTTAAAAGTTTCGATAAAAGCACATGCGACTAAATAGGGCCAGTCTTGTACCAACCATTACTTAGTCATAATCCCTGCAACAATGATACATAAAACATTAATAAATGAAACTCATCTGTTAAAACTTATCAGAAAATTTTTTATCTAACTAATTATGAACTATTGAGGTTCAGTCCACATAGTCACAGTTCACGAGGAACGTCATGCATGAAATAATGACACGTAACTAAATATGAATGACGGTTGTCCATCCATATTAGTACAACAATATCGATGAAAACATCAAGGTTAAAACCTCAAGGTGCTGAAAACATCATGGTTAAAACAACAATGCGCTGAAAACATAAATACGTAGAATATCAAACGTTGGCTTGGGAAGGTCCTGGTGACTACCCACTAGTCACAAGTCGAGTTTTAGAGCCTACAGGTCGAAGCCTTGGCTCTGATACCATAATTTTAACACCCCATTTTGATAAATGGAATGTCACGTGAAATTATGGCGTGTCATCAAACCATACAAGGATAAATGTCTAAAACATTACATGACCATAGGGATAACCGGAATCAAACATCGGTTCCCAAACATAAGCCCAAAACATAATAAAGCAAAAGACATGAATGAAAGACTAAACAAGCATAAGTATATGAAGGCAAAAGGAGAAGAAGTCTATGGCAGCTTCCATCCTATGCATGTCCTCCAAATGCTCGAGTCCGTCCTTGGGTACCTGCCGTTTTGGGACATGGAAAGGAAAGTAACGGCTGAGCAAAATGCTCAGTGCACGAATATAGACATAGTATGAATGACTAAAACATAATAAAGACTTAATAGCAGCGGAATTGTATAAGTCCTGGAAAACCTGGAACATGTTCATAAAACTGGTTTTATAGTTTGAAAAGCCTTATGTTTATCTTGTAAAAACTGTTTAACGTATTTTACCATTAGCCAATATAGGTCACGAAAATCCACCGTGCATGAATACTTGGAGGGGTGACCTCATCATGCAAATTAGAGGGGATGCCTCTAATTTAATATACTGGTTTTTTGGTAGGAGGGATTCAGCTCCTTGTGAAGGATGCAAGGCACACGCCACATTCACCATGAAATCCTGACTGAAAACATGTAACTAGGATGCACCCATACGCCCCACATGATAAATATAAATAAATAGCCAAAAGCTGAAGGGACACCACGAGCAATCACTCCGCCGTGGTGAAGTCATAACATCAGTGCCTCTAATGTTATGGTTATGGTACCTTCATAACTAGGTTAAACTGGTCATGCATGTATATGGCTATAGGTATTCTTAATTAAACATAAGCAAATCAAACACGTAACTTATACTACGGGAAAACATTTGGCTGCATACAGGGAATCTTAATAAGGAAAGAATGTCCATACTGAAAGGACGGAAATCCGTACGTTATGTCCAGTGAACGAATAAGACGAACTGGGGAGAATCCTACTTCGGTATCACTAATGCTACATAAATACATACATGAATAAGTATCTTCTTACTAAATACGTAACTGGTTTTACGTCATGTCTTAGCTTATTTTATATGTTCATGTCATGTTTTACTGTTTTAAGCCTTAAACGGTGTTTATCTTATATTCTGTTTAATCTGATTAAGTATTTCTGGTATTTCATGTATTATTATACTTACTGTGTAATAATAAGTAACTTTCCAAAAATAGCAGGTTTCCTAAAATAGAAAGTTTTCAAAAATAGAAAGTTACCAAAAATAGAAAGTTTCCAAAAATAGAAAGTTTCCAAAAATAGAAAGTTTCCAAAAAAGAATAACTGCTTAAAATAGATAAGTTTCTAAAAATAAAAAAGTTTCCATAAATAGATTAGCTGCCTTATTTAAATAAGTTTCCATAAATAGATTAGCTGCCTGAAATAAATAATTTTCTAAAAATAGAACGTTTCCATAAATAGATTAGCTGCCTTATTTAAATAAGTTTCTAAAAATAGAAGTTTTCATAATTAGAAATAAGCTGGTTAAATAAGCTAAGTATATAAGCCTAAGTGTTTTCATGATTATTTTCTAAGTCATATGATATAATGTATAGTCTATTAATTATTTCATGTAATTAAAATAAACTATAGGTTAAAATATTTAATTAAAGTATATCATGTTTTTAATTAAATAAAGTTAAATACTTAGGTTAAAACATGTATTATTATTTATTAATAATATAACCTAAGTCATGTTAATTAATTAATTATAACCATGGTTTTTAAATAATTAATTAATTTATAAGTCTAAAAATATAAAATACTTAGGTTAATAATTTCATGATTTTAATAATTAAAATAACCTAAGTCATGTTATTAAATTAATCATGTCATGTTATTAATTTAATTTTAACATAAGATCATAAAAATAAAAATCTTAACATACACCGTGAACCGGATCTTGACTAAGAACCATGAACCGGACATGAAATCGACACCATACCCCGAACCACATCGGGGTTCCCCTTGTCTTGTTGCTGCCGTGGGACCCACACCAACCAACCGGGACCATATGGTCTCGGTGGTGGTCAAATGGCCAAACCGAGACCCTCTCGGGTTCGGTTTAGGCGCGGCCAAGAACAAACACCCCTAAAACATTACTTTTTGATTTATTCCAAATCCAGTTCCATGTTAGATCTATGATTTAATTAGGTTTTTAAGAAAAACATGTCATGTTCTTAATTATTTAAAAGATTAAATCAAAAGAAAAGGGTTACAAGAATTACCGAATGCGTGGATCTAAACAACGATGAACAAACACGAAGACTAGCAATAAATCCAAGATCAAAGATCAATCAAACACCCCTTTGGTGTGTTTGAAGGTGGCGGCCAAAAGAGGGAGAAGGAAAAGAATTAGGGTTTTTGATGTTTTCCTATAAAATGAAAAATGACATCTTTTTCCTAGTTTTTCTTGTTTAGTAAAAATTGATGGGCTAAGCCCATTATTCCTCCCTAATTTCGTGGTATGGGGCCCACATGGGGTAACCCATACATTTCCCGAGTCTCAATATTATAGTGTATTCTCGTGTTCGTAATTTACATGTTTTAATTAGTTATCGATCGTGACTTAATATATTTATTCGTGTTCATGATAAATATATATATACGTAATTAATATTAGCTCGTGATTTAATTACGTTCATGATTTCATGATCGCATGTTCGTGATTATTTATTGTCAAATAAATATTGCGTGCTCATGCGTAGTAAATACTTATCGTGTTCTAACACGTACGTAATACGTAAAATCCTAACACGTAATCGTAATCATGTTATAATAGGAAAGTTTTAACCTAGTACGTACGATCTTAAGGGTATTATTCATGGTAAAAGCATGCGGGTTTTACAACTCTTCCCCCCTAAAAAGAATAATTCGTCCCCGAATTATAGATAACGTAACTGAAAGAGAAACATACCCGAATCAAACTGAGAGGGTATGTAAGATAAATTAACGTGCAGGTGACCTGGCAGAAAGAACGCGGAACGTGACATGTCTTAAAAGGACATGGAACGTGACGTGGCTGAAAGGACATATCTAATTGATAAGTGAAAAACGGATAAGAAGTTCGGATGAACTTGTCCGCTTCCAAGTGGCCTCCCTCTTGGAACGGTTCCTTCAGAAGATCTTGACACTAAAGATAAATCTTGGTACTCCTGACCTTGACTTGGAATCCGAAGAAATTCTTGGTTATCTACGGAAGGTAGATCCCCTAAATTCGATCGAGGAAAATAAGAGTTAACGTGCAAGGGTAACTGAAACGTTACGATGAAAGACAATCTGACTTAACTGTTAACTAGAAACGATGCGCGAGACATAAAGAAACGTAGTACGTGATAAATTTTGAACGTGATACGTGAAAATTTTTGAACGTGCTACGTGGAGATATGGCGAGTGTAGTATGAGTAAACATATCGTGATCCATGATACGTGTAACATATCTTGATCATGATACGAGGAACGTGGAATGAACATGACATGTGAAACATATCGTGAACATAGAATATAATGGCGGTATCGTGAACATAGAATATAATGGCGGTAACGCCAGACGCTACAAGGTGACACGTGGAATATGACGTGAAATGTCTATCTAATGATGGAGAGTTATACTAAACTTGGGTCTGGTCTCTCAAGTTCTTGCAAAACTTCCCAGAACGAAATGAACGTAAAATCGTAAGCCCAGATATGATCATGAACGTGAATAGTGTCATGAACGCGAGCGCGAAAACAAGTTGCTGAATCAGAATGAAGACTTGAAGTAATTTAGGAGTACAATTGCGAATCTTTGTCTGACCCGATAGCTGAGGGATTACCAAGTGGTCGGATGAGCCTTGGTTGGGACATGTCTGATCAATCTGTTGGTTCTGCAATCCTTGCGGATGTAAGGATTCTGTAGACTTGATCAAACTGTTTGCAATAACCCAGATAGCATCATGCTTCTTCTGAGTTTGCGTTAATCTGGTAACCAAAATCCGTGGAGATCTTGTCCCATTTCAATTTACCTTTTCAGATGATGAAAACATCCCAGTCTGTTGGTGTCCTATCTTAACCTGTTGGTATGTCAGGTACTTAGATATGAACGTAACTGTATCTTGCTTCGTAGGACTTGATACATAGGAGTTTGCGAAACTCTGAGTTTCTGAATCCAGATTTCTCCTAGCGTAGGATTTTCTAGAACACCTAATGTAGTGTAGGGTTCTCTCCTTTACGCATAAGCTGAGTCATAGTAAGATTAACCGTAGAAACCCATGTGATTCAGCGTGTCACTGTAATCAAACAGAATTGATATTAGAAATTTTTCTAGGGTAAAATTTCTCTTGTCATAGAATTTGCAACATAGTGCAGATATGGTCTTCATGTTCTTCTCTGGGCTTAAAGGAAATCAAGTTATCCTCAATGAAAACACTGATGAATTTGCTATGAGTTCATGGAAACTCATTCTTATAATGCCGTTGGAGCATTGATGAGACTAATTCAAAATTATAAAGCTAGCATGACCGAGTCGTGTACGAATAGCAGTCATGGACATGTCCTGCTCTTTCACCCGTCACTGTTGGCAGTATGATCATGAGTTCAATCTTGGAAAAGTGATTAACACTATAAGGTCGATTGGACATGTTGTCAATACGTGGAGGAGAATAACGGTCATGAATGTTGATTTGTTTACGCCGACGGTAGTCGACACATAATCTCATGGTACCGTCCTTCTCCTTGTAAGTTCTTTTGGAATGTATGGGAAGATGTTGGAATAATCAACTGGCTATGCGTAAAAGACTTAAGTGGTCGTGTCTTACTAACAACTAGAAAATTTTAGCGACCATGGCTAACAACGCACCTGCTTGTAAGCATAGATAATTTGTACAGATTTTCTCGATGGAAAATCAAGCTGAATGTATTCAGGAGCCTGAACATTACTGGACATAATTATGAATCGTAGCATGGTGTGCTGTTCATAGTACATAATTAGGATAAAATTCATCTCGTGTCTGTCCGAGGAAATGCGTTAGCAGCTTGAATCTCATCATTAAGATGAAGGAAAACCTTCGTATACGTGGGAATACGAAAGGCGTCCTTCATGGTCATGAATATATGAACCATGGTGAAAGAAATGAAAGTGACATCAGCAACGTGACAGTTCTCACTGATGCGCCGATAATGGTATAGAAATTCCATAGTTGGACGTGCGTCATGTGTCTTGACTCGTTTCTTGGAACTATAAGCATGACATATGTCTTGACTGGTGTCTTGACATGTGTCTTCAGGAGGTATACGTGAGACATGTGTCTTGACTGATGTCTTGACATGTGTCTCGAGACGTAAAACAATAGAACTACAATATTAGGTTATTATGCCAGAATTGGCGGATCGGTTGGACTACTGATCATTTGTATGTTCGATCACATCCGTGGCTGGAGCCTCGGTTGCGATTTCCAGGATAGTTTCTGTCATAGTAGTGGTTAGTATCGTCCTGTCTGTCAGTTCCATGACGGTCATTCTCATGACCGTGATTCATGTAACTATTCAGCTGAGTGGCCGTCTGGTACCGGTTTGCACTCATATGGCTGAAATGACAGCTGAATGACGTGTGACATGTAACTAAGAATTAGGGACAATGATTGATGGAAATCGTATGATGGTGAAGCATCTTCTCGTCCAATTTCTTTGCTCTGAAGACTTTGTCTTCGTCTTGTAGGATCTCAAGGTTGTGAACAGCATCTGCATCTCGTAGCGTCTCCGAACGTCAGCAGCATCAACCTTTAGTAACATCTCCAAGCTATGAGCGGCATAGACAATCTTGTAGAATATCAGCAAGTGAACATACGCGTGAGATGATTTAGAATCGACTAGTGAATACTCGTGAAGTATTGCAAGTGAAATACACATGGATTTAGGTACGTGTAATACACATGGAATACGGTACATGGAGTACACATGGAATGTTCATGAAATGATCGGTATTGGGGTCGATCATTTGTCATGATTTAAGGAAAGTATATCGGTTAAATGGTTATGAAAACCATCATGATAAACTGGCAGTATTAGCATAGACATCATTCTAGTTGTATCGAAAACGTCAAATTATGGTTACACAAAATTCAACGATGATTTGCCTGACAGTATGATCAGTGAAAACCAACCATGACTATCATGAAAGCAGGATTCAATGAAATCCAACAATGCCTTGCATGAAAACATAAATAACAAAAGAGGCGTAAGACGTAATCAACATGAAGACATAATTATCATGAAGAAACATGAAACGATTTAACATGAAGGAGTGTATAACATAATCAGCATGAAACTGAGTTTAACCATGACAGTATGAAAACATACTTGACATAAAAACATAGTAACTTATGAGGGGACATGAAAAAAAATTTATGCCAATAAATCATGAGAAAAATTTTATGCATGGAAAACAGTGCATGAATGTATAATGTAGTTTATAAAAACCTTTATATGTGCGAGGGGACGCCTATGGGTCGGTCCCAAAACAAAAGACATAGCGAGGGGACGCTTATGGGTCGGTCCCAAAGTTAAAAGTTTCGATAAAAGCACATGCGACTAAATAGGGTCAGTCCTGTACCAACCATTACTTAGTCATAATTCCTGCAACAATGATACATGAAACATAAATAAATGAAAGTCATCTGTTAAAACTTATCAGAAAAAATTTTATGTGACTAATTATGAACTATTGAGGTTCAGTCCACATAGTCACAGTTCACGAGGAACGTCATGCATGAAATAATGACACGTAACTAAATATGAATGACGGTTGTCCATCCATATTAGTACAACAATATCGATGAAAACATCAAGGTTAAAACCTCAAGGTGCTGAAAACATCATGGTTAAAACAACAATGCGCTGAAAACATAAATACGTAGAATATCAAACGTTGGCTTAGGAAGCTCCTGGTGACTACCCACTAGTCACAGGTCGAGTTTTAGAGCCTACAGGTCGAAGCCTTGGCTCTGATACCATAATTGTAACACCCCATTTTGATAAACGGAATGTCACGTGAAATAATGGCGTGTCATCAAAGCATACAAGGATAAATGTCTAAAACATTACATGACCATAGGGATAACCGGAATCAAACATCGGTTCCCAAACATAAGCCAAAAACATAATAAAGAAAAAGACATGAATGAAAGACTTAACAAGCATAAGTATATGAAGGCAAAAGGAGAAGAAGTCTATGGCAGCTTCCATCCTATGCATGTCCTCCAAATGCTCGAGTCCGTCCTTGGGTACCTGCCGTTTTGGGACATGGAAAGGAAAGTAACGGCTGAGCAAAACGCTCAGTGCACGGATATAGACATAGTATGAATGACTAAAACATAATAAAGACTTAATAGCAGCGGAATTGTATAAGTCCTGGAAAACCTAGAACATGTTCATAAAACTGGTTTTATAGTTTGAAAAGCCTTATGTTTATCTTGTAAAAACTGTTTAACGTATTTTACCATTAGCCAATATAGGTCATGAAAATCCACCGTGCATGAATACTTGGAGGGGTGACCTCATCATGCAAATTATAGGGGCTGCCTCTAATTTAATATACTGGTTTTTGGGTAGGAGGGATCAGCTCCTTGTGAAGGATGCAAGGCACACACCACATTCACCATGAAATCCTGACTGAAAACATGTAACTAGGATGCACCCATACGCCCCACATGATAAATATAAATAAATGGCCAAAAGCTGAAGGGACACCACGAGCAATCACTCCGCCATGGTGAAGTCATAACATCAGTGCCTCTAATGTTATGGTTATCGTACCTCCATAACTAGGTGAAACTGGTCATGCATGTATATGGCTATAGGTATTCTTAATTAAACATAAGCAAATCAAACACGTAACTTATACTAAGGGAAAACATTTGGCTGCATACGGGGAATCCTAATAAGGAAAGAATGTCCATACTGAAAGGACGGAAATCCGTACCTTATGTCCAGTGAACGAAGAAGACGAACTGAGGAGAATCCTACTTCGGTATCACTAATGCTACATAAATACATACATGAATAAGTATCTGCTTACTAAATACGTAACTGGTTTTACGTCAGGTCTTAGCTTATTTTATATGTTCATGTCATGTTTTACTGTTTTAAGCCTTAAACTGTGTTTATCTTATATTCTGTTTAATCTGATTAAGTATTTCTGGTATTTCATGTATTATTATACTTATTGTGTAATAATAAGTAACTTTCCAAAAATAGCAGGTTTCCTAAAATAGAAAGTTTCCAAAAATTGAAAGTTACCAAAAATAGAAAGTTTCCAAGAATAGAAAGTTTCCAAAAATAGAAAGTTTCCAAAAATAGAAAGTTTCCAAAAATAGAATTACTGCTTAAAATAGATAAGTTTCTAAAAATAGAAAGTTTCCATAAATAGATTAGCTGTCTTATTTAAATAAGTTTCCATAAATAGATTAGCTGCCTGAAATAAATAATTTTCTAAAAATAGAACGTTTCCATAAATAGATTAGCTGCCTTATTTAAATAAGTTTCTAAAAATAGAAGTTTCTATAATTAGAAATAAGCTGGTTAAATAAGCTAAGTATATAAGCCTAAGTGTTTTCATGATTATTTTCTAAGTCATATGATATAATGTATAGTTTATTAATTATTTCATGTAATTAAAATAAACTATAGGTTAAAATATTTAATTAAAGTATATCATGTTTTTAATTAAATAAAGTTAAATACTTAGGTTAAAACATGTATTATTATTTATTAATAATATAACCTAAGTCATGTTAATTAATTAATTATAACCATGGTTTTTAAATAATTAATTAATTTATAAGTCTAAAAATATAAAATACTTAGGTTAATAATTTCATGATTTTAATAATTAAAATAACCTAAGTCATGTTATTAAATTAATCATGTCATGTTATTAATTTAATTTTAACATAAGATCATAAAAATAAAAATCTTAACATACACCGTGAACCGGATCTTAACTAAGAACCATGAACCGGACATGAAATCGAAACCATACCCCGAACCACATCGGGGTTCCCCTTGTCTTTTTGCTGCCGTGGGACCCACACCAACCAACCGGGACCATATGGTCTCGGTGGTGGTCAAATGGCCAAACCGAGACCCTCTCGGGTTCGGTTTAGGCACGGCCAAGAACAAACACCCCTAAAACATTACTTTTTGATTTATTCCAAATCCAATTCCATGTTAGATCTATGATTTAATTAGGTTTTTAAGAAAAACATATCATGTTCTTAATTATTTAAAAGATTAAATCAAAAGAAGAGGGTTACAAGAATTACCGAATGCGTGGATCTAAACAACGATGAACAAACACGAACACTAGCAATAAATGCAAGATCAAAGATCAATCAAACACCCCTTTGGTGTGTTTGAAGGTGGCGGCCAAAAGAGGGAGAAGAAAAAGAATTAGGGTTTTTGATGTTTTCCTGTAAAATGAAAAATGACATCTTTTCCCCCTAGTTTTTCTTGTTTAGTAAAAATTGATGGGCTAAGCCCATTATTCCTCCCTAATTTCGTGGTATGGGGCCCACATGGGGTAACCCATACATTTCCCGAGTCTAAATATTATAGTGTGTTCTCGTGTTCGTAATTTACATGTTTTAATTAGTTATCGATCGTGACTTAATATATTTATTCATGTTCGTGATAAATATATGTATATACGTAATTAATATTAGCTCGTGATTTAATTACGTTCATGATTTCATGATCGCATGTTCGTGATTATTTATTGTCAAATAAATATTGCGTGCTCATGCGTAGTAAATACTTATCGTGTTCTAACACGTACGTAATACGTAAAATCCTAACACGTAATCGTAATCATGTTATAATAGGAAAGTTTTAACCTAGTACGTACGATCTTAAGGGTACTATTCATGGTAAAAGCATGCGGGTTTTACACATCACCATAAAATTTGATAATGTTTACACACTTGAAATTTTGTTGATACTTTGTCAAAAAGTGGTCAATATACATGTTAAATGCATAAACTAATAAGCTAGTAATAGACAAATGAATAGACTCATAACCATTTGCACATCACAACACTTGCATCTTTAACCAACTACTCTAAACTTACACAGATCTACTTAAAATTATAAAACTTTTATCCATATAAGAACCAAACCCATATGATATAACCAGTGAAGATGAACGAAAAAAGATGAAAAAAATGGTTCGAATAAAGAGGATGAAGAAGAAAGCATGGTTTCTAAATCCCAGCAAGGCAACAACTATGGTTGGTGGTTGAGGATTTGCATGCTTTCGGGGTGCCTGCAAATAGCCGCTTGGAGATAGGTGGGTAAGGAGCACACGTGGTTATTTTGTTTTACCAAGAATCAGAGGCATTAAGACTAGGCTTCCAAGTCTGATCCGAGATGATGTTATAACCTTTGTCCGCATCTGAATGAAGAAAAAAACAAACCCTCTTTTTTGTATTTTTCTCTGATCGATTCAGATGCTATGGTCATCCAGATCCCAGTAAGACATTTTATAAAAAACACACCCCTTAGTTATATATCTTCGTGACAAATAGTTATATGATATGATCAAAATCCAAGTTTCAATTAGTGAACCATGATTAATGCGACACAAAAGAGCCAAGATTTCATACAAACAATAAACATAAATCAAGACATGATTTGGTTAAGGGTTTGTTATTGGATTGATGAATTATAGAAGAGAGTTTGTTACAAGAACAATTACAAATCAATAACTAAATGAAAATGAATGACATAATGGGTATTTATAGAATGAGATAATGGTTTAGGGTGAATAACTATTTTTCCCGTAAAAAGTAGTTTGACTTCTTAACAATTGAGCTCGTATCAATCCATTTCCCTCGTAAACATTCTTGTCCTCAAGAATCAACTTCAAAGTCTGGATACTTGGCCTGTAATTCTTTAGCATCTTCCCAAGTATCATCATATGTGTCTCCATCTGATCATTGTACTAGCCAATACACCACTGCAACATTTCTGACTTTAGCAATTTTCCTATCCAACATGTAACTGGTATAGCAGTGATAAGACCTTCCTTAGTGCAATTAGGTAGTGGAATTGGGCATGTAGGTTGACCTTTATACGTTTCGAGTTGGGAAACATGAAACACATTGTGGACAGAACTGGTGTTTGGTAATGATAGTTTGTATGCTACCTCACACACAATAATCTCTCCCTCTTCTTTCTTTTGGTCGATCGCAAGGTATACCCACGAAGGGTATTCGGTTGGTTTTCTTGGTTGATCGATTATGTTTAAAATCTAGTCCTAGCCCCTCTCTAGGGTTGTTGAGTAGATTTTCCACAAGCGTTATAGCTCGGTTTACACGTGCTAGAATCACGGTTATCTCGTTGTATTACGTGTGTACAAGATCGTAATATAGTCTTACTTTAGACTATATCTTAGTGATATGCGTTATAAACCCGAATTGGTGATTCGTTCTTCGTCTTATGGATTGGCTTTAGCGTAAAGGTATGTAACCCCAATTCGATTAATTATTATTGTGTTATTATTATGATCTTATTAAATCGCTTTCGCTATGTGTGCTTTGATCTCGTTTAGGGTTTTATATAATTTTTATGATATTAATAAACCTTCAGTTGCATCGAGAGCCGTTTTAACATGTTATAATTATCTAAAATCTAAAGTTTTTTAACTAATAATTGTTTTGAGTTAAAACTACATGTTTTTTAGATTTTCTTAAAATTAGGGTTTTGTTTTTTAAAAATTAGGGTTTTGGCCGAATTTTTAAATAAAAAAAAGAATTGTTTTACACCCTAAATTACATGTGGGATAATTTTAGATTAAATTGCATGATTAGTTTTTATGTCATGTATGATTACGATCCGAAGAGATTTAATTGTTAAGATTTGTGAGAGAATCCATGATAACGTGCATGTTTTCATGGATCGTAAAATTATATGTTTATATGATTTTATGTGCTACGTGATTATTTGATTCAATAAAAATAGAATTAGGAAAGACTTTTATATGAATATAAAGACCTAAATTTGATGATTATTGGATAAATCGTATGCATGTGGCTATTTTATTTATTTATTGCACATATAAATTGTTATTATGTGTTTATGATTTAGTTTTTTTAGTTGTTTATATAAAATTGTTGAATTGTTGTAAACAAGAATTTTTTTTTCAAAAAAATATTATAGACTAAATCATATTTAAATAAAGATTTGTTAGAGATCTAAATTACATAAGATTACATTGATTGGTGAATGGAAATAATAATCTAACGGCCCTACTCTTTTTGACAAACTATAAAATGGGTTTAACGCACCGCTGGTCATGTACCGGTTAAGGAATGAGGTGTTATGCCATTAGTCGCTGACCAAATTCCCGGCTCGCATGTGCGTCAAATTAAAATTGCCTACAATTATTAATTGAAATATACCTTAAGGGTGATTTACCACAAATTCACATCCGAAACACAATCAATAAGGGTATTGCTTTGTGCGTAGCCGATTTATAGCAAAAGTACGTTGTGAATAGTTGTGGGTAAAATCTTTAATTGGTTTAACCAATACCGCAACATAATTTATGTAGAAATTTAGTCTTGTGAAAAAGTTTACTAAATGTTTTATTAAACTTATGCTATGGAGTTGTATGCATACTTCTCCATACATTGATTTTGACATCGAAATTTATACCCTTAAAATTTAAGTCGAATGCTCCTAATTGACGAACACTTGAAATTACTTCGTCATCAAATGAGATTTTTGGGTGATGTTGTGATGGAGAGAGAACTTTCATAGAATGAGAATTCGTATGATGGTTTTACGTTACTCAGATTAGACGACTTAATTAAGTTACTCAGTGAGATCTAGAAACTTAATGCATTCATAAGGTATGAAACATGTTTACAATGGAAAACGTTCTTTTGGCAATGTAAATCCCTTAAAAATCTAGAAATTGAAAATTGTTTGTCAATTAAATTGTTCGACAAGTCGCTATGTTGAATACATTCATTACTAGCAGATCAATTGATGTAATAGATGTATGTCGATATAGTTCTAGAATTCAAGGAAAATAATATGGTTTTTATACCGGGGTAATTTTATTTTCTTAAAAGTATTTTGTTATTGAAAATAGTAATATTTGAACTTAATTATGTAGAAATGGCTCAACCCGCCAATAACAGTATAAGTTCCGCGTTCAAAGCTTTCTTTGAACGTCCCGAACTTACTGGCCCAAACTTCAATGATTGGTACCGCTCGTTAAGACTTGTCTTGAGAGCAGCGGGTACTATTGATATCTTGACTACTCCCTATCCGGAGGATCTTGCTGAAGGAGCATCTGATGCGCAAAGGCTTGAACACGCTGCTAATGCTAAGAAGCACTCTGAGGTGGCTTGCTTAATGCTGGGTAAAATGGTTCCTCCACTTCAACAGAAGTATGAGCTATTTTCACCAAAGCGAATGCTTGATGAGCTCAAGGCTATGTTCGAGAAGTCACAAGCTGTGGAGATCTATGACTTAGTAGATGCTTTGCATAGCTGCAAGCAAGCTCGAGGAAAGTGTGTAAGTGGTCATTACTTGGAGATGAGGGGTTATAAGGAACAACTCATTGCACTAGGACAACCCTATGATCATAATATAGCTATTCTTGATCAATAGGTCCCTTAACAAGGACTTCAATGATTTTGTTCAAAACTATAATATGTATTGCACGGGGAAGACAGTTAATGATTTGCATGCAATGCTCATTGACTATGAAAAGGGGTTAAAAGACAAGGCATCTACTGCTACGCCTTCTGTACTAACCATACAAAAAGGTAGAGTGAGTAATCCAAAATCGCAAGCGAACAAGAAGAAAGGCAAAGGCAAAGGTGATAAGGGTAAACAAGTTGCGACTTATTCAAAACCTAAGCAGAACTTTGTCAAGAAGAATAGATCTCTTTACCTCGAAGAGTTGCGAGATATAAAGAAGAAGTCTGAGCAGAGCGCTGCAACTTAAGTACTTTATTTATGATTGAATTGTTCAATTTAACATACAAATTAAATTCTTGGGTATATGATACGGGATGCGGTATTAACATTTGTAATACGCTGCAGGGATTTAATCTGGAAAGGAAGCTTTCCTATGGGGAACAATTTATGCAAGTGGGCAATGGCGCACAAGCAGTAGTTGAAGCTATAGGAACATTTAATTTAGTTTTACCTTCGGGTTTAGTACTGATTTTAAATGATTGTCATTGTAGAAACTAGAAGGGGGGGGGGGGGGGGACTGAATAGTTTCTTATTGATTTATATCCTAATTAAAATTACTTTCAATTAGGTGAGTGCCAAAACTATCTTTTACTTGAATGCTAGTTGCATAATGATTAGGTTCAATTCTAATGCATTAACAATAAGTAATAAGTGTAATGATGTTGAATGTAAGTAATGAGTAAGGAAAGAAACAACCTAGTAGGAAGACACCAAGATTTATAGTGGTTCAGCAACGAGTCTCTATCCTCGTTCCTACTCCACTCCTCGAGTACACCTTACTCGAGATTTCCACTATATCCACAAGCTCCCTTCTTGGCGGAGAAAACCTTACAACGTCGCTTACATTATTTTCTGACACTAAGCTAAATGTCGAGACCTAATCTTAGCTAGGACCAATCTGCACAACGTCGCCCACTTCACCATTTTACGACACAAGGCTAGATGTCGAGTTCAAATCCAAATCTAGAACCAATCTTCACAACGTTGCCTACTTCACCATTTTCTGACACAAGGCTAGATGTCGAGTTCTAATCCAAAGCTAGAACCAATCTTCACAATGTTGCCTACTTCACCATTTTCTAACACAAGGCTAGATGTCGAGTTCTAATCCAAAGGTAGAACCAATCTTCACGACTCTTCACTTTGAAGCTAAGTGAGAACTTCACACAACATAACTACACATCACTTTATAGTTTAGTGAGAACTCACAAGACACAACCACATCACTTTATAGTTTAGTGAGAACTAACACAACTTATTACAACTCAACTAAACATATCCAAGTACACACATGTAGCTTGGATCTACACAACACAAATCCAAGCACACACATATGCAAAGGATTTACACAACTCTAATCCAAGTATTTACACATAGCTTGGATGAACACAACTAGTCCAAGTATTCACAAATACATTGGATCTACACAAGACACAAATAAACAAATGATGAACATGACTAGATCTTTAGGAAAGGATGATCTTCATCAATGCTTCATCTTTAATCACATCACAAGTGTGTGAGTGATGTTATCTTTGGACAAGGTAAAGAAGGAGATCAAGAGGATAATCATAAGTAAACATACTTAACACATTAAGTGATCATTTACAAATGACTAGGATTAGATAGGAGAAGAAGGCTGAAAGAGATGTCCAAAAAGGGTTAATAAAAATGCAGATTTAATCCACTATTTATAGAAGACAAATGCCAACGGCTAGCTGAGGGCGGTTCCTTAACTATCCAGGCGGTTCCTTATCGATAGGGAACCGCGTAGGCACTTAAGGAACCGCGGAGTGTAGACTCCGCTCCTTTTTGTCTTTTAGTGAATTTGAAATATCTGAGGTTGTTTAAACTTTCAAAGGATATTCTTATAGCATTTGGAATATGCCATATTCAAATTTACATTTTTATTTTAATAAAACATTATCTTAAAAATAAAGTTTATTAAAAATCTTTTGTTACATTTGAGAAAAGTGAGTTTTAAGGCTAATCAATTTTATGATCACTAAGCATGATTAAGATATGTTAGTGTAATGATTATTACCTTGATGATAGTGTTTGTTAGATAATTCGTTTTATGATTGTGTTTGACAATAAATGTCTTTATAATTTGTCGTGATCAAAACTAAGAAAGATTAATTAATACTAACAATGTTTTTAGGCATTGCTTTGCATTAACAATCTCTCCCTTTTTGATTACGACAAACTATAAATTCATTTACATAAAATACAAGTTTATTCGAATTATTAACGAGTTTATCACTATCATTTCTCCCCCTTTTTCGAAGCAAAAAGGTTAGCACAAGTCTTTGAAGAAGAAAAGAATCGGACTTTGCTAGTAGCTCCCCCTTGGTGCTTACTCCGCCTTGCTTGGGGCACCAATTAAATGAGCTAAGGTGACATGCTACACAAAGGTTAGAAGACAGAAAAGAAACACCAATGTATATATGTGAACTACCTACTAACTACCTTGAGAGGGAGAAGGAAAAGAAATCTCAAATTAAAAGCAAGTATTTGCTAAGTATGTCCAAAGAGTGTGTGTTGACAACATCATAGTTCAATTGGTGGAGTAAAGAAAGAAAAGAAACATCCAAACCAATCAAAGATGACTAAAATGTCAAGGGGTTAAATTTTTTAGAATTTATGGAATCACCCATAATTAATTGTAAGTTTTAACCATGATCAACTCTTTAACAAATATGTGAAAAAGAATTAGCGGGAAAGATAACACACATAACATTCATATTACACAAATATGAAATAACATACAAGAGAAATATTCATACACACAATATGAATATTTCAAGCAAATAAATATGGAAAATAAACCACAAAGCATAAACTACTCTAATAGTGATAATCTTCCAAGATTGCTTAAGTTTTATTGACTCAAACAACTAAAGTACAAAATGTGCCTTAGTTGGAAAAGAAAGACGACGAAGCATCATTCGAAGTTTTGTTCACGGGAACGAAAACTTTGAGAGGAGGTAGAGTGAGGAGGAATTCAAGGAAATTTAGCTTGTCATAGATATGAGCAAGTTCAATTTGTTGAAAACGACAACAAGCACACGAGGAACCATGATGCAAAACAAAGTCGTGAGATGGGGGAGGTCCATCAAAATGAGAGTTTGGTGGAGAGGGAGATAATGTATAAGAGATGTTTTCACAATGCCTAGTGAGATTAGGGAAATAGGGTAGGTCATTGAGTTGAGGAGAGTTGAAAGGTTTTGGTGGTGGTGGAAGAATTTCCTTTTCTCCGGTAATTGGATTTATAGAGTAAGTCTCATTCCAATATTGAATCGGAGAGAAAGAGGAATTCTTGGAGGATTTTGGAGAAGAAGAATCATGAGGATTCTTGTTCTTTTTGATCCAAATGGGTCGAACCGAGATTTTTGGTTTCTTTGAAAGCTTAGAAGAAGAAGCTTTAGGTTGAGAAGATTGTGACAAAGAAATGTCAAGGTTAGGAATGGAAGAGTTAGGCATTATGAGGGATGAAGAGAAGAACTCCCAAAAGAGAAGAATTTAAATAAAATAGACAAGGCAAAGATTTGAAATGGAAACAAAAGGTTTTAGGGAATGTTTAGCCAAATTGGGTAAACAAAGAATCTTAACCAAGACAGTGGTCAAAGAAGAAAGACAAAAAATAAGCTAAAAATAGATTTCCTGTACGCGGTTCCTTGTGGGAGCCCGCTGTTCCATATTGATATGGAGCCGCCTAGTGGCTAAGGAGCCACGTCCAGTGGAACAGAGACCATGATTTTCAAAAGATTTGGAGAAAAATAAGACTTTTTCAAAAAATTTCAAATCTTGGATTTTTACCTCTTTTAGCACTAGAGTATGCTAGGGTTGCATAAAAGCAACACATTTACAAAGAATGTCTTTAAAAAGTGTGACAAAATATTTAGCTAACATTTGATCCAATTTTAAGTCAAGTTTTTTAGAGGTTGTGATAGATTTAGGTTCAATTTTAAATAAATTGAAGTTGATTAATGTGACCACATAGGTTAAAACACATAAAACTAAATCCATAGATCATCCCCTTGAGAAAATCATGAAGGAAAAGAAAAGAAATACAAGAAATAAAATAACAACTAACTAATAAAAAGTTAGCTAAAACTAGGTCTTGAATGCATAGTCCTCTTAGGCTTGACCTTCTTTAAAAGTAATTGATTTAAAAAAAATCATTCATCTCCTAGGAGGAGGAGGATTAGCAAATACGTTCAACAAGAAGCTTTGCAACTTGATGTGAGCCCCAATCATCTCCAACCTAAGGATATCAATGAGGTGAAAGTTGTTCAAGCAACAAGGACAATTGGTTCCATTGTACATGAAAAAGTCAAACAAGTGTGGATCACCCAAGAATCGGGAAATGGGAACACTCAAGAGTGGAGTGTTAGAGGGAGGAGGATGTGGAGAATACATGGTATCCAAGGGTGATATGGGTGAGATGGGTGAATTTGGTGGAGTGAAAGGAAGAGGCTAAAAAACAAAGGGAATTCTTTGATGAGGTTGAGGTTGAGCATTCACATTTAAAGGAGGACTAGAAGTGAATGGTGAGGAAAACTCATTCATTCTTGATTGGAATGAAGAGGAGCTAGAACCATGTGAATGGTTAGTACCATGAGTTTATTTTGTCTTCCATGATGCAAGTGGTGGTGAAAGTGATGAAGAGATGAAAATAGGTGAGGATTTACTTTTTGGTTTGTGAGAAGATGGAGAGCCAAGTTTAGGAAACTTGAATTTCATCTTAAGGTTTCTTTTGGATGAGGAAGTTTTGGAGGAATTGGATGTTCTAGTGGATATTTGGTTGTGTGTTAAGGTTTAGAGAAGAGTTGAAGGGATGATGAACACAATCAACAAGAAAGTGTTTAAGAAGAGGAAGGGATGATCCAAACTAGTAATGGGTTAAAAGTGTTTTAAGTGAACAATGAAATTAGGTACCCTAGTTTAGGAAAGTGCATGTTTTTGCAAAAGTTTTATCAACGTTTACACAGATCAAGGGAGAATAGTGTAAAGCAAATATTCTTCTCAGAATATTCAGAGGCAGTTCCTTATAGAGAGGCGCGGTTCTTTATCGCTAAGGAACCGCGGCCTAGATAAGGATCCGCCCCTAGTGGGTTTGATAAAAGGCACTTCTAGTAACTATAGCTAGCCCAGATTTTATATAAATGTTTATCAAGCAAAAATGGACTACAAATCAAGGTCTAGGAAGCTAATTAACACGCAAGATGCACACAGCCTGCAAATCGAAAGATCGATAACATTGATAATTAGGATTAAAATACTAGAAAATCTAAACACAAAGTATTAGTTAATGAACACATAATATCCTAAAAATAAAAAGGAGAATAAGAATAACTTGTTCAACAATTCAAACATGTTTGCAAACATGTTAACCATTCAAGAGTGGGATATATCATTCATCTATGAGCATTTCCTCTTTGCCTTGATTCACTTCTTATTCGATCTTGAAGATGAAGATTGAGACAATACTGATAGTCTAAATCAATGTCTAGAGAAGGCAATTGAGAGATAGATAATGACAAGTCATAACAAGGATTGAGAGAGTTGTCTTGAGAGACATTTTCATCTTCATTTGAATCATGCGTGGGTACAGAAGCGACATTTCGTTCAATAGGAAGCATGACTCGATCCACGGAGTGAAATGATGAAGCATTTATAAGTGGAAAGTCAAGAAGAAGTCTCTTAAGAAGCCGTGAGAGAATCATGGAATATGGAAGAGTGAACGAGATCCACTGAGAACAAATCTTATTCTTCTAGCTATGAAAAATACAAGGTTGTACGGAGTGGTGGTAGCAACACAATACAACATATATGCAAGACAAGCGGGTACATGGTTGTGATTACCATCCAAGCACATTGCATTTTCCCTAATGATTTTGGCCCAAGGGATCGTAAAATCAGTAAGATCGCTAGTTAGTAATTCCCAAGGAGTGAGAGCACGAAATTCTCCTTCAAATTTGCCAAGAATAGGATGTTCACGAGGTTTAGCAATGGCACAAGAGATGGCGGAAGCCGAAGGTATCTCGGACACATAATGCACATCAGTAGGGGCCGATTCTAAGTGGTTTGAACCCGAAGCATCGGTGAACCTACATTGACCTTCGTATGGAACTCTGGGAATCTTACCAAATTCCTCAAGAGTGTACACAAAGGTTTTCCTCTTGATGGAAAATCTTATAGATAGACCATTATTGATGCACATTAGTGTGTACAAGTTAAAGAATTCCATGAGGAAAGAAGGAAAGATTGGCTCATCTATATCAAGCAAACAATCAAAGCCAATGGTATTGAACATGAATCAAATGAAGTCAAGTCCAAGAAAGTTAGAAGAAACAATACGTTCTTCATGGAAACAACGAGATTCAAGTCTATGATAAGTGTTTTGAGTAGAGTGAGTCTGATTCAACAAAGAAAGATTAGGCATGTATTCTCTAGTACGTGGGTGGTCATTTTTGATATCCTGAAGACATGACAGTACCTAAAAATAACATACAAACATATTTCCCCAATTAATCATATGTTACTTATAAACCAAAAATCAAAGAAAATGAGAATGTGTTTCATCAATCTCTTGACAAACCAAGGTTTAATCCATATCATTCTCATATTCATAATGTACCTAGTTCATCATTAATAATGACACATTGACCATGTAAGATCAATACTGAACTTGAACATTGGTTTTTCAAAACAAGGTTTTTAGGTAAGAATTTAACAATGCCATTACCAACTCGTTCATGGGTTCATATCAATTCCATCAATTAACCAAAACTATTTAGTCAAAATTTAGATTTGTTCTACAAGTGGGTTTTAGTGAAATCTTAATGAATATGAACCTAAGGAATCATAGTAACAATACTAGGTCAACTCTTATTCCTAGTAAGGTTCTAATTCAATGTCAATTTTAAAAATCCCCAATTATGAATGTATGAACCCTAGAACAAATTAGATGAAACTGAAAGAAATGACTTACAGATAATTGATCTTGGATGAAGGATGAGTGAAACCTACAAATCGAAATCAATTAATCTTGAGTAATTGAAGGTTTTGGAAAAACAACAATGGTGGAAAACTAGGTATTCTCGTCACTATGTTGGAGAAGAGAGAGAAGGAGTTTTTGAAAAAGTGATATTTAATAAAAACTGACTCTTTAGTCGTGGGTACTGGACGCGATTCCTTAACGATAAGGAACCGCCAGTTAGAACCGCGTCGATAATGAACCGCCTACAGTGGCGTGTTTTTAACAATGAAAATCAAAGAAATTTTCAAAACCAAATTTTTCTAAAAACCTTAAAATATGTCTTAAGCCTTGAGGAAATTATTGGACCACCACAACACTAGGTAATAATGTTTTATTGAAGGATTACGAGTTGAATTGAGATAGGAAAAGACCAAAACGGACAAACGACTACTCGTAGCAAAGAAGCAAAGGATAAAAGGGGAGAGGAGTCAAGGGAAGTGAATCAAGACCAAGAACATTACTCAAGAGACAAATGACATTCTTCAAATCGAGGAGACGGAGAGCTTGTGTCGTATATAGTGGTTTAAGACGTGCCTTTCCCGCGAAAGTCTAAACGGCTTTGGTAATGAATTATACCAAGCATTTTTGATGCATAGAATAAGATCATTTTCAAGAGTAGTCTTATTCTATTTCAAAATATGAGCAAAGTATAGATTCACTTTCTCTCTCACATGATCGGATAATTATTGCTAGGATTAACAATAACAATATCCTTGGAATATTTCAATTCAAAATGTGTAAAATCCACCTACAACTTAATGAAGTAGTTTGGTATCTCAAGGGATTCACCAATCATCCTAGAGATGAGCTTAATTTCACAAGTTACACATGATATTGGGCCTACTAACCGTAAGAGTGCAAACCATAAAAATCATGCTTGATACTTTAAGCTTCTAATAATTCACTCTACATCTCCATAGTGAGTCAAGTATCCAAGCAATGAAGGTTTGAGAGGGAAAAAGGAAAGAATCACAAACCACAAATAAATGTCAAGGCAAGGATGCCAAGAACAAACATATAGTCAATTAATGATCAAAATAATGATTAGTAGGGCGTGTGGAAGAACGAAAGAGTACCTTGGCCACAAATTGCATTCCAAGCTTTCAAGGAACCAATGGAAAGCCCAACTATGACTAATAGTGACCACTAAGTCTTCAAGGACTAGTATCACACCTATCCATCTTGATATCATCATTCAATGATGTTGGAAACCAAAGAAGATGAGTCTTCTACAAGTGTAAGTAACTCAATCCACAATGAATTGAATGATTTATCTTCATGAGTACCTACACATAACAAGATGCAAACTAGTAGATACATTTCAAGAGTAAATCTAAAATGCATCAATACTACTAATCTAAATGAGAACTTCACACAACACAACTACACATCACTTTATAGTTTAGTGAGAACTCACAAGACACAACCACATCACTTTATAGTTTAGTGAGAACTAACACAACTTATTACAACTCAACTAAACATATCCAAGTATACACATGTAGCTTGGATTTAGACAACACAAATGTCACACCCCACCATGGCTGAATATAGGGCGCGACGTATGGATATCATCACAACAATAGTGTGTCTACAGAAAGAGAACTATATGAAATAGAAATGTCATAAAAAGGTGACACAATGTCATGAAATATCTCAAACAATGCAGGCATCTAGGTAAGTAGGTAACATACCTACCTCTTACCAAAGACATTCAAATAACACACATCAAACATATAGGTGTCTACAAAGTATCCTTTATTCAAACATTAAATAAAGACTAATAGGAAAGGGATTCCCCCTAATGCAATCCTAGCAGCCTCTAGACTCTAACCACTTCTAACATCATCCTTCTCAACTATCCCACCTGAAAATGACACTAAAATCCGTCAACATAAAGTTGGTGAGAACATAGATTTAAGTTATCAAAACATCTTAAGAAACCTTGTCAACCGTTGTAAATAAGTTGAAGAAAACAAATTAAAGCAATGGACCATAATGTGATAATCATGTTACATACAACTACAAACAAAGCACAATTATATCAGTCAAGAACACACAATAAGAACAATGCACCACACTATAACAATCAAGAAGTATCCCGTCACACACACAAGAACAATGCACCACTCTATAACAATCAAGAAGTATCCCGTCACACATACAAGAACAATGCACCACACTATAACAATCAAGAAATATCCCGTCACACACACAAGAACAATGAACCACACTATCCGGATCTTTCCCACACCATTAGTGGAAGATGAACCATATCCCCATTGAGATATCTTACCACCAAAGAGACGATGCACAAGTACTCAGGACGGATTGTGCCCCACGCTCCACACACATCACAACTGGTCCCATAGACGCCCATACATCTATGTACCAAAGCCAATCACAACCCACACAAGATTCACATATCAGAACACATATCAAAGCACATATGAGAACACATAAGCACGCATGTCACACAATAACACATCTATGTCCAAACATTTATAAATATAGTACCAAAACATTTTAAGAACACCACAAGTGTCTTCTCCATCTCATACTAGAAGAAAACATTTAATAACTCAGTGAAAATGGGACTATGAACTCACCTGATAGCACAACAAGCTAGCACTCCGGCAAACCTATAAAATCATACACGACACCCTTAGATCAGTTCTTAACACCTAAGTTAATTAACAAGCAAGGATATGAATCTAATCCCCCAATGCCCACTATCTAGTTCTCCCACTACAAGCTATTCTATACGTAAAAATCCAGTTTTTCCCCGGTACGGTTTACTAGTCACTAAACGATCACATGAAGTGAACTTAACACCACACTTGGCTCCTACCCTACTGGAGTTATGTTTTTATATGATCTAAGAAATCCAAAAACCAATTTTACTTTATACTTACACGTTTAACCCTTTCGTTTAGTCTCTACGCGAAAAGTCATTTTCACCAAAACTGATTTTCTGTACATGCTAAATGTTTGTCAACAAAAGCCCAACCTAAACATGATAACTTTTATTGAAAACCCAGTACTTTCATATATATTGTAAAGAGTTACCAAATCAAAATTTTTTGGCTATCTCATTCGTTTGGTTAGATTTTGACTCAAATTCCCGAAATCCAAATTTATTCCTGAATAACGCACTATTTTTGTAAAAATTATTTGATGACCTTCCCGAACTTCATTTTCGACCAACCTTAAAATTTTGAAAAGTAGACTCTCTGAACTTAATTTAAAAAAAGAAACTCGACCAAAGGAGCTACCTACTGCCCGGAACAGTCGACACAAGACAACCCTAAAAATAAGACTGTTTTACGCCTTTATGAAGTAATCCTCTAAACATCATTAATTACCCCTAAATTATTAAACAAGAACCCTAATATCATTGATGGATCTTAATTACTATATTTTATAGAAAATTAATAAAACCTAATCATCTCAATGATGGTTAATTAACATTACAATCATGATTAATTAATAAAAACATGAATTATATTAAAGTTAAATTGATCACTTACCTTGAATCAAGAAAATTTTTATGAAACCCTAGAAACCTTGTAGAAACCGTCGAAAAAAAAGAGCTGGAGAAAATAATGTGTTTTGATTTGTTTTTATACTAAAACAATGAGAATCCTAGCCCAATACAAATAATACTTTCCTTTTTTTTATTTTTTGCTTTTTCTTATTTTTTCCACCGTCTTTTATAATTTTTTTACCAAAATAATTTTTTATTTTATTTCATTATTAAATTCGTTTTTTTAATAATTACTTATATTTTTTATTAATCCCTTAGTTAATTAATTACACCTAAACCTTTTAACTAGTCAATTTTACGCGATTACCGTAAAATACGTAAAA
This sequence comes from Glebionis coronaria, assembly GCA_025667525.1. NCBI lineage: Eukaryota > Viridiplantae > Streptophyta > Magnoliopsida > Asterales > Asteraceae > Glebionis > Glebionis coronaria. The sequence continues at coordinate 406,547,514 of CM046880.1, forward strand.
TATACAGTTTTATGAAAATTCTTAAAATATGAAATAAACTTTATAACTAAGCCATAAATGACTTAAAACCATCCCGTAAATTATTCCTGTGACTAAATACCTCATCCGAGACCTCTAAACGCTAAACCCTAAATCTTAAGAATACGATCTAATATAATACTTATACGTATACGTAAAAACATAAAATAACACCATATTCTATCATAGTTACATCCAAGTGAACTCATGAGAACGAACTATCCCCATCATAACATTATATAATGTACCACGCAATACACGAACGATGACTAACATCCAATCCAAGGCTCAAATATAAACAGAATGCACGTAAACACACACTAAGCACATAATCAAAGTCAAACAGTCAAAAGTGACAAATCTAGGGTTGTCACATCACTCCCTCCTAATAGAAATCTCGTCCCGAGATTTACTCCGAAACTCAAACTTATCTTCAGCAAACAAACGAGGATACATATCCCTGATAAGACCTTCACGTTCAAATGTGAACTCTGTTTATACTAAAATAATCTCAACCAACAACACATGAGCCTTAACCGTCTGCGAGGAAACTTATTAAAATCATAAAGTTATGTAACCAACCTAACTAAATCTCGCAGCTCATCAAACAAGAACTGTCTTGAAACCAAGTTAGGAGCCATCACATAACTCGACGGGTTTAAAACTGTCACCCCGATTTCAGTCTTACTCATAAATACCATAAATCAAAACTCATCAAATATAACCACGTATTCTAAGGTCTAAAGAACTCTAAAATTACATCCCAACTCATCTTTATGTTAACCCTCCAAGTATTCATTACCCCAAAATACCCAAAACACGAGTTCAATCCATGTTGTCCGAAAATTAACATTGAACTCGACACGTGTACAATTAATTAGACTTAGCTACTGACCTCCATTTACTAAACATTCTGAATATTTGAAAAGTACATTCCGAGTACATAATATTAGGCTTTTGAATCACCCAAAAAACTTTGAAAACGAACAAGTTATGACCAAAACGATTTTTACCTAAAACCTGTCTAGGCATTAGCGACAGTGTCTGACAGTTTATCGACATAATTTGACAGTTTAGCGACAGTTTCTGCCTACTCCGATTTATACCCGAAAAACAATTTTAAACCCTAAAACCCCTTATTAATTACCAAATTCAAGCCCTAATTTATTTTAATTCTAGAGAATTAAAACTCTCACCCATCATATGTTAAAATACAAGATTTTAACATATTTAATTTAATAAGAACAAAAATTCTAACTAAAGAACAATAACTTTAGGTGATCAAAAAAGAACAATAACTTTAGGTGATCAAAAGCAAAATATTTTAAAATAAACAAACCATGCTTATCTGTTAAAAATATATATTCCACCTTATTTCAAACACGTTTTCGACACTTTACTCTCATTTTATCGACTACCAACAACTATTTTTATTTTACTATTTGCAAGTTTTTTTTACCATGTAAGACTCAAAACAAAAGATATCGTTATTCCAAAAAGAAATCTCCACCCTCTCAATAGACTTTACACAAAAAGTACCGTACAAACAAACAAGTGAAATGAGGACTCGATAAATGCGCTACTACAGAAGTTGAACATCCCAAAGAAAAAAGAGCTAGAAAACCATCCTAAGAATACAACCGATAAGTAGAAGGGATATATACATATATAGGAATAGGCGTACATACACTCAAGTCCATCCAACATATACTATACAAGCATGCATTAACCCTCTTTCATGCAACCATAATTAGGAATCTATTGATGTCGTGGTACTTGTATAACTATTTTGGCCACCATGCTTATACCAGTCCCCTTTCACTAATGCACTCCCTCCCATGATGACACTTATAAGAATTAATACTACACATAACATATCAGTCTACCAACTCAAATAAGAACATAGATCCTACAACTCACATAAGCACATAATCCACAACATAACATAAGGTCCAAAATTCCATGTATCAAAATAACGTAGCCAATGCATGAAACACGTAAACTCGTAATCCAACTGAACCAGCGCAGACAAAATTCAAAATGTATAAAGAACATGAAAGCACAATTAAACGAAATCCAACAATGACTAGCGTATACGACTATTGTTCAACCCGCACTAGTCAAAACTCATAAATAAAATAACATGTAGCTAAGTATGAACTTACTATGGTTCAATTCATACTAGTCAAAACATCTCAATAAATAACATCCAAACACATCAATTAATATAAAATGCACACATACTCCTATGACGCATATATGCAGGGACCCTTAAGCTATAGACTAGGCTACGCGAATAGGAAACCTAAGTCTCTATAACCATTGTCTCTGATACCATTCTGTCACACCCCACTATCGCGGAATATAGGGCGCGACGTATGTATATCATCACAACAATAGTGTGTCTATATAGAGAACTATATGAAATAGAAATGTCATAAAAAGGTGACACAATGTCATGACAATATCTCAAACAATACAGGCATCTAGGTAAGTAGGTAACAGGCCTACCTCTTACCAAAGACATTCAAATAACACACATCAAACATATAGGTGTCTACAAAGTATCCCTTATTCAAACATTAAATAAATACTAAGAGGAAAGGGATCCCCCCTAATACAATCCTAGCAGCCTCTAGACTCTAGCCACTTCTAACACCATCCTTCTTAACTATCCCACCTAAAAATGACACTAAAATCTGTCAACATAAAGTTGGTGAGAACATAGGTTTAAGTTATCAAAACATCTTAAGAAACCTTGTCAACCGCTGTAAATAAGTTGAAGAAAACAAATTAAAGCAATGGACCATAATGTGATAATCATGTTACATACAACTACAAACAAAGCATAATTATATCAGTCAAGAACACACAATAAGAACAATGTACCACACTATAACAATCAAGAAGTATCCCGGCACACACAAGAACAATGCACCACACTATAACAATCAAGAAGTATCCCGTCACACACACAACAACAATGCACCACACTATAACAATCAAGAAGTATCCCGTCACTCACACAAGAACCGGATCTTTCCCACACCACTAGTGGAAGATGAACCATATCCCCGTTGAGATATCTTTCCTCCGAAGAGACGATGCACAAGTACTCAGGACGGATTGTGCCCCACACTCCACACACATCACAACTGGTCCCATAGACGCCCATACATCTATGTACCAAAGCCAATCACAACCCAAACAAGATTCATATATCAGAACACATATCAAAGCACATATGAGAACACATAAGCACGCATGTCACACAATAACACATCTATGTCCAAACATTTATAAAAATATAGTACTAAAAAATTTTAAGAACACCACAAGTGTCTTCTCCATCTCATACTAGAAGAAAACATTTAATAACTCAGTGAAAATGGGACTATGAACTCACCTGATAGCATAACAAGCTAGCACAACAAGCTAGCACTCCTGCAAACCTATAAAATCATACACGACACCTTAGCTCAGTTCTTAACACCCAAGTTAAGTAACAATTAAGGAAACTAATCTAATCCCCCAATCCCCACTATCTAGTTCTCCCACTACAAGCTATTCTATACGTAAAAATCCAGTTTTTCCCCGGTACGGTTTACTAGTCACTAAACGATCACATGAAGTGAAATTAACACCAAACTTTGCACCTACCCTACTGGAGTTATGTTGTTATATGATCTAAGAAATCCAAAAACCAATTTTGCTTTCTACTTACATGTTTAACCCTTTCGTTTAGTCTCTACGCCAAAAGTCGTTTTCACCAAAACTGATTTTCTGTACATGCTAAATGTTTTTCACCAAAAGCCCGACCTAAACATCATAACTTTTATTGAAAACCTACATTGCTTTCATATATATTATAAAGAGCTACCAAATCAAAAATCTTTGGTTATCTCATTCGTTTGGTTAGATTTTGACTCAAATTCCCGAAATCCAAATTTATTCCTTAACAGCGCATTGTTTTTGTAAAAATTGTTTGACGACCTTCCCTAACTCCATTTTGGACCAACCTTACATTTTTGAAAAGTAGACTCTCTGAAATTAGTTTAAAAAAAAAAGAAACTCGACCAAAGGAGCTACCTACTGCCCGGAACAGTCGACACAAAACAACCCTAAAAATCAGACTGTTTTACGCCGTTATGCACTAATCCTCTAAACATCATTAATTACCCCTAAATTATTAAACAAGAACCCTAAAATCCTTAATGGATCTTAACTACTATATTTTCCATAAAATTAATAAAACACTAATCATCTCAATGATGGTTAATTAACATTACAATCATGATTAATTAATAAAAACATGAATTATATTAAAGTTAAATTGATCACTTACCTTGAATCAAGAAATTTTTTATGAAACCCTAAAAACCTTGTAGAAACCGTCGACCAAAAAGAAAGAGCTGGAGAAAATAATGTGTTTTGATTTGTTTATATACTAAAACAATGAGAATCCTAGCCCAATACAAATAATACTTTCCTTTTTTTTCCTTTTTCTTATTTTTTCCACCGTCTTTTATGATTTTTTTACCAAAAATAATATTTTTTTAATTTCATTATTAAATTCGTTTTTTAATAATTACTTCCTTAATTATATTTTTTATTAATCCCTTAATTAATTAATTACACCTAAACCTTTTAACTAGTCACTTTTACGCGATTTTCGTAAAATACGTAAAATATACAGTTTTATGAAAATTCTTAAAATATGAAATAAACTTTATAACTAAGTCATAAATGACTTAAAACCATCCCGTAAATTATTCCCGTGACTAAATACCTCATTCGAGACCTCTAAACGCTAAACCCTAAATCGTAAGAATACGATCTAATATAATACTTATACGTATACGTAAAAAACATAAAATAACACCATACTCTATCATAGTTACATCCAAGTGAACTCATGAACACGAACTATCCCCATCATAACATTATATAACGTACCACGTAATACACGAACGATGACTAACATCCAATCCAAGGCTCAAATATAAACAGAATGCACGTAAACGCACACTGTGACAACCCTAAATTTTGAGATTTGCCATTTGTGAATGTTTGACTTTGATTATGTGCTGAGTGTGCGTTTATGTGTTATATGTTTGTGTTTGAGACTTTGACTTTTGTTCAGACATCGTTTATGTAGTACGTGGTACGTTATATGTTGATACATTGGGAATAGTTCGTGCTCATGAGTTCACATGGATGTGACTATGAAGTGATATGGCATTTTTAAGGTCATTTTATGTGTATGTAATAGCTATGGGAATTATATTGTTATTTTACTTTTCGAGTGTACGTATTTAATATTGTGTACGTAATGTTATTACGTAATTATATATGTAAGCATTTAGTGGTATAGGTTGTAGTAGTTTAAGAGTTATAAGTTAGGGATTTTATAAGAATGAAATTATTTAGAAACGAAATTTTTGTATTTTTAATATAGTAGTTTAATTTATTAGTTTAAAGGTTTAGGTGTAATTAATTAATTAAGGAATGAATAAATAAATAAATAATAAATATAAATAAGGAAATATTAATTAAAAAACGAATTTAATAATTAAATAAATAAAAATTTATATTTTTGGAAAATTTTGTGAAATAGTCGGCAAAAGAAAAAAAAAGAGAAAAAGAAGGGGGCTTTTTGTATTGGGCTTGAACTAGTAGTATATACTATATAAATAGATTTGATAAAAAAAAACAAATACAATCAATGAATGAAAAAAAACGCAGGAAGGAAAAGGAAAAAAAAGGGGGAAAAAGTTAGGGTCCTTGAAAAGGAAAAAAAAACATGGTTTTGATCATCTAAAGGTATTGATCTTTATTAAATTCTTGTTCTTATTTAATTAATTATGTTAGAATCATGTTAATAATCATATGATGGATTAGGGTTTTTAATTTTCTGGAATTAAAATAATTTAGGGCTTGAATTTGGTAATTAATGAGGTGTTTTTAGGGTTTAAATCGGATTAGTCAGGAACTGTCGCAAATATGTCAGAATCCGTCGCTAAACTGTCAGAATCCGTCGCTAATGTCTGGGCTGAGTTTAGGTAAAATCGTTTTGGTCATAACTTATTCGTTTTTAAAGCTTTTTGGGTGATTTAAAAGCCTAAAATTATGTATTCGGAACGTACTTTTCAAATTATCATAATGTATAGCCTATGGATGTCAGTAGCTTGGTCGAATTATTTGTACAAGTGTCGAGTTCAAGGTTAGTGTTTGTACGACAAGGCTTAAAATCATGTTTTGGGTATTTTGGGTTAATGGGCACTTAGATGGCTAACATGGGGCTGACTTGAGAAAGAATTTGAGATGTATCCATCATAGGGATTGTTACATTGATAAAGGATTAGAGTTCCAAAGTCAATGTTGACGTGCGTATTATTGTATTATGTGCTTTAGGTAATTGGTTGTTCGTGAGGAGATTTTGGATTGCTTTCGTAAGGTGAGTTCATAGTCCCATTTTGCTACGTTTTTTAAATGTTTTTCCAGTATGGGATGGAGATGAAACTTGCAATGTTCTTTAACATGATTTAGTACTATGTTTTAAATTGTGTGGACATTAATGTGCTATTGTGTGACTTGCGTGCTTATGTGTTCTCATATGTGCTTTGATATGTGTTCCGATATGTGAATCTTGATTGTGTTATGATTCGGATTGGCACATAGATGTATGGGAGTCTATGGGACCAGTTGTGATGTGTGTGGAGAGTGGGGCACAATCCGTCCTGAGTTCTTGGTTCTGAGTTCTTGGTTCGTGGGGCACGATCCGTCCTGAGTACTTGTGCATCGTCTCTTTGGAGGCAAGATATCTCGACGGGGATATAGTTCATCTTCCACATGTGGTGTGGGAAAGATCCGGATAGTGTGGTGTGTGTTCTTGTGTGTGTGACGTGATACTTCTTGATTGTTATTGTGTGCTTTCTGAATTGTAGATGTGATCGGTACTTGGTTTAAGTTTTGTTGTGGATGCATGTAACATGATTATCACATTATGGTCCATTACTATAAATTGTTTTTCTTCAACTTATTTACAACGGATGTCAATGTTTATTATGATGTACTAGATAACTTAAACCTATGTTCTCACCAACTTTATGTTGACAGATTTTAGTGTCATTTTCAGGTGAGGTAGTTGTGCAAGATGATGTTAGAAGTGGCTAGAGTATAGAGGCTGCTAGGATTGCATTAGGAGGAATCCCTTTCCTCTTAGATTTTATTTTGTCTTTTGATTTAGTAAATTGTTTGATACCTATATGTTTGATGTGTGTTATTTAAATGTCTTTGGTAAGAGGTAGGCGTGTTACCTACTTACCTAGACGCCTACATTATTTGAGATATTGTCATGACATTGTGTCACCTTTTTATGACATTTCTATTTCATTTAGTTAAATCTATAGACACACTATTGTTGTGATGATATCCATACGTCGCGCCCCATATTCCACCATGATGGGGTGTGACAGAATGGTATCAGAGCCAATGGTTATAGAGAATTAGGTTGCCTAGTAGTGTAGCCTAGTCTATAGCTTAAAGGTCCCTGCATATAGGCGTCATAGGAGTATGTGTGCATTTTATATTAATTAATGTGTATGGATGTTATTAATTGTGATGTTTAGACTAGTATGAATTGAATCATAGTAAGTTCATACTTAGCCACATGTTATTTTCTTTTTGAGTTTTGAATAGTGCGGGTTGAACTATAGTCGTATACGCTAGTCATTGTTGGATTTCGTTTAATTACGTTTTCATGTTCTTTATACATTTTGAATTTTGTCTACGGTGGTTCAGCTGGATTACGAGTTTATGTGTTTTATGCATTAGCTTCGTTATTTTGATACATGGAATTTTGGACCTTATGTTATGTTGTGGATAATGTGCTTATATGAGTTGTAGGATTTATGTGATTATTTGAGTTGGTAGACCGATGTGTTATGTGTAGTATTAATTCTTATAAGTGTTATCATAGGATGGAGTGCATTGGTGAAAGAGGACTTATATAAGTATGGTGGCCAACATAGTTATACAAGTACCACAACATCAATGGATTCCTAAGTATGGTTGCATGAAAGAGGGTTAATACATGCTATATGTTGGATGGATTTGAGTGTATGTACGCCTATGCCTATATATGTAAAATTATTTTCTACTTATCGGTTGTATTCTTGGGATGGTTGCTAGCTCGTTTCTCTTTGAGATGTTCAACTTCTGTAGTAGCGCATTTCTCGAGTCCTCATTTCACGTGTTTGTTTGTGCGGTACTTTTGGTGTGAAGGCCATTGAGATGGTGGAGATTTTTTTTATTTGGATAACGATATCTTTTGTTTTGAGTCTTACATGGTAAAAAAATGGAATTTGCAAATAGTTAAATAGTTGTTGGTAGTCGGTGAGAAATAAGGTTAAAATGTCGGAAACGTGGTTAAAAAAAACATATAGTAATTAAGATCCATCAATGATGTTAGGGTTTGTGTCAAGAATTTAGGGATAATTAATGATGTTTAGAGGGTTGGTGTATAAAGGCGTAAAACAGTCTGATATTTAGGGCTGTCTTGTGTTGACTGTTCCGGGTAGTAGGAAGCACCTTTGGTCGATTTTCTTTTTTTTAAAATTAAGTTCAGAGAGTCTACTTTTCAAAAATGTAAGGTTGGTCGAAAATGGAGTTCAGGAAGGTCGTCAAACAATTTTTACAAAAACAGTGCGCTTTTGAGGAATAAATTTGGATTTTGGGAATCTGAGTCAAAACGTAACCAAACGGATAAGATAGCCAAATATTTTTGATTTGGGAACTCTTTATAATGTATGTAAAAGTACTGGCGTTTTTCAATAAAAGTTATGGTGTTAAGGTCAGGCTTTTGGTGACAAACATTTATCATTTACAGAAAATCAGTTTTGGTAAAAATGACTTTTGGCGTAGAGACCAAACGAAGGGGTTAAACGTGTAAGTAGAAAGCTAAATTTGTTGTTGGAGTTTTTAAATCATAGGAAAACATAAATTCAGTAGGATGGTAGTCAATTGTGGTGTTAAGTTCAGTTCATGTGGTCGTAATACATTTCGGTTGTCGTTGGGTGCTTCTTGTGTCACTGGTCTGTTTCCATGGTTCGTTTGGAGTCGATACATGTTTATGTTTGAGTATCTTTTGGAGTCTCATGGTTTTGGTTCATATTTTTAAATTCGTTCATGTAAACTTTCGTTAGTCGTCCATGGGTTTGATCCGTTATCTGAAGTTGGGGGTCCTAAAATTTGTCGTGAACTTATAATCATTGGGAGCGTTGTTTTAGTCATACGGATGATCCAGTTACGTCCTTATGATAGAGATGAGTTGGGATGGAATTTGAGAGTTCTTTAGACCTTAGAATACGTGGTTATATTTGATGAGTTTTGATTTATGGCATTTATGAGTAAGACTGAAACTGGGGTGACGGTTTTAAACCCGTCGAGTTATGTGACGGCTCCTAACTTGGTTTCAAGACAGTTCTTGTTTGATGAGTTGCGAGATTTAGTTAGGTTGTTTACAAAACTTATGGTTTTAATAAGTTTCCTCGCGGACGGTTAAGGCTCATGTGTTGTTATTTGAGAATATTTAGTATTAACTGAGTTCACGCTTGAACGTGAAGGTTTTATCAGGGATATGTATCCTCGTTTGTTTGCTGAGAATAAGTTTGAGTTTGGGAGGAAATATTAGGACGAGATTTCTATTAGGAGGGAGTTCTGTGACAACCCTAAATTCTGAGATTTGCCATTTGTGAATGTTTGACTTTGATTATGTGCTGAGTGTGCGTTTATGTGTTATATGTTTGTGTTTGAGACTTTGACTTGGGTTCAGACATCGTTTATGTAGTACGTGGTACGTTATATGATGATACATTGGGAATAGTTCGTGCTCATGAGTTCACATGGATGTGACTATGAAGTGATATGACATTTCTAAGGTCATTTTATGTGTATGTAATAGCTATGAGAATTATATTGTTATTTTACTTTTCGAGTGTACGTATTTAATATTGTGTACGTAATGTTATTACGTAATTATATATGTAAGCATTTAGTGGTATAGGTTGTAGTAGTTTAAGAGTTATAAGTTAGGGATTTTATAAGAATGAAATTATTTAGAAATGGAATTTATGTATTTTTAATATAGTAGTTTAATTTATTAGTTTAAAGGTTTAGGTGTAATTACTTAATTAAGGAATAAATAAATAATAAATATAAATAAGGAAATATTAATTAAAAAACGAATTTAATAATTAAATAAATAAAAATTTATATTTTTAGAAAATTTTGTGAAATAGTCGGCAAAAGAAAAAAAAAAGAGAAAAAGAAGGGGGCTTTTGTATTGGGCTTGAACCAGTAGTATATACTATATAAATAGATTTGATAAAAAAACAAATACAATCAACGAATGAAAAAAAACGCAGGAAGGAAAAGGAAATAAAATGGGAAAAAGGTAGGTTTCTTGAAAAGGAAAAAAAACATGGTTTTGATCATCTAAAGGTATTGATGTTTATTAAATTCTTGTTCTTATTTAATTAATTATGTTAGAATCATGTTAATAATCATATGATGAATTAGGGTTTTTAATTTTCTGGAATAAAAATAATTTAGGGCTTGAATTTGATAATTAATGAGGGGGTTTTAGGGTTTAAAATCGTTTTTAGGGTTTAAATCGGATTAGTCAGGAACTGTCGCAAATATGTCAGAATCCGTCGCTAAACTGTCAGAATCCATCGCTAATGTCTGGGCAGATTTTAGGTAAAATCGTTTTGGTCATAACTTATTCGTTTTTATAGCTTTTTGGGTGATTTAAAAGCCTAAAATTATATACTCGAAACGTACTTTTCAAATTATCAGAATGTATAGCCTATGGAGGTCAGTAGATCGGTCGCAGTATTTGTACAAGTGTCGAGTTCAAGGTTAGTGTTTGTACGAAAAGGCTTAAAATCATGTTTTGGGTTTGGGTTAATGGGGACTTAGAGGGCTAACATGGGGCTGACTTGAGAAAGAATTTGAGATGCCATCATAGGGATTGTTACATTGATAAAGGATTAGAGTTCCGGAGTCAATGTTGACGTGCGTATTATTGTATTATGTGCTTTAGGTAATTGGTTGTTCGCGAGGAGACTTTGGATTGCTTTCGTAAGGTGAGTTCATAGTCCCATTTTGCTACGTTTTTTAAATGTTTTTCCAGTATGGGATGGAGATGACACTTGCAATGTTCTTTAACATGATTTAGTACTATGTTTTAAATTGTGTGGACATTAATGTGCTATTGTATGACTTGCGTGCATATGTGTTCTCATATGTGCTTTGATATGTGTTCTGATATGTGAATCTTGATTGTGTTATGATTGGGATTGGTACATAGATGTATGGGCGTCTATGGGACCAGTTGTGATGTGTGTGGAGCGTGGGGCACGATCTGTCCTGAGTTCTTGGTTCTGAGTTCTTGGTTCGTGGGGCACGATCCGTCCTGAGTACTTGTGCATTGTCTCTTCGGAGGCAAGATATCTCGACGAGGATATAGTTCATCTTCCACAGGTGGTGTGGGAAAGATCCGGATAGTGTGGTGTGTGTTCTTGTGTATGTGACGTGATACTTCTTGATTGTTATTGTGTGCTTTCTGAATTGTAGATGTGATCGGTACTTGGTTTAAGTTTTGTTGTGGATGCATGTAACATGATTATCACATTATGGTCCATTACTATAAATTGTTTTTCTTCAACTTATTTACAACGGATGTCAAGGTTTCTTATGATGTTCTAGATAACATAAACCTATGTTCTCACCAAGTTTATGTTGACAGATTTTAGTGTCATATTCAGGTGAGGTAGTTGTGCAAGATGATGTTAGAAGTGGCTAGTGTATAGAGGCTGCTAGGATTGCATTAGCAGGAATCCCTATCCTCTTAGATTTTATTTTGTCTTTTGATCTAGTAAATTGTTTGATACCTATATGTTTGATGTGTGTTATTTAAATGTCTTTGGTAAGAGGTAGGCCTGTTACCTACTTACCTAGACGCCTACATTATTTGAGATATTGTCATGACATTGTGTCACCTTTTTATGACATTTCTATTTCATTTAGTTAACTCTATAGACACACTATTGTTGTGATGATATCCATACGTCGCACCCCATATTCCGCCATGGTGGGGTGTGACACACACTGAGCACATAATCAAAGTCAAACAGTCAAAAGTGACAAATCCAATATCTAGGGTCGTCACAACAAATCCAAGCACACACATATGCAAAGTATTTACACAACTCTAATCCAAGTATTTAGACATAGCTTGGATGAACACAACTAGTCCATGTATTTACAAATACATTGGATATACACAAGACACAAATAAATAAATGTTGAACATGACTAGATCTTTAGAAAAGGATGATCTTCATCAATGCTTCATCTTTAATCACATCACAAGTGTGTGAGTGATATTCTCTTTGGACAAGGTAAAGAAGAAGATCAAGAGGATAATCATAAGTAAACATACTTAACACATTAAGTGATCATTTACAAATGACTAGGATTAGATAGGAGAAAGAAGGCTGAAATAGATGTCCAAAAAGGGTTAATGAAAATGCAGATTTGATCCACTATTTATAGAAGACAAATGTCAACGGCTAGCTCGGGGCGGTTCCTTAACTACCCAGGCGGTTCCTTATCGATAGGGAACCGCGTAGGCACTTAAGAAACCGCAGAGTGTAGACTCCGCTCCTTTTTGTCTTTTAGTGAATTTGAAATATATGAGGCTGTTTAAACCTTCAAAGGATATTCTTATGGCATTTGAAATATGCCATATTCAAATTTACATTTTCATTTTAATAAAACATTTTCTTAAAACTAAAGTTTATTAAAAATCTTTTGTTACATTTGACAAAAGTGAGTTTTAAGGCTAATCACTTTTATGATCACTAAGCATGATTAAGATATGTTAGTATAATGATTATTACCTTAATGATAGTGTTTGTTAGATAATTCATTTTATGATTGTGTTTGACAATAAATGTCTTTGTAAATTGTCGTGATCAAAACTAAGAAAGATTAATTAATACTAACAATGTTTTTAGGCATTGATTTGCATTAACAGTCATTATGCACCTACAATTGTTAGGGATGCTATTTCCTTTTCTTGTTTGTTAAATAATGGATTCGTTCACACGATTGATAATAATAGAATTTCTGTTTGGAAAAATGGTATTTTCTATTCTAATGCAATTTCTGTGAATGGTGCAATCTATGTTTAATCTTACAACTTTACCTTTATCCTTTTGAGATTATGCTTTAGAGTCTGTTGTTCGCATTTTCAATATGGTTCCCATAAAGAAGGTCGATAAGAAACCATATGAACTATGGCATGACAAGAAGCCATATTTGTGAGACCCCCAAAATCTGACATGGAACAACTAGGCAACAAGGGGGTAACACGTCATAGTACAAGAAACAATGAATTACAGTTCATACATAGATGACGAAATAAAAACATGTACATTACATCATAAAAGGTCAGAGTTTTTAAGCATAGGTCCCAGAATTTTAGAAGTGGAAAATTATATTATTTCGTCTCTATTTATAACATAAAGTTGCCCAAAAGATAAAATAAACTCCTGACAGTTTATATAAAACCAATCTTTCAAAAGCATCACAGAAATCTCCAAGCTGCGATAAGATCCTGCGGGCTCCCATCCAAGCAAAGCTAAGTAATAATACCTGAGATTAAACATGTAAAATCGTCAACATAAAGTTGAGTCAAATTCATAGGTTTAGCAGTAAAGGTGTGGAACACAAGCATTCATTTGTAAAACAAGTAGTATGGAGTTTGGTTCGTCAACCATAGTCCGAAATCATTATTATTGATGTTCAGTTCATGAACCGAAACTTAACTCAGTGTAAGTTCCTCTAGGGAGTATTCAGCCTAAATACTCAAGTAATAAATAAATATCAGTGCGTCAAGGTACTTGAGACGGGGATAGTCAATCCCGATGGATCCACCCACAACATTCGCGCTTAGTACTCGAAATTAATGGTTCATGATCGGGAAAGGAAACTTAAGGCTAGACTAAAAGCAATAATAATATTGAAAACCTGAAATCATACATGTTCTGGATAGCATACAAGTTCTGGATAGCATACAAGTTCTGGATAGCATACAGTTTTTAAATGGTTGTGTTCCACCATGTAAAATCTCACCCCGTGTTTAGAAACCATGTATAAGTAAAAAAGGGCTATGAACTCACCTTAGCCACGAGGTAAGTCAATCACGGTACTCAGCAACTGAGTAGAAACGGTAGTGGTAGACGATCACCGACGATATGGATGCCCGAGAAACACGAAAACCGTAACCTATCAAAATAAGGCGCGCGTTAAGACTCGAACTCAAATATCGATATGTACCAAATATAATATGACTCAGATGTTTTCAAAGTATTCATGTTTCAAAACCATTGACACGAACCAAATGAATCCATTTATCCAACGTTACTCGTTTAAAACACTTGTACACTTGAATTGACCTGTTATACGACGTCAAGTTAACGCAAGTCAAACTATCCTTTAACCTTACTTGGACCAGTAGCTAAGTCATTTATATAATGACTAAGCACTTGAGTAAGTCACCATGTCCGATGGTGAATACTCAAACTCACGCAACACAAGCATTGAACTAAGTGTCCAAAATAAAATCAGGAAGTACACCCCGAATGTACACACCGATCTACCCTATCTAGACTTGTCCATTTTAGATGAAAATTGGTGTCAAGGTCACTTATAACCTGTATAAGATCTCACCAAAGTTTGAGCCAAAGTTCACACTTTAAAATCCATCAGCTCGACACTTTACCCGACTCCAAATTTGGGACAGATTTGTGCACTTGTTTCGTAAAACCGTTTAGACCACTTTAAAAGTACTAATTCGACAATCCGTCTTTTAAAACTACTACTAGACTCGTAAAACTCAGTTTGTGTACTTTGAAAACCAGTAGTTACATTTATCTAACCAAGCCTAAAGTCCCCGAGAGTCGACCCAAAATCAGCCACAATTTCGGATTGTGCCGACTTGCGTCTCCCGGTACACGAAAACTAAAACTAGCATAACTTTTGACTCGTAATGACTTAGAAGCTCTATCTTATACCAAAACGACCGTCTCGGAAAACTCTACAACAGTTTCAAATAATCTCAGTCTTTCACAGACCTTAAACCCACGAAACAATCTGTTTAAAGCTGCTGTCCCAAAATACCTTTTTAGAAAACAAGTCAAATCAATTTTCCAAGCAACACCACTCATTTCTATACCTATAGAATCATCATACTATCATACCCATCATCCAAACACTCCTAAAAATACTTGCATGTAAAATCTAACAAAATCAAAGATTAAAAACAAGACTTTTAAGGATTAAAATGTGACGATCTTACCAAAAACAATGCATGCAAGATGATTTAAACATCAATCCACCATGAAATCATAACTTTGTGAAAACTTGATGCATGTGTAAAAATTTGGTATTAATAGAATCACAAGATGATTTTAGGAATGGGTCTAATGTTTGTTTTGATTAGATCATTGTCAAAAATCAAACTTTGTGGATGTTTATGGTGGGTTAGGGTGGCGGAAATAAAGAGGAGGAGGGAGGAGAGTGGTAAAATTCTGTGTGTGTTTTTTTTATAAGAAAATGAGAAGATTTTGGTGGAAAATAAATATATAGTGGGTGGAGGGACCAATCTTGTAAATTTTGAAACTTTTGGACTTAAAAACAATTTAATAGTTTTAGAGGGTAGAAAATGGTTATTGGTAAATATTGAAAATATTTACGGGTCTCGGGTTTCGTAAAAATACTTTTCAAAAGTTACAATGCATCATAAAAATGATTATATGATTTCCCGACACGACTTGATACGTAATTAAAACGAAATCGTCAAAAATATTAATTATCGAAACAATCGATAAATAAACGTAAACTTTTGGGCATCCGTCGGTATCGCGATCACTAGGAATTTTCGTTGTACATTGATATTGAATAACTCGTTATAAAACGCACGCGGGTGATTTTAAATCAAAAACTTTGATTTAAATTAAACATGGAAAAATAAAATGAAAATTTTATAATTCCATACAAAGTATTTATCGATGATCAGAAAAATACTTAAAAAGTATAATTTAAAAAATCTCAGGATTTACATATAGCAATACAAGAAAATGTAATACGTTGGAAAATTCAAGAAGCATGAATAAAAAGAATAAAATAATGTTGGGAAAGTACGGGTTCTCACAGTCTTCCCCCCTAAAGGAACTCTGGTCCCCAGAGTTCTCCTGGAAATAGTAGAAGATGCAAACGAGAGGAGGTACCAAAGTGTAGAACAAAATTCATTGCTTCCCAGGTAAATTTATGTACCACGACGACTCTTAATGGTTAGAATTTGCTATGCTTCAGTTTCTTAACTCCTTTTCGTATAGCTTTTCAGTCTTGGATTAGGATAACGATCTTTCAATACGGAGATACATCGAGAGATAGAGTTGTTGGAAATACGTGCGATAAACTAACAAGAATGAACACAAGAATCACTTAAACAGGCAAAGTGCGATAAAATGAACCAAGATTGTAAATCAACAAGGGGTCACAAATCGTGCAACTGTAAAACGTGTCAATCTTAAAACGTAATAATCCAGTTACAAAAGAACTAGAAGGGAAAAATGAATTACATATGATCATTCAAAATATAGGCTGTCAAAATCAGTTGTCTAGTATTTTGGTATTACTTTAAAACTCAGTTTGTATATATTTTCTTGATTAAAAGAAAATCTACAAGGTGTAGTGATTTAAAATCAAAATATCTATATTTAGTGAGTATGATGTTGCTATATCTTTTTCTTGATCAGGATTTTCAAAGCAAAAGTAGATCAGTTCAAAATAATTATCCTGATCGGCTTGAGAACTTTTGGGTGACTACATGAAATTATTGTTAATACTTAGGTTTAACGTTACCATTAGGAAAAATCATATTTACCAAGTTATTTAGAATCATTGTTAGAAATTATAAATTAATTTAATAATTTCATTATACTGACAGTAAAGTACGATATAATAAAATATTTTAAAAGATACGGCTTGATATCCTTTTTAAATACTAGTTATAAATTTACCAAAGAGGATGTATAGATCCGGTACTTAACTTGAAACAGTTATTTTGGTAATTTAAACATTTGATAAAATGTATAAAACGTTCTTAAAAATTAATAATATTTTTTAAAAAATTTAAGAAAGTGTTTAAGGTATCAAATGATAAACACGTAACATTTTCTGGTTTTCAAAAGGTGACAAGACAGCAACGAATATGAATCATATAAAGGTCAACAATCTGTATGCGAGCGATAACACAAGGGAATAAAACAAAAATCGTATCAATTCTTAACAAACGTGATAGAATAGTCGCGTCGATAATAATAAAAACAATGAGAAACAAAGGATTATAGCCATGATTAATTCACAAGTGTGGTTGACATCACCACAACAGCTTATTAAGTTCTCGGTGGTCGATGCACGATCGAAGGAGAAAAGCCACACAACGAATTTTCGAATCAAAGAAAATTCTTAAGAAGTCACTTGAGCGTAAATTCAGTAAAAAAGAACAACATTAGCAATGAAAGACGAAATAAACACATAATTCACACGAATGAATTTCAAGAAGATGAAGTCTAACACAAATAATGACGGATACACGAAATCATCGTTCACGTCCAGTCATAAATCATTAATCGCGTACAGAGACGTTTCGAAGGTCTACCAAAAGAGATGGAGAAGGTCGATCGTTGTAGAGGCATAACAACGTTGAAAATTTCAAGTCTGGTATCAATGGTAAGAATTTAGACAAGTGGTAACGAAAATCGCATCGTGAGGATGATGAGGTAACAGGTAATACAAAGGTCGTTGAGTAAAGAAATATGTGCTTGAAGCATGTTCTTTGTTCAAGAAAAGATAAGGGTTCATATGTGTAAGTCGCGAACAGTTGATACTCGCATAAGATGTAAAAGTTTTCAAAACTTTTATTTTATCTAACTTTTTAAGGAACAATATTAAAAAGTTGATTGTTGGTCAAAATTTAGGGCGACTACTATTTAGTCTTGCATGGCTCCTTCTAAATTAGGCATAGGTGATCAGGCCATGCATAATTTAGAACTAGCAATGCGATGCTCAGCTTCGTCAACCCATTATTACATATCATATGATTTAAAATATCTATATAATAGCATTTGTAAAAACAGGAATCAAAATAACATATGAAACTTTTCGCCACTAAGTTACTGGCTAGATATTTAATTCAACAATTCGTATTGTTACAAGATTCTTTACAAGACCCAAGGTAGAAGAATTTGTGAGAATACATTTTAAAATTAATGTAAATTAGTTTTATAAGATAGCATTCAATTATTTAAGAAAGCCCAAATGAAACCTTTTGTAAAATGATTCGCAAACAAGACCAGTTTGAGTTTATATGGTAACATGACAATAGTTTATAAAGTAGCGAGTGGGTTACAAGAGGAAATAATGAGTAGTTCAAGACAGTCAACTAAATGGTTACAAGGTGATAAGGTTTCAAGAGGTTTAGCCAAATTCGTCAAGAGACACGTGTCAAGATGGTAACGAGCGATACGAAAGCAAGAACTTCAACCCCGGTGCAAATCAGTGGTATGATAGAAACAAAGAATGACAAAGTAGAATGACAAATAAGTCATATATAAAAGAAAGGATAAAGGAATCCGTATGTGTGCACATCGTGATCAATTTGACAATAATATACTTTTAAGAAAGTAGTGAATCAGTTAACTAATAGTACAATTACTCCGAAAGGTTTCTATATTAGGAAGTTACCGAATTTCAAAAGTTCAAGATCTATGTATATGTATGACCAAACTCAAAGTTACTATTTTATACTTGTTCAAACGCAATCATTGTTCTTAGTTTATAAAATATCATTAGTTAAAGTTTTACGAGCTCAAACGAACTCAAAAACGCTTGAAATCATATTTTAAAGTCTATCAGTTTTGACTTTTGGGTTTGACTAGACCAATTAACTCACTAAACGATATTTTAAGACTCAAAGTCTAATGCATTTCGATGTAAAACAATGTTTTGAACAACTTTCAAGTTTTACCCGAGACTTGAAACGGAATAAAAATGGACGAAAATACCCTTGCATAAAATCTGTCAACAAAATGATATTTTAGCATTATTCAAAAAATAACTTCTTAAATTTTACAATCTCAAATGAGTGTAACTTGCTCGATTTTAAAGTTTACTGGTAAAAATATTATGTCCTAAACGAACATCTCAACAGGTAAAAATATATTTTTATGTCTAGGGTTATAAAAATATTTTCTCAACACTGTTAAATTTCCTGTAAAGTTTCTGTACAAAGTATATTTTTTCGACACAGCTTGAAATTAAATCCAAATTTCTTGATAACTCAAAATTAATGTACACACAAAATTAGTGGATTCCATAAAACAAAAGAGAATAAAGTGTATAATTAAACATGTAAAGAAAACACAGTATGGAAATGGTTCAAGAATAGCAACGAAAATCTAAGGAATTAAAAACGACGCATGACATCTGTGTCTTCGGTTGCAAGATGCAATGCAGGAAGGTCTCCTGGCGGCGTGATTTTCCAAAATCACAAGACATATCGGGAAAGAAACAAAATATTAACAAGTCACACTCCTGAGGCGAGGAGGTTTAATGAAAAAAAGGAGGATACAAGTAGGATCGTTTTCCAAACAATTGTCACATAATAAATGACGATCACGTGTTCAAGGTACAACGGATGTTGTAAGTCGAAGTCGAAACGTAGAATGGTCAATGAAATAAGATGAAATCCATATACAAGTGTCGTGTAAAACTGTAACGTAAAGGTCAATCAAGATTATGAAAACCCACGGTATTATTCAGGTACTGATTCAACGAATGCTTCGATATGTGTGACTCACATGGTGTCCTTTAGTCTTTTCCGGAGACACATTGAGCTACACAATGGTCTATAGACTAGACATTCAATTACGAATGGTCGGAAAGAAAATCCGCGTATCTAAATAGATATCTTAAAAGAAATAAACAATGAAAACAACATGCACGGTAGTAAGAATGAAAATCAGGAGTTTTATCAAAAACAACACTTATTCAATCCTGAACAATGGTATCACGAGAGTATACACGGCATGTAACAGTGAGCTGAGAAAAACAGATGGTTCAAAACGAACGAGTATATGAAGTCAGTCGTATCACACATAAATGAAATAGCAATAGTACTCTAAAAAATAAGTTATGAAAAGTCAGCAGCATACGCGCTCTGAATACAAGTATGTAACGTCATAACGATATAAAATCATTGCAATAAGATCATTTCACAAGAACAAGAATTCCAGAAATACAGTAAGAGCATATGTAATCACAGTAATATCGAATGATAATCCATGAAGCACAAGGCTTTGAAAAGACATAGTAATTATCGTCACTCAGGTGATGTAATATTTCAAAATGAAATCAAGAGATGAAATATTAAAACGATAATTAAAAGCAAATAATGAGGATTAGAGAGTTCGCAGATATCAAACAACAATGGCAGATTCTGTGATTGACACTTAAAACATGAAATATTTGAACTTTCGATTATAGACTAAGTTTTTGAAAATGACTCAGTTCCCTATAACCATCACTCTGATACCAATCTGTGAGACCCCCAAAATCTGACATGGAACAACTAGGCAATGAGGGGGTAACACGTCATAGTACAAGAAACAATGAATTACAGTTCATACATAGCTGACGAAATAAAAACATGTACATTACATCATAAAAAGGTCATAGTTTTTAAGCATAGGTCCCAGAATTTTAGAAACGGAAAATTATATTATTTCGTCTCTATTTATAACATAAAGTTGTCCAAAAGATAAAATAAACTCCTGACAGTTTATATAAAACCAATCTTTCAAAAGCATCACAGAAATCTCCAAGCTGCGATAATATCCTACGGGCTCCCATCCAAGCAAAGCTAAGTAATAATACCTGAGATTAAACATGTAAAATCGTCAACATAAAGTTGAGTGAAATTTATAGGTTTAGCAGTAAAGGTGTGGAACACAAGCATTCATTTATAAAACAAGTAGTATGGAGTTTGGTTCGTCAACCATAGTCCGAAATCATTATTATTGTTGTTCAGTTCATGAACCGAAGCTTAACTCAGTGTAAGTTCCTCTAGGGAGTATTCAGCCTAAATACTCAAGTAATAAACAAATATCAGTGCGTCAAGGTACTTGAGACGGGGATAGTCAATCCCGATGGATCCACCCACAACATTCGCGCTTAGTACTCGAAATTAACGGTTCATGATCGGGAGAGGAAACCTAAGGCTAGACTAAAAGCAATAATAATATTGAAAACCTGAAATCATACATGTTCTGGATAGCATACAAGTTCTGGATAGCATACAAGTTCTGGATAGCATACAGTTTTTAAATGGTTGTGTTCCACCATGTAAAATCTCACCCCGTGTTTAGAAACCATGTATAAGTAAAAAGGGACTATGAAATCACCTTAGCCACGAGGTAAGTCAATCACGGTACTCAGCAATTGAGTAGAAACAGTAGTGGTAGACGATCACCGACGATATGGATGCCCGAGAAACACGAAAAGCGCAACCTATCAAAATAAGGCACGCGTTAAGACTCGAACTCAAATATCGATATGTACCAAATATAATATGACTCATATGTTTTCAAAGTATTCATGTTTCAAAACCATTGACACGAACGAAATGAATCCATTTATCCAACGTTACTCGTTTAAAACACTTGTACACTTGAATTGACCCGTTATACGACGCCAAGTTAACGCAAGTCAAACAATCCTTTAACCTTACTTGGACCAGTAGCTAAGTCATTTATATAATGACTAAGCACTTGAGTAAGTCACCATGTCCGATGGTGAATACTCAAACTCACGCAACACAAGCATTGAACTAAGTGTCCAAAATAAAATCAGCAAGTCCACCCCGAATGTACACACCGATCTACCCTATCTAGACTTTTCCGTTTTAGATGAAAATTGGTTTAAAGGTCACTTATAACCTGTATAAGACCTCACCAAAGTTTGAGCCAAATTTCACACTTTAAAATCCATCAGCTCGACACTTTACCCGACTCCAAATTTGGGACAGATTTGTGCACTTGTTTTGTAAAACCGTTTAGACCACTTTAAAAGTACTAATTCGACAATCCGTCTTTTAAAAATACTACTAGACTCGTAAAACTCAGTTTGTAAACTTTGAAAACCAGTAGGTACATTTATCTAACTAAGCCTAAAGTCCCCGAGAGTCGACCCAAAATCAGCCACAATTTCGGATTGTGCCGACTTGCGTCTCCTGGTACACGAAAACTAAAACTAGCATAACTTTTGACTCGTAATGACTTAGAAGCTCTATCTTATACCAAAACGACCGTCTCGGAAAAATCTACAACAATTTAAAATAATCTCAGTCTTTCACAGACCTTAAACCCACGAAACAATCTGTTTAAAGCTGCTGTCCCAAAATACCTTTTTAGAAAACAAGTCAAATCAATTTTCCAAGTAACACCACTCATTCCTATACCTATAGAATCATCATACTATCATACCCATCATCCAAACACTCCTAAAAACACTTGCATGTAAAATCTAACAAAATCAAAGATTAAAAACAAGACTTTTAAGGATTAAAATGTGATGATCTTACCAAAAACAATGCATGCAAGATGATTTAAACATCAATCCACCATGAAATCATAACTTTGTGAAAACTTGATGCATCTGTACAAATTTGGTATTAATAGAATCACAAGATGATTTTAGGAATGGGTCTAATGTTTGTTTTGATTAGGTCATTGTCAAAAATCAAAATTTGTGGATGTTTATGGTGGGTTAGGGTGGCGGAAATAAAGAGGAGGAGGGAGGAGAGTGGTAAAATTTTGTGTGTGTGTGTGTTTTTTTAAGAAAATGAGAAGATTTTAGTGGAAAATAAATATATAGTGGGTGGAGGGACCAATCTTGTAAATTTTGAAACTTTTGGACTTAAAAACAATTTAATAGTTTTAAAGGGTAGGAAATGGTTATTGGTAAATATTGAAAATATTTACGGGGCTCGGGTTTCGTAAAAATACTTTTCAAAAGTTACAATGTATCATAAAAATGATTATATGATTTCCCGACACGACTTAATACGTAATTAAAACGAAATCGTCAAAAATATTAATTATCGAAACAATCGATAAATAAACGTAAACTTTTGGGCATCCGTCGGTATCGCGATCACTAGGAATTTTCGTTGTACATTGATATTGAATAACTCGTTGTAAAACGCACGCGGGTGATTTTAAATCAAAAACTTTGATTTAAATTAAACATAGAAAAATAAAATGAAAATTTAATAATTCCATACAAAGTATTTATCGATGATCAGAAAAATACTTAAAAAGTATAATTTAAAAAATCTCAGGATTTACATATAGCAATACAAGAAAACGTAATACGTTGGAAAATTCAAAAAGCATGAATAAAAAGAATAAAATAATGCTGGGAAAGTACGGGTTCTCACAATATTTGTCTTATTTAAAGGTCTGGGGTTGCGAGGCGTATATGAAACGTGACTCGAGTGACAAACTCCAACAACGATCTATGAAATGTATCTTTGTAGGATACCCTAAGGAAACTATGGGTTACTACTTTTATTATCTACCTGAGAACAAAGTGATTGTTGCTAGGTATGGAGATTTCCTTGAATCTGATCTTGTATATCAAGAATTTAGTGGGAGAAATTATGATATTGAAAAGAGTCAAATAGATACATTACCTTCTGAAAACACTAGCGATGTAATTCCTGTAGAGCCAGAAAGTTTGGCGGTTCCACCGGAATTTGTTCCTCTGCGTAGATCCGCAAGGATTAAAAACGAAAATAGCAATATATGTCTTAACATAGAGGATGATGATGAAGTAGGGGATCTTGGTGAACCTGCTATTTATAAATCCGCCATACTTGATCCTGAGAAGGATAAGTGGATGGTTGCTATGGATGAGGAAATGAAATCCATGAAAGTAAATGATGTTTGGATTCTTTTAGAACCACCACCGAATGCTAAAGTAGTGAGACATAAGTGGATATACAAGAAGAAAACCGACATGGACGGAAAAGTACAATCTTATAAAGCTCGTTTAGTAGCTAAAGGTTTTACTCAAACTTTTGGCGTAGACTACGAGGAGACATTTTCTCATGTAGCAGACTTAAGAGCTATTAGGATTCTCATAGCTATAGCATCATACTATGAATATGAGATATGGCAAATGGATGTTAAAACTGCCTTCTTGAATGGTCGCTTAGATGAAGACATCTATATGCAGCAACCAAAAGGGTATGTTGATCCTGAGAATCCAAACCACGTGTGCAAACTTCAAAGATCCATTTATGGTTTAAAGCAAGCATCACATCAATGGAACAAAAAATTTGACGAAGAAATCAAAAAGTTTGGATTTATTCAGAATTGTGATGAGCCATGTGTATATCGCAAAGCTAGTGGGAGTGATGTAGTATTTCTAGTCCTATAACTTGATGACATATTAGTCATGGGAAGTAACATTCCAAGACTTAAAGTTGTTAAGGATTATCTTGGTAAATGTTTTTATATGAAGGATTTAGGAGAAGTTGCATACATTCTGGGAATTAAGATCTATCAGGATAGGAAAAGACGATTAATTGGTATAAGTCAATATGCTTATATAGATAAGATATTGAAGAAGTATAACATGCATAATTCCAAGAAAGTTTTTCAACCTATGGAAGTTAAGCATAATCTGAGTCATGAGATGGATGCATCAACTCCTGAAGAGGAGGTATACATGCAGAAGGTGCCTTACGCTTCGGCTGTAAGATCTATTATGTATGATGTAAGATGCACAAGGCCTGATGTGGCGTTTGCTCAGAACTTGGTCAGTAGATACCAACAGAATCCAGGGAAGCTCCACTGAACTGCTGTTAAACATATTCTAAAGTATTTGAGGAGTACAAAATATATGTTCTGGGTATTTGGAGGGAACCAGAAACATAACTGAATGTGACAGGTTTTTGTGATGCGTCCTGGCAATGTGATAAAAATGATACGAAGTCTCAGACGGGTTACGTTTTTGTTATCAATAGAGGAGCAGTTGACAGGAAGTGCAAGAAGTAGACAACAATTGCAATGCATGCTACTCAATCTGAGTACATGGCTGCTTCAGAAGCTGCAATGTAAGTTTTTTGGATTAGGAAGTTTATTGGAGATCTTAGAGTGATGCCCTCAATAAAAGAACCTATTGATATATACTGTGACAATTCTGCCGCTATAATATTTGCCAATGATTCTGGAGTCATGAAAGGCGCTAGACACTTTAAACGTAGACATCACTACGTCCGAGAACTAGTTGAAGCTCATGAAATCAAATTAATAAAAGTTCACACCGATGATAATGTAGTTGATCCTTTAACTAAGGCTTTGCCTAGACCAAAGTTAGTTAAGCATGCCAAGGCAATTGGGCTGCAACTAGCTAGCGAACTCATGCAATAAATCTGTGATTAGTATTTGGATAAAGGATGTTATGACCTTATTATTTAATAAAATAAAGATTGGATTTTTTAATTCTTATTATCTAATTTTGTATCCTGTTTTACATGTTTTAATCCATGAATAAATGTTATTCTAAATGTCCGTTGTCGATTAATAATATAGGAATATTATTAAATTAAGACAAATCAAAATTGCGATAGAGTATACTTGAAAGTATATTGATCGATTTTGGATGATATTCGATGAATAGAATATTGGACTTATCCCAACTATATGATTTTACTTTATGGATATTGTTATCAAGTAAATCATAAATAGTTATCCTTAGACTTGAGATACCAGGAAACTGTTATGAATCTAGTGCATCTCTGTGGAATAATCTAACGCTAAACGTAAATGGTAGCTATAAGGATTATTTTAGGAAGTGTTGTAAAATTCATAAGTTTTGCTTGTATTCAACATGAAATTTATTTCCTCCAAATTCGTTTCGGAGTTTAATACAGTTGGGTCCCTCGTGGGATTAGTAATATGTTTGTGTGGCCACACCCAAATTTGTTTTGGTAATCTTGCTGAATCTGTGAACGAGAAACAGAATGGTTAATGAAAGGAATGACTTAGATCCATATCCTTATTAACGTTGTATTAGAAATAAAAGGATAATAATCATGATGAATCACTAAAAGGTTTTATCCAGGAGACCTTACTCGAGTTGTACTAGAGACATTGCTAAGTGTAACTAGAGGCTAGTCAATGTAATCACGATATTCGAAATATGTCCAAGTGGGAGCTGAAAGTTTATGGACTTATATTTAATAATCGTGTGATAAGATCAAACTCGAGATTACGAGATTGCACACAATACGTAAAGAGTTCATTTATTTAATAAATATATTTATTGTATTCATTAATTTATTTAATAAATATATATTTATGTATTTATTAATTTAAACCGAGACATAACTTTAACGATCGTTAAATAATTAAGAGTTAAGTATTAACGAGTGTTAAATAAATGTATAGTAAGTGGAATTTAAAAAAAGAAGTTTGGAAGGTTCCGGAACACCCCAATGGGGTTGTTCGACCGTCGGTTATAAGGGGGGGGGAGAAAGATTTTCTTGCCTTATTTTGTTTATCTTGGACACCAAGTTTGTAGGCCTATATAAACAATCCCATACCCTCATAATTCAACACACAATAATCTCTCCCTCTTCTTTCTTTTGGTCGATCGCAAGGTATACCCACGAAGGGTATTCGGGTGGTTTTCTTGGTTGATCGATTGTGTTTATACTCTAGTCCTAGCCCCTCTCTAGGGTTGTTGGGTAGATTTTACACAAGCGTTATAGCTCGGTTTACACGTGCTAGAATCACGGTTAGCTCGTTGTATTACGTGTGTTCAAGATCGTAATATAGTCTTACTTTAGACTATATCTTGGTGATATACGGTATAAATCCAAATTGGTGATTCGTTCTTCGTCTTGTGGATTGGCTTTAGCGTAAAGGTATGTAACCCTAATTCGATTAATTATAATTGTGTTATTATTATGATCTTGTTAAACCGCTTCCGCTATGTGTGCTTTGATCTCGTTGAGGGTTTTATATAATTGTTATGATACGATGTATTGGCGGTTTTTGAAGAGAATTCTTACTTGTTTTGGGTTCCACCCTACTATGATTCAATGGATTATGGCTTGTGTTACGACCTCATCTTTCTCTATTAGCCTCAATAGAGATATTCATGGTTTCTTTCATGGTAAGCGGGGTCTTCGAGAAGGGATCCTATTTCCCCATATTTATTTACGTTAATGATGGAGGTGCTTACGCTTATTTTGAAACGTAAGGTACGTGTGTCGAATACGTTCTGGTACCATAATTTGTGTGACGACTTGGAGATTATCAATGTTTGTTTCACGGATGATTTATTTATATTCGTCAGCGAAGATGTTAACTCTGCTCATCTTGTCATGGATGCACTTGATGAGTTTAAGCTTGTGTCGGATCTTTTCCAAGTATCCCTAAAAGCACGGTATTTTTTTCGCAATGTTCCTAATTCGATTAAAAATGATATCTTAGGCATTATGTCATTTCTTGAGGGTGTTCTTCCTGCTATGTACTTCGGTGTTTCCCGCTTATATGTTCTCGGTTTGTTGAATAAAGATTGTAAGGTTATTGTGGAACATGTGAAGAATAGAATTGGGGATTGGAAGAATAGATTTCTTTCTTTCGCAGGTCAGCTACAATTATGTAAGTCGGTTCTTTCTTCCATGCATATCTATTGGGCGTCGGTTCTCCTTATACATATTGGTATCATTGAAGATATCCAACAACTCATTCATGGGTTCTTATGGCGTAATGGTGATCTTCAACATGGCAAAGCCAAAGTCACATAGGTCAATATTTTTCTATCGACTAGTGAGTCTGGCCTTGGCCTCCGGAACCTTGAGGTGTTTTTATTGCCTTAATGACTACCTATATTTTGGATATTGTGTCTAACAAAGAGTCTCTGTGGGTTCGTTGGATTCATCTGTATAAGTTGAAAGGGTGGACGTTTCGGGATGTTCCGGTCAAATCGTCTATTAGTTGGGATGGCGTAAGTTACTACAGATTCGTTCTATGGTTAAACCATTCATTTGTTCAATTAGGTGATGTAAGGATGCTCCGTGAGGTATTTAATATTGCCTTAATGACTAATAAATGAGATTTTGTATGTAAAAAGTTATCGTCACAGTCTAATCGAATTGACTATTGGTTAACGTGCGACTCAATCGTCTTTTGGTGGAAAACAATAGATTGGTCGTCGTAGTAATTTAAATTGCAAGACGTCATAGTAAATGACGGGTAATTAAAGCTAAAACTAATTAAAACGTAAATGGTGCGAAATTAAGATTTGAAAGTAAATTAATTAAATGACAAAAATTAAAGCTCGACAAAAAGTGAATTTGACAAGTAAAAAAAATGAAAATTTGAAAATGCAAACTTAAAAATAAAACTAAGACAAACTAATAAACAAATCCTACCGTCGGAATACACTCCATCGGAATCCCATCGGAATCCGATCGGAATGTATGCTTACCTCCCCTATCGGAATCCTTGCGGCGGAAAGCTATCAGAATGCAACCAAAAGTTCCCAAGTCGGAATGTGGTCGGAATCCCCGATCGGAATATCCAAAAATACACCCGTCAGAATACCCAATCGGAAAGCTTCTGTCGGAATGAAGGACTCCAACACCTATCGGAATGTCAAAAACACCTCCGTCGGAATGTCAAATCGGAATCCCCAATCAGAATGCAAAACCCTTTTCCGATTTAGGGTGATCGGAATGTGGGTCGGAATCTAAAACCCCTTTCCGACGTGGTATGATCGGAATGCAATAGGAAAAGGCAAAGTAAGCAAATCGCAAATAAGCTATTAACCAATAAGCACACAACTAAAAAGTTAACCAAAACACGTATAAGAAAAAGCTAATAAGCTAAAATTTAAAGACTTTTGAAAACACTTAAATGAAAAAGATATTCGAAAACAACTTTTTATAAAATAACTTTTATAAACACTTAAGTAAATTTAAGAAAAACACAAATAAGCTATAAAATCAATAATACAAAACAATCAAAAATATAAAAACATAACATTTAATCAAATAAGAATAAGAATAAGCACATAAACATAAAGATTAAACGAATCAAGAAAGGAAGAATGAGAGATTAAAAATAAGAACTTGATTAAAAATAAGATTCAATAACAAAATTAAAAGACTTACTTGAAATTAAAGACAAGAAATTAAAGGTGCAATTAAGTAAATGGCATTAAGAAAGTGCAAGTAATTAAAGGTGGAAGAACTATGTGTCAAATAGCCAACACCTCCTAATGTGATATTAGGAGGGTATTTATAGGAGATTAGGGAGGTAAGCATGTGTTGGAAGCTTCCTTCTTTCTTTCTTTCTTTCTCGTCTTTTCGTCTTCTAAATTCTTCGACTTTTTCGACTTTGTCTCGGGATTGATTAAACTCGTCTTGTAATTTCTTCATTAATTAGACTTGAGTTCTTTGGCTTTATTAAACTTCCATCTTTAGACTTTTTCTTCGATAAATCTTCAGAATAGGCCTTGGACTTCCGTTCTTTTTGCACTCTTGATCTTTTGACTTCGTCTTTTGTCTTTTTCTTCGATAAAAGCCCGTGAAAGACCGTTTTTTCTCCTTTTTCACATTTTGATCCTAAATCACAATGAAAACACAAACCACGCATAACTCCGACATTTACGACATAAAATACACGTTTTGGCTTGGTTATTATTATAATTAAGTGGTAAAAGGATAAGTGTTTTCACACTTATTAAATCCCCTACACTTGACCATTGCAATGTCCTCATGCAATGCATTAATTACAAAGCAAGTTTTACATTTTCCATCATAATCAATCCACATTGGCCTTTATTGAAGAGACAAAATATTTAAAGGAATAAAATAAGTAAAACAATCAAAAACTTACCTTGGGGTTTTGGAATGTCTTGAATTATTATCACCCTCAAGTTTCACGTTCCCCATACCAAGCTTAAAAACGAGATCATTGTTATTATAAGTTAGCAAACTATCACAAACTCATGTGGGCCAATTATTTACTTAGACTCCCTTATTCCTAGGTGTATCTCTTATATTTTATTATTGTCTTGAATGATCACGAGGATGCATTGTTGACTTATTTCGATAGTTATTTAGGCTCAAAATAAAGTGGGACGATTTAATTAATAGTTAGCTAAGGACAAAATCTTTTAAAACTGCTTCTCGGGACCTCATAAAGTTTATATCTTGGCATAACTTGATTCACGATTTGAGACCTTTCTCGGACCGATATTTGGCAGCGACTTCATACTTCAAATCTTGAGAGACGTTCATGAAATAATGGTCTTCTCTTCATAATAGGAATTTCTTCACTTGAACTTTTTAAGAGATTCTTCATACTTGGACCACGACTTCTTCATTTTTCTCCAATCTTTATTTGGGATTTTGATATACAACGATCCGCCTCCTTTTAGGACTTGGATCTATTTATCCTCATATCTTGTTAGGGCCTTTTTGGATAGATTTCTCCATGATCTTTATGGGAGTATTTGCTTTTCGTCGTGTGTCTCGATCCTTCATATTGATTTTTGATAAATGATTCTTCACATCACTTGGGATCTTTAGCAACAAAATGTAGCCCTCATGTCTTGTTAGGATCTTTTCGGACTCGCCAGTCTTCGCATCCCGCTTCAATAAGTTATGCCTTGGCTATGAACTCTAATTAATACCGAGCAACTTTTAAACGATCTTGGGCTAGAAGCTAAGTAACTTTTCAAATCGTACGACCTTATTTATTGCAATTAAATTAATTAACAAGCGATGGGAGAAAAAGCTCATAATTAACTCACATAAATTCATGAAAGAATACCAAACTTATAATTGACTCTATCATCTCTCGTTCTCCACAATTTAAAATCTCAAGGAATGAGACTCGTGGATGCTTAGCCTATTAAATCAAAGTTTTGGGTTTTCAAGTCATCTATAGGATCTTGCAAATTCTTAGACTTTTTCAAGTTTAGAATTCGCATTTTAAAGTTACCTTGATAAACGAATTTCTAGGATCACTTATAGGAACTTGTGAAAAGTTCTTATTCTTAACCCGTAAGAGTTAAGACTTTCGCGTTTTAAAGTTCCCTATATAAAAGCCTAGCAAAACTTGACATAAACACGTTAAGGATACTAGCTAGAGTAAACTTGGATAAGTAAACTCGGGTTGAGTCAAAAGATTCACAACGTTTAGAAATTAAAACCACTTTATTAAAATTTATTCTAGCAAAGAAAGAAAATAACTATAACAAAGGTAACACTACTAGGCCAAAATAGATCAAAAAATTTTAAAAATGTCGAAAAATCAATTTTCCGGTTAAAATGAGGACAAATACAAGGAAAAGCCCACTTAACTTCGATAGAAGTCCCCCCCTACACTTAATATAAACATTGTCCTCAATATTTAAGCATGTGGGAATAAACTCCCCTACACTTAGGACATTGTGTACGTTGTTTAAATCTTGCTAAGGAAAGGACAATTAAAGTGATTCCTATTTTAATATTGAAGAATATAAAATAGAGAATCAAAAGAGTTTAGGATAGAACCAGGAAGACGGGTACACGGGATCACGGTTCGTCAAAAGTCATCAAGAATGGATCTTTGAAAGCTCGGATCCCTGCACATGATAAGAAAGAAAACAACAAACACATACTAGGGTCTCCCCCTACATTTATTATAAAAACAAAAGAAAAAGGATAGATACTGCGGGTTGCCTCCCGAGAAGCGCTTGTTTTTGTTAACCGAGTCGTGAGCCTGACTCGACCTTGATTAGCATGGTAATAACCTTGAAGAACATCCACCGGGATCAAATAAATGGTTTTCATCCATCAAATAGCACAAGCTTAAAGCGAACAAGGCAATCCAAAGAAGAGTAGGCAAGGTTCCCTTAAGCAAAGATGGAGCACGGTGGTAGCAAGTGTGATGAGGTGCAAGCATATCTCCATTGCTTCCAAAAATCTTTCCTTTTATTTCATCAGATGGATACTGAGATGGTTTAGAAATTGCAATACCGGGATCGAACACCTTTTCCTTTAGGGGAAAATAACACTCAGGTTCAAAAGACCTTGAAGAGGATCCGCTTATAACTCGCACAATCTCATCCTCGGAAGGTGGATAGAGAGGTGTCAAGACATAAGTATTGCGGATATCGGTGTCCTCCGGCTTCTTCTCCTTTGTAACAAGTTTCTTCATATCCAAAGGAGGATAAAGAGCATCATCAAAGTCCAAAAGAGGAGAATCATTCTCATTTGGGAAGTAAGTGCTGAGAAAAGTAGCAAAGTCTTCCTCAAATGAGTAATTATCCAAAGTATCAAGAGTGTTTGGTGGAGAATCTTCATCAAAAGTAGGAGTAAGGTCATCATGTGAAGAATCACTCAAGAGAGTATCAACATCATCAAAATCATCATAAGTTGGCATGTCTGGATACTCTGAAACAAAATTATCATAATCACCCCCATCGAAACTAGAATCATCATCATAGTCAGCCTAAATTGGAGGAGACTCATGAATTGGTGGGGGATCTAAATTGGAGAGAGAATCATCCACATCATCTTTGAACAATGGATTATCATAGCAAGAATAGAAAAGAGGATTGTTGTAGATGATAAAATCATCAAGCACATTAATCATATTCACTGATTCTCTTCCATTAGGTTTGGTTGTGATCTTCCCCATTTTAAATACTTGTGCATCATTCCCGACCCTTAAGATTAGCTCACCTTCAGCAACATCGACTAAGGCTTTTTCGGTTCTCAAGAATAACTGACCAAGTATTAATGGAATACGAGGGTCCATTTCATAATCAACAACAACAAAGTCGACCGGAAAAGTGAAGGTTCCAACTTTAACAAACACATCTTCAGCAATACCAACGGGGTAAGCGTGAGTGCGATTTGCTAGCTCAAGAGTCATCTTTGTTGGTGTAAGGTCGGGTAATGATAACTTTTCCAAACACTTAAAGGCATCAGATTTATACTTTCCCCGAGATCAGCTAAGGCAGTAAATTCTTCGGTTTGGTTAAAAGTACATGGTAGCACAAAACGACCAGGATCTCCAAGTTTTTCCGGAAGTTCTTTAAGAAGGACTGCAGAACAGTTTTCATTCAATCGAGTATTAACAAACTCGGCCATCTTCTCCTTCTTATTAAGCAAGTCATTAAACATCTTTAAAAATTTAGGCATTTGGGCTAGAGCTTCAACAAGGCTAAAGGTGATGGTCAGTCCTGAAATCTTCTTCAAAAAAATTGACACTTGAATATCATCCTTGGTGAGTAATTGGCACTTGTCTAAGCGAGAAGGATAAGGGATATTGGGTTTATGTGGTGTAGGTGTAGCAGGTAAAGGTTGAGATGTTGAAGGTTTAAAGGTGGATGGTGGGGTTGGTGAAGGATTCTTCTTGGGTACTTCAGTACGAGGTGGAGACGGTAATGGAGAACTAATATTAGGCGTGGAAGTAGGAGGGATAAATGGTGGTGGAAGAGGTGTGGATGGAGTAAATGGGGAAGGGATAGATGGTCCTACTAAGGTTGCTCCACTGCGTGTAGTAATAGCACTCACATTCTCTCTTGGGTTGGTGACGGTATTAGAAGGAAGAGATCCCGAAGTAGAAAGTTGAGTACTTGGGAAGAAACTAGCCATCATATTCGTCAAATCATTCGTTTGATTGCTAAAAGAGGTTTGCATATCATGTCGAAGCTTCTAATATCATTACCTTGCTTAGTGATATCTCCTTTAAAGTTGATGATTCGGCTTTGTAGATTCTTAACTAGCTCTCCTTGGGTCCTTATAAAAGCTTCAACATCTTGAGTAATGGGTGTTGCTTGTTGAGTGGGTGGGTGATAAGGATTGGAAGCTTGAGGTGGGTTTGGGTTGCTTATATTGTAGTTTTTTGGGTTGTGGTTTTGAGGAGAAAAACCGGGTGAAAGAAAGTTGTTAGAACGGTAACTTAGCAAGTTACGATCACCTTGAGGTCGGGCTTGATAGCTTTCTGTTGAATAGTTACCATAAGCCGCATACACGTTTTTCGGATTGTCATGAGTCGAAGGACAATCAGTGTATGAATGAGGAACCCCGCAGATCTCACAAGAAGTTGCAACAGCTTTAACTTGTTGTTGTTGATTTGTAGCCAAGAGTTGCATATTTTTACTCATTTCGACCATTGTGCGGGTCAATTCGGTGATATCAGGATTTAAAGAAGTAGAAGAGAGATTGACTCTCGGGTTATTCCTTGAAAATGCGGATGAATCCCAATTTTTGTGATGAATAGTCATGTTCTCGATAAGCTCTCTACACTTCTCGGGTCTTCTTTTCATAAATGTACCACCGACGGCTGCATTAATCGTATCACGATCACGAAAAGTTAAACCATTTTAGAAAGTATCAATCAAAGTAAGGGGGAGCATGTTATGGTATGGACATCGATCAATAAAAACATTATATCGTTCCCAAGCATCAAAAAGTGATTCATCAGGTTCTTGTGTAAATCCACTAATTTAATTTCGAAGGCTCGTGACCATGGATGGTGGAAAGTAGCGCGACAAAAAGCGTTGAGTCATCTCATCCCAAGTATGAATTGAATTCTTTGGAAGACGATCAAACCATTTTTCAGCATGGTGGGATAAGGTGTGTGGAAATAGGTGAAGGCGAAGAAAATCCATAGTAACCCCGGGCAACTTCATGCTTTGAGTAACAGTAATGAACTTGTCGGGTGTTTGTTGGCATCATCATCCGGCAATCCGCGAAATGGACAAGTGTTGTGAACTTGTTGGATCATGTGATGCTTCAACGAAAACTCTGGAGCCGTGATTTGCATCAGCGCAATCGGTCCTCCTCGTCCATTCATCGTAGGTTGACACAACTCCTCCATCGTTCGAAGATCGGGTGGGGGAACATTGTTGTTGTTATTCATGTTGGGGTGGGGTGGATTATTGTTGTTGTGCACACCAGCCATATCTAAATGTTCACGAGTCTCGGGCTCTGAATAAGATGAAGATCTAGTACGCATACACCTGCAAAAATAAAAGAAAAAGATACCAAAGAAATAGAGAATATATATACACTTATAAAAATAAAAAAAAAATTTTGTGTAAAACTTTTTAAAAAGAATTACTTTTTATGAGTTTTTTTAATGTTTTTGTATTTTTGAAATTTTTTAATTTTTATGGATTTTTGAAAATTTGTGACACGAAAAATAACGCTCACGAGTGAACGGATCCCAAAATTCAACGCGTCTCTCACAGAAAACCGTTAATATTTACGAAAAGAGCCGGCAACGGCGCCATTTAATAACTGGCTTTTGCCAAGTATAAAAATTAAGTTCGTTGAATGTGTATCTAATCGAATTTACTATTGGTTAACGTGCGACTCAGTCGTCTTTTGGTGGAAAACAATAGATTGGTCGTTGTAGTAATTTAAATTGCAAGACATTAAAGTAAATGACGGGTAATTAAAGCTAAAACTAATTAAAACGTAAATGGTGCGAAATTAAGACTTTGAAAGTAAATTAATTAAATGACAAAAATTAAAGCTCGACAAAAAATAAATTTGACAAGTAAAAAAAATGAAAATTTGAAAACTTAAAATAATGCAAACTTAAAAATAAAACTAAGACAAACTAATAAACAAATCCTACCGTCGGAATACACTCCATCGGAATCCGATCAGAATGTATGCTTACCTCCCCTATCGGAATCCTTGCGTCGGAAAGCTATCGGAATGTAACCAAAAGTTCCCCTGTCGGAATGTGGTCGGAATCCACGATCGGAATATCCAAAAATACACCCGTCGGAATACCCAATCGGAAAGCTCCTGTCGGAATGAAGGACTCCAACACCTATCGGAATGTAAAAAACACCTCCGTCGGAATGTCAAATCGGAATCCCCAATCGGAATGCAAAACCCTTTTCCGATTTGGGGTGATCGGAATGTGGGTCGGAATCTAAAACCCCTTTCCGACGTGGTATGATCGGAATACAGTAGGAAAAGGCAAAATAAGCAAATCGCAAATAAGCTATTAACCAATAAGCACACAACTAAAAAGTTAACCAAAACACGTATAAGAAAAAGCTAATAAGCTAAAATTTAAAGACTTTTGAAAACACTTAAATGAAAAAGATATTCGAAAACAACTTTTTATAAAATAACTTTTATAAACA
Source organism: Glebionis coronaria (assembly GCA_025667525.1). Taxonomy (NCBI): domain Eukaryota; kingdom Viridiplantae; phylum Streptophyta; class Magnoliopsida; order Asterales; family Asteraceae; genus Glebionis; species Glebionis coronaria. The sequence goes on from CM046880.1 coordinate 406,583,919, forward strand.
CTTAAGTAAATTTAAGAAAAACACAAATAAGCTATAAAATCAATAATCCAAAACAATAAAACATAATAAAATAATATTTAATCAAATATTAATAAAATAAGAATAACAATAAGCACATAAACATAAAGATTAAACGAATCAAGAAAGGAAGAATGAGAGATTAAAAATAAAAACTTGATTAAAAATAAGATTCAATAACAAAATTAAAAGACTTACTTGAAATTAAAGACAAGAAATTAAAGGTGCAATTAAGTAAATAACATTAAGAAAGTGCAAGTAATTAAAGGTGGAAGAACTATGTGTCAAATACTCAACACCTCCTAATGTGATATTAGGAGGGTATTTATAGGAGATTAGGGAGGTAAGCATGTGTTGGAAGCTTCCTTCTTTCTTTCTTTCTTTCTCGTCTTTTCGTCTTCTAAATTCTTTGACTTTTTCGACTTTGTCTCGGGCTTAATTAAACTCATCTTGTAATTTCTTCATTAATTAGACTTGAGTTCTTCGGCTTTATTAAACTTCCGTCTTTAGACTTTTTCTTCGATAAATCTTCAGAATAGGCCTTGGACTTCCGTTATTTTTGCACTTTTTGACTTTGTCTTTTGTCTTTTTCTTCGATAAAAGCCCGTGAAAGACCGTGTTTTCCTCCCTTTTCACATTTTGATCCTAAATCACAAAAAAAACACAAACCACGCATAATTCCGACATTTACGACATAAAATACACGTTTTGGCTTGGTTATTATTATAATTAAGTGGTAAAAGGATAAGTGTTTTCACACTTATTAAATCCCCTACACTTGACCATTGTAATGTCCTCATGCAATGCATTAATTACAAAGCAAGTTATACATTCCATCATAATCAATCCACATTGGCCTTTATTGAAGAGACAAAATATTTAAAGGAAGAAAATAAGTAAAACAATCAAAAACTTACCGTGGGGTTTTGGAATGTCCTAAATGATTATCACCCTCAAGTTTCACGTTCCCCATACCAAGCTTATAAACGAGATCATTGTTATTATAAGTTAGCAAACTATCACAAACTCATGTGGGACAATTATTTATTTAGACTCCCTTATTCCTAGGTGTATCTCTTATATTTTATTATTGTCTTGAATGATCACGAGGATGCATTGTTGACTTATTTCGACAGTTATTTAAGCTGAAAATAAAGTGGGACGATTTAATCAATAGTTAGCTAAAGGACAAAATCTTTTAAACTGCTTCTCGGGACCTCATAAAGTTCATATCTTGGCATAACTTGCTTCACGATTTGAGACCTTTCTCGGACCGATATTTGGCAGCGACTTCATACTTCAAATCTTGAGAGACGTTCATGAAATAATGGTCTTCTCTTCATAATAGGAATTTCTTCACTTGAACTTTTTGAGAGATTCTTCATACTTGGACCACGACTTCTTCATTTTTCTCCAATCTTTATTTGGGATTTTGATATACAACGATCCGCCTCCTTTTAGGACTTGGATCTATTTATCCTCATATCTTGTTAGGGCCTTTTTGGATATATTTCTCCATGATCTTTATGGGAGTATTTGCTTTTCGTCGTGTGTCTCGATCCTTCATATTGATTTTTGATAAATGATTCTTCACATCACTTGGGATCTTTAGCAACAAAATGTAGCCCTCATGTCTTGTTAGGACCTTTTCGGACTCGCCAATCTTCGCATCCCGCTTCAATAAGTTATGCCTTGGCTATTAACTCTAATTAATACCGAGCAACTTTTAAACGATCTTGGGCTAGAAGCTAAGTAACTTTTCAAATTGTACGACCTTATTTATTGCAATTAAATTTATTAACAAGCGATGGGAGAAAAAGATCATAATTAACTCACATAAAGTCATGAAAGAATACCAAACTTATAATTGACTCTATCATCTCTCGTTCTCCACAATTTAAAATCTTAAGGAATGAGACTCGTGGATGCTTAGGCTATTAAATCAAAGTTTTGGGTTTTCAAGTCATCTATAGGATCTTACAAATTCTTAGACTTTTTCAAGTTTAGAATTCGCATTTTAAAGTTCCCTTGATAAACGACTTTCTAGGATCACTTATAGGAACTTGCAAAAAGTTCTTGTTCTTACCCGTAAGAGTTAAGACTTTCGCGTTTTAAAGTTTCCTATATAAAAGCCTAGCAAAACTTGACATAAACACGTTAAGGATACTAGCTAGAGTAAACTTGGATAAGTAAACTCGGGTTGAGTCAAAATATTCACAACGTTTAAAAATTATAACCACTTTATTAAAATTTATTCTAGCAAAGAAAGAAAATAACTATAACAAAGGAAACACTACTAGGCCAAAATAGATCAAAAATTTTGAAAAAATTCGAAAAATCCATTTTCCGGTTGAAATGAGGACAAATACAAGGAAAAGCCCACTTAACTTTGATAGAAGTCCCCCCTACACTTAATATAAACATTGTCCTTAATGTTTAAGCATGTGGGAGTAAACTCCCCTACACTTAGGACATTGTGTACGTTGTTTAAATATTGCTAAGGAAAGGACAACTTAAGTGATTCCTATTTTAATATTGAAGAATATAAAATATAGAATTAAAAGAGTTTAGGATAGAACCGGGAAGACGGGTACACAAGATCACGGTTCATCAAAAGTCATCAAGAATGGATCTTTAAAAGCTCGAATCCCTGCACATGATAAGAAAGAAAACAACAAACACATAATAGGGTCTCCCCCTACACTTATTATAAAAACAAAATAAAAAGGATAGATATTGCGGGTTGCCTCCCGAGAAGCGCTTGTTTTTGTTAAACGAGTTGTGAGCCTGACTCGACCTTGATTAGCATGGTAATAACCTTGAAGAACATCCACCGGGATCAAATACATGGTTTTCATCCATCAAATAGCACAAGCTTAAGGCGAACAAGGCAAGCCAAAGAAGAGTAGGCAAGGTTCCCTTAAGCAAAGATGGAACACGGTGGTAGCAAGTGTGATGAGGTGCAAAAAAATCTCCATTGCTTATAAAAATCTTTCCTTTTATTTCATCAGATGGATACTGAGATGGCTTAGAAATTGCAATACCGGGATCGAACACCTTTTCCTTTAGGGGAAAATAACACTCAGGCTCAGTAGACCTTGAAGAGGATTCGCTTATAACTCGCACAATCTCGTCCTCGGAAGGTGGATAGAGAGGTGTCAAGACATAAGTATTGCGGATATCGGTGTCTTCCGGCTTCTTCTCCTTTGTAACAAGTTTCTTCATATCCAAAGGAGGATAAAGAGCATCATCAAAGTCCAAAGGAGGAGAATCATTCTTATTTGGGAAGTAAGTGCTGAGAAAAGTAGCAAAGTCTTCCTCAAAGGAGTACTTATCCAAAGTATCAAGAGTGTTTGGTGGAGGATCTTCATCAAAAGTAGGAGTAAGGTCATCATGTGAAGAATCACTCGAGAGAGTATCAACATCATCAAAATCATCATAAGTTGGCATGTCTGGATACTCTGAAACAAAATTATCATAATCATCCCCATCGAAACTAGAATTATCATCATAGTCATCATAAATTGGAGGAGACTCATGAATTGGTGGGGGATCTAAATTGGAGAGCGAATCATCCACATCATCTTTGAACAGTGGATTATCATAGCAAGAATCAAAAAGAGGATTGTTGTAGACGACAAAATCATCAAGCACATTAATCATATTCGCTGATTCTCTTCCATTAGGTTTGGTTGTGATCTTCCCCCATTTTAAATACTTGTGCATCATTCCCGACCCTTAAGATTAGCTCACCTTCGGCAACATCGACTAAGGCTTTTTCGGTTCTCAAGATTGGCCGACCAAGTATTAATGGAATGCGAGGGTCCATTTCATAATCAACAACAACAAAGTCGACCGGAAAAGTGAATGTTCCAACTTTAACAAACACATCTTCAGTAATACCAACGGGGTAAGCGAGAGTGCGATTTGCTAGCTCAAGAGTCATCTTTGTTGGTGTAAGGTTGGGTAACGATAACTTCTCCAAACACTTAAAGGCATCAGATTTATACTTGCCCCGAGATCAGCTAAGGTAGTAAATTCTTCGGTTTGGTTAAAAGTACATGGTAGCACAAAACGACCAGGATCTCCAAGTTTTTTCGGAAGTTCTTTAAGAAGGACTGCAGAATAGTTTTCATTCAATCGAGTATTAACAAACTCGGCCATCTTCTCCATCTTATTAAGCAAGTCATTAAACATCTTAAAAACTTTAGGCATTTGGGCTAGAGCTTCAACAAGGCTAAAGGTGATGGTCAGTCCTGAAATCTTCTTAAAAAAATTTGACACTTGAATATCATTGTTGGTGAGTAATTGGCACTTGTCTAAGCGAGAAGGATAAGGGATATTGGGTTTAGGTGGTGTAGGTGTAGCAGGTAAAGGTTGAGATGTTGAAGGTTTAAAGGTGGAAGGTGGGGTTGGTGAAGGGTTCTTCTTGGGTAGTTCAGTACGAGGTGGAGATGGTAATGGAGAACTAATATTAGGCGTGGGAGTAGGAGGGATAAATGATGGTGGAAGAGGTGTATATGGAGTAAATGGGGAAGGGATAGATGGTCCTACTAAGGTTGCTCCACTGCGTGTAGTAATAGCGCTCACATTCTCTCTTGGGTTGGTGACGGTATTACAAGGAAGAGAGCCCGAAGTAGAGGGTTGAGTACTTGGGAAGAAACTAGCCATCATATTCTTCAAATCATTCGTTTGATTGCTAAAAGAGGTTTGCATATCATGTCGAAGCTCGGTTCTAATATCATTACCTTGCTTAGTGATATTTCCTTTCAAGTTGATGATTTGGCTTTGTAGATTCTTAACTAGCTCTCCTTGGGTCCTCATAAAAGCTTCAACATCTTGAGTAATGGGTGGTGCTTGTTGAGTGGGTGGGTGAAAAGGATTGGAAGCTCGAGGTGGGTTTGGGTTGCTTCTATTGTAGTTTTTGGGGTTGTGGTTTTGAGGATAAAAACCGGGTGAAAGAAAGTTGTTAGAACGGTAACTTAGCAAGTTACGATCACCTTGAGGTCGGGCTTGATAGCTTTCCGTTGAATAGTTACCATAAGCCGCATACATGTTTTCCGTATTTTCATGAGTAGAAGGACAATCAGTGTATCAGTGAGGAACCCCGCAGATCTCACAAGAAGTTGCAACAGCTTTAACTTGTTGTTGTTGATTTATAGCCAAGAGTTGCATATTTTTACTCATTTCGACCATTGCGCGGGTCAATTCGGTGATATCAGGATTTGAAGAAGTAGAAGAGACATTCACTCTCGGGTTATTCCTTGAAAATGCGGATGAATCCCAATTTTTGTGACGAGTAGTCATGTTCTCGATAAGCTCTCTACACTCCTCGCGTCTTCTTTTCATAAATGTGCCACCGGCGGCTGCATTAATCGTATCACGATCACGAAAAGTTAAACCATTGTACAAAGTATCAATCAAAGTAACGGGGAGCATGTTATGGTTTGGACATCGATCAATCAAAACATTATATCGTTCCCAAGCATCAAAAAGTGATTCATCAGGTTCTTGTGTAAATCCACTAATTTGATTTCGAAGGCTCGTGACCATGGATGGTGGAAAGTAGCGCGACAAAAAGCGTTGAGTCATCTCATCCCATGTATGAATTGAATTCTTCAGAAGACGATCAAACCATTTTTCGGCATGGTGGGATAAGGTGTGTGGAAATAGGTGAAGGCGAAGAAAATCCATAGTAACCCCGGGCAACTTCATGCTTTGAGTAACGGTAATGAACTAGTCGAGGTGTTTGTTGGCATCATCATCCGGCAATCCGCGAAATGGACAAGTGTTTTGAACTTGTTGGATCATGTGATGCTTCAACGAAAACTTTGGAGCCGTGATTTGCATCGGCGCAATCGGTCCTCCTCGTCCATTCATCGTAGGTTGACACAACTCCTCCATCGTTCGAAGATCGGGTGGGGGAACATTGTTGTTGTTATTCATGTTGGGGTGGGGTGGATTATTTTTGTTGTGTACACCAGCCATATCTAAATCTTCACGAGTCTCGGGCTCTGAATAAGATGAAGATCTAGTACGCATACACCTGCAAAAACAAAAGAAAAAAAATACCAAAGAAATAGAGAATATATATACACTTAGAAAAATAAAAAACTTTTTGGTGTAAAACTTTTGAAAAAGAATTACTTTTTATGAGTTTTTTAATGTTTTTGTATTTTTGAAATTTTTTTATTTTTTATGGATTTTTGAAAATTTGTGACACGAAAAATAACGCTCACGAGTGAACGGATCCCAAAATCCAACGCGTCTCTCACAGAAAACCGTTAATCTTTACGAAAAGAGCCGGCAGCGGCGCCATTTAATAACTGGCTTTTGCCAAGTATAAAAATAAAGTTCGTTGAATGTGTATCTAATCGAATTGACTATTGGTTAACGTGCGACTCAGTCGTCTTTTGGTGGAAAACAATAGATTGGTCGTTGTAGTAATTTAAATTGCAAGACGTTAAAGTAAATGACGGGTAATTAAAGCTAAAACTAATTAAAACGTAAATGGTGCGAAATTAAGACTTTGAAAGTAAATTAATTAAATGACAAAAATTAAAGCTCGACAAAAAATAAATTTGACAAGTAAAAAAAATGAAAATTTGAAAACTTAAAATAATGCAAACTTAAAAATAAAACTAAGACAAACTAATAAATACACTCCATCGGAATCCGATCGGAATGTATGCTTACCTCCCCTATCGGAATCCTTGCGTCAGAAAGCTATCGGAATGCAACCAAAAGTTCCCCTGTCGGGATGTGGTCGGAATCCCCTATCGGAATATCCAAAAATACACCCGTCGGAATACCCAATCGGAAAGCTTCTGTCGGAATGAAGGACTCCAACACCTATCGGAATGTCAAAAACACCTCCGTCGGAATGTCAAATCGGAATCCCCAATCGGAATGCAAAACCCTTTTCCGATTTGGGGTGAGTGGAATGTGGGTCGGAATCTAAAACCCCTTTCCGACGTGGTATGATCGGAACACAGTAGGAAAAGGCAAAATAAGCAAATCACAAATAAGCTATTAACCAATAAGCACACAACTAAAAAGTTAACCAAAACACGTATAAGAAAAAGCTAATAAGCTAAAATTTAAAGACTTTTGAAAACACTTAAGAAAGTGCAAGTAATTAAAGGTGGAAGAACTATGTGTCAAATACTCAACACCTCCTAATGTGATATTAGGAGGGTATTTATAGGAGATTAGGGAGGTAAGCATGTGTTGGAAGCTTCCTTCTTTCTTTCTTTCTTTCTCGTCTTTTCGTCTTCTAAATTCTTCGACTTTGTCGACTTTGTCTCGGGATTAATTAAACTCGTCTTGTAATTTCTTCATTAATTAGACTTGAGTTCTTCGGCTTTATTAAACTTCTGTCTTTGGACTTTTTTTTCGATAAATCTTCAGAATAGGCCTTGGACTTCCGTTCTTTTTGCACTCTTGATTTTTTGACTTCGTCTTTTGTCTTTTTCTTCGATAAAAGCCTGTGAAAGACCGTGTTTTCCTCCCTTTTCACATTTTGATCCTAAATCACAACAAAAACACAAACCACACATAATTCTGACATTTACGACATAAAATACACGTTTTGGCTTGGTTATTATTATAATTAAGTGGTAAAAGGATAAGTGTTTTCACACTTATTAATGACTACCCATATTTGGGATATTGTGTCTAACAAAGAGTCGTTGTGGGTTCGTTGGATTCATGTGTATAAGTTGAAAGGTGAACGGTTTGGGATGTTCTGGTCAAATCGTCTATTAGTTGGGATGACGTAAGTTACTATAGATTCGACCTATGGTTAAACCGTTCATTTAGGTTCAATTAGGTGATGTAAGGATGCTTCGACATGGTTTGATTGATGGGTTGTTTAATGTCCATTATCGGAATACTTGTCGCCTCGTGATATAACGAGAGAAGGATTCTTTTTAAAGACTAACGTTGCGGACCTTATTTCTAATAACCATTGAATGCCTCAAGCTTGGTTACGAAAGGCGCCAATTTTAGATAAAATAATACTGCCGACATTAGATTTATCTCGTGTGGATAGTGCTAGATGGAAGGATGGTCAGGGTAAGTTGCGTTTATTCTCGGTTCATCGTTCTTGGGAGGAATTTCGGCCGTGTGGTTGTGAGGTAAATTGGGCGAAGATTTGGTTTTCTCATTTCATTCTACGCCACAGTTTACATATGTGGCTCGTTATGCGTCAAGCTTTGAAAACTCAAGATAAACCGGAGGCATGGGATATTAGGTTTGGTTCTTTGAATGCTAAGACTACTTGTGTGTTATCTGAATTGCATCCTGACTCACATGCTCATTTGTTTCTCGAATGTCCTTATGCGGCTAGCCTGTGGTGCGAGCTTCATTCTTATGCGTGTATGGATCAGGTCCAGCCGAGGATGGAGGATATTATATTATTTCTGGAGCCTTTGGCAGGTAAACACACATCAAGGAGTATCGATGGTCGGCTTCTAGTGGCGGCGTGTGCTTATTCAATCTCGGGAGAACGTAGCATTCGGATCTTCAAAGATAGAAAACTGTCTATGGAGGAACATCAGGAGAGTTTTATTGATCACTATTCGATTAAAGTTATTAACGTTCCGATTCAAAAACATTGATGTGTGAAGCAAATTCTAGCTCGAAGGAAGATGCCTAATAATTTAGAATATATGGCGAGTAATTTTTATTTTTTTAGGCGTCTAAATCTCATGGCATGTCACATGGATTTTGTTATTTGTTCAAGCGGCTTGAGGTGAGGTGAGGTTAATATGGCATTTCAGCCATATTCCATTGTGCTTCATTGATTCTTTGTGATTAATACAATTTACCGGACTAACCCTTTACCAAAAAAAATAAAAAATTTGGTTATTCCATTATTACAACATAAACGCATCCAACCCTAATAACTTCAAGTGAAATATGCAACATAATACATTGAAAACGCACATCCAAAGACCGTTTAGTAGGTTGAAGAGATATATGAAACATACCAACAAATGCAGCATGCGAACTTTGAGAACCTCCGCATGTGACCTAAAAAACTTCTAAAAGATGTTTATGGACTAATAAATACAAGCTACTTTAAAAGGTTAACGCACTCACTAGATCAGTTCGTAAATGATCTTCAACAAGTAGAAACAATGCATCAAGTTTCCTTGCCTTACTACCATATTAACTAACGAATGCAGAAAATCATCACAAACAATGTAAAAGACGACGACTGGTCAACCTTGTGCCATTCCTTTACATTCTCACCCAAGCACCACTCACGCCCTTATGCAGTTTATCCAGACCAAATATAAAACCATTTACCAGAATACTTACCGCCTTTTAGACTTAAATGGTGTTTGGCTTAAAAGGAAGAATTCCAGTACGTGTAGAACTAGATAAAAGAGGTATTGATTTGGACTCGACTCTTTGTCCAAGCTGTAGTAATTTCGTGGAGACGTGTGCTTATAGCTTGATCACTTGTGATTTAGCTATGAGTGTTTGGAAAAAGATCTCTAGTTGGTGAAAGGTTGGGATTATTAATGATTCTTCTATAGATGAGTTATTCTCATTTAATAGGAACGTTAATGTCCCTAGTTATTTTTCTTGTGTTTGGCAAGCGGTTACTTGGTCTACCACATATTTCATTTGGAAAGAGAGAGATACGCGTGTGTTTGGTAACAAGTTCTCAAGTACAAACAAGATTGTTCAAGACAACTAAAAAGCTTTGAGTGGATTGTTCGAAGATCGAAACACACAAAGAGTTAGATTGGCAACTTTGGTTGAGGAATCCTTTAAATAGTCGAATTCAGTGAGATTTCTATGATCAATTTATATTCCAGTTTCCAGCTGCAAATGGCTCTATGAAGAATTTATGTTTTTTGATTTTTTAAAGTCCCATGTCTGCAATTGGTGATCTCTGTCTAAAATTGGTGATCTTTGTCTGCAAGTACTTTCTGTTGTGACTGTAAGTTCAGATTCAATATTCTATTTGGGCTTTGGCTTTCATCTTTGACTTTGGTGGCTTTATTTCATTTAGAATAGTTTATTCTCACAAAGGCACTAGACAATGAATGTTAGATGGTAGGCCTAGTTTTGTTTTCTTATGTGACATGTAATGTATATAAGTCAAGTAGGTTTTGTGGGTATGAACACCTATCACTTAGGATACCAACACCCTCAATCATTCTTTTTGTCCCTTTCCTTTTGTTAACTTCATTTTTTTAGTCTCTCTCTCTTTCAGTACTCTTACAATGTACACAACATATAACAAACACAATGAAAATAAACATTAGTTTAATATTTTTTATTTTAAAGAATGCTTCTTCTTTCTCATCCATCCAAAAAATGAAAAAATTACAAATCTGAAAATAATCAATCAATTACAAATTCCAAAATATCATATTTTAAAAACTGAATCTTGAATCATATCTTTAAATGAAATCTTAAAAATTAAATCTTAGATCTGATTTTTTTAAATCTCAGATCTGATTGTTTTGGCTTGGTTTGTATTTCGAACTAGATTGATTTTGGGTTTGATATAGTGGTGGTGAAGGTGTCGGACGATGGTGGTAGTTGTTGTCCGGAGTTAGTGGTCGGTGAGGGAGCCGGTTTGGTTTTAGGTGGCAGTGGGTGGATGGTTGTGGATGGCAGTGGTGGTATGGCCGGATCTTTGTGTATGTGTGGTCGGATCTTGATTAAGGTGTGACCATATCTTGATTAATGGCCGGATCTTTTTTGTGATGTGCCCATGTCGCCGAAAAACAAACAAAAAACCACCGTAATCGTGGGTATCACTTTTTCTTCAGATTTATACTAATGGGTGTGAGATGGTGGTGATGGGGTATGAGTTATATTGGTAGAGGATAAAGAAGAGTTTGTGTTGAGAGAGAAAATGATTGTCAACTAGTCTTTTTTATCTTTTTAATTTAAAATAGTTTTTTGACAAGTTTCAAAAGTAGTAAGTTAAAACTTGAATACTTTTTTTGTTTATATTGAAAATGACAGCTAAAAATCAAGTGGTCCACAAAGGGGTGTTTATACCCTATAACTCGTCAAGTAACATTAGTCTGTTTAGTAGAGGTTTGGATCAGTTTGTATTTGCTTTTTTAGGTCCTTCCTTCTTTTAAGACTAGGTTTATCAACGACTTTATCCAACCGGTTGTAGGACAAAAGGACAACAAAAAATTAATATGATAATAATAGTACACAAATAAAAAAGAGTGAAGAAACGACTTTGGTAACTTTGAAATGCTTGATTCAACCTCTCCACATGTCTTACCATGAATGGCCAAAGAGACTCATGAAGAACACAATAATTTTTCCGGTGAGCAAAGGTGCAACCATGTAGAAATGAGTCGGGGGAAAACCAACAACTGAAGTACTACAATTAACATTGATGCTATAATGTTTGAACAAAATCAATGGTTTTTTAGATCTATTTGTGGGTGTGGGAAATAGTATAGTAGCGGTAGAAGACCTATGGAAGATAAAGATAAAAAAGATAAGGCCCATTAAAATTTACAGTAATTATTTAACTTTTTTTAATTTTATATGATAATGCATAATTCACTAATTCTTGAGTATGGTTTTTTTAAGAACAATTATTTCAATGACATAATTAAAATACAGTAAGTGATTTCCTGTTAAGTTATTAAATTATTTTTAAAAACATACTATTTTAATAAAAAGTGGGGTTGAGAGAGGTTGCAAATAAACCTAGTCTAACTAGCTTGTTAATAAGGGAAGGATGTCTTGTTCTATATCTTTTTCATTTGTGTTTTTATAGAAGTTGCCTTTAAAAAAAAGATAATCACTTTAAAATGCTAATCCAAACACCCCACTTACTAATTATCTGCATATAAGCAAATTTGAGTATATGGGTAAAACTGCTTGTCACTTTCAGCAAGAACAATAGGCCCACATTTTTAATTTTTTTTTTTGTAAAATCTAGTATAAAATACCATCTTATTTATTGATTTGTGCCGACTCTAAACACTTACTATTTAATCTTGTGACTTTACCATTCTTCTATCAAAATCGTTTCGAAGTTACCAATTTGGTAACTTGTTACCGACAGCGTGACACGGTAATTTCCACGTCATTATTTTATTACGTTTAATATGGCCACGTCTGATTTCCTTTTTTTGGGTGAAAGCTATACAATACCATCGTACTTATTAAAATGTGCTGACTTTAAACACTTACTAATTAATCTCGTGAGTTTACCATTGTACTTTCAAATTTGTTCCGACTATACCAATATAAGCCTGAAATGACTATATTACCCTTTTGTTCCGACAGGAAGCGAGTTCTTCCAAGAGTCTCACACCTTTTAAATTCCGTGTACATAACTTAATTTTCATTGGATCTTAATGTTTTCAACCTTGAAAATATACAATTTGACAGTACCATCTTATTGAGATGCCTGATAAAACGGTCCTAATTGCCAAAGTTTTTTTTTAAAAGCTAATTGCCAAAGTTTTTATGCAATAAAATTCGCGAACAACTGATTATAAAATCACAAGACAATAACGGTTAATGTTGAACACTAGATTAAAATATTACTAGTAACATGATAACCTAGATATTCGTAAAATCAGAGACATTAACAACGAAACTAAAATCAACCATCGATTTGAATGGCCTTAACATTGCGCTTCGTAACCTCAACTTTCGGCACGATCACAGTCAACACACCATTCTTCATAGCAGCCTTAACTCCCTCAACTTATGCGTTCTCGGGCAGCATAAACCTCCTCATAAACATCCCATAGCTTCTCTCAACATGATGCCACATGTCACCTTTGTCTTCACTCTCCTTGATTCTCTCGCCACATTATCTGCAACACACGATCATCTTCAACTTTGAGATCCTCTTTCTTAAGACCTGGTACGTCTGCCTTGAAGACGTGGGTTGTGTCTGTTTCTTTCCAGTCTATGTTTGCGTCTGCGAATGATGACGTGGTGTGGAGTCGGTTTTGGGGGACCAACCTTCAAAGAAGCCTCCGAAGAAGCCTTCGAGTGGAAATGGGTCGAAGATGTTTGAGCGACGATTGTTGTTGAAAATCGAAATTTTTCAAAGCTTTGATTTGTTTAATGGCGTTTTTTTTGGTGTGATCATCTTATTGAGCTAGAGTTTGTTATTTTTGTTTTTATGGGCGCTAATTGAAGTGAGGGAGAAAGGGGGACGGGTTATTTAATTTTAGGATAAAGGTAGTTGGGTTTGGATTTTGGATCGGGTATGGACTACTCGATGTAGGATATAATAACAGATTTTAGATATTTTTAATAATTAATTTATGATTTAAGTTTATTTGGATACCAAACTTATTTAAGATATAGAGGGACTCATCCCCACCCTCCATTTTCCTATCATCGAATAGTTTAGATTAAATCCCATTTTATACTATATGGGTATTTTCGTCATTTTACTCGGTCATTATATAAGGCTTTTTTTATTTTCTCATCTCATAAAACACACAGTAGATCGTTTCTTCTCTCTCTCTCTCTTTCTAATCTCAGATCTATTTCTCTCTTAATAACCAAAGTCAATCATCAAAAGTCGATTCATCACGAATCAACCATGACGTATACATCGATCCATCCTTCGACATCCGTAATCACGAATCGATCCATCATGATTCGGTCAGGCTTATTCTTATCTAGCTTATTTTATGTGAATAAGCTTATTAAATTACCATCACTTTAATTTATAAGCTTTTAATTAGCTTATTATGAATAAATTATCTAAATTTATTGTTCTTAACTATAAGATAGATTATTAGTTGATTTATGTAAATAATTAGATCATTGTGAATAGGCTCATTCATGTGAATAACCTGCTTCAAGTGAATAAGCTTATGAATTAGAGGATATGAGAGCTATGTGAATAAGTGTATGAATTAGAGGAGAGGTATGTGAATAAGCGTTTGAAATAGATGAGAGTTATGTGAATAAGCTTAGAAATTAGAGGAGAGTTATAAATAAGCTAGCTTATTAGCTTATTTTTGTGAATCATCAAGTTTTATAAGTATGAGAGGTATGAATAAGCTTATGTTAATGTGAATTATTAGGCATTTTAATAAGTTGCTGATGTAAGCTGTAAGTTTGATGTATCATATATGATACCTCATTTATCATATATGATAGTTATACAATATGTGATCTATGATAGATTTATCATATATGATATACGAAGTATCATATATGATGTATCTAACATATCACAGACTTTGTAACTAATTTTGCAAAAATTCTCTTAAAGCTTAATTAGAATCTTGAGAGTTATCAGATTACCAACTTCTTTATGCTGGTTCACTTGTCGGAATGACTAACATTAGTGTTTCATTGATACAGCTACTCTTACAGAGCTTTAAACAGTAATCTACTTAAAAAAAATTAATCATTTAACATCATCTTGAATCGTGATGAGCTCTTACTGTTTGATTGGAAACACTTACTCAACAATTAGAGTTAATCAAAGAGGTTTGGTTTTCAAGTATAGTTAGCGTGCAGGGGTCAGTTAGACTCGATGTCTCTAAGGCTTCCTAAGTGGTTCTAAGAAGGCATTTTCTAACTCATATATATTGAGCATATAATCAAGCTAAGCCTAAAACTCCCAATAGTCAGACTTTGAAACACCTCCTTGGCTGAGTTGCTTGAGCCTCATTAGCTTTTTTGAGGCGCATATCAAATTTTGTTTTGCCTTTCTAGTTATCCCATTAATTGTCTTTACAACTTCTATGCTGCAAAAAATAGAATCAAAAAGTTAGGTGTTAACATTGGTGCTTTAAAATTTTTAGTAATATATTTACTTTGTGTATTATTGTAATTATCTTTGTGTATGAGACTACTTGAGTATCTCGGGTCAATAGCCTTCTGTTGTTACTGTGTATTGTTGTATATAGCTTATATTTTTAACTAGTATACTGTCTATATGATATTAACTGATTTTTTTAGGTGAAAGTAGTAGGGTGTCAATATTTTCGACCCGAACCCGACCCGAGCATATTCGGGTCGGGTTACTCGAGTTGAATTTTCAATTCAGGTTAGTCGAGTCAACCCGACTAACCCGAATTCGAAATCGGGTCGGACATCGGGTAAAATATTTATGTTTAATTCGGGTCCGGGTGAACCCGATTGACCCGAATAAGAATTTTTTTTATTATTTTTAAAATTTAAGTTAAATATATAAATTCTATCAAAAAAAATTTATTTGTTTTTTTAAATTTTAACCATACTCGGGTTAACCCGAATAGACCCGACCCAAATAGATTCGAACCCGATTAACCCGAGTTCAACTCGGGTCGAGTTCGGATAAATTATTTTTACCCTCAACCCGAATTTGACCCGACCCGAATAACCCGACTGAATTCTCACCCCTAAATGTAGGTGAGGTTCTTTAAGTAGGTGGTTCTATAGAGGTTATTGTGCGTGATAATTTACTGTTGTTGATGTTCGCATTTTAATTGTAAATCCATTGAATATCAGTGTCCGTGCATGTACATGGTTTAACTCCATCTCTTTGAGGGACACTTTCTTCTGTTTATATCTCCCCTTCCCCACTCTTCTTCCTTTTCAAGAGGTGGGTACAGAATTAATGCCATGGTCTAAACTTTCAGTGGCATGCAAAATATTCAATCAAATTGATAAAATGCCCTTTTTTGGTTTTTTCGCAGGCAAGAATATTCCACTTCAATTCAGAAGTTCTTACATCTGACTCGATGCAAGCTGCGTTATTTAAAGCAATCTCATGGTCTAAAAATTTTGGCAGCCTTATATTCTTCGACATGAATCTCCCATTGCCACTATGGAAGTCCCGTCACAAGACAAAGAAAGTGATAAAAGAGACATGGGAGCAACCAGGCATCATCGAAGTCAGCAAACAAGAACTTGAGTTTCTTCTAGACGAGCACTACTATGAAAGAAGACGAAACTAGAGCCTCAATATTATGCTGAATCTCACGAAGAAACAAGAGAAAAAGGGAAAGACTGTTATCATTACACACGTGAAGAAATCGAGCCCTTGTGGCATGATAAGTTAAAGTTTTTATTTGTGACAGATGGGACTCTTCGACTTCATTATTACTCACCCTTTTTGATGGGGTCATTGTTGGAACAGAAGACGTACTAATTACACCCTTCACTTGTGATAGGACGGGGTCAGGTGATGCAGTTGTTGCTGGTATTATGAGAAAGTTGACGACTCGGCCAAAGATGTTTGGATAATCAGGATGTTCTTGAAAGGCAGCTACGGTTTGCTGTTGCGGCTGGAATTATATCCCAGTGGACGATTGGGGCAGTTAGAGGATTTCTTACAGAAAGTGCTACTCAGAATCTGAAGGAACAGGTTTATGTGCCTTCAATGTGGTAAACATTTTGTTGCATCATACTTGCTGAAATTAGTGAACAAAATCAATTAGTTCGTTTTGATTCAGCCGATGTTGGGTTGGTTCGTTTTGTGCTAGTTTAGGTTGAGTAAAGGTCATTTGTTGTATTAGTGAACAAAATCAATTAGTTCGTTTTGAGTCAGCCTACATTGGGTTGGTTCCTTTTGTGCTAGTTTAGTAAGATTTGGAATTTAACGGGTATTGTGCTCCAGAAATAAAATATAAATTCAGCAACTTATATTGTCTTTATACAAGGGTAATGTAGTCTTGTACTTTTGTGTATTTTAGTTAGTGTTACATGTACAACTTGATATCATATATGTGATTCAATTGTTAATATTGTTAATATTATGGTGCCTAATATGTTCTCTCTTTCCTTTATAATTGCAGAATGTGCTAATAAATCAACGAAGGAATGTTGCAAGTGTCCGGGTTAAGGCAAACACAAGAGAACGTGCACGCGTATGTATGGATGTGCGGTTACCAACATGTAGGGATGAGAAAGCGGTTGATTGTTTTTATTAAAGAAGTTTTGTAATTTATGTTTTTTTAAAAATCATGTATGATTTAGTGATTTAGCATATATGATATTTGTAGTTAACATTTTTACTTAATGTATCATATTTGATATGTTGTACATATCAAATATAATGTATCATGTACCTTCTACATGTATATATGTCATATGTTTTAGTTATTTATCACATAATATTTCATTCATTTATTATATATGATACTTGTAGTTTACATTTTTACGCGATGTATCATATTTGATATGTGTATATATGATGTTTCATAAATGATAATCTATGAAACTTTCTTTTTGAGTATCATATATGATAGCGCATTATCATATATGATAATGTAGTATCATATATGGCAGAATTTAAGAGTTACATGGATTATCATATATAATATTTCACTATCATATATCATACTAATAAAAAGGTAAACAAAAACTATGCTTCAAATTATAAAAACATCAACAAAATAAACATATTATCCAAAAGTTACATTCGCGGATGTTTTGCCATTTTCTTATTCAACATAAAGATCAATGATTTAGTAGCATTACAAAGTTATAACAGTACAACATCATACACAAATTACTAAAACACAAACAAGTCAAATAAAACAATGGATCTTGATTCCATGCATCAATACTTTGGTTGCAAACTTGACACTCGTCTTTTGTCGTCTCATGCGCATGATGTTGTTTGTTCTTTCATCCGGGAATTCCATGTTCCACTTCATGACATTGTGTTTTTGTAGCTCACTTTTGCCTCGAGACTTTTTTTCACTTGTTTGGCCTTGAGATGATTGAGTTCTTTAAGATTCTTTGAATACAACTTTCTGTACCCAAATAAAAAGACTTGTTTTAGTTTCAAACTTTCTATCATATATGATATATTACAGAAGTTGAATTTCAACCAGATTATCAAATATGATAATATACACACAGCTAGCTTTTAAAACCCATAAAAACTCACAGACTTACTTGTATCTGTTTTCAAACACATTATCATATTATCATATTATCATATATGATACTTTCGTATATCATATATGATACCTCCATATATCATATATGATACATTTTTATCATATATGATGTATAGAAGTATCATATTTGATACATCCGTTTAATGTAGCCTATAGTTTCATTATAACTCTCCTAATAAGCTTATTCACATACCATAGCTTATGTTTATCCTACAACTTCAACAAACTCAATTTATAAGCTTATTCACATAGCTATATTCTAATTCATATGCTTATTCATATAACTCTCCTAAAAAGCTTATTTACATTAACCTTAATTATAACACATCAAATAAGCTGACACATCCATAATCACATCAAAATAAGCTAAAAAGGAATAAATTGATAAGCTAACAAAAACTATCATCTTATTAATATCAAATCTAAACTCGTATATAAATTCACGTCAAATAAGTTTAAAAATGAGCTTATTTGCATCGAATAAGCTAAAACAAAAATATATGTCATGATGATATTACCTTATGTTAATGAATCTTTTGAAGGAGATGATTGAATTACCAAAGATATGATGAGATAATAGATCAGGATGGATTGAATATGTGATTTTTAGATCGGGGATGATGGATTGAAGATGTGTTTGTGTGTGTTTTTTGTGTGTGTCTTACAGAGAAAACAAAAGATGTAGAAAGGACGGGGTGGAAAGGATTTAGGAGGTGGGGTAGGGTGAGATGTGAAAAGACCGAAATACCCTTCTGATTTTATATTTAATAAAAGTTGGATTGATCTGAGCCCTTGATTTATATTGGATAGATGGTGGGGATTGATCCCCTTGTATCCAAATGATACAACGTATCCAAAATAACCTTCCTCTTAATTTATTGATGTGTAAATTTAACCGGTCATAATGGTAAATATTATTACAAAACAAACAAGTAGAATGGTAAAATCATGAGATTAAATAGTAAGTGTTTAAAGTCGACACAAATTAGTAAGATGATATTTTATAGCTTTTACCATTTTTTTTAATTTTATGTTTGACAAACTCTCAATGTTCACCACTGCGGCATTATGAATAAGGCGTATAAGCCCTTTGTTTAAGCCCGTTTAGCACAGAGGGCCCCTCATGTAAACACGGGGAACTTTGATTAATTTATCTCAACTAACCGCCGAGAACATTTACCTCTGCAATTCTTACCTCCTATGTAAACACGGGGAACATCACCGAAAGTGCAATTTGTGACTCGAAAGTGCAATTTGTGTTACATCACCAAAGACCGAACGTGTGATTTACTCAAGACACAATCAGAATGGCTTGGGACCATGCCGTCTGGTCTAGTGTTTTATTGAGGCTATTCTTTTAAGGGAAGACCTGTTCTAGGCTAATGTCCGTGACATGAATATATACCAACATTCTGAAACGCACACGACAAACTTGAAAAGGAGATTTTAAACACCCTGTACCCTATGTTCAAACCATAATGTACAACAAAGATTTGATCTCTTAAAACCCAAACTGTACTACAATAAATGACTGATTGTAAAACATGAACATTCACCAATTGGGAGTATAGGCGCACAGACAAAAGATATGCGATAATAGACCAATCAACAAGAACAATCACATGTATAATGTATGGAAGTCATACCTAAAGGTGTTACTCCATCAGAGTTGCTTACATTTGAACCATCAACTAGCATCACTTTAAACTTATGAACCTAAATCAACTCGAGACAAAGACCTATAGATATTGTGCCTAATTTACAAACATACCCGCGAAATAATAGTGACTTACCTAGATACCTAAAACTGTATGCACCTAAACTGCATTTGTCATCAAAGAATTTGACAATTCGACCCAACCATTTTCGGTTATCATGTTCAGACCACACTGAGCACGATTGAACTAGGTTATCACTAAGGCAACAATGACAAATTATATGCTCCCACACAACCAAATGACAGCCCCGCAACGCAATTAAGCTAAGTTTATGCTAATAGGCAATTAGACAAATCATATGCTCATACACAACCAAATAAACGCCATGTAAACAAATCATACACACATTACAAAAACACTGCAAGTTATTAATCAGAATTCTTATTACTCCAAATCAAACAAGTAGCAAATTGTTCCACTTCATTAACACTTGCAATGAAAACACATAAAACATATATTTCAGTAACCACCACGAAGACGGAGGACAAGGTGGAGAGTGGACTCCTTCTGAATGTTATAATCAGCAAGGGTACGTCCATCCTCGAGCTGCTTCCCTGCAAAGATAAGCCTCTGCTGGTCTGGAGGGATGCCTTCTTTGTCCTGGATCTTGGCCTTGACGTTGTCAATAGTATCAGAGCTTTCGACTTCGAGGGTGATGGTCTTGCCAGTCAAGGTCTTAACAAATATCTGCATACCACCTCTCAAACGAAGAACCAAATGCAGGGTGGATTCCTTCTGGATGTTGTAATCCGCAAGAGTACGTCCATCCTCCAACTGCTTACCGGCGAAAATCAATCTCTGCTGGTCTGGTGGGATTCCCTCCTTGTCTTGGATCTTAGCCTTGACATTATCAATCGTATCAGAACTCTCAACTTCAAGGGTGATAGTTTTCCCGGTCAAGGTCTTGACGAAGATCTGCATACCTCCTCTAAGCCGGAGCACAAGATGGAGGGTCGACTCTTTCTGGATGTTGTAATCCGCAAGGGTCCGTCCATCCTCAAGCTGCTTACCAGCGAAGATCAACCTCTGCTGGTCTGGAGGAATCCCCTCCTTATCCTGGATCTTAGCCTTGACATTGTCAATAGTATCTGAGCTCTCGACTTCAAGGGTGATGGTCTTGCCAGTAAGGGTCTTGACGAAGATTTGCATACCACCACGAAGACGCAAGACAAGGTGGAGAGTTGACTCCTTCTGGATGTTATAATCGGCCAAAGTACGGCCATCTTCGAGCTGCTTTCCAGCAAAGATCAACCTCTGCTGATCAGGAGGAATTCCTTCCTTGTCTTGAATCTTGGCCTTAACATTGTCGATGGTGTCTGAGCTCTCGACTTCCAAAGTAATTGTCTTACCAGTAAGGGTCTTGACGAAGATTTGCATCTGCACAATGACAATCCAAACACAGTTAGCAACAAATATTGTTTGTGATGTATGTAGGAGCATAAACAACTCATACTTAAGTCAAATCTCATGAATCAACATTACAAGTTAAGTAACTCATTCTTTAACTAGAGACACAATGGTTGTATGATTTTAGAATACTAAAAAGCAAAAACAACCCCGTTATTACACAACAGGAGCTATGCGACCGTATGATTTTAGAAAGATCCTAATCTTGATTATAGAATTTTAAGATCTAGTTTGACCTTTCTGGAACCTCTTGTTGAATATGAAAAACAAGAGCCTTAAGATGAGGCAAAGACGAATAAACAATCCTAAGATCCCGAAAAGCTTAAGACGACGAACGACTATTGAAAGACTCTCCTTCTCACAACATGAAGTAGCAATTTATAATATAAAAACTAGATTTATGTATAAAGTTTTGTAGAGTATGAAAAACTAGTCATTAGACACTTCATAATAATATGTAGATTTGCATAATCGTACGATGAACTTAAAATCCCGGCAAAGACGACGAAAAAACAATCCTTATCCCTATCTTAAAAGCTTGAAACAGAACTAGTATTCATCGACTCTCGTTCTCACAACAACTACCAATTTTATTTATTATATAATAGAAACAACAAAAAAAAATGATTTTATTACTCGTAGTATTAATCAGATGAAACAGTTTCAAATCGCTAGTTAGAGATCATTCATTCAACGAATAATAATAATTATGACTATAAAGGATAAATAAAACAAAATTATACCTTTAGAGAGTGTGAATTGAACGTAAGGAATTTTTTTAGAGAGAACGATTTAATTGTTCGTTTATTTTTATGTTGGATGAATGAAAAATAGGGAGGGAGGGATTATTTATAGGAGGATATGAGGAAGGAAGATGACTTGGTTAAGGATTTTGGGCTTTGGTAACGAGTTGCCTTGCGTATAGATTTGTTCTAGAATGTTAGCGTGGCTTCTGGGTCACCGTTAGCTTTTTCTCCTTTCTTCTGACTTTTCTTTTAACTTTCGGTTTAGTATCGACCGATTCGGTCCGCCTATACTATCATGAGTTTACTTGCTAAATTGGGCCTACAAGGCCATAGATCAACGATTCGGTCTACGGTTCAAAAGAAAGACATCTCTAGATAAAGTATAAGTCTAGCATAATATTATCAAAATCATATAGAGGACATGTTGATGTATAGTCCAAAACGAAATGTTCACTTCCCGGCTCAGACACTTTCCTCCCGCGGCCAGGCTCTTCCCATCCAACAACGGTAAGTTTGATAGCTTAATCACTAAGCTAACTCGGTCCTTTCCTACGGGATGAAAGGGTGACTCACATCCTATTACCTACCCAATGCCCTATAAATACCAACGTATTATCATCTCTATCTCATATAGTATACACCACTCACTCTCTCTCTCTCTCTCTCTCTCTCTCTCTCTCTCTCCTCTCTCTCTCTCTCTCTCTCTCTCTCTCTCTCTCTCTCTCTCTCTCTCTCTCCTCTCTCTCTCTCTCTCTCTCTCTCTCTCTCTCTCTCTCTCTCTCTCGAGGAATATTATCATCTCTACACATATAAGATTATGTTAAATCTTTTATTCAAAGGTTCCGACTTGACCGTCGAAGGTTGGTCCGAGGAGCTCCGGTCTCGGGTCCCCTTCTAATTAGTTTCTTCCTTGTTTGTAGCATCTCAAGACGCACGATGATGACGAGCGACATCAAAGGAGTATTCTCAAGAATTTCTTCACCTTCAGCAGAAACAGGTAGTTCAAGAATAGGTTGCTCAAGGTAAGGTAACAAATCTTAAGTTGATAGTGCAATTCGAAAAGAACGATACAAATCAATGAAGTTACATTCAGTCAGTTCCTTCTGACCTGATAACTAGACTGCTTAAGACCAAGGTAGTCATCTACAACAAAAAAGTTCAAACTAACTAGTATTTTTTATAATTAAATTGTTAAAATAATTAACTACTTAATTAATTACTAATAAGATTAAACTCTAACTTAACCTCCCAGTCATTATTAGTCATTATTAGAAGGTATGGCCAACTAATAACAAGTTGGACAAGAGGTAAGCGTCGAGCATTAATTGCATTACAATTGCAACTCTTAGTGTTATGAGACGAATCATGAAACTATTGTTGTAAAGTGTTTGAATGGGAATTCCTTACAACTCATACGAGCACCAATGCA
This sequence comes from Glebionis coronaria, assembly GCA_025667525.1. Lineage (NCBI taxonomy): Eukaryota > Viridiplantae > Streptophyta > Magnoliopsida > Asterales > Asteraceae > Glebionis > Glebionis coronaria. The sequence continues at coordinate 406,607,122 of CM046880.1, forward strand.
CATCTCAGACAAGCTAGTTATACAAATAATAAAGCATAAGCATGTTTCATCTCATCTTATTCTTATGGCTCTGGTCCAAGGCCCAACCAAGCATACTCGTTTTAAGTCGTGCCAATGTAAGAGATTACAAAAATTTAAATAGATCTAACCTATGATATCTTTTTTTGCCTTGGATCGGAATTAATCTTAAGTGCGATAAGATGGTAAAACCAAATTCAAGTGCTCTTAGATCAGATGACATAGACTTAAAGTTTACACATATGGATATCACATAAGTTTTGAAAACAAATGTCAAAAAAGTGTGTAAAACAAAGATGCATAAAGTCATCTTTGTAGCACGAGTTAAGACAAGCTTTTTGCTAACTTTTAGTTTAGGTGTATTTTACCATAGAAAAACATTAAAGAATGATAAAAAAAACATTAAAGAATGATCAAAACCTATATCATATTCTACATGTGCCCGAAGGCGCAAATGCTTGGGATAATTATCGTATAGATGTTGGAGCATGTATATGACATGAGAAAAGATTAAAGATCATTGAAACCCTAAATGGTTTGACTATGTACATAAATGTTGTAGCAAGATCCATCATTAGTAAAACACAAAAGATGTTGTAATTACAAGATAATTCATTTTTGTAAGGGTCGCTGAGAAGATAGTCTATAAGTCATCATTACGGTATGTATGCCCAACTCGAGTGACAATATGATTTCACAAAAATAATTAGCTCATAATAAAAACAGGTTTCATAGTTTTATGTCCATATTAGTTTTTGTTCAAAGAACGATTTTTAACAAATAACACATAACCGATTCACAAGGAAAATAAGTGTAATTAATGTGGCATATCAAAGCTAGGTTCGATAAAAGTAAGAATCTGTTTTATAATTACCAAAATCTAGCATATACTATTTTGCAACTCTTAATGAAAAAATAAGCACATAAAACAGAAATAAAAAGGGGTAGAGGTCAAGACTGACTCTATATGAAAGCAGTTAAATCATAGCAGATCTGAGGTCTCAAATGAGTCTTCCTCAATTGGAGAACCAAAAGACTACCTCTTGGTAACCAAGAGCATCCCCATGCATCAGATAACTTGATTGCAACTCTTTTGAAACTAGTAATAATTTAGAATCTGAGGTCTCAAATGAGTCTTCCTCAATTGGAGAACCAAAAGAATACCTCTTGGTAACCAAGAGCAACCCAATGCATCAGATAACTTGATTACAACTCTTTTGAAACTAGTAAGAATTTAGAGTTTGAGTTAGGCAATTACGAAGTTAGTGTTTTTCTTGATGAAGTTTTAAATGTATATGTGAAAGAGTCGATTGAGGTGGGAAATGAATTAGTAGAGGCTGTTATGGTTGAAAATGTTAACGAACGGGGAAATGAGGATAATGGAGTAAGGGATAACGAGTTGTCGGTATTAGATTTCAATCAAGATAAATTGTGTTAAAATAATGGACAGGGTGAGGCAAATTTAGGATAAAGTGAATGTGCATATAATCTGTTTGACGTGATGTCAATGAAGGAAGTTTTTACTCAAGAAGGGGTTTGATTGTAGGTAAACTATACGCTTTTAGAAAAAAGACGTATAAATAGCAAGTATTAAATCTTACGATTTAGGAAAACCGTGAAACTGATATTGAAAGTTCGTTCTCGAAGGAGGTGTGTGAATTAGGTGCCAATAATATGAAATCAAGTTTGGATTATTTACGTTTTTTAGAGAGAAAGATTGGAAAAGTAAATGACGAGTTACGCTAAAAACTGCACTACGACGCGAAAAACGTAAAAACGTAAAATCGACGAAAATTAAAAGTTATCTAAAATTTCCAAAAAAATAATTTAAGATCCAAAAAATATATTTAGGGTTTACAAATCAAGAAAAAGTTGTCGAAACCTTTTAAATTAATTAGTATTTTATTTTTAAATTCTAATTAAAGCCCTAAAAATTAAATAAACCAAGAAAAAAGCTAAACCAATATTTTATAACTTAAACCTCAAATATAGTTTATAAACACTAAAAAATATTTTTAAATTTTTTTTACCAATTAAATCTATTTTTAAAGCCCTAAAAACTATTTTTATATTAAAATAATCATAAAATTTTTACAATAATCAGAAAAATATGAAACTTTTTTCTAAATACCTATTTTTTCTTAAAATACTTGGGAAAATTGAAAAATATAAAAAAATAAAAATTGGTCACAAAAGGACAAAACAGTTGGTCAATTGACTTTTTTAAGTCAAACAGTGGGAATTTTGGTTGTTTGGAGCTTGTTTTGCTGTTGTTTTTGGACAAGAGGGCACCCTCACAACCAAATTGGTTGTGAGGAGTCAAGAAAACACAATTAACAAACAATGCAAACCAATCAAACACACTAACACCTAAATTTCACTTACTGTTACAAAAAAAGGGGGTTGTGGTGCTTTAGGCAAGTTAGGGAATTACCAAGCAAACTTTACCTACCCAAAAGCTATAAATCTTAACTACCATCTATCAAATACTTAAACCTAACTATATACTAGTTGATTAACCAAGTTCTAAACCAAACATCTAATCAAACATCCCCAAACCACCTGCTGTGCAGCAGACAGTGGAGGGTGATGGGATTTGTTGGTACTATAGTGAACTTAATAGCAAGTTTAAGGCACCTAAACTATACCAAATTTCAATACCAGACAATGCAAACTTGTATCTACCCTAAAGCTATCCTTGTTCCAATTTCCAACACCAAAATCACAAAATTAAGGCCAATAAAGCTGCTGGTGTGAATTGTTCACTGAAAAGTGCAACTTGCTGATCTGAATGACCAAACAATGAACTTTCAACCTTAATAACTTATCCAAAAAGTTAACAAAAATAAATGACTCAAAACTCTAAATTAACCTTAGTTCTAACTAATAACTAAGATTCAACACTCCAACACACATAAATAACCCTACTGTTTGGGCATTAAGGTGTTTTGCATACAAACAAAAACTCAATATCTTACTTCTACCCTAAAACCACAATAAAACACTTAAACCTCACTCAAGTAACCACAAAGGACAGGTTTAGACCATATTTGACATATTGTGTTGTCACTTACACCTTTAGTCAAGCACAGCCAAACACCCCTTATACTACCTGTTTTGGAGATTTAACAAACAAATAACACTAAAATAACTTCAACTCTAATACAAACTAACAAATTAGTTCAATTAACATCCAAAAATCATGAACTAACAGCAAACTAATCATTTACACAAGGCAAACAGATTTCATCAAGTACAACCAAATAAGCAAAGGGTTTCACAAAGGGGGTTCAAACGTCTAACCTGACTTAACCGTTTCAGGTCAAGGAAGCCGATGTGATGCCGCCAGCTTGTGATCTTTTTGCTCACTTAGGAGTGGATTATGAAGGTTTAGCTTATTCAATGAGAGAAGGATAAGGACTACTACAGTCCCAACCCAAGAAGACTACAACAATATGATCTTGGGTGTTGAGTCTTAGTACCTGCTGAATCACACAACAAAGGCAACCAAGCAAATCTAAATAAGCTGCTATAAGCTCTTGTCAAGAAGCTCATGGTAGCTTATTATGAACAGTAAGAATATGATAAAGGAAAAATTAAAAAACTTGAAATCCAAATTCACCTTTCTGAAACCAAGAACCAGTGACAAATAACAAACAACTTATACACCCTAATGAGATTGTTTGTGTGTCAAACAACGAATCTCATTAGCATGAAATAAACTGGATCTTCAAAAGTCGAAATTGCCAAATCTTTGGAACAAATCATAAAACTTTTGAATGCTAAACATACTTTGCAAATAAATAAATGTTACACTAAAACAATTAAGTAATGGAACTCAGCCTTGTGAAAGATTCAAAATATAAAATTTCATTAATATTTTGAAAAAACTTTACAAGTGCTGGAACAAGTATAGCAGTCACATACGAATGCTATATATACTATCTAAGAGAATGATCTAGAAAACAAAAAGAAAGTAGACCCTAGCACTAAACAATTCCAGAAATGCCCTTCTTTGTTTGAATCTTGAAAAAAGTCAGCCAAACAAGCCATGTGATTGCTGAGTAGATTCCAGTTGTCGTTTTATGATCACATCCCTTGAAAAATACTTAGGGAACACGAAAATCTTGTGAGGCATTGATATTCTGCTGTCACTTTATCTGGGAGCTCTATTACGGGTCAGGGGAGGCCACGTGGGGAGAGCTGGTGATGGGGGGGATCGTTTTTGGGGTTGGAGTATGATGAGGACACCCTAAATCACGTATCTGGATGTTTTTGTGGCTTGGTTCATAACAATTAGCTTAATTGCTAATTAGTGTTCTAAGTGTATCAGTGGGGGATAATTGGGGATTTGATGTGAGCAGTATACGTTTCCCTCCCTGATTATTAGTTTTTAATCCTGTTTAAAAAGGTTAAGTGGGTGACGTGGGCAGGTGGGGTTGGGTTGTTGGGCTGGTCCGGTCAGGGTATAGATGTTAGGCTTTGGGCTTATGGGTAGTTTAGGTGGGTTAGGATGGGTAATAAACCGCGTTTGGGTATAACAAATGGCAATATACCCCCTGAGCTTCTCAAAAGTGGTCAAACAAAGTATTTGGCAGAATCTCCCTTTTTCCCTTTATAATAACTTTGGCCAAATTACAATTTTGGCACAAATACTTTGATAAACTTGTAATGAGGGCCTTTGTTGTAAATTGAGTATTCTTCAAGGGCTGATTTTGTACATTCTTGAAACTTTAAGGACCATGCTTGTAATATTGAGATTTACAAGGGTCAAAAGTGACAAGTCTTCAACTCTTGAGAGATAAAACTTGACAAATCTTCAAACTTCAAGGACTTCTTTGGAAATTCATTGTTCGGTTCCGGTTCTTTGTGCGGCTTCGTTTCCCGTGTTCGTTTTTGCTTGATTCTTTTGATCTTTTATTGAATTCACGATATCCGCACCTAAAATACACAATGAACAAACACAAGCATATTTTATGGTATTTTATGACATTTTTGTACATTTTAAGCCCGATTTAGACGATGAGACTATGTATAAATGCAGTCTCATCACTCCCCCATACTAAACCATTGTCGTGCCCTCACGCAATGCTAGAATTAAGTATCATAGCAATTCTAAAATTCATTTTTATATGACATTTATTGAAACGTGAATTTAATTTAACTACCACTTGCGTTTTAGACATAATGTATTGTTTTCATCGCAAAATGGCACGTTTAGGATCATAGAATAAGAACACGTGAATGCTTCGTTAGAAATAGTTTCGTCGTCCTTGATTTTCACCCAATTCCATGCTAAGTGTGAAACAAGATCATTGTCATTATAAGTTAGTAATGCTAACACTACTCATATGCTCTAATCACGTACTTAAACTCCCTTATTCCTAAGGTGTATCTATTATATTTTATTTTTATCTTAATGATCACGAGGATACATTTTTTACTTATGCGTGAATAGAGATTAGGTCCAAAAATAGAGCCTCAACGGTGTAATCAAAATCATAGAATTAATAATTTTTCCTAATAAACAAAGATGTCAAAAAATTAAGTCAACAAAAAGGATTGATAAACACGGTTTTACAACGATTTTGAACATGGGACTTATTACCAATTTGCATTGGTTTACCGCCACCTTTTATTTAACTTCGCCATGAAGTGTTTATTATGGCTTTGGTCTTGTCCTTGTCTTTTATTTAACCTCTCCATGAGGTGTTTATTATGACTTGATGTATATCCTCACGCTAAGGCAAATTTTGGATCTTTAAGGCTGCAAGATTTAAGACATTCACTTTCAATTTTGCATAGATTTTTTGGCCTTGTGAGCTTTGAATTTTTTGCTTGATTTAGGTGAAGAGGAACTTAAAAATTATTATTCGGGAAGCCTTTGATTATTCGGGTGCCAATACTTCAAAACCGTGACGCTGGCGAATCCTTAATGTTTTCCCAATTTAATTACATGGAAGCTACTAGAATCAATTAGAAACCACCAATAGAGACTAAACCGCAAAAACCTATTTATTAACAGTTATAATATAAAGCGCGGGGAGCATAAGCAAATAATTATGACACATGAGTTTTTTAAAGAATACGAATACTCTACGTGTAGCATAGTAACTTATAATTAACGCTATCATATCTCGTCCTCGGTTTAATAAGACTTAGCCTAATATAGTTAAGGAATCGAAGCTAAGTGCTCAACACGCACGATCGAGTAAAAATTACTCTTATTCTCGCCATCGGAAAACCTACATTCGTGTCTTAAACACTTATGAAAAACTAGAAAAAAATTAAACTTGGCCATTTTTAGCCTTATTTTGCAATAAAACGATAACAAAAAGATGAAAATTGGATTGCGTGATGACACAAGCAAGGTAAAGCATCTAATTCCCCCCACCCATATTAAAACTAAACATTGTCCTCAATGTTTCGAGTCTAAGGGTGAAACTCCCCCATACTAGAGACGAAAAGTTGAATGCTTAATCTCGAGCATGGAAAGGGTATAACGAATCATCTATACCCGTGATAACGCCTCATTTATACATGTTTGTAGTGATGCATTTGTCCTTGTTTGCTATGTAAATAAATAAATTATGTGTTGAAATGTTACTAATAATGTGTATTGTTTGATTGTAGTGAAGGAATAATCATATGGACCAAAGATATGAAGAAATAAGAAGAAAAATAAAGAATGCTGAAAAGAGCCAAAGTACGACGCACAAATATAAAAGTGCGGCGCACATTCTGTGAAACACGATTTTGGAGAACTACCTAAAGTGCGGCGCACAAAAGAGAAGGTGCGGCGCACATTTAAAAAATGGAAGTGCGGCGCACATTTGACTAAGTGCGGCGCACATTTGCTGCAGTTACACCATTAAGTATCATTATGCATGGCTATTATGGGAGAAGTCCTATGATATACTCCAGGACTTCTTAGCTATGCTTTGTGGTTATAAAAGTGACCCAAAGCCTGGCATAAACAAATATCTATCATCCCATTTTACTCTATTGTTATTAGGTTTATTATAAAATCAAGGATTTAACAAATCCTTGATCATTGTTACTAGTATAAGGGTAACCTTAGTTGGTTCACACCATTGCTGCTGTAGCAAGGATATCAGAATATTGCTTGTGATTGTAATAAGTTTGGAACAAAGCTTATAACCTTTTTGGAGCAATCATTGATTAATACTTTATGGTATAATTCTCATTTCCTTTATGTTAATTCTTTGCTTTGATTTGCATATTGTTGAAATGAACTTCTTTACTGCTATTATGGAGTAGTGTGTTGTGCACTTTTGTTAAGGTTTTTACAGCCTTATGATTAGATAGAATTTCAGATTTGCTAGGGCAAAGTACGGCGGGTAATTAGATTTGTGCGGCGCACTTTCTCCCTAGGTACTTGATTATAAGTATGATTTAGATGCTCTTGTATTTTATGTTATTAAGTAAGATCATTGTTATATGTTGGGTTTGTTCATGACCATGACTAGTAATCCTGTTAATGGATGAATTTCATGTCATCTAGTAAATGAACCTTGTTTTTCGCTTTTGTCACAATTAGTAGAATAAAACATATAACAAACTCTTGCTTAGTTTCATCTAATATTTTAGTTATCGAAATCAAACATAAACCATTCTTAATGCTTTTGATATGACATAATCTTTAGTCGGATTTTTGTTATGTTAATTAGATGTTGCGTGTGCGACTAGTAATCGACATGTTGTCTTACATTGTTTATGTGCTTATAATCATCATTGTCATCTATCTTTCATATGTTTGTAACCTTAACCAAACGTACCTTTAAACCATTTGATAAGTATATCTTTAGAACTTGTGACACTCTAGATGTAATTGTTTTATAATTCTTTAGCATCAATCCCGTGGAATGAACTGGACTTTACCATTAAGCTACGCTATACATGATAGGGTATACTTGCCCGTGTTTGTGTTTCTCGTCATTTGTATGTGGTAATATCTTGAAAAATTTTAAGACTTGCAAAACGAACATCAAGTTTTTGGCGCCGCTGCCGGGGATTGATTTGTTATTGGTTTAAGACATTCTAAAAATACTTGGTAAACTAAATTTCTAAACACGCCGTACAGATTTCTGGCAATGTGAAAAAGTTTTTACAAAACAGCATAAAAGTGTGCCGCACATTTCAGAAGTGCGTCGCACATTTCCTGACGAATTTTAAAAATGTTTGAAGAAACAATCCCAAAACAGCACCAAACCTTTTACTCTCAACACTTACAGCTGAAAACAAGAGAATTGCTTTATGTGTACTTATGCTTTTTGAGATTTTGTGTTTGTTCATATTAAATCTTAAGAAAAACCAAAAATATTTACTTTCAAAATTTTATTTTCCAATTTATTTGCTCTTTGGTAGAATAATTTGCTTTGGTATAACTTGTTTAGTATTTATCATGATTTGTGGTAATTTTTCTGAATTTTTAAACATAACAAAAATACAAAAAAAAAATGAGAAAACAAGCAAAAACGAAAAAATGGTCATATTATTCAAAACACTTGTGGAAAATGTACCAAATTTGGTTATGATATATATGATTGATCACTTTATGAGAAAATGTTATATTGCATACTATAAAACTTGGATTAGTTGGTTTACAAGTAAGGAAATGGAGGAACATTATTCTGATTACAGAAAGTGCGCCGCACATTTAAATTATGCGCCGGCTTTTCTATATCGTGCAAGTGCGCCACACATTTCAGAAGTGCACCGCACAACTGGAGAAACAGAAAACAGAAAAAGCTAGTAACATGCTCAAATGGAAATATTCATTGAAACTAACGAGTTGCTTGAAAACTTTAGGTTATGAAATATCATTTGGATTTTATGGCACTAACATACTAATGTTTCTTTTGACGTGTTATTGTTTTAAGATTAAGATGGATCCAAACACTAGCCTTGGTAGACTATGCCTAGGAGTGGATGAGCATATTAGCCTAAATGACAAAATAGAATCGGAAGGAGAATGGATAGGATCAGAATGTAAGGACTCAACCGATAGCGGGGTTCAAAAGGTTCTAACTTTTTATCGTATGGAGGACTTGACACCAAGTGAGAAATACTTAATTCCTTGCCATGTGGAAGGAAAATTTGCCTATGATGGGAAAGTGGATTTTGAGTTGAAAAGGAGCTTAATTAGTAATGAATTTGTAGTTGAGCTTGGCATAACCTACAACACTCATCGAAATGGAGACAAGGAGATAGTAAAAAGCTCGTTGTTGTTATGATCAAAGACAAATTGTTTTTCGTTGACATCTTTGTCAACCCGGAGGAAGACGATTGTGAACCTTGTGTAATATTTGGGAGATCTTTCCTAAAGCAAGTTAATGCACAACTTGACATTACTTGTGGCATACTCACTTTATGGCCAAAAGTACATGAAAGCTTAGACTTTGGGAAATTGATGAAATACTTGATAACCTCAACTTTGATGATTTAGCACCTATTGAAACCGAGGAGATTGATGCTCCTAGATTTGTTTGTAGCATGGGGAAAAACAAAAGAAACAAAGGAAAGAAACCGCACACGCTTACAAGTTGAACTATAATGGTGAGGGACCTTCACTCACTATTAATAAGCCTTTTACTAGAGAAGAGCTATCTATGGAGGAATTGCAAGAAGACATAGAAGAAAGAGTCATGTTGTTGAATATGAATCGACCAATCATTGAAACTTTAGAATATAGTGACAAATATAAAATGATTGTTGATGGGGGTCTTGCTTGACAAATTGAAAGTTGAAGATGGACTCACGTCGGATTATGAAGACGTGGCTATCCAAATGCTTCGTGAGAACAAGGTAATGCTTGAAAAAGAAGATCCGGGGTACTTCATCCTACCAATAAGGTTGGAGGGTAAAACTACTTATAATGCTTTGGTTGATACCGGTTCAAATGTTAATGTTATGCCTTATGGAATCTTCAAAATGCTAGATGTTGGTAGAGTCAAACCGAGGTTTGATCGTATCAAAATGCTTGATCATTCCTATGCGGAGGGATTTGGGCATTTACTTGGAGTTCTTTGCCAAGTGGGGACAACCACACTATTAGCCGATTACATGCTTCTCGACATTCCTATTGATCAAGATATTCAATTAGTGGTTGGAAGAAAATTTTTGCACACCATTGGTGCAAACATAGATGTGGGAACAACTATTATGACTAGCTTTGATAAAACCATCAAAACTATAATGTACTAAAAGCAAAGAACCATGATGATAGTGATGATGAAGACGATAAGCACTATACTGTGAAAAGAGATGAGAATGGTATGCCAATCTATGGTCCACATTTGCAACCATGGACAGAACCGGAAGAACTTTTGGACGCATCACTAAGTGAAAGGAGCTACCATAACCCTTTCTTTGACATATGTGCATACACGAAGATTGTGGGAATGCTTGGAGCACTTCCTGTTTCATTGAAACACAAAGATTGACAAGTGGGGAACAAACGAGAATTTGAAAACATTGCTAAAGATGGAGATAGTGAGTGGCATGTTGCCATGGTCATTATTGATCCATGTGGAAAGATGTACGAAAAAGTGTACGAGACAAAAGACACCAATAGAGAAGTCTCGGGACATTACACGGAGAGTGATATCATGTCACCTCTAAACTTCTACTACAACTAAGGAAATGGAGGAATTGAGGAGTGCACCATTGGCTCCTAGTTACTTTATGAATTTTTACTCTTTTTTGTATGTAGATAAAAAAAGGAAACGAAGTGAAATCTAAGAGTCCTAGAAGTTTTAGGATGGTCTTGGAAGAGGAAATGTTTTCCTATTAGGACTTGTTATCTTTCTTTTATGAGATCGATTGAAGTAGAGGTCTTTGTTTGAAAACTTTGTGTCTAGTAAATAAAAAACAGTAATATGGTATGTGAGCACAGAATGTGCGCCGCACATTTCAAAAGTGCGCCGCACATTTCAAAAGTACGCCGCACTTTGGACGGATTTTTGTATAAACTTCCTTTTATCTCATTTGAAACAAAAACAAAACACACCTGACGATTTTTGGATCATCACCAAAAAAAATCGTTTCTTACTCCAATCATCTTCGAGATCATGTCTAGGGTAAGTTTTTATCTTTAATTCATTTAAATTTTATTTTATTTAGGGTTTAATTTTTGATTAATTTTTCAATTAGGGTTATTAGTTATTAATAATTGATTACATTTCGATTTATAATTAGAAATGGGGATAATGATTAGGATAGGATTAGATTGTTAGATGAAATTGAATTTTTTTATAGAAAAGAGGGGTTTTTGAAATCAAACCCTAAGATTGAGCAATGTCGCAGATTAGAATGAATTGGGAATGGTTTAGTGTTCGACTCTAGCCATTGTTATCGATTTAGAACCATTAGTTTTCGGATTTTGATTTAGATTATTAAAACCCTGATATGTGCAGATATACGCAGAATGTGCGCCGCACTTTTTAGAAAGTACGCCGCACTCTGGCGGATTTTTCCCAGAAAGTACGTCGCACTTCTCATAAGTGCGCCGCACTTTTCACCTAAATAAAAAACATAATGTTCAGAACACTAGCATAGGGTTGCCGTTGACCCCTAATCTTTATCTAACATTAATATATGTTTGTTTATGTGATAAATTTTATAGAACACAGGTTCTAGAAATTATGAGACCGGCTCATCTAGCCGAGGGAAGAGGCAAAATCCTATCGAATCGGCAAGTGCCACACTCATGGGGGTTCCTAATCATCCATTCTTAAATTGTCATGGATGTACAACTGATGCTAAAATCATGTACAACAATGCTCTTAGTTTTCTACTGCCGAAACAAATTTTCGCACCGAGCATTGTGGATTTTGAAGTTTTGAGGGATCTTGGTTGTGAAGCTCAACTTAGGGAAATGCTATCAATAGTTGTGATAGAGGCTGGAGGAAATGAAGTCTTGTTTCGATCCAGTGCTTGGGTTCGTGCTTTTACTTGTAGGGAAAAGATCTATGCGGAGCTTTGTCTTGAGTTTTTCTCGACATTCAATCTTGATGAGGATGTTGATGATGATGAGCTATTGACTAGGAAAATCATGAGTTTTAGACTTTGTGGGAAAGGACATTCTTTGACTTTGAAAGAATTTTCTAAGTACTTGGAGTTGTACACTAGAGAGGAGCGAGATGAGGAAGGATTTGAAGTGTATTTTCAAGGAGGAGAACGTAAGCATGGGAACTTCAATGCTAATGAGTTTTGGTCATTAATTTGTCCTAATGAGGATCCTTTAAGCTTATCTAGGAGTTCAACCACTAGGATTTCTAGTCCACTTTTGAGAGTGCTCTAAAAGATGATTGCTTACGCGGTTTGCACACGCACCACGGGATATGATAAGGTTCAAAAGAATGATTTGTGGTTGTTGATCATGTTTAGGGAAAAGAACCGTGCGTAATATGCTAATGTAGCTTGGGTGATTGCAAAGTGGATGAAAAGGAAAGGTAATGGTAGTCAAGCGGGTAGTATGATTGTGTGTGGACAATTTATGACGAGGTTAGCCCGAAGAATGAGACTTTTTAACCGATCAAGTTATGGCTAATCTTAGTCCACCGATCATATGTGATACCATTGAAAAAACCACTTTGAGAGATTTGATTGGAGATGATGGAAGGTTGTTACGAGAAGACGCGCCGGCGAGAGCACCACGTGTTAGCATGCCACGACCTCCTCGTGCATCACTCCAAGATGTTTGTGATAGGATGGGAAGGATGGAGGTTAGGCAAGACCAACTTGGGTTTATGATGGAGCGACAATGTTATAGCATGGATCGATACGCTCCGGTTTTCGAGAGGATGGCGGAACAATATAGCGTTCCGATGAGTGGACCTTATGGACCACCCGGATATCACCATGAGCTATTCTACTAAACCCAAAACCACCACCTTATCCACCACACTTCTACCCATCCAATGCTCCAAGGAATGATGATACTGAGGAGGATATGTGGTGCCTCTTGTGTTTGTGGCTCATGTGTTAGTCACAATTTGAAAACAATTTATTTGGTTGTGTAATATGCCTTTGTTGGCACGTAGGACAAAACTAATACTTTGTGTGTGGATTTTTAATCTTTTATTTGGTTGTAATATATGTTTGCGTATATATTTTGTGTTCATATGTAGAAAATAAGCGAGTCAAAACAATAAGGTGAAGATTGAATATTTTGGCTTCGTTCGCGACTCGGAATAAAAGGGGAGTATTATTCTTATTTTCCTCTATTTTTACCTTTTCCTTATGTTTAGCATTAGGGACAATGCTCATAATAAGTAAAGCGGAAAATAAGAGCGTTTTTAGTTGAAAAATTTTTGTACTTTCTGTGATAAAAAGTGCGCCGCACTTCAAAAATTGTGCGCCGTACATTTTGGCTGATTTTTGAAAAATTTCTTTGTGTTATGTATATATATAAAAATGTTGAAAGGCTGATAATTCCTATAATTGTAAAGCTATTTTGACTCGGAATTGATAATGTTACTTACACAATATCTTATTCACAATAGTGAGGATTTTTAGCCTATAATTCGTAAGCATTCTTATACTTTAAATCAAATTTGTGAGTATGCCGATGATTAGTTTAATTCTAGAACTTGTGTTTGTAATCTTTACGAGACCTTAGTGGGATCATACTTGTATGATAAAAAGTATTTTAAATGATAAGGAGGCAAAAAAAAAGAGAAAAGATTGAAAGTTTTTGCCGATGTTTTAAGACGATAATATATTGTGGAAAACCATGTTGCAAGATGATAGTAGATCATAAGTATGGGGGAAGACATATTACCCCAAATGAAAAAAAAGAGAAATAACGGCAAAAAGAAAGCCTACAAGTGTGAAGTACAAATATGTAGAAACAATAAACATGGTGGAAAATGATACGTTATTTACTCTTTTTAACATGCGGTGGTAATAAAAGTTTTGAAAAAGACCTCTTTTGATATTTTACTTGGTGCTTACGCCAAATTAGTTTAGTTTAGTTCCTTGTACAAACATATGGTAATTTACTTTTATGACTGTGCTTTTTGAGCGATAAGTTACCCATATAAAGAGAGTGTGAAATCAAAATATCTACTTCGTGAGGTGTTTTGTGGCGTTATCTTTGCTTTCAATTATTGGCCTTATCTATTTCTCTCAACACCTATTAAAACTACATTTTTACCTTACTTGAGGACAAGCAAGAATTTAAGTATGGGGGAATTTGATAACGCCTCATTTATACATGTTTGTAATGATGCATTTGTCCTTGTTTGCTATGTAAATAAATAAATTATGTGTTGAAATGTTACTAATAATGTGTATTGTTTGATTGTAGTGAAGGAATAATCCTATGGACCAAAGATATGAAGAAATAAGAAGAAAAATAAAGAATGCTGAAAAAGAGCCAAAGTACGGCGCACAAATATAAAAGTGTGGCGCACATTATGTGAAACACGATTTTGGAGAACTACCCAAAGTGCGGCGCACATTTACAAAATGGAAGTGCGGCGCACATTTGACTAAGTGCGGCGCACATTTGCTGCAGTTACACCATTAAGTATCATTATGCATGGCTATTATGGGAGAAACCCTTTGATATACTCCAGGAGTTCTTATCTACGTTTTGTGGTTATAAAAGTGACCCAAAACCTGGCATAAACAGATATCTATCATCCCATTTTACTCCATTGTTATTAGGGTTATTATAAAATCAAGGATTTAACAAATCCTTGATCATTATTACTAGTATAAGGGTAACCTTAGTTGGTTCACACCATTGCTGTTGTAGCAAGGATCTCAGAATATTGCTTATGATTGTAATAATTTTGGAACAAAACTTATAACCTTTTTGGAGCAATCATTGATTAATACTTCGTAGTATAATTCTCATTTCCTTTATGTTAATTATTTACTTTGATTTGCATATCGTTGAAATGAACTTCTTTATTGTTATTATGGAGTAGTGTGTTGTGCACTTTCGTTAAGGTTTTTACAGCCTTATGATTAGATAGAATTTTGACTTTGCTAGGGCAAAGTGCGGCGCACAATTAGATTTATGCGGCGCACTTTCTCCCTGGGTACTTGATTATAAGTATGATTTAGATGTTCTTGTATTTTATGTTATTAAGTAAGATCATTGTTATATGTTGGATTTGTTCATGACCATGACTAGTACTCATGTGAATGGATGAATTTCATGTCATCTAGTAAATGAACCTTGTTATTCGCTTTTGTCACGATTAGTGGAATAAAACATATAACAAACTCTTGCTTAGTTTCATCTAATATTTTAGTTATCGAAATCAAACATAAACCATTCTTAATGCTTTTGATATGACATAATCTTTAGTCGGATTTTTGTTATGTTAATTAGATGTTGTGTGTGCGACTAGTAATCGGCATGTTGTCTTACATTGTTTATGTGCTTATAATCATCATTGTCATCTATCTTTCATATGTTTGTAACCTTAACCAAACGCACCTTTAAACCATTTGATAAGTATATCTTTAGAGCTTGTGACACTCTAGAGGTAATTGTTTTTTAATTCTTTAGCATCGATCCCGTGGAACGAACTGGACTTTACCATTAAGCTATGATATACAAGATAGGTTATACTTGCCCGTGTTTGTGTTTCTAGTCATTTGTATATGGTAATATCTTGAAAAATTTTAAGACTTGCAAAACAAATATCAAGCCATTTATGAATTATGCTAACAAGATAAACGTTAGAACGTAAAAGGATATCATCAGATATCAGAATCTTCAAAGGCAACGATCGAAGCTCGAGTGATACATAAAACGAACACGAGAGGCTTTCATGATGATGATGAACCTAATAAATCATAATCACAAACAACCACGAAACAAAGGTTGGAAGAGCACAAATCTCCGCATTACACTATTAGAAAACAATAATATTTACAAGGATAAGCATGAGAATCCCCCACGAGGCACCTTGTTTTTGATAACCGAGTCAAAAGCTCTAATTGAATCCCCATAAATGTGATCATTTAGGGATTATCTTGGTATTGTCATTGTTGTTGGGGATTACATGATAAACAAGGCCTAAAAAGTACATGGAGTACTTAAAAATCCGATAACGTATACCGGGGTCAAAGATAGCGTCTTCGTTTTCGGATGAAAGATGAAACAACGCTTAACACGAACCCCAATAGGGTAAAAGAAAATATATGAGAAGAAATAGAAGGGTGGGACAATGGGCAGGGCAATATCATGAGCTACTCGAGGTAGACTCACACCAAGCAAATAAATTTGATTTCCATTTATTGCATCAGTAGAAGACCGATATTTCCCTTTAAATGTGATTCCGAGATCGAATATCTCATCCTCGGTGGAGAAATGTGAGGAAACATAAGGGGCTCCCCCCACACTAGATCCATACGAAGCATTGTCAAAAGGAGTAGACGAGCTCGTAGCACTCATTAAACGTAGTGATGACGGAGTTAGAATTGGAAGAACATCATTTAAATAAATTTTAAAATCCTTTCCTTTTTCATCTTTAAAAAACTCTTTATGAAAACCCGATTTGATTATATCGAAAATATTTGGCGTTTATAAGACGAGGTTAGGCACACTAAAAATTCTCACATTTAAGTCATGGGTAGGAGGGGGTTGTATAAATTCTTAAAATAATGATCAATAAAAAATTCACCCCCTCGGGGTCTATATAAATGTCATCCTCCACAAGATATTTAAACTCATCGATTTCCTCATCGTAGATAGGCTCGTCAAACCAAGGTTTGTCGTTCCCCTCGTGAGCGATTTTGGAAACTCTCTCGAAGAGATTACGATCAAGTACGAAACCATCATTCCTTCGTGGGGATTGTTTATGAATTAAATCCTCAAGAATGTGGCACTCGTCAGTCTTAAACGAGGAGTGTTTATAAGCTAACTCCTTGAGAATGGGATTTGTGTCTATAGCGAGAGATTCATCGACATCCTTAAAGAATTTTTCATCGTCACAATTGTGAAACGAAGGAGGATCGATGATATGGTCATCAACATTCTCGAACCCTTCATCAAAAATGGGATTATGATGAAAAGTAGGTTCAAAGGCGGAGTTCGAGAACGTGGTGAAGGTGTCGTCATTCTCGTCATCGCAAGAAATTTCCGAAGTGACATCATCATCATCATCAAAGAAAGTGTCAATGTGAGAACTCACAATCGTGGTCTTACAAGTATTTCGACAATGCTTAGGTGACATTTCAATGACGAGAGGATTGGTGTTGATAAAACATTTAGCCTCAATAGATATTGGGCTAGGAAATGGAGGCACTTCAATGGATTTAGAAGTTGATGCCTCAAAGACGTGGTCCTTCGGAGGGGATGAAAGCGAGTCCGTTTTGGTCATTGTCGTGATGGATCTAACGTTCTCCTTCGGAATTGGTTGTTCACTTGTTTCGCCGAATATATCCTAAAATGATTTTTCATCCATAAATTGAATACCCTTTTCAAATAAGTAGACGTATTCTTTATCATTAAAATCCTCATCACGAAAACCATTGCTTTTTAATTCTTTCAAAACATGAATCTAGCCTCATTTTTCGGCTAAAGTATGAAATTTGAAATTATCAAATTTTGAAACATCGGTTTTGGTTTGATCATATTGATTTTGGGATCTACTCGCGAAAAATTCTATTTCATCCTCCCCATATTTCATAGTTAATTTTCCACTGTGAACGTTGATAATGGCACGAGCCGTCGATAAAAAGGGTCGACCTAAAATATTGGGACATTTAGGGTCACACTCGTAATCAGAAATGATGAAGTCCGCGGGAAAAACAAACTTTCTAATTTTAACATAAACATCCTTGACTATTCCAATTGGTGTAAGTGGTGTACAATTTGCTAGCTCGATTGTCATGTTTGTGGGGATAAGATTAGGCAATCTCATCAATTTCCAATAAGAAAGACACATGAGATTGATGCTAGCACCTAAATCGGCAAGTGCTATACATCCCTCAATCTTGGAAAAATCACAAGGTAAAAGAAATTCGCCCGGATCTTCTTCCTTTCTCGGCATATGCCTTTTAGGATTTCGTAGAAGAATCAAAGCACAAGTTTCCTCAAGGGTTACTTTCGTAAGGTCGATAAATCTCTATTTTTGAACCGTGGATGGAATGTGAGGTACACAAGGCTGTGCACTCTTTTCCTTGGTCACCACGTTCATTCCCTCGATTCTAGAATATGAAGGCATTTTAGGACTAGAGGGTCGAGATGAAGGTACAACTCTAAAATTATCAAGGTTAGGGGTAATCATACGACCTTTTCCATTAGACGATGTAGCGACTTTGACGTGTTCCTTCGGATTAACCACGGTGTTGTTTGGTAACGCACTCGAAGACGAACTCGCTTGATTGCTCATAATTGCCGAAAACATCTTTTTAATCTCACTTTGACCTTGTTTAATTTTATTATGTTGACCTTTGAAAGTGTTGGAAAATTCGTTTTTCCAAGTACCAATTTTTACCTCTAATTGTCTCATATTAGCCTCATTTATTTTCATATATTCTTGAAACTCGTTTGACGAACTATTTTGATTAGAATCAAAGTTCCCTTGATTTTGATTATTTCTTTGAAAATTCCCTTGATTACCGCTTGAAAATTTGTTTCCTCGATTAGCGTTGTTTTGAAAATTCGAGTTTTGATGGTTGTTGTTATCTCGATTTTGCCAACTCAAATTACGACCTTGATTATATTTTCCTCCTTGATTTGAAAATTTTCCTTGTTGACTATTATTCCCTTGAAAATTGTTGCGTTGAAAATTGTTGCCTTGGTTATAATTTCATTGTGATGGACCTGCGTTGTTTTGATTTTGATTTTGAAAATTTCCGTTTAACACGTTTACACTCGACGTTTGGCCATCTGTAGCCGTACACTCGTAATAATTATGTGTTCCACTACACAACGTACACGAAACCTCAACCGCTTTCACCGTAGCGGGAGCGTCTTTCTTTTGCATTTCGATCAAGAACGACGTAAACACATTCGTCAACTTATCGACTTTCGCTTCAACACTCTCAATATCGCGATTAGAATTACAAATATTGGCGACACTGGCAACACTCGGTGTGCTACGGAGTTGAAAAACCTTGAATCGATTTTCGATAATCATTAAAGCGTCTTTCAGAGTTTTACACAAAAAATTGCCACCGGCGGCGGAATCTGACGAATCTTGCTCTTGAAAATTAAGACCGTTATAAAAAGTGTCGATTTGGTGCAACTCGGAAAAGCCGTGGTGAGTACATTGCCTAAGAAATTCCTTAAAACGATCCCACGCGTCTCTAAACGATTCATTCGGCTTTTGTTCGAAACTCGTGATCTCGTTTTTGAAAAACGTGGTCTTAGATGGTGGAAAGAAATGATAAAAGAAATTTGGAAACGAGATCCTTCCACGCAATTATGGAATTAGGTGGCTCTTTCTCGTACCTATCCTTGGCGGCACCATCGAGCGAGTACGGAAAAAGCATAAGCTTAACGACATCGGTGTCAACGTTTTTAAACTTGCTCGTGGCCAAAAGACGATCAAAATTCCGAATGTGATCGTGAGGATTATCCACCTCACGACTTTTAAACTTTGTCACTTGAATCAAAGATAGCATTCTGCTTTTGATTTCAAAATTCTCCGCTTCGATTGCGAGAATTACGATCACGTCTCCATAACCCTCGGTGGGTGCTTGGAGCAACTCCATCATCGTACAATTCTCGACCATCTCGTCTATGGTTTCGACAACAAAATTAGGAACGTTCGTTTCTAAATTACGTCTTCGTTGTCGATTCCTTCGATTTCGATTGCGTCGATTCGAAACGTCGCTAGAATTACAATAATCCCCCGATCGAGTGCGCATGCACTAACGTAGAGAATGGGGGATAGCAAAGAAGATTCTTTTTGGGGTTTTTACGTTTTTCAATTTTATAAATTTTGGTTTTTGATGGGTTTTAATTTATTTTTTTGATTTTTGGTGTATTACGTAGATATTAATCCACAAAAATTATCCAATAATCAAAAGTCTTGATTAATGAATCCAAGAGGAATGAAGGTAATTACGTCAAGTAAAAACCTTCGTCGACTTTGAAACGTTGGCGGAACGCCAAAATGTTTCGAGGTTCAATAATTAAAACTCACAAAAATAGATGTATTAATACTTGAATGGCAAACCCTTAATCAAGTGTCACTAAATCAATACGCACAAGCGAGCGGAGAAAACGAGGCGTCGCGAAGCACTTAAGAGCCTTTTTTCCTTAGGTCGTGAAATACAACCGCCTTATACCCACCTTATAGTTTGTATTAATCGAGATTAAATCAATTAAAAGTATTTATCTATTTTGCCTTTGATTTCGTTTGAATTTGATACACTTAATAATAACCAAAACGCCCACTATTAAGGTACGATTTCTCGCGTATTTGGATAATTATTGTGTATTAATTATGCTACGTAAATACATTATATTATTCACAAAAAAAAGAAAAACGATTTTGTGTTAATCGTTTCAATTTAACACTTTTTATTTATGTGGATATTAATAGTAGAAAAATAACAAAAATGAGTGTGTACGATATATTCGCATTCCAAAAATGAAAAGCAAAAACGCACTACTCACACAAACACAATATATATGGCACTAAAAATACCTCCCCGGCAGCGGCGCCAAAATGATTGTAGGTAAACTATAGGCTTTTAGGAAAAAGACGTATAAATGGCAAGTATTAAATCTTACGATTTAGGAAAACCGTGAAATCGATATTGAAAGTTCGTTCTCGAAGGAGGTGTGTGAATTAGGTGCCAATAATATGAAATCAAGTTTGGATTAGTTACGTTTTTTAGGGAGAAAGGTTGGAAAAGTAAATGACAAGTTATGCTAAAAACTACACTACGACGCGAAAAACGTTAAACCGTAAAATACGACGAAAACTAAAAGTTATCTAAAAATTCCCAAAAAATTAATTTAAGATCCTAAAAATATATTTAGGGTTTAAAAATCAAGAAAAATTGTCGAAAACTTTTTAATTAATTAATATTTAAATGCTAAGTAAATCCCTAAAAATTAAATAAATCAAGAAAAAGGCTAAACCAATATTTTATAACTTGTAAACCTCAAATATAGTTTATAAACACTAAAAAATATTTTTCAAATTTTTTTTACCAATTAAATCTATTTTTAAAGCCCTAAAAACTATTTTTATATTAAAATAATCATAAAAAATTAAATAATAATAGGAAAAATATGAAACTTTTTTCTAAAAATCTATTTTTACTTAAAATAATTGGGAAAAATGAAAAATCTAAAAAACTTAAAATTTGGTCACAAAAGAACAAAACAATTGGTTAGTTGACTTTTTTAAGTTAAACAGTGAGAATTTTGGTTGTTTGGAGCTGGTTTTGCTATTGTTTGGACAAGAGGGCACCCTCACAACCAGTTTGGTTGTGAGGAGTCAAGAAAACACAACTAACAAACACTGCAAATCAATCAAACATACAAACACCTAAATTTCACTTACTGTTACAAAAAAAGAGGGGTTGTGGTGCTTTAGGCAAGTCAAGGAATTACCAAGCAAACTTTACCCACCCAAAAGCTATAAATCTTAACTACCAGCTATCAAATACTTAAACCTAACTATATACTAGTTGATTAACCAAGTTCCAAACCAAAAATCTAATCAAACATCCCAAAACCACCTGTTGTGCAGCAGACAGTGGAGGGTGATGGGATTTGCTGGTACTATAGTGAACTTAATAGCAAGTTTTAGGCACCTAAAATATACCAAATTGCAATACCAGACAATGCAAACTTGTATCTACACTAAAGCTATCCTTGTTCCAATTTCCAACACCAAACTCACAAAATTAAGGCCAACAAAGCTGTTGGTGTGAATTGTTCACAGAAAAGTGCAACTTGCTGATATGAATGACCAAACAATGAACTTCCAACCTTAATAACTTATCCAAAAAGTTATCAAACTTTGAACAAATGACTCAAAACTTTAAATTAACCTTAGTTCTAAATAATAATTAAGATTCAACACTCCGACACACACAAATAACCCTACTGTTTGGGCATAAAGGTGTTTTGCGTACAAACGACAACTCCATATCTTAATTTTACCCTAAAACCACAATAAAACACTTAAACCTCACTCAAGTAACCACAAAGGACATGTTTAGACCATATTTGACATATTGTGTTATCACTTACACCTTTAGTCAAGCACAACCAAACACCCCTTATACTACCTGTTTTGGAGATTTAACAAACAAATAACACTAAAATAACTTCAACTCTAATACAAACTAACAAATTATTTTAATTAACATCCAAAAATCATGAACTAATAGCAAACCAATCATTTACACAAGGCAAGTAGATTTCATCAAGTACAACCAAATAAGCAAAGGGTTTCACAAAGGGGGTTCAAACGTCTAACCTGACTTAACCATTTCGGTCAAGGAAGCTGATGTGATGCCGCCAGCTTGTGCTCTTTTTGCTCAATTAGGAGTGGCTTATGAAGGTTTAGCTTATGAAATGAGAGAAGGATAAGGACTACTACAGTCCCCACCCAAGAAGACTACAACAATCTGATTTTGGGGTTGAGTCTTGGTACCTGCTGAATCACACAACAAAGACAACCAAGCAAGTCCAAATAAGCTGCTATAAGCTCTTGTCAAGAAGCTTATGGCAACTTATTATAAACAGTAAGAATATGATAAAGGAAAAATAAAAAAAAACTTGACATCCAATTTCTCCTTTTTAAAACCAAGAACCAGTGACAAATAAAAAACAACTTATCCACCCTAATGAGATTGTTTGTGTGTCAAAAAACCAATCTCATTAGCATGAAATAAGTTGGATCTTCAAAAGTCGAAATTGCCAAATCTTTGGAACAAATCATAAAACTTTTGAATGCTAAACTTACTTTGTAAATAAATAAATTTTACACTAAAACAATGAAGTAATGGAACTCAGCCTTGTGAAAGATTGAAAATATAAATTTTCATTAATATTTTGAAAAAACTTTACAAGTGCTGGAACAAGTATAGCAGTCACATACGAATGCTATATATACTATCTAAGAGAATGATCTAGAAAACAAAAAGGAAGTAAACCCTAGCACGAAACAATTCCAAAAATGCTCTTCTTTGTTTGAATCTTGAAAAAAGTCAGTCAAACAAGCCATGTATTTGTTGAGTAGATTCCAACTGTTGTTGTATGATCACAGCCCTTGAAAATTACTTAGAGAACAAGAAAATATTGTGAGGCGTTGATATTTTGCTGTCACTTTGTTTGGGAGCTCAACTATGGGTCAGGGGAGGCCACGTGGTTAGAGTTGGTGATGGGGGGACCGTTTTTGGGGTTGGAGTATGACGAGGACACCCTAAATCACATATCTGGATGTTTTTGTGGCTTGGTTCATAGCAATTAGCTAAATTGCTAATCAGGGTTCTAAGTTTATCAATGGGGGATAATTGGGGATGTGATGTGAAAAATATATGTTTCCCTCCCTGATTATTAGTTTTTAAATCCCATTTAAAACGTTAAGTGGGTGACGTGGGCAGGTGGGTTTGGGTTGCTGGGTTGGTCGGGTTAGGGTATAGATGTTGGGCTTTGGGCATATGGGTAGTTTAGGCGGGTTAGGATGGGTAATAAACCGGGTTTGGGTATAACAAATGGCAATATACCCCCCCCCCCGAGGTTCTCAAAAGTGGTCAAACAAAGTCTTTGGTAGAATCTCTCTAATTTTTAAAAAACTAAACCCTAATTTTAAGAAAACCTAAAAAACATGTAGTTTTAACTCAAAACAATGATTAGTTAAAAAAATTTATATTTTCGATAATTATAACATGTTAAAACAGCTCTGATACCACTGAAGGTTTATTAATATCATAACAATTATATAAAACCCTAAACGAGATCAAAGCATACATAGCGGAAACGATTTAACAAGATCATAATAATAACACAATTATAATTAATCGAATTAGGGTTACATACCTTTACTCTAAAGCAAATCCACAAGACGAAGAACGAATCACCAATTCGGGTTTATACCGTATATCACCAAGATATAGTTTAAAGTAAGACTATATTACGATCTTGTACACACGTAATACAACGAGCTAACCGTGATTCTAGCACTTGTAAACCGAGCTACAACGCTTGTAAATAATCTACCCAACAACCCTATTGAGGGGCTAGGACTAGATAATAAGTAAATTGATCAAACAAGAAAACCAACCAAAACCCCCTATGTGGGTTTGTCCTGCGATCGCAACAAAGAGAAAAGAGGAGAAGTCATATTTGTGTATTTTGAATTATGAGGAGAAGGTTTGTTTGTATAGGCCTAGACTTGTATCTATAAACAAATAAAAGGAAAGTTTTTCCCCTTCCTTTTTCCTCCATAACCGATCGACCAAACACACCCTTAGGGGAATTCCGAAATCTTCTAAACTTTTTCCTTTTTATTTACTTACTATATATTTATTTAACACTTGTTAATACTTAACTCTTAATAATTTAACGCTCGTTAAAGTCATGTCTCGGTTTAAATTAATAAATACATAAATATATATTTATTAAATAAATTACTAAATACAATAAATATATTTATTAATTAAATTAACTCTTTACGTATTGTGTGCAATCCCGTAATCTCAAGTTCGATCCTATCACACGACTATTAAATATTAGTCCATAAACTTTCAGCTCCCACTAGGACATATTTCGAATATCGTGATTACATTGACTAGCGTCTAGTTACATTTAGCAATGTCTCTAGTAAAACTCGAGTAAGGTCTCCTGGATAAAACCTTTTAATGATTCATCATTATTATTATCCTTTTATTTCTAATACAACGTTTATAAGGATATGGATCTCAGTCATTCCTTTCATTAACCATTCTGTTTCTCTTTCACATATTCAACAAAATTACCAAAACAAATTTGGATGTGGCCACACATTCATCTTACTAATCCCACGAGGGTCCCAGCTGTATTAAAATCCAAAACGAAATTGGAGGAAATAAATTCTATATTGACTACGAGCAAAACTTATCAATTTTGAAACACTTCCGAAAATAATCCTTATAGCTACCAGTTACATTTAGCGTTAGATTATTCCACAGAGATGCACTAGACTCATAACAGTTTTCCGGTATCTCAAGTCTTAGGGTAACTATTTATGATTTACTTGATGACAAAGATCCAAAAGTAAAATCATATAGTTGGGATAAGTCCAATATGCAATTCATCGAATATCATCCAAAATCGATCAATATACTTTCAAGTATACTCTATCGCTATTTTGATTTGTCTTAATTTAATAATATTCCCATATTATTAATCGACAATGGACATTTAGCATAACAATTTATTCATGGATTAAAACATGTAAAATATGATACAAAATTAAGTAATGCAAATAAACGAAACCCAATCTTTATTTCATTAAATAATAATGTCATAACATCCTTTATCCAAATACTAATCACAGATTTATTGCATGAGTTCGCTAGCTAGTTGCAGCACAATTGCCTTGACATGCTTAACTACCTTTGGTCTATGCAAAGCCTTAGTTAAAGGATCAGCTACATTATCATCTGTGTGAACTTTTATTAATTTGATTTCACGAGCTTCAACTTGTTCTCAGACGTAGTGATCTCTACGTTTAAAGTGTCTGGCTCCCTTCATGATTCCAGCATCATTGGCGAATATGGTTGCGGTAGAATTGTCCCAATACATATTTATTAGGTTCTTTCATTTACATTATAGATCCTACAGCCGAAGCGTAAGGCACCTTCTGCATGTATGCCTCCTCTTCAGGAGTTGATGCATCCATCTCATGACTCAGATTATGCTTAATTTCCATAGGTTGAAAACCTTTCTTGGAATTATGCATGTTATACTTCTTAAATATCTTATCTATATAAGCATCTTGACTTAGACCAATTAACCGTCTTTTCCTATCCCGATAGATCTTAATTCCCAGAATGTATGCAGCTTCTCCTAAATCCTTCATAGAAAAACATTTACCAACATAATCCTTAACAACTTTAAGTCTTGGAATGTTACTTCCCATGATTAATATGTCATCAACAAATAGGACTAGGAATACTACATCACTCCCACTAGCTTTGCAATATACACATGGCTCATCACGATTCTAAATAAATCCAAACTTTTTGATCTCTTCGTCAAATCTTTTATTCCATTGACGTGATGCTTGCTTCAAACCATAAAGGATCTATGAAGCTTGCACACGTGTCTTGGATTCTCAGGATCAACATACCCTTCTGGTTGCTGCATATAGATGTCTTCATCTAAGCGACCATTCAAGAAGGCAGTTTTAACATCCATTTGTCATATCTCATAGTCATAGTATGCTGCTATAGCTATGAGAATCCTGTCTACTACAAGAGAAAATGTCTCCTCGTAGTCTACGCCAAAAGTTTGAGTAAAACCTTTAGCTACTAAACGAGCTTTATAGGATTGTACTTTTTCGTTCATGTTGGTTTTATTTTTGTATATCCACTTATGTCTCACTACTTTAGCATTCGGTGGTGGTTCTACAAGAATCCAAACATCATTTATTTTCATGGATTACATTTCCTCATCCATAGCAACCATCCACTTATCCTTTTCAGGATCAAGTATGGCGGATTTATAATTAGCAGGTTCACCAAGATCCCCTACTTCATCATCATCCTCTATGTTAAGACATATATTGATATTTGCATTTTTAATCCTTGCAGATCTACGCAGAGGAACTAATTCCGGTGGAACCGCCAGACTTTCTGGTTCTACAGGAATTACATCGCTAATGTTTTCAGAAGGTAATGTATCTATATGACTCTCTTCAAGATCATAATTTCTCCCACTGAATTCTTGATTTACAAGATCAGATTCAAGGAAGTCTCCATACCTAGCAACAATTACTTTGTTCTGAGGTGGATAATAAAAGTAGTAACCCATAGTTTCCTTAGGGTATCCTACAAAGATACATTTTATATATCGTTGTTGGAGTTTGTTACCCGAGTCACGTTTCACATACGCCTCGCAACCCCAGACCTTTAAATAAGACAAATATGGCTTCTTGCCATGCCATAGTTCATATGGTGTCTTATCGACCTTCTTCGTGGGAAGCATATTTAAAATACGAACAACATACTCTAAAGCATAATCCCAAAAGGATAAAGGTAAAGTTGTAAGATTAAACATCGATCACAACATATCCAATAATGTACGATTTCTCCTTTCGGATACACCATTTTGTTATGGAGTATAGGGAGAAGTAAGATGCTGAACAATTGCATTCTCACTTAGATAATTTATAAACTCTTGACTTAAATATTCACCACCTCTATCAGAACAAAAATCTTTGATCTTCTTACCTAGTTGTAGTTCTACTTCTGCTTTAAACACTTTGAATGTTTCAAATACCTCATGTTTATGTTAAGCAAATAAACATAACCATAACGGCTATAATCATCCGTAATTGTTAAGAAGTAGCTAGCACCTTTCCTTGACAAATGTCTAAGTGGCCCGCACACATCAGTATGTATTAAACCAAGTAGATCAGTAGCTCTTCCAATATTTCTATTAAAAGGTTTCTTGGTCACCTTTCCAGAGATACAAGACTCACATTTATCAAATGATTCATCATTGATATTTTCCAAAAGACCTTCACATTGAAGCTTTTGTATACGAGTCTTCCCGATATGGGCAAGTCTACAACGCCAAATATAGATTTATTATTCTTGGATTTATTATCATGCATGTCTATTTCAAACACACCATTTACAGAAATTGCATTAGAATAGAAAATACCATTTTTCCAAACATAAATTCCATTATTATCAATCGTGTGAACGAATCCATTATTTAACAAACAAGAAAAGGAAATAACAACCCTAACAATTATAGGTGCATAATGACAATTATTTAAAATCAGTACTAAACCTGAAGGTAAAACTAAATTAAATGTTCCTATAGCTTCAACTGCTGCTTGTGCGCCATTGCCCACTTGCAAAAATTGTTCCCCATAGGAAAGCTTCTTTTCCAGATTAAATCCGCGCAGCATATTACAAATGTTAATACCGCATCCCGTATCATATACCCAGGAATTTAATTTGTATGTTAAATTGAACAATTCAATCATAAATAAAGTACCTGAAGCTGCAACGCTCTGCTCAGACTTCTTCTTTATTTCTCACAACTCTTCGAGGTAAAGAGGGAAATTCCTCTTCCAGTGACCACTTGCCTTGCAATGGTGACAAGTCTCATACTTCTGAGATCTATACTTCTTGACAAAGTTCTGCTTAGGTTTTGAATAAGTCGCAACTTGTTTGCCCTTATCACCCTTGCCTTTGCCTTTCTTCTTGTTCGCTTGCGGTTTTGGCTTACTCACTCTACCCTTTTGTATGGTTAGTACAGAAGGCGTAGCGGTAGATGCCTTGTCTTTTAACCCCTTTTCATAGTCAATGAGCATTGTATGCAAATCATTAACTGTCTGCCCCGTGCAATGCATATTATAGTTTCGAACAAAATCATTGAAGTCCTTGTTAAGGGACCTATTGATCAAGTTGATAGCCATATTATGATCATAGGTTTGTTCTAGTGCAATGAGCTGTTCCATATAACCCTTGATCTCCAAGTAATGGGCACTTACAAACTTTCCTGGAGCTTTCTTGCAGCTATGCAAAGCATCTACTAAGTCATAGATCTCCATAGCTTGCGGCTTCTCGAACATAGTCTTGAGCTCATCAAGCATTCACTTTGGTGAAAATAGTTCATACTTCTATTGAAGTGGAGGAGCCATTTTACCCAGCATTAAGCAAGCCACCTCAGAGTGCTTCTTAACATTAGCAGAGTGTTCAAGCCGTTGCGCATCAGATGCTCCTTCAACAAGATCCTCCGGATAGGGAGTAGTCAAGATATCAATTGTACCCGCTGCTCTCAAGACAATTCTTAGCGAGCGGTACCAATCATTGAAGTTTGGTCCAGTAAGTTCAGGACGTTCAAAGAAAGCTTTGAACGCAGAACTTATAGTATTATTGGTGGGATGAGCCATTTCTAAAGAAATAAGTTCAAATATTAGTACTTTCAATAACAAAATACTTTCAAGAAAATAAAATTACCCCGGTATAAAACCATATTATATTCCTTGAATTCTAGAACTATATTGACATAGATCCATTGCATCAGTTGATCTGCTAGTAATGAATGTACTCAATGTAGCGACTTGTCGAACAATTCAATTGACAAACAATTTTTAATTTCTAGATATTTAAGTGATTTACATTGCCAAAAAAAAATGTTTTGCATTGTAAACATGTTTCATCCCTTCTGAATGCATTAAGTTTCCAGATCTCAATGAGTAACTTAATTAAGTCGTCTAATCTGAGTAACGTAAAACCATCATACGAGTTCTCATTCTATGAAAGTTTTCTCTCCATCACAACATCACCCAAAAATCTCATTTGATGAGTAATTTCAAGTGTTCGGCAATTAGGAGCATTCAACTTAATTTTTAAGGGTATAGATTTCTATGTCAAAATCAGTGTATGGAGAAGCATGCATACAACTCCATAGCATAAGTTTAATAAAACATTTAGTAAACTTTTCACGAGACTAAATTTCTACATAAATTATGTTGAGGTATTGGTTAAACCAATTAAAGAATTTACCCACAACTATTTACAACGTACTTTTGCTAGAACTTGGCTACGCACAAAGCAATACCCTTATTCATTGTCTTTCAGATGTGAATTTGTAGTAAATCACCCTTAAGGTATAACTCAATTAATAATCGTAGGTAATTTCAATTTGACGCACAGGCGAGCTGGGAATTTGGTCAGCGACTAATGGCATAACACCTCCTTCCTTAACCGGGTACATGACTAGCGGTGCGTTAAACCCACTTTATAGTTTGTCAAAAGGAGTAGACCGTTAGATTATTATTGCAATTCATCAATCAACGTAATCTTATGTAATTTAGATCTCTAACAAATCATTATTTAAATATGATTTAGTCCATATTATTTCTTTTAAGAAAACCCTTGTTTACAACAATTCAACAATTTTTAATATAAACAAGTAAAAAAACTAAATCATAAACACATAATAACAATTTATATGTGCAATAAATAAATCAAATAGCCACATGCATACGATTTATTCAATAATCATCAAATCTAGGTCTTTATATTCATATAAAAGTCCTCCATAATTCTAGATTTATTAAATCAAATAATCATGTAGCACATAAAATCATATAAACATATAATTTTACGATCCATGAAAACATGCACGTTATCATGGATTACCCACAAATCTTAATAATTAAATCTCTTCGGATCGTAACCATACATGACATAAAAATTAATCATGCAATTTAATCTAAAATTATCCCACATGTAATTTAGGGTTTCAAAACAATACTTTTTTTTTATTAAAAATTCGACCAAAACACTAATTTTTAAAAAACAAAACCCTAATTTTAAAAAAAAACCTAAAAAACATGTAGTTTTAACTCAAAACAATTATTAGTTAAAAAACTTTAGATTTTCGATAATTATAACATGTAAAAACGGCTCTGATACCACTAAAGGTTTATTAATATCATAACAATTATATAAAACCCTAAACGAGATCAAAGCACACATAACGGAAGCGATTTAACAAGATCATAATAATAACACAATTATAATTAATCGAATTAGGGTTACATACCTTTACGCTAAAGCAAATCCACAAGACGAAGAACGAATCACCAATTTGGGTTTATACCGTATATCACCAAGATATAGTTTAAAGTAAGACTATATTATGATCTTGTACACACGTAATACAACGAGCTAACCATGATTCTAGCACGTGTAAACCGAGCTACAACGCTTATAAATAATCTACCCAACAACCCTAGAGAGGGGCTAGGACTAGATTATAAGTAAATTAATCAAACAAGAAAACCAACCAAAACCCCCTATGTGGGTTTGTCCTGCGATCACAACAAAGAGAAGAGAGGGGAAGAGATTTTTGTGTATCTTGAATTATGAGGAGAAGGTTTGTTTATATATGCCTAGACTTGTATCCATAAACAAATAAAAGGAGAGTTTTTCCCCTTCCTTTTTCCTCCATAACCGACCGACCAAACACACCCTTAGGGGTGTTCCAGAATCTTCCAAACTTCTTTCTTTTTATTTACTTACTATATATTTATTTAACACTCGTTAATACTTAACTCTTAATAATTTAAAGATCGTTAAAGTTATGTCTCGGTTTTAATTAATAAATATATAAATATATATTTATTAAATAAATTAATAAATATATTTATTAATTAAATTAACTCTTTATGTAGTGTGTGCAATCCCGTAATCACGAGTTTGATCCTATCACACGACTATTAAATATTAGTCCATAAACTTTCAAAATACGCAATGAACAAATGCAAACATATTTTACGGTATTTTATGACATTTTTGTATATTTTAAGCCCGATTTGAACGATGAGACTATGTATAAATGCAGTCTCATCAGGGTTAAAGAAGACGATGACAAGTTTGATGAAAACAGTGGTAAGTTGGTTAATGTGAGTAAAGTTGTGTTAGATGAGAATAGCGGAATTGATATATCTATGAGAGTGATAGGTAGTGTGTTGATGGACGGTGTTGAGGTAGGAGATTGTCATACTTGGAAAATATAAACAAATGGTACCACTGATGTATTAAATGTAACATGTAGATTAGATAGTTGTGCTCTTAAAGATGAAACGAAGGATGAAGATGATGGAGTAAGTAGTGGTGATGTAGAAGATGAGGTCGATTTGGAAGTTGAAGTGAAGGAAGGCAGTAATGTTGATGCCAAAATAGGAAGTGAATTAGGTCTTGAACAAGAAGGGCACGTCGAAAGTAAGAAGTGGGAAGAAGAAAATAGTTTAGGTACTATATGTGGTGATGGTATAAAGGGAAATTTAAGGAAGAAAACTTTGGAGGGTGTGGTTATGGATGGAGGCGTGTTTAATACTAACATAAATAAAGAGTGTATACAAAAGAGTGTTTATTTGGTGGATAGTTGTTCTAGTTTGAGGTATGTTGAAGGTTGGAACTATAGGAATAAAGATTGTATAGTAGCTATAGTGGATGATTTGTTACATACAAAGGTGAAGGATAGAGGGAAGGGGAATGGATTTTGCAATAGCTTTTCTAGTGTTACTGGTCAAGTGAATGGTTATGGTAATAGTATTAGCAAGGAAGACCTTGTTATGTTTGAAATGGGTCACAATGGTAAAAACAGAGACGACGATCAGTTTAATAGATATATGAGTGAGTTCAGCTTAGGTGTTGTGAAGTTTTATTTAGGGAAATTGATGAGAAGGAAGAAACATGTTGTGTTGTTTGATATATGGAAGTGGCCCATAGGAAGAAAAAGGATTTGGAAGACTGTTGTGTTCTGGTTGTCTGGTTTGAAGAGAAGGTTTTAGACTTTGATTTAAATGCAGAGTTGTTAGTGCTTTTGAAGTAGGAAGTATTGAGTTTACTAAAGACCATGGTATAATGGAGCTTGATGAAGATTTAGTAGTGGATCATGGTAAGGAAAAGGGTATCCTCAGTCTCAGATGCTTGAGGACGAGCATCATTTCAAGCAGGATGGATTGATATGTGTCAATAATAGTCAACAAAAGTCAAACATACAATTTACCCATTTCTAGTATAAATACTAAACAAGTGTCATTTCTATGGTTAGCTAATCAATTGTAAACACAAATTCTCTCTCAATTCGTATTGTATATGTATCATTGTAACTGATTCTCGTTACTAATCACCATTGATAATCAACTAAGCTTCCCACTGATCTTTCTTATCTCTTGATTGGCCCAAGTTAGTTGTTAATCCTTTAACGATTCTTAACTGAGTCCTAGAGGTGCATATCATTTGTCAAAGAGTCATCCTTTAGATCCCGCGTGACGTCCTTACGCCGATAAGGACCAGCTATCCACCCCGCGTATAATAGAGGTTCAATGGTTTCATTCTGCCTTGGACTCATTAGGGGAGCGACCCCAACTCCCGACCAGTGTAGTGCCATATCGAGTCTCTACTCTAGAACGTATTACACCCTTACTGTTAGGGTACTCTAACAAGACCAACAACAATAAACCAAGAACCCTCGCATTCATGTGCGCATTCCAGAACCCGACCTCCAGAATTGGCTCGTGACATTCCAAGGCAGGACGAAACCAGTGAACCTCTATTATACGTGGGATGGATGGCTGGTCCTTTTCGGTGTAAGGACGCCACGCGAGGTCTAAAGGATGACTTCGTGACATGGAACATATGGTTATAATTTTAGTTTGATTCTTTGTGGTTTCGGTCTAGTTTTTGGTTTTGGTCTAGTTTTTGGTTTTGGTCTAGTTTTTGGTTTTGGTCTGGTTCTTTGATTTTTTGTTTGGGTTTATTTTTGTCTTTTGAGCTAACACGAGTTAACGTTTGACCGTGAACTACTTTCGAAGAAGGGGCAGTTTGATCCTTTGTCCCATGTTTCTATTATGTTCTTCCCAGCCACCAAAACAATCTTCAACTAACAAACTTAACAAAAACCCATCACCATCCAACAACAAGAAAATACAAAAGATCTCAACTCATGTATTTCGTGACATAGACATTATAACTATATATTATATTATAACTATAGACTTTTATCAGAACATTTCTTGGCATCCACACGTGTCTTCAAACTCATATCTCTTTTTCTCTGAATTCTTCACCAATCTATCATACCTCATTTTTTTCTCACACCTAATTAAACAGACACACACATAAACGACCATGATTTACCAAAAATCCCACCTGCTTTATCTGTAACCTTTAATGGTTTCATTCTCTAGCTTTTGTATAAAGGATTAAAAAAATCGTAAGGTATTTTCTTTGGCCTAATTTTTGTTTATTAATAACATGTATGTTACAATCTCTTTCAATTGCTTATAGTGTCAATTGATTTTGATTTATGTTTTGATTAGTTGGATTTAAAGTTTATTTGTGTGATTGATGAGTTTAATTTGGATTGTGTAACAAAAAAACAAAAAGTTGGGTCTGTTTGATCATCTTCTTGTAGAAAAACATGATTTAAGAGATCCCAAAAAAATTATACTTTTATTAATCAAGATTTAGAAGATCAATTGCAAAAAAACATTAAAGACTACCACTACTAATCAGTTGTAGACTATTATCTACATGATAATAGTCTTACTTACAAATTTAAAACATAAAAGAAAGAGTAAGATCAAACTAGATTTTCAAGAGAGAGAGAGAGCGCATTATCAGAAAACACACATATACACTATCATGATGAAACCCTAGCTGGTGGCTAGGGTAATAAAACATAAGTATCTGTTAAGCCCATAAGCCATTAACATGGGCTGAGCTTGGGCTTGAGTAGTATAGACAAGCGGCAACATTAGTCCCTTTGTTCCACAGTTGTTTCCACAACAAGTCCAAAGGGGGTGAACTTGAAACATTAAACCAACATAATAAGTCCCTCAAGTTTATGTTGGCTATCAGATTAGGTCCAACTATTTTAACATCCCCCTTAATCTGATAGCCCATACAAGTTAATCATACCTAGTTATTCAACCAAGTTTCATGTTGGTCTGTATCCAACCCTTTTGTAAGGATATCTGCAATTTGACTTGAAGAATCCACTTTAACTGTCTTAACAACACCATTCAAAATTTTTTCTCTAACAAAGTGTAAATCTATTTCAAGGTGTTTAGTTCTTTCATGAAAACAAGGTTTGCTGCTATCTTGATAGCACAATTGCTATCACAATGAAGTGTAACAAGGAGCGGGTTTTCACACTGCAAGTCTTTTAAGACTTTAAGCACCCAGATTACTTCATTGGTTACTGAGGTAAGACCTCTATACTCTGCCTCAGGATAAGACTTGGAAAGAGTATTCTGGTTTTTACTTTTCCAAGAGATCGAGTTTTCATTTATAAACACACAATACCTTGTCACAGATCTCCTAGTTACCACACACTTAGCCCAATCAACATTAGAATAAGCATTAAGATTCATACTAGATGTTCTCTTTAAGTAAATACCCAACCCTGGAGAGCTCTGAAGATATCTCAATATCTTGAAAGCAATTTGTAGATGAGAGTTCAAAGGAGAATGCATGAACTGGCTTAAACAATGCACAACATAAGAGATGTC
The DNA here is from genome assembly GCA_025667525.1 of Glebionis coronaria. Classification (NCBI taxonomy): domain Eukaryota; kingdom Viridiplantae; phylum Streptophyta; class Magnoliopsida; order Asterales; family Asteraceae; genus Glebionis; species Glebionis coronaria. The sequence continues at coordinate 406,642,365 of CM046880.1, forward strand.
AGGTCTTGTGTTAGTGAAGTAAATAAGCTTGCCCATGAGCTTTTGATAATCAACAATATTATCTAGTAAAGGATCATTATCAGTGGGCTCATAAGATATATCAAGCTTAGATACTAAAGGAGTCTTAGCAAGTTTACAAGAAAGCATATCATACTCAGATAATAAATCAAGCACATACTTTATTTGATTCAAGCAAACACTAGAATCAGTATCAACAACCTCAATGCCCAAAAAATACTTTAATTGCCCAGATCTTTTATCATGAACTTAGTTCTCAAAAATCCTTTAAACTTCTCAATCTCAACAGTGTTGTTACCAGTAATAATGATATCATCAACATACACAAGCAATGAAAGAAAAACATCACCATGAGACTTAGTATAAAGAGAGTAATCAGATTTACTTTGAACAAAGCCATTTTCATTTAAAACATATGTGAGCTTAGCATTCCATTACCTAGGTGCTTGTTTAAGACCATATAAAGTTTTTTTAAGTCTACAAACCATGTTTTAACCCCTAGGGAGATACCCTTGGGGTGGTTTCATGTACAGAGTCTCATCAAGGTCACCATACAAGAAAGCATTGTTAATGTTAAGCTGAAACACATGTCAAGATTGCACAATAGCTAAATTAAGAAGGCATCTAATAGTAACCATCTTAACAACAGGAGCAAAGGTCTCATCATAGTCTATTCCTTCCTTTTGACCAAACCCTAAAGCAACAACCCTAGCCTTGTATCTTTCTATTTCCCCACTAGATTTAAATTTAAGTTTCCATATCCATTTATAGCCTAGGGCTTTCCTACCTTTAGAAAGCTCATCCCAAGTATCATTTTCAAGAAGGTCACCAAGTTCAGAGTTCATAGCATCAACCCAAAGAAGGTTATGAGATGCTTCAAAAAAAAACTTTTTGGTTCACTGTTTTTATTAAGTTGAGTGACAAAACAGAAGTTTTCATGGTTAAGCTTAGAATAACCAACAAAATTTTCAAGACCATACTTGACTTTAGAATTAACAACAAAATCATTGTATATTTTATAAAAAACCGAAGGTTTGGTGGACCTTCTCTAGTTTTGAGTTCCCTGAGCTGGGGTATTTATATTTTGATCCAAATTTCCTTTAGACTCATTGTTTTCATCAAGTGTAGCAGCCTCCTCTTCCAACCTAGCATTAGTGTTCTCACTGTTATGAGCATTATCCCCCATTGGGGAATCAACAGTGTGTACACTATCCCCAAGGTTAGGAGAGTGGCCACCTTCATTGTATGACCCATGGTCACTATTCAGATAAGGTGTTACTCTCTCATCATCATTAGGAAGCTCAGGGTTATCATAATCAAAGAAGTTTAATAGTTTTAAGTCTTGGAAAACATTAGAATTCTTATCTTTATTGACTTTAGTAGTAGAATCTTTAAAAGGAAATATGGTCTCAAAAAATTTAACATCCCTATAAACAAGAAACTGATGTCTATTAAGACTATAAACCCTATAACCCTTCTGAGAACTAGAATAACCCATCATAACACATTTTCAGATCTGTTAGTAAGCTTACCATGATTATTAAGAATAGTAGCAAAACAAAGACAACCAAACATTATGATATGAGAGGGATCAGGACAAGTACTGTAAATCATTTCAAAGAGAGATTTCCCATTTAGCACAAAAGAGGGCAATCTGTTAATAAGATATGTAGCAGTCAACACACATTCAATCCAATATCTAAGAGGAATTCCCCCTAAAACATAAGGCATCTAGCAACATTCAACAAATGCCCGTGTTTCCTATCAACAATCTCATTATTGTTGATGCAAAAGTTGGTTGATCCTTGCTGGACCCGAATTAGGCTTAATTCGGGTTGGCTGGGCTCCGGCTCCTGCACCAAGTGAATAGTTTGGTTGGGACCCTGCACACTAAACAGCATGCGTTAGGCTTACCGTGGGAATATTTCCCACGATTAGACTCCGGCGTGAGAGTAAGTAGTCGATTTAGGGTTTATGTGAGTTGAGAGTATAAGTCGTAATACCTTTGTGGAACCCTTGAAGGTTCCTTTTATAGGCAGTGAAACCCTAATGGGCTTTCACTGATGCTTCGGCCCCAAGGAAGAGATAACTACCAGAATTTAGAATGATTGTTATCTTCTAATTCTGGTAGTGAATATCCTCCTCCATTGGGATAAAGATATTCCTAGACAGAATATTATTCTGTCTAACCCTACGTCGGCCGTACCGGGCCGTGTGCCGCACACGTGTGTGCGGTTACTGTTCATCCAAACCCATAAGCCTAAATGACATTATTCCACCCATCTGTGATGGGCTGGATACGGGTAGTACCCATGGGCCGGGTTCATGACCCGGCTGGGGACTATACGTCATCATGTCCCCCCAGTCTATTTGTTATAACCATAGGTGTAACCTCTAGACTACCAAGATGCTCCCCGGACGTACCAAGGAAACAATAGTGAATGATAAATTGTCCAAGAATTTGTATTGGCCGCACGTGGCAACCTGGCTTAGGAAGTTATTTCATCAATATCTCAGCCGCATATAGCGACCGAGACAAATTAAATATAACATTAAATGTCAAGTCTTACGTAAGAGCCGCATAACCCGACATTAATAACTGTTCATCTGACTTGTTGACTGACAAAAGTGCAGACAGTCAGAACCTTGAGCAATGCAAATGTTTGAGTCAGAAGTGACCCGTGGGTCCCACCTGACGTTTCACTTGCCACTTGCCCCCTAGCCACACGATTAAAAATAGTGGCAAACACGTGTCACACATCCAACAGGTCTTGACCCACGAGGCAACCCTATAAATAAGCTACCCCCACGGCTGTGTGAAACACACAGTTATAACCTCCATTTCTGCCATTAAAGCTTTCTTCTTAGCTTGAACCAAATACGCACGGATCCCTTCACACGCAGGTTAGAACACCATATCTTTACACTTTTATTTAGTAATGGCTCATAGAAACAACCCTACCATTGGATCCGTGCTGAATGTTATGACCCAAGATCAATTAAACCATTTTTGTAAAAACTATTTCATCCCTACCAACCTACACCCCTCGCTTCCTAACGCCGGAGACCTCATAACTGAGGCTCCAGCGGGTAAGATTGGCCTGTATACTCGCCTTTTTGATGCGGCTAATTACCGCATCCCCTTCACCCACTTTCTTGTAGATCTGTTAGGATACTATGATGTACACATTAGTCAGCTCCACTGCATAGGTGCCTGTAAGATTAGTCAATTCGAGATCCTCTGCCGTGCTAGGAGAATCCCCCCAACCGTAGAATTATTCCGGCTCTTTTATGTTCCCAACATAGTAAACGGTTGGGTATCTTTTAAGAAACGAGCCTCCAACAGTCCCCAATCGCACAATAAACCAATGGATTCATTGAAGAATTGGTATGATCACTACTTTTTCATTGACGCAGTGGTATGGCCGGGCGATTACACCTTTAGAACTAGGATACCTCACGAACCTAAGCCGCACACAAGTACATACAACCCCCATCATTCCCAAGAGTTAGATCTGAATAGGACCGGGTTCCATAGAAACCTTCCCGAGTCATTCCTATGTTTGCTAGGGATTAGCCGCAATTACTTTGGTCCATCCAATAGGTATCCCGTTTTTTGGAGAAGGCAGGGCGAAGGTAAGCTAACATCCGTACGCAAAAAATGTATACAATTATTTGATAAACAGCTAACATATGTTGTTTTGTGCTGGACAGAAACGAACTTCTTTGGACTTTTGCGTCAGGGCGACCCGAAGCTTGTACCGGAGGGTCTTCGTCCTCTCTGTGAGAATGAACAACCCCTTCTTGAGCATACCCGACCCGTGACGGTTGCTCTTGAAGCCGTGCCGGATCCTCATTCGGACAAGGAAGAGCATGGAGACAACGGTGATGGTGATAACCAGGTGAATGAAGGAGGAGCCGGGCCCTCCTCACCACACAGGGAACAGCAGGGGGATAATATTGAACTAACCACCTCTAGCATTCGCTGACTGATGGGCGATGACGATGAAGAAGTACAACAACAAGTCAACCTGGAAGAAGAGGAAGAAGAGGAAGTCGATGAGGAGATCGACGAAGCAACAACGCAGCCCGTCGCCAGGCGAACCCGAAAAAGAAGCAACCGTGTGAGGAGAACTGCTTCAGTCGAGATTGGCGAACACAATGCTCCTGCCAAGAGACTTCGAGAAGACCACCCCTTGTATCAATCTGTCGGGAGTGCTACCCAGGGTTCCGAGGCTATCCGGGCCGCTCGTGTCGATCCCGTCACTCAGATTGCCCCAACCGCCTCCGAATTAGCAAGAAACGACATGTAAGACTCCATCCCAATATGTAAGAATGACAAGTTTCCGTGTAAGCAATACTTAAGATATTTCCTAATACTTGTTTCACAGGGACGACCAGACTGGTGCCGCGCCTCCTTCTGACACCCAAATTGATAAGGGGAAAGGAAAAGAAATGGAAGGAAACCCCACGCCCCCCACAAAGTCCGGCCCTGTATTTGAAGAAGGTTCACCCACAGCCTCCCAAGACCTCCCAGCGTCCGGCCCCCCTCAGCCGTTCAATCCTGTATGGAATATCACAACGGCATCACGACTGAGGGACGCCGATGAGTGCCGGGAGTACCTCAACAATTGCATACCACCAAGCTTGGTGCGAGAGGTAAATTCGCTCAGTCATGCAGACTTGGCGGATGAGTATAATGGTGCCCTGGTACACCAAATGGCGATGGGTACCTCAATGAGGGTAAGGTTTGAAGCCGCACTTGGGCATGTTGACTCTCTCAAGAGGAAAGTTGGACGGAGGGAGAAGATGATTGTAGATAATGAAGCTCAAATTGCCGACCTCCAATCCCAACTGGCCAGTACCGAGGCGACCATTAAAAAACAGTCAGCCCGTGCGAATGAATACGACCAACAAGTGGCCAATCTTGAGTCACAACTAGATGCTGCAACCACCAAGGTACATATCCGTGCCGCACCACCCATATTATGAAAGAAATATATGCTAACACGTTATTTCTTATAGGTAGCCACGGCGGAAGCTTCTGCCCACTCGTACTCCAGCCAAGTAGACGTGCTTAACAAGAAACTAGAAGACGCACACCTAGCCGTCCAAAGCATGGAGAAAGTACAAGGGGAACTTGCCGATGAGAGGGCTGTCATCCAAGAGCTGAAAGAGGCATTTGCCCAAAAAGAGTTGATGATTGATGCCCTCACTGTGGAGCGTGACAATGTGCTATGCCCCCAACTGCTCACAGCTATTGCCGGCCGTAGGTGGATGGTTGGGCATGGAGCACGCCTGGCCGTCATGAAGGTATTAGAGGCCCCGGAATTTGTGCAACAATTCGCGAGCCTTGTGTCTGATGGTATTGACCACGGACGGCACGAGGGAATGGTTGAGGCCGCTGAGCTGATCACGAAAGGGGAGGACGTTACCAATCATGCCTTTTTTAAGCCTGAAGCTGCTAACAAGATGACTGCCTCCATGGCCGTGATGCGAGATCTGCACTATCCATTCTTGGATGAGCTAGAGGCCACCAAAGATGCGCCAAATATGGAAATCATGGAAAGGCTTAGTCTTAGCGCGTCCTCCCGTGCTTCCTTGACTCCATCCCCCAGCCACCTGACACTCCCCATATACGAGGACGTAACCAGGATCGTGCTTGACGAAGAACCCTTAAGTGTGGTGCTGGAGAGGACTGCGGCTCAAGCCCAGAAGCGAAAAGAACGTGATGAGTGGCTGTCGTGTCTGATCGAAGAGCAAGTGGAGATGGGTAAGTTTTTCCCCCCTATGTAGGATACTCCTACTTTATGATCCCTTTCAGACACTTTGGTTTGTAACCTATGAATATTTACTATTTTTATTCGTCCGTGCATGTACACGGCTGACAACATTTGTATTTTGTATATAAGTCCGTGATTGACCACGGCAATTTTTGTTATCTATTTTGGAAACTTGTGTATTTTTACAGTGTTTAAATATTGTAGCACAATACTGCATGATATATCACGTCTTACACACAAAGAAAGAAAATACATACAAGTCTATAATTTACTAGACATGCGACGTGCGTCTTTATTATGCGGAGCACTGTGCGGCTACGGCATATGAGACTTACCCCAACGTCTTGTGAGTAAGGTGTCTAGTAAGGATACATGATCCGTGCGGCTGGGGTTGCATCCCTCTTACGCGGCAAGTTGAATTAGTAGGTTCACTTAATCCTCTTACCCCGCCTGGAGGCGTATAGTACATGTACAGTAATTTGAAAGAATGCATATGAATAAAACATAACATATTATAATACAAGTAAAATTCATACGACTAACAAAAAATCTAAAAAATGATTTGCACGAAACAGGCCGTGGAGCTAGCTAGGCACCACGGCATTTTATTAGAACGTTTACACTTTTGTTTGAACAATAATGACAAGTCCTAAAAAATAAGAAAAGAATCTAAACAAACATAAGAAAAACAAAACAGATAAAACCGCATGGTTCTTTATTAAGACCGCATATAGCGAAGTACCCATGCGGAAGCCGTAGCTTTCAAAGATAGCACCTTTTGAGATTGGAAATATTCCATGTGCGCTCTAGGTCGCGGCCATCCATGTCACGTAGCTTGTACGCGCCTCGTCCCAAGGCTTCAGTGACTTCATACGGTCCTTCCCACTTAGGGCCCAGCTTTCCTGTGTTCTCCGCTCGACTTGCTTCGTTAGCACGATAGACATAGTCTCCCGGTCAAAAAGAAACACCTTTGACCTTGGCGTCATAATAAGCCTTCATCTTAGCCTTGGACTTAGCCTCATTGATGGCTTCTATTTCCCTTTTTTTCTTCCAACAGATCCAGGTTGATTCGCAGTTGTTCATCGTTCATGACGACATTAACCTCCGCCGTGCGGATGGTAGGCATTCCTATTTCTACTGGTATAACAACTTCAGTGCCGTAAGCCAATGCAAATGGAGTATCTCCGTTGGCTGTTTTGATCATAGTTCTATGCGCCCATAGCACATGTGACAACTCATCGACCCATTTACCACTTCGTTCATCCAGACGCGCCTTGATGCCATTCCCCAAGCTTCTATTTGCTCGTTCGACAAGGCCGTTTGTCTGCGGATGTTTAACAGATGCGAAGCGCCGCTTGATGTTCAATGATGCACACCAATCTTTGAATGGGTTGTCCGTGAACTGCTTGTCGTTGTCCGAGATGATTTCTCCTGGTAGACCAAAACGGCACACAATATGTTCCCAAACAAACTTCTTAACTTGTTTGCCTGTGATAGACTTGACTGCCTTGGCCTCTATCCATCGTGTGAAGTAGTCCATTGCAACAATCAAGAATTTAACTCCCCCCGCAGCTACAGGAAATGGTCCTGCAATGTCAATTCCCCACTTATAGAATGGCCATGGGGACGTGATAGGTGTAAGCTCCTGCTGCGGGTGCCGCGGTACTGACCTATGCACTTGGCAATCACTACACTTGCGAATCATGTCGCGCACGTCTCTGTGCATGGTAGGCCAATAATATCCTGTTCGTAAGGCTCTAGCTACCACGGATCGTGGACCTGCATGCATGCCGCACAACCCTTCGTGTATGTCACTGATTACGTAGGCGGCCTGACGTGGTCCAACACACCGCAGCCACGGCTGCAAGAAAGAGCGCTTGTAAAGGATGCCTTCTCGAAGTTCGAAATGTTGCGACTTCCTTCTGATGCACCATGCTGCTTTTTCCTCGTCTAGAAGGGTCTCACTAGTCAAATAGTTGATGATTGGGGTCATCCATGTAGGTCCATCCTCTTCAACTATAGCAACAACCTCCCTTTCCGTTATAGATTTCTCCTTGAGTATTTCCACCAAGACTTGTTTAGACAAGTGAGCGAAGCTTGTGGATGCGATCTTGCTAAGAGCGTCCGCCTTCTTGTTCTCGCCCCTTGGCACCTGCTTGATGGAAAACTTACTGAAAGTCGCGATTAGCGACTTGACTTTTTCCAAGTACCTGACCATGTTGTCCTCCTTAGCCACATACCCACCTAGAATATGGTTCGCTACAAGCCGTGAGTCCACGTAGGCCTCAAGGTTCCGGACTCCCATTCTAGCGGCAATTTTCAAACCCGCAATTAATGCTTCATATTCCGCTTCGTTGTTGATGGCCGTGAATTCAAAACGGAGAAGGTACGTGAATTCCATTCCTTCTGGATTTGTGAGGATGAGACCTGCTCCGGACCCGTCCGTACACGAAGATCCGTCCGTGAATAACACCCATGGTTCTGTTGGGATCTCGTCTTGCTTGATGATTGGCCCTCCCTCATCCGGCTTCTCGATCAGGAAATCTGCCAAGATCTGGCCTTTAACAGCCGTCCTTGGCCTGTAAGATATATTGTGCTCCCCCAATAGGATGCTCCATTTCTGTAGCCTCCCTGCCACATCTGGTCTAGAAATGACCTGCTTGATTGGCTGATCCGTAATGACTATAATTGGGTGCGTGAAACTCGGATTTTTAATCCTTTTAAAATTAATGTTCGTTTTATCCTCGATTCGACTCGAATTTGATTTCCGTTTTTACGTTTCAACTTAATTCGTTTTTGGTACAATCTCTTTTTGGGTATTTTTAAACTAATTTAAAACTTATTAAATGAAAACTAAATTAATTATCTATTTTTAAACTATTAAATTGCAAATAAATCTATTAAAAGCTATTTGAAATTAATCTATCTAAAAATTGTAAAAATAAATCTATAAAAATAACTTTTACTTTAAAAATAATCTATTTAAAACTTTTTTAAACTAAATACTTAATTAAACTATTTTATACTAAAATAAAACCTATATTAATTTTGAATTAAAAAAAACTAACTTTAAAGAAAAACAAATTAAATAAAATATATTTTTCTAACTTTTTATCTTTTTATAAAAACTGAATTTAAATAAACTATTTAATTAATTCTAATTAAAATCTAATTAAACTATAATTAATCTAATTAAAAGCTGCCAGCCAATTAAATATACTATATTAATAATCTATTGCGAACTATTAAACAAAAAGGTGCCCAGCTCAGTTGGGTGGGACGATGGTTGTTGTACGAAAGGTCACAGGTTCGAGTCCTGTGAAGGACGAATTGCTAATTAATTTTTTTTAACCTTTTACTTTTTGGAACTTGATTTATTTTTGGACAAAATAATTAACCAAACAGATCAATTGGATCTGTGGTTTTCAACAGCAAATAATAAGCAACAATCAGTTTTTCAAAGAAACAAAATATAAGCAGATAATCAAATTGATAACAAGCAAAACAACTATAAGCAGAAAATAGCACAATAATAAGCAGAAACCAATTAAGCTAATTAAAACTGATAGTAAGCTACTCTTAAAAGAAAACTGACTATCTAAAAAGCTTGATTAAAATAACTCTAAATTAAGCTACAATATTTTAAACCAAAACTGAGATTCAAAAGAAGCGAATGAAAACAACCCTACAGCTTAATGTAAACCTGCTATACTATATCCGAACCATAATCAAAATGACCCTAAGCTGATCCAATTAAACCAAAACCGATATATAAGCAATAACAACCAAGCGCAGGTTTATCAAACTTATTTTATTAGCAGATAAGCAAAGTAAAACAAAGTGCAAATAAATAAACAGATTTACTCTAAACAGATTATAGCAACTCTAAGCAGATTTTATAAACCTAACTTAACAAAGATTTAAAAAGAAAGTTTGGAACCTTGAGTCGAAACCGCTGAGCCGAAGCGTCGCGCTGAGCGAGCTTAAACCGAGACAAACACCAAACAACTCATCAACAAATCTAACTTCTTCAAATCAAAACTCTAACCGAATCGAATTCAAACTTGAACGAAATCAACACCAAAACTGAATCGAACCCAAACACTGTCTCGGATGAACAGTAGCAATAACTCTTTCTCTTTTTTTTTATATAAATCTTCCAGTGGGAAAATCTATCATACTTTTCTTTATTTTTTCTTTTTATATATATATATATTTTTTTTTTTTTTTTTTTTTTTTTTTTTTTTTATATTATATCATTACCGAAAATGAGAACAGTAGACAATATTATATCAACTGATTAAAAATAAGAACTATAACTGGGAATTAAAAACAAGATGATATTTAAATCGAAACTGAAACTTTCATTAATTAAATAAAAACTTACAATACTTGAAATTGAGATTACAAAAATCCTATTTAATCTATTTTCTAAAAATTAAAAATAAAGGAAAAGCATATTAAACATTACATGAGGAGAGGGTATTTATAGGGAACCCTCGAATCTTCTAGTATTCCTTGGAGGCTACGGAGTGAAATCCTGACCCTTGATTCTCTCTTCTTCTCTCTTGATTTAATCGAACGGTGGAGGTGAATCTTCCCTCACACGGATTGCCCTCGTGGCTCTTTTGTGTTTCTTCTTTGGATGCTGATTGGTGGATTTGATAGATTGAGGTGTAGGAACCAATAAGATTAGGCCACGTAGCTTTCTCTTCCATCTTCTCTTCCGAATACTTTGGGAATTAATTCCCAAACGTGTGCATCGCACGTGGGATTAAAAGCCCCATATCAATTTTGCTTTTTACCAGTTAGGGTTTTGATGATTTACTAGTTTGGGTGAAAAGGTGAATGGGGGAGAAGGGTGAGAGAGAAGGTAACACTTTGTTTGTATCGTAAAAAAAAAATATGTGAGGGGGTTGGGTAAAATAATGAATGGGGTGAGTGGGATATTGACCGGGTATTGGGTAGGTAGTTAACACGTGGGGTAAAAAAATGGTTTGACTTGTGATTTTTCTTTTGACTGCCCAAAACGAATTCATATTCGTTTCTTTCTTTTGTGAATTTGTTTCCCATTGGGCTGTGACTAGTCTTTGGCCCAATTTGTGTATTCAAAATGCTTCCAGCCGTTTTTTTTAATTCCTGTCAATGGGCTTTGAGGCCCAAAGATTTTTTAACCGTCCCATATTTATTTTGATTATGGGCTTAAGCCCAAGTAAATCATAAACTTCCTTCATTAGCCCAATACTTAGGCCCGTTAAACTAATGTGGGACCCGCTTGACCAAATTCCTTCATAAAATATTAAATCCCCTAAAATCGAGCTTGGAATCGGCTTTCTTGATCATTACTTCAATTTTAAGTTGGTTTTGTCGGTTTTCCGTGATCTTTGCACACTTGGACTTTTGATCTTGTCTTCGTTTCTTTCTTGGACTTTTCTTCATTATTTGACCGTGAAATCCCGTGTTTTCTCTTCTTTTGATCATTTGTACCTATTTATCACACAAAACACAAAACCACGCGTAATTCCGACATTTAAGATAATAAACACATGATTAGGTCTTGTTTTTCCTTGAATTTAGTGGCAAAAGGATAAGTGTTTTCACACTTATTAAATCCCCTACACTTGACCATTGCAATGACCCCATGCAATGCATAGTTTTAAAGCATTAGGTATCATTTTTCTCATAATCAATCCATCTCGGCCTTTATTAAATATTACTACTACTAAGGAAAGATAAAAACTTAAAAGGAAACAAAAGTTAAAATACTTTATGAACTTGACAATTATTGATGGAAGAAACTCGTTAAGAAGTCTAAGACTTAGATTAGGGCTTTGGTGTCATGAATATTAATCACCCTCAAGTTTCACGTTCCCCATACCAAGCTCAAAAACGAGATCATTGTTATTACAAGTTAGCACTACTAACACTTACTCATGTGGTTTAGTTAATCACTTAGACCCCCTTATTCCTATGGTGTATCTCTTGTATTTTATTTTTGTCTTGAATGATCACAAGGATGCATTTTTGACTTATTTCGATAATTTATTAAGGCCGAAAATAAAGTGGGACGATTTAATTAATAGTTAGCTAAAGGACAAAATCTTTTAAAACTGCTTCTCGAAACCTCAAAAAGTTCATATCTTGGCATAACTCGTTTCACGATTTGAGACCTTTCTCGGACCGATATTTGGCTTGTACTTCAAACTTCAAATCTTGAGAGACGATCTTGAAATTATGGTCTTCTCTTCATTTTGGTATACATCTTCATAAGGAGTGAAAGATGCTTCAAACGTTGACCACGACTTCTTCATTTATCCTTTTCTTTATTTAGGATTTTGATATACAACGATCCGCCTCCTTTTCGGACTTGGATCTATTTATCCTCATACCTTGTTAGGGTCTTTTTGGATAGACTTCTCCATGATCTTTAGGGGAGTAATTGCTTCTCGTCGTGTGTCTTGATCCTTCATATTGATTTGGATTAATGATCTTCACATCATCTTAGGATCTTTAGCAAAAAGTGAATCCTCATGCCTTGTGAGGGCCTTTTTGGACTCAGGTATCCTCATGCCTTGTTAGGGCCTTTTTAGATAAGCCAATCTTCGCGTCCCGTTTCAATAAGTTATGCCTTGGCTATGAACTCTAATTAATACCGAGCAACTTTTAAACGATCTTGTGCTAGAAGCTAAGTAACCTTTTAAATCGTACAACCTTATTTATTGCAATTATATTTATTAGCAAGTGATGGGAGAAAAAGTTCATAACTAACTCACATAAGTTAATGAAAGAATACCGAACTTATAATTAACTCTATCATCTCTCGTTCTCCACAATTTAAAATCTCAAGGAATGAGACTCGTGGATGCTTAGCCTAATAAACCAATTAAGGTCCATATGGTTAAGGATACTAGCTAGAGTAAACTCGGATAAGTAAACTCGGGTTGAGTCAAAATATTCACGACGGGCCTAATTTATCAAAGACATCTAAACTTGTTAAACCATTTTATTTATTTATTTTATTTTATTTTTGAAATGGAAATTATTATGATGTGATAATAAAAGGAAAGAAAATAAATAAAAATACTACTAGGCCAAAATAGATCAAAAATTTGAAAAACGTTGAAAATTTTAAAAATTTTCCGGTTAAATGGGGTCAAATTCGTGGAAAAGGCCACTAAAATTCGATAGAAGGCCCCCCTACACTTGATATAAACATTGTCCTCAATGTTTAAGCATGTGGGAGAATAAACTCCCCTACACTTAGGACATTGAGTACGTTGTTTAAAATCGAGCTAAGGAAGGGACAACTAAAGTGATTACATTTATTCGTTTTATTTATATACAAGTATGAATCACAATAGTTTTGATAGAACCGGGTACACGGGAACACGGGATCACGGGTCTCATCAAAAGTACCAAAAGTGGATCATCAAAGTATATGTCCCTGCACACAATCACCACACACAAACAACCTACTCGGCTCCCCCCCTACACTTATTGGTGGACAATGGATGAAGGTGAAAAAGGGTGGAAAGGATGGTAAAGGTAAAAATCTAACCTAGTTATACGATGCTTGATTTATTTATCACGAGTCTCTAGCTCGACTCGATTTCCCGAATTAATTCAAGGGAAATGTGGAGAGGGATGGAATCATCTCGTGAGAGATGTCCTCTCCATAGTACAACTTAACCCGTTGGCCATTCACCTTAAAGTTGGGCCCATTTGGTTGGGATAACTCAATGGTGCCATAAGGGAAGACTTGGGCCACGGTGAATGGACCGGACCAACGGCTCTTAAGTTTACCCGAAAAGATTTTCAACCGAGAGTTAAATAATAAAACTTGATCACCAACATGGAACTCTCGGTTTTTAATCTTAGAATCATGAATGAGCTTAGTTTTCTCCTTGTAGATTAATGAATTCTCATAAGCCTCATTCCTAAGTTCATTGAGTTCATTGAGTTGGATTTTCCTATGATCACCGGCTTTGTTTATGTCAAAATTAGCCCATTTTAAGGCCCAATAAGCCTTATGCTCCAACTCAATGGGGAGGTGGCACGCCTTTCCGTACACAAGGCGATAAGGGGTACAACCTATAGGTGTCTTATAAGCGGTACGGAAAGCCCACAAAGCATCATCTAATTTATCGGCCCATGAGGCACGATGCTCTCCCACGGTTCGCTCTAAGATTCTCTTAAGACCACGGTTAGAAACCTCGGCTTGTCCATTAGTTTGAGGATGATACGCGGTGGAAAGTCGGTGATTGACACCATACTTAGCCATGACTCGTGCAAATTGATCATTGCAAAAATGAGTCCCGCGATCACTAATAATAGCACGAGGCACTCCAAAACGAGCAAACAATTGTTTCAAGAAGTTAACAACCACCCTCGCATCATTAGTAGGTAAAGCTTTTGCTTCAACCCATTTTGAGACGTAGTCAACGGCTACGAGGATGTACTTGTTACCCTTCGATGATGGAAACGGCCCCATAAAGTCGATGCCCCATACGTCAAAGATTTCACATTCTTGGATGAAATTTTGAGGCATCTCATCTTTATGTGTGATCTTGCCTTGCCTTTGACAAGCATCACAATGTTTAACCATTTCATGTGCATCATGATAAATGGAGGGCCAATAGAATCCGGAGTCGAAAACTTTTTTAGCGGTGTAATTAGGACCAAAGTGACCACCGGTAGGTCCTTTATGGCAAGCTTCAAGGATTTGTAAAGCCGCCGGCCCATCGACACATCTACGAATGATTAAGTCCGCACATTGCTTGAAAAGATAAGGGTCGTCCCAATAGTACGTTTTGACGTCCTTGAAGAATTTTTTCTTTTGTTGGGACGATAACCCTTCGATAAGAACACCACCCGCCAAATAGTTCGCAATGTCGGCAAACCATGGGGTATCATCAAGATTGGAATTAATAGACATTAAGGTCTCAAGGGGAAAGGATTCATTAATCTCTTGATTTGGAGATTCCCCTTGATACGGATCCTCAAGTCTACTAAGGTGATCCGCGGCTAGGTTTTCCGCTCCTTTTTTATCACGAATTTCAATTTTAAATTCTTGTAGGAGCAAAACCCAACGAAGGAGTCTCGGTTTAGCATCTTGCTTGGTCAACAAGTATTTCAAGGCGGAATGGTCGGTGTAAACGATGGTGGTGGAAAGCACAAGATAGGGGCGGAATTTCTCAAAAGCATACACTACAGCTAAAAGCTCTTTTTCGGTAGTGGTATAATGCAATTGAGCCCCCGTCATTGTCTTACTAGCATAATGAATGGGTTGGAAATGTTTGTTAACTCGTTGACCTAAAACCGCTCCTACCGCGAAATCACTAGCATCGCACATGAGCTCGAAAGGTAACTCCCAATTTGGAGAGACTAAGACCGGTGCCTTAGTTAATTTACCTTTAAGAAGTTCGAAAGAGTCGAGACATTCTTGAGAGAAGATGAAAGGAGCATCCTTTTCTAAGAGATGAGTCATTGGACGAGCTATTTTCGAGAAATCTTGGATGAAACGTCGATAAAATCCCGCATGGCCTAAAAAACTTCTAACTCCTTTGACGGTGGTAGGCGGAGGTAACTTAGCAATGACGTCAACTTTAGCACGGTCGACTTCGATACCGGCTTTGGAAATTTTATGACCAAGGACGATGCCTTCTTTTACCATGAAATGGCATTTTTCCCAATTAAGAACGAGACGAGTGTCTTCACACCGTTGGAGCATACGTTCTAAATTAGCAAGGCAAGAAGAAAAAGAATCACCATATACCGAGAAATCGTCCATAAAGACTTCCATAGTTTCTTCAACCATGTCATGAAATATCGCCATCATACACCTTTGGAAAGTCCCGGGAGCATTGCATAAGCCGAAAGGCATTCTTTTGTAAGCGAATGTTCCATAGGGACAAGTGAATGTGGTTTTCTCTTGGTCCTTTGGATCGATAGGGATTTGAAAATATCCGGAAAAGCCATCTAAGAAACAATAGAAATCATTACCCGCTAAACGCTCGAGCATTTGATCCATGAAAGGAAGAGGGAAATGATCCTTACGAGTGGCATCATTGAGCTTACGATAATCGATGCAAACTCGCCAACCCGTTACAAGTCGAGTAGGAATCAACTCGTTGTTTTCGTTGGGCACAACGGTGATTCCGCCTTTCTTAGGCACACAATGGACGGGACTAACCCATGGCGAATCCGAGATAGGGTAAATCATTCCGGCATCGAGAAGTTTGATAACTTCTTTCTTAATGACTTCATGAATTTTTGGATTAACCCTTCTTTGATTTTGGATCGCGGGTTTAAAGTCATCTTCCATGAGAATTTTATGAGTACAAAAATTAGGATCAATTCCGCGAATGTCGGAGATTTTCCAAGCAATTGCTTTCTTATGATTCTTAAGCACATCTATAAGTCGGGATTTTTCATCTTCTTTTAAGTCCTTAGCAATAATGACGGGCAACTTATTATCCTCCTCTAAGAAAACGTACTCTAGATGAGACGGTAAATCTTTAAGCTCTAAATCCGGCGGATTATCAATTGAAGGCTTAGTCAAAGTAGGATCATTGTTAGAAACTTCTTTTGGAGTGGGTGGAGAGATATTGTCCTCATTGAGAAGTCTCTCAATCGTACGAATGTCTTCATCCCAATTGGTGGGAGAATTATCATAGTTAATCTCGAGAGGACCTAAGCTAGCTTCAAACTCATCTAAATCACTTTCTCCGAATGGAGTCAATGAAGGAGCAATAGAAGCGACGGTCTCAACATGAGGTAAAGGAGAAATCCCGCTCTTACAAGCCTCATGAAAATGTTCTTCGCATGCTTCGTCAAGCACATCGATGAAATTCACGGATTCGGGCTCATTGGGAAGTTTGGAAAGTTTACCCATGTTAAAGACGATTTTATCATCCCCGACCCTCATGATAAGTTCACCCGCGGCTACATCAATTAATGTACGCCCGGTTCTCAAGAAGGGTCGTCCCACAATTAAGGGAACACGGGGATCCATTTCATAGTCGACGACGACGAAATCGGCGGGGAAAGTGAATTTGTCGACTCCTACGAAAACATCCTCGGCTATCCCCACCGGATAAGCAACCGTACGGTTAGCTAATTCCAATGTCATACGAGTGGGGACTAGCTCGGGTAAAGATAATTGTTTCCACACGGACAATGGCATAAGATTGATACTCGCTCCGAGATCCGCCAAGGCCATACAATTCTCAACACCCGGAAAATTACAAGGAATAAGGAATCGACCGGGATCTCCTAACTTAACCGGTAATTTTCTCAAAAGAACCGCGGAACAATTCTCATTCAATTGGGTATTGGCAATATCAAGCAACTTTTCCTTATCACTTAAAAGATCCTTAAACATCTTAGCGTACTTAGGCATGTGAGCGAGCGCCTCGGCAAAGGTGATATTAAAATTCAATTGTTTGAACATTTTTAAGAAGTTCGAAACTTGAATATCATCCTTATTCTTCAATTTCTCTTTCCGCAACCTTGAGGGATAAGGTATATTGGGTTGAGATGAAGGCTTTGGAGTGGATTGCTCACTCACATCCTTAGGAGGAGGAGTAGAAATAGAAGGTGAAGGAACCGGTTTTGGAACCGAAGGTGGGGTATAAAATTTGGGTATCGGTGGAACATAAGGTGTAGACGAATGCATAACGGGAGGTATGTCACAAGTGGAAGAAGAGGGAGGTTGTGTCGAAGAAGAAGGAATCTCGGGTCCTTGTTTAGGTGGGGAAGGTTCTACGGTGGTCTTACCGCTCCTAGTAGTGATAGCATTAACATTAGCCCTAGGATTGGTCACGGTGTTCGAGGGAAGGGCACCTTGGGGACGAAAGGTTTGAATCATAGTCAAAGACTTCTTATCATTCGATTCTTGCGTTAGTCGATTATGCTCTTGCATCTCTCTCATCATTCGTTCATGGTCGGATAATTTTTGAAGAACCAAGTCCATTTGAGGATTATGCATGTTCATTTGATTATAACCTTGATTATTAAAACCTTGGTTTTGATATTGATTAGAACCTTGATTAAATCCTTGATTTTGAAAACTTTGGTTATTATATCCTTGATTATTCAACCCTTGGTTTTGCCCTTGAAAATTCCCTTGATTTTGATTAAAACCCCGTTGATTAGAACTTCCTTGAAAATTACCCCGTTGAGGAGCTTGGTTCCTATTTTGGGCGGGTGGGGGTGGTCTTTGTGGTGCTACAAAACCCGGGGGAGCCAAATAGTTATTAGACTTGTAAGACAAATGGTTAACATCAACATTTGGTTTGAATTGAATCCGATCAAGTTCATTGTTATTATAAGCGTAAACTTCTTGTTGATCATTGTAAACCTTGTCACAATTAAAGTATGAATGTGGTCCACCACAAGTCTCACACGTCTCACTTTTTTCTTTCACGGCATGAACATGTGTAGTGAGGGCGTCGGTTCTTAGAGCAAGGGTTTTTACAATTGAAGTAAGCTCCTTAATTTGATCATTCACCTCACTATTACTCGTACTAGCACTTGCCATATTAGCCCTAACACTTTTGGTTTGTACTTTAGCTTTGTTTTCAATAATGGCCCAAGCCTCGTTCATTGTTTTCACAAGAATATTGCCCCCCGCGGCACTATTAAGTGAGTCTTGGTCGTTTAGAGTTAAACCATTATAAAACGTGTTGATTTGATGAACTTTAGTAAAACCGTGTTGTGGACATTTTCTCAAAAGATCCTTAAAACGATCCCAAGCCTCACTAAACGTTTCCCCATATTTTTGCTCAAAGTTGATTATTTCATTCCTTAAGGAAGTGGTCCGTGATGGTGGGAAAAAGTAGTTAATGAACTTGGTCTCTAAGTCGATCCATGTGGTAATACTTTGGGGTGGTTCCTTATCAAGCCAAATCCGGGCTTGTCCCTCGAGGGAAAAAGGAAAAAGTTGGAGGCGAACGGCCTCTTGGGGCACCCCATTGTATTTGACGGTATTAGCTAATTGGATGAAACGTTTGATATGAGCGTGTGGGTCATCATTAGTTCGGCCTAAAAATGGTGTAGCGGAAACCATTTGAATAAAACCCGATTTAAGTTCGAAATGATTAGCTCCAATATTCGGCACCACAATCGCGTCATCGTTTCCTTCAACGTGAGATTGTAGAATCTCAATCATTGGTCGATTATCCGTTGCCATCGTATTGTCGAAAGCTCGATTCTCGGGATCGGCTTTAATGACGGTCTTTTTGTTATTCTTCTTCTTCTTCTTTTTGGAAGAATTGGAAGAGTTTGGTACACCACTCGGTATGTATGTACGCGCGCGAGTGCGCATACAATTAAAACTTTGGAATGAGGTAGGTGACCTCGGTCGACTTTGAGAGGAAAAGGATTTTCCCTCTCGAGGAGCAATAAGAAAAATCTACAAAAATATATACGTAAGTACTACTTGAGTTGGCAAACCAATAATCGGTCGTCCCTCTCAATATACGCACAAGCAAGCGGGGAAACGAGGTGGCACAAAGCACTTAAAAACCTTTTTCCTTAGACGGCCTTTTATAGCGCGTCGCCTTATACCCACCTTATAGTTTGTATATGTCGAGTTCAAATGTTTTATTAGTATTTATCTATTTTGCCCTTTTTCTCGTTATGGATTCGAATACAATAGTTAGGTGATGAAATCCCAACTAAGGCCTTATTTGATAAGTAGGTAATTTATTGTGCTACGTAATATAATATAGTAAAAGAAAAATCTTTTTGTATTTTTTTTAGAAAAATATATATTCACAAGAAAAATCGAAAGAAATCGAATCGAAAAATTAACACTAATACGTAATATTTTTGGTGTAATACGTTTAGGAAAACGTATTACGTTTTTGCTTTTTTTGATTTTTTTGTTGCAATTCTTAGGTAAGAAATTGCTTTGTGGTTTTTTTTTTTAATTTTTTTGTAATTTTATGTTTTTGATTTTTTTGTGTTTTTGATTTTTTTTGTGCAAGAAAATTAACGTTCAAGAAGAACGGATCCCAAAATCCAAACGTCTTCACGAAAAATCGTCAATCGTACGAGCGAAGCGGCAGCGGCGCCAATTTGAAACTCGGATTTTTAATCCTTTTAAAATTAATGTTCGTTTTATCCTCGATTCGACTCGAATTTGATTTCCGTTTTTACGTTTCAACTTAATTCGTTTTTGGTACAATCTCTTTTTGGGTATTTTTAAACTAATTTAAAACTTATTAAATGAAAACTAAATTAATTATCTATTTTTAAACTATTAAATTGCAAATAAATCTATTAAAAGCTATTTGAAATTAATCTATCTAAAAATTGTAAAAATAAATCTATAAAAATAACTTTTACTTTAAAAATAATCTATTTAAAACTTTTTTAAACTAAATACTTAATTAAACTATTTTATACTAAAATAAAACCTATATTAATTTTGAATTAAAAAAAACTAACTTTAAAGAAAAACAAATTAAATAAAATATATTTTTCTAACTTTTTATCTTTTTATAAAAACTGAATTTAAATAAACTATTTAATTAATTCTAATTAAAATCTAATTAAACTATAATTAATCTAATTAAAAGCTGCCAGCCAATTAAATATACTATATTAATAATCTATTGCGAACTATTAAACAAAAAGGTGCCCAGCTCAGTTGGGTGGGACGATGGTTGTTGTACGAAAGGTCACAGGTTCGAGTCCTGTGAAGGACGAATTGCTAATTAATTTTTTTTAACCTTTTACTTTTTGGAACTTGATTTATTTTTGGACAAAATAATTAACCAAACAGATCAATTGGATCTGTGGTTTTCAACAGCAAATAATAAGCAACAATCAGTTTTTCAAAGAAACAAAATATAAGCAGATAATCAAATTGATAACAAGCAAAACAACTATAAGCAGAAAATAGCACAATAATAAGCAGAAACCAATTAAGCTAATTAAAACTGATAGTAAGCTACTCTTAAAAGAAAACTGACTATCTAAAAAGCTTGATTAAAATAACTCTAAATTAAGCTACAATATTTTAAACCAAAACTGAGATTCAAAAGAAGCGAATGAAAACAACCCTACAGCTTAATGTAAACCTGCTATACTATATCCGAACCATAATCAAAATGACCCTAAGCTGATCCAATTAAACCAAAACCGATATATAAGCAATAACAACCAAGCGCAGGTTTATCAAACTTATTTTATTAGCAGATAAGCAAAGTAAAACAAAGTGCAAATAAATAAACAGATTTACTCTAAACAGATTATAGCAACTCTAAGCAGATTTTATAAACCTAACTTAACAAAGATTTAAAAAGAAAGTTTGGAACCTTGAGTCGAAACCGCTGAGCCGAAGCGTCGCGCTGAGCGAGCTTAAACCGAGACAAACACCAAACAACTCATCAACAAATCTAACTTCTTCAAATCAAAACTCTAACCGAATCGAATTCAAACTTGAACGAAATCAACACCAAAACTGAATCGAACCCAAACACTGTCTCGGATGAACAGTAGCAATAACTCTTTCTCTTTTTTTTTATATAAATCTTCCAGTGGGAAAATCTATCATACTTTTCTTTATTTTTTCTTTTTATATATATATATATTTTTTTTTTTTTTTTTTTTTTTTTTTTTTTATATTATATCATTACCGAAAATGAGAACAGTAGACAATATTATATCAACTGATTAAAAATAAGAACTATAACTGGGAATTAAAAACAAGATGATATTTAAATCGAAACTGAAACTTTCATTAATTAAATAAAAACTTACAATACTTGAAATTGAGATTACAAAAATCCTATTTAATCTATTTTCTAAAAATTAAAAATAAAGGAAAAGCATATTAAACATTACATGAGGAGAGGGTATTTATAGGGAACCCTCGAATCTTCTAGTATTCCTTGGAGGCTACGGAGTGAAATCCTGACCCTTGATTCTCTCTTCTTCTCTCTTGATTTAATCGAACGGTGGAGGTGAATCTTCCCTCACACGGATTGCCCTCGTGGCTCTTTTGTGTTTCTTCTTTGGATGCTGATTGGTGGATTTGATAGATTGAGGTGTAGGAACCAATAAGATTAGGCCACGTAGCTTTCTCTTCCATCTTCTCTTCCGAATACTTTGGGAATTAATTCCCAAACGTGTGCATCGCACGTGGGATTAAAAGCCCCATATCAATTTTGCTTTTTACCAGTTAGGGTTTTGATGATTTACTGGTTTGGGTGAAAAGGTGAATGGGGGAGAAGGGTGAGAGAGAAGGTAACACTTTGTTTGTATCGTAAAAAAAAAATATGTGAGGGGGTTGGGTAAAATAATGAATGGGGTGAGTGGGATATTGACCGGGTATTGGGTAGGTAGTTAACACGTGGGGTAAAAAAATGGTTTGACTTGTGATTTTTCTTTTGACTGCCCAAAACGAATTCATATTTGTTTCTTTCTTTTGTGAATTTGTTTCCCATTGGGCTGTGACTAGTCTTTGGCCCAATTTGTGTATTCAAAATGCTTCCAGCCGTTTTTTTTAATTCCTGTCAATGGGCTTTGAGGCCCAAAGATTTTTTAACCGTCCCATATTTATTTTGATTATGGGCTTAAGCCCAAGTAAATCATAAACTTCCTTCATTAGCCCAATACTTAGGCCCGTTAAACTAATGTGGGACCCGCTTGACCAAATTCCTTCATAAAATATTAAATCCCCTAAAATCGAGCTTGGAATCGGCTTTCTTGATCATTACTTCAATTTTAAGTTGGTTTTGTCGGTTTTCCGTGATCTTTGCACACTTGGACTTTTGATCTTGTCTTCGTTTCTTTCTTGGACTTTTCTTCATTATTTGACCGTGAAATCCCGTGTTTTCTCTTCTTTTGATCATTTGTACCTATTTATCACACAAAACACAAAACCACGCGTAATTCCGACATTTAAGATAATAAACACATGATTAGGTCTTGTTTTTCCTTGAATTTAGTGGCAAAAGGATAAGTGTTTTCACACTTATTAGTGCGCCTGAAAGTACCGGTGCAACCGCTTTGTAGCAAACACTAGTGCTAACACCAATTTTTCCATGGAGGAATAATTCAGCTCCGGCCCTTGTAGTGTTCTACTTATAAAGTAGACCGGAGTTTGTACTGTATCTCTATCCGTCATAAGTACCGCGCTTATTGCGCCATGAGTAGCTGAGAGATACATAATGAGTTCCTCCTTTGGCCGGGGAGCTACTAGCATAGGGAGAGATGCAAGATGCTGCTTGAGTTGGCCGAAGGCTTCCTCGGCTTCCTTCGTCCAGCGGAAGTCTCCCTTTCTAATGCACTTCTTGAGTGTCTTAAATAGGGGTAATGACTTCTCTACGGATTTAGATAGGAACCTATTCAGCCCGGCTAACTTCCCATTCAAGGACTGCACCTCCTTCCGTGTCTGAGGGGACGGCAGTTGTATCACTGCGTCCGTCTTCTCTGGGCAAGGTTTGATGCCGTTTGGATCAATCAAATATCCAAGGAACATTCCCTCCGTTGCTCCAAACGTACATTTCTTTGGGTTTAACTTCATGTTAATCCTTCTCAGCGTGTCGAATGTCTCCTGGACATCCCGGAGAAGTGCCTCCTCCGTGTGACTTTTTATCACCAAGTCATCAACATAGACTTCCAAGTTGCGGCCTATCTGTGATTCAAAAGCTTTGTCCACCAACCGCTGATATGTAGCACTGGCGTTCTTCAGTCCAAACGACATTTTCGTATAGCAATACACGCCTTGGCTCGTATGGAACGCCGTTTTTTCTGCATCCTCCTCCGCCATCTGGATTTGGTGATACCCTTTATATGCGTCCAAAAAGCATTTAAAAGGATACCCACATAGGGACTCCACCTTCCAGTCGATTTCCGGTAACGGGTAACAGTCCTGTGGGCAGGCCTTGTTTAGATCCGTAAAATCCACACACATGCGCCAACTTCCGTCATGTTTCTTGACCATGACCGGATTGGACAACCACTCGTGGTAATATACCTCGCGCATGATGCCTGCATCCACTAGTTTCCGTACTTCCTCCAATATCACTTGGCTGCGCTCAGGCGCCTGGCCGCGCTTCTTTTGCTTGATGGGTTTGTACCCTTGGCGGATCTAGAGCTTATGCTTTGCTATCGCACGTGGCACACCTGTCATATGCTTTGGCTCCCATTCGAATATATCTAGGTTTGCACTTAAAAGAGAGCACATGGCCCTTTTGCCGCTATCCGAGAGCGCCCCTCCTATGGATACTTCCTGTTCCGGATAGTCAGGGTGAATGGCCACCTTCCAATTGGGAGGTGGTGATCCATCTTTGGGCGGAACAGGTGGAGCCGGTGTTGTCACGGTGTGACACTCGGATGCCGGTACGATTGTGTTGTAAATGGTAACAATTCCCCCCTCCACGGGTAATTTGATCATTCCGTGCGCCGTAGAGGGTACCGCCCGTATAGCCAAAATGCCTGGTCTGCCTATGATTCCATTGTACGGAGAGTGTGAGCGTATCACCATGAAGTTCATCCACGCCGTAGTGGAATGTTCCTCATTACCAATGGTTACAAGCAAACGTAATTGCCCTATCGGCCAAATAGTGTCTCCACTAAAGCCAGTAAGCGGCGACGTGGCCGGTACTAATTGGCTTCTTATTTCTGGGCATAACTGCACGAAACAGTGTTCATACAGTACCTCTGCTGACGATCCTCCATCCACATACATGCGACGAACGTTGTGTGTTCCAATGCTTATCTCAATAGTGAGAGGCGCATCGATCACATCGCTTGCTGTGATGAGAGGGAACGAGATTTCCCTGCCGCGTGAAATTTTTTGGCCAACTTTCTGCCTCGTGCGGCGCTGTCTGGATTGGATCATGTATATGGTCGAAGGTTTGTCCTTTTGGGGATCCTTCTTATCATACTTCTTGTTGTTGTCTTTTCCATCCTTCCAATCCTTAACTAGGTGCTTGAGTTTGTCTGATTTGATCAGCGACTCAATATGCTTCTTGAGCTGGATACACTCCTCCGTACCGTGGCCTTTGTCATTATGGAACTCGCAGAAGCGACTTCCTTGCCGATGTTCCGGGGGAGTGGTCATTGGGGGAGGCCTTGGAAAGTACACCCCTTCTGTCAGCAAGATCTCCCGGTAGGACATCTTTAGGGGGGTGAACTTATCGTCCGACCGTCCTCCTTTGCTTTGGCTCTTATAGTCTGAACCCTTGTTATTGTTCTGATTACCTTGACCGCCCGACTGTCTCCGGGACTGGTCATTTGACCGGTACCCATTTCCTCGGGATGGGTAGGCCGCGGCAACAGCTGTTTCTCCTTCTATGAAATTTCTGACCCTTTCCATGAGGTCATCATATCTCTCTGGACGCTTGTCATTGAGGCGCCTGATCAGTTCTCTGTCTGTTATGGCGTGCATGTAGTCAGAGATTTTCAGGAGCTCCGGCATGGTTCTTGTGCGCGTGCACTCATCATTGAAGCGCTCAGTGAAGGCTTCTGTGGACTCCCCCGGCCGTTGCTTGACAGTTGCCAATGAGAGCGGATCCCTATTATACTTCTTCCTATGAGTATAATTGTTCTTAAACGCAGTGCGTAGTTCCGTGAAACTATCAATGCTCCGTGGGGGGAGTGCCTCAAACCAGTCACGGGCATTTCCAATCAAGGTCGAATTGAACATTTGGCACCATATGGGCATGGGCCATCGCTCAATTTTAGCCTGCGTATCAAATATTTTAAGGTGATCCACAGGATCACCGGACCCATCATAAGTCTTGATACACGCCAACATGCGACGTTTGGTGTCCTCAGAATAGTTCCGTATGCGGAGGGTAAACGGGTCTTCCTTGGGATCCGCCCATGGCCGGGTGAGCCTAGGGTCATCCCATGGTTCACACCATGGACGTGAAAGATCCTCCGCTTCCGCATCTCGATAGTAAGGGCCACCATAATACTCCTCATTGTTTGGTGGTGGAGGGGTGCGCCTAGGCCGGCGGCGCTTAGGCGGATGGTCATCTGAGTCCTCCCCAGACAAGTCTGGGGACGGTGGTGGTGCCCCATCCTTTGAATAGGGACCACTTTTTTGGGACGAACCAGGAGCCTTTCTCCCAGTGTTCATTCTGTCCCACACACTCGGGCGACGTGCGGTTCTGGCCAGCTCTCGATCTGGTCGCTCGGGTGAACCATCCGACTTTTCTCCCTCTCGTGATTGCATTAGTTCCTGCACGAGGCGATCCCCTATGCGCGCAAACACATTACGGGGTTGAGGAATTTCCTCAAAGGTGCCATGTTCCTGAGGCCAAGCTCTCCTTTTTCTCTGATTTTGGGAGGAGGTGATTGGTCCGGTGTCACCAAAGTTGAGTCTGGACTGGAGGTTCCTCCCCAGATTCAACCTCGATGCGATCCCCGGGACGATCCTACCGAAGTTCTGCGTGAGAACTCGAGTAAGATCCTCCTCGCTGAGTGGTAGGACCTCTACCTCTTCCTCTACCGATGGTCTGCGCGGCTCCTTGTTAGGAGGGTTGGGCGCACTCCCTGGATCCGGATTGTCCAGGGTTGAGGTAGGTGGGGGTGTTGTGGAGATCGGGCTCGTCACCCCCAAGGGCTGGAAGCCGCCACGGTTGCCAGGTCCGCCTGCAAGGCGGCTAGGTGATTGGCTGGGGATGAGTATCCCTTCCCCTTGGGACTTCCGGTTTCCAGGATTCATATTCCTGGGATTGGCTTGCTGATGCCCCTTCGTCAATGGAAATTCAGAATGAGATTTTTTTCTAGCTTAGTGTAATGGTCCCACGGATGGCGCCAACTTGTTGATGCAAAAGTTGGTTGATCCTTGCTGGACCCGAATTAGGCTTAATTCGGGTTGGCTGGGCTCCGGCTCCTGCACCAAGTGAATAGTTTCGTTGGGACCCTGCACACTAAACAGCACGCGTTAGGCTTACCGTGGGAATATTTCCCACGATTAGACTCCGGCGTGAGAGTAAGTAATCGATTTAGGGTTTATGTGAGTTGAGAGTATAAGTCGTAATACCTTTGTGGAACCCTTGAAGGTTCCTTTTATAGGCAGTGAAACCCTAATGGGCTTTCACTGATGCTTCGGCCCCAAGGAAGAGATAACTACCAGAATTTAGAATGATTGTTATCTTCTCATTCTGGTAGTGAATATCCTCCTCTATTGGGATAAAGATATTCCTAGACAGAATATTATTCTGTCTAACCCTACGTCGGCCGTACCGGGCCGTGGGCCGCACACGTGTGTGCGGTTACTGTTCATCCAAGCCCATAAGCCTAAATGACATTATTCCACCCATCTGTGATGGGCCGGATATGGGTAGTACCCATGGGCCGGGTTCATGACCCGGCTGGGGACTATACGTCATCAATTATGTTGTGGGGTATATGCACAAGATGTTTGGTGTATTATACCTCTTTTATTACATTTTTTTTAAAGTTTTGGTTTACAAACTCTGTTCCATTGTCACTTCTAAAATTTTTGACAGTTCTTTTAAATTGATATTTGATCAGATTATAAAATATGTCAATGCAAGACATGACCTCTTTTTTGTTTTTATAAGAT
The DNA here is from genome assembly GCA_025667525.1 of Glebionis coronaria. Lineage (NCBI taxonomy): Eukaryota > Viridiplantae > Streptophyta > Magnoliopsida > Asterales > Asteraceae > Glebionis > Glebionis coronaria. Next base: position 406,669,725 of record CM046880.1, read on the forward strand.
ACACCCAAACAGCCCTTGTATAGTCATCCACAACAGTTAGGAAATACTTGTGGCCTGAATAGTTGGCCACCTTATAAGGACCCCAGAAGTCTAAATGCACAATATCACCAAGATTTTTGGTCTTATGGTCACTTAAAGGAAAAAGGTTTCCTAGTTTGTTTAGCTCTTTGACAAATTTCATAAAAGAAGGTTTTATCATCTTTGTCAAAATTTAAGGACTGTTTAAGCACATTAAGGGCAGGGTCACCAGGGTGGCCAAGTCTACATTGTCAATCATGATGAGACAAAGAGCACGTAATAACATTATTAGGATTACTACCCTTAATATCTTCTGTATTTAAGTAGTATAAACCACAACACTGTTTACCAATCCCCAACACATTTTTTAGATTCAAATCCTGATTCACAACAAAACACTTACTCTCATAAAACAACAAATATTTTATTATCCTTAGCCAGTTTGTGAGCAAAGATTAAGGTAACACAATACTTAGGTATAACAAGCACATCAAACAAAATCAACCCATTGGGAAGTCTAAGATTTCCAATTTTAGATATTATAGCCTCAGTCCCATTAGGGTGAGCAACTCTGATCTTAAGATGAGAAATGTCAAAAACATTATCAAGTTCTTTATCATTATTGGTCATGTGCTGATTAGCCCCAGAATCAATTACCTTTCCATTATAGTTCATACCAGTCTTAGCACTAGTGTTGGAACAATAACACTTGTTGAAATTTCCATTTAAAATTTTGCTAGAACTAAAATATGTACCTGCCATATTGGCCTGCACATTCTTACCAGTCCTATTGTTATCCTTAATAAGAGAGAGTAAAGTAGCCATTTGCTCATCAGAAAAACCAGTAGCACAAGTAGAACCAACAGAGTTATTACACATATTTTTCCCTTTAAATTTTTGACCAGGTTTTTTCTTCCCAAAATTACTGGGGTAACCAATGATCTTAAAACACCTATCAATGGTGTGACCATTGTACCCATAGTTCTCATAAACCAACTCAGCATTAGAGTTAAAATTGGGTCAATTAGCATTCTGATTGTTAGGTCTAAATCCAGTATTGCTATTGGTAGGTCTGAAATTGTTGGTGATAGGTCTTAATACAATAGCATTAGGGTTCTAATTTCTCTGAAAGTTGTTTCTAGTTGGTCCATTAGACAAGAAGGCAAAGATTTAGGCTCTATGGGAGGACCCAGAACTACTACCAGATGCCATTCTGTGAGACTCCTCACTAGAAATAATGGCATAAGCTCCTTTCACATCAGGGAGATTCTCTCTAGACAATATAGAACTCCTAATACTCATGTAAGAATCATCAATCCCCATCAAGAATTGCATAAGTTTTAACAGTTTATTATGCTTTTTAAACTCATTAGAAGCAGTGCACACATAGTTAGGCAATTCAATCATAGCATCATATTGTTTCCACAAAGCATTCAACTTATGATAATAATCAGATTGGTTAGAGCCATTTTGTTTCAAGGTGTTAATCTTATGGTGTAAACTAAAGATAACAGAACCATTAACTTTATGATATGTCTCTTTAATTCCTTCCAAACATGTTTCGTTTTTTTTGAAAAAATATGTTCAATGAACAACTCCTCAGATATAGAGTTAAGAATCCACCAAAAACCACAACATTAACCCTATCCAATTGTTTTCCCAAAACTTCATCAGTTAAAGACCTTTTGCAAGTTACATCAATAAAACCAGTTTTACTTTTCCCTTCCAAAGTTAACAACATAACATTAGCCTACACCTTATAATTTTCAGTTCCTTTTTAATTTGACAGACACAACAGTTAATACTGCTGAGTCATTAGGGTGTAAATGCAAAGGGTTGATCACATCTAACTTACTGATGAGTGTGATTGGATCAGTCACACTCTCACTATCAGATTCACCATGTTCAGACATGGTGAAGGTCAACAAGGCCAAAAAATGAACTCAATCCATAGCCAACTAAGTTCCCAGGCTTCCAAACCACTCAAGGTGGCAGGTCAAGTTCAAGGCAAAGGATGAGGGTCCAGATAATAGGGTAAAAATAAATAAGCAACAAACAACCCCAACAAGAGAATAAGAACATGTAAGCAACAGTAAATAATTTCAAAAAAACACTTAGCAAACAAATAGAGAGTGAGAGAGGTGTTACAGTGCACGCAAACAAGCACAATCGAACTGTCATTCATAGATCCACTTAGTCTAGGATGTAACAGAACCTCCAAAGAACAAACCCTAATTTTTCTTTTCGGAAAAAATTAGGGAAAATCACCAAAACGAATAGATCCACCACTGAGACAAACAACTCTGTCGCAGTAACCACCACAAATCAATCAATCTTCCAAAAAGAGTGAAACGCTAATTTTTTTCTTGGGAAAAAATAGGGAAAATCGCCTCAATCGAAAGATAAGCCAACCAGTTAAAAGAATGAATAACAAAATTGATAATCACCACAAGATATCTGAAACCCTAATTTTTTCACAAAAAAATTCAAGGAGTAAAACAAAAGATCCAGGTGTAATATAAACAGATCGAGCTATCTCAATAGCAAATCTTTCCAAATAAGTATATATAAACAAAAAACCCCTAATATTTTCAAAACCCTAATAATTTTCCATCGATTTTTAATCACCAGGCTCTGATACGATATAGAAAAACACGACTCAGGAGATCCAAAAACACTTACACTTATGTTAATCAAGATTTAGAAGATCAAAGCAGAAAAATATTAAAGACTACCACTGCTAATCAGTTGTAGCCCTATTATCTACATGATAATAGTCTTACAAATTTAAAACATAAAAGAAAGAGTACGATTAAACTAGGGTTTCAAGATCGGATAGAGAAAGAGAAAGAGTATTATCAGAAAACACACAGATACACTATCACGATGAAACCCTAGCTGGTGGCTAGGGTAATAAAACATAAGTATCTGTCGAGCCCATGGGCCATAGACATGGGCTTGAGTTTTTTTTGAACGGCAATTTGGTGCAGCGGAGTATCTTGCGTGCCAGTGAGGTACCAAGTCTCTCGAACCAAGTTTGAATCATCTCACGAAGAGAATATCAACCCCCGTGCTAGCTATCCAGTTTCCCATTAAGGGGCTTCAAGTATTGCGATGAGATTCAAACCCAGCTGCCAATTCTGGGAAAATCCCCCACATGGGGAATGACAGGAGTCGAACCCCTGACCTCCCCCACATGGAGACTATAACCAAATGCATCCATTCAACTGAGCTAGACTTCATTTGCAACATTAGTCCCTTTGTTCCACAGTTGTTTCCACAGCAAGTCCAAAGTGAACTTGAAACATTAAACAAACATAATAAGTCCCTCAAGTTTATGTTGGCTATCAAATTAGGTCCTAACAATTTTAACACTTCTTACCCAAAATTGATATAGAAAAACCATAGATTAAGCAAGCCCAACATTTAAATCAATAAAAGAGTTACCGAATAAGCCTAATCTGTTCGACTGATGCAGGCTAGATGATGAAGGAGAAGAGAAAGATATATCCAATTGAGCTGTTAATGATATTATGGTATATGTTTTACGGGTTTCTTCTAAGAAAGGTACTCTATAACATGTAAGTTCATTTTCTTTGATATTATGGTTACCAAAAAAAAAGACGTGCTTAAAAATATTTAAGGTGGAACAGAAAATATGGTCAATCAAGTGAAGGTTTGTCTTAACAGACTGATTACTGATGTGTCGTGGAATGTATATTAATTAGATACGTTATAGGGTAAACTTAGAAAATTACCTTTAGGAAAAAGTAATAGATTAAATTCACCAAAGACGGATTTAATTAAACACGTTGATGAACCAAGTTCGTTGTACACGAAGATCGAGTGAATTTGAGACGTTTTGTTTCGATTTGGACAATTGAATTGAATTGGTTATCGGTTTTTAATCTAAAATTACTCCTACAATTAAAAACCTAAGTGCATGAATCGCATCCCAAATTTAATCGAATAGTCAATTATTTAAAATTTAAACTTTAAAACTATTTTAAAATAAACAGTATATTAAAAATCTATTTAAAATTTAAAAGTTATTTTTAAAAATTATAAACTAATTTAACTCATCTAAATAAAATACTTTTAATTTTAATAAACAAAATCTATAAAAATGAATGTAATTTACTTAAAATCTAATTTATTTTTAAAAAAAACTAATTTTCAATAACAATTAAAATTCTTAAAATTGATAAAATAATTTTTATTTTGTTTTTAGTTATTTAATCATTTTTTATTTTTTATTTTTTATTTATTTTTTATTTATTTTTTTTTTAAAAAAACTTTATAAAAGAAACTAAGAATGATTTAAATTTAAATAAAAGTTAAATCTATGTATTTAAATTAAACTAAAAGCAGATAGTCACTTATATAGTAGCTATATTAACTAAAAAGGCTATAATTAAACCAATATGACTAATCAGTCAAACTGGTTATCATGTTGGGTGTGTGAGGGGCAGGTCTCGAGTTCGAGACCTGCAAGTGACATATTTGATGATTAATTTACTTTTGGTAAATCAAATGACATAATGCAAAAGTAACAGTCAACACAGTTTTACAAACGCACAGATCCTAAAAATAAATCAGTAAACATCACAGAGATAACTAAAAATACTCAAATCACAATTGCACAGCAGAATGATGAAACTACATACAGTTTAAATAACAGGTTTTTACCATTCAGTAATTGAACTTTAAAAAGAAATTAAACAGCACCTAAAACGAATATAACTAAACATGGTCTACTAAATTAATCAAACAAGCAATGGAAAGTTTCCAGCAGGTTATTAGAAAACCAACAAATCAGAAATTCCAAACAAAATCGACATTCACTCACAGCTATTCTAGTCAAATGCTTTACAGCTGACTCAATAATAGCTCAATATTGTCACAGAACAATTGAACTAATACTTGAAGCATAATAAAATTCAGCAGAATACACATTTATATCTAAAGCAGCAATATACAATCCTACAACAGATCTTATAAAAATGCAGAAAATATATTGACCCTCACAATCAGGCTTAACCTTAATCCTACACATTCTCCTAATCACCACAGACCACGAAGTCCATCACTGATCGTTTCACCTAAACAACGAAGTTTAAAAAGCAAAATGTTCAAAATCAATACCACACATTCAAATATCCTAACACAATCATATCCTAAAGCAATACTTATGATTCATTCTAAAAGTGAATAAAAGATCAGATTAAATGAACATAAAAATCTAAAAACTCAGCAGATTATCATATCTACTAACCAACAGCTAAAACTAACAGCTTTTCCTAAAACACACTCACTTAAATAAATCTAGTAAGAGCAGATTTAGATTCATTCATATATGAAGCAAAATGTGAGCAAATTAACAACAAATACCAGCAATTCAATCAAGCAGGAACAACAAAAATCCATATCAGATCCATATACAATTTTTATAAAAACAAACTTAAAAAGCGTTCAAAACAATAATACTGATTAAACCATCACAGATTCATAACATCAAAAAAAAAAACCTCTCAAACACATAGAATAATCTAACTGATAAACCATTAACAGATTTATGACATCACTACAAAATCAAACTCATAACACCAATCTACAAACAATCAGTCAAATTGTATGATTCAAGCAGATTCATAAGTATAAAAATAAACTAACTAACTGATTATACTAAAATCTATAAAATTAAATGAGCTTAACCGTTTATGAAGAAACCTTTGATGTAGAAGTGCGGCACTGAATCGACTTAAAACTTAAACGACACCGTCACGATCATACCACCATCATAAACCAAATCATCACGATTCATGAATCTCGATTCATGAACTTATATTGAACCAGCAACTTAATTATTCTTGTTTATCAGTAGGATAAACAAGTTTTTCCCCTTTTTATTGTGATTTCAGTGTAATTTAAATAGTAACGAGAGTATGGTTAATTTATGTTATGTGTCTATTTCGAGTTTAGGGTCTTTTATATCATAATTCTAAGTACAAGGTCTATAATGACAATAATACCAATAGTGTCTCGATGTGTAGTTTATATATGTGCAAGTGTAGGCATATCAGATTTATGAATGAATTAATTATATCTGCTTCTCCGTTTTGTTCTTCTTCTATTCTCAAATTTCTGATTAATCATATGTTATTTCCTGCTCTTCCTCGGAATTGATTCTTTACCCCTCAATTCCCAAGTTGACAGAAGAGATTAACCATCGAGCTTGTTCTCGGTCTTAATCTTATTTTAGATCGTATCTTTGGTATCAGATTTGTACCTTCCTCGGTCCTTCATCCAGTGTCCACGACATAAATGGATTATTCAGATAGTCGAGTTACTTCATCAAGTGATGCAAAGTCAATTTCAAACTTAGAAGTCAAGCGGATGGAGGTAAGTCTTAAGTCTTATGTAAAACATATATTTGATAGAATTGATCGGAGTCAGGAGTCACACAATATGCAAATATCTAATATAAAAAATCTCACTTCTAAGATTTCAATACAAATTGCACAACTTGGGCTGAAATCCGAACACGGGTAAGAGGGTTGGTATTGGAGTGGAAAGTCAGAAATTGAATGTTGAAACACTTGTGCGAGGAATTGGAAACTTTGAACCTGATCGTAATTTACAAAAAGTTGAGGTTGAGTACAAGGTGTTTGATAATATTCCGAAAAAGAACCTTCAGGTTGTGCATAAGGTGTTTGACGATATGCTAAAAAGGAATGATAATCAATCACAGGAAAATTATGTGCAAACACCAAGTAGTCGGTTAGGTGAAGTGTATGATGGCCATGTGATTGAGTTGGAGAGGCTTAAACAGATTGATAGTGTCAAGGAGTATCGTGACACTTTCGATAAGATAGCCGATCATTTACAACTTCCATTAGAGTGTCGCCTTAGGTGTTTCATTGCAGGTCTTGAAGAAGAGGTCCAGTATGTGGTGAGGCTGTTTAATCCTCAAACCATTCACGAGGCATATTGTTTGGCTAAATTACAGGAATCGACACTTAAAGCAAGAAATCCCAATGAACTTATTAAGACAACCTCTTTAAACACTCAAAACGTACAAAGAAAAGAGTTTCTAGAAGAACTCAAAAGGCGTGTCGACTCCTATGCCATAAACCTTGATATCCAAGCAGCGTTGCAATCTGATGCACATACGGTTCAACTAAAAGATGTTGGTGAGGGTGAAAATGATCATGATGTTGAGAAGATGGTATTCGAAGATGTTAAAGAAGAAAAGGATAGTGTAGCCCAAGTAGTCATTGATTCGCCTAAATATTTCATTAGCGTGTTAGCAGGGGTAGAACACGATCAAGCTACTAAAGTGATAGGGTCCTTTAATAGAAATAAACAAGTACTGTTGTTGGACAAATTTGAGATGCAAGACTTGTGTCCATCTTGCGAAGTTAAGAAAGAGAGCGAAGATGGACAAAAGGGTCTTAGCCTACCCAGGGAGATTGAAAGTATAGATGGAATGCAGAAAACGAGCATTGAAATGCTTAATAAACATAGAAGAATGGGGAAATCAAGAAGTGTTGTATTTTTCACTGAAACTTTAGATGGAAACCAGGTTTAGATTTATGGTCGATGGAAAAGGGAAGAAAAATGAAACATGGTGTAAGTGAACATGAATCTGATTAAGTAGTTAAAGAAGATTCAATTATGCCGAAGGTTGAATTTAATAAGTGTAACAATGGGCCACTTGAGGGAAATTAAGTTGGCAGAATGTTCAGGAGTTCAAGAAGGTTACAACCTGTTCAAACTTTTCAATGGAAACCCGGTTTGCAGAGTTGGTTAACACTAACACAAGCAATTAATTATTCCTGCAAGTTAGTTGATTTGTTTCTTATGCGAGGTGGATGTAATCAAATTAGCTTACATAGAAGAAAGGTCTCAACAACGTTTCTTGAGCTTAAGAAAAATATGAGCTGGTCTTTTGAGCTCCTTGATGTTAAGATTGATCATGTCATAGACCTTGGGTCAGTTCATTATGACAGTGGTTGTACTCAGCAAAAACGTGTAACGACGACCAGAAAAGAAAAGAAATTACATTATTTCGAGATTATTTTTTATCCTCAAGTTTTTGTCACTTGTATCTACGGAATTTATAATAGGCCAGAGGTTTGTGAGCATTGTAAGGAGGATCAAAGAAAAGAGTTAGTTGGTCTATTTATAAATCATGTTTTGTCTCTAAATATTCAGATGCATAGTTGGATTTTTATTCAAAGGGCATGGGAATTACTTGATTTTGGTGAACATATTAATGAGCCAAATCTTTTAATGGTGAATTGGGCATGTTATCAGAATGTTGATTATGTTATCCTGCATATGAAGCTACATGAACGATACGATGTTATCACCAAGATTAAAGAACACTTGGCGAGAAAATATAAAAAGATCCAAGGTTGGATTCTGATTCCAAGTGTTCTTTAAGTGGAAATAGAAGAAGGTGTGCAAAAGAAAGACGAAGATATTGGCGATCCATACCGACTCTCTTGATCCTTGGGGTCAAGGATCTTTTGAGAGGGGAGTATTGTTATGTGTCTATTTCGAGTTTAGGGTCTTTTATATCATAATTCTAAGTACAAGGTCTATAATGACAATAATACCAATAGTGTCTCGATGTGTAGTTTATATATGTGCAAGTGTAGGCATATAAGATTTATGAATGAATTAATTATATCTGCTTCTCCCTTTTGTTCTTCTTCTATTCACTAATTTCTGATTAAGCATATGTTATTTCCTGCTCTTCCTCGGAATTGATTCTTTACCCCTCAATTCCCAAGTTGACAGAAGAGATTAACCATCGAGCTTGTTCTCGATCTTAATCTTATTTTAGATCGTATCAATTTGACTAATCTATAAAGAGTTTTATTAAATGAAAAAGAGCTTGAGAGTTGTGTAACATAATTTTAATAACAATCATAAGAACGAATTTGCAGAAAATTAAAAACACATTATATAGCATAAAAATGATTTCATTAATTCACAAATGTTTACAAAACTGATTGAAAGGAAAAAATACAGTTAATTAAAACAAGATTACACTACTCTAACTATAAAAATTACACTAAAGAAGGGATACCAATACATTATTTTCTTGGGATTTTTATAGGCTAACCGAAGGGTGTGGGTATTTGCTGAAGATGAAGTTACGCCCTTGGATCTTCTCCTATGCCTTCTCTCTCTTTCTTCAAATCATCCAACGCTGAAAATCGCTCTCTCACACACAGATTGCCAGCGTGGAAGGGATTTGTGTTTCTTGTGCTTCTTTTTTGCTGAGGTGGAAGATAGTCATTGGTGCAATGACTTGGATGGAATGATTTCAGCCAATCATAGACCAAGATGTGACACGCCTCAATGCCACGTGGATCTGATTATACCAGTATCTTCTTCCCGAAATAATAGTGAATTAATTCAGGCGCGTGTGATTCACTTGCTTTGTAGAGAAAAACCCCCCAAATTGGATTTTAAGGGTTTGGGGTGGCTGTGAAAGGTTTCTGCGTTTTTCTTCTTTATTTTCATTGTATGTAACGAAAGTGTTGACCTAAAGTTAAAACTACTCACTTTTTATATTTTCACCGTCCCATATGATAAAAGTATTTGGGCTTGGGCCCCATAAATCCATCAGTCTCACTTTATTATGTTATTGGGCTTGGACCATGTAAATACCCCATTCGTCTCATTGATATTGAATTGGGCCATGTATTTGGACTTTTGGTAAAAATGAAGAAGGCATTTCCACTATTGGGCTTCTAGGCCCAATAAGTAAATGTGGGAGCCACAAGGCCCAATAAACTCAATAATATTAAATCCTCTAAAAAACGAACTAGTCTTTTGGCTTCTCGGTCTTTCTTTAAATTCTCGTGTCGATATTTACCGGTTTTTGTGATCTTCGGTACCTACACACACGAAACAAGAAATATACAAATACAAGGCAATTTTCATAAGTTTATACATTTTAGGCTTGTTTTACGATACAAATGATATGAGTAAAATCACTCGTATCAATTACTATCCAAATTTTTTTGCTTGCGATATTCTATATATGTTATCGAGTACTTTTTTTCTATATTTCCCCTTTACAACATACTATGTCTGTTATGTATTATGCAGATAAGAAGTAGAAGCCACTAGCCTGTTTGATTTACCACCTGCTATCTTTTCATTGTCGTTTCCGGAATACCCTAATCACAAGGTTCGTTATTCTATTTTTCATTGTTTTGTCGAATGTTACTGATATGAATCAAGTTGATAACAACAAACTGATAACAAAGAGCAACCGTAATCGGATGCTTGTAGATAAATTGATAACAAAACTAATTCTACAAAGCAAATAACAAAAAGATAGAAAAATAAGAAATCCAGTCCCTCCTAAACCCTGAGGTAACCCCCTTCCTAATATAGGTGAAGATTACTTATTCTTCAAACTAATACCAAAAATAAACTATTAGCTAATGGCGATTAAGCCCCTGCACTTGTAAACTTCCCAAACATTCATATGATCACCCCGCCGTGAAAAACCACCTTGTCCTCAAGGTGGAGCGTGTTCCTCCTCATCCTCCTCGTCATCATCAACTAGAAGAATCTGGAGTGCTTTCACCGGGCACCGATGTCCTGGACAGAAGTTCCCATCACATCGGTAGCAAAGCCCTTTAGCCCTCTTATCTGCGAACTCTGAGTCCGTCAAGTGTCTAAACGGAGCCTCCCGTGCACCTACCATCACTCCACCTGATGGCCAAGAAATTCCCCCTCCACCAACCCGAGTAGGCACCGGTTTCGGAACTGTTTCGCCACGCTGATCTCCGGTCCCACCCATGCTACTTTCGTCAATTAACAAAGTCAAATCCATAGCTTGGTTCAAAGTGGTTGGTTGTTGTGTTCTCACCGTTGCCCTTAATTTGGAGGTCAATCCTTTGATAAAAACTCCAAACAATACTTCCTCCAATAGACCAGGTAGCTGTGCAGCCATCTTTTCAAACAGGGTCACATATTCACACCCCGTTCCTTGTTGATTAATAGAAAAAAATTGTTCAAGTAGATTAGCGTCTTGTGAAGGCTGAAAACGGTGTAGCAAGCGGCGCTTGAGATCTTCCCAACTGCAAAAAGGCTCGCGGTTATTAATCCATTGAAACCACGATAGGGAAGACCCTTTTAAGCCCAACACATCTGCCGTTAATCGATCCCCTGTCAGTCCATGTACCTCGAAAAACCTCTCGACCTGATATACCCATCCGTAAACGTCCTCTCCATCAAATAATGGCATCTTTAATTTTCGCCAATGATGATCAGATCCAACATGCCATCCGCGCCCTGGCCCTGTACATTCGGCGGGGGCTGCCCAGTAGTATTCAGAAATATCCCTCCGGCATTTCCATACGTATTCCCGGTGTAACTCTGAAAACCCCCTTCAGAACGAACCGGTGGACGATGGCTACTGTTGACACTAACATCTCCGGCCTGATTATATGGCAATGGAAAGCCCTGTGAATCAAACCTAAGCCCTGAAAAACTAGTGTAGGCGGCTGAAGGCTGGACCGAAAACGAAGGGTAATTAGTCATGGAGAATGGTGGATATTGGTTTTGGCTATTCGGTGGTATGTGCTGGTTGGTGTGGTGGGTCAGCAACGGCGGTAGTGTAGCAGGGTGGGTAGTCATTGGCGGCAGTGTAGCGGGGTGGGTGGTCAGCGGCGTAACGGTAGTGGATATGGTGGTGGGTATGGCTGTGGACGGTTGCAACGCTTTAAGATGTTGCAGCAACTCCGCCATTGACTGCTCCAATCGATCAAATAGCTTATCCACTTCTACCTTATTCCCGTCAATCGACTCCTGCATCCGTTCAAATCGACTTAGGTTTTCTTCTTGACTTGCTAGGGTTTCAAATTTGAATTGCTCCAAATTGGCTACCACATCAGTGTTTTTTGGCGGCATGATGAATCACAGGTTCCAAGATGAGTAGCTCTGATACCAATTTGATATGAATCAAGTTGATAACAGCAAACTGATAACAAATAGCAACCGTAATCGGATGCTTGTAGATAAACTGATAACAAAACTAATCCTACATAGCAAATAACAAAAAGACAGAAAAATAAGAAATCCAATCCCCCTAAACCTAGAGGTAACCCCCTCCTAATATAGGTGAAGATTACTTATTCTTCAAACTAATACCAAAAATAAACTATTAGCTAATGGCAATTAAGCCCCTGCACTTGTAAACTTCCCAAACATTCATATCAGTTACCCTCATCTTACGCGCATTTTTTAGATGTTAGATTATTTTGTATTTTACATGTTTTTTAGAATGTGTTCTTTATACATGTTTTATTCTTTTTCTCATCTACTGGGTTTTGAAGTTTTAAGTCGTAAAATAGATTGTAATATTTGAAGTTATAGGCTATACACTAGATTGTAACATCTACAGATCTTATCATCTTAAATCTACATACAATTGCTATATTTGATGCATATGCTCTTTCTAAACAAAAAAGGCCTTTTAAGGGGTCACAGATTTTGGACCACCGGCTTTGCAGCAGTGATAGGGGACACTTGAATGTTTGCTCATACATTCATACATAAATTAATCAAATGCATGTACACCGACCAAATTAGTGAATTGAATTATTGATTAGGTACGAAATCATTTAAATCATATTAGGAGAAAGAATCAATATTCATAGGTAGGCTATGATAACCGACTAAAGTAGAGAATGTACCAGCTAAAGCAGATACTCTAGCTAGAATAATTTCACAGCAAACTAAGCCTAGGACTTAGAACCTTTGGCACTGTAGAATAACAGCTAAAACTGAAAATGAACAAAGTGAAACTACGTAAAGTGGTCACTAGGGAGAAAATTAGAAGGTCAAGGATGATGACTTGTGCTTAGCGTCAAGCAACGTATGTTCACACACACTTGACTACTTTTCTGTGTTGTAACCGCGAACCTCTAAAACTATCTGTCACAAACATCACACACTCATGAATGTATGCAAGTTTTATTTATTTATTTCGAAGAGTCATCTGATTGAATTAGTTCTTTTTTTATTTCTGAATCTGTTATTAAAATTATGTTTTGAATTGTTGATCTTAAATATAGCAGGTAGCTATTGATATCATGCATGGATTGAACGGGTCGGAAGATGATTCTAAGACATTGTTTTCGGCTTTGTCGCGGATATAGGTGAAAGGAAGGTAATATGTTGTTTATGTCTTTACTTAGTGTTAATGGCCACTATATTATTTATTTTGTGGTATTGCCAACATCTATAATAGTATAAATAACAATGTCCAACTACATGTAGTTTGCTCAAAAAAAAAACTACATGTAACTTGGAAAGCTAATCTTGGAACTTTTGTATATGGTTTAAGTTAAATTTCCCGGCCGTTAATAGAAGTTTCTTAGAGTGTTCTTTCTCCGAAAGTAGATAAGTAGGTTAAAGTGTTTGGATACCGAGTGACGATATTCAGGATTAGATGATGGCCAAAATGGCGACATTATGTACATAAATATATCGTTGCATACAGCTCTACAATAACATTGGCCCTTACCTCGAAAAAATAGGATCAATTAGACCTTGCTCGGTAAATGATCAGCTTACCACCCTTCCCTTCGGAGGAATTCAAAATTACCATGATGCCTCTGTTGTTTTCACGAGCAATTTAGAAAACAAAGAATGTATGCCATGCTGTTTGTATGAGATATCAATCTGTAAATGTGAAGACACAAGTTCTGATCTTTTTTTTACCCTGTGTAATACGTAGTACAGAGATGGCATGCAAAAATTTATATCAGTCACCGTCTCTTTACTGCCACGAAAGTTCAGCATCTTAATATGAAAAGTAGATCTGTATGATGAGATGCGTTTGCGTTAGATCGATTGTTTTTTTTGCGTTTACAAGTTACACTGCATTAGTTTCCTTCCTAACCAACTTGAAGACCAATAAGAAGCTGTCGAGGAGCAAGAAAGGCTAGCGGAGACCAGTGTGCTTAACGTCAAGAACAATAGCTTAAACTGATTATGTGTAACTAAAGTGAATTGTGACTTCCATCTCAATTTAGGTACACAGACTGTGCAACTTCCGTTATGTTAAACTGAAGTTGGTTAAGCTAAAGAAAACGCAGCTTCCATGTCAATTTAGGTACATGATGTGTAACTTTCAAAAGGACGGGTTACCAAACGCTTATTATTCTACACACATGCAGGTAATACTTCTTATTTTTTTTACGAACTAGATAGGATTAGTATTTTCTTTAGTAGCAATGTGATAGGTTTTAAATATATTCTCTAGCTAGAGATCCAGTTAGGAGTTACGTTACTTAGACGACATACTTGACAGGAAAAAACAACTTGGTGCCTCTTCTACCTCTCAAACAACGCCTGAAGACATGCCCAGAAATCTAAAAGAAGTCGCCGGACCATCTGAACCACAAACGACAACTGCAGGTACATCAGAAACACAACAATTCACTTCATACACAAAAAACACAGAAACGCTGATCTTTCAAAAACATTTTCAACATGTACAGTCCTACTGATAAAGGAAACAGCTAAAAGTCCCCACAAAGAAGAGCATGCATAGGAGTCAACCACAAACAGTAAAGAAACAAATAAAAATAATTATACAAAATTCTTTCAACAGCGCATAGCAGAACAGGCAGAAACAGAAACCAGTATTGAATACAACCAAACAGCATATTGACAAGCGTTTCCTAATGTTTCTTTATATGCAGAAACACCAAATCCAACGACACCAACACCAGTTCAAAAGAAAGACCTAAAGAAAGAACAGGCCGAAACCGAAACGTCCAAAAATGTTGTTAAGAGAAACATTTTCCTAGAAGACCAGCCACAACAAATGAAGGAAAAAAAAGAAAGCCTACCTGGAACCCCGCCAACCCTTTCGTATAATTCTCATAGGTTCCAACTATATAGCTTTCTATGTATCAAATCTGCCTGGAACAACTCCAACCCTTCTGTATGACGTTAAAATTTCAGCTATTCTGTAAACGGAGTACGTATAACTAGCTTTCTATGTATCAAAATACTATCTGCCTGGAACAGTTCCAACCCTTTTGTATGACGTTAAACTTCCATCTATAAATCTTTCTATAAACGAACAATGTATGACAGAAAACTATCAAACAAAAAACAATCGCCCCCGCAACGATGAGCGAGTGAGCCTACCTTGTTACCTTTAAAAGATGAGAATACTTATTTAATAAGTTCAGTCTTTAATGCAAATATCGTCTGGGGACGATATCTTTCAAATTATGTCAAATTCAATATTGACTGGATTATTTGTGCATGCTTACTTGTTCCATCCCTTGTGTCCCATTTAAACCTTATGAATCTTTCACCAATTTTCTCTCTTCTGCTGTTTTTTACTATTTATATTTAGGCGATACCTATTGTGCAAATTGCCATGGGAAATGTAGTCCTAGCATATGATCCTCTATGGAATCACGAGGCCTATTTTAATATGTCTTTGAGTGATTCTGAGTTAGTTTGGCTCTGAGGTGTATTAATGTCACAGGAAATGCAGTGATTCCATGGTGAAAATGTGAAATGTTGTCTTTGATTGCTAGTTTATGTTGTTTGAACTTTGGCTGTATGTTCTAGCATTGGTAGTTCAGTATCTTTAGGGAATGAGCATGTTCATTTTCCCTGATTTGAATTTTTTGTAACTGTTAATGTTGTGCGTGGTAATATATTTCACATTTTCATTAAAAAAAAGAAATGTATGTCTGAGATGTTATTGAATGTTGCTACTGGTGAGGATCAATAGCTTATATGAATCGTGTGATATTTCATAGGTAGACTTTTTGAAGAAGAAGAATGCAGGGTGGTAGAGGAAGAGGTGACCCTTTATTTGGTATGGGCGGAGATCCTATTGCTGGTATGCCGAGTCTGTTTGGAGGCAGGGACCCGTTTGATGCCCCTTTTTCACCAACCCTATGGCTGGAATGTTGCAGCCAAATTCATCTGGCCATATGGGGAGTTCGTTATTGGGTTTGGGGGACCGTTCATGGGTGGAAGTCCGTTTGGGTCAAGCTTATTGGGTCCAAGTGGTAGTCCTTTCATGGATGCACATGAATCTGGAGGTTATGAGCACAGGCAATCCCTTCCAAATACATCTAGGGGTCCCGTTATCGAAAAATTGAACCCTGACGATGAAAACGATGAACAACAAGCTGGGCATAGAATGGACGATGGTAGGCCTGCCAGACAACCATATGATGGAAGTGGAGGTAAATTTTTCGTAATGCAATTGTTTTTTTACTTTCTGCTAAATAAACATATGCACGTGCCTTAAGTTTATATTGGTCTATTGGATCATAGCATCTGCAGAGAAACGGTGAAAATGATTTCATTGATTCATTTCACTGAATCAATGAGAAATCAAACTAAAAAGTCAACTGAACTAAAATATCTGTTAAACAACTCAACTACGTATACTAAGTTATTACTGTGGAGTTGTGATCCTGTATACACTTTGTACTTTTTAGGAGTGTTTGGATTAGCAGATATATCCACTGTAGTTGTTGTAAGATACCGACAACAAACTCGAAGTTCGATAATGCGGAACCGCTTGATCGCGAGTTGTATCGAGCACAAGTAGCGAACACGAGAGACTACAAAGAACCCACAAATATATGCACACGGTATACCCTCAACTACCTCTTTATTAATAACCCTAATAAAGACTACATTGAGGAAGAAGAATACAATGAACTAGAATCCCCTCATCCCTATTTATAGAGATGAAGGGGTACGCACCTTCCTAATACAAGTTTATTCCTAATCTATATTACAAAGTACACTTAAGTCACTAACCTATGTTTAATATTACTCCTAATATTCTAACAATTTCCACCTTAGGAGTAACACTTAAACATAACCGATACTCAACACCCTTTACCGGTGTTGGAACCTCGAACCGGGAACCACCTTGTCGACCAGGCATTGTACTTCTGTAATTTCCCTAGATTAGCTTCCATAAACTCCTTCACGTTCTTCTTCTCAGCAACATTACCCTCCGCACCCTCTTGACCAGGTACTCCGGTTACCGTAATGTTTGTCCCCACCTTTATACCAAGGTGTACCTCTTCCTCATCCTGCTCATTTACCAAGCAGCCCGTGTTTGTCTTTTCTTCAGGTTGTTTGTCCTCTAACTGTCTTTGGGCCAATGCAGCATGATCGTTACTAACCTGAAAAACCCCAGCTTCACGACCCTCTTGAGCTCCATGCAGTTCCACCTCAAACCGTATTTGAGCCACTACAACATGATCGTTACTATCCTGAAAAATCTCAGCTTCACGATCCCCCTGAGCTCCCTGCAGTTCCACCTCAAACCAAACACGTTTATAAACATGTACTCCATGGACTCCTGTTTTAACAAACACCAGGACCAAGTTGTTTGAACCCAACTTGTTTTGAACCTCCATGCTTATGTACATGAAATCCATCGAATTTCTCGATGTTAAACCTAGTTATAGAACTTGCCATTTTTTCTTTATCCCTTTGTTGTTTGCTAAACCTTGTGAATAACCTCACAATCACAAACCGACAAAGTCCCTTCGATAATTCGCTAAACCTTGTGATATATTAAACCTCACAATCACGAATACGAAGTCCCGGTTTATAAAGAAAAACCCTTGCTTTATCGATATAACCCTAAGAGAAACCTTCTTAGAAATCGATCAAACCAAGTAACCCTTCAAAAGAACACCCTTTCTTACTCAAATATCGATTGAGCCTTGGAAATTAACCTATCCAACAAATCGAAAACCCTTGAATCAAGTAAGTACCCGACTTCTTTTGAAGTAACCCTTGTCGTACTTTTAATTTTGCAAAACCGATCTCTAATAACAAAAAAAATCTTGCAACCTCGACAAGTCTTGAATCTTCTTTAACCTTGCTACAAACCTTGTCAAGTTGTTTCTTAACCAACTTTACCGACAAGCCTCACAAGCCGTGTGCAATATACCCATTGTTGCTAAAACCCTTTCTTGCAAATCGAGTTAACTAGGATAACCCTAAACCCTCGATCAGAACAAGCAACCCGATCGCTAACTTGAAAACCCAAGCAAACCACGATCAAACTTGAACCACAAGAAAATACCCTTCTTACAAATCGAATTTATTAGATACCCTAAACCCTCGATCATGAACAAGCAACCCGATCGCTAACTTGAAACCCAAGCAAACCCACGACCAAACTTGAACCACAAGAAAGTACCCTTCTTGCAAATCGAATTTATTAGAAAACCCTAAAACCTCGATACCGAACAAGCAACCCAATCGCTAACTTGAAAACCCAAGTAAACCACGATCAAACTTGAACCACAAGAAAATACCTTTCTTGCAAATCGTTATTATTAGAAAACCCTAAACCCTCGATTCGAACAAGTCAACCCGATCGCTAGCTTAAAACCCAAACGAAGCACGATCTAAACTTGAACCACAAGAAACCCGCAACAACGTTATAACCTTCAGTTTAATTAATCGACTTCAAAAAAAACTTGTCAAAATCGATTAACTAAGGTCGACTTGTCGATACGTTTTGACGAATATAACATACGCTACCTTTGTAGTATATCAACGAAAGGGTGATCTAATTCCAAAGTAGTAAGCTAATAGAATATAGTTATATATAAACTTTGATTTGCAAAATCACCTCACGCCACCCTTTTTTTTCTTTGACTCTACCCTTCAATCACACGTTTTCAATAAACAAAAACGACAAACAAAGTTTATCTAAACTTTATTACGATGAAGTAATTTTAGTATGTTCCTAAAATTAGTCAAAGTGCCATCACCTTTTAGAGAAAATCACTCTAAAACTCGATCGTCTTTTTGTTCCCTCTCTTTTACCAATCGCTTCTTTACGAACGATTCGAAAACCGAAACCGACCTCGATACAATTAGAACCTCGCTCTAGCCTTCGACCTTCATGAGCTCATGTTGTACGATACCGACAACAAACCCGAAGTTCGATAACGCGGAACCGCTAGATCGCGAGTTGTATGGAGCACAAGTAGCAAACACGAGAGACTACAAAGAACCGACAAATATATATGCACACGGAATACCCTCAACTACCTCTTTATTAATAACCCTAATAAAGATTACATTGAGGAAGAATAATTTCATGAACTAGGATCCCCCTCATCCCTATTTATAGAGATGAGGGGGTAGGCACCTTCCTAATACAAGTTTATTCCTAATCTATATTACAAAGTACACTTAAGTCCCTAACCTATGTTTAATATTACTCCTAATATTCTAACAATTTTCACCTTAGGAGTAACACTTAAACATAACCGATACTTAACACCCTTTACCGGTGTTGGAACCTCGAACCAGGAACCACCTTGTCGACCAGGCGACTTCTGTAATTTCCCTAGATTAGCTTCCATAAACTCCTTCACGTTCTTCTTCTCAGCAACATTACCCTTCGCACCCTCTTGACTAGGTACTCCGTTTACTGTAATGTTTGCCCCCACCTTTATACCAAGGTGTAACTTTTCCTGCTCATTTACCAAGCAGCACGTGTTTGTCTTTTCTTCAGGTTGTTTGTCCTTCAACCATCTTTGAGCCACTGCAGCATGATCGTTACTCACCTGAAAAACCTCAGCTTCACGATCCCCTTGAGCTCCCTGCAGTTCTACCTCAAACCGTCTTTGAGCCACTACAGCATGATCGTTACTAACCTGAAACACCTCACCTTCACGATCCCCCTAAGCTCCCTGCAGTTCCACCTCAAACCAAACACGTTTATGAACATGTACTCCATGGACTCCTGTTTTAACACCAAGACTAAGTTGTTTGAATCCAACTTGTTTTGAACCTCCATGCTTATGTACATTAGACCCATCGAAATTTTCGATGTCAAACCTAGTTATAGAACTAGCCATTTTTCTTTATCCCTTTATTGTTTGCTAAACCTTGTGAAAAACCTCACAATCACAAACCGACAAAGTCCCTTCAATAATTCGCTAAACCTTGTGATATATTAAACCTCACAATCACGAATTACGAAGTCCCCTTGTAAAGAAAAACCCTTGCTTTATCGATATAACCCTAAGAAAAACTTCTTAGAAATCGATCAAACCAAGAACACCCTTTCTTACTCAAATATCGATTGAGCCTTCGAAATTAACCTATCCAACAAATCGACAACCCTTGAATCAAGAAAGTACCCGACTCCTTTTGAAGTAACCCTTGTCGTACTTTTAATTTTGCAAAACCGATTTCTAATAACTTAAGAAATCTTGCAACCTCGACAAGTCTTGAATCTTCTTTAACCTTGCTACAAACCTTGTCAAGTTGTTTATTGACCAACTTTACCGACAAGCCTCGCAAGCCGTGTGCAATATACGCGTTGTTGCTAAAAACCTTTTCTTGCAAATCGAATTTATTAGATAATCTCTAAACCCTCGATCACGAACAAGCAACCCGATCGTAAACTTGAATACCCAAGCGAACCACGATCAAACTTGAATCACAAGAAAAACCCTTCTTGTAAATCGAATTTATTAGAGAACCCTAAACCCTCGATTCCAAACAAGTAAACCCGACCGCTAACTTGAAAACCACGATCAAACTTGAACCACAAGAAAATACCTTTCTTGCAAATCGATTTTATTAGAGAACTCTAAACCCTCGATTAGAACAAGCAACCCGATCGTGAACTTGAAAACCCAAGCAAACCACGATCAAACTTGAACCACAAGAAAATACCCTTCTTGCAAATCGAATTTATTAGATTAACCCTAAAACCTCGATTTTGAACAAGTAAACCTGACCGCTAACTTGAACTCAAGCAAATCACGACCGAAACTTGAATCACAAGAACCCGCAACAACGACAACCTTCAAATTAATCGACTTTTGTGAAACCCCAAAAAGACGATACTTTGAAGTCGTTTATATCAAAAACGAAAAAACTAACTTTGACTTATATTTAAACAATAAAACCAAAGACTTGTCACCTTTGTATTAAAAACCTTCACATGAGGTATAATTTGACAATTAACAGTTAGGATATAATCCCGTCCCCACCACAAAGAAACGAATTAAGTAATTCTCTTTGCTAGTTTTCCTCTCGTCGACACTGCTCCAAAAAACGATCGTCGATCGATCGTAATTTTAAACTTGATTTCAAAACCAAAACCAAACCTCGATACCTTCGACCTAACATGCGAACTTCGATGAGCACAATAATCGTAGCTCTGATACCACTTGTTGTACGATACCGACAAAAAACCCGAAGTTCGATAACGCGGAACCGCTAGATCGCGAGTTGTATCGAGCACAAGTAGCAAACACGAGAGAATACAAAGAACCGACAAATATATATGCACACGGAATACCCTCAACTACCTCTTTATTAATAACCCTAATAAAGATTACATTGAGGAAGAATAATTCCATGAACTAGGATCCACTCATCTCTATTTATAGAGATGAGGGGGTAGGCACCTTCCTAATACAAGTTTATTCCTAATCTATATTAAGTCCCTAACCTATGTTTAATATTACTCTTAATATTCTAACAGTAGTATCATACGTTTTGATTGACTTCAGTAAAAGTTGAAGATTTTAACTTAGCCTAACTATACATATAAAAGAATCAGTTTAATACAAACATTGGATATGGTGAAATGGAGTGTAAAGAAATGTGAATGTGCGCAATGAAACTGTATATCGGAGATGTACCGTGGGTAAATCTAAAAGAGAAGGAATTGGTTAAGAATATGGGAAATGTCTGGCTTTTTAAAGAGGTCTTAGGGTGCGTGTAGTTGTAGAAAAATTTCTCTAGTTTTCTATTTCGATATCTTTAGAAAAAGGAAAAGGCTTTTATCTCTAGAAAAGTGACTATTAAATTAGAAAACGATTAGATTATACTTTTTTTTTTTGGGAAACTGAAAAGTGCAAGGGGGTGTCATAAACGAAAGAAAAAATATAGGAAAGAGTTAATTGCTCTTTTTAAATTTGTAGTTGAATTTTGAAAAATGAGATTTTCATTCTTGTGGAGAAGTTTCTCAAACAGTACTTGCTAAGCGCACAATCCAAGATTCAGTAAGACTTAAACTAAGCGCACAATCTAAGCACTGCATATTATTGATAGCAAACCGAGCTCACTCATTCTAACCAATGATTCCAGTAAGACTTAAATGCACAATCCAAAGGTTTCGAGACGATTGGCACGACAGGGCCAAAGGCTGCTTGGTTCCATGTTGGTTTTTAGCTTTTGGGTCATTCATAAACAGTTCATATTAGGTATTAACTTGACTCGGCGTTCCTCCCCTATCTCCTGGAGAATAGCTTTGGATCATTTGTATTTGAGTGTTTTTCTAAACAAACAAAAGGATGTCATGAATTTAAGTAGGGATTTTTCATGTCTGATACCTCGTGTTCTACTTTGGGTTGAGTCAGAATTGTTTACAAGTTCTTAATAATGTGCTCATGACAAGCTCTCATCATTCTTTTCAATCTTTCTTGCCAAGTTTGCTATATCGGCTATAGAAATTTCCTGTATTTCAATAGTGTCATTTTTGAGTTGTTTTAACTATGGCTAGTTATGGAATCAGTATGCATAACAATTGGTTCAGCCAGCATTATAATTTTTATAGGTTTATTCTCTTTTACATGGATGATGGAAATATTGATAAGGACTTAAAAATATAGAAAAAAAAGAAAGAAAAGTAAAAGATAGAAAAAAAAGAGGTAAAAACAAAGACTAGACCTAGACATTGACATGGAAATAGTAGGCACATAGATCCAAATCAACATGAAGACTATATGTGTCCTTAATAGGTTTGGGCCAATCTTTGTTCTATCTTCAATTGGTGTATATCAATTATTGCTCACTAAAACATCCAATCATAACTTTTCGAAGACTAAGGTGTAGTTGACTAGGCCAACCTCAATGTCTAGATGAAGTAGTATCAGCACTTCTTTTGATCATTGATACAAAAATTTTGAGCAATAAAATCTGGAACCACTCACATTCAAATAAAATGAAAATTTTAAGCTTTCTTATATTGTTCTTATTCATATTCTCTACTGGTAAATATATATGTGTTATTTTTGGTGGCTGCAGCCTGCAACACTGATACACAACATACACACTAGTATTTTGGTCTGAATACACTTTGCTTTCACATTTTCAGGAGCTTCAGAGACTAGTATTACTGTTGTCAATGACTGTGACTTCACTGTTTGGCCTGGAATCAAAGGCATCCCTGATCTCAATATCTCCGGATTTGAGCTTAGAAAGGGTAATTCGCACTCCTTGAAAGCTCCAAATTACTGGCGTGGTATCATATGGGGCCGGACAGGCTGCAGCTTCAATGGGTCAGGTCATTGGTCGTGCAAAACAGGTGACTGTGTCTCGGATGAGTTGGAGTGCAACGGAAGATTACCAACCCCACCTGTTACCCTTGCAACGTTTGGCCTCGAATGGGGGAGAACATATTATGGTGTCAACCTCACTAGTGGCTATAATTTACAGATGACTATGGAGGCTACTGGTGGGGACGGTTGGGATTTACTTGATTGTGTGATGGTTGGTTGTGCTGATGATTTGAATCAACGGTGCCCGTCGGAGCTGAAATTGGAGGGTGGTGGAGGGCGTAAGAGTGCATGCCAAGTCTATGGCTCCCCAGAGTATTGTTGCGACATCAAATTCGACGCAGATAGGAGTTGCAAGCCGACGGTATACACAGAGTTGTTTAAGTCGGCATGCCCGCGATCCTATATTTATAGGTTTAAGAACTTTGATTCTGTGTCTGAATGTAGTGGTGCCAATTACACAGTCAGATTTTGTCCCTCTGCTAATGCATTTTCAATGATCAAATTCGACAGGCAACTCAACCCTTTTGACCAACTTGTTTTTGTCTCTCGAACTTTCACTTTAGGGTTCTTCGATTATAATAGGTACTTGGGAATTTGGTACACCAATGATACTGAACTCCGGAGAGTATGGGTAGCTAATCCTAACAAACCTATTACATACAACACTACAAAGCTTGCCCTCTCTATTGACCCTAACACTAGAAACTTGATCATCGTTGATGGAGATGTAACCCTAATGAATATTACTAACATTGATGTTGGTCCAAACTCAAACGTGACGGCAGCCCTTGAAGACAATGGTAACTTTCGTCTGATTGATGAAACTAACAAGAGGGTTTTGTGGCAAAGTTTTGACAACCAAACATTCTTTTACCGGTTATGAAGCTTGGGTCGTCTGATATTACAGGGTTGAACTGGACCCTCATTTCTTGGTTGAGCAATGAAATCCCTCATTCAGGTGCTTTTACTTTGAGCTGGGAACCTAATTATAATTTAATGATTAGACGACGAGGCCAACCATATTGGATTAGTGGAAATCTAAAACGTCAGAAATTTCCATTTCTGTTTGCATTGAACGGCCCACAGATGTCTGTGACAATCCGTCAATTTATGATTGATATTTTATTCTCAAGTATTATTTAAAAACATTATTTTAATGTTATATTATGAACTCACTTATTTTGGGAAGAAATTTAGGTTTACGTCTTGAAGTAGCATCGACTACCTCACCGGAGAATTCTACGTTACGTGCTTACGTTTACATACACCGTTTTTTGTGACAGTCCGACATTTCAGGAAATAAATTTATCCGTGAATATTATTTTGAGATTTTAAATTTGTGTTGGTTCATAAACTCACAAATTTACGAGAAGAAATTAGAGCTTACGTGAATAATTTAGCGTCCTTTACGACTAAACCGGAAACCCTAGGTTTACGTATTTACGTTTTTGAACTCCGTTTTTGATGAGACAATTTTTATTAGATTCGTTCTGTGCCGTTGATTCATAATTTATAAAAACGTTTTTCGTAAAACGACCCGAGGGCACGCAAATCAAGGAAACTAGAATCGAGAAGCACCCGTAATTAAATGGGGATGAGACAAGATAAACTTGCCCCACCCCCACTACATGGGCGACAAAGCTTATCAAACACACCTTTAGCACCTTTAGGCTGGTGGGAGTGGGCTTCACCCCACTCGTGGGTTCCTTCGACTCACGCGCAGCCCCACCCCCTCTACTATAAGCCGCGCGCGACTCTCTCTTCAACCCACAAAAAACCTTAAACTCACCCAGGTGAGTTACATATCTTCGGGCCCCACCACTAATATAACCGTTTTTTTTAAAATAAAAACAAAAAAAAAACTTTTTACCCAAAATTTACTAATAAATACCCCAACATCTTCTTCATTTTTCACACACAAAAAATCAAACATCTCATCTTCATCTCCATCTTTATCGCAATCAAAAATGGCATGCTCATTCCCACATACCGAAGTCGAGATTAAGGCTGTGATTCAGAGACAAATAATTCAACAACAACGTCGTTACGATGAGCTTACGAAGTTAGGTGATGATTTCGATGTTGCGTCCGAAGAAAATACGAAATTACGCACGAAATGTGGGATCTGCCGTGATCTCTCCCCACAAAAGCGTCAGTTACTCGACACGTATTTTAGAGATCAATCTGATATCGATTTCACCTTCCGGAGATCTATGTTTAGAAAGTCGATAAAATTGCAGGCTAGAATTGAAGAAAATACTAAATGGTTGAATAACTTGGGTTCTTCGTCCGAATCTCAAACAACTCATATCGGTTCTTCGTCGCAACAACACCGAAGAAGAAATGAGTCGCCCGATCTACCCTTTCCAATTCCAAACGACTCAGATGGCAGAATGACTGACAATGAGGTGTATCAAGAATACCTAGATCAAAAAGTGTTGAGACAAACTCAGGAAGAAGAAGAAAGGGAAAGAAGGGAGCTGGAGGCGCAAATTATGGCGGAAGAAGATGAAGAAGAAACAATGCGTTGGGAGTTCCCTGGTCAGCTTTCGGATTCAGATCCGGGAACTGACTAATCGTATTAAGTTTTTATTATATTTATGTTTTTTTAAATGTTGTTTTTAAATTTCCTATGTATCGTCTTTTAATTTCGTACTATGTTTTAATTTTATATGTACCCGTGTTTTAATAAAATGTATGAATAAAAAATATTTAATAAAAAGATGGGGTGATGTGGAGTGAGTTTGGGTGAGTTTGGTGAGTGTCATTACCTCCTGTAGTGAGTTTGGGTGAGTTTTGGTGAGGTTAGTAAAAAGCTGACGTGGCGCTGAGGTGGAGGTGAGTGGGTTTCACCCCACTCCCACTAGTCTTAGGTGTCAAGTTTTAATAAACCAAGAGGACACTTGTCCTCAAGGCTTACAAACAACTAGCATAACAAAACCACTCAAGCTTAAACTGACAACTCATTTCCATTCATGCAAAAAAAACACATCTCTCATCTCTCTCTCAACATTGCCGTCCACTATACACCCTAAACGCCCATTTTGATCAAATTTAACCACAAAATCCTATGTTATTTACACATATGATGAAGCCCTTTTGAAGCTCTATTGATTGATGGTGATTTTAACATCTAAAGAGGAGATCTCTTGGTGTCTTGGGGTTGATTTTCCACAAGGTGTTCTTGAAGATTGGTGATCTTGAAGTTGATATTAGTGTACCACAAGTTTTGCCAACAAAAGTCAAGATTGATCTTAACTTTCATAATCTTGGTGGTAACAAGATCATCCTTCCCATTTCCTTGTTATTTTTGTAAATGTAAATTATATTTTCTTTTCTAATGTATATGTATATGATGATATATGATGATAAAAATATTATGTGGGGATCATGTGTTGATAAACTTGGTTAAAAAGATTGAAAACTACATGTAAAAATGGTTAAATCTTGCTTAAATAAGTAGGCTGTATAAAACAGTAAAGAAACTTATGTTAAACTGTTGAAATGGCTTGGATGAATTAATATACAGTAAGATATGATACTTGTACACATGTGAGAGTTGGCCATACAATGGACTCCTTAAAATGAGTGAGATATGATTAAAATAATATTGAAGTACAAATCTGAGTAGTCTGTTTTGGACGAACTGTTAGGGACATTTAGAGGTTGATTGAGCAGTAGCTAAAACTGAGTTAATTGTAGCACATAATATGTAGTTTGTGCCAGATGAGCTTCTATCTCCTTGTAGAACTCAAGATATGATAAAAATGGTGAAAGTGAAAATAATAATCAGATTTATAAATAAAAGTATATAGTATAATATTAGCACTCAAGTTAATATAATATAAAAAGTATACTTAAAACCCACTAACTTATATATTACATAAAAATAAGTATGTACTTTAATAAATAAAAGAGACATTTTATAAAAATGGCAAATTGATAAGTTTTATAAGTTATAAAACTAAAAACATAAGTTTTACGTCTTTTCGGCTAAAATCGAAAAATTAACGTTTTCGTCAAATAAAACTTAGACGGTCGGACCCGTCTAATGTAAACTTTTTATAACTCATATACTGATGTATAAGTACATTTGACAAGTAAAAACGGATAAAACCCGAGCTTTATAACATATGGACATTAACGGGCCAAATTAGCCTTATTGGACTATTAACCCAACTAATTTGGCTAAACACTAATGGACTTACTCATTGGGCTTAACCCACTTGGGCCCAACATGTGAGTATAGGGCTGATGTTAATAGTATAAATGGACTAATATGAAGAGTTGAACTCTTAATGGGCTTATTGGGCCTTAATATGAAATTGGATTGAAACTAGTGTAACTAGTCAAAAATTTGACTAACACATAACACTATAATGTGTATGAAGATATAAAATCCCACTTGATCATCATCATACTCATGATATCATCATATATATACATAGCCATTATTTTTATAAAGTCATTGGACAAGAGTCTAAGACGAGTATTATTTGTCTAGGTTTCCGTGATTGAAGCACGTACCGTACATCCAAATCGTCGATAAACCGCCTTTCCCCAATCAACAGGAGTTTATAGCCTCGCACTCTTTTAAATGGTCTACTAAATTAATCAAACAAGCAGTGGAAAGTTTCCAACAGGTTATTAGAAAATCAGCAAATCAGAAATTCCAAACAAAATCGACATTCACTCACAGCTATTCTAGTCAAATGCTTTAAAGCTGACTCAATAATAGCTCAATATTGTCATAGAACAATTGAACTAATACTTGAAGCATAATAAAATTCAGCAGAATACACATTTATATCTAAAGCAGCAATATACAATCCTACAACAGATCTTATAAAAATGTAGAAAATATATTGACCCTCACAATCAGGCTTAACCTTAATCCTACACGTTCTCCTAATCACCACAGACCACGAAGTCCATCACTGATCGTTTCACCTAAACAACAAAGTTTAAAAAGCAAAATGTTCAAAATCAATACCACACATTCAAATATCCTAACACAATCATATCCTAAAGCAATACTTATGATTCATTCTAAAAGTGAATAAAAGATCAGATTAAATGAACATAAAAATCTAAAAACTCAACAGATTATCATATCTACTAACCAACAGCTAAAACTCACAGCATTTCCTAAAACGCACTCACTTAAATAAATCTAGTAAGAGCATATTTAGATTCATTCATATATGAAGCAAAATGTGAGCAAATTAACAACAAATACCAGCAATTCAATCAAGCAGGAACAACAAAAATCCATATCAGATCCATATACAGTTTTTATAAAAACAAACTTAAAAGCATTCAAAACAATAATACTGATTAAATCATCAAAGATTCATAACATCAGAAAAAAACAAACCACTCAAACACATAGAATAATCTAACTGATATACCATTAACAGATTTATGACATCACTACAAAATCAAACTCATAACATCAATCTACAAACAATCAGTCAAATTGTATGATTCAAGCAGATTCATAAGTATAAAAATAAACTAATTAACTGATTATACTAAAATCTATAAAATTAAATGAGCTTAACCGTTTATGAAGAAACCTTTGATGTAGAAGTGCGGCGCTGAACCGACTTAAAACTTAAACGACACCGTCACGATCATACCACCATCATAAACCAAATCATCATGATTCATGAATCTCGATTCATGAACTTATATTGAACCAGCAGCTTAATTATTCTTGTTTATCAGTAGGATAAACAAGTTTTTCCCCTTTTTATTGTGATTTCAGTGTAATTTAAATAGTAACGAGAGTATGGTTAATTTGTGTTATGTGTCTATTTCGAGTTTAGGGTCTTTTATATCATAATTCTAAGTACAAGGTCTATAATGACAATAATACCAATAGTGTCTCGATGTGTAGTTTATATATGTGCAAGTGTAGGCATATCAGATTTATGAATGAATTAATTATATCTGCTTCTCCCTTTTGTTCTTCTTCTATTCTCTAATTTCTGATTAATCATATGTTATTTCCTGCTCTTCCTTGGAATTGATTCTTTACCCCTCAATTCCCAAGTTGACAGAAGAGATTAACCATCGAGCTTGTTCTCGGTCTTAATCTTATTTTAGATTGTATCATTGGTATCAGAGCTGTACCTTCCTCGGTCCTTCATCCAGTGTCCACGACATAAATGGATTATTCAGATAGTCGAGTTACTTCATCAAGTGATGCAAAGTCAATTTCAAACTTAGAAGTCAAGCGGATGGAGGTAAGTCTTAAGTCTTATGCAAAACATATATTTGATAGAATTGATCGTAGTCAGGAGTCATACAATATGAAAATATCTAATATAAAAAATCTCACTTCTAAGATTTCAATACAAATTGCACAACTTGGGGCTGAAAATCCGAACACGGGTAAGAGGGTTGGTATTGGAGTGGAAAGTCAGAAATTGAATGTTGAAACACTTGTGCGAGGAATTGGAAACTTACCTGATCGTAATTTACAAAAAGTTGAGGTTGAGTACAAGGTGTTTGATAATATTCCGAAAAAGAACCTTCAGGTTGTGCATAAGGTGTTTGACGATCTGCCAAAAAGGAATGATAATCCATCACAGGAAAATTATGTGCAAACACCAAGTAGTCGGTTAGGTGAAGTGTATGATGGCCATGTGATTGAGTTGGAGAGGCTTAAACAGATTGATAGTGTCAAGGAGTATCGTGACACTTTCGATAAGATAGCCGATCATTTACAACTTCCATTAGAGTGTCGCCTTAGGTGTTTCATTGCAGGTCTTGAAGAAGAGGTCCAGTATATGGTGAGGCTGGTTAATCCTCAAACCATTCACGAGGCATATTGTTTGGCTAAATTACGGGAATCGACACTTAAAGCAAGAAAGCCCAATGAACTTATTAAGACAACCTCTTTAAAAACTCAAAACGTACCAAGAAAAGAGTTTCCAGAAGAACTCAAAAGGCGTGTCGACTCCTATGCCATAAACCCTGATATCCAAGCAACGTTGCAATCTGATGCACATGTTCAACTAAAAGATGTTGGTGAGGGTGAAAATGATCATGATGTTGAGAAGATGGTATTCGAAGATGTTAAAGAAGAAAAGGATAGTGTAGCCCAAGTAGTCATTGATTCGCCTAAATATTTCATTAGCGTGTTAGCAGGGGTAGAACACGATCAAGCTACTAAAGTGATAGGGTCCTTTAATAGAAATAAACAAGTACTGTTGTTGGACAAATTTGAGATGCAAGACTTGTGTCCATCTTGCGAAGTTAAGAAAGAGAGAGAAGATAGACAAAAGGGTCTTAGCCTACCCAGGGAGATTGAAAGTATAGATGGAATGCAAAAAACGAGCATTGAAATGCTTAATAAACATAGAAGAACGGGGAAATCAAGAAGTGTTGTATTTTTCACTGAAAACTTTGGATGGAAACCAGGTTTAGATTTATGGTCGATGGAAAAGGGAAGAAAAATGAAACATGGTGTAAGTGAACATGAATCTGATTATGTAGTTAAGATGATTCAATTATGCTGAAGGTTGAATTTAATAAGTGTGACAATGGGCCACTTGAGGGAAATTACGTTGGCAGAATGTTCAAGAGTTCAAGAAAGTTACAACATGTTCAAACTTTTCAATGGAAACCCGGTTTGCAGAGTTGGTTAACACTAACACAAGCAATTAATTATTCTTGCAAGTTAGTTGATTTGTTTCTTATGCGAGGTAGATGTACTCAAATTAACTTACATAGAAGAAAGGTCTCAACAACGTTTCTTGAGCTTAAGAAAAATATGAGCTGGTCTTTTGAGCTCCTTGATGTTAAGATTGATCATGTCATAGACCTTGGGTCAGCTCATTATGACAGTGGTTGTACTCAGCAAAAACGTGTAACGACGACCAGAAAAGAAAAGAAATTACATTATTTTGAGATTATTTTTTATCCTCAAGTTTTTGTCACTTGTATCTACGGAATTTATAATAGGCCAGAGGTTTGTGAGCATTGTAAGGAGGATCAAAGAAAAGAGTTAGTTGGTCTATTTATCAATCATGTTTTGTCTCTAACTATTCAGATGCATAGTTGGATTTTCATTCAAAGGGCATGGGAATTACTTGATTTTGGTGAACATATTAGTGAGCCAAATCGTTTAATGATGAATTGGGCTTGTTATCAGAATGTTGATTATGTTATCCTGCATATGAAGCTACATGAACTATACGATGTTATAACCAAGATTAAAGAACACTTGGCGAGAAAAGATAAAAAGATCCAAGGTTGGATTCTGATTCCAAGTGTTCTTTAAGTGGAAATAGAAGAAGGTGTGCAAAAGAAAGACGAAGATATTGGCGATCCATACCGACTCTCTTGATCCTTGGGGTCAAGGATCTTTTGAGAGGGGAGTATTGTTATGTGTCTATTTCGAGTTTAGGGTCTTTTATATCATAATTCTAAGTACAAGGTCTATAATGACAATAATACCAATAGTGTCTCGATGTGTAGTTTATATATGTGCAAGTGTAGGCATATCAGATTTATGAATGAATTAATTATATCTGCTTCTCCCTTTTGTTCTTCTTCTATTCTCTAATTTCTGATTAATCATATGTTATTTCCTGCTCTTCCTCGGAATTGATTCTTTACCCCTCAATTCCCAAGTTGACAGAAGAGATTAACCATCGAGCTTGTTCTCGATCTTAATCTTATTTTAGATCGTATCAATTTGACTAATCTATAAAGAGTTTTATTAAATGAAAAAGAGCTTGAGAGTTGCGTAACATAATTTTAATAACTATCATAAGAACGAATTTGCAGAAAATTAAAAACACATTATATAGCATAAAAATGATTTCATTAATTCGCAAATGTTTACAAAACTGATTAAAAGGAAAAATACAGTTAATTAAAACAAGATTACACTACTCTAACTATAAAAATTACACTAAGAAGGGATACCAATACATTATTTTCTTGGGGTTTTTATAGGCTAACTGAAGGGTGTGTGTATTTGCTGAAGATGAAGTTACGCCCCTGGATCTTCTCCTATGCCTTCTCTCTCTTTCTTCAAATCATCCAACGGCTGAAAATCGCTCTCTCACACACAGATTGCCAGCGTGGAAGGGATTTGTGTTTCTTGTGCTTCTTCTTTGCTGAGGTGGAAGATAGTCATTGGTGCAATGACTTGGATGGAATGATTTCAGCCAATCATAGACCAAGATGTGACACGCCTCAATGCCACGTGGATCTGATTATACCAGTATCTTCTTCCCGAAATAATAGTGAATTAATTCAGGCGCGTGTGATTCACTTGCTTTGTAGAGAAAAACCCCCAAATTGGATTTTAAGGGTTTGGGGTGGCTGTGAAAGGTTTCTGCGTTTTTCTTCTTTCTTTTCATTGTATGTAACGGAAGTGTTGACCTAAAGTGAAAACTACTCACTTTTTATATTTTTCACCGTCCCATGTGATAAAAGCAGTTGGGCTTGGGCCCCATAAATCCATACGTCTCACTTTATTATGTTATTGGGCTTGGACCATGTAAATACCCCATTCGTCTCATTGATATTGAATTGGGCCATGTATTTAGACTTTTGGTAAAAATGAAGAAGGCATTTCCACTATTGGGCTTCTAGGCCCAAAAAGTAAATGTGGGACCCACAAGGCCCAATAAACTCCAATAATATTAAATCCTCTAAAAAACGAACTAGTCTTTTGGCTTCTCGATCTTTCCTTAAATTCTCGTGTCGATATTTGCCGGTTTTTGTGATCTTCGGTACCTACACACACGAAACAAGAAATATACAAATACAAGGCCATTTTCATAAGTTTTATACATTTTAGGCTTGTTTTACGATACAAATGATATGAGTAAAATCACTGGTATAAAAAACTATCCAAATTTTTTTGCTTGCGATATTCTATATATGTTATCGAGTACTTATTTTCTATATTTCCCCTTTACAACATACTATGTCTGTTATGTATTATGTAGATAAGAAGTAGAAGCCACTAGCCTGTTTGATTTACCACCTGCTATCTTTTCATTGTCGTTTCCGGAATACCCTAATCACAAGGTTCGTTATTCTATTTTTCATTGTTTTGTCGAATGTTACTGATATGAATCAAGTTGATAACAACAAACTGATAACAAATAGCAACCGTAATCGGATGCTTGTAGATAAATTGATAACAAAACTAATCCTACAGAGCAAATAACAAAAAGACAGAAAAATAAGAAATCCAATCCCTCCTAAACCCTGAGGTAACCCCCTTCCTAATATAGGTGAAGATTACTTATTCTTCAAACTAATACCAAAAATAAACTATTAGCTAATGGCAATTAAGCCCCTGCACTTGTAAACTTCCCAAACATTCATATCATCACCCCGCCCTGAAAAACCACATTGTCCTCAAGGTGGAGCGTGTTCCTCCTCATCCTCCTCGTCATCATCAACTAGAAGAATCTAGAGTGCTTTCACCGGGCACCGATGTCCTGGACCGAAGTTCCCATCACATCGGTAGCAAAGCCCTTTAGCCCTCTTATCTACGAACTCTAAGTCCGTCAAGCGTCTAAACGAAGCCTCCCCTGCACCTACCATCACTCCACCTGATGGCCGAGAAATTCCCCCTCCACCAACCCGAGTAGGCACCGGTTTCGGAACTGTTCTGCCACGCTGATCTCCGGTCCCACCCGTGCTACTTTCGTCAATTAACAAAGTCAAATCCATAGCTTGGTTCAAAGTGGTTGGTTGTTGTGTTCTCACCGCTACCCTCAATTTGGAGGTCAACCCTTTGATAAAAACTCCAAACAACACTTCCTCCAATAGACCAGGTAGCTGTGCAGCCATCTTTTCAAACAGGGTCACATATTCACACCCCGTTCCTTGTTGATTAATAGAAAAAAATTGTTCAAGCAGATTACCGTCTTGTGAAGGCTGAAAACGGTGTAGCAAGCGGCGCTTGAGATATTCCCAACTGCAAAAGGGCTCGCGGTTATTAATCCATCGAAACCACGATAGGGCAGACCCTTCTAAGCCCAACACAACCGCCCTTAATCGATCCCCTGTCAGTCCATGTACCTCGAAAAACCTCTTGACCTGATATACGCATCCGTAAACGTCCTCTCCATCAAATAATGGCATCTTTAATTTTCGCCAACGGTGATCAGATCCAACATGCCATCCGCGCCCTGGCCCTGTACATTCGGCGGGGGCTGCCCAGTAGTATTCAGAAATATCCCTCCGGCATTTCCATACGTATTCCCGGTGTAACTCTGAAAACCCCCTTCAGAACGAACCGGTGGACGATGGCTACTGTTGACACTAACATCTCCGGCCTGATTATATGGCAATGGAAAGCCCTGTGAATCAAACCTAAGCCCTGAAAAACTAGTGTAGGCGGCTGAAGGCTGGACCGAAAACGAAGGGTAATTAGTCATGGAGAATGGTGGATATTGGTTTTGGCTATTCGGTGGTATGTGCTGGTTGGTGTGGTGGGTCAGCAACGGCGGTAGTGTAGCAGGGTGGGTAGTCATTGGCGGCAGTGTAGCGGGGTGGGTGGTCAGCGGCGTAACGGTAGTGGATATGGTGGTGGGTATGGCTGTGGACGGTTGCAACGCTTTAAGATGTTGCAGCAACTCCGCCATTGACTGCTCCAATCGATCAAATAGCTTATCCACTTCTACCTTATTCCCGTCAATCGACTCCTGCATCCGTTCAAATCGACTTAGGTTTTCTTCTTGACTTGCTAGGGTTTCAAATTTGAATTGCTCCAAATTGGCTACCACATCAGTGTTTTTTGGCGGCATGATGAATCACAGGTTGCAAGATGAGTAGCTCTGATACCAATTTGATATGAATCAAGTTGATAACAGCAAACTGATAACAAATATCAACCGTAATCGGATGCTTGTAGATAAACTGATAACAAAACTAATCCTACATAGCAAATAACAAAAAGACAGAAAAATAAGAAATCCAATCCCCCTAAACCTAGAGGTAACCCCCTCCTAATATAGGTGAAGATTACTTATTCTTCAAACTAATACCAAAAATAAACTATTAGCTAATGGCAATTAAGCCCCTGCACTTGTAAACTTCCCAAACATTCATATCAGTTACTCTCATCTTACGCGCATTTTTTAGATGTTAGATTATTTTGTATTTTACATGTTTTTTAAAATGTGTTCTTTATACATGTTTTTATTCTTTTTCTCATCTACTGGGTTTTGAAGTTTTAAGTCGTAAAATAGATTGTAATATTTGAAGTTATAGGCTATACACTAGATTGTAACATCTACAGATCTTATCATCTTAAATCTACATACAATTGCTATATTTGATGCATATGCTCTTTCTAAACAAAAAAGGCCTTTTAAGGGGTCACAGATTTTGGACCACCGGCTTTGCAGCAGTGATAGGGGACACTTGAATGTTTGCTCATACATTCATACATAAATTAATCAAATGCATGTACACCGACCAAATTAGTGAATTGAATTAATGATTAGGTACGAAACCATTTAAATCATATTAGGAGAAAGAATCAATATTCATAGGTAGGCTATGATAACCGACTAAAGTAGAGAATGTACCAGCTAAAGCAGATACTCTAGCTAGAATAATTTCACAGCAAACTAAGCCTAGGACTTAGAACCTTTGGCACTGTAGAATAACAGCTAAAACTGAAAATGAACAAAGTGAAACTACGTAAAGTGGTCACTAGGGAGAAAATTAGAAGGTCAAGGATGATGACTTGTGCTTAGCGTCAAGCAACGTATGTTCACACACACTTGACTACTTTTCTGTGTTGTAACCGCGAACCTCTAAAACTATCTGTCACAAACATCACACACTCATGAATGTATGCAAGTTTTATTTATTTATTTCGAAGAGTCATCTGATTGAATTAGTTCTTTTTTTATTTCTGAATCTGTTATTAAAATTATGTTTTGAATTGTTGATCTTAAATATAGCAGGTAGCTATTGATATCGTGCATGGATTGAACGGGTCGGAAGATGATTCTAAGACATTGTTTTCGGCTTTGTCGCGGATATAGGTGAAAGGAAGGTAATATGTTGTTTATGTCTTTACTTAGTGTTAATGGCCACTATATTATTTATTTTGTGGTATTGCCAACATCTATAATAGTATAAATAACAATGTCCAACTACATGTAGTTTGCTCAAAAAAAAAACTACATGTAACTTGGAAAGCTAATCTTGGAACTTTTGTATATGGTTTAAGTTAAATTTGCCGGCCGTTAATAGAAGTTTCTTAGAGTGTTCTTTCTCCGAAAGTAGATAAGTAGGTTAAAGTGTTTGGATACCGAGTGACGATATTCAGGATTAGATGATGGCCAAAATGGCGACATTATGTACATAAATATATCGTTGCATACAGCTCTACAATAACATTGGCCCTTACCTCGAAAAAATAGGATCAATTAGACCTTGCTCGGTAAATGATCAGCTTACCACCCTTCCTTTCGGAGGAATTCAAAATTACCATGATGCCTCTGTTGTTTTCACGAGCAATTTAGAAAACAAAGAATGTATGCCATGCTGTTTGTATGAGATATCAATCTGTAAATGTGAAGACACAAGTTCTGATCTTTTTTTTACCCTGTGTAATACGTAGTACAGAGATGGCATGCAAAAATTTATATCGGTCACCGTCTCTTTACTGCCACGAAAGTTCAGCATCTTAATATGAAAAGTAGATCTGTATGATGAGATGCATTTGAGTTAGATCGATTGTTTTTTTGCGTTTACAGGTTACACTGCATTAGTTTCCTTCCTAACCAACTTGAAGACCAATAAGAAGCTGTCGAGGAGCAAGAAAGGCTAGCGGAGACCAGTGTGCTTAACGTCAAGAACAATAGCTTAAACTGATTATGTGTAACTAAAGTGAATTGTGACTTCCATCTCAATTTAGGTACACAGACTGTGCAACTTCCGTTATGTTAAACTGAAGTTGGTTAAGCTAAAGAAAACGCAGCTTCCATGTCAATTTAGGTACATGATGTGTAACTTTCAAAAGGACGGGTTACCAAACGCTTATTATTCTACACACATGCAGGTAATACTTCTTATTTTTTTTACGAACTAGATAGGATTAGTATTTTCTTTAGTAGCAATGTGATAGGTTTTAAATATATTCTCTAGCTAGAGATCCAGTTAGGAGTTACGTTACTTAGACGACATACTTGACAGGAAAAAACAACTTGGTGCCTCTTCTACCTCTCAAACAACGCCTGAAGACATGCCCAGAAATCTAAAAGAAGTCGCCGGACCATCTGAACCACAAACGACAACTGCAGGTACATCAGAAACACAACAATTCACTTCATACACAAAAAACACAGAAACGCTGATCTTTCAAAAACATTTTCAACATGTACAGTCCTACTGATAAAGGAAACAGCTAAAAGTCCCCACAAAGAAGAGCATGCACAGGAGTCAACCACAAACAGTAAAGAAACAAATAAAAATAATTATACAAAATTCTTTCAACAGCGCATAGCAGAACAGGCAGAAACAGAAACCAGTATTGAATACAACCAAACAGCATATTGACAAGCGTTTCCTAATGTTTCTTTATATGCAGAAACACCAAATCCAACGACACCAACACCAGTTCAAAAGAAAGACCTAAAGAAAGAACAGGCCGAAACCGAAACGTCCAAAAATGTTGTTAAGAGAAACATTTTCCTAGAAGACCAGCCACAGCAAATGAAGGAAAAAAAAGAAAGCCTACCTGGAACCCCGCCAACCCTTTTGTATAATTCTCATAGGTTCCAGCTATATAGCTTTCTATGTATCAAATCTGCCTGGAACAACTCCAACCCTTCTGTATGACGTTAAAATTTCAGTTATTCTGTAAACGGAGTACGTATAACTAGCTTTCTATGTATCAAAATACTATCTGCCTGGAACAGTTCCAACCCTTTTGTATGACGTTAAACTTCCATCTATAAATCTTTCTATAAACGAACAGCGTATGACAGAAAACTATCAAACAAAAAACAATCGCCCCCGCAGCGATGCGCGAGTGAGCCTACCTTGTTACCTTTAAAAGATGAGAAATACTTATTTAATAAGTTCAGTCTTTAATGCAAATATCGTCTGGGGACGATATCTTTCAAATTATGTCAAATTCAATATTGACTGGATTATTTGTGCATGCTTACTTGTTCCATCCCTTGTGTCCCATTTAAACCTTATGAATCTTTCACCAATTTTCTCTCTTCTGCTATTTTTTACTATTTATATTTAGGCGATACCTATTGTGCAAATTGCCATGGGAAATGTAGTCCTAGCATATGATCCTCTATGGAATCACGAGGCCTATTTTAATATGTCTTTGAGTGATTCTGAGTTAGTTTGGCTCTGAGGTGTATTAATGTCGTCACAGGAAATGCAGTGATTCCATGGTGAAAATGTGAAATGGTTGTCTTTGATTGCTAGTTTATGTTGTTTGAACTTTGGCTGTATGTTCTAGCATTGGTAGTTCAGTATCTTTAGGGAATGAGCATGTTCATTTTCCCTGATTTGAATTTTTTGTAACTGTTAATGTTGTGCGTGGTAATATATTTCACATTTTCATTAAAAAAAAGAAATGTATGTCTGAGATGTTATTGAATGTTGCTACTGGTGAGGATCAATAGCTTATATGAATCGTGTGATATTTCATAGGTAGACTTTTTGAAGAAGAAGAATGCAGGGTGGTAGAGGAAGAGGTGACCCTTTATTTGGTATGGGCGGAGATCCTATTGCTGGTATGCCGAGTCTGTTTGGAGGCAGGGACCCGTTTGATGCCCCTTTTTCACCAACCCTATGGCTAGAATGTTGCAGCCAAATTCATCTGGCCATATGGGGAGTTCGTTATTGGGTTTGGGGGACCGTTCATGGGTGGAAGTCCGTTTGGGTCAAGCTTATTGGGTCCAAGTGGTAGTCCTTTCATGGATGCACATGAATCTGGAGGTTATGAGCACATGCAATCCCTTCCAAATACATCTAGGGGTCCAGTTATCGAAGAATTGAACCCTGACGATGAAAACGATGAACAACAAGCTGGGCATAGAATGGACGATGGTAGGCCTGCCAGACAACCATATGATGGAAGTGGAGGTAAATTTTTCGTCATGCAATTGTTTTTTTACTTTCTGCTAAATAAACATATGTATTAGAATATAAGAATAGAGAATGTTTTGTGTGTCTTTTATTAATGATCATGAGATCAATATATAGAGTACAATGTGATAAGGATTGAGCTAAGACCATTCATCTACAACTCATCTTTTAGATACATAATAAGAAAGCTAATCAATCAAACATAATTATAAATACATTAGGAAACATACACCTAATGATGTGATATCAATCACATTAAGACTCGCCCGCAGTTTGAACGGGTTGACGTACAAACTGGAACATATGTTGAAAGCCTCTTCTTTGATCATTTTCTTTGTTTCTGAGACGGAAGAATAATTGCGTTTGACGGCATAGTTGCTGCTCCTTGCGGCTTCCTCCTTTGCGTGGCGTTTTTTTTTTACGCCATGGCTTGCTTTGCCTTTAGGTAGGAGCCACATTTTTTGACCAACTAATTTCGAAAAATTACAATGATTTTCGGCAGTATAACAAGAATAATGATGATGAGACAATGATGTCGGGGTTTATTTGGGAAAAAAAATGCTACTTATGAAAAGTAATAAAGCCAAAGAAAATTAAGCGGGATCCCTCCGAATTATCGGTAAGAAACCGATGACCGGAGGATAACTCATTTGTGGTGGGTTGTGTACCTAGAGCTCTAGTAACTCTCTGATACCATATTAGAATATAAGAATAGAGAATGTTTTGTGTGTCTTTTATTAATGATCATGAGATCAATATATAGAGTACAATGTGATAAGGATTGAGCTAAGACCATTCATCTACAACTCATCTTTTAGATACATAATAAGAAAGCTAATCAATCAAACATAATTATAAATACATTAGGAAACAAAATACACATAATGATGTGATATCAATCACATTAATAATATGCACGTGCCTTAAGTTTATATTGGTCTATTGGATCATAGCATCTGCACAGAAACGGTGAAAATGATTTCATTGATTCATTTCACTGAATCAATGAGAAATCAAACTAAAAAGTCAACTGAACTAAAATATCTGTTAAATAACTCAACTACGTATACTAAGTTATTACTGTGGAGTTGTGATCCTGTATACACTTTGTACTTTTTTAGGAGTGTTTGGATTAGCAGATATATCCACTGTAGTATCATACGTTTTGATTGACTTCAGTAAAAGTTGAAGATTTTAACTTAGCCTAACTATACATATAAAAGAATCAGTTTAATACAAACATTGGATATGGTGAAATGGAGTGTAAAGAAATGTGAATGTGCGCAATGAAACTGTATATCGGAGATGTACCGTGGGTAAATCTAAAAGAGAAGGAATTGGTTAAGAATGTGGGAAATGTCTGGCTTTTTAAAGAGGTCTTAGGGTGCATGTAGTTGTAGAAAAATTTCTCTAGTTTTCTATTTCGATATCTTTAGAAAAAGGAAAAGGCTTTTATCTCTAGAAAAGTGACTACTCCCTCCGTCCCAAAATTATAGTCCACGTTTCCTTTTCGGTCTGTCTCAAATTAATTGTCCACTTCCAAAACTTCTAAAAATAGGTATGAATTTTAGATTAAGATTACTAGATTACCCTTAATTGAAATCATAATTACAAACTTTAAAAAAGTTCTAAATTAATTGGTTAAGGGTAAAACTGTCTTTCTGCAAAAAGTATGAGAGAGAAAGCTGAAAATGTGGTACTTTTCTTAAACTGTGTGTTTTTGTCGGGGGACAATGGGACGGAGGAAGTATAAAATTAGAAAACGATTAGATTATACTTTTTTTTGGAACTGAAAAGTGCAAGGGGGTGTCATAAACGGAAGAAAAAATATAGGAAATAGTTAATTGCTCTTTTTAAATTTGTAGTTGAATTTTGAAAAATGAGATTTTCATTCTTGTGGAGAAGTTTCTCAAACAGTACTTGCTAAGCGCACAATCCAAGATTCAGTAAGACTTAAACTAAGCGCACAATCTAAGCACTGCATATTATTGATATCAAACCGAGCTCACTCATTCTAACCAATGATTCCAGTAAGACTTAAATGCACAATCCAAAGGTTTCGAGACGATTGGCACGACAGGGCCAAAGGCTGCTTGGTTCCATGTTGGTTTTTAGCTTTTGGGTCATTCATAAACAGTTCATATTAGGTATTAACTTGACTCGGCGTTCCTCCCCTATCTCCTGGAGAATAGCTTTGGATCATTTGTATTTGAGTGTTTTTCTAAACAAACAAAAGGATGTCATGAATTTAAGTAGGGATTTTTCATGTCTGATACCTCGTGTTCTACTTTGGGTTGAGTCAGAATTGTTTACAAGTTCTTAATAATGTGCTCATGACAAGCTCTCATCATTCTTTTCAATCTTTCTTGCCAAGTTTGCTATATCGGCTATAGAAATTTCCTGTATTTCAATAGTGTCATTTTTGAGTTGTTTTAACTATGGCTAGTTATGGAATCAGTATGCATAACAATTGGTTCAGCCAGCATTATAATTTTTATAGGTTTATTCTCTTTTACATGGATGATGGAAATATTGATAAGGACTTAAAAATATAGAAAAAAAAAAGAAAAAAAAAAGTAAAAGATAGAAAAAAAAGAGGTAAAAACAAAGACTAGACCTAGACATTGACATGGAAATAGTAGGCACATAGATCCAAATCAACATGAAGACTATATGTGTCCTTAATAGGTTTGGGCCAATCTTTGTTCTATCTTCAATTGGTGTATATCAATTATTGCTCACTAAAACATTCAATCTTAACTTTTCGAAGACTAAGGTGTAGTTGATTAGGCCAACCTCAAGGTCTAGATGAAGTAGTATCAGCACTTCTTTTGATCATTGATACAAAAATTTTGAGCAATAAAATCTGGAACCACTCACATTCAAATAAAATGAAAATTTTAAGCTTTCTTATATTGTTCTTATTATTCATATTCTCTACTGGTAAATATATATGTGTTATTTTTGGTGGCTGCAGCCTGCAACACTGATACACAACATACACACTAGTATTTTGGTCTGAATACACTTTGCTTTCACATTTTCAGGAGCTTCAGAGACTAGTATTACTGTTGTCAATGACTGTGACTTCACTGTTTGGCCTGGAATCAAAGGCATCCCTGATCTCAATATTTCCGGATTTGAGCTTAGAAAGGGTAATTCGCACTCCTTGAAAGCTCCAAATTACTGGCGTGGTATCATATGGGGCCGGACAGGCTGCAGCTTCAATGGGTCAGGTCATTGGTCGTGCAAAACAGGTGACTGTGTCTCGGATGAGTTGGAGTGCAACGGAAGATTACCAACCCCACCTGTTACCCTTGCAACGTTTGGTCTCGAATGGGGGAGAACATATTATGGTGTCAACCTCACTAGTGCCTATAATTTACAGATGACTATGGAGGCTACTGGTGGGGACGGTTGGGATTTACTTGATTGTGCGATGGTTGGTTGTGCTGATGATTTGAATCAACGGTGCCCGTCGGAGCTGAAATTGGAGGGTGGTGGAGGGTGTAAGAGTGCATGCCAAGTCTATGGCTCCCCAGAGTATTGTTTCGACATCACATTCGACGCAGATAGGAGTTGCAAGCCGACGGTATACACAGAGTTGTTTAAGTCGGCATGCCTGCGATCCTATATTTATAGGTTCAAGAACTTTGATTCTGTGTCTGAATGTAGTGGTGCCAATTACACAGTCAGATTTTGTCCCTCTGCTAATGCATTTTCAATGATCAAATTCGACAGGCAACTCAACCCTTTTGACCAACTTGTTTCTGTCTCTGGAACTTTCACTTTAGGGTTCTTCGATTATAATAGGTACTTGGGAATTTGGTACACCAATGATACTGAACTCCGGAGAGTATGGGTAGCTAATCCTAACAAACCTATTACATACAACACTACAAAGCTTGCCCTCTCTTTTTTTTTTTTTTTTTTTTTTTGGTAACCGTGATTTCCGACTCATTGGTCGACTAATCCACGGGGTTTGAGCCCACCGCCACACAGACTCAGACCAGGTAAAGCCCTCACTTTTCATGAGGTTGGCGTGGCCACTTCAAGGTTGTTTGCACCTAGTGGGAATTGAACTTGAGACCTCACACACTTTGGAGTGATAGTCACAAATCTTTTTGCCACTAGGCCACCCTTGAGTGGTTAAAAGCTTGCCCTCTCTATTGACCCTAACACTGGAAACTTGATCATCGTTGATGGAGATGTAACCCTAATGAATATTACTAACATTGATGTTGGTCCAAACCCAAACGTGACGGCAGCCCTTGAAGACAATGGTAACTTTCGTCTAATTGATGAAACTAACAAGAGGGTTTTGTGGCAAAGTTTTGACAACCCAACAAACATTCTTTTACCGGTTATGAAGCTTGGGTCTGATATTACAGCAGGGTTGAACTGGACCCTCACTTCTTGGTTGAGCAATGAAATCCCTCATTCAGGTGCTTTTACTTTGAGCTGGGAACCTAATTATAATTTAATGATTAGACGACGAGGCCAACCATATTGGATTAGTGGAAATCTAAAACGTCAGAAATTTCCATTTCTGTTTGCATTGAACGGCCCACAGAGTCGGTCTCAATATAGTCTCACTTCTGTATACAACAATGAAGAAATTTCTTTTAGCTACACGGTAGAGAGTAACGTGGCTTTACCCATGTGGATTTTGACACCAAAAGGGCAACTTACAGTTGTAGATGATTCTAGTGCTTGGACTCCTGAGTTTTGTTATGGGTATGATTCAGGTGATGGTTGTGTAAAGTAATCAAGTTTGCCTCCATGCAGGACAAAAAATGATAATTTTAACAAACTAAATGGAGAATTTGCTCCTGAAATGACAAGAGATGATACCGATGAAAACTCAAGCCTAAGCATCAGTGATTGTTTTGCTAAGTGTTGGAATGATTGCAATTGTGTCGGGTTCACCAGCAAAAGCACGGATGGAACTGGCTGTGTTATTTGGATCGGAAACAATAGCTTTTTGGTCAATCAGATTCAGAATTCTACATGGAAGTATGTGATCAATACCCATAATCTAAATAGTCCAAGTACAAGTACAGGTAAAACCATTA
The DNA here is from genome assembly GCA_025667525.1 of Glebionis coronaria. NCBI lineage: Eukaryota > Viridiplantae > Streptophyta > Magnoliopsida > Asterales > Asteraceae > Glebionis > Glebionis coronaria. Next base: position 406,714,315 of record CM046880.1, read on the forward strand.
GAATTTAACTTAAATAAGTACAAGGTAAGAATGTTGAATAAAAATGGTTTTAACTAAAGGTTTGGCCTTTTTGCATACACAGTAAACAGAAAAGCAAAGAGCATGAAACTGATATGGATAGCCATGGGTATTTCAATGCTTCTAGTTTTCATGTGTTTGGGGATTTTAACGTATATAAAGAAAAGAAAACAACGAAGAGAAGGTATAATACGCAAGCGCCATTAATTTATCTACCATAAGTCTATACATTTGATTTGTTTCTTTTGTTTATCCATTAATTCTGATTGCAGCTGAAAAGAAACGAAATATAGATGAAAATTTTCTGGAGCTGACAGCTTCCAAAAGCTTCATTGATGTACATCAGCTTGAAAGCGATGTTGGGAATGGGCATGATCTTTTATTGTTTAGCTTTGCCTCTATTATGGAAGCCACCTGCGATTTTTCGGTTGAAAATAAGCTTGGACAGGGTGGTTTTGGACCTGTTTACATGGTGACTTTTCTTCCATTTTGAACCTATGTCGTACAATTGTTCAATATACTCATTTTTCTAACAGATATTACAAATTTAGAATAAGAGATCTCATGAAAATGTAAAAAGCAGGGAATACTAAGCGATGGGCGAGAAATTGCAGTTAAAAGGCTTTCAAGAGCATCAGGGCAAGGTCTTGTGGAGTTCAAGAATGAACTCATACTCATAGCCAAACTTCAACATACAAATCTTGTTCGGGTTCTTGGTTGTTGCATTCATGGAGAAGAAAAGATGTTGATATATGAGTATATGCCTAACAAAAGCTTAGATTACTTCCTTTTCGGTACGCAGTTATAGTAAAGAAAGTGTTTATGATAAGTATTTGTTTATTTTTATTCCTAATATACAGTACACATTATCATGTATTTAGATTCAAACAAAAAGTCCGAGTTGGATTGGCCTATGCGATTTAACATCATTGAAGGAATGCCCAGGGGTTGTTATACCTGCATAAGTACTCAAGAATGCGAGTTATCCACAGAGACCTAAAAGCTAATAACATTCTCTTAGACACGAGTATGAATCCTAAAATTTCTGATTTTGGTATGGCAAGAATATTCAATCCTAATGAAACTCAGGCAATGACCAATAGGGTGGTCGGAACATAGTAAGAACGCTCTTTTTCTCTACAGCTTCAACCAATATTTTAGTACTTTTTACATAAGTTTAATGTTTGTCACTGGTTTAATACTATATGTATCTTGTCATGTTAAGTCAAGCATTTTGTGATCAGTGGTTATATGGCTCCTGAGTATGCAATGGAAGGAACTTTCTCTATCAAGTCTGATATATATAGCTTTGGAGTCTTGATCCTCGAAATTGTCAGTGGAAGAAGAAATAGTAGTTTCAATCATCTTGGCCGGACATTCAATCTTCTCGGATATGTGAGTCTCAATAAAAATCATTTTTTTGCATTTTTTACATGGTATATAGTATCTTTGTTGAAGATACTAACATCTGACACCTTCGTGATTAAAGTTACCTTAAAACTCAAGCTAAGGCGTGTATCATGGTAGCCATATTATTTTGCCTTACTGAACAAAAATATTGTTATGCTCTTCTCCTATGTTGTTGGTCATTTCTTTACGAATACAAATAGGAATTGAGGGTTTCCCCTTGCTAATAATGGCAGACTAGAAATGAGGGTAAACTAGTTAAAAAATTTCTCTAGGCTTTAGGTCGTTTCATCAATTCATCACATCGTATGACTAAACAAAAACCAGTTTTACCTTCGTGAACTTAAATGACTATGTAAGTATGTCTTATGATGTAGGCATGGGAGCTATGGCAACAAGGGAACGCACTGGATTTGGAGGATCCGTCAGTTGGAAGCACTTCTGATATACAACAGTTCTTGAGGACCCTTCATGTGGCTCTTCTCTGTGTACAAGAAGATGCAATGGATAGACCAACAACATCAGATATGATCTCCATGCTTCTCAATGACATCTTATCCTTACCGACACCAAACAAATCAGCATTTGTTCTTGCCAGAGCCGCGTCAACATCAACTTCAAATGAAATCCAACTGAGTGATTGCTATGTAACCAATATGACCATCACTGTTGCCGACAATAGGGAGTGAAGGTGGCTGCTTTTATACTGTTATATATTTGAAGTTAATATTTTCATGATCAAATAAATTTGTGTTGCACATGAACTCTTGAGGATCGGTCGGAATGCATTGGATAGACCAACAAATTTAGTTCTAAATGATAGAATACCAGTCGATAAGGTTTCTAAGAATCTTAAACCTTGTCTTGAAAAAACAAAGACGAGTGGAAAATTATAAAACATCGCCCACCGTGGGGCTCGAACCCACGACCACAAGGTTAAGAGCCTTGCGCTCTACCAACTGAGCTAGACGGGCTTATATTTTTAATTATCTTTTTCTGATCAAAGATCCATAATAGAAGTCGTCACAGACAGCTCTCAACATAAAACCGCTTTCATTTAAAATTAAGAAATTTTATTAGTTACATTAATTGTAACTAAAATATAATTTTTATCAACTAAACGTAATATTGACTGATTGAAACACACAAAGTGTGCAACCAAAAAAAAAGTTTCTATCAAGTCTAAAGGAAGATTGACAAAAAAAAAGAGCGATGATAGGTAGAGTCGGATATAAACATATGCTGGCTAAGCAGCTGTAAAAACCCATAGTCCATTAACTGCCTCAAGATTTTGCGATATGTGGCCTAAATGTGTAGTTCACTGTTTGGCTAGATGTTCTAGACAAAAATTATTTTGCATCATTGTTTTTTTTTTTGAAACCAAAGGACAAATCCTTACCTTTAATTTATTTTTAATATAATTGTAGAGATTAACCTAAGGGGTTGTTCGGTTGGAGTAATTTGGAGGGTAATGGCTCGGCTTAGTTTAAGTACACGCAAACGTATGCAAACGAGAAAGGTGTTTTGCAACTTGGTAACGACGACAATCGCGTTCTTTTTCATTTCGATTTGGGTGTTGATAGTCAAATATAAAAGGAGTAAACCACGCATTGAATCATTTTCATCAAAAATTGATCGATACTTAATAATGCATAGGCATGTTTACGAGAGTGATATTATGTCGATATCGCAAATTAGGATGACTCGGACCTGCTTTAATAAATTGTGTCATATGCTTGAAACATTTGGGGGTCTAACGGCAACTAGAAATATGGATATCGATGAACAAGTTGCCATTTTCCTACACATTGTTGCTCATAATGCTAAAAACCGGGTCATGATATGCCGCTTTCATCGTTCGGGAGAAACAATTAGCAGATGTTTTGCTCGAGTGTGCAACGCGGTGATTACATTGCATCCACGTTTGCTTAAGAAACCGGAACCTGTTCCTGATAACTATACCGATCAAAGATGGAAATGGTTCAAGGTATGTTGATAACTTCTTTTTTTGACAACCTTAATAACCTGTTGTTTGTAAATGATAAGCAATTCAAAAATAGCTACTTATAACATGTTATTTTAATCTTATGTTGCTTTTAGAATTGTTTAGGAGCTTTAGATGGAACATACATCAAGTGTTTAGTACCACTTCAAGACAAGCCTAGATATAGAACAAGAAAGAATGAAATTGCTGCAAACGTGTTAGGGGTATGTTCACAAGATATGCAATTCATTTATGTCTTAGCGGGATGGGAGGGTTCGGCCGCTGATGGTAGGGTGCTTCGAGATGCTCTTGCTAGGCCTAATGGATTAAAGGTTCCAAGACCATGTATGTGAATATATGTTTGGTATGTGTCGTTACACTTGTTGATTGTGTATTGACTATTATCAAATTGTAGGTTATTACTTGGTTGATGCGGGATACACTAATGGAGAAGGTTTTCTCGCACCTTATAGAGGCCAAAGGTATCATTTGAATGAGTGGCGTGATGGAAACCAACCAACTACAGCTAAAGAGTTCTATAATATGAAACATTCATCAGCAAGAAATGTTATAGAAAGGTGTTTCGGTATTTTGAAAGCGAGATGGGGAATCTTAAAAGACAACTCATATTATCGGGTTGAATTAAAGATTAAGATCATAATGGCATGTTGTCTCCTCCATAATTTCATAAGACAAGAAATGCCAATTGATCCATTAGAGGACGATAATGAACTAGATGAAGGAACCGAAGACGTTGGAGTTGGACAAGATGATGATAATATCACTAATGTCGGGACTTCAAACGAGTGGACTTCATTTCGAGATAATATAGCAGAATCTATGTTTGAATCTTGGAATGCTAATGCTTGATCAATGTTAGTATGTAAATTTTTGAAGGCAACCATTCACTAACGGATGGTTACCGCTACAATTGACTTATGGTGGTTTATTAGGAACATGATACATGACGAAGGTTAATGCTGATTTTTTGAGCACTTTTGCAATGTTTTTAGTGCTGAATTTTGTCGTTTTAATGCTGTTTTTGAACCCGATCATTGCTGTTTTACTGCAGTTTTTTCTGCTGTTTTGCACAGGTTTTCGTGCAGCTTTTACGCTGTTTTTTGAAGCTGATTATCGCTGTTTAGTGCAGTTTTTTGGCAGGTTTTTGTACAGGTTTTCGTGCAGTTTTTATGCTGTTTTTTAAAGCTGATTATTGCTGTTTTAGTGCAGTTATTTTGTACAGATTTTTGTGCAGTTTTTATGCTGTTTTTTTGAAGCTGATTATTGCAGTTTTGCTGTTTTTTGAAGCTGATTATTGATGTTTTAGTGCAGTTTTTTTGTCGGTTTTTGTACAGATTTTTGTGCAGTTTTTATGTTGTTCCTGAAGCTGATTATTGTGTTTCAAGGCAGTTTTTTGTCCAAGTTTTTGTACAGTTTTTTGATTAGTTTTTTTGTTGTTCGCTTGTTGTTATTCAAGATGGTTTCATCATTTATTATAGTACCAAATCATGATGACAAAAATTAAACAAATTTTCAATTTCCTTATTCCAACCAAACATGCAACCGAAATTCAATTTCCAAAATTTAATACTCTAGATTATTCAATATCCTCAAAATTTAAAATTCTGGCATTTGAATAACTTGAACCAAACAGCACCTAAGATTTAAAAAAAAATCACGGAGAGACCTTTTTTGTCAAAATGTTCCAAAGTTGAAAAAATGGGCGGAGCCGCAGAGGTACCAAAGTTGTAAATATGATGGAGTAATGATTTATCCCTGGTGATATTTTACTAGCGAAAATCAATGAAATATCACTCTTGATAAAACAATAAAATATCACTGGGATATTACGCAGTAATTATATTAATGAAATACTAGTGATGTTTCATTGATTTATCTCTAGTGATATTTCATTGTTTTTATCAGTAACGAAATATCACTTGTGATAACCGATTTTCGTCACATTTACAATTTAGTCCATCCGTCGCTTTTTTGCAAATTTTGGACATTTTGGCAAAAATGATCCCTCCATGTTTTTTTTAATCTTAGGTAATGAATTACTAGGATTTGTCTTTTACATTCCAAAAAAAACAAGTTTCTAAAATAACCGGACTCGATTTTCTAATACGCTTGGCTAAAATCTAGTCCGGTTATAAAACATTTGTTATAAAATTGTATGTATCTAAAAAACGTATCTATATTAGATGTGTCTAGTTTGTAATCGAGACTTCTCTTGTCAGTATATCTTTTATCAAAGTAGACATCGGATATTTGTTAGATATTTGATAAAGAAAATATATCATATAGAAAAATCATAAATAGAGATAATATAGTGTTATTTATAAACTTCAAAATTTCTTTGACTCCCATGATTTATCTTAGAATTATTATGTAGTTTTAGGGTTGCGTTTTTGATAGTTTTTTTAATAAAATTATGGTTTATATAATGAAAGTTTTTTTTAAGAGTAATACGATTTTCTAACAACTACAATTACATTACTTCTTCAGTAAAAAAATCTCTTTCATTCATACACTCGTTAGTATAACCAAAATAACACTTATCTTTTTTTTAGAACGACAAATGTTAATGGTTAGTGGGTCGAGTCGTGTAATGACATCTAAATGGAAGAATGTCTTCTTCAAACCTTCGCCTAGTTATTGTCCCCTAAAGACACTACTTATTGAAACCTTGATAGCCAACTGAGCTAAACCAGTTGATGAAAAAAAAATAACACTCATATCTAAAGGTGACACGGTTTGATCTGTGTCGGTTTTTCAAAACCAAACTTTAATTGAAATATTGAGCTTTTAGAAAGTCAAAATCAAAACCGATCGGTAGCCGCCTTTGACATTTTCGGTTATTTTGGCTTTTAACTTTTTAGTCATCGCATGCGAAAAAAAAACTTGTTTTACTTAAAATATTGTCTATTCTTTTTTAATTAATTTCATTGATCAAAGTTTACCCCGACACAAATAATTCACAATTTCTTAATGGAAAATCATTATCGCTATTTTTTAATATTATAATTGACTTTAGTGAATTTTATTAATAATTATAATTTACATATTAGGAGAAGGTAAACGGGCAACAAGCTGCGACGCTAGCCCTTTTTGCATAGCAAAACCAAGTATATTAAATATAACGTTTGTGGATTTAAGAGTCAAAACATTACTATTTATAACACGTTGTATTCTCGTAAGTAGCTCCACCGCCTCAGGTGCAAGGAAACCAAATGTATCAAACGCGAAAGGAATAAACACGTGTTGATTTTCAACACATGCTTTCTCGTGTTTAGTCACTTTGCACGAGGCGGCTTTTATAGCAGCCTGACCTGCTGTAAAATCTCGACTGTCTAGCCCCACGAGAGGAGAAACCCCTGTCAAATCAACGCACGCATGTTTACCTCCAACCCATCCAAAAACCAAAACATCAGCGGGTCTCAGTGTGGATCTTCCATCTGACGGGTCGGTCAAGAAATTCACAGGTGCCTCTTTCTTGGCGGAGATCCCGGCACGCCTACATATGTCGTAAAGAACGTCCCTAACAAAATCATGTCGATACTTGAAGCCCGAAAGTTCTTTACAATGAACCGCATGTTCCCCAAAAGAATCCAAACATGCCTTGCGACAAATAGGGCATATAGCATCAACCGGAAATAATGGAATCATAAGGTGATACTTAAGGATAGTGCGGTATTCCACCGGCAACATATGTTGACCGAGCCCGTCTATGGGGATAGCTTGTAGGAAATCTTGAGCATGTGGTGCGAGCAGACACTCGAAAATTGCTTTCTGTCTAACCGTCATGTCAAAGTGGGCTTCCATATCTTTGACCATCTCACTAAAAAGGGCACTCGCCAATGTTTCTTGGGCTTTAGATGGGGCGGTGTCCTTATTAGCGAAAACGCTAAAATCAAAGCTTGGAATCGTATCACGAAGACAAGCCAAAGCAGAAACGTAATCATCGTCCATACCACATATACCACTGTCACGTAAGATGTGGTCTTGTAGCACCCAAGATTGGGCCCTCGAGGCCACAAAAGCATAGGAGGAGACCACTTTTGCTGAGTACAAGCCCAACCCACCAAGACGAATGGGTAAAGAAGCAAGTCTCCACTGCAAGTTACAAAAAAGGTCCTCCACAAACCACTATATTTTCGATTGAACCACGCAACCCTTTGTTAAAAAACAAAGCCGCATCCTCCATGTGTATAGGTTGACATGTCCTTAAACCAAAATAAAGTTTAGCAATACCCATACATGAACGAAGCAAAAGGAGCTCACTTTGCGGGTCATGAAGTTGTGGAAGAAGACCCATCAAGTCAACAGCATTTACGGCTCTCTTCATAGCCAACCCACTAATAAAATCTGCATCTCTACTAACAGCTCCCTCTAAAATCTTCACACCCAAAGACGGCCTACGAATATCAACCGGAAATAAACCCTCCCGAAGCTTCGTACCATTACAAGAGGGCCAAAAAATCTCTGTTTTCTTGATGTTAAGTTCAAGACCCAAACCTGGACCAGTCGTCTTTATAATGTCTAACACCTTGGATACCTCTTCTGAATCTCCAATAATGGTTCCATCATCACGATACCAAGCATGAAGAAAAAGCTTGCAACTGTCTCTGATCTTATGTACAAGCGGGTGCAAGACAAGAGCAAAAAGAAGAGGTCCCAATGGGTCGCCTTGCTGCACTCCTGTGGCAGACCAAATATGCGTGTCTCCTATATACAACCTCGCTGCTTGACCATATAAGAAAATTACCCACAAAGAAATAGAAGGACACCTCACCCTAACTTCATGAAGTAGTGTCGATCTATCCACAAGGTTAAATGCATTTGAGAAGTCCACAGTGAGCATTTCAAGAGACCCATCATTATGGTATTCAGTCAACACCCTATTGGCGCTATGTAAAATAGCCTCAACACCACCCGACACTCCGACTCCAAACTGGAAATCACCAAGGTACTTGGACATATTCTTACCCACACCTTTCATAGCAACCTTGGGAACCAAACGTCTCCATATAGTGCCCACTGCAATAGGTCGAATCCCGTTATCAGGTTTTAGTAGAGGCGTGAGAGAAGCAGATGCAACAAACTCTACCAAAATAGACGGACACCTCCCTACCAGCCATAAATTAACGACCGATGTGATGGCCATTAAGAGATCTGTGGCAGTAGCAGAACCCTCTCCACACAGAGCATCTAATATATGTTGTGCCCTCAAACCATCTATCCCGCATGAAGTACCTTTAGGAAAGGATTTAATGCAACCAAAGACACAATCAATCTCTGCTACAAGAGGAGACTCATAAAAAGTGTTGCTCGGCATGGATGGGGGTGGCTTGTAAGGATGCTTAGCCTCCAAGGATTTAATAGTACCACCCGAGTATGGAGCTACACCAGAAGAGGATAGCACTTTGACTGCAGCTGTAAAGTGCCCATCCACAACCTTGCGAAGACATTGTCTGATGTTGGTATTGCCCGTTGTTCTATCCTCCTTCAAATCACCTCGACCCTCACCAAAGGATCCCGACCTAGCAACATCCAACATGTTTTGAACTAACGTTGCGATACCATCATCTTTCCCCCATGTAGCTAGTGACTTCAAGATAGAACATTGTTGCAAAGATTTTCTATTGTCGGACCTACGCTCTTGTCTAGTCTTGGGCCTACATACCTGCAGCGTACATCGTGGAAGAAGTAACAACTTGACCCACGCACCAACGGAATCGGGTCGGGCGAACACTTGGTAAAGAACTGTTTTTAACGCCTGAGAGAAAGCGAGACGACATCCATGGGGAATACTCTTGACAGTTGTGATAGGCAATTTAAAAACACGATCAAGAAGCTCAACATCCAAAGCCAACCCTTCAGTTACTTCCATCTCGTATTCATTATAAGAAGGCTTGGAAATTCCAACAATGTAACCATTCATGTCGCCTGGCTCGTTTGAAGGACGAACAAGACCATCTTGGTGATGACATGACCGACTCACAGCATGGAAAGTCATACAATCCCCACATAACCATTTTTCAAATGCCTTCAAAGTTTCCTCAACTGCCATATATAATCCATGGTCCGTAGAAATAGCCTCACGTAATGCATCTTTACGTTCATCGGTCGAAAAATGGTGCCTCTTAATATGAGAAAACAAACGAGCAAACCCTTTATTGCCCACTTGACCATCCGGGCAACAATGAAAACCTCGAAATGGACATGGCCAAGTTCCGTCCGAAGAGGTAGATGATGATGTCATGAAAATATAATGATTAATATATATGAAATCGGTTTGAAAAGAAAAGGATGGTGTGTTTTATGTATGTTTTGTGGTTGAGACTTTTTCACAAACACTTGGTGTGTAGAAAAACATTTAAGGGGATTTTAAGATAAAGAATATGAAAATTGCAATGAGTATTTGCGTTTTATTGTTGTGAAATCGAGAAAGGTTATAAGGCTACATTATTTTTGGTTGTATTGGCACAATTGTGTTGGATTTTTGTAGTTCGATTAGTGACGTGGGGTTTGTGAAAAGTGGGGTTTCGAAGTGGGGTTTCGAAGTAGAATATGTATACCGTGATTAAGAGGACCATTTAGGGGGTGATCATCAAGTAAAAACTGGACTCGACCAGGAAAAACCGGACTCGACCGAGATCAAGTTAGGCCAAAACTAAGGACCGGACCGAACCGAACGTATACGGATCGGTCAGAATCAGTCAGTTCGATAAGACATAATGATCGGTTACTGGATCAGATCGAAACTAATTTAGGCAAAAAACACAGATCGAGGACCGAATCAAAATTGGTTCGGTCTGATTTCTCGGTTCAATCTTGTTCGCGCTCCTGCTCAGCCATAAGACCATCTGTAGCATGTAGGGGTGTCAAATGGGTTGATCCGATCCGACTCAAACCCGACCCAAACCCGATAAGGCCTTATAAGGTCGGATTGATTCGGGTCAAACATAGCTTATCATATTTATCGGGTCAACCCGATAACCTTATAGGATCGGGTTAGGGTGTTAACTAGCTTCTTATCGGATTATCGGATTGACCAGATAAACCCGATAACTTATAAAGACCCATTAAAAATTCTACTTTTTTAGAATTAATTTTCATTTACATGGTTTATTAGTCCTTCTTTTTAATTAATAAACTTGTCACATGATTGCTTATTATTGTTAATAAGCAAATTTCCATTAGTATGTTTTACTTTCCTCATTTTTCTTGTCTTACTGCTAATCTGCTAATTTGTTATAAGATGTATACTAATTAAATACTTAGGGTTAAGTCCATATATTGGCAATGTATTATCCATCGTTTATACATCTAGGTAATATACTATTTTTATTACTAATATCGATATAAAAATCGGCAATACTTTCCTATTATAGGTATTATGACCGGTTAGTTGGCAGTTACAACAAAAATATGACTTACAGGTCATTTTCTTTTTCTTTTTTTGCTTAGGTGGATATTACACATTACTAATATATTACACATCACTCTTTATAAACACCTATCCAAACACACTTATTAAACATCATCTTCTTCATCTTCTCTCCGGTGACACTAGCAGATTTCGACGCAGCAGGTTCCGGCGAAAGAAAAACAAATCTCATATATCTCTTTCACTCATATTCTTATAAAACCTAGTAAACACAAATTTGGTTCCAATAAAAAATCCATCGTAACTTTTCTTCTCCTTAAAAAAAATATTTCATATGCACATCCTAATATATATATTGTAAAAATCCATCCAATAAAGTAAATAGATCCCAAATTCAATCCAAATATATTCCATAAATTTAATATTAATCCGAATATTATAAACTCCAATTATTTTTACAATTAAAGCAGATCAACAACAATTGGTTCATCAAACAAAAGGAACTGCGACCATAATCTTTCATCCGGGGTGTGCCGGAAAAAACCCCAAATCTTCATTGCACGTGGCGGCGCCGATGGTGATCAATCATATGGGGTGTGTTCGCGGTGGAGTGGTGATTCCGGTGGTGGTTTCAAATTTGCTTGAAATGTTTATAATAGTAGTGTTATTTTGATTTGAAGAAAGAAGATATAGAATAATGGTGTTATTTTGGTTTGAAGGAAAAAGATAATGGTACTATGATCTTTGGTTTTTGGTTTCTTGCAGCTTTTTTTAGGTTTCTTAAATTAGTTCACAAATCAAATTGTGTTTGGCCTTTGTGCAAATCTAAAATTGTTACACATATTAATTAGTGCTTTACCGATAATTATGTTATAATTATTGGCTTTTGTCCCTAGTGCAATGAATTGCTTGAATTATTTTTAGGGTATTAAAAAATCTAACTAAGCAAAAAAAAAGGACTTGTAAGTCATATTTTTGTTTTAACTGCCAACTAACCGGTCATATTATCTATAATAGAAAAGTATAGCCGGTTTTTATATCGATATTAGTAATAAAAATAGTACATTACCTAGATGTATAAACGATAGATAGTACATTGCCGATATATAGACTTAACCCAAATACTTACTGTCCAGAAAATCTAAATGTTTACCGTCAAATTCGATGCCTATCTACAACACACTTGTAAAACCCCAAAATTTGGGCTTTTGACACGTCACCGGCTTTATTATTATTACCGTTCATCATATAATATTTTTACGGATCACTTTCATAATACATCAACACAAGACTTATTGCGTACAAAAATCATGATTTTAGTATATAAAAAAAGTGAAGTATTTTAACTTAATATTATATACACATTTTTACCTTATTGACTTTGTCAACTGTTGTACCCTTTACTTTTGGGATCTATATAATTCCACTTTTATATGACTAAATGTTAATCATATACCTTTGTCGTACCACCTTTCATATTTATTTTTATATTTATATGAACTATTAGTCATTATTGACTACTCCGGCAACTAACTGGCCACCTGAATGAATAATAGATTCATCACCTCAGTACATATTTTGAGATAAACTGTAACTTTACTTAATTTAATTATTAAATACTTGGACTTATTTTTATAAGTATATATTTACATATATTTTATAATGGAAATAAACACCTAACACTTTAAAACAATGTACATTATTTTACATTGACATTTATTTACTTTCTACAAGTAAAATATTTATAATGATATATTCATTATATACTTTCACTAAATTACCTAAAGCTTCAGCAAAATACCTATAACTCAACAAATGCACACTATACTAACAAGAATACACCATACTTTGCTAATTTAGGCCACATGCTTAAATATCTAAAACAATCTAGAAAAATCCTAGCCAAGATCTTGTGGAATCTCCATTTGATCTTCTTGTCCCCTTTGACATCTAAACACACGGCACACTTGCAAAAATTGGGGTGAAAATCAATTGCTATTTGTGGCATGTGTTGGAATGATTTGGCAAGTGTATCTCAACCAAATCTTGTGTATCTTTACAAGATACATGGTACAAGTACTAGGATCCCATTGGATCTCCTTCTTTCTTCTTAAACCGTAGCCTACACCATCACCAACACAATATACTTAAAACTCAAACATCATTTCATCTACCTCTCTCTCAACATACGGCTAAAAACACCTCCACCATTAACAAACCTTCAAGCTCTTTCACTACTCCTAAAACACGCCTCATCCTACTTGAACGTTAATCCTTAGTTCACTTTACAAGCATCTTGATCATTGAAGCAAGAAAGGAGCCCTAAAAACTCCATTGAAGCCCACGGCTTGTTTTAGCTTCAAGGATCCTCCATTGTTGAAAGCTTGTCTCTTGTTCCTACTCATTCTCTTGTTCATCCCTAGATCTATCTAAACAAGTAAGTAACCTAAAACTTATCTTTTCAATATATATCATTCTCATACACATGAACATACACATGAATATTACTACAAAACTTGATGTTGAAACAAAAATATAAAACCCTAGATCTTATATAGGTCACAACTTAATTTTTGTTGTAACTTAAAATGATGTAAAATCTTAATAACCATGAAGAACATATCACTATGAACTTGTTAAACTTGTAGATCTATGAAAAACATACCCATATATATTTTGAACGTAGGTTTTAACCCCATAATTCATTAGGGGTTAAGCTTGTAATGTTTAGATGTGCCTAGAAATACTAGATCTATGATTATAGTGCCTTGAAATGTTAAGCTCACCATTTATGCCTTATAAGATTTAGTTTTTAGCTCACTATAATAAGTTGCCTAAATAAATCTTAATTATTACTAGATAATGTTTTTATAAAACTTTTAGTGTCAAAATATAACTTTATAAAGTTTCATGTTGATAATATAGATCTATAAGTGTTTTGGACTAAAATAATAAGTCTAAGAAGTTTTGGATTAAAATAATAGATCTACTAAATTTTGGATTAAAAATAACAAATATAATACTTTCGGGTTGGATTTATAATTTTATAAAGTATAGGGATCTAAATAAACAAGTGTAGAAACTTATTTTCCAAAAATATAAACTTTTGGACCACTTTTGTAAAATGCCGTGAGTAAAGGGTATGTTTTGAACATTATCCGAAACTTAATGGTGATAAAAAGGACTTAAATGGAATTAATATAGTGTTAGGGTAATTTGTGTAAACTTAAGAAAATCTAGGGATTTCATTTGTCAATTGCCGAAACATAATATAAACTCTAGGGACCAATTATGCCAAGTTGACAAACTTATTCAAGCCCTAAGTAACCCTAGCGACTATTTCTGCCATTTGCCGAAACCTATACAAGCCCTAGGGGCATTTGTGTAACTTATTATGAACTTATATATTAGCCGAATGTTGGAGGACTAAAACTGCCAATATGTGAAACTTTAATAAGCCCTAATTTAATCCGTATACTTTAGGGACCAATATTGTAATTACTTGAAAGATATAGAAACCCTAGGGGTAATTATTTAAATAAAAGGACTAAAACGTAATTTATACAAAGTATAACAAACCCTAAAATTCCTATATATTTATATTCGTTATTTAAAACGTAAAACTTAAATAAACGTAACAATTGTTATTTTTCCAAACTTATAATTTAATAACTACAAACACTACGTAAACGTGGAATTTAACTTAAAGGTTATACGTTTTATAAACCTCATTTATATATTAAATATAAAGTAAAAATGATTAACTTATAAAATAAATATATTAATTATATTTATTTTCTATTACTTTAAATATATATAAAACTACCTTTTATAAATATTTAAAGCGTTTTATAAACAACACAAGTGCAAAATATTAATTAAATGGATTAATTAATTTAACCTTATTATTTATTTTACACTATTAGAACTTGTACAACGATGAACCAAATATCGTAATAAAATGCTTAAAACCAGTATAAGCATGCACAGATTTATTCTGAAACTTTTATGCATTATGTTATGCATTTACTGAGACCTTATAATTAATTAGGTCGTTGATTGTATCGTGAGCATCCTTATCAGATTTATCTACTGACTTATTGCTGTACTACTGAGGTGAGTTCATAGCCTCGCATTTCACCACTATTTATGTTTTTACTAACCCGCGAGGGGGAGACATGCTATAACTTGTTTTGAACATATGATTTTGATATCTTATATTTAATAAACCGTTGATCGAGGAAACGCAAACTGAACTGTTACCCTTAATTACGATTGCCTATTGTAGATGAACCCGCATGACCCGTGCATCCGAAACTGTTAGAATTTTTGAATTGCCTGAATGTTATAAATAGATCTATTTGGGATTGACCGTCCCCATCTGGGTGAGTCATGCTCACTGTGCCTCGGCCGGGACAACAGATGTTTCACATGTCAGCACTTATTATTATTTTTGGGTGCCTTCTTGTAGTAAGGCGAAGGGTCCTCCACTATCGAGGACTTCTCTGTCAAGTCTCAGTTTCGGGAAATATGGGAATGTAATTACTTTATAGTATTTGGCTTTGTGCGATACTATGTTTATAATGTTTGCGGTTCCAAACTCGACCTTTTATTATTTGGTACATTAATACATGGAACATACTGATATATCTGAATTTGATTTTTATCAAACCTTATGAAATACTATATGGGATATTGAGATCCTACACTTGATTTCTATATCAAACTTTGTGTAACACTATGTAGGACAAATTACTGTCCTGGACTATGAATTTACAAAACTCTATGAATTCACCAACTTTATGTTGACTGTTTTAAGCATGTTTTTCTCAGGAAATTAAGCTGGATTATTTGAGCATGGACTGAGCATCATATAGGAGCATCATAATAATTGGGGGATCTGTTTTCACTGGGATATTTGTAACAACTGATATTTAACACTTCAACTGATTGTACTAAAACCATATTTGTATCAATTGTATTTCAAATCATGTAATTATGATCAATGCTTTGTATGCCATTTGTTCTGTGATCCACTTACTGACACCCAATTACTATTCCGTTGCAAACCTGATTTGGGGGTGTCATAGAATGGTATCAGAGCGAATGGTTATAGAGAATCAGATCAAAAATAAAATTGTTTTTCTATTTTATTAACTGAACTATAACCGGATTAAAATTTCAAAAACTTAGATTTCAAAAACTTAGATTTCAAAAACTGGGTTTTTGACGGGACATACTTAGAGAGCATATAGCCTAGAGAGCATGCATAACTATATGATTTAAATGCAATTCGTTATCCTATGCATTTATATTTATGGTAGTACTAGGTGCTAACCATTTACGTACTTTACGTATTACGACTGTTTAATATCTTTATGAAGATATTAAAATACTTAACGTATTTAATGAAACTTATAAACATGTCATGTTAGTAGGGAGCTTTATACTAAAGATGTTCCATCTCGATATTACGTTTTGACTGAGTGGTTGGGTTTACGATTTAAAGTGCCCTCGCTCCTCAAACGTTTATAGAATGGCTTTTGAAGTATGATGGCCCGAACAATACATTATAACCACAAACAACCAAATACATAACAAACCCTTGGAAATGTCTAAATGGATACCTAAATAAAATCTTTGGAAATCTTTGGAAGATTTAAATTTGATTTTATAAATCTTGGAAAATCTAAAATAGATTTTTACAAATCTTGGAAAAATCTAAAATAGATTTTGGAAAATCTTGGAAGAATCTATTTAAATTTTGGAAAAAAAAAATCTAAATTAGATTTTTAATCGTGAGAAATCTTATTTAATCTTTGGGAATCTGTTTTTGATCTTCATCTTATTTGAGCTTTGGAAATCCTATTTTATCCTTGGAAATCTAACAAAAATCATTTAGTACTTAACTAAATCTTTACAAATCTCATACTAAAGTTTACAGCTAATATTGCTAGCAAATATTGAGATTACTCTCTATCTCGTATTAAACCTTGTACAATTATTACCATTTGACAACAATACTTGATATTGTAATAATATCTAAATAAGTCATAAAATCTTATACTAAGATTTTCAAATCCTTCATGACTACTTGCGGTATCTATTTATGCTTATACGCTGATGGTTCCTTATACAACTATTATAATATATCATTATATTATATACAAGATCCCCGTTTGATACGTATTTTAACGCACGTGATTTGAACATCCACGGAACACAACTTAGTAACGACTCATACTCTCGCTTTTGGTATGTGATATTATTTAGATAAGTTTACATGTTAAAATAATGCGGTGGGACCCAAATCAAGGTATGACTCTATATTTAGATGACGTTTAAATATGGAACCTGAGTCTCTTGATCCTAAGTTAATTATGATTCCGTCTCTAGATGGAATGGGACGTCTAAAGGTGAAATCATAAGCCACCGGATTAGAAGTTTATTTATACATTCGTATTAAGGTGGAATGGGACGCCCGAAGACGAAAGTTATAAATAAACGGGCTGTAAAGTATCTTAATAATATCTATTTTCTTTGATATTATATTGGTTTTAAATGGTAAGCCTTGCCGGGAATATTTGAGTAGGTTGGGCTATGGAATCCTTATTGAAACGAATTAGGACGCTTTTTCGTTTGAATAAAGAAATCATAGGTCACCGAACCATGAAGTTATAAATTTTTACTTTACGTGGATGAGGACGCTTATCAATGTAAATAGAAATTTATAAACAAGTGGCTTAAATATATTCGACGTGACTCATTATTGATATTATTTTAATCCAGCTATGGAACGTATTCCCTTTTGATTCGTGGTTTTTCCAAACATATCTTATCATTATTACATCCTCATCAAGAAACCTAAGGAAGACTCGTGTTCGTTCCTCTTGGATCATAGCACTATGCTATTGATTCTCGACTTAATTTTGGTCCAACATAAAACTAATAAACTCAATTAAGCTTATTGAAGCTTAATAGACTTAAAATCTCTTGAAGAACTATTAAAACGTTAATGAACCTTATCTATGCATATCAAGGCCCGATAAGGCCCATGAAACACATTTAACAAAGCCAAGACTTAAAACGAGCTTGTACTATTTTATCCAACCTTGTAAACCATCAAGGACTTGTTTGGCCATTTGTCAAACATATTAAAAAGCCCTAGGATAATAAGACAAAACTCTAAGGAATAAACATGGATTTCAATGAACTTAAAAGAAGCCCTAGATGATTTAACACGGATTAAAAACCCTAGGGGTTGAATTTGCCACTTTTGAAACTCAATTTGAGCCCTAAGATATTTTCTTTGAAAACTATTTGTGCCTTAAGGGCCACATTACAAAAATAGAAGAACCAAATGTGTAAATTGTTGAAACATAATAGACAAGTTACCTTGTGCATTAAAATTTACTCATCGGAGGCATACGATCAATAACTACATCTTAAATATCACCTATGATTTTAAACTTGAGTTCACAAGATTACACGTTCAAGAAAAAGTGTCCTCACTTGATCCCTGGACGAGTAACTTCATCTTAAGCTTTGAGGACAAAGCTAAAATAACGGGTAGGTGCTGTAAAACCCCAAAATTTGGGCTTTTCACGTCACCGGCTTTATTATTATTATCGTTCATCATA
Source organism: Glebionis coronaria (assembly GCA_025667525.1). Classification (NCBI taxonomy): domain Eukaryota; kingdom Viridiplantae; phylum Streptophyta; class Magnoliopsida; order Asterales; family Asteraceae; genus Glebionis; species Glebionis coronaria. The sequence continues at coordinate 406,732,757 of CM046880.1, forward strand.
AAATATTTTTACGGATCACTTTCATAATACATCAACACAAGACTTATTGCGTACAAAAATCATGATTTTAGTATATAAAAATAGTGAAGTATCTTAACTTAATATTATATACACATTTTTACCTTATTGACTTTGTCAACTGTTGTACCCTTTACTTTTGGGATCTATATAATTCCACTTTTATATGACTTAATATTAATCATATACCTTTGTCGTACCACGTTTCATATTTATTTTTATATTTATATGAACTATTAGTCATTATTGACTACTCCGGCAACTAACTGGCCACCTGAATGAATAATAGATTCATCACCTCAGTACATATTTTGAGATAAACTGTAACTTTACTTAATTTAATTATTAAATACTTGGACTTATTTTTATAAGTATATATTTACATATATTTTATAATTGAAATAAACACCTAACACTTTAAAACAATGTACATTATTTTACATTGACATTTATTTACTTTCTACAAGTAAAATATTTATCATGATATATTAATTATATACTTTCACTAAATTACCTAAAGCTTCAACAAAATACCTATAACTCAACAAATGCACACTATACTAACAAGAATACACCATACTTTGCTAATTTAGGCCACATGCTTAAATATCTAAAACAATCTAGCAAAATCCTAGCCAAGATCTTGTGGAATCTCCATTTGATCTTCTTGTCCCCTTTGACATCTAAACACACGGCACACTTGCAAAAATTGGGGTGAAAATCAATTTCTATTTGTGGCATGTGTTGGAATGATTTGGCAAGTGTATCTCAACCAAATCTTGTGTATCTTTACAAGATACATGGTACAAGTACTAGGATCCCATTGGATCTCCTTCTTTCTTCTTAAGCCGTAGCCTACACCATCACCAACACAATATACTTGAAACTCAAACATCATTTCATCTACCTCTCTCTCAACATACGGCTAAAAACACCTCCACCATTAACAAACCTTCAAGCTCTTTCACTACTCCTAAAACATGCCTCATCCTACTTGAACGTTAATCCTTAGTTCACTTTACAAGCATCTTGATCATTGAAGCAAGAAAGGAGCCCTAAAAACTCCATTGAAGCCCACGGCTTGTTTTAGCTTCAAGGATCCTCCATTGTTGAAAGCTTGTCTCTTGTTCCTACTCATTCTCTTGTTCATCCCTAGATCTATCTAAACAAGTAAGTAACCTAAAACTTATCTTTTCAATATATATATCATTCTCATACACATGAACATACACATGAATATTACTACAAAACTTGATGTTGAAACAAAAATATAAAACCCTAGATCTTATATAGGTCACAGCTTAATTTTTGTTGTAACTTAAAATGATGTAAAATCTTAATAACCATGAAGAACATATCACTATGAACTTGTTAAACTTGTAGATCTATGAAAAACATACCCATATATATTTTGAACGTGGGTTTTAACCCCATAATTCATTAGGGGTTAAGCTTGTAATGTTTAGATGTGCCTAGAAATACTATATCTATGATTATAGTGCCTTGAAATGTTAAGCTCACCATTTATGCCTTATAAGATTTAGTTTTTAGCTCACTATAATAAGTTGCCTAAATAAATCTTAATTATTACTAGATAATGTTTTTATAAAACTTTTAGTGTCAAAATATAACTTTATAAAGTTTCATGTTGAAAATATAGATCTATAAGTGTTTTGGACTAAAATAATAAATCTAAGAAGTTTTGGATTAAAATAATAGATCTACTAAATTTTGGATTAAAAATAACAAATATAATACTTTCGGGTTGGATTTATAATTTTATAAAGTATAGGGATCTAAATAAACAAGTGTAGAAACTTATTTTCCAAAAATATGAACTTTTGGACCACTTTTGTAAAATGCCGTGAGTAAAGGGTATGTTTTGAACATTATCCGAAACTTAATGGTGATAAAAAGGACTTAAATGGAATTAATATAGTGTTAGGGTAATTTGTGTAAACTTAAGAAAATCTAGGGATTCCATTTGTCAATTGCCGAAACATAATATAAACTCTAGGGACCAATTATGCCAAGTTGACAAACTTATTCAAGCCCTAAGTAACCCTAGGGACTATTTCTGCCATTTTCCGAAACCTATACAAGCCCTAGGGGGCATTTGTGTAACTTATTATGAACTTATATATTAGCCGAATGTTGGAGGACTAAAACTGCCAATATGTGAAACTTTAATAAGCCCTAATTTAATCCGTATACTTTAGGGACCAATATTGTAATTACTTGAAAGATTTAGAAACCCTAGGGGTAATTATTTAAATAAAAGGACTAAAACGTAATTTATACAAAGTATAACGAACCCTAAAATTCCTATATATTTATATCCAGGTTATTTAAAACGTAAAACTTAAATAAACGTAACAATTGTTATTTTTCCAAACTTATAATTTAATAATTACAAACACTACGTAAACGTGGAATTTAACTTAAAGGTTATACGTTTTATAAACCTCATTTATATATTAAATATAAAGTAAAAATGATTAACTTATAAAATAATTATATTAATTATATTTATTTTCTATTACTTTAAATATATATATAAAACTACCTTTTATAAATATTTAAAGCGTTTTATAAACAACACAAGTGCAAAATATTAATTAAATGGATTAATTAATTTAACCTTATTATTTATTTTATACTATTAGAACTTGTACAACGATGAACCAAATATCGTAATAAAATGCTTAAAACCAGTATAAGCATGCACAGATTTATTCTGAAACTTTTATGCATTATGTTATGCATTTACTGAGACCTTTTAATTAATTAGGTCGTTGATTGTATCGTGAGCATCCTTATCAGATTTATCTACTGACTTATTGCTGTACTACTGAGGTGAGTTCATAGCCTCGCATTTCACCACTATTTATGTTTTTACTAACCCGCGAGGGGGAGACATGCTATAGCTTGTTTTGAACATATGATTTTGATATCTTATATTTAATAAACCGTTGATCGAGGAAACGCAAACTGAACTGTTACCCTTAATTACGATTGCCTATTGTAGATGAACCCGCATGACCCGTGCATCCGAAACTGTTAGAATTTTTGAATTGCCTGAATGTTATAAATAGATCTATTTGGGATTGACCGTCCCCATCTGGGTGAGTCATGCTCACTGTGCCTCGGCCGGGACAACAGATGTTTCACATGTCAGCATTTATTATTATTTTTTGGTGCCTTCTTGTAGTAAGGCGAAGGGTCCTCCACTATCGAGGACTTCTTTGTCAAGTCTCAGTTTCGGGCAATATGGGAATGTAATTACTTTATAGTATTTGGCTTTGTGCGATACTATGTTTATAATGTTTGCGGTTCCAAACTCGACCTTTTATCATTTGGTACATTAATACATGGAACATACTGATATATCTGAATTTGATTTTTATCAAACCTTATGAAATACTATATGGGATATTGAGATCCTACACTTGATTTTTATATCAAACTTTGTGTAACACTATATAGGACAAATTACTGTCCTGGACTATGAATTTACAAAACTCTATGAATTCACCAACTTTATGTTGACTGTTTTAAGCATGTTTTTCTCAGGAAATTAAGCTGGATTATTTGAGCATGGACTGAGCATCATATAGGAGCATCATAATAATTGGGGGATCTGTTTTCACTAGGATATTTGTAACAACTGATATTTAACACTTCAACTGATTGTACTAAAACCATATTTGTATCATTTGTGTTTCAAATCATGTAATTATGATCAATGCTTTGTATGCCATTTGTTCTGTGATCCACTTACTGACACCCAATTACTATTCCGCTGCAAACCTGATTTGGGGGTGTCACAACACTTACTATATTTGATAATGTGACGAAGGAAATATTGTATACCAGTGCTCTTTTAGATCAATTTAACAACGAATGTTATTTTAGCATAGAGAGTAGAATTTAAAATTAGATTAACATGTAACCCGATAACTCGATAGGCTCAACTCGATAACCTGCATCCCGATAGACCCGAACTCGATAGACCTGATTTTTTATAGGGTCATGTTGCGGGTTAGTTTTTTTATTTTTCAAAATCCAATAAGACCCGACCTGATAAACCCCAAACCTGGCCCGATAACCCGATTGACAACCCTTAGTAGCATGTGCACTTTGAGAACCTCCACATGTGACCTAAAAAACTCCAAAAATTATGTTTATATACTAATAAACTAGTTTTAATGTCCGTGCACGCACGAGACTTGAACTTAAACGATAAGTTAAGTAATAATTTTGTTATTACGATTTTATGTATATTATATATGTTTTTTAAGAACATCTAATGTTTATATGTTTTATTATATTGTTGTTTTACTGTGCACCGTGTAAATTAATATAACCCACCTTAATTTATATTTTTAAAATTAAATACTCTTTTTATTTTCGATATTTTTATTCTAAATAATTATATTTTAATTATTGATCAACAAACTATTTACATCAGCCTTACACGTACACGATTTAAAAATTCATAATTTTGTAATATTTAATATTATTCTATAAAACAAAATTAATTTTGTAATACTTAAATAGTTAAGATGTGCATAGACGCGTGATTTTTCATTATATTATAATATTAATTGATATTTTCTATAAATATTTGTTGCATAAAAGATTTGATTGTGTTTAACTAAAATGTTACCTATCATTTATTAAACATTGTATGTTTAATAAAATATAACAACTTTAAAAAAATATATGTTGTTGTAATATGTAGAATCTTGTTTATTTATTTCATCTCACACTGATGTCTGAGGTCATGCATTCATTTTGATATTTATATTCATGTTAATAATAATTTACATAAATCTCATTGCTTTACTTTGTTACGTGTCAAAATAAAACAGACAATAATTTGTGTTTTTATTTGAATATTTATAATCATTTGATTTGTTGATTTTTTAAAATAACATATATATTGTCTTTTAAAAATATAAAGTTTAAATGATATAAAGTTTAAAGGTGTATTTTGTTTATTTTCTAAACTTACTAAAAATATTGAAAATTATAAGTTTACATATAAATCCATCTAATTTATTAAAATTTCAACCAATAAAGTTTTACTAACCTCCTCTTCTTTTTCAAGTTTTTATTTTTATAAATTTGACACATATTTTTGTGTATTTTCATCAAATTCCTCTACCAAAATTTTAACTAAATTGAATTTAATTTTAACTTTTTTCGACCAATCAAATCGCTCGATTTTCTTTATACGTCAAAAGCAAAGCATTTAATTGGTCCAATTATTTTTTTACGACCCTCACCTTTCATTAAAATTTTCAAATAATATAATTCAAACACAGATCGAAGACCGAATCAAACTTGATTCGGTCTTATTTCTCAATTCAATCTTGTCCGCCCTCCTGCTCAGCCATAAAACCATCTGTAGCATGTGCATTTTGAGAACCTACCTCCACATATGACCTAAAAACTCCTAAAAGGATGTTTATATACTAAGAGCAAACGGTGTCACAACGAGCTTACCCTCGTCGTGCCTATGTGGCATGTTCGTCGGGGTGCGCCGGTCCTCGTTGCCACACCGGTTAACCGGCGTGGCACTCGGCGAGAGATAGTGAGAGAAAGATCCGTTGGCTTTTTTAATTTTTTTTTTCTTTATTTGTTTAATCATTTTTAGATGTTGAAGATGATTTTCTGTGTGTGTGTTTGTGATGTTATGTGTGTGGGTGAGATGTTGAAGATGAAGCAAATTTTTTATTTTTTTTATGAATACTATATTTACAGTTTTGATGATGTTTATTCTTTTTGGGCTTAAGATTTATAATTTTTGTAAATTTTGTAAGCTATTTTAGTTTAGGATTGTATTTTTATTTTCGTAGTGTATTTTAGTTTATATACTTTTATTTTTATTTAATAATATGAATTAAAATTTGTGTGAAAATAAAAGAAGAAAAAATAAAAGATAATGATGGGGCTAAAGTGAAGATGATTTTGTGTGTTGTGAGTAAAAGGGTATTTGTTTTAGTTGTTTTGTGATGATTTGACGCTCACGTGGCCAAAATGAAGAAAGTTCACTGTCAGTGTCACACCTTTTGCTCTAGTAACTGCATTCTCAAAAAAAAAAAAGCAAATGCAAACAACTTTAAAAGGTTAACGCACTCACCACAATCACATATTAACTAACGGATGCAGCAAATCATCACAAACAATGTAAAAAGACGACGACTGGTCGACCGTGTGCCATTCCGTTACATTCTCACCCAAGCATCTCCAGACCAAATTTAAAACCATTTACCAGAATAATTACTGTCCTTTAACGTTAAATGGTGCTTGGCTTAATAAGATAATCACTTTAAAATGCTAATCCAAACACCCCATTTACTAATTATCTGCATATACGCAAATTTGAGTATATGGGTAAAACTGTTTGCCATTTTCAGCAAAAACAACAGGGCCCGCATTTTCCAGCTTTCTTTTATTTTATGTTTGTCATTGTGAATAAGTCATATAGGCCAGTTGTTTAGGCACGTCTAGCACCGAGTGTTACGTTTATGATAAACTTGTAAATTAGGCAGATCTTGGAAATTATCTGTTTGATACTCTCTATTTTCTATCAGAAATTGAAAAAAAAAAAAACTTATTCAATTTTTAGGTTTGACACCACAGTTGAAAGTTTCCAAAAGATAGAAACTCCCTCTGTGAATGATCATAATAAGCCACACTCCTTATTGTGTCAAATATGACACTGGGAGACGGGTTTTTTGAAGAGCACCTGTGTCGAGTTATGGAAGTTGAACGCTGATGGAGATATCTGGAGGAAGGTGGTAACTTATGAGCTGTAGTTGTGTATGTTTTTGCCATTAAAAGCAGATGTACATAGAGCAGATGATGGTTCATGTACTAGGCACCCCTCGGGGTCTTAACCATAATCCAACTTTGATTAATTCATCTCAAATAACCGCCAAGAACATTTACCTCTGCAATTCTAACCTCCTATGGAGTAGTAATAAACATGGGGAACTATATCCACGGCATCAATTTCATACCAGTCAAGCCGAAGTGATATGTCTGACTAGAAAGTGCAATTTGTGTACAACACCGAAGACCAAACGTGTAAACAAGACGCAATTTGAATGGCTTGGGACAATGCCGTCTGGTCTAGTGTTTTATTGAGGCTATTCTTTTAAGGGAAGACTGGTTCGAGGCTAATGTCCATGTACCAACATTCTCACTCGCACACGACAAGCCTGAAAAGGAGGTTATAAACACCCTGTACCCTATGTTCAAACCATAATGTAAAACAAAGATTTGACCTCTTAAAACCCAAGCTGTACTATAATAATCGACTGTAAAACATGAACATTCACCAACTGGAAGTATACTCGCACAAACAAAAGATATGCGATAATAGACAGCAAGAACAATCACATGTATAATGTATGGAAGTCACACCTAAAGGTGCTAGTCCATCGAAGTTGCTTACATTTGAAGCATCAACTTGTCACTTTAAACTTATGAACATAAATCAACTCGAGACAGAGAGATATTGTGCCTAATTTACAAACATACCCGCAAAATCATAGTGACTTACCTAGATACCTAAACTGTATGCAGCTAAACTCCAAACCCATTTTCGGTAATTATATGCTCCCACACAACCAAATGACAGCCCCGCAATGCTCGTACACAACCAAATAAACGCCATGTAAACAAATCATACACACTTCAAAAAAACACTGCAAGTTATTAATCAGAATTATTATTACTCCAAATCAAACAAGGACATTGTTCATCACTTCATTAACACTTACAAAGAGAACACATAAGATATTCACATCAGTAACCACCACGAAGACGGAGGACAAGGTGGAGAGTGGACTCCTTCTGAATGTTGTAATCAGCAAGCGTACGTCCATCCTCGAGCTGCTTCCCTGCAAAGATAAGCCTCTGCTGGTCTGGAGGGATGCCTTCCTTGTCCTGGATCTTCGCCTTGACGTTGTCAATAGTATCAGAGCTTTCGACTTCGAGGGTGATGGTCTTGCCAGTCAAGGTCTTAACAAATATCTGCATACCACCTCTCAAACGAAGAACCAAATGCAGGGTAGATTCCTTCTGGATGTTGTAATCCGCAAGGGTACGGCCATCCTCTAGTTGTTTGCCGGCGAAAATCAACCTCTGCTGGTCTGGTGGGATCCCCTCCTTGTCTTGAATCTTGGCCTTGACATTATCAATAGTATCAGAGCTCTCAACTTCAAGGGTGATAGTTTTCCCGGTCAAAGTCTTGACGAAGATCTGCATACCCCCTCTAAGCCTGAGCACAAGATGGAGGGTCGACTCTTTCTGGATGTTATAATCCGCAAGGGTACGGCCATCTTCGAGCTGCTTGCCGGCAAAGATCAACCTCTGCTGGTCGGGAGGAATCCCCTCCTTATCCTGGATCTTAGCCTTGACATTGTCGATAGTATCTGAGCTCTCGACTTCAAGCGTGATGGTCTTGCCAGTAAGGGTCTTGACAAAGATTTGCATACCGCCACGAAGACGCAAGACAAGGTGGAGCGTTGACTCCTTCTGGATGTTGTAATCGGCCAGAGTACGACCGTCCTCGAGCTGCTTTCCAGCAAAGATCAACCTTTGCTGATCAGGAGGAATCCCCTCCTTGTCTTGAATCTTGGCCTTAACATTGTCGATGGTGTCTGAGCTCTCGACTTCCAAAGTGATTGTCTTTCCAGTAAGGGTCTTGACGAAGATTTGCATCTGCACAATAACAATCCAAACACAGTTAGAACACTAAAGATCACAAAACCAAAAGGCAATAATTAACTGCAACATACAACTGTTTGTGAATAACGGCAAGACTGGTATCCTAAAGGGCATAAACAACTTATGTGCAACATATTAATTACTTTGAAAAATTAGAAAAATACCCTCAAACACTATTTTTAGCAAATAATATTATCTAATTATTCATTTTCAAAATGAATTTTATTTTAAATAATCAATCCCACCCCTTTAGTGGAATCTCATGAATCAATCCAGTTTATTATTTATTTTATGGGCTAATAAACTCACTTTTTTTGTTTATTAGCTTGATTATTTAAGCCATAAGCTAAGATGGATAAGCCAAAGGAAAATATGCTTATTTGCATTCCCAAATCTCAAACAAGGCCACAAAATAAGCTAACCCAAACGCCCCGGTTTGTTTTGGCTTATATAACCAGCTTAGGGCTTATATAGTTTTGAGATTATAATTCATAAACCAGTGACGGAGCCATGTTAAGACTTGGATGGGCCAAGACCTACCCCAATTATTTTAAATATACTAGTAGTCCGGATGTATTTGCATGTATTTTGTACAGAAATTTTCAACTGGCCTACTCAAAACAAAATATTCAGCCCACTCAAATAGATCGAAAGTTGTGTGGCTTATTAAATTGTTAAAAACATTCAGAGAAGCGAATGTCTATCGTCAAATTCTCAACTTATAAACCTGCTTAACAAATGCCACTTTATATTGTAAATGATATCGCATAAATATTTAGTTTAGATAGCGTTTTAGATGATTTTAATGATGTTAAAAGGCTTCGTGTGCGGTTAAATGAAAAACTTATTGTATGACTTTTTTTTTCTCTAAGGTTTTTGGTTTGGCCTACCCGACTAAACGATCCTGGCTCCGTCACTATCATAAACTCACTTTTTATGCATATATAAGTTTGTTAAGTCTTAATGTAATTAAATAAGCAGAATAAGCGAGCTAATGAAAGATAAGGCGAAAACAAATAAGCCATAAGCCCTAAAACAGAAATAAAAAAGATGTTTTAAAAGGTATAAACTACGTAATAAGGGGTAATGAGATCAAACAGTTTCAAGTCTCTTAGTTACAGATCTATCATCGTAAATAGATTAGACAAATAATAACAATCACAAAAGAAAAAAAAGAAGCATAAATATATACCTTGAGAATTAAATTGAATGAACGATTGTTTTAGAGAAAACGATTTAATTGTTGTTTTCTTTTCTTATGTTGGATGAATGAAATCATGAATGGGGGAGGGATTATTTATAGGAGGAGGATATGAGGAAGGAAGATGAGTGTTTCTTGAGGATTGGGCTTCGTAACGAGTTGCTTTTTGCGTATAGGACTTCTTATTCTAGAATGTTGGCGTGGCTTTTGGGTCACCGTTAGCTTTTCTTCCTTTCTTTTGACTTTTCTTTCAACTTTTTTGGTTTTCAACTTTGGGTAACTTACAACTGCTCGACGATTACCCGCGTATAGCGGCGGAATTGTCTGACGGCAAAAAATTAATGATACGATATATCGTAGTGAAGTAGAAGTAAATGTTATGGGATGTATTTTATGGGTATTTATTTGTAGTGTGGGATTTTATAGTATTTTGGTATGGAATATTTTTTTAGATTTTGAATTTTGATTTGGTGTGTGTAAATTTTGGTTTGGATGGTGGGTATTAGGGTTTAGAGAGAGATTAAAGTTTGTGTGTGTATGTGTATTAATTATGTTTGTGTATTAGGGCATAATCAATATTTGTCAACATTTTAGTACGACCAATATTTCAACTTTCAACTTTCAACATTTCAACTTTCAACCAAAGGAATACACCCTTTATAATGTATTAAAGATATGCATGCATTTGCTAGACGAATACTGGACCGTCTTTTCGTAAATTTGAGTTTTGGTTTGGTTTAAATTTTAGACCGTGATTACTCTTACATATATATGTTAAAAAAAAGATTACTCTTATATATAGGTGTGAGGAAAATGATAATAAAAAAATTAATTGTTTTAATTATAATTAAATATTTAAATAAGTAATAGATTTCATTAACTTTCACACATATGTGTTTTAGTTTAACAAATATATAATTTTTTAGATTTATAATCCGAGTTTGATTCAAACTTTATTTCATTTATCATAGGGTTAATACACAAAAATGTCACTAAAGTTTGTCAAAATATTCACTTAATTTAGTAAAGTTTTTTTCGTTACAAAAAGGTTACTCAAGTATACAGGTTAACTATTTGGGTTACTGAAGTTTTAAAAGTTACAATTAGGTTACTCTGAGGATTGGCAACCTGTTGGTAACCTGTTGTTCTTGCCACGTCAACACTTTGTGGGTCCCACCTCAAACAAGAATGTTGCTGGCTCCTTAATGTCTATTCATCAGCACAACGAGCACCACCACTAGTTCTCAAGCCTTCACCACCAACGGATCTATAGAAAAAACGCTACCACCGAAAAAAGATTGATGTCACTTTCACCGGCCACCACAACCTCCGGCCATCATAACCGATCCACCCCTACAACTAGGGGCGAGCAGAAACCGAACTGCGAACCGCAAAACCGCAAAAAACCGCAAAAACCAAACCGCAGAAACCGCACCACGACAAAAACTGACGGTTTGGTTTTAAGAAAAAGGAAAAATCGCAAATGCGGTTCGGTTGCGGTTTTCGCCCGTAAAACCGAACTGCAAAACCGAACCGCACCAAACAATAATTATTTTATACTAAAAAACGTCTCATCAACTATTTTATGCGAGTTATAAGACTTCTAGTGCATATTATCATTGATATTCATATAAGTTATTAGTAAAGTGTTTGTTAGATTCAATTTATGTATTATCATAATCGAAAAAAATTAATATTTTAACAAAAACTACAAAAAGGCACAATTATTATATAAGTCACAAGTTTCGGTGCGGTTAAAAACCACAAAACCACATAAACCGCAAAAAACCCGTAAAAACGAAACCGCGGTTTTTGGTTCGGTGCGGTTTCTATTTTTATAAAAACCGCAAGTGCGGTTGCGGTTCGGTTATAATCAAAAACCGCACCAAACCGAACCATGCTCACCCATACCTACAACCACCGTCACCCATTCATCCGACGCATACTCACCCTTCTTCTGTCGTCAACCCAATCAAAAACCTCGACATTCACCGTCTCAAGTCTTCACCACCATGGGTGGATGGACTTTGAATCAGGAATCTCTTGTTTGATAAGCCTAGAAAAGATAAACTTTTTCACACAGATATATATCTATCATCTGTTATTGTCATTGGAATTGTCAAACGGTTTGTATCATCAAACGAGACCCGTTCGAGTCCTATCAATCAAAAGGTTGTTGATTTGAAGATAGCTTAGGAGCAGATGGTTTGCTAGATCATTTTTCTTGAATCTTGCTTTATTAGGATCACATAATTTAAATATAAAAGATAATTTACTCTTTTAATAAATAAAAAAATATAGTAAGTAATTCCACGTCGACACTTACCTAATACAAAGGTTTAAAACATATAATGTAACTTATTTTAACTTTAGTAACCTATTTGTAATTAAAAAAACTTTAGTAATGCATGTGAACATTTTGGCAAACTTTGGTAACATTTTTGTGTATTAACCCTTCATATTATATGTCACGTCACATAATTACCGGTAATAAAAGGTTGCAACCAAAAGAGTAACTTATATAACAGGTAAACCAAACATAATTAACTGATTTGTAACAAAAAAAATACTTTAGTAACTTATTTGTCTATTATCCCTTCATCATAAAAACAATCTGAGCGCAATATTTTAAAAAATATGTCATGACCCAAGTTCAAGCTAAAATCGAGTCTCAATAACCTAAACGAGGCAACCGTCGAACCACTTTCTAACATTGATTGTTTGGAATAGGGATGGACTTACACGCACAAGCCACACCTTATTTTGAGTCATTGTGTTTTGTTATAAAAAAATATATATTCTTAATGTGTGCGATAATGTCTTTTGCTCTTTTATTTCTTTACATGCAACTTGAGTTTAGCTCAAAATTTCTTTATCTTATAAGTTTTAGTTCTTTCGATGAAAAAATTATACAAAACCCTTTCGATAAACAATATGCAACACCCACCTCACAATTAGGTCTACCCCTGGTTTGGAAGGTTCGACCACTCTCTAAAGTTGATTAAACGATTAAACCCGGTCATTCTATAACCATTTAGCCATAACTTCATGTTTAATGACTAAGGTCCATTTAGCCACTTTCAAACAAGCACTAGGTACGGTACAGTGTCTCGCGTTGTCGCCATCATTCCCGGTTGGCACCTACGGCGTGAGAGCCCATAACACCACTCACAATATGGTTTCTCGCGTCGCGGGTCTGGCATTATCGTGACAGCTTAGCCAAGCATCACCATACCAAGAGCTTTTAGTGCCTCACCAACAAGCAATGGCATTGGCTAGAGGATCAGGTTATCCTTCAGGATCAGTGAGTAGTGACAAACGCAAGACTGATAATAATTAAAGATCTAGAGGCAGCCGCTGTAAAACCCGTAAAAATAAGGTCATAATTTAATTCTATTTTCAATTATTTTGAAGTATTTTATAACGTTAAATATTATTATGTTTAACGGTTTAAGTTGAAACCGATATTAAATATCATATTTTAATATTTTGACGAGCAACGAGGACTACTAGTGATCGCGATACCGACGGATGCCAAAAATTTTATATTTTATTATCGATAGTTTCGATATTTAATACTTTCGACGATATCGTTTCAATTACGTATCGAGTCGTTATATTATTATTTTTCGTGTGCGTTTAAACTTTTAAAAAGTACAATCTAACATTTTCAGGTAGTGAAATATTTTCTCGTATAATATTTTGAAACTTATTTTTGTGTTGGTTGACGAACTCACAATTTACGGATTTAAATTTGGGCTTACGTGCATAATTTAGCGTCCTTTACGACTAAACCGGAAACCTTAGGATTACGTATTTACGTTTTTGAACTCCGTTTTTGATGAGACAATTTTTATTGGATTCATTTTGTGTCGTTGATTCATAATTTATAAAAACGTTTTTCATAAAACGACCCGAGGACACGCAAATCGAGAAAACTAGAATCGAGGAATACCCTTAAATTAGTGAGGTGGGACAAAATACATTATCCCACCCCACTAGCTAACATGGGATGGCACATGACCCACATCTAAGGATGTGGCATCATGTTAGCTAAGTACTTACAAGTGTAAGACTAAGCTTACACTTTAAGCTTTCCATTCACTCAAAACCATTAGCTACTACACACACCACCATTTCATACATGCAAACTACCTCAAACTCTCTCAAAACCCCACCCTTTGCCGTCCACTTCAAAGCACAAAACACCCCTTTTGATCTTTTCTAGCCATGAAATACATGTTATCTAGCTCTATCATGGAGTTATCTTGAAGCCTTGATCATTTGGTGGCCATATTAACAACATAGGAGGTGATTTGCTTGTGTCCTAGGGCTGATTTCTCAACTATTGTTCTTGGTGTTTGATGATCTTGGAGTTACTTTTGGTGTTCATCAAGTTCTTGTCTTCCAAAAACAAGAAATACACTTGGTTGGTAAAGAAGATCATCCTCTCCATTTTCTCTTGTTATTTTTGTAAAGAACAAATGTATTTTCTTTCTTATTGTATATGTATATGATGTATATATGATGATAAAAATGTTGTGTGGGGATCAAGTGTTGATAAATATGCTTAAAAATGTTAATAACCATGAGAAATAAGGCTAAAATCATGCTTATTTAGTTGGCTGTATAAAAACAGTATGTAACTAAAACTTGAAATGATAAACTTGCATGGTATAATCCATTTACAGTAAGTACAAGATGTTATACACATGTGAGAGTTGGCCATGCAATGGAATCATTATAATGAGTGAGATATGATCAAAACAAAATAGGTGTGCTAATCTGAATAAGTTGTTTTGTAGGGACTGTTAAGCATAGATAAACTTAAAATGAGCAGTAGCTATAACTAAGTTAAATGTAGCACATAATATGAAGATCATGCCACCAAAAATGAGCTTCTAATTCATTATAGAACTCTAGATATGATAAAAATGGTGAAAATGAAAATAAAAATCAAATTTTGAGAATTAATGTTTATTATTATTATATAAGCACTCAAATTTTATTGTATAAAATGTAAAATAAAAACCCACTAACTTATGAAACTTATTTATATAAATATGTAAAAGGTTAAATAAATGGATAAATTATATAAATGGTAGTGGAATAATACTTATAAGTAATAAAAACTATAAACTTGATTTTTACGACTTTTTCGGCTATCACCGTAAAATTAACGTTTTTCGCCAATTAAAACTTAGACGATCAAACCCGTCTAATGTAAAGTTTTTAAAAGTCATATACTGATATATAAGTAACTAATACAAGTAAAAACCGATAAAACCCGAACTATAGGATATACGGACATTAACGAGCTAACTAAGCATATTTGACTAATAATTGGACTAAATAAGTTAAACACTTATAAAAAGAACTTATTGGGCTTAACCCATTTGGGCCCAACATGGAAAGTATAGATACTGATAATATAGGTATAAAATGGATTAAAACAAGTTAAAGAACTTATACTAAGCTTATTGGACTTAAAATAGGTAAGTAGGTAAAACTAGTAAACTAGTAAAAAGTTACCTAAACGTAAACACTAAAATGAGTAAACAAGGATATTTAAACCCACTTGATCATCATAATATGTACAAAATCATCATATGTATATTGTTATTTTGATAAAAGTCATTGGACAAGAGTCTAAGACCGATTATTATTTATATAGGTTTCCGTGACCGAAGCACGCCCGTAGCCGATAATCCGCCTTTCATTATCAACGTGAGTCTATAGCCTCGCTTTATACTAGTTATTAAATGATTTTAAACCCGCGAGGGGGAATACATGTTTTATAAACTTAGAACACAAGATTTTTATGGTATGCTTTGTCCCTCTATGAATGGACCCGTGGTTGCCTTTAAATTGCATTAAGTGATTGCCTTTGTTAAAACCTCAATTATGGACCGTTAATTAACCTATGATGGATTAACCGCTAGTACAATTAATAGATCTATGGGGGAAGCCGCCCCGGTTCAGTTTTTGTGGACTTGTCATAGAAGCTTAGGCCCGACCTCCACACTGTTTGAACATATTGTATTGAGAAGTCAGGTATACGGCAATGTACCAATAATCTAGAGGTAACCGACAATTAATAAATCTCGTGTCTTATCAGACCTCTAAAGGGAGTGTCTAAGGGCTCGGTTCCATGAGCTTATTGCAATTTATGCTATATACAATTATTATTGTTGTTGCGAATTATTATTTGATGCTTGTTGCCTTTAAGCATGCCACGAACTTATAATCTTTGCTTGTGTTCAAAAATGATTATATAAACCTATAGATTCACTCGGCATTTTTGCTGATTGTTTTACTCACATGTATTTCAGGTAATCAAGAAGTGGAAGCTTGGAGGTCACGAGAATGAAGTTGTGCACTGCTATGTTGTTCAAACTCTTGGATTTATTTATCGTTCCATTTTTAAAAACAAACTAATATGTTGTTTTAACTTATCTTTTGGTAACGATTACTTGGGACCACGCTACTCTGACAAATGTTTTAGGAACGATAAATCTAAAACGTCTCTTTTCGAGTCGTTCTTTATAAATTATGTGTTGTTGTATCATTGTTTAGCACCCAAAGATGTATTCCGCTGCGTGTAAATTTTGGGGTGTTAAAGATTGGTACCAAAGCCATGAGTTATAGAGAACTAGGTCTTTTTCTAAAAACCTAAACTATAACTGTCGGTTTTATTTTTCAAAGAGTCGGTGCACATGATTTCGCGTGACTTCAGGTTCAAGCTACTTCTGGGATTACAACTTTAGTATACATTATTATGTATGCCTTATTGTTAAGTATTTCTAAATAAATACTATAATCCTTTATCGATATATATTTATGTCGTTAAACTTTTCGATAAAAGTTTATCATTTATTAATGATTAACTTAAATAAATACAATGAATTTTCAAGATCTTTCTGTATATATTTTTTAAGTATTTAAATTGCTTTTATTGCAAAAATTTTATATTATGACCTTACATACCTTCATCTGCGCGCGTTACTTTCATTATTTAACCCTTTGTGATATCTATATAGATATTCAAATCGTCTTCCGGCTATTTGTGCTTGGACGTCTTTTAACGTAATCTCCAGACCATTGTGTAACTCAATGTGTCCTTGGAATAGACTAACCGCTATCGTGTGAGTCATACATTTTGAAACATTTCTTAAAATAGTGTTGAATAATACCATGGTTTTTCATAATATTTTGTTGATTTTTATCATCGTTTTACACGACATGCGAAGATTTAATTCGTTGACATTTATATGTATCGACTCCGAAGTGTATTGTTCACTTATATCTCGGTAACGTCATCGTCATTTTATAAATCATCGTCTAGATTATGGCGCTAGATTGGAATACGATTTTACTTCTATAAAATTGTGTCATTTGTTTTTCATTAACCTTCTTGCTCTCGGAACGCAACCTATGAATGTTCCATTCTTTTCTCGTTATGTTTTTGTGTTTTTGACAATCGTGGCACCAAGGAGATTTGCCTACATTGCATTTTGAAATCTAAATTACGAACGTCTTTCACCGTTTTGCTTCCTAAATTTCGTGTTGAATACCTTGAAGCATTTTCTGTCATTCATCATGCTATATTTTATTTGATGCTCATTACGAGATTTATTTTCGTTGTTGTGAAATCCACAAGACATGTGTGTATATATGTATATATTTTGAGCCGTTAAGAAGTGTCGAAAAATACACTTTATGCAGAAACTGTAGGGGCAGTATAAACAGGTCAAAACTTAAAAGTAAAACCTGCGTTTTTTAAAATAAAATAGTCAAACTTGCACAGAACTTGCAGGGGTATTTTGGTCATTTTACATTGGTTTTCAAGTCTCGGGTAAAACTAGAAAGTCGTCTGAAACGTCGTTTTGCATCAAAATGCTTTAGACTCCGAGTCTTGGAAATGTCGTTTATCGGGTCAATTAATCGGCTCATATTTAAAAGTCAAATCTGATAGAAAATTCGAAACATGGGTTTTAAACGTTTCTAAGCAGTTTTGAGTTCATTTGAGATCGTAAAATTTTAACGAATATTATTTTACAACTAACTAATACTAGTCGCATGTGAAAATGTTTAAAAATAGAAATATTTTAGGATTAGCAATTACCGGAATAATGGGGTAATTTGAAAACGAATAATATACTTTCTTAAAAGCATGTTGTGTCGAGTATCTTATATAGAATACACATGTGGATTGTTTTATTCTTTTCATATATATGACTCTTTTGTCATTCGATATTATTTTTATTTTTCTTTTAACCTTCCACTGACTTGGGTTGAGTTTTGAAGTTTTGTCTTCACATTCTTCGTCGATATTTTATCGCGTGTCTCATGGCGTTTTCGTCTAAACCTTATAACCTTTTGAAACCTTAACGACTTGTAACCATTTCATTGGTTGTTTTATGAGCTACTATTTGTCACTTTTTGCAAAACTTTGACTACTTTATACGTTGTCATAATGTCATATTATAAATAAATCTGATATCGTTTTACGATTATTTTCACCAATTATTTTTACTTTGGTCTTATAAAATACTTTTCGTAAGATTAAAAGTTGCTTATTAAGTATCTCACAAATTACTTGTATCCTATAAATTTATAAACTATTTTTAAATTCCATTTTACAAATGGCATGATTTATTTAAAGATAAGAAACGTAATACTTTTCGACGAAATGGAGCACTGCATTGCTAGCCCTAAATTATACATGGCCTGATCACCTATGTCTAATTTAGAAGGAGCCATGCTAGGCTGAATAGTAGTCCACTTAAAAATCTTGATAATAATCAACTTTTTACTTGTATTTATGATAAAGATAAATAAAATGAAATAAATTGGAAAGAAGTTTTGAAAACCTTTATATTTTATGCAAGTAGCACAATTTCTATGCATCCGCATATGTTTTCTTACCTTTCGCTAAACGAATTACGTGATTTTAAGTACGTTTTTACTCGACAATCGTTTTTCCACTTGTTACTTCATTTTGTCTTATAACTGATTTCTTTTGACCATTCGTCTAATTACTGACTGTTGATAAATGACTTGAAAGTCTCAATGTTTTATCCTTTCTTCTCGTCCAATTTTCTTTATGCGACTGGGTAGATCTTTGGAATGTCTCCGCACGTGAATAATGAATTATCACTAGAGTGATTTCCGTATATCCGGGATGACGTCTGTCACTCTCGTTTGTCTCTAAACCCACTCTTGTGAACCGTTCTTTGACTTCTCTCTTTAAACACTAACATCGTTCATTTGATTTGTTTTAATTACAAGTGATTATTAGAAATTTTATTTTATTAAAATTTTTATATGGATCTTATTTCCGATCATGTATCGACCACTGCTAAGTTAACGAGCTGATGTTGGTGAACCATCGACCGCACTAACGAAATTGACAACTTGTTTAATCTATTATTTCTTATTGTCATACCATCAACGCCTTTATTTTATTATTCTCTTTATGAATTCATACGACATTTGCTTCGTCCTCTTTTGTACCGTTGATTTCGTATTAACTGTTGACCATTATTTCCATTCGTATTCGTTTATTATCTTGTTACATTTTGAAACCGAATATATCCCATATTTATATTTTGAAATAATAAACACCTTTATGTATTTCTACAAAGTATTATAAATTTTTTATGGAACTTGTCTACATTTTCAAATGATTTTCAATTATCGAAATAACCATTACAAGTAAAAGGTCAAATTTATACATTATATTTTGTATAACTAAAACTAATGTTTAAAATGAAATTATCTCTATCTTTGAAGTAATTGACTTATCATATTTTACTTTTAATGTAATAAAATTACCGGTTTAATTTATATTTCTAATAATGATTTAATTTAGAAATTATATTTTCTAATTGTAACCATCAATATGAGTTTAATTAATAAATTCATGTCATTCTTTCAAAGCTTCTTAAGACAACCAAAATATATTATGAAGCTATTTAACTTCTATTTTTAATATATCATCTTTATCATGAAGGTACTTCAACTGAGTTTTAAGGTAATACCAAATCCGGGACGGATAATTGTGACAAATGTTTTAGGAACGATAAATCTAAAACGTCTCTTTTCGAGCCGTTCTTTATAAATTATGTGTTGTTGTATCATTGTTTAGCACCCAAAGATGTATTCCGGTG
Source organism: Glebionis coronaria (assembly GCA_025667525.1). Lineage (NCBI taxonomy): Eukaryota > Viridiplantae > Streptophyta > Magnoliopsida > Asterales > Asteraceae > Glebionis > Glebionis coronaria. The sequence continues at coordinate 406,752,893 of CM046880.1, forward strand.
CGTGTAAATTTGGGGGTGTTAAAGCCGCAAATGGACTTAACGATACTATCTTCAGAAACCCATTACCGTTGTAAATGCATGCATAAGTTAGCCCCTCAAGTTTTGGAATTTTTTTACGTTGTGGACGAAATTATATAATGAGGCCTTTCAATCAGAATGTTATATACACAGTGTCAACATTTATAAGATATAATGAAGTTAGTTATATATCTTCGTGACAAATAGTTATATGATATGATCAAAACCTAAGTTTCAATCAGTGAAACATGAGTAATGCAACACAAAAAGGCCAAGATTTCATACAAACAAGAAACAAAAATCAGGACACGATTTGGTTAAGGGTTTATTATTGAATTGATGAATTATAAAAGAGAGTTTGTTACAAGAACAATTACAAATCAATAGCTAAATGAAAATGAATGACAAAATGGGTATTTATAGAATGAGATAATGGGTTATAAGATGAATAACTACTTTTCCCACCAAAAGTAGTTTAACTTCTTAACAATTGAGCTCATATCAATCCATTTCCCTTGAAAACATTCTTGTCCTTAAGAATCAGCTTGAAAGTCTGGAGACTTGGCCTGTAATTCTTTAGCATCTTCCCAAGTAGCATCATCGATCTGTGTCTCCATTTCACCATTAGCCAATACACCACTGCAACATTTCTGACTTTAGCAATTTTCCTATCCAACACAGTCACTGGTATAGCAGTGATAAGACCTTCCTTAGTGCAATTAGGGAGTGGAATTGGGCATGTAGGTTGACCTTTAAAAGCTTCAAGTTGGGAAACATGAAACACATTGTGGACAAAACTGGTGTTTGGTAATGATAGTTTGTATGCTACCTCTCCCACCTTAGCTTGAATCTGGAAAAGAGCATAAAACTTTGGAGAAAACTTATGTTGGTTGTGCAACCTGAAAGCGCGGACGTTTTGTATTGCTTTTACTGTTCAAGTGGTCCATACTAATATCAGATATAGATACACTAACAAGACTTTTTTCTGTTAGTTTCTTTACGTGGATAATTCTCATATGGTTCGTAGGCAGTTATTGAATGACTTAGAGTTGCATACATATGGTAAGAGATGTTGCTTGGGTTCTTATTGGTGACTTTAACGCTGCTTTAAATATTGAAGATACTTTATATGGGTCATCATCGATAAATGAAGCCATAATTGAATTCAAGGACTGCCTTTCACATATTGGGCTGATTGACATTAATTATAAAGGGCTTCATTACACTTAAAACCAGAATCCTAGATGAACTATGGTGGTTTTGAAGAAATTTGACTGTTATATGGGAAACATGCATTTTGTAGATGATTTTATTAGTGGGTACGCCGTGTTCCAACCGTATCGCATATCTGATTATCCTCGGTGCTATTGAAGATTCCTAGCATTATATCCAATAAACCTAAACTGTTCAAGTTTTGTAACTTTGTAACGTTTAGGCCAAATTCTTTGATGTGGTCTCACAACAGTGGGGTATGAGTGTTGCTAGGCATGCCATGTATAGGATTGCTAAAATTTGATGGCCCTTAAATATCCATTACGAAAGCTAGTTTATGAGCAAGGTAACCTGCATGATCGGGTAGCCAAGCTGCGTTTGGAGGTGGATGTTGTTCAAAAGGCGCTAGATAAGAACCTCGTGAGTGACCTTGTTCTTCGTGAAGAAGATTTTGTTTATGTTCACGCTTTCCATGAGGATAAGTTAGACTAAGAAAGATCCTTGAAACAAAAGGCTAAAGTGGTGTGGCTTAAGGCGGGTGATGCTAATACAACTTATTTTCATAAGTCGCTTAAGAGCTGTAACCATCGTAACCATATTGATGTTATTCGAAACTTGGAGGATATTGAGTTTACAGGTCCTAATATGCCTCTGCCATTTGTGGATCATTATAAAAAGTTCCTTGGCAGTAGCACTTCCTGCCAAGATCTTGATACTAATGACTTATTTGTGAAACAAGTCTCTGATGCAGTTTTTATGGTTCGAGCAGTCACTAATGATAAGATAAAAGCGGCGATGTTTGATATTGGCATCCCCAGATCCGGATGTGTTTACCTCAGCGTTTTTTAAGAAGAGTTGAGAAATTTGAGGCTATTAATCAATTTTTTTGACAATGGGCAGCTTCTTAAGGAATTTAACCATAATTTTAAGCTCTTATTCTCGAGGTTCCTACTCCGAGCAGAATTAATGATTATTGACCAATTTCGTGTTGCAATGTCCATTATAAGTGTATTAGTAAGATCCTTACTAATCGTATTATGACGGGTACTAAAGATGTGGTGAGTGATAATCAATCAGCATTTATCCCGAGCAGACGTATATCAGATAATATTCTTATTTCCCAAGAACTTATGCATAACTATCATTTGAATCGGGGTCCTCCTAGATGTGCGTTTAAGGTTGATATCCAAAAAGCGCATGATACGGTGTATTGGTGGTTTTTGAAGAAAATTCTTACTTGTTTTCGGTTCGACCCTACTATGATTCAATGGATTATGGATTGTGTTACGTCTCATCTTATTCTATTAGCCTCAACAGAGAGATTCATGGTTTTTTTCATGGTAAGCGGAGTCTTCGACAAAGGGATCTTATTTCCCCCTAATTTATTTACGTCAGTGATGAACGTGCTTACGCTTGCTTTGAAACGTAAGGTACGTGTGTCGAATATGTTCCGGTACCATAATTTGTGTTACGAGTCGGAGATTATCAATGTTTGTTTCACGGATGATTTATTTTATATTCGTCAGCGGAGATGTTAACTTTGCTCATCTTGTCATGGATGCACTTGATAAGTTTAAGCTTGTGCCGGGTCTTGTCCAAGTATCCCTAAAAGCACGATATTTTTTTTTGCAATGTTTCTATTCGATTAAAAATGATATCTTAGGCATTATGTCGTTTCTTGAGGGTTTCTTCCTGCTATGTACTTCGGTGTCCCGCTTATATGTTCTTTATTTTTTGAATAAAGATTGTAAGGTTCTTGTGGAACGTGTGAAGAATAGAATTTGGGATTGGAAGAATAGATTTCTTTCATTCGCGGGTCGGCTACAATTATGTAAGTTGATTCTTTCTTCCATGCATATCTATTGGGCGTCGGTTCTCCTTATTCCTATTGGTATCATTGAAGATATCCAACAACTCATTCATGGATTCTTATGGTGTAATGGTGATCTTCAACGTGGCAAAGCCAAAGTCACATAGGTTAATATTTTTCTACCGACTAGTGAGGTTGGCCTTGGCCTCCGGAACCTTGAGGTATTTAATATTGCCTTAATGACTACCCATATTTGGGATATTGTGTCTAACAAAGAGTCGTTGTAGGTTCGTTGGATTCATGCGTATAAGTTGAAAGGGCGGACGATTTGGGAAGTTCCGGTCAAATCGTCTATTAGTTGGGATGGCGTAAGTTACTATAGATTCGGCCTATGGTTAAACCGTTCATTTAGGTTCAATTAGGTGATGTAAGGATGCTTTGACATGGTTTGATTGTTGGGCTGTTCAATGTCAATTATCATAATACTTGTCGCCTTGTGATATAACGGGAGAAGGATTCTCTTTTAAGACTAAAGTTGCGGACCTTATTTCTAATAACGATTGGAGGCCTCAAGCTTGGTTACGAAAGGCGCCAATTTTAGATACAATAGTACTGCCGGCATTAGATTTATCTTGTGTGGATAGTGCTAGATGGAAGGATGGTCAGGGTAAATTGCGTTTATTCTCGGTTCATCGTGTTTGGGAGGAATTTTGGTCGTGTGGTTGTGAGGTAAATTGGGTGAAGATCGTTTGGTTTTCTCATTTGATTCCACGTTACAGTTTACATACGTGGGCTCGTAATGCGTCAAGCTTTAAAAACTCAAGATAAACCGGCGGCATGGGATATTAGGTTGGGTTCTTTGAGTGCTAAGACTACTTGTGTGTTATCCGAGTTGCATCCTGAATCGCATGCTCATTTGTTTTTCGAATGTCCGTATGCGGCTAATCTGTGGTGCGAGCTTCATTCTTATGCGTGTATGGATTTGGTCCGGCCGAGGATGGAGGATATTGTATTATTCCTTGAGCCTTTGGCAGGTAAACGCACATAAAGGAGTATCGTTGGTCGACTTCTAGTTGCGGTGTGTGCTTAATATCTGGGGAGAACGTAACATTCGAGTCTTCAAAGATAGAAAACGGTCTACGGAGGAACTTCGGGAGAGTTTTATTGATCACTATTCCATTAAAGTTATTAACGTTCCGATTCAAAAACACGGATGCGGTGAAGCAAATTCTAGCTCGATGAAAGAGGCCTAATAATTTTAGAATATATGGCGAGTAATTTTTGTTTTTTAGGCGTCTAAATCTCATGGCATGTCACATGGATTTTGTTAGTTGTTCAAGCGGCTCGCTTAATATGACATTTCAGCCACATACCATTGTATTTCATTGATTCTTTGTGATTAATACAATTTACCGGACTAACCCTTTACCCAAAAAAAAATAAAAAAAATTGGTTATTCCATTATTACAACATAAACGCATCCAATCCTAATAGCTTCAAGTGAAATATGCAACATAATACATTTGAAACGCACATCCAAAGACCGTTTAGTAGGTTCAAGAGATATATGCAACATACCAACAAATGCAGCATGTGCACTTTGAGAACCTCCGCATGTGACCTAAAAAACTCCTAAAAGATGTTTATGGACTAATAAATGGCATATATTGTTCTATAAAGTTCAATCCAAGCTACTAAAAAAGGTTAACGCACTCACCGATCAGTTCCTAAATGATCTTTAACAAGTGGAAACAATGCATCAAGTTTCCTCGCCTTATTACCATATTAACTAATAGATGCAGAAAATCATCACAAAACAATGTAAAAGACGACGACTGGTCAACCTTGTGCTATTCCTTTACATTCTCACGCCCTTATGCAGTTTATCCAGACCAAATTTAAAGCCATTTACCAGAATACTTACCGCCCTTTAGACTTAAATGGTGTTTGGCTTAATAAGATAATCACTTTAAAATGCTAACCCAAACACCCCACTTACTAATTATCTGCACATAGGCAAATTTGAGTATATGGGTAAAACTGCTTGTCAGTTTCAGCAAGAACAACAGGCCCACATTTTCCAGTTTTTTTTAATTTTATGTTTGCTAAACTCCCGATGTTCACCGCTGCGGCATTGTGAATAAGGCATATAAGCCCTTTGTTTAGGCCCGTTTAGCACAGAGGGTTACGTTTATGATAAACAATTTAAATTAGGCAGATCTTGGAAATTAACTATTTCCTTTTGATAGTCTCTATTTTCTATCAGAAATTGAAAAAAATAACCTTAAATAAATTTTTAGGTTTGACACAACAGCTGAAAGTTTACAAAAGATAGAAACTCCCTCTGTGAATGATGATAATAAGCCACACTCTGCCACCTTACTGTTCACAGAGGGTACGTTCCTTGTTGTGTCAAATACGATATTGGGAGACGAGGTTTTTTGAAGAGCACCTGTGTCGAGTTGTGGAAGTTATCCAACTTTGATTAATTCATCTCAAATAACCGCCGAGAACATTTACCTCTGCAATTCTTACCTCCTATGTAAACACGGAGAACTTTGATTAATTTATCTCAAATAACCGCCGAGAACATTTACCTCTGCAATTCTTACCTCCTATGTAAACACGGGGAACATCACCTAAAGATGCAATTTGTGACTCGAAAGATGCAATTTGTGTACATCACCGAAGACCGAACGTGTAATTTACTCAAGGCACAATCAGAATGGCTTGGGATGATGCCGTCTGGTCTAGTGTTTTATTGAGGTTATTCTTTTAAGGGAAGACCGGTTCTAGGCTAATGTCCGTGACATGAATATATACCAACATTCTGACCCGCACACGACAAGCTTGAAAAGGATATTTTAAACACCCTGTACCCTATGTTCAAACCATAATGTAAAACAAAGATTTAATCTCTTAAAACCCAAGCTGTACTAAATAATTGACTGTAAAACATGAACATTCACCAATTGGGAGTATAGGTGCACAAACAAAAGATATGCCATAATGTACCAATCAGCAATAACAATTACATGTATAATGTATGGAAGTCATACCTAAAGGTGTTAGTCCATCAGAGTTGCTCACATTTGAACCATCAACTAGCATCACTTTAAACTTATGAACCTAAATCAACTCGAGACAAAGACCTATGGATATTGTGCCTAGGTTACAAATATACCCGTGAAATAATAGTGAGTTACCTAGATACTTAAACTGTATGCACCTAAACTGCATTTGTGATCAAAGAATTCGACCCAACCCATTTTCGGTTATCATGTTCAGGCCACACTGAGCACGGCTGAACTATGTTATCACTAAGGCAACGAGACAAATTATATGCTCCCACACAACCAAATGACAGCCCCGCAACGCACTTAAGCTAAGTTTATGCTAATAGGCAATTAGACAAATCATATGATGGTACACAACCAAATAAACGCCATGTAAACAAATCATACACACATTCACAAAAACACTGCAAGTTATTAATCATAATTATTATTACTCCAAATCAAACAAGTAGCACATTGTTCATCACTTCATTAACACTTGCAAAGAGCACGTAAGACATTCACATCAGTAACCACCACGAAGACGGAGGACAAGGTGGAGAGTGGACTCCTTCTGAATGTTGTAATCAGCAAGGGTACGTCCATCCTCGAGCTGCTTCCCTGCAAAGATAAGCCTCTGCTGGTCTGGAGGGATGCCTTCCTTGTCCTGGATCTTGGCCTTGACGTTGTCAATAGTATCAGAGCTTTCGACTTCGAGGGTGATGGTCTTGCCAGTCAAGGTCTTAACAAATATCTGCATACCACCTCTCAAACGAAGAACCAAATGCAGGGTGGATTCCTTCTGGATGTTGTAATCCGCAAGGGTGCGGCCATCCTCGAGTTGCTTGCCGGCGAAGATCAACCTCTGCTGGTCTGGTGGGATCCCCTCCTTGTCTTGGATCTTGGCCTTTACATTATCAATAGTATCGGAGCTCTCAACTTCAAGGGTGATAGTTTTCCCGGTCAAAGTCTTGACGAAGATCTGCATACCCCCTCTAAGCCTGAGCACAAGATGGAGGGTCGACTCTTTCTGGATGTTGTAATCCGCAAGGGTCCGTCCATCCTCAAGCTGCTTACCGGCGAAGATCAACCTCTGCTGGTCTGGAGGAATCCCCTCCTTATCCTGGATCTTAGCCTTGACATTGTCAATAGTATCTGAGCTCTCGACTTCAAGGGTGATGGTCTTGCCAGTAAGGGTCTTGACGAAGATTTGCATACCACCACGAAGACGCAAGACAAGGTGGAGAGTGGACTCCTTCTGGATGTTGTAATCGGCCAGAGTACGACCGTCCTCGAGCTGCTTTCCAGCAAAGATCAACCTCTGCTGATCAGGAGGAATTCCTTCCTTGTCTTGAATCTTGGCCTTAACATTGTCGATGGTGTCTGAGCTCTCGACTTCCAAAGTGATTGTTTTTCCAGTAAGGGTCTTGACGAAGATTTGCATCTGCACAATAACAATCCAAACACAGTTAGAACACTAGCAAAGTTCACAAAACCAAAATGCAATAATTAACTGCAACATACAACTGTTTGTGAATAACGGCAAGACAGGTATCCTAAAGGGGCATAAACAACTTATGTGCAACATATTTAGGGGTGTTTGTTTTTGCGTTAGGAACCAACTTATATGCTTATTCCATTTTGAAAATGATTCTAATCTAAATAAAATAAGAGTGTGGCAAAATAAGTGTGTTGACAAAAAAAAAAAAAGAATAATCCCTTATTTGGTTTTGAAAGACTTAAAATGGAATTTTAGAAAAGTAGATCGGACACTCACTTTTTCAAAATGGAGTTTTGATAAAGTATTAAATTACTTTGGAGAAATACAAAAATACCCTCGGACACTATTTTTAGCAAATAATCAAATCATTATTTTGTTTTGTTACCGCTGATTATCTAATTATTCATTTTCAAAACAAACATATATTTTAAATAATCAATCCCAAACACCCCTTTTATATACTAAGGAGTAAGATATACTGAAGGCCCATATATTGAAGGCCCATACTATTTTGCTGTAATGAGAGCATGCATAATCTTTGATTCCGTTAACTATAATAAATACAAGGCAATCAGTTATGTCAAAAAAAAAAGAAATTAGCTATCTGATTCATTGAAAATTTCACAAATCAAGTTTATTAGTTGTAGATCAATTAAGGTAACTACTTGTGCATGCTAAGTAATATCGTTAACAGCTATCGAAAGTTTTCGTGATTGATGAGGCCTCTATATAGTTGCGGCATAGGGCCACCGAAATCCACGGGACGGCCCTGCTCAGATGGATAAGCCAAAGGAAAATAGGCTTACTTACATTCCAAAATCTCAAATAGCTGACAAGCCCACAAAATAAGCTAACCCAAACGCCCCGGTTTGTTTTGGCTTATATAACCAGCTTAGGGCTTATATGATTTTGCGATTATGATTCATAAACTCACTTTCTAGGCATATATAAGTATGTTATGTCTTAACGAACTTATATAAGCAAAAAGTTTCAGAATAAGCGAGCTTATGAAAGCTAAGCCAAAAACAAACACCCTATAACAGAAACAAAAAACATGATTTAAAAGGTATAAACTACGTAATAACCAATCAGGTCAAACAGTTTCAAGTCTCCTAGTTACAGATCTATCATCATTAGACAAATAATAGTAATCACAAAGAACAAAAAAGAAGCATAATATATACCTTGAGAATTAAATTGAATGAACGATTGATTGTTTTAGAGAAAACGATTAATTTGTTTGGTTTTTTTTCTTATGTTGAATGAATGAATGAATTGCCAAGCGAGCGAGGGACTATTTATAAGAGGATACGACGAAGGAGGATGGATGATGGGTTGCTTAACAATTGGGCTTTGTTTTTAACAACAGTGACGTAACGATTACTTTGACGCCTTTTGCGTATAGGAAGGATTATTCTAGAATGTTAACGTGGCTTCTGGGTCACCGTTACCTTATCTCCCTTTCTTTTTGACCTTTCTCTTAACTTCTTGGTTTTGAATTTCGAACCACACGACCCGGAATCATTAGATTTTTTTTTTGTTTGACTTAAAATTTGAATAAATTCATTAATGGGTGTTGCTTAAGTAGCACACGACTTGCAAACACGAACACAAGATGTTTCATAGTTTAACAATGACTTTACAACAACACAAGGTGTTTGTTTATTTGTTAAAAGGCTTTAAATATGATTCGCACATATAAATTTAAATCTGATACGGAAATCTCTGAATCTGAATAAATTAATATTATTATTTTTTTTAAGAAAACGTCTGAATACTTTATTATTTCAATTAGAGGCATTCAAATGTTCCTTCCATGTCTGGTTCATCTAGATGTTTTTACCTCTACTTGCCTCTGAACAAAAAAAAACACACTTAACACTTAAAAGCTCTAACTGATTAATAGCTTTGGTCTATTAAGAGGCTGTTAAGACTTTTTTTTATTAAAAACAAACAACACCTATCCTCACATAATAACTTAATGACATATCTATACTACATATAAACCATTTAAGTCTTCTAATAATAAAATAGTTAAAAATTCAAGTTACATCTACTAATCTTTTTCTTTGTAAAACAAAACCTAAAGCGAGGACTTTTTTGAAAGAATGTTACGTTAATAGGAAATATTTATTTTATTTATTCTCTTAAAAACATTAATTCTTTCTTAATTTAATAAAAAACATTAATTTACGCCTGTTTTTTATAAAAGTTTAAAATATGATAAAAAAAGTATATGTGTCAAAAACGAAAAAGAAAAAACTTAAGAAAACGAGTGAAATATTATAAAACTTTAGGGATGAGACAATCACTTTTAAGACTTTTGAGTTAAATAAGGCGGCGTTACAAAAACAAAGGATAACAAATAAAGAAACTATTTGGCACTACACCACCGTCATCTCCACCACCAAAGAACAAAGGATAAGTAATAAAGAAACTACTTGACACTACACCACCGTGATCTCAACTGCCGTCGTTCTAAACTATGTTTAAAAGTTTTGGTAATCTTGCTGAATCTAATGAACGAGAAACATAATGGTTAATGAAATGAGTGACTAAGATTCATATCTTTATTAACGTTGTATTATAAATGATAGGATAATAATAATGATGAATCATTAAAAGGTTTTATCCATGAGATCTTAATCGAGTCGTACTAGAGGCATCGGCGTGTAACTAGACGCTAACCGATGTGATCACACTATTTTAAATATATCCAAGTGGGAGTTGTAAGTTTATGGACGTAAATTTAATAGTCGTGTGTTAGGATCGAACTTGAGATTATGAGATTGCACACAATACGTAAAGAGTTAATTTTATTAATAAATATATTTATATGTTTATTAATTAAATCGAGCTTGAACATTTAACCGTCGTTAAGTTTAAGAGTTAAGGACTAACGGTTAAATGTGGAATAAATAACAAGAGGAAAAGAAGGTTCCGGAACACCCCAAATGGGTGTTCGACCGTCGGTTGGGAAACAAAGGGGGAGAAAGAATTCTTGCCTTATTTATTTTGACTTGGGCTACAAGTTTAGACACACTATATAAACACATAGAGGCCTTCATATTCTTGCACCAAATCTCTCCCTCTCCTTCTCTCTTGCGATCGACCAAAGCCAAAACACCCTTATAGGTTCCCTTTTAATCTTTGGTTTATTTCTTGAATCAAGTCCTAGCCCCTCTCTAGGGTTGTTGGGTTGATTTTCCACTAAACGTTTAAGCTCGGTTTTAACGTACTAGTATTACGGTTAACTCTTTATTATACGTGTGTACAAGAGCGTAATATAATCTTACTTTAGACTATTTCTTGGATTCGTTATAAACCCTAATTTGGCGAATTGTTCTTGTTCGTGGGAATTGCATTGCAAAAGGTATGTAACCCTAATTCGATTAATTATGAATGTGTAATTATTATCTTGTTAAATCGTTTCCGCTATTACATGCTTTGATCTTTGTTTAGGTTTTAATAATTGTTATGAACTATATAAACCATCACAAACCCCTGGCGCATGACCCAATTACACAACCTATCTTATTCGTCTCTATCCCACGTTTTGCTTATTTAGTACGTGATAAATAGAGGCAAAGCAAAATAGTATCAAAATTGTGAATGTATTACCGTTTGAAAAAGTTGTTTATAATTAAAGTAATTGCTTATTCATGGACTTTAATGTAACGAGGGATACAGTTCGCGTTTCGTGGCGAAAGGCGTAAAATTGTTCGCGTTAATGACTGACTTTGTAGAAAACGGCTAATCTTAAAAACTATTTCGATAAGAAAATTTTTTAAATATGTATCAAGTTTTAATATTTGTTATAAAATCATTTGTATGCCAAAAGTATTCGAATATTGTACTCATTTGGTTCACAATTAAACGGGCCTTTTACAATGTTTTGAAACCCGGGTCAACCGGTTGACCCGGTTCTGGCCGAAAAAACGGGTCATATTGACCCGGGTCAACCCGGTTCTTGAGACCCGGCCGGATTACGATTTTTTTGGTTTTTTTATAATTTTTTTTTGTAAATTTTACTTATTTGCGACGAAATTTTATTTTTACATATTATATTGGTTGGTAAACAATTTATATCTTCAATATACGAGAGTTCCTGTGGTTTATATATATAATTTTTATTAATTATTAAAAATAAAAAATATTATTTTTAGAAAACCGGGTTGACCCGGACCCAGTGACTCGAACGGGTCGATTTGAAAACCGGATTTTAAAACATTGGTTTTTTAGTGGTATTTTTTTTAAAAAAAGATCGATAGATATGCGCTCTATATTGATTAATAAATTTTGTTATACTAAAAGAAAATATAAATAGTTAAAAGTTGAAGGTTGGTTTTGTAACAGGGGTTTCTCTTCTCGTGGGGCTAGGCAGTCGAGATTTTACAGCGGGTCAGGCTGCTATAAAAGCCGCCTCGTGCAAAGTGACTAAACACGAGCAAGCATGTGTTGAAAATCAACACGTGTTTATTCCTTTCGCGTTTGATACATTTGGTTTCCTTGCACCTGAGGCGGTGGAGCTACTTACGAGAATACAACGTGTTATGAATAGTAATGTTTTGATTCCTAAATCCACAAACATTGTATTTAATAGACTTGATTTTGCTATACAAAAAGGCTAGTGGCGCAGCTTGTTGCCCGTTTGCCTTCTCCTAATATGTAAATTATAATTATTAAAAAAATAATAATAATAATAAAAGGGATTGTTTTATAAGTTTTCTTTATTACATAGTGGGCCACTTGTGGTTTGACGGTATTTTAAAACGACATGAACAAAGGAACAAAACGACTTTGCAAAAAATAATACGATGTCGTTTCCATCAAGACTTAATATATATTATAATTTTAAAAAAAAATAATATAAACCTTAGTTTTTACATATTTGTTGGAGTATAATGTAAATTTTTAAGAAGACTACAAATATCCTAATACAATTAGAATTTGTATTGTATTATAATTGCTAAAATTCTACAAATATCCAAATACAATTAGAACTTGTATTTTATTACAATTGCTAAAATTGCTAATAAAAGGTTTATATATATACCCATAGAAAAGCCACTTTTATTTATTGTATTTAATTCTTCACAGGTCATTCGAGTCGACCATTCTCCAAATTTGTTTTCCAAAATTGTAGCTATGACAATCAAAATCACTCCGCTTAAAAATATCAACCCAGACAAAGGGAAATTCAATATCATAGTGAAAGTTCTATCACTTTGGAATCAATATTATTCCAACAGCAATCCGTCCAAGCTTGCTGGTATTGATATGATTCTAATAGATGAGCAGGTAATTTTAATTTATTTAGCAATGTCAATCTTTTTCAAAAAAATCATTGTATATGTTTTATATTTTTATTAATGTGTTGGTCCTTTGTAAATCGTTATTACTTATCAACCTTAAGTAATAACTCTTAACCAAGACTCAAGTGTGTTGTTTTAACAACTGATAAGAACTAAGAACAATTAAAAGAACAATACCATTAAACTTTCAACGTATAGACTTTTATTAAAACTCAATAAAGAATCTATAACCCACTTTGTTTGCGGAATAACAAAGTGGTTGAATGACAATGTATGGTGATCTCCTCTACTTAAACTTCTAACCAAAGTTAAATGTATAAGCTTCAATCTAAACGTTCATATGCTTCTTGGCTATATGGTTTAGTTGGTATTGAGAGAGAAAGGTTTTCCAGAGTTTCTACTCTTGTAATGGTTAACTTTTTCCCTCTCAATGTGCACTCCTTATATAGGCAGTGCAAAACAAGGGTTTGCATTTTGCATGGTTTTATCCAGTGGGTGGTTGATGCCCATGCTGGATAAACAATACAAAGTACATAATAAATTATTCTAGAAAAGATAAAGGTTGTACTTATAGCTAACTATACAAGCAACCTACTTTGACTTAAAGTTATCTTTTCCCGCCTAATGCAAACCATCAGAATACTGAAGTGTCTTCAGCATTCTAGAGGAGATCGACATCATTCAGTTTGGTATTGTCAAACCAAACTGAACTGAAAGCTCTTCTTCAGTACTTGTTCTTCAACAACTAGACCGCCTAGTATTTGAAGCAAAGACTCCTTTGTCTTCTAAGTTAACTGGAAGGGGAAAGCTGAACATCCTTCAGCAACATAGTCTTCAGTAGGAACTTTGTTCCTCTGGTCATCCTTCAGCAGACTGGCCTTACTGCTGAGCATGAAACACTTAGGGGGATTTTATATTCAAATACTAGAGTTGCTTCAGGGTCAGTAAATACTGACCCAACAATCTCCCCTATTTAGATATACAAATAGCCTAAGTCTAATGTCAGTAGTAAGTGAGCATAAGAACTTCTTCTTACTTGCACTGGATAATAAATTACTTATAAACATCAGATAATCATTTATTCATAAACATTACAAATTACAACAAAAGAAAATACAAATGATTATTCAATCTTCCTTAGACCTAAGTTCTTCAATGATGGGAGTCTGGATTAATGGATCTGAGTTTCTGTGGTCCAGTATAGCAAGTAAGCACATGTTGAATGTTCTTGCAGCATCAGTAAGTCCTGGGCTACCATGTTGATAGTAGAGATCCTTTGAACATTCCTAAGCAGTTCATTGTTCATTTCATCGAGGTCGCTGATGCCAACAAAGTCTTGACGTTCACGATGGTTGAACATTATCATTCCCAATTCAGGTTCGTCTAGTACATGGCCAGGGAGATGATTTTGAAACTGAACAAATCCCTTGTATTTCTTTGTGGTGACAAAAATATCACCCACACTAGGTTTGATCAAATTGGACCTTTTGTTCAGCTCTAGTATAGGATCTTGATCCTCCAGAGAAACTTGAGTGCTAATATTGAGAACCTCAACCAGTTTTTCATGATTTCTCATGAAGTGTTCAATTCTGGTGCGGACTTCATCCCATCTCTTTGATTTTCTTTTCTCAATCTTCTCACTCATTTCAATCCATTCAGTGTAAAAAAGTTCTTTCCCTTGCAAGTTTTCTAATATCTCATCAGTCTCATCGCCCCTATAGAACTTGAGATGAATATCACCTCTGCTAGTTAGCATATCAACATTGGTGATTGGTGAGAGATTTCTTATGTTCAGTCTTGTTATACAAAAATTTTCATATAACATCTTCTTCTTGAAAAGACTTTCAACTTCAGCTTTCCCAATTTGTTCATACAAGCTCAGCTTCAGATCTCTTAGCTTTTCTTCTTGCTAAAGCTTGTACAATTTTTCAAGTTCTTCTTGAGTGGCCACCCCAACTTTGATTAGTCGATCATTCAGTGTAAAATCTTTTTTGTTCTTGGGTATAAAGCGAGGTGTACCACTATCAGTTGTATCTTTACTTGTAGTTAGTCCATCCACATGACCATCCTTGGCTGAAGACTCCCGCTTAGCCTTAGCTGGACTCTTCTCAACAAAGGGTGACTCATAAACAACAAATTGTTTCTGAGCCTTCTTTTGGGCATGTTTTTGGAATAGCTGCTGGATGGTGATTTTCTCCCCCTCAACAGAAGACTGCCCAGTAGCTTCTGATGACCCACCAGCAGGGAAGCGACCACAAATATGATCAAGAGTGGAGGATACCTTGGCCAACATTACTGGAACATTTTCAAGTGCATTCAGTTTCTGCTGAACCTCTTCAGATAAGGTCAACTTCTGTTTCTCCAGCAACACCACTCTATCTTTTATCTTGGACATAGAGTCACACAAATCATTTACTTGGCCAGCCATTGGTGTGAACTCTGGTGGAAACTCCATGGTAGCACTATTGAGGGAGTCCATAAGAGATGACATTTCTTGCTTTAGGGAAGTGGTGGTGGCCACATCTTTGACTAATGGCTTTAAAGAAGCAATAATGACATCCTTTATTTGATCAGCAGTAGGAGGAATTGGTCTTGCCTTAAGAGTTGTGATTTCAGCATCAGCAAGCACCTTTTCCTCCTTTAGTTTAGCCACCTGTTATTGAAGAATTAACACCCATTGTCAATTCTTTTACCTGTTCAGATCTGGAGGATGGTGGCTTTGGTGTTGCTTCAGCAGTATCATCTTCAGCTTCATTGTCATCAAGATTGACTGGAACTCTTTCATTGAACCCAAGCTCTTTTTCCAAGTCATCTGAAGACATACTAAACATATAGGTAGGCAAGTGTCCCACCTTGGCGCTAGTGGTGAGAGACACTTCCTTGTTGGTCTTTTCAGCATCACCTCCAGTGTGAAGGTCAGTTTCTACTCCTTCACCACCAGGGTTGGTTTTACCTGATGGACCGTGAGAAAAAGTCCCCGATGAGTTAAGATCAATGAATGTGTTTTTGGTTCCTTCAGTAGGACCCTGTTGTGGGGGTGCTACATCATTAGAAACAGATAGTCCAGGATCAGCGTCAGTTGTTGTATTTGCTGACGCCTCACGCCCCGATGCAGACTCAGAGTGACAAATGATAGAGATTGGTAATGAAATTGGAAATGTATTCAGATTTAAATTACTTACCAATGTTAACTCAACACTACTGAGCTGAGGGTGCACTCCATCTTCACCCTTATCTCCTAAAGAAGTTAGGATAAGGGTCGCCTTCTGGGCCTCTTTATGCATGTCACCTCCAGCAGAGACTGAAGGTGACGGCTGGCTTGGGTTCTTGTCCTTGGTCGAGGACTTGTGTTTCTTCAAAGCTTAGCCGTTGGTAGCATCAGCAACCTTCTTCGATGAAGATTGTGTGAGGGCTCTCCTCTTTCTGGACTCACGTCTAACCTTCTCAGTGTTAATAGACGTTTTCTTCTGACGTGGTCCAGAAGAAGCTCCAGGCTTTATGCCCTTTAGATCCCCTTCTCGAGTTGGAGAAGTGTCTTGTGGAGCTTTGTACACTACCGGAGCATCTGCTGAGCAGATGTCCAGCATGGGTTGTGTAAGAGGAGGATCAATGATGCTGACTGGAATGTTCCAGCGAGTAAGATCAAAGGGTCGAAAAACTAATTTATCTCCATGGATTTTTGAAAAGTCGTCACCAAGATGTTCAGCAAAGAGGAGAGATATAAATATGGTGTAAACAACATTTTTCTCCCTTGTCTTTTTCTCCAGCTTCCCATGGAGATCTTTAAAGATAAGCCTTCTAAAATCAGCTTTTATTCCCTTGGCCAGACAGTATAAAATTATAGCATCCTTTTGGTTTATCTGGTCAAGGCCTCCAGTTTCCCCCTCCCCCAAACACTCAATGAGAATAGTCATCAGAAATTTCCACCTTGGTGGTAACCAACTCCTTTTTAAACCCCCTTGTGACACCCTAGGCAAATCCCACATTGTGGCCAAGAGAGATCCATGGTTCATAAGATAATAGTCGCCTTCTCATGACACAATGCGTTTTGTGGTCTACTACACGTGGGGTTCTTAGGAACTTGCAGTTAAGCGTGCTCATGTCAGTGTAGTACTAGGTTGGGTGACCAGCCGGGAAATACTTACAAGAGGGCAACAAAGCAAAGCCGTGAGCCTGCGGGCAAAGCGGACAATATTGTAGTCTGAGTAGGCGGGATGTTACAAGTGGTATTAGAGCCACTCCTGAGCCGTTAGGGATGGTGGGGCAAACCTCATCGAGGACGATGAGTCCCGAAGGGGGGTGATTATGACACCCTAGGCAAATCCCACATTGGTTGTGGCCAGGAGAGATCCATGGTTCATAAGATAACAGTCGCCTTCTCATGACAACAACGCGTTTTGTGGTCTACTGCACGTGGGGTTCTTAGGAACTGGCAGTTAAGCGTGCTCATGAAAGAGTAGTACTGGCTTGGGTGACCTGCCGGGAAGTCTTCACAAGAGGGCCACAAAGCAAATCCGTGAGCTTACGGGCAAAGCGGACAATATTGTGGTCTGAGTAGGCGGGATGTTACACCCCTTCTCAGTGATTTCTTCAGTATACCCAATTTCTTTAAAGAAATTTTTAACAATAGAAAAATCATCAGGTATAGCTTCATAATCACTAGGGTTTTCCAAATAGTTAAGACCCAAAACCCTTCTAAATAGTTTCAAACCGATTTTACCATGAATCGCAGCAGTAGTAGAATCAAACTCTATTGATTTCTTGTTGTTAGAAGCTTGTGCTGTAAACCAAAACTCTTTTAAAACATTTTGGAACATCATTCTAGGATCCTTAAACAATGCATCTCTTAAAACACTTTTGGACAGGTAAGTCATTACTTGATCCCCAGGAACAGATTTAATGGTGTCTGGTTTGATTAAGGTGATGTTGTTGGGCTTGAAGATGATATCTTCGATGGGAAACGTGACATGAGTGGATGGGTTAAGAGTGATTTCTACAACTTTTTGGGAAGAAGATTCAACCATCGTTGTGTTGTGTGTTTTTTGAGAGAGAAAGAGTTTGTGTGTGTGTTTTTTGATGAAAAGATTTGTAAGCGTGGAATGAAATCAAAATGCAATGGATTATATAAAAAATTAAACTGATTTGTGAAAAGTTTTTAAAACATTTGAAAATTTTATAAATCTTTTAGGGTTTCTTTTGAACATTTGGCACAAAGTCTCTCATTAATGTTCTTCAAAAAGGTACGATTTTCTGTTGCTTTGAACAGTGAAACGCCTCATGTGTCAAGAAGTTGTTGACTGTGGATGGGGAAGTATTGAGATTTCCTTAATTAACAAATGACACCGTTTGAAAGAATGTTTGTTTTATTCGCAAGAAAAATTCAATGCCATTTAATACTTTTCGACACATGATTGATTTGATTTAAAAGCTGTTGCTCAGATATGCTGAAGCTGATGGCAATACTTGTGAGCTTCAGTGCGTCAGATGAGGCGACAAAACCCCATATACATGTTCACATAAGTGAACAAGACATATGACATTACACGCTCCTCTACTCAGGCCTAGCTATTTATTTGTATTAAAATTTTGTTCAGAGTTTGCTTAAGAAAAAACTTTGATGACTGGTGATTGTTTGTTCAGATTCAGTGAATCAGATAAGGCGATAAAACATCATACACACAATCACAAATTGTAAGATAGACATATGAAATTACACACTCCTTTACTCAGACACTGCTACTTAGCATTAATCAAAATAGTTATTAAAAAAAGCTGAACCTTTAAGCTTCTTCAGTAAATGCTAAAGGTTTAGGTTTTGTATCATCAATGTTCAACATACCAAGCTCCATTATCAATCTTTTGAAAGTTGTTTCATCCAGTGGTTTAGTGAATATATCAGCCAATTGATACTGAGTGGGGATGAAATGTAATTCAATGTCCCCTTTCACAATATGATCTATGATAAAGTGATATCCGATATCAATGTGTTTTGTTCTTGAATGAAGGACTGGATTGTTGGATATTGCAATAGCACTAGTGTTATCACAAAAGATTGGTACCTTTTCATATTCTATGTCATAATCAGCCAGTTGGCTTTTCATCCAAAGAACATTGGCACAACATCCAGCAGATGCCACATATTCAACTTCTGCTGAAGACATGGCAACTATTTGTTGATTTTTAGCACTCCAACACACAAGTTTGCCACCTAGCAATTGGCAAGCACCAGAAGTTCTTTTTCTGTCCATATTGCATCCAGCATAGTCAGAATCTGAATACCCCTTTGGATCAAACCATGAGGACTTGGGGTACCAAAGACCTAGACTTGGTGTACCTTTTAGGTATCTAAAGATTCTCTTTACAACAGTAAGGTGTGATTCATTTGGATCTGCTTGGTATCTTGCACAAAGGCATGTAGAAAATTGAATGTCAGGTCTACTTGTAGTTAAATACATGAGTGACCCAATCATACCTCTTTATACTGAGTCTCATTGATTTATTGTCCATTGAGATCAGGTCCTAAGTTTTTAGGGGGTACCATTGGTTTTTTACTGAAGCACAATTGATATCATACTTCTTCAACAGATCCTTGACATATTTTTCTTGATTGATAGAGATGCCTTGGACAGATTGTTTAATCTGAAGACCAAGGAAGTATGTGAGTTCTCCCATCATACTCATCTCAAACTTTCTGGTCATAAGCTTGGCAAATTGTTTGCATAGTTTCAAGCTTGTTGGACAAAATATGATGTCATCCACATAAATTTGTACCAGAATAGTGTCAGTTTTAGATTTATATATAAACAGGGTGTTGTCTATTTTTCCTCTAACAAGTTTATGTTCAATGAAAAATGTTGAGAGAGTTTCATACCAAGCTCTTGGAGCTTATTTCAGTCCATACAAAGATTTGTAAAGCTTCTAGACATGGTTTGGGTATTTACTACTCTCAAAGCCAAGAGGCTGTGTAACATAAACTTCTTTTTTTAGGTCACCATTGAGGAATGCACTTTTGACATCCATTTGGTAGATGGTGAAGTTCTTGTAAGTGGCATAATCAAGGAAGATTCATATGGCTTCCATACATGTAACAGTATTAAAGGTCTGATCAAAATCAACACCAGACTCTTGATTGAATCCTTGGGCCACCAGCCTAGCTTTGTTTTTGGTCACCACATTGGTTTCATCTCTTTTGAGCTTGTAAACCTATTTGGTGCCAGTGGTTGATTTACCATATGGCAGAGGAACCAATTTCTAGACTTTATTTCTTTCAAATTGATTTAGTTCCTCTTGCGTGGCATCCACCCATCCAGGGTGAGTGAGTGCTTCAGAAACCTTGGTAGGTTCAATTTCTGAAAGAAAGTTTACATAGAGGCATTCTCCAGATGAAGCAGTACTTAGTTTCTTTGCCATAGATCTAGTGACTCTACCTTCTCCAGGATTACCTATTATGTTCACCAACTGTATGTGACTATTATTAGTCCAAGATTTTTGTGGAGTTGGAGAATAAGCACTGGTATCATGATTAGGGTTAGAGCTTGGAAGTCCATAACATGGACTTGGACTTGGATTATCTCAAGTGTCAACTGACAGATATTCAATAGACAAAGGTTCAATCAGTGGAGGGCTTCCTTCTTGGTCAGAAGCAACACATCCAAGACCTAATTCCCTAGAGATAGTTGGGGAACTTTGAGCAGGGGCTCAGATTGTTCATCAACAGCATCATTTGATTGTGTGTGAGCATGCTGATCATTTTAAGACTGACCATTTTGGTCATTTGTGTTATCTTGCTGATCATTTTGATCATTTGATTGACAGCCATCAGTATTTGATACTGAAGGGTTTCCTTTTGTAGGACTTGTCATATCTTCAAATGGATCAATATGAGGAACTGAATTACTTGCTTGATATCTTTGAGAAGGCTCATAATGTTGAAATTCATCAGATGGATAGTTGTGAGATTCATGAATATGAAGTTCATCATCTGATAGATTTGCAAATTTGAGAGCTTTAGAACTTTCATAGAAGGTGATGTGGTAAATTTCTTCAATACATTGTCTTCTTGTGTTGAAGAATCTGTATGCTTTAGATACTAAAGAGTATCCAAGGAAGTAACCATCATCAGATTTTTCATCAAACTTACTAAGGTGATCCTTGTGATTGTGAATGAATACTGGACACCCAAACACATGTAAGAATGAGATGTTTGGAATTCTCCCCCTGAAGACTTCATAGGGAGTCTTCATGTGTCTCTTCACAATGATGGATCTATTTTGAGTGTAGCAAGTAGTGGCTACAACATCAGTCCAAAAGTGCTTAGAGAGAGCTGATCCAGCAAGCATTGTTCTTGCTGCTTCAATCAAAGTTTTGTTCCTTCTTTCAGCCACACCATTTTGTTCAGGTATGTAAGGTGATGATAAATTTTGTGAAATTCCTTTGTCATCACAGAACTTGATTAGAGTATGATTTCTGAATTTAGTGACATTGTCAGTTCTAAGTTGTTTGACATGAGTGTCATTTTGATTTTCAACTCTTTTGATGAAAGACATAATGGCATCTGGTGCATGGATTTTCTTTGTCAGAAAATATACCCAGGTGTACCTAGAGTACTCATCAACAATGACAAGTGTATATTTTTCATGACAAATGGCCCTAGGTGATACTGGGCCAAATAAGTCCATGTGAAGCAAGTGAAGACTTTCTTTGATTGAGAAAGTTTGCTTTGTTTTGAAACTGGCCCTATGGTGCTTTCCTTTTTCACATGATGAGCATGGTTTGTCCTTGGAATAGACAAGTGAAGAAAGACCAATAACAAGATTTTGTTTTGCCAGCAGAGTTATTGTTTTGAAATTGAGATGTGAGAGTCTCTTATGCCAAAGCCAGTTAGTGATGTTGGAGGCTTTAGCAAAGAAACATGTCTCCTGAGTAGAGTTCATGTTCATGACATAAACATCTTTGACTCTGGGAGCAATCATCACAATTTCATGATTGGAGTTGAAGATTGTACCTTTTTGTCATCAAACAGTACTAGATACTTTGCATCACAAAGTTGACTGATGCTGATGAGGTTGTGCTTTAATCCATTGACATATGCTACCCTTGTAAAAAATATACCTTTGCATATCACAGAACCAAATCCTTCAGTAGTAGCTGATGAGTTATCACTAAAGACAACTTTAGGAACTTGTTCCTCCTTATACTTATGCATATGACTTTTGGTGCCAGTCATATGCCTTGAGCAACCACTATCCCGGTACTAAATAGGCTTCTTGAGATCACACTGCACAAGTAAAGGAAATGGTCAGTTTTGTTTTGAAACCCACCTTTGATGGGTGGGTGTTTTAGATCTAGAAGGTAATCTAGATCTGAATGATCCTTTTTATGAGGATGAATAAGATTGCTTAGAAGAAGGAGAGGTTTGAACATCATTTTCTTTCTTAGCCTGAAGGGATTCACCTCTTCTAAACCACTCTATATGATTGTGATCAGACTTAGTGTGGACATTACTTCCACAAGTTTCACAACATTTGACAATAGAGTTTTGGTTCCTAGGTTCGATGCCTCTTCTGAGAGAAATAACTCGATTATGTCCATGAGTGTCATGGTTATAACTTCCACAAATATCACAAATAGGATAGTAGTGACAGTCATCTGAGTGATGATTGCCCATACCACAATGAATTCATGGTGGGAAAGGAATTTTTCGCCTAGAATGAGATGCTTCAGTGTTGTGAGCATCAGCACTAGTTTTAGCAATCATATATTGAGTATGTTCATAAGTGCGATGGTCAGTCCTCTCACATTTATCACAATAAATCACTTTTAGGAAAGTTTCAGTGAGATGGTTGTTTAAACCACATAGATCACAAGCCCTTTTAAATTGTGTCTTGTACTTATAATGTGGAGAGTTTGAAGGTTCATCTCTGAATCAAGTTGGTGTTTGCCGCTGCCTGATTTGCAATTTGAGATCATTGATCTCTTACATGACAAGAGACATTCTCTCATCTTCCTCTGATCTAGCATTATTTAGTTTATTTGTTGAAACTAAAGAGGTAGTTCCCATATGTGAACCTTCAATAGGAGCTGAAGAGTTTTTTGATGTGTCAATTTTGACATGCTTGGGAGACCTACCTTTATGTGTTGTGTGAGACTTGATGATTGACTGGATTGATTTTGGTCCAGTAGAGGGTTCAACACCAGCCAGCTTCTCCAAAGGAGGAAGTGAGGGTACTTACTTCATTCGCTAAATCATCATCTGAGTCATCTTCAGTAACTGAAGATTCAACAAGTGCTGAAGTGTCAACATCTGCTTGTAACTCAGGAAGAAGGATACATCCAGTGTCATGATTTGGTAAATTCTCTTCACCTGACCTTACAACATCAGGGATCGATCTACCATCCTCATTTGAGGCTTTGACAAAGACAATATCAGTTGAGTTGGTGCTGGAGGATCCTTCAGCACCAAGCATTTTCCTCTTTTGAGCAGGAATTTGTTCATTGATGCACTGATTTACCCTATCAGAGTTTCTAAGCCAAGATTTCACTATATATTTTTCTTCTTTTAGTTCAACTCTTAAGGAGTTATTTTCATCCAGAATCTCTTTGTTCAGTTGTTGAAAAGTAAGTACATCAAGTTTAGCCTCTTTTAGCTCTATTAGCTTACTTTCAAAATCATCAAGTTTAAGAACAAGTTTTTGATATTTTTCAAGCAAGTTATTTCTTTGTTCTTCCACAAATTTTAGATTAATACACAGGTAATCAAAGGCAAATTTAATGTCATCCTTATCTTCTAATTCAAGAAGAGTTTGTACCTTTTTTATTCTGATATTGACCCATTCACCATTTCTAGCACTTTCTCTGGCAACAACATTGGAGTTAGAGCCTTCATCATCAGCAAGTGCCATTAGCACTTTCACATTAACCAATTCATCATCATCTGAAGAGATTTCCTCTTCATCCTATTCATAAGCTTCAGCAATGAGCCCTTTTTTCTTATCTTGCTTGGGAGCCTTGGAGGAAGAACTTTTAGTGCTCATGAGAGCCAATCTAGCTTTGATCTCTCTATACTATGCCTCAAAGTCTTTTCCTGGTCGAATTTCAGCCCTGTTT
Source organism: Glebionis coronaria (assembly GCA_025667525.1). Taxonomy (NCBI): domain Eukaryota; kingdom Viridiplantae; phylum Streptophyta; class Magnoliopsida; order Asterales; family Asteraceae; genus Glebionis; species Glebionis coronaria. The sequence goes on from CM046880.1 coordinate 406,776,911, forward strand.
TGCTGAAAGGAAGTATAAGCAATTTGTTTCTGTTGAAATGATGATTAACCAGATGGTTTTGATTGAGCTGGTGAGGAATAAGAAGGAATTGATGTTTTGGAATAACAATCCCTAGCAAAGTGACCAGCCTTTCCACATTTGTAGCATTCAGTGTTAGCTGAAGCTTTTGTGGTGCTAGAGAACTTGCCTCCTTTCTTAAAGAACCTTCTAGACTTGGACATAAGTGCTCTTTCATGAAATTCCTCTTTGAGGTCATTCACATATTCCTCACTGGTTCTTGTGTCTTCTTCATCATCAGGACTATCTTGGTAGTCTTGGATGACAACCTCACTGAAGAAGGCTGTAGACAAGGGTGTAGCAATGGTTAATGCTTTACTCTTGCTTGAGCCTTCATAAATCCTATGAACTAGGTTTTCTTTATATTTTAGTTTCCCAAAAAGGGAGGCCAGATCACAATCTTTAATATGATTAGCATTTCTCAAGCTTTGGCAGAAACTGAGCCACTTCTTTGGTAATGCATTAACAAAAATTGTGTTGATTTCAAGTTTTGAAAGCTCAACACCATCATTCACTAGTTCATTCATCAGTGCTTTATATCCGGTGAATGTTTGTGAGAGGGTTTCCCCTTCTTTGTGTTTGAAGGTGTTGTATTGAAGCTTTAAATCCATTAATCTTGTTACTTTGACATCAGAGGGTCCCTCATGATAAAGAATAAGATCCTCCATGTAGATTTTGATGTTTTGCAATTCACAACAGAATTCATTTGGTCATCTGGAAGTACAGACATGATGAGACTTTTGAGACGCTGGTCTAGGTTAACAACTTTTCTCTCATCAGCAGTCCATTGTATTTCAAGTTTTTTATTATCCCTAACCATAGGAACAAATGGACCATTTTTAATGATTCCAAGGAATTGAGGTTCAATCCCAACCATGTGGACAAGGAACCTCTTCTTCCAATTTGTAAAATTACTACCTCTAGACAGGAGCAGCATTGAGTTGGCCACCCCTATACTCTAGGGTTTGTGGTATTACTTGAGCCATTTTTGGATCTTGATTTGAAAACTTTAAATGAGCAGTTTAATAAAAGTTAGATTTTTGCGAATTAAACTGCTCTGATACCACTTGTTGGTCCCTTTTAAATCGTTATTACTTATCAACCTTAAGTAATAACTCTTTACCAAGACTCAAGTGTGTTGTTTTAACATTTGATAAGAACTAAGAACAATTAAAACAACAATACCATTAAACTTTCAACGTATAGACTTTTATAAAAACTCAATAAAGAATTTATAACCCACTATGTCTGCGGAATAACAAAGTGGTTGAATGACAATATATGGTGATCTCCTCTACTTAAACTTCTAACCAAAGTTAAATGTCTAAGCTCCAATCTAAACGTTCATATGCTTCTTGGCTATAAGGTTTAGTTGGTATTGAGAGAGAAAGGTTTTCTAGAGTTTCTACTCTTGTAATGGTTAACCTTTTCCCTCTCAATGTGTACTCCTTATATAGGCAGTGCAAAACTAGGGTTTGCATTTTGCATGTTCTTATTCATGGGTTTATCCAGTGGGTGGTTGATGCCCATGTTGGATAAATAGTACAAAGTACATAATAAACTATTCTAAAAAAGATAAAGGTTGTACTTATAGCTAACTATACAAGCAACCTACTTTGACTTAAAGTTATCTTTTCTCGCCTAATACAAACCATCAGAATACTGAAGTGTCTTCAACATTCTAGAGGAGATCGACATCATTCAATTTGGTATTGTCAAACCAAGCTGAACTGAAATCTCTTCTTCAGTACTTGTTCTTCAGCAACTAGACCGCCTAGTATTTGAAGCAAACACTCCTTTGTCTTCTAAGTTAACTTGAAGAGGAAAGTTGAACATCCTTCAACAACATAGTCTTTAGTAGGAACTTTGTTCCTCTGGTCATCCTTCAGCAGACTGGCCTTACTATTGAGCATGAAACACTTAGGGGGATTTTATATTAAAATCCTAGAGTTGCTTCAGGGTCAGTAAATACTGACCCAACATAATGTTTGTCATACTTCTATTTTTAGGGAACCAAGATTCATGCTACAATCAGCAGTTCTGTTGTTTTTTTATTTTGATACTCTTTTAAAAGAGAATGATTATCAAATAATATCAAACTAAAATGTTAAAAGGAATGTTGATTCTACAAATTTAACAAAACATGAATCAAAAGTCCACTTCTTTAAAAAAACTAATGTGTGGGAGTGCTCTGAGTTCATGTGCAATGATGATGGGCCGGAATTTGTATCGTTTAAAGACTTTTTGGATGGAAGAATCGATTAAACTTATTCGTTTGGAAAGTATTGTTTGTTCATCAACTCAATTGTGTTGAAATAGTTACAACTTTATATTCTAGTATTGTATGTATTTTAATGCAGATGTTATTGGACGATTAATACAAAACAAAGACATCATCGTTTTGAATCCAAATAATGCACCTAAGCATATACTTGAATTTCAACTCCAGGGTGTAACGTAAGTATTTCTTAATATCATGAATCAAGATAAATTTTTTTATTTTTTAACCATATATAACTATATATCATATGTTTATATATGGGGGTAACAATGTCATGTATCTTATAGAATGACCTTGCTATGAAACTTAATCAATATATCAAGGATCATGAGTCCTTAATTGAACCAATAATTGTTCTTATCAAGATGGCAAGATTAACCACATGAAATAGTAAGCCTTATTATTTGGATAAATTGTATTGTTGTTGCTCTATATTAAAGAGAAAATAATTTAAATGGATATTTTCTATACAGGAGTAACACAAGTTTCCAACTGTTTTGCTGGATTCAAGTTGTTTATCAATGAAGAAAATTCACATATTAAAGATTTCAAAGACAAGTAAGCTTATATATAAAAAATATTTAGTTTGAATTTAATTTTTATTTGTATTGTTACTAAGATTTATATTAATCTATTTTATTTATTAAATATTAGGATTGAAATTGCAAGTCTTGCATCAAATGAAAAGACCAAGATTGAGCTATCATCAAATACCATTGTTAGAAATCCAGAATACTACTATTCACAGTTCCCGTTTAAGACAATCGATGAACTCTATGAGTTATCAGAGGTAAAGAATCTGTTTAAAAATATATGCATGAAAATATTATATTATTTTCATCTAATCCATATCCCGTTTTTGGTACAGCCAATTGGGTGTGTTGGTTTTGGTAAAATTTTGAAAATTATGAGTGATCAAAGATGGTATTACACAATCTACAACAATTGTAGTAGGGTTATCAAACCATTACAAGCTAGTCCAAGTAAGAGAAATTACAACTATGAAAATTGTAAAAAGAACTACGAACTTTATCCAAGGTATGTATAGTAATCTTTACTTAGTGAAGCTAATTGTGTACTAATTTACATATAACAAGAACAACAATTTTTTTGAATTAATTATTCAGGATAAAAGTCTATATTCGTGTTCAAGATGAATCGAATTCAGCTTCTTTTTGTTTGTTTCAACAAGAGGTGGCTAAATTGTTAGGAAATCTGTGGCGTATCTCATATCTAAGATTGATAAGGTAATTGTGTGTATACATTCTTTTTTCATAAGTTTGTTTTTTATTTTAAAATTTCTTGATATATTAAAAATAACACTATTTTGAATTTTTAAATTGTTACTTTATAAACAGAATGAAGATATCACATCGTATCCAAAAGATTTCAATAGTATTGTGAACAGAGAATTTGTATTTAAATTACAAGTCTCAACATACAATGGGAACAACAACTATCATTTATTCACTGTTAACAGATTAACTGATGATAAAGCAGTTATCAAATCATTTGTAGCCAAACAAACAAATAAAGAAGAGGTATATAATAATCTTATCACCTTACGTTGCAATATTTTAACTATAAAAATTTAAGAAAACAATGGTTATATTTTAACAATGTTCAATATTATCAAGAAAACAAAAGTGTTTCTTTGGAAAAGAAATCAATAGAAGATAGTGCTAAAAGAAACGACAACGAATCTCAGGAAAGAAAAACAAAAGTTGAACTTGACGATGATGTTAACCAAAAATTTACATAAAATGAGGTATTTTATAATACAATCTCTTTTTAAAAAATTAAAATCCTAAAAGTTAATAAAAAGAATTTTGAATTATATTATTTTAAAACTTAGGCCTATGAAACTTTAGCAGAAGCAGGATGTAAAATAAAGAACGTGGAAGCACATAAATTTGAGATGGAAAAGAAGACAAAAGTTGATCATGAGGACAATAAAGTTTAAATCGTTCTGATGGAAGTCACAAAACAAATGGCATAGAATAATGAAAGACGATGTGTCATTTAGTTTATACTTTATAGTTTTCTTTGTTTACGTCTTTTCTATTGTTGGATTATGACCATCTTACGGTAAATTTATCTAATAAATTTTTTAATACATATGTCAGATTGTATTTTATGGTTGGAATTACATATTTTCTTCTAGCAATATAACATGGTATAGGATATATATATATATATTTGATAGACTTTGCGAGTGTTGGAACCTTTATTTTAAACTTACATTAGAAGCATTATAATTGGCATGTAATGTACTTGGATCCGCATTAGAGCTGTTCGCGGTTGCGAGTAGAAACTGATTATGTTGTTACTTTCAGATACCAACTTGTCATTATCCTTATTCTTGCAATAGCAATTACCATTGTTGTGAGAATCATATTTGCTGCTATATACTGTGTTGCAGTTTCTGCTGTTCAAATAGTTGGTACTATCGCCACCGAAATGGCCATAGGCGCTTACAGTCCTATGTGTGACAACGCTGGATGCATAGTTGATATGGCTGCTAGAAACACCAGAACTGATGTTGCTGATGCCACTGGTAAAACAACTTCAAAATCAATAAAGATTTGAAATTGTATTTAACATGAGAAGTGATATACATCTATTAAAAATTGCAAAAGTGAAGGTCTCAAGTCAGCACGAACTTACAAGGAAGCAAAAGAGTTACCTGCAAGAAACGGAGATCACAAAGTGATCAATAGGAAATACAAGAAATTCTAACTCTGTCCTGTTTTCCTTCTGTTTCATATACCTCACTTCTGGTATACGTTTTGTCCCAATCATGTTAACACTTTCAACTTGGAAATCACGTGAACTGAATCCTTTTTTGCAGTACATGACTAGCTAATATCATCTGGTTTACCTTTGTATCACAGGTCCAACCAACATCTGTCGGGTTCAGATTAGTCCAGACATCAATCCATCCGTTTGGAAGTGGAAACTCGCCATCCAATTCGTCCTCCCAATTCATATCACTACAAAATAGAAGAGAAAAGATAACCATTTACAAAATACTAATAACATTGGCTCGAATTATCATTCACAATAAACACTTTCACTGAAAATATGGAAACGATTGATCCACCATACGACCTCATGATTAGTATTATCAATACAAAAAAACAACATCTTCAAGAACTATTAAAACTACCGTGCATACATAGTTAACAGCAAACCAAAGTGATCATTAGGAAAAACTGGTAGCTCGAGATTAGGTTTGCCTTTCTTCGCCTTCATATATGTTACTTCTGGTATACGTACAGTCCAAACCATTTTAATACTTTCAGCTTTGAAATCACACAAATAGATCAAGAATCGGTCAAGGCGTTTTTGTAGTTTCCAATTAGCAAACAACATCGGGTTTGCCTTTGTGTCATAAGTCCATCCGATTTGTTTAGGTTTTAGTTCAGTCTAAGAGCCAATCCGGCAGTTGAAACTCACCATCCAATTTGTCATCCTAATTCATATCACCAAAAGATCGCGTTTGGGTTTTTCTTGAGAAATTCAACGACTTCGTTTGCTTGGTAACTTCAGAAAGTGATTGGTTTCATCATAGTTGAAAATGATTCCTTTATTAGGTAAAGCGTATGTAGAACCAAGCAGTTTTGTTAAGCTTTAATAAATATTTTGTATGTCTAGAATGTAGCAAGCTTAAAATCAATAATACAAACACATAAAACAATAAGCACTGTATAAATTGAAATTAAACCAACTACAAACTTTTATTAACTGAAAAATTTGAAATTAAACCAACCAAAAACTTTCATTAACTGAAAAACCAACAATATCAAGATTAATCTTTAAAAACAAAAAAAATAATAGGAAACTCTATCATGCCAAACATAATCAAGTCTTTCCAGCAACATCATTCAACTGTAAACCATTCAATATCATCGACTAAGACCAAACAAAAAGTCTCGATAGAAACTCCAATAAAATAAAAAATAGTAACATTGAATTTAAATCCTCCAACATGACAAACCACCATTTTTTGCCCTTCAGAAACATTCTCCCTTACAAGGAAATTAGTCCAATTGCACCCATAAAATCCACGTGGTGCTTCTTTAATAAATTGAAGCTTCACCTCATACTTTTCAATTTCTATAAAATCAAACTGATCCTTCTTGATAAGTCCATGAAAAAACCTTTTAGGTAAAATCTGAATAAAAATAAAAAAACAAATATTTAGTTATACACAAATTAAAGTTAAGGTATTCTATAGTTGTTTGTAGTTAATTACCTGCATATGTTTACTTTGTGACGAAGCATATGTCAGACAAACAGGCGCATATCTTCTAAAATTATATAGCATTGTAATCGGCATGCCCTCTAAATTGTACTCGGCAAGAAACAACATACCCAGCTTGTTAGAAACTATAAAGTGTACATGTCACCCATCCCCAATACCTTTAGACACAACATAACGGTTCCAAGCTCTGCCATATACCAACGCAAAAGACACATTTATATACCTTACGCGAACATAATGAACACAATCAGTTGTATGTACACACAACTTCTTATTCCTCTTCCCTTTTGCAAAACTCAACAAGTTCATAGGAACTATCTGTTTTACAAACATATTAAAAATAAAAAAAACATATAATATTTTAGATTTAAAAAATATATTATAGAATCAAACAACATACCTTTCCACCATCCATCTTGTTTCTAAACTGACACAAAAATTCCATCTTTGATCAAAAAACAGGAATTTTTATTTTGTTGAAAAAAACCACAAAAACAAGTTTAAAAAAAAGTATTAAAAACAAAGAATTATCCCTTATATACACACATTAATAGAACCCTATAACAAATAAAACACGATTAATAATAATTATCTATTAGTTAGTAAAAGTCCATATCCAATACAAATAAATAAAGGCCAATAAAATAAAGTTCACTAAAGAAACGGTACAACAACTAAAATAAGTACCAAGAATTGTTGAACAATTATAATTGCTAACTGTATACACGTATATATATACTAAATCATTTAAACCCTTAATATTTAAAAGATAAAACAAAAACAAAAAACAAAAAATTCGACCCTCTGATTACAATGAATGAAAAACTTAAGTATAAAAGAATAAAAGAATAAAAGATGATCATACTGAAAACAACCAACAAACAAAAGACAGGTTTGCAAGAATTCTTTCTAAGTATCTTCTGATGATAATTTTCTTTTTAAAACAAATGTATAATTCGACATCTAAATTATTTGTTACTTATAAATTGCTATAAAATATTGACACCATGCTTGAACAAGAAATTCATCGACATATTTGTTAAACCTAGAGGATCGGAAGGTTTGTAAAACGATTTTCTAACAATATCTTCTGTATTTATAAACTAACTCTTTGGTTAATTGTTTTATTTACAAACTTTAACAGTTGCGACACCTATCAAAATTTTAGAACGTATGCAAGAGGATGATCTAACACTTTTGGAAATACAAAGCCATCTCCAGGTTAAATTATGGTTATAACATGTTATTGTGCATAGATTAATAAAGAATATTCCTTAAATATCATTTATGTATTATTAAACATATTATACTTGAACTTGTAGGCATTAAGAAATAAAACAAAAACAGGTGACAACTCTTTTTATAGAAATGAACAAGCAGCAATGAGAGAGACAAAAACGAGACACTACAAACACGAATGCCCATCAATGAAAAAATGAAGAATGAAACAACAAAACAACAGTTTGTTACAAAAAAACAGAACCAAAACACAGGTTTGATCTCATTCTTCAAAATTATATTCTAATTTGTTGTTCAAGTGTATATTTTATTTTTGGACCAATCTACAAAATGCAGAAAAATGGACACCATGGTTGCACGAGAAATTCATTGATATAGTTGTAAAACTTGGAGGACCTCAAGGTTTGGAAAAAGAAACTTTTTTAAAGAATACTTTGTTTATTTATAAACCAACTCTTTTGTTAATTGTTTTATTTAACAGATGCAACACCTAAGAAGTCTTAGAACATATGAAAGATGATAATCTAACACTTTTAGAACTACAAAGACATCTCCAGGTAAGATTATATCTTTAATGGTTATAACCTATTATTGAGAAAAAAATAATTAACAAGATTCATTAACTATCGTTTACCTATTATAAAACATATTATACTTTAACTTCTAGGCATTTAGAAAGAAAACAAAGACAGCTGTCAACTTTTTAAACACAAATGAACAACCAACAATGGTTAAAACTAAAGACAAACCACTAGAAACAGAAATGTGCAGTAATCAAGAAATGAAGAATGAAGCAGCAAAAGGACAAATTCTTACCGAAAAACAATACATTAAAAAATACAGGTTTTGCCTAATTCTTTAAAACTATCTTTTAATCCATTTTCAAATTTGCATCTAAATTGAATATGTAACACCCCACTTGGATAAGTGGATCGTTACGTGTATTTATCGCGTGTCATCAAAGCATAAGGTAAGTGTCCTAAAACATTAACTGACCAAAAAGGAAATACCGAAATCAAACATCGGTAATCCAAACACAAGCTCAAAACATAAAAAGTAAATACTAAAGGAAAGGACTAAACAATGTCCAAATAAGCCGAATAATGTAAGAAGTGTATAAAGTAAGAAGTCTGGATAACTTCCATCCAAATACACATGCTCTCAGAATCCTAAGAGCGTCCTGGTGTACCTACCGTTAGAACATGAAAGTAACTACGGATGAGCATAACACCCAGTGAACGGATATAAAGCATGATAATAAATACTGAAATGAAGCAGATGATAAAATACTGAATATGTGATAAGTAAAGTTGCAGCAGAAATCTATGTATAATCTAAAAAGTCTGATTTATAAATAATAAACCTGAGCTGTTATCTGTTAAATCTAAAAACATGCATTTTCTGTATTTTAGTTGCCAAGAGCTTATATAGGTCATGTGCTGTAACAACTGTTGCATGAATAACTGGAGGGGTAACCTCGTCATGCTGTAGAGGGGTGACCTCTAAATAATGTGTTGGGTGGAGAGATCAGCTCCAATATGAAAGATGTAGAGCACACACCACATTCACCTGATAACTATAAACTGATAGCCTAGGATGCACCTATACGCCCCGCTGATAATACTAATAAATGGCCAAGATGAAATAAATGGGACGCTGCGAGAAATCACTCCCTCGTAGAGGAGTCATGACACCGGTGTCTCTAGTGTCATGGTTACGGTACCTCCGTAACTAGTACATAAACTGGTCATGCTTGTATATAAAGCTCAGGCAATTTATTTAGTTATTAAAATGATTACTGATAAGCTTAAACATGTATTGGGGAAAATATTTGGCTGCAGACGGGGAATCCTAATCATGCATAGAAAAGGAAGTCCTTACTGAAGGACGGGAAATCCGTACCTCGTGTCCAGTAATGGAATAAAAGTGAGCTGAAGGATCTACTCTGACTTCACGGATACTACATAGATAAAGGACGCTGAGATGAGTTGTCTGATTACTGTATACTGTTACTGATTTTTATTTGTTCTTAATTTAATTTATTTTATTCTTGTGTTACTGTTTACGTATAAACTGATTAATCTGACTGTACTTTAATGTTTGCTGATTAGTGTATATCATGTACTTCTGATTACTTGTATAATATACTGATTCTAATATTATAATACTATTATTAGTAACCTGTTAAAAATAGCAAGTTTTCTGAATTTAGAAAGTTTCTTAAAGTAGAAGGTTTCCAAATTAGTTTCAAAATCAATAAATCATTTAATTTAATTCCATGTATTATTAAACACTACTAACCAAAGTTAATTTAAATAAACTTTAATATGATTTACTAGATTAATATACTAAAACCTTTACATAAATTAACTTAGTTTAAAACATAACCCGACGTCCCGAGTAATAAAATCTCGTACTCTGGAAATCCCGAGTCACTCTAACCGAGACACCCCTTTGGTTGGGGTCATTCTCAAATCACAACACACCACAACCGCAACGGGTTATGGCCTTGCTGCCGTTAGCCAACAGCAGCCCCCGCTGTGTACAGAGTTCCCACCGAGAGTCTATTGACTCTCGGTACCCACTGCTTGGTCTGAGTTTCCACCCGACAGGTGTTGGGTTCCCACTGTTATACCCAAACACCCCCTTGCAGTTAATCCAAACACTCCTGTGTATAAAACCAAACACCCCTGCTGGGTTTGTGGTTCGAGGTTGGGCAACAAAAGGGACCACCAAGACATTGAAGTCTTGGTTGTACACCAAACCCACACCCCCTCATGGTTTTGGGCTACGGCCGAATAAACAACACCACCACTGAGACATCGCTGTGGTCTCGGCTGGGTCGAACAGCATCACACCGAGACTCTCTTTGATTATTAAATCGTGTTTTACCATATAAATATGTGAGTTCTTGATATGGAGATTCATGAACCACGTTTTATAAAAGAAAAGGAAAGAGATGCTTACCTTGTTAGATAATATGGATATACAATGCACACAACTCGATTTAATTTAAGAACCAAAAAAATGTTTTCCCTCTTGTTGTTTGTCTGCTACCGTCGGCCACCAAGAAGAAACAGGAAGACCTAGTTTTTTTTGTAAAATGTAATGACATAACCCTTATCTCTTATTTTCCTGTGTTTATTTCTAAAACGGGTCGGGCCTAAAAGCCCACTTCCTTTCCTTATTTCTTTTATAAAATCGCCAGCCCATATTAACTTGTATGGTTTCCATTTGTCTTTCGGCAATAATATTTTTTGTATACCTGTTATTAGTTCTCGCGTTTTAATTTTTTTGAATCGATGTATTTATATTCTGAATAAAATACTTACGTAATTACTGAATAACTATTACTAATTATTGACAAATATTAATTATTTTCTGAATAATTAATTTACTTCATGATTTTAAATAAAGTTGAGACTGTGTATGTTTAACGTTCTTGTATTTAAATACGGGTTATACAGTACGTAATACTGAATAATTATTCTGAATTATTTAATTACGTTATGATCTTAATTAAAACTGAGACTGCGTGATTTTAATACTCGTGGATTTTAAACCTTGCGTACGTGTTCGTAAACTAATCCTCTTAAATATATTCTGTCGTGAATTATTTATTTCCTGAATAAATAATGTTTTCGTAATACTTGATCCCAGACTGTTATTTATTATCTGAATAAATAATTACGTAACATTGAAATTAAATCTGTGATTATCCGTAATTAATGCTCGAGGTCTTTTAAAGCGGGTTTTACAATTCTTCCCCTCTAAAAAAAATAATTCGTCCTCAAATTAAGGATGCAATAATGCTGTGGTTTTACAATTCTTCCCATCTAAAAAGGAGAAATTCGTCCTCGAATTGAATGTAATGAGCTGATGCAGTTATAAGAACTGAAAGAACACGTAAACTGAAAAGACAAATAAGCTAAAGGATAATTCGTCTTCTACTAGGACATAATGCTCGTGAAAGGTATAATCATGACATGACTGACATGAACATGGAATGTGACAAAACATGGAATGTGACATGGTTGAATAGGATATGGAACGTAACATGACTGAAATATCTTGACTGAATTATTGAAGGAAAAAGGATGAGAGGTCCGGATGGACTCCTCCGTTTCAAATGGCCTCCCGATCAAAATGATTCCTTCAAAGGTCTAAACATAATGAAAAATCTTGGTCCTGATGACCCTGTCCTGATGAATGCTGAATAGTTTATGGTTCCATACTTAAGATGGATTTTCTGAATATTATAGAATGAACAAACCATAGCCTAAAAAAGTACGTACAATTATCCTGAGGAGATAATATTTATATTTCTGCGTGGGCTGCTGAAAGTATATAGGGACGAACTACGTGAACAATTGTGAACGTGCTATGTGAGCAACTGTGAACGTGGTTCGCGATCATCTGATAAACGCTGGGTATGGAATATATTGAGAACGTGATAAGTGAAACATACTGTGAACGCGATACTAGACATATCATGAATGTATGCTGACTGAGAAAGGAATGCCAAACGGTACGGCCTGAGACGTAAAACGTCTGCCTGGATATGGAAAAGTTGTGCTAAACTTGAGTCTGGTTTCTTAAGCTTTTTGTAACCGTATTCGAAAATCTGTGAAACATGTATCACGGAATGGAACACGAACTTGAACGTGAACACTGTCATGAAGGCGAATGTGAATTTAATCATGAGGTAGCACAATTCTGGACAAAATCATCACTGTGTACGTAATACGTATACATGAAAGTAAGCGTAAGCGTAAAGATTAATGTACGCGTGAACATGAAAATGAGGAAGAACATGATCATAAATCATGAATTTCTGTCTGATATAATGGTCGATGGAATACCTTGAATTCATATGATTTATTGTTGGATTTTCTGCAGACCTGTTACTACGTAATCCTTTCGGATGAAAGACCACGGTTAGGCTGGTTAACTGGTCGGCAATGACTTGTATAGTATCATGCCTCTTCTGGGTCTGTGGAAATCTGATAACAACTATATGGAAAACTTGTCATCATTTCTGCCCAAAAATTTCTAAGATTTGTAACAACTCACTAGCATGATGGTGTTCTATCTTGAACCTGTGGTATGTCAGGCATCTAGATATGAACATAGCTGCATCAATGTGTTATACTGCTTCTATCAAAATTCTGCCTGGAATTATGGTACATTATTGCGAAAACTGGATGAATAGTCATGAAAAAATTGTGAGTCTCGGTAATTTAGACCTCCCGGTAATAGTGAGGATTGTCAACAATTTTCTGTGGTAGTGGTCAACTGAATTATAGAAACTTCGTACTTAGTCACAGGCGTCGGTCTTGACCATCTGGTGATGGCCTTCACCTTCGCACGATTGTCTGAAATTCCTTTCTGCTGAAATAAGGCGGCTCAAAATTGCCACTTTGTTCAACTGGAATTCGTATCTGGAAAGCTGTGTATATGATTTCCTCCTATTGGAGAATCAGTACAACCGTGAGAAGATGATTCTCGTGTACTTCTCTAGAATTTAGCAAATCATAATGTTATCAATGAATATACTGACGATTTTGTCTGAGGATTTATGGAAAAAAATTATTCATCAATTTCATACTATAGCTGGAGCATCTGGAGCTCAGAAGTATAAATCAAGGCTTTAGAGAGACTATAACATGTGCAACAGCAGTCTAGAAAACATCATGTTCATTCTCTTACCACTGATGGTGGCATGATCGTTAATTGTTCTGGAAAATATATAAGACGTCATAGCAGATCAGATAAACCTACTATTCGTGGAATGAACATCGATTGAAAGTGGTGGTCTTGTAAAATGTTCGGTGGTCGATACATGATCTCATGTTACCGGCCTTCTTCCTGATAGACGGAGACGGTACACTTCCTAGTGGTGCACTAGGGTGGATAAAGCCTCGTGCCGGTAATTCTTGCAGAAAATGCTGCAACTCTTTTAACTCAGCTGCATCCCTGAAATAAGAGTTTTGAAAATAGGTTCTGTCCTTGAGACAAGCTCGATGTTAAATTCTATCTCGTGGTTAGGAAGGAATTTCTGGAAAACCTTTTGGAATGACCTTCGGAAACTTTAGAAAAATCTGCTGATCATGAACTTAAAGAATTTTAGAAGTGAATTTATATCTGGTAGCTAAAAGTCTTCGTATCTGTGGACTGATAAGTCACGCGCTTGTAAGGCAGAAACAATTTGTACTAAGTTTTCTGGCAGAAAATATAAATAATATATTTGGAATTTAGTAAGTCATATCTCATCGTTAACTGAAAAGAAAACCTTAATAATTATGGGTGATACTATGGAGTCTTTTCTGGCTGGGAGGTAAGTAATACATGATTTAAGATAAAGCTGACATAGGAATACGTGAAGTAAACGTGACAGCTTTCACTGATTGTGTTCATCTGTGACCTCACAGAATGAACAATGCGTGTCTAACCTGAATAATACTCCGGTGGTGGTAACTGAATTGTAATGGTGTGATTTATGCATGGCATAACAGAACGGGTATACCCTCGTAAAGGATACCCTGAATTTCTGAGGGTCTGGTTTAGAAGATATACTGAAATTATGAGTCTTGATTCGTACCTAGAGACGACACTCTTATGACATGTACCATGACTGGTGTCCTAACAAATGTATTCGGAAAGGATACCTGAGACCTGTGTCTCGACTGATGTCTTGACTGATGTCTTGACATGGGTTTTGGTAAAGGAAAACGACTAAGGATGAAAATCTTGGTAACTGTTAGGATTGGTGGACCGGTTAGACTGTTGACCTTTGTATTTCTGGTCACGTCCATACCGGAGTTCTGATGGTTACTGACTGATTAATTATAAGCACGGTGGTTGTCATTACCGCCTTGTCTGTCAGTTTCCTGACGGTCGTTATCATGACCGTGATTCATGTAACTAATTCTGCTGAGTGGCTGGCTGGTTACCGGTTCCCACTCTTCTGACTGAAAGATTAGCTTAGTGAAGTGTGACATCTAACTAAAGAAACAAAAGCATTGAATGGGATGGTAGCGTCTGATGGTTGAAGTATGTTCTTGTCAGGAATTTCAAATTTATAGTTTTCGTCCTTGCTCTTGAAGAGTCTTCATAGTATAAACAACATCAGCATCTTGAAAACTCTCTAAAGTATCAACAACATCAGCATTCGTGAGGTCTTCGGAATATTAGCAGCAACGGTATCTGGAAAAATCTTCAACTCTCGAGCAGCATCATCATCTGGTAGAATATCAACCAGTGGAAACACCTGAGATGATTGAGGATCGATTAGCAATAACCATGGAGTAGGGTGCATGGAATACACCTAGACTACTGTACATGAAGTGCGAAACGAATACTGTACATGGAGCATATCTGAGGCATTGTACGCGGGGTACACATGAAATACTGTACATGTAGTATAACTGAGACTCTATACATGGGTACATATGGAATACTGTACTTGGCACTGGTGGAAATTTTATGGGATGGTCGTTTCTGGTGTCAATTGTCTGACATGATCAAAGAAATAACTTGATTTAAACAGTAGTAAACTGAACTGAGACGAGTAACATGATAGACTAGTAATTCCTGCGTAGATTTAATGTTGGTTGTATAGAGGCTCAAAAGTATGATTAAACTAAACTTCAACAATGGTTAGCATGAAGACATGATTGATGAAGACCAAACATGATTTATCATGAAAACATGATTTTTACTGAAATCCTTTTGTGTCTTAGCATGAAAACATCATCACTCTGCTGAACATAAAACCCTCGTATGGAGACATGAAACTGAATCAGCGCGAAAATGACATCAACCGATGTGGATGGCTATGGTTCAATCCACATAATTCAAGGGACAAAACATGTGACTAAGTATGGGCGATTATGGTTCGATCCATACTTGTCAAAATTTTCTGAGAACTGTCATGTATAGGATTTACAATCTGGGACTAAATATGGATGGCTAAAGTCCAATCCAAACTTGTCAAAACTTATAAAATGTCATGATATGTGCAAAGGTGAACGTCTATGGCTGGTTCACCAAGTAATATTTGACTAAAAACATGAATCTGTCATGAGTAAGGGTAAACGCATATGGGTCGGTTTACCAATACAAAATCTGAATGCGCAAGGTTGAACGCCTATGGGTCGGTTCACCAAAACAAAATTCGAATGAAAAGCACGTGCGACTAAATATGGCCAGTCCTGTACCAACCTTTTACTTAGTTAAAAACTTTAAGAAAACTGGCTGATAACTAAAAAAACTGACTGATAAATGCATGAGAAACATGAAAGATAACAAGGCCAAAATCTGGGGAGTTCCTGGTGAATACCCACTAGTCACAGGTTAAGTTTTAGAGCCTACATGTCGAACCTTGCGCTCTGATACCATAATTGTAACACCCCACTTGGATAAGTAGACCGTTACGTGTATTTATGGCGTATCATCAAAGCATAAGGTAATGTCCTAAAATATTAACTGACCATAAAGGAAATACCGGAATCAAACATCGGTAATCCAAACATAAGCTCAAAACATAAAAAGTAAATACTGAAGGAAAGGACTAAACAATGTCCAAATAAGCAGAATAATGTAAGAAGTGCATAAAGTAAGAAATCTGGATAGCTTCCATCCAAATTCACATGCTCTCAGAATCCTAAGAGTGTCCTGGTGTACATGCCGTTAGAACATGAAAGGAACTACGTCTGAGCATAACGCCCAGTGAACGGATATAAAGCATGATAAGAAATACTGAAATGAAGCAGATGATAAAATACTGAAGCTGTGATAAGTAAAGTTGCAATAGAAATCTGTGTATAATCTGAAAAGTCTGATTTATAAATAATAAAGCTGAGCTGTTATCTGTTAAATCTGAAAACATGCATTTTCTGTATTTTAATTGCCAAGAACTTATATAGGTCATGTGTTGTAACAACTGTTGAATGAATAACTGGAGGGGTGACCTCGTCATGTTGTATATGGGTGACCTCTAAATAATGTGTTGGGTGGAGGGATCAGCTCCAATGTGAAGGGTGTAGAGCACACACCATATTCACCAGATAACTGTAAATTGATAGCCTAGGATGCACCTATACGCCCCGCTGATAATACTGATAAATGGCTAAGCTGAAATAAATGGGACGCTGCGAGAAATCACTCCCTCGCAGAGGAGTCATGACACCGGTGCCTCTAGTGTTATGGTTACGGTACCTCCGTAACTAGTACATAAACTGGTCATGCTTGTATATAAAGCTCAGGCAATTTATTTAGTTATTAAAATGATTACTGATAAGCTTAAAAAATGTACTAGGGAAAACATTTGGCTACAAACGGGGAATCCTAATCATGCATAGAAAAGGAAGTCTTTATTGAAGGACGAGAAATCCATACCTCGTGTCCAGTAATGGAATAAAAGTGAAAGCTGAAGGATCTACTCTGACTTCACGGATACTACATAGATAAAGGACGCTGAGATGAGTTGTCTGATTACTGTTTACTGTTACTGATTTTTATATGTTCATAATTTAAATTATTTTATTCTTGTGTTACTGTTTGCGTATAAACTGATTAATCTGACTGTACTTTAATGTTTGTTGATTAGTGTATATCCCGTACTTCTAAGTACTTGTATAATATACTGATTCTAATATTATAATACTATTATTAGTAATAAAATAGAAGGTTTTCAAATTAGTTTCAAAATCAATAAATCATTTAATTTAATTCCATGTATTATTAAACACTACTAACCAAAGTTAATTTAAACAAATTTTAAAATGATTTACTAGATTAATATACTAAAACCTTTATATTAATTATCTTAGTTTTAAAACATAACCCGACGCCCCGAGTAATAAAATCTCGTACTCCCGAAATCCCAAGTCGCGTCTAACCGAGACACCCCTTTGGTTTGGGTCATTCTCGAATCACACCACATCACATCAGCATTGGGATGTGGCCTTGCTGTCGTTAGCCAACAGCAGCCACGATTGTGTACAGAGTTCCCATCGAGAGTCTTTTGACTCTCGGTACCCACTACTTGGTCTGAGTTTCCCCCCGACAGGTGTTGGGTTCCCGCTGTTATACCCAAACACCCCTTGCAGTTAATCCAAACACCCCTTGCGTATAAAACCAAACACCCCTGCTGGGTTTGTGGTTCGAGGCTGGGCAACAAAAGGGACCACCGAGACATTGAAGTCTCAGCTGTATACTAAACCCACACACCCCTCATGGTTTTGGGATGCGGCCGAATAAACAACACCACCACCGAGACCTTGTTGTGGTCTCGGTTGGGTCGAACAACATCACACCGAGACTCTCTTTGATTACTAAATCGTGTTTTACCATATAAATCTGTGAGTTCTTGATGTGGAGATTCATGAACCACGTTTTATAAAAGAAAAGGAAAGAGATGCTTACCTTGTTCAGTAATATGATATACAATGCACACAACTCGATTTAATTTAAGAACCAAAAAAAATGATTTCCCTCTTGTTGTTTGTCTGCTAGCGTCGGCCACCAAGAAGAAACAGGAAGACCTAGTTTTTTTTGTAAAAATATAATGACATAACCCTTATCTCTTATTTTCCTGTGTTTATTTCTAAAACGGGCCGGGCCTAAAAGCCAACTTCCTTTCCTTATTTCTTTTATAAAATCGCCAGCCCATATTAACTTGTATGGTTTCCATTTGTCTTTCGACAATAATATTTTCGTATACATGTTTTTAGTTCTCGCGTTTTAATTTTTCTGAATCGAGGTATTTATTTTCTGAATAAAATACTTACGTAATTACTGAATAACAATTACTAATTATTGACAATTATTAATTATTTTCTGAATAATTAGTTTACTTCACGATTTTAAATAAAGCTGAGACTGTGTATGTTTAACGTTCTTGTATTTAAATACGGGTTTTACAGTACGTAATACTGAATAATTATTTTCTGAATTATTTAATTACGTTATGATCTTAATTAAAACTGAGACTGCATGAGTTTAATACTCGTGGATTTTAAACCTTGCGTACGTGTTCGTAAATTAATCCTCGTAAATATATTATGTCGTGAATTATTTATTTCCTGAATAAATAATGTTTTCGTAATACTTGATTCAACACCGTTATTTATTATCTGAATAAATAATTACGTAACGTTTAAATTAAATCTGTGATTATCCGTAATTAATGCTCGAGGACTTTTAAAACGGGTTTTACATAATACCTAAGTAATTTGTTTCTTATAAAATACAAAAAAAAAATGGTATGCTTGCTTGGATAAGAAAATTCATTTATATAGTTGTTAAATTAGGAGGATCTGAAGGTTAGATAATACTAACCTTTAAAAAAGCATCTAATGAGTATATGAACTAATGTTTTTATTATTCGTATTGTCAAATATCTTATATAGCAGCTACATTTAACAAAATTTTAGGTCTTATGAAAGACGAGGATATAACACTGTTGGAAATAAAAAGTCATCTCCAGGTAAGATAAAACATTGAATCCTTCTAACATTACATCTCTAAACATTAATCAACCTATTTTATTGTTTTTTGTTAATCATCTAACATATATCTCATGAATTATAGACATTTAGAAAAAAAAATAGCGACTGTTGATAATTTTGTGAACGAAAAGAAACAACCAACTTTTGTTGATACTAAAGAATGGACACTACAAATGGTATATTATTTCAAAGAAAGGTGGGAAAATGGAAACCAAAAAACAACCACGGACAAAGTCCCAGAAGATAAAACCATAGAAACGAATAAGATTTTAGGCCTTATGAAAGACACCCCGTTTATTAAAATTTTCGAAAAAACCCGTACGTGCACGGGTATTATGACTAGTGCATTGTATATAACAAAAACAAGCCTAAAAAATTAAAATATAAAACTTTAACACCTTATTAATACAAACATAATTTAATGCTCATATTAGAACTAATTAATACATAATAATTAACACACAATTAAAAATAAAAATAATTAATACTACTACTTAATAAATAATTAAAACACCCCATTATTTAAAAGTAATTGTACAACAACTAAAAGCATACACCTATAAAAATGTACATATGTTGTCTACTTGAACCTAAAGTAATAGTGTATATAGTTTTAAAAACCGAATCGTGCCAACGGTTTCAACCGGGAAAACGGAGTCACCATTGGTTTGGCTAACCAGTTACATACAGTTATATTCAAATGGTCTTTTTTCGAGATGTCGTTGTAAGAAAAACATAAAATTAAAATTAGTTTTCATCGAAAATTATGTTACAATGTATCGCCGCTGCAACGCGCGGGTACCCTACTAGTCAGAATAAAACATAAACATAATGATACTTATCTTATTCAAACACAGTCCTTGCTGTTAATGCCTTTGTTGTACGACTTAGTCCCTTAACAACCCTTGACATATCATTCTCCCTTACTTCACAAATGACCTTGTCCTCAAGGTTGTATGTTGGATAAGCAACTTTAAACTTACGAATCATTCTCACGTTGCTTCCTCAAGAGATCCTCCACCTCACTCTACTAATACTTGTTGCACAACCTTTTCATTTGAGAGATGATTTGCACACTCCTAAAATTGATTGGGACACTTAAAAATATGTTGTCTTGACATATATACCCTTAAATAACTTTTACTTATATTACCATTACAAGGGTATAAATGTCAATACAACATATTTTTGAGTGTGTCAATCAAATTTAAGAGTGTGCAAATCACCTCCCTTTTCATTTCGCAGTGTAAACCGAGATCCACAAACAACCACGAGTTTGCTCAACTGGTAAACCATCCTCGCATTCTTTAGGAAGACTCATTACCTCTTCAATTCTAACACCTGAAGATCAATTTTGAATAGATACATGAAACACAAGATGTATCTTTCTATCCAACCGGTAAGGCTAGTCGATAAGCCACTTTTCCAATACGTTCCAAAATCTCATACGAATCATAGTGACGTTTTGCCAACTTGTTGGATAACCGTTTAGCAAAAGTAAGTAACCGATAGGCTGAAGCTTAACGAGAACTTTATCCCCCACGTTGAAATCAAGTTCCCTGCGCTTGAGATCAGCCTTATCCTTTATGTGGTTCTTGGATGTTAATAAGTTTTCCCTCAACATACGCAATAATGCATCACGTTCCACCAACACATCATCCATAATCGTACTTTGGACGAACCTGGTGGATATGGAATGATAGCTGATATGAGCAAAATCTCATATCAATTAAACAACAAATCACCCTAAAACACAAAGCAAAATACCTAATTTTGATTCATAAAAGCATTATTATGGGTATCTTTTGTTGTTTGTGCTTGTGTAGGTAAAAAGATACAAAAATGAAGCAAACAAAGGGATCAAGACTTTATTGATGAAGAAAAGACAAAAGGAGGATGAAAAGTGACAAGCCAATCAAAGTCAAAGGACCTTTCTTGACAACTTGCAAAGTAAAAGGATTTAAAGTGAAAATATGGAAAAGTCGAGAACAAAGTCAAATATGGTCAAAGTACAAGTCAAAAAGTCAAAGGATCATTTTTATGCAAGTTTGAAGCTAAAAGGACAAAAATTGACAAGTTTGTGAAGATTCTAGCTCAAGTTCAAAAGTTATAAATAAGGAAACACAATCTGCCAAAGTTTGAAGATTCCAGGGATCATTTATGTCAACTAATGAAAGTTGAGAAAGTGTGCTTGGCTAATTTATATCCAAGTCATTCCACAAGCAATCAATGGGCTCTTTAATGCATCCGAGGAGCCATTAACGCAACAGCTAGTCATTGAGGAAAAGTCAGCAGCAACGAAACTCATATCTGCAGCCATTAATAAATCAAGGGAATTACTGTAGCAACAAAGGCAATCTGAGAGAATATACAGAGCATTTAATGAGCCATTCAACCCTTCTATAAATACTACTGCAGATCCAATAATGGGCATTTTATTAAACAGAAAGTACGAATCACACATAACTCTCCACAACCAATCACAAATGACAAATACTTTTATCCGGATCAAGACTTGCGACCCTACTAACTACAACCACGTGGCATCTTTTTACTGGACACAACACATTATCAACTCCTCATCCCCTGCATTCCTCTCGTCTATATATACCGTATTTGTTATTCATTTTTTACGTAGCATTAGTGTGTTTTTACACACACATAGTTAAAAAAGTTTTCCATTTTTCCTCTTAACTTTCACTGTGTGTTTTCACACACAGTTGAACACACACTCTTCTGTTTTTTCAGTTAGAATTCAGTTACATACATGTGACACCCCAGGCAAATCCCACATCGGATGTGGCCAGGATAGATCTTGGCTCATAAGAAAACATTTGTCTTCTCATGACACAACGCGTTTTGTGGTCTACTGCACGTGGGGTTCTTAGGAACTGGCAGTTAAGCGTGCTCATGTCAGAGTAGTACTAGCCTGGGTGACCAACCGGGAAGTACTTACATGAGGGCCACAAAGCAAAGCCGTGAGCCTATGGGCAAAGCGGACAATATTGTGGTCTGAGTATGCGGGATGTTACAAGTGGTATCAGAGCCACTCCTGAGCCGTTCAGGATGGTGGGGCAAACCTCATCGAGGACGATGAGTCCTGAAGGGGGGGTGATTGTGACACCCCAGGCAAATCCCACATCGGCTGTAGCCAGGATAGATCTTGGCTCATAAGAAAACATTTGCCTTCTCATGACACAACGCGTTTTGTGGTCTACTGCACGTGGGGTTCTTAGGAACTGGCAGTTAAGCGTGCTCATGTCAGAGTAGTACTAGCCTGGGTAACCAACCGGGAAGTACTTACATGAGGGCCACAAAGCAAAGCCGTGAGCCTATGGGCAAAGCGGACAATATTGTGGTCTGAGTAGGCGGGATGTTACAATACAGTTGTAAACAAAAGATCATATTCCATTAATAAAAATTCACAGATTACTTTCTCTCGAATCTCCTTTATATCCCCTGCATCATTGTTCATATATGTTTGGAGTTGATTCAGTACGAGTTGTTCGCAGTTCACAAGTTGAAGTTTCATAATAGATTCAGTCCGTTTTGAGTTGAGTTGCAAGTTTCTATTATTGACGAATTACTGCTTGTTTAAGACGTTTACGAGTTTCTGATCATTCTTCAACCAATGTTATTAAGCTTCTGTGATTCCATTCAGTTTGGGTATCATATGCAAGAGATACAAAAAGTGTAGCAAAACGTGATGTGTTGACATTTAGAAGGTTTTATATTAGAAGGATTCTTGATAATGAAGTTGTGTCCTTCCAAGATCTAGAGTTATTCAGTTGGTTCAGATAAGGAGTAGAAGTTTATAGTTCATTCAACGAAGATAGAATAAATTTCAGTTGTTGCGGTTCAGATTAAGAGTTTGGGATTGCTGATTTCTAAAAGCTCGGTTGAAGTATCAAGTAGTGTACGTAGTGGTGGAATTCAGTTCGAAGCAAGATTAAGTTTGTAGACTTTAGTGGAGGTAGAATCTGACGCTCGAGTAGACTGATCTTTTGTTACGTAGCTACCGCGTTTTGGTTTGGTGTTACACGAAGAACTTTGGATACCTTGATTAAGTTAGCTCAGCGCTAAGCTTCGCCATCAACGGACTCGACTACGGATGGAATGGTTAAGCTCATTTTTCTTTTTAACGCAAGCTTAGCTTAAAGTTACTTTGCATGCGTAGAAGTTTTAATGGCAGAATTTGCTTACTGTTACATTTGGAAGATTTTGTGATCATACATGTTTAGTCCTTGATCCTGTGTAGTTAAATTTCAGTTACAGTCCTTAGCTAATTATAAATCTGTTAAGTGTTAAACTGTTAGTCCTTGGCGGTTAGAATTGTTAAGGGACGATTAGCTTGCTGGGCTTAGAATTGGGCCATTCTTTTGTTACTAATCATAACGTAGATACATGTAAACTTGTCATTTTAATCAAAATAGGATTTTGTAAAAGGAAGGTTTAGAAATTTTATAAAAAAAAATTAGTTGGTAAAGTTAGTTACAATTTTATAAAAAGTTAGTTAGAATTTTATAAAAATAGTTAGTTGTAATTTTGTTGAAATTTGTTAGATTTTCTAGTTGGTTAAGTTTGTTAAATTTGGTAAATTTGTTAGATTGTTGAATTAGTTACATTTTCTTGTTAAACTTGTTAGTTGGTTACTTGTGCTTTGTTTACTAGTACCTTGTCCTTATTTGAATAAAAATTTGGTATTTGCAATTTGTTTTACGTATAAGTAGATTGATATTTTTCATTTTTTTTGCGTGTTGATTGTTCAATTAGACATAGAAAAGCCAAATAACCTTACCAACCAAAAACGATTATAAACCCGATTTTGTTAGGACTTTCAATTGGTTAAGAACTGAGAAAACGAACTTCAATTATACACAACATCTCCTTTGCGGAAGCTTTAGCCAATATGCCTAAGTTTGCTAAGATGATCAAGGACTTACTTTCTAACAAGGAGAGATTGGTGGATTTGCCTAATGTTTCCTTGAATGAAAATTGCTCCGCGGTTTTGCTTAAGAAGTTTCCTACTAAGCTTGGAGATCCGGGGAGATTTTTGATTCCTTGCAATTTCCCGGGGGTGGAAAATTGTATGGCTCTTGCGGACCTTGGTGCTAGCATAAACCTCATGCCATTATCGGTTTGGAAGAGACTTTCACTTCCCAAGCTCACTCCTACTAAGATGACTCTTGAGTTGGCCAACCGTACTATAGCTTATCAGGTGGGAATTGCGGAAGATGTTTTTGTTGGGGTTGATAGATTTACCTTTCCCGCGGATTTTGTGGTAGTTGATTATGATATGGATCCTAGAGTGCCTTTGATTGTTGGTAGGCCATTTTTGAGAACGGGTCGAACTCTAATAGATGTGGCGGAAGGTGAACTCATAATGCGGGTAGGAGATGAAAGAGTTGTGTTTAACATGGGGAAGTTGTCTAAGAAATCCAATGAACCCGAGACCGTGAAGCATATTGATGTTATTGATAAGGAGGAGTTGATATCCTTGATGAAGTTTGTGGTGAATATTTTCATGAAGCTTGCACAAGTGGTAATTATGATCCTCCATATGTTGAGACCATAGCTTCCATTACTTCATCCTTGGATTTTCATGAACCTCAATAGCTAAACTTTGGTGAAACCCCATATGACAATCCACTTTTCCATAATAATGACGATATACATGCGGACTTTAGTGATGAAGAATCTCTTCTTTGTGATACACCAATATATGATGACTATAGTGATGATGAGATTTCTACTTGTGACTCTCCATTTGTTGATGATCATACTTCTTCGGGTTTTGAGGAATCACCAATCTTTGATACACCTATCTATGATGTTTATGGTAATGAGGAGGATTCTATCATAGATGAGATTGATGAGTTTTTAGAGGTGGATATACCTTTTGAGTATACTCTTGGATATCTTGATGAGGAGGGGGACATACTCTATTTAGAATCTCTATTGCATGAAGATCTTTTACCTTCTTCCTTGTCCACCTCAACTTTTCAAAGTGATAAAGGAAAACAAGTCATCATCGTTCCTTCTAAGAGCTTGTTGTTACCCTTTACTCCCCAACCTTTCTCTCACCATGTGAACTACAAAGGAGAATCTTCTAAGGCAACCAACACTTGTTGTTTTCCCATCAAGGAACGGATTTTTGATCCTGGCATAGGGCTTGCTAAACTATCTCAGTATCCGCCTGATGCAACAAAAGGAAAACTTGTGCAAGCATTGAGAGTATTACCTTATCACCTTTTGGAGAACATATGGGTAAACATTTTGGAGAACCACACCTCACTCTTTTCACCATTGCTTGGGAAGTTAGTTGTTGGATTGTGTTATAAGTGGGATGGTAATTATGTATTCGATCCAGGGGGATATGTATAGAGTTTTGTATACTTGAAAACTTGCTTTACCTCATCATGGAGATTTTTCTTAAAAAGGGTAAATCTTTTACTCTCCATGATAGGTGTTCCATAGACACTTTAAGTGTAGGATGAGTCGAGCTAGAGACTCCTTAAATCAAGCTTGTATAACTAGGATTAGATCATTTAGAATAGAGTGTGATAGGATAGGATTCATAAAAGGGTATATAGTCGAGATGAAGTGTAGGGGGGTGCCTATCTTTTTTCTTCTTCGTGTTTGTAGGGTTGCTCTCTCTCACTTCGTTACTATTGTGATTTTTCATTGACACCTTGTGATTTAAAAATGAATTCACAATAGTTGACCTTTCCTTAACAAGAGTAAAACAAAGTCTAGTCATTGTCATAAGTGTAGGGGAGTTTCCATGCTCTTAAACATTGAGGACACTGTTTATCTCAAGTGTAGGGGGGGTCTTCTATCGAAGTGACCTTACCTAGACCTTTGTCATTGACTGTCATGATAACTTGGAAATGATTTTCAACGCTTTTCAAATTTTTGATCTACTTTGGCCACCAAAAATATGCATTCATAATTTTTGCATTAATCATTTTTCATTTGCATAACACGTTTGCATTGTATATATTTCTTTCTTTTATTTTGCATCAAAAATATAAAAAGGAAAAAAATATAATAAAGGACATGGTTTAACAAATTTAGATCTCTTTGACATATTAGGCCCGCCATGAATTTTTTGACTCAACCCGAGTTTGCTTATCTTAGCATTCTCTAGCTAGTATCCTTAACCATGTAGTCCTTCATTGGTCTATTAGGCTAAGCATCCACCAATCTCATTCTTTGAGATTTTAAATTTGTGGAGAATGGGAAATGATAGAGTTAAAGAAAGTATAAAAGGGCTAGATAAACTTCATGATGATTACTTGTGGCTAAACCCTTCTCTTATTTACCTCTATTTTCTTCGCATGTATATATGTTAATAAATAATCAAGAACGGTTTTAATTGGTTTGTAATCTCTTATGCATTTTTGTCTAATCATTCATGGTTGATATAAGTATGTCTTAAGATTCTAAGTTAGAACGTTTTATGTGTACTAGACTTACGTCATGCTTAATACTTAACGGGTGTTTTTCCTTTTATTCTTTTCAACTTTCTTTGTGAGGAATAAAGAAAAATAAGAGCGGCTTACAAAAAAATGAGTGGCTAGAAAAAAATAGAAAAAAAGAATCATACAAGACACCCAAGAGGGGCAGTGTGGTGTTAATTATAGTGACTATTGAATTCCAATATTACCTTGACGGGTTGCGTGGATTCGATAGATTGCTCCAATCCAATATTACCTTGACGGGTTGCGGGGTTGAAGATCCAAGGTCTCAAAAAGGCGGCGGATGTAAATTATTGCGTGAGTTTTATTTTTCTTTCCTTAGCGAGTGTGTAGCTACTTATTAATGCATGACATGAGGATTTTACACATAAGGCGAATGACTTATTACTCTTGAAACGGACTTATATTAATTGTGAGCGGGTTTTCAAGTAATGGATGAGAGGATTACTTAGGATTAAAACCGTGCTTTCTTATTTTTGGATTTTGCGTTTCTTATACTTCACGCTTGAAATAATGACAAATTTGCCCAAAAGCAATTTGCTCAATTAATAACCGGTTCCACATTTAATCGTCATGAATAAGTTGATGCACTTTTTACTTGTGAATCCAATGATCCCATTTTTAAGCTTGGTATGGGGAAAGTGAAACTTGAGGGTGATAAGTGTCCATGGTATCCAAGTTGTTAGCCTCAAAATATTGAGTCAAACAAGAATGTTCGGTCATAGGTTTCTATTGTAATATTTATTAGAACGTTGTAATAAGAAGTTATTTAGTCGTGGTTCACGGGCTTGGATTTAAACTAATTAAAGTCCAAAAGACAAGCCCGGCCCAATATATAGTCCATTAAAGCCCGCATGTGGGTGGACTATATATACTACCCTCCTAGCATGTTAGGAGGGTGGATGGTCATTTGTAACAACTTCTTTTCTCTAATCTAATCTCACCAAGTTAATCATCTCCTCTCTACTTTCTCTCACTACTTTCTCTCTCTAGGAATTCATCTCTTCTTCATCTATTTTCTTTCTTTCTTCATTGCTTAATCATCACAAATATATGGGACAACATTTGGTATCAATCGCCATGGGGTAGATTTGTGATTCATTGTTGTTATTTTATTTGATTCGAATGAGTTAATCCATAAATCATCTCGGATTTAAATTTTTTTGTGTTTTTCGTGCTCTACTTTTTCATCTACATCTTCTACATAGTTGTAGTAGTGATTTGGTATATTTACTTTGGCTAAAAACACAAAATTTTTGGGTTTTTTGATAATTTTTTGGCTTAAAATCACGTATTGGTTGAGTTTTGTCCGAGAAAAGGGGGATATATTCCGATCAGTGCAATCGGAAAAGGGTTTTAACATTCCGACCAGCTTTTCCGATCAACATTCCGATTGGTCTTCGAACATTCCGATTGGACTTCGAATATTCCGACTGGACTTCAGATATTCCGATTGGCATTCCAACAAGGTATTCCGATTGGTATTCCGATTCGTCATTCCGATCATACATTCCGATCATTCCGATCATACGTTCCGATCATACATTCCGATAACATTCCGATTGGTGCATTCCGATAACATTCCGATTGGTGCATTCCGATAACATTCCGATTGGTTATTCCGATTAGATTATTCCGACGAAGTGATTCCGATGATGTGTTTTTGCTAAATTTTGTTTGGGTATTTTTTAGACTTAGCCACTATCTAGACTAGTTTCATAATATCGTTTCCACGAAGATCAAAAAAAAAAAAAAAAAAAAATTCCATACTAGTTTTAGGACATTTCAAATTTTTTCCATACTAGTTTTAGGACATTTCTAGCTCGATTTCAAATTTTGGCGATTACAAAATTTTTGGACTACCGTTTTTGTCGGACTGGAGAATTTATTGTCGGCCTGGAGAAAAATTGCAATTTTCGGAATTTAAACCACAACAACAATCACAACAAATCTACTTAAGATCCATATTCACTTCATCATTTCAGAGAATTTTGAGATGGATTCTACTGCAGAATATCGTGTGACGAACAACAACATCATGGTCGCGGGTAATAAAGAGAGACCACCAATGCTTGTGGCTGGTCGATATGCTCAATGGCAATCACGCTTTCTTCGCTATCTTGATACAAGACCTAATGGTGATGCCTTGAGACAATGTATTAACCATGGCCCATATGTCTTTTCTGAAATTGATGTTCCTTATACACCAGCCACAGACACATGTCCAGAAGTACCTGCAACAAAGAAAAAGGAAACTTTATCTGACCTTACACCCGAGAAACGTGCTTGGCATGATGCAGAAAAAGAAGCGATCTATATGATCCTAAGTGGAATTGGAGATGATATTTATTCCACATTCGATGCATGTCCTACAGCACAAGAAATGTGGACGGCCATTGAACGCTTGCAACAAGGAGAGTCTCTCAACAAGCAAGATGTCAAAACAAACTTGTTTTGGAACTTTGGTAAGTTTACTGCATTGGATGGAGAATCAATTGAGTCCTATTATTCAAGATTTTACAAGATGATGAATGATATGACAAGAAACAACTTGGAAGTCTCCACCATGCAAATCAATGTGCAATTTCTACAACAACTCCAACCAGAGTGGACACGTTTTGTCACTTTGGTGAAACAACAGAAGCAGTTAGACAAGGTAAACTATCACACTCTCTTTGATATCTTGAAACAATTTCAGCATGAAGCAAATGAGATTCGAGCTGAACGCGTTGCAAAGACGGCTAATCCACTTGCTTTATTAACTACCACTCAAAATGTCCAAGATCATCGATCTCGTGCTCCTAAGCCATACTCTAGCCCATCATCCTCACCATGATATTCCACATCATCCAAGTCTTCATCATCCACAAGATCACGCGGCAAAGCACCAAGAGCAACATCACCACCATCTGAGTCCTCATCTGAAGAAGATAGTGATGAAGACCAAGCTCAAAAGAACCGAGAGATGAAACAACAAATTGCTTACATAATGAAGACTTACAAGAAAATTTACAAACCCACCAACAACAATCTTCGCACATCATCTAACACAAAGAACCGATATGTTGAGAGTCCTCCAAGGTATGACACACGTCGACGTGGTGAAAGTCCTTCTAGGTATGATCGACATAATCCAACGCATGTTGAGGGTTCTGCAAGATATGATCGACAAACTGCAAAGTATGATACTCAGAGGATTGCTGCTGCTACTGGGAATAGGGAAACGGTTGGAAGTCAAGTGGTTCAGCAAAACGGGATTCAATGTTTTAATTGCCAAGGTTTTGGGCATATGGCAAAGGAATGCAGGAAGCCGAAAAGGGTTAGAGACTCCAGCTATCACAAGGAAAAGATGTTGCTATGCAAAAAGATGGAAGCAGGGGTTAAATTGTCAGCTGAGGAAGGAGCCATGCTTGATGATACTGATGATGAAGATTCTGATCAAGAGCTTGATGCACATTACTCGTACATGGCAAAGGTTGAAGAAGTTCTCAAAGTCACTGAAGATGACAATGGCCCTATCTTTGACACTGAGCCAATCGATAAGGTACACACTACTGATGAATATAATGTGTTTGGTGATATTCCTGAGCATAGTGATCTATCCAATGCCATTAATGACACGTGTATGATGGAAACGGTTGATAGTAATACCACACCCGATTCATCAGACATGTGCAATAATGAGTCTGAGGATGATCAACATGCAAATGAATATGATGAAGAGGAACGTATTGCGCTTGATAATTTAATTGCTACTTTACAAAAAGATGTCACTGAAAATAAAAAGAGTCAAAAGCAATTAAAGAAGGCAAACGCTACGCTCACTCAAAGTTTTGAAGAATGCAAAGCTGCTCTTATCAAATCTACTGAGATGACTGAAAGCTATAGAGATGAGCTCCTTCAGAAAACCAAAGAGCTTGAGGGGTACAAGGGAAGTGCGTTAAAAAGTCAAAAGGACGATTTTGAAAACAAATATAACACAACTCTTGAGTTATTAGCTAAAGAGAAGTGTCAATATAATGTTTTCTTAATGGATGAACGTCAAAAAACGTACCTTGCCAATACCAAAGTTAATGAACTTGAACAAAAGCTCTCTATGACCACTACTGATTCTGCTAAAATTCTAGAGGATAAGAAACAAGAGGTAGATGCGTTAAAACAAGACTTCAAAAGTAGATATGATAAAGAAACCGAAAAAGTTACGAAACTAGAAGCACAAGTCGATTTTTTGAAGAACGTTGTTTATAAAACGCATGATTCTATTAAATCCGTAAGAATGCTAGCACCTCCATCGATGTTTAAGGGTCAAGCTAGCTTTGCAAGTCCTGAGTACCTTGCCAAAGCTCAAGCTACGAACCCGCATCTTTATCTTGATGAGACTGAAAGGACAGATCTTGATTGCATGCCTCTAAGTGCCAATAGTGAAGAGACTGCCCTTTGGGATGCTGATAGTCAACCATCAGTTAATAAGGAGTTTGTGAAACCATATAATTATGCTTATGAAAATAGTCTTTATGGTCTGTTCCACAAACAAACTCAGCAATCTCGTGAGGAAGTATTTTTAGAATGCAGGCAAAAGAGAATTCAATGGAAGAAAGCGTTTGCCACTAAGAAAACAAACGTTTCTAAGTTCATCAACTACTTGCCCCTAGATGCTTCTAAAAGCAAGAGTAGGCAGATATTTGGGTTTCTTACTCATTACATAGATAATATTAAGTCCATTGTTGATAATGATTGGAAACAACGACAAAATGACGAGTGGAAGAAACCAATTCCTCAAGACATAACTGTGCTTGTCAAACAAATCTTAATACCGAACGCGGCAACACTAAAAGAAAATGTTCTTAAATTCGAAAGCTTAATTCGGTCTGAAATGTTTGATGATTTACAATATGTTGAGTCTCTTGAGAAAGCAATTGATGATCTTCAAATGGACAAGTCTGTTTTCTATGATGAATATGATTTACTCTTGCAAGAATGCGTTTCTAAAGATATTATGTGTGCTTATTTTACATCTTGTGCTGATATTGATGAATATTCTGAAGTTGCATGCCAATATCTTGATAAGATCAAAGAATGTGAACGTCTTGAAATTGAGCTTTCGAAACGGAAAGAAAATGTCGACAAAAAGGCTTTTGAGTTACTTCAACACAAAACTGATTTCCTTCAAAAACATTGTCATTCACTTGAACTTGCTTTGCAAAAAGATGTTGGTCGTTTTTCACATGATAATAAATTGCAAGAAAAACTTTCCCAAACATTTCGAGAAATGAATTGAACAGAATTTGGAAATTAAAGAGTTGAAAGCTCAATTACAAGACAGGGACAGAGCGATAGCAGAGTTGCAGAAACTCATTGCTAAAATGGGTGGAAAAATTGTGGAACCTAGCATTAAGAAAAATGTTGTTAGACAACCCAATGCCTCTAAAGAGAATAGATCCTCTATCTTGGGAAAACCATCTGCTTTATCTAATTCCTCGTTTGCTAAACCTGTGTTTGCCCCCAAGATGGATGGAAAGGAAAGGTTACCACAAACTCAACCAATAAGGAATCCTATAGCACCAAGCGTTAAGCACAATAATGTGATTAAACCAGGGATGTATAGAATGACCACTAAGCCCACAAACGAAGTTATTCAATCACCTCAGACTTCTAGAAACACTAATATTCGTGTGTCTTCTACCACAGGAATAGTCTCCACTACTAGTGTTAGCCGGCCTCAGCTTAAGAGCACTCAAGTGAATGATAAGGTCTGGAAACACAAGAATCAAGGGAAGATGAAGGAAGTAGAAGAACACCCTAGGAATTTGAATGTTTTTAAGAATAACAAGTCTGTAATCGCATGTAATGACGATTTGAATGCTGTGAATGATTTGAATGCTATGAATGTGAAATTTGTTTGTGTCAAATGTGGCAAGTGTGCTAATGCTAATCATTCTATGTGTGCTATAAATAAAGTCAAAGGCGTAGATACTAGAACTAAGAAGCAAGTTGCAATGCCTATTAGAGCTAGTAAACCCAAACGCAAAGTGAACAATTCTGGTGCAACCACCACTAAGAATAGTAATACATCAGACTCCACCACTAATAATCCTAGAAGCAAAATTAAGGAATTATATGAGTCTGCTAGCAAGTCTTGGAAATGGTGGTTTGCTAATCAATGTCCTCCCGGATATAAATGGATGCCTAAAGTTAGGACAGAAAATGTGAAAACGAGTGTTAGTTTGCCTTTAAATGTTGATAAGGACACTAATGACTCTACTATCACAACTACTGTGGTATCCAATTTAGCAAATGCTCCATCGTGTTCTAACTCTTCTACAGGTGATACAAATAATTCTCTTCATAATGGACTCCGGATGCACGAAGCACATGACGGGGAATCTCAAGCTTCTAATTAACTTCGTGGAGAAGTTCCTAGGTACGGTCCGATTCGGAAATGATCAATTTGCACCGATCCTAGGATATGGAGATTTGGTTCAGGGGAATATCACGATTAAAAGGGTATACTACGTCGAAGGGCTCAATCACAATCTTTTCTCGGTTGGTCAATTCTGTGATGCGGATTTGGAAGTTGCTTTCAGAAAGAAGACATGTTTTGTTCGTGATTATGATTGGAATGACTTACTTACCGGTACACGGGGTACTGATCTTTATACAATTTCACTTCAAGATACAACTTCATCAACTCCAATTTGCTTCATGGCTAAAGCTTCAACGACTCAGACATGGTTATGGCATCAACGTCTTTCTCATCTCAACTTTGATACCATTAACTTGCTTTCCAAGAAAGATATTGTGAGAGGCCTTCCAAGCTTGAAATTCATCAAAGATCATCTTTATTCTTCTTGTGAACTTTGTAAAGCTAAACGAAGTAGCTTCAAAACAAAGACCACACCAAGCTCTAAAGGACGGTTAGATCTTCTTCACATGGATCTGTGTGGTCCCATGCGTGTTCAGAGTATCAATGGAAAGAAATATATTCTGGTCATCGTTGATGATTACTCAAGGTACACATGGACTCACTTCTTGAGGTCCAAGGATGAAACACCCGATGTTCTCATTAGATTACTTAAATTGATACAACGTGGTCTTCAAGCTCAAGTTAAAGTGGTTCGTACTGACAGAGGTACAGAATTTTTGAATTCAAATCTGAGAAAGTATTTTGAAGCCGAAGGGATTGAACATGAAACATCTATTGCTCGAACACCCGAACAAAACGGCGTTGTTGAAAGACGAAACCGTACTTTAGTTGAGGCTGCTCTAACATTACTATCCGCTTCAAAACTTCCACTGTACTTTTGGGCCGAAGCCGTGTCAACCGCATGCTACACACAAAACCGCTCCTTAATTATCCCAAGACACGAAAAGACTCCATATCACATAATTCATGATCGAAAACCTTCACTCAAACACCTTCATGTTTTTGGATGTACTTGTTACATTATACGAGATGGTGAAAATTTGGATAAGATGAAAGAAAAAGGTGATGCATGTATTCTTGTGGGATATGCTACTCAGTCTAAGGGATATAGAGTGTTCAACAAAAGAACAAAATTGATTGTCGAGACAATTCACATCCGATTTGATGAATCTCAAGAAATGGCACTTGAACAAAATAGTTTAAGTCCCGATCCACAACGACAAACGACTTTCGTTCACAACCGCACAGAACTCGGAACTCAAGACCACAGCAATGAACCGTCAAGTTCAAAGCTGGTTCCTGAACATGTTCCTAGAGCAGATATGACAGTAGACACGACACTTGAAGAGTTGGAAATGTTATATGGACCAATGTATGATGAATATTTCACGGGGGAGAAACAAGTTGCATCGAAGTGTTCCGCTGTCACTCATGATACGAATGACGATATCGATCATCATCAACAAAAGGATACAACTTCATCTACTTCAACACGGGTTGTTGCAGATTTACCTCCTCAGAATATCACTTCAACAATCGATCCTACAACATCCACAAATACTGTCATAGCTCCATAGAACACAAATCAAGCAGACGATGCATTATCTGACGAAGACGAATTTATCAACCCATTCGGTACACCGGTACACGAAACTGGAGAGTCTTCTACTCGCCATGTTGATCCGTCAAATATGCATACGTTTTACCAACGACATCCTTCAACACATCATTGGACCCGAGATCATCCTTTGGTTCACGTAATTGGAAACCCTTCACAGCCTGTTCGTACAAGACGACAACTAGCAACCGATGGCGATGTTTGTATGTTCGCACTCACCGTG
This sequence comes from Glebionis coronaria, assembly GCA_025667525.1. Taxonomy (NCBI): domain Eukaryota; kingdom Viridiplantae; phylum Streptophyta; class Magnoliopsida; order Asterales; family Asteraceae; genus Glebionis; species Glebionis coronaria. The sequence continues at coordinate 406,812,014 of CM046880.1, forward strand.
AGTACTGTTGAACCGAAAAACATCAAAGAAGCCATGGCTGATCATGCTTGGATTGAATCGATGACGGATGAACTTCAACAATTTGAAAGACTTAAAGTCTGGGAACTTGTTGACAGACCATACGATGTAACACCATTAAATCTTCGATGGATCTGGAAAAACAAGATGGATGAAGAAAACACGATCATCAAGAACAAATCTAGGCTAGTGCCTAAAGGGTATGGACAGAAAGAGGGTATTGATTTCGAAGAATCATTTGCACCAGTAGCTCGAATGGAAGCGGTCAGGATTTTTCTTGCTTATGCTGCACATAAGGGATTCATCGTTTATCAAATGGACGTAAAGACGGCGTTTCTTAACGGTCCTTTGAAGGAAGAAGTCTATGTCACGCAGCCGGAAGGATTCGTCAATCCTCATTAACCTGACAAGGTGTATCGTCTCCACAAAGCACTTTATGGACTCAAGCAAGCTCCAAGGGCGTGGTACGACGAGCTCGCAAAATTTCTGCTCTCCAAAGGTTTCTCAAAAGGTTCCATTGATTTAACTTTGTTTACTTATAAATATGGGGATGACATTTTGCTTGTGCAAATTTATGTTGATGACATTATTTTCGGGTCTACAAACCCAAAACTTTCAAAATGGTTTGAAAAAGTAATGCACAGCAGATTTGAAATGTCTATGATGGGCGAACTAAAATTCTTTCTAGGAATTCAAGTTCACCAATCCCCAAGTGGTATTTTTATTAACCAAGCTAAGTATTGTCAAGAGATAATCACAAAGCATGGTATGACATCATGTGACCCCGTTGGGACACCGTTATCAACTACATCCCTAGATGCTGATTTAGAGGGATTACCCATAGATCAAACGAGATATCGTTCCATGATCGGGTCCCTCATGTACTTGACAGCAAGCAGACCTGATATACATCATGCTACATGCTATTGTGCACGATATCAAGCACGACCCACTGAAAAGCACCTCAAGGAGGTTAAACGGATCTTTCGGTACCTTAAGAATACCATTCACATGGGACTCTGGTATCCGAGGGAAACCGGTTTCTTTCTAACGGCCTATTCAGATTCTGATCATGCAGGGTGTCTTGATACACGTAAAAGTACTTCTGGTGGTGCACAATTTCTAGGTCAAGACAAGCTTGTGGGATGGTCTTCCAAGAAGCAGGATTGCACGTCACTTTCATCAGCCGAAGCGGAGTATGTGTCTCTATCTGCGTGTTGTGCTCAAGTTCTTTGGATGAGAACACAACTCACGGATTATGGCTTCCATTTTGATAAAGTACCTATGTACTGTGACTCAAAGTCGGCCATAGCCATCTCCTGTAATCCGGTTCAGCATTCCCGCACGAAGCACATTGATGTCCGATATCACTTCATTAAGGAACAAGTTGAAAGAGGTATTGTTGAATTATACTTTGCTGGAACTGATTACCAATTAGCTGACTTGTTTACAAAAGCTCTTTCGAAAGAGAGGTTTGCGTATCTAGTTAGGCAAATTGGTATGAGATGTTTGACTCCAGCAGAACTGGAGGTTCTGGCAAAGAAGCCTGCTTGATTCATTTATCAAACATCTACCTGTAAATATTAATCAAAAAGCAAAATACAAAATTAAAAAATCTTCGATAATCAAAAAATATTCTTCTCGACATGTCTTTCAGTATCGATAATATGGACATACCTAGAAATGTCGCTCAATAACGACACGGGTGTGTACATAAAGCTCGAATGAAAGTTGTAAATATTTTTCAAAACATGTCATTTCTATCTTTTCAAAAGGAAATTGTCTATTTTGGAAAATATTTCCAACAACGGGTAGAGCAATCTATCTTGGGTTGAGCTTGTCACAAAACATTCAACGTTTTGAGCTCAACACAATGGCTTGTAATCACTTTCAGATTGCAACCCGGATCTAAATTCACGGGGGAGTGTACGCTTTTGTACTCTTACCCTTAGCAAAAGAAGTTAAATCTTCTTACACTTGAGTGGATTCGTCAAGACATTCAAAGTCTATGAACTCAAGTTTATGCTTTAGAAAAACCTTTTCGTCAAAAAGAATTGATTTTTCAAAAAGCGTTGAACACAATTTTTTCAAGAATTTCTCAATGATATTCAAAATCTTTCAAAAATTGTGTGTTCAACAACTCCTATCCTCAAAAGTTTAATGTGGATCAAATCCTCGTAATGACAATTCCATTGGATCAATTTTTGAGGGGGAGCAATTCAACTTCATGCAAAAGATTAACACATCTTTCTCCCGAAGATTTTCAAGACTATTTTTCAAAATATATTTTAATCAAATTTGGTATCTCTAATATCAAAAGATTTTATATATTAGAGATATGGGGAGAAAATGTGATTAAAATGTGATCATATATAAGACTCAAGCACTTTAACTCTTACCTACATGTGCGAAACACTTTCGATTATCGATGCACATGTGAAGGGGGAGCTTTTCTGAAACGACAAAACTAGCAAGGTGTTAAATGTTTTTCAAACACTTTGTTAGAATTTAAAGTGGTTTTTCATGGTTACGATCAAATACCCACAACATCTCTAATTCACGACGTTATTGGTGTCAAAAGGGTGGTTAGGTTTAAGTCCTATGATCCAACCAGAACCGGAGGGATCTTCCCAGGGACAATCCAATAGATTATTAGAAGTCCTTAGGAAAGACGGAGTAGAATGTGAACGTAGCTGAATGCCGACTAAGTACTGATGCTAGCACTGGAACAATCACAACAAGGTGCTAGTAATGATGTCTTGGTAAGCATTGAAGGGGTTGAAGAATGAAAAATAAATGTAAGAATAAAGGGTCTAAAGAAAGAAGCCCTCCATACAACTTAGGCAGAAACCGGGTCAAGTCATCATGAAGACAAACTCATCATGGACCCAGTGATGTGAAGCACAACCCTTTCCTAGCTACTCAGACTTCTCTCAAAAGAAGTTTGTTTTATTGAAACGGAGATCAACACGACTTCTATTGACTTTCTCACTCCGAGATTGTTGATATTGAATAGGTGGCATCTGCTCCAGCCTCCGACCACTAAAAGTGCACAAATCGAGTCTAGAGCCAAGAGATCAATCAAAAGTCGTTAGGACACACGGATGAAGATCAAGAGAGTCCTACGCTATATCCTTGTGATATTGCTAGAACACTCAGAGTGATACTACTTAGTATTCACGATGATGAGTGGAAATCCTTCCAGTGTTAACATCAAACAGCACTGCGGTAGGTCATATGCAAGATTCTTTATGAATTGAACATATGTAAAATTGAAAAGCAACAGTGGTTTGATTCTGAATTGATTCAAACTCGTTTCAGGTTTCTACGCAATATCTTTATGGTCTTGCCAGAACATTCAGAGTGATATTTATTAATATTCACAGTGACGAATGGAAATCCTTCTAGCGTCAACATCAAACAGCGCTACGGTAGGTGACTTGTGAGATTCTCATGAATCAAACTTGTGTCAACTGGAAAGCAACAATGGTAAGATTCTTAATGAATCAAACTTGTTCCAGGAATTTGAATTGACGACTTTAATCAAGCGGATATTTATCCAATTGATTCACTCTTTATGTTCGCAGTCTTGCTTTGAGACGGTCGAGTAAAGAGAACGGCTAGTACTGCCGCGAAACCCTGTCAAGGAGATTCTTAATTGAATCTACCTGATCACAGGTACGATATTTAATATCGTATAACGGTCTTCACCGACCGGAGGTAAAACGCTACCGATTTAGGACGAATGTCAAAGCCATTCAGTCCGTGTCTATGTTTTGTCTCGAGAAGGTGGCGTCACGGTGTACTCAGCAAAGTCAAAGATTCACAACCACATATTCATGCCCAAAGACTTATCCAACAATTGATAGTGTGAGCATGTGGATAAAGACACAAGATCGCAAGATGGCAATGACAAGTCAAGGATGATTTGAAGATCTCAAGACTAAAAGACAAAGTCGAAAGACAACGACAAAGGCTCAAAGATCATAGCATGAAGGAACAAAACTACTGTTACACGTTCAAGACTCATTTATGACGAAATTCATAAATCTCCATTGGAATCCAAATATCAAAGAGGAATGACCTCACATTGGGGGAGATTGTTAGCCTCAAAATATTGAGTCAAACAAGAATGTTCGGTCATAGGTTTCTATTGTAATATTTATTAGAACGTTGTAATAAGAAGTTATTTAGTCGTGGTTCACGGGCTTGGATTTAAACTAATTAAAGTCCAAAAGACAAGCCCGGCCCAATATATAGTCCATTAAAGCCCGCATGTGGGTGGACTATATATACTACCCTCCTAGCATGTTAGGAGGGTGGATGGTCATTTGTAACAACTTCTTTTCTCTAATCTAATCTCACCAAGTTAATCATCTCCTCTCTACTTTCTCTCACTACTTTCTCTCTCTAGGAATTCATCTCTTCTTCATCTATTTTCTTTCTTTCTTCATTGCTTAATCATCACAAATATATGGGACAACACAAGTCCTAATCAAAGTCATTGATTTCTTTATGAGTTATTTCCATCAAAACAATTTCAAGAAAAATCCAAAAAGATATAAATAGAATTGTTTCTTTTGCATTTCATTATATTAAAATCAAAATCTTGCATCATATAGTGTAGAGTAGTGTAGATGCATTTCATATTGGCCAAGGTGGGTTAATTATGAGAAAAGTGTAACTTGGCGCTTTAAAATACTGCATTGCATGAGGTCATGGCAATGGTCAAGTGTAGGGGATTTGATATGAGCAAAATCTCATATCAATTAATCAACAAATCACCCTAAAACACAAAGCAAAATACCTAATTTTGATTCATAAAAGCAGTATTATGGGTATGTTTTGTTGTTTGTGCTTGTGTAGGTAAAAAGATACAAAAATGAAGCAAACAAAGGGATCAAGACTTTATTGATGAAGAAAAGATAAAAGGAGGATGAAAAGTGACAAGCCAATCAAAGTCAAAGGACCTTTCTTGACAACTTGCAAAGTAAAAGGATTTAAAGTGCAAATATGGAAAAGTCGAGAACATAGTCAAATATGGTCAAAGTACAAGTCAAAAAGTCAAAGGATCATTTTTATGCAAGTTTGAAGCTAAAAGGACAAAAATTGACAAGTTTGTGAAGATTCTAGCTCAAGTTCAAAAGTTATAAATAAGGAAACACAATCTGCCAAAGTTTGAAGATTTCAGGGATCATTTATGTCAACTAATGAAAGTTGAGAAAGTGTGCTTGGCTAATTTATATCCAAGTCATTCCACAAGCAATCAATGGGCTCTTTAATGCATCCGAGGAGCCATTAACGCAACAGCTAGTCATTGAGGAAAAGTCAGCAGCAGCGAAACTCATATCTGCAGCCATTAATAAATCAAGGGAATTACTGTAGCAATAAAGGCAGTCTGAGAGAATATACAGAGCATTTAATGAGCCATTCAACCCTTCTATAAATACTACTGCAGATCCAATAATGGGCATTTTATTAAACAGAAAGTATGAATCACACATAACTCTCCACAACCAATCACAAATGACAAATACTTTTATCCGGATCAAGACTTGTGACCCTACCAAATATAGCCACGTGGCATCTTTTTACTGGACACAACACATCATCAACTCCTCATCCCCTGCATTCCTCTCGTCTATATATATACAGTATTTGTTATTCATTTTTTTACGTAGCATTAGTGTGTTTTTACACACACATAGTTAAAAAAGTTTTCCATTTTTCCTCTTAACTTTCACTGTGTGTTTTCACACACAGTTGAACACACACTCTTCTGTTTTTTCAGTTAGAATTCAGTTACATACAGTTGTAAACAAAAGATCATATTCCATTAATAAAAATTCACAGATTACTTTCTCTCGAATCTCCTTTATATCCCCTGCATCATTGTTCATATATGTTTGGAGTTGATTCAGTACGAGTTGTTCGCAGTTCACAAGTTGAAGTTTCTTTATAGATTCAGTCCGTTTTGAGTTGAGTTGTAAGTTTCTGTTATTGACGAATTACTGCTTGTTTAAGACGTTTATGAGTTTCTGATCATTATTCAACCAACGTTATTAAGCTTCTGTGATTCCATTCAGTTTGGGTATCATATGCAAGAGATACAAAAAGTGTAGCAAAATGTGATGTGTTGACATTTAGAAGGTTTTATATTAGAAGGATTCTTAATAATGAAGTTGTGTCCTTCCAAGATCTAGAGTTATCCAGTTGGTGCAGATAAGGAGTAGAAGTTTATAGTTCATTCAACGAAGATAGAATAAATTTTAGTTGTTGCGGTTCAGATTAAGAGTTTGGGATTGCTGATTTCTAAAAGCTCGGTTGAAGTATCAAGTAGTGTACGTAGTGGTGGAATTCAGTTCGAAGCAAGATTAAGTTTGTAGACTTTAGTGGAGGTAGAATCTGGCTCTCGAGTAGACTGATCTTTTGTTATGTAGCTACCGCGTTTTGGTTTGGTGTTACACGAAGAACTTTGGATACCTTGATTAAGTTAGCTCAGCGCTAAGCTTCGCCATCAACGGACTCGACTACGGATGGAATGGTTAAGCTCATTATTCTTTTAAACGTAAGCTTAGCTTAAAGTTACTTTGCATGCTTAGAAGTTTTAATGGCAGAATTTGCTTACTGTTACATTTGGAAGATTTTGTGATCATACATGTTTAGTTCTTGATCCTGTGTAGTTAAATTTTAGTTACAGTCCTTAGCTGGTTATAAATCTATTAAGTGTTAAACTGTTAGTCCTTGGCGGTTAGAATTGTTAAGGGACGATTAGCTTGTTGGGCTTAGAATTGGGCCATTCTTTTGTTACTAATCATAACGTAGATACATGTAAACTTGTCATTTTAATCAAAATGGGATTTTGTAAAAGGAAGGTTTAGAAATTTTATAAAAAAAATTAGTTGGTAAAGTTAGTTACAGTTTTATAAAAAGTTAGTTAGAATTTTATAAAAATAGTTAGTTGTAATTTTGTTGAAATTTGTTACATTTTCTAGTTGGTTAAGTTTGTTAAATTTGGTAAATTTATTAGATTGTTGAATTAGTTACATTTTCTTGTTAAACTTGTTAGTTGGTTACTTGTGCTTTGTTTACTAGTACCTTGTCCTTATTTGAATAAAAATTTGGTATTTGCAATTTGTTTTACGTATAAATAGATTGATATTTTTCATTTTTTTTACGTGTTGATTGTTCAATTAGACATAGAAAAGCCAAATAACCTTACCAACCAAAAACGATTATAAACCCGATTTTGTTAGGACTTTCAATTGGTTAAGAACTGAGAAAACGAACTTCAATTATACACAATTTCAATAGCTAACGGAACCTTGCCATACAAAGCTTGGTAAGGTGTCATCTTAATGCTACTGTGATAAAAATTTTTGTAATAGTATTCAATTCACAGCAAGAAACAAAACCGACGGATAACTAACATCGTGTGCAAATATTGCTCTAACCCCGGTTTATCATTTCTGTTGGTCCATCCGTTTGAGGGTGATAAGTTGTACTATGATTGAGTTGTGTCCTACTAAGCTTAAAAAGATGAGTCTAAAATTTGCTAACAATGATAAGATCACGGTTAAACACAATAGTCTTTGGTATTCCATGAAGCTTGATAATAGTCTCTACGAAAACTTCCGCCACTTTGTGAGCATTAAAACTACTTGGAAAAATGAGCAAAGTGTGCATATTTAAGAGAATCGATCCACCGCAACAAAAAGAATACTAATCTTTTAGATAATGGCATTCTAGTGATAAAATCCATAGAAACGTCCTTCCAAACCACAATTGGCGTGGCTAAGGGTTGTAAATAACCACCACTTGCTTGTGTAGACTACTTGATGCTAACACATAAGGCAATTTTTAATATATTCTTCCACTAAATCTTGCATTCCTTTCTACTAATAAAAATAGTTGCCAAAGCGACCATTATTTTCTTGCCCCCTCCATGGCCCGAGATAGGAGTGTCATGGAATTCTTGTAATAATAAGGGCTTTAACTTCGATTATGCCCCAATAAAGTAACGGTCTCTATAAATTACCATCCCTCAGGGGCGGAGCAAGGATTTTTAGTTAAGGGAGGCTAACTATCCTTAAGGCAAAAGTTCAAAGTGTTGGGGAGGCTCAATGTAGAAAATAGTAGAAAAAGAGCATGTAATACACATAAATTAAAAGCGAAATAGGTTGAGTGGGGGAGGCTCAATACACACTAGTCCCCCTACTAAGGCCCCTGCCATCCCTCATTGCCGTTGAAAACCAGTCGCGGATATGCCTTGGTTAAGTTGGTAATGTTAGGAGAGCAATTAATCCAAAGTCCCATTTTCCCTTTTCAAATCGCCTATAAACCCGATTAGTCTCGACATAAATGATGCTTCCAATTTTTCTTCATCTTCATACATCCAAGAAACGCATCTGCCACATTATTTTGCACCCTTGGTTTATACTCAATGCTGAAGCCGAACCTTTTTAACTTATGAAAGTTTATGGACTTAAAATTAATAGTCGTGTGATAGGATCGAACTCGGGATTACGGGATTGCACACAATACGTAAAGGGTTAATTTTATTTATTAACTATATTTTATATATATTTATTAAATCAAACCGAAATTAACTAAACAATCGTTAAATAAATTAAGAGTTAAGTTAAACGATCGTTATGGAATTATATAGAAGAAAAAGGAAAACTGAAAAGTTCCAGAGACACCCCTTAGGGTGTAACTGACCGTCGGCCTACAAGGGGGCAAAGAGAAAGATTTTGGCTTTCCTAATTTGAGTGTTACTTGGAAATCAAGTTTTCCCAAGCCTATATAAACACCCATAAGCCTCATAATTTTTCCACACTCCTTCCCTTCTCTCCTTCTTGCGATCGCCGAACTAAACACACCTTAGGGTTCTTTGGTTTCCGATTTTGCTTAAATTCCACAAGTGTTGAAGTTCCGGTTTGCAAGTGCTAGACTCACGGTTAGCCCGTTGCATTACGTGTGTAAAAGAGCGTAATATAGTTTTGCTTTAAACTATATCTTGGTATTATTCTTCACAAAACCTAATTGTTGATTCGTTTGTGATCTGGTGGATCTTTGTTAGGATAAAGGTATGTAACCCTAATCGATTAATTATAATTGTGTTAATATGATCTTGTTAAATTGCTTCTGCTATAACATGCTTTGATCTTTGTTATGATTATATAACTGTTATGAATGTCATAAACAATCACTGGCATCGAGAGCCATTTTAACATGTTATAATTATCGAGATCTAAACGTTTTTTAACTAATGGTGATTTGAGTTATAATTACATGTTGTTTTTTTAGGTTTTAACAAAAATAGGGTTTCGTTTTTTTGTTTTTTAAAATCGGCATACCCGAATTTTTTATTAAATTTTTTTTTGTAAACCCTAAAATTACATGGTAAAAATCTTTAGATGATTGCATGAATTAATTGTTATGTCATGTATGGTTACGATCCGTAGTTTTTTAATTGTTAAGAATATGTGGGAGATCCGTGATGAACATGCATGTTTTTTCACGGATTATGGGATTTTATATGCTATTTGTTTTATTTGATTCAAAGTTTTAAAATTAGGGAAGACTTTTTATGTTTATAAAAACCCTAGATTTTATGTTCTTTGAATAAAATTGTTATGCATGTGTCTATTTGATTTAGTTTTTTTGTACCTACTTGTTTTCATACGTTTTATATTAATTGTATGTTGTAAACAAGGGTAATTTTTTAAGAAAATAAATATGGACTAAATCATATAAAAATTAATGAATTGTTTTGAGGTCTAATTTACATATGATTTGTGTTGATTGGAATTGCAATAATAACTTAACGGCCTACTCAATTTTGACAAACTATAAAGTAGGTATAAGGCACCACTGGTCATGTACCCGGTTAAGGAAGGAGGTGTTATGCTTCAGCGCTGACCAAATTTCCGGCTTGCATGTGCGTCAAAGTTGGAATTACCTACGGTTATTATTTTCATAATTCCTTAAGGTTGATTTAACCGCAAATTCACATCCGAAACACAATGAATAAAGTTATTGCTTTGTGCTTTAGCCAAGTTCTAGGATCGTGAGGCGTGAATTTTTGTGGGTAAAAATCTTTAATTGGTTTAACCAATACGTCAACTTGCAAATATGTGGCGAAATTTTAGTCTCACCAAAAGGTTTACTAAAAGTTTTTATTAAACTAGTGCTATGGAGATGTATGCATGCTTCTCCATACATGATTTTGACACCAAAATCAATACCCTTAAAATTAAGTCTTATGCCATCTAATTGACGAACACTTGAAGTTACAATGTCGTCATGTGAGATCTTGGACGATGTTATAATGGAGAGAAAAATTCATGACTGAATGAGATTGCACATGAAGGTTTTGCGTTCTTTAGATTAGTCGACTTAATTGAGTTACTCAGTGAGATCTGGAAACTTAAGGCATAAAGTACGGATAAAACATGTTTACAATGCAAAAAGATTTTTGGCAATGTAAATCCCTAAAATATCTATAAATTGCAAATTTATTTGTCAATTATTGTTCGACAAGTTACCATGTTGAATACATTTGTCACTAGCATATCAACTTATGTGATAAGTTTATGTCAATATGGATTCTAGTTTCAAGGAAAATACTATGGTTTTATTACCGGGGTAATTTTATTTTCTTGAATGGTATTATCAAAAATAATAATGTTTGAACATATTTTTGTAGAAATGGCTCAACCCAAAAACAATATGACTATAAGTTCTGCGTTCAAAGGTTTCTTTGATCGTCCTGAACTTACTGGCCCTAACTTCAATGATTGGTATCGCTCACTAAGAATAGTTCTGAGAGCAGCAGGTACTATCGATATCTTGAATACTCCTTTTCCAAAGGATCTTGCTGAAGGAGCATCTGATGCGTAAAGGCTTGAACACGCTGCTAATGTTAAGAAGCACTCTGAGGTGGCTGCTTTAATGTTAGGGAAAATGACTCCTCCACTTAAACAGAAGTATGAGCTATGTTCTCCTAAGCGAATGCTTGATGAGATCAAGGCTATGTTCGAAAAGCCACAAGCTGTGGAAATCTACGACTTGGTAGATGCTCTGCATAGTTGCAAGCAAGCTCCTAGAAAGTATGTAAGTGCCCATTATATGGAGATGAGGGGTTATATGGAACAACTCATTGCACTAGGACAACCCTATGATCATAATATGGCTATCAACTTGATCAATAGGTCCCTTAACAAGGACTTCAATGATTTTGTTCGTAATATGCATTGCACAGGGAAGACAGTTAATGATTTTCATGCAATGATCATTGACTTTGAAAAGGGGTTAAAGGACAAGGCATCGGCTTCTACTGATCCTGTGCTTTATTAACACAATGGTGGAGCGAGTAAGGCAAAACCGCACAAGAACAACAAGAAAGGCAATGGCAAACGCAAGGGTGATAAGGGCAAACAAGTTGCGACTTATTCTAAACCTAAGCAAAACTTTGTCAAGAAGAATCAATCTCAGAAGGATGAGACTTGTTTCCATAGCAAGGCAAGTGGATACTGGAAGAGGAACTGCCCTCTTTATCTCGAGGAGTTGCGAAAAATAAAGAAGAAGGTTGAGCTTAGTGCTGCAACATCTTTAGGTAACTTATATTTGATAGAGTTATTTAATCTTACATAGAAATCAAATTCCTGGGTATATGATACGGGATGTGGTATTAACATTTGTAATACCATGCATGGATTTGAGTTGGAGAGGAAGCTTACCTATGGGGAACAATTTCTGCATGTGGGCAGTGGCGCACAAGTAGCGGTTGAAGCTATAGGAACATTTAATCTAGTTTTACCTTCGGGTCTAGTACTGAGATTAAATAATTGTCATTATGCACCTAAAATTATTAGTGGTGTTATTTCCTTTTCATGTATGTTGGATCTTGGATTTATTCACACTATTGATAATAATAGAATTTCTGTTTTCAAAGATGGTTTATTCTATTTTGATGCAATTTCTGTGAATGTTGTTTTTGAAATTAACATGCATGATAATAATTCCAAGAGAAAGATTAATTCGGTTTTTAGCATGAATAAGAAGAGAAAGTTAGACAAGAACTCTTCTTATCTTTGGCATTGTAGACTTGCCCATATTGGGAAGACTCGCATACAAAAGCTTCAACGTGATGGTCTTTTGGAAAATATCAATGATGAATCATTTGATAAATGTGAGTCTTGTATCTCTGGAAAGATGACCAAGAAACCTTTAATAGCAATATTGAAAGGGCTACTGAACTACTTGGTTTAATACACAATGATGTGTGTGGACCAGTTAGACATGTGTCAAGGAAAGGTGCTAGCTACTTCTTAACATTTACGGATGATTATAGCCGTTATGGTTATGTTTATTTACTTAAGCATAAACATGAGGTATTTGAAACATTCAAAGTGTTTAAATCAGAAGTAGAATTGCAACTAGGAAAGAAGATTAAAGCTCTTCGTTCTGATCGAGGTGGTGAATATTTAAGTCAAGAGTTTAAAGATTATTTAAGTGAGAATGGAATTGTTCAGATTCTTATTTCTCCATATACTCCACAACCAAATGGTGTATCCGAAAGGACAAATCGTACATTATTAGATATGGTGCGATCTATGTTTAATCTTATAACTTTACCTTTATCCTTTTGGGATTATGATTTAGAATCTGATGTTCGTATTCTGAATATGGTTCCCACAAAGAAGGTTGATAAGACACCATATGAACTATGGCATGGCAAGAAGCCATATTTATCTTATTTAAAGATTTGGGGTTGTGAGGCGTATGTGAAACGCGACTCTGGAGATAAACTCCAACAACGCTCTGTAAAATGTATCTTTGTAGGTTACTCTAAGGAAACTATGGGTTACTAATTTTATTATCCACCCGAGAACAAAGTTATTGTTGCTAGGTATGGAGACTTCCTTGAAAATGATCTTGTAAATCAAGAATTCAGTGGGAGAAATTATGATTTTGAAGAAATTCAAGAAGATACATTGCCTTCTGAAAATACTAGCGAAAAAATTCCAATAGAGCCAGAAAGTCTGGGAGCTCCACCGGAATTAATTCCTCCACGTAGGTCTAAACGAACCGTACGTGCGCCAAGCAAACTATGTCTTAACATAGAGGATGATGAGGAGGAGTATGGGATCTTGGTGAACCTGCTAACTATCGATCCGCAATGCTTGATCCAGAAAGTCAAAATGGATAGTTGCGATGAATGAGGAAATGAAATCCATGAAAATCAATGATGTTTGGATTCTTGTTGATACACCTAAAAATGCTAAAGTAGTGAAAAATAGGTGGATTTTCAAGAAGAAATCCGACATGGATGGTGAAGTACAATCCTATAAAGCACGTTTAGTAGCTAAAGGTTTTACTCGGACTTTTAGCATAGACTACGAGGAGACATTTTCTCCTGTAGCAGACTTACGAGCTATTAGGATTCTCATAGCTATAGCAGCATACTATGACTATGAGATATGGCAAATGGATGTTAAAACTTCCTTCTTGAACGGTCGCTTAGATGAAGATATCTATATGCAACAACCGGAAGGGTATGTTGATCCTGAATATCCAAAACGCGTGTGCAAACTTCAATGATCTATTTATGGTTTGAAGCAAGCATCACGTCAATGGAATAAAGGATTTGATGAAGAAATCAAAAAGTTCGGATTTATTCAAAATCAAGATGAGCCATGTGTATATCGCAAAGCTAGTGGGAGTGACGTAGTATTCCTAATTTTATATGTCGGTGACATATTAATCATGGGAAGTAACATTCCAAGACTTAAGGAAGTTAAGAATTATCTTGGTAAATGTTTTTCTATGAAGGATTTGGGAGATGCTGCATATATTCTGGGAATTAAAATCTATCGAGATAGGAACAGACGGTTAATTGGTCTAAGTCAAGATGCTTATATTGATAAGATATTGAAGAAGTATAGCATGCATAATTCCAAGAAAGGTTTTCAACCTATGGAAGTTAAGCATGAATTAAGTCATGAGTCAGATGCATCAACACCCGAAGAGGTGGCTTACATGCAGAAGGTGCCTTATGCTTCGGCTGTAGGATCTATTATGTATGCTGTAAGATGCACAAGGCCTGATGTGGCGTTTGCTTAGAACTTGGTCAATGGATACCAACAGAATCCAGGGAAGCTTCACTGGACTGCTGTTAAACATATACTAAAGTATCTGAGGAATACGAAAAATATGTTTTTGGTATTTGGGGGTAAACCAGACACAGAACTGAAAGTTACAGGTTTCTGTGATGCATCCTGCCAATGTGATAAAGACGATACGAAGTCTCAGACGGGTTACGTGTTTGTCATCAATGGAGGAGCAGTTGACTAGAAGAGCAAGAAGCAGACAACCATTGCTATGCATGCGACTCAATCTGAGTACATGGCTACTTCAGAAGCTGCAATGGAAGCTGCTTGGATTAGGAAGTTTATTGGAGATCTTGGAGTGATGCCTTTAATTAATGAACCTATTGATCTATATATTGCGACAATTCTGCAGCAATAAATATTCGCCATGATCTTAGAATCATGAAAGGCGCTAGACACTTTAAACGTAGATATCACTACGTTCGAGAACAAGTTGAAGCTCGAGAAATAAAATTAATAAAAATTCACACAGATGATAACGTAGCTGATCCTTTTACTAAGGCTTTGCCTAGACCAAAGGTAGTTAAGCATGCCAAGGCAATTGGGCTGCAACTAGCTAGCGATTCATGCAATAAATCTATGATTAGTATTTGGATAAAGGATGTTAAGACATTATTGAATTGATGAAATAAAGATTGAGATTCGTTTATTTTCCGTTATTTGATTTTGTATCCTATTTTACATGTTTTATATCCATGAATAATTGTTATGTTCTAAATGTTCGTTGTCGATTAATAATATGGGAGTATTATTAAATTAAGACAAATCAAAATAGTAACAGAGTATACTTGAAAGTATATTGGTCAATTTTGGATGATATTTGATGGATCAAATATTGGACTTATCCCAACTATATGATTTTACTTTATGGATCTTCGTCATTAAGTAAATCGTAAATAGTTATCCTTAGACCTGAGATACCAGGAAACTGAATAGAATGTAGTGCATTTCTATAAGGTAACCCAGCGCTAAACGTAACTGGTAGCTATAAGGGTTATTTTCATAAGTGTTGCAAAGTTCGTAAGTTTTGCTTGTAGTCAAAATGGGATTTGTTTCCTTCAAATTATTTTGAGGTATAATACAGCTGGGCCCCTCGGGGAGTAGTAAGATGTTTGTGTGGCCACACCCAAATGTGTTTTGGTAATCTTGCTATATCCGTAAACGAGAAACATAATGGTTAATGAAGGAATGACTGAGATCCATATCCTATTAATGTTGTATTTGAAATGAAAGGATAATAATAAATGATGAATCATTTAAAAGGTTTTTCCAGGAGACCTTACTCGAGTTGTACTAGTGACATTGCTAGTGTAACTAGACGCTAGTCAATGTAATCACGATATTCGAATTTTGTCCAAGTGGGAGCTGAAAGTTTATGGACTTAAAATTAATAGTCGTGTGATAGGATCGAACTCGGGATTACGGGATTGCACACAATACGTAAAGGGTTAATTTTATTTATTAACTATATTTTATATATATTTATTAAATCAACCCGAACTTAACTAAACGATCGTTAAATAAATTAAGAGTTAAGTTAAACGACCGTTATGGAATTATATAGAAGAAAAAGGAAAACGGAAAAGTTCCGGAGACACCCCTTAGGGTGTAACCGACCGTCGACCTACATGGGGGCAAAGAGAAAGATTTTGGCTTTCCTAATTTGAGTGTTACTTGGAAATCAAGTTTTGCCAAGCCTATATAAACACCCATAAGCCTCATAATTTTTCCACACTCCTTCCCTTCTCTCCTTCTTGCGATCACCGAACCAAACACACCTTAGGGTTCTTTAGTTTTCGATTTTGCTTAAATTCCACAAGTGTTGAAGTTCCGGTTTGCAAGTGCTAGACTCACGGTTAGCCTGTTGCATTACGTGTGTACAAGAGCGTAATATAGTTTGCTTTAAACTATATCTTGGTATTATTATTCACAAACCCTAATTGTTGATTCGTTGGTGATCATGTGGATCTTTGCTAGGATAAAGGTATGTAACCCTAATCGATTAATTATAATTGTGTTAATATGATCTTGTTAAATCGCTTCCGCTATAACGTGCTTTGATCTTTGTTATGATTATATAATTGTTATGAATGTCATAAACCATCAACTTACGCACATACTTTTGATGAATCGGTGTTTGAATGACTTGTTGCATAAGTTCCTTAATACTGTGATAACAAAACGCCTCCTAAGCAAATATTGCTGCCATTTGAAAACTGCTTCCACGAAGACGAACAACTCTTTTTGGTAGGTGGCAGCATTTCTCATGCAAGGACCTAATCTTCGACTAAAGTAACATATGGTTCGATTATTTTGTTGCAACACCGCGCCTATACCTTCATTTGCGACATCCGTATTCACGACAAATTTTTGCTCGAAATCAGGCAAGCTTATTATCGGAGTAGTATATAACTGTAACTTAAGGTCTTCAAAATCTATGGCCTGTTGCTCATCCCACTTAAACCCATCTTTTCTTATCAAATTAGTCAATAGAGAAACCGTGGTTGCATATCCTTTAATAAAACGGCAATAGTACCCAGATAACCCAAGAAAAGCACACACTTACCACTGGGTCTTACGAACCGACCAATCACGAACGACTGCCCAACGTAATTTACTTGATGGTTTGACGATGGCAAGCAAACTAGTTTGGTCTATTGTTTTATTGAGGCTATTTCTTTTTAGGGAAGAGTGGTTTGAGGCTGATGTATGTGACATTGTTAGCCGTAAAGAAAGTGATACTCATATAATAATTTGACGTGAAGCTAGTAAAAAGCGTAGTTCAACGATAACGAGAATTCTAATATTATATTGTCGAGATTATGGGTATTAATTCCTAACACACAAATGAATGAGATCTTGTCAAAGAAGCTTTAAATTATAAAGGCCTCCTAAGCTTCATTGGTCTTCATTGGTGTGTGTCGTTTAGTTTTAGAGAAAGAAACGCAAATATGTGTAACTTTCTCTCAATAGGAAAGTTACCATGTTTTTCTTTCGTTTCTCTTTGAATGTTGTTAAGGTTTTATACAAATGTTCTTCTTTTTGTTTAAGCTTTGTAGTTTTTAGAAAAAGAAACACAAATGTGTAACTCTTACGGTAGGAAAATCACCTTTTTCTTTCTTTTCTCTTTGTATTCAAATCTTGTTAAGGTTTAATTGTAAAACCCGCATGAAAATACCTATTAATTAAAACTTTTAATCTTTAATTAATTCACGACAAATGATAGTATATTAAATAAGAGACAACAAGATATATCACGGAATTAAATTTGCGAATATACGAGCACACGAGACATGAAATAAAGAATAAACGGGCTCCATGTTATCAGTAAACCTTACAAGTTAAATAAGGCCCAAGCCTGACCCATTATGAAAAAAAACTAACTAATAACAAAACCCTCATTTCCTTCCTATTTATCCAAGTTAAGAAAAAGTAAAAGAAACCCTAGGGGTTCATTGTTTGCCGTCGGCCACACAAAAGAAAAAGGGGAGAGAGCTTGTTTTCGATCTTAAATCTTACGAAGGTGTATGTGTTTGTTCATTCCTTGATTTATCTCATTCGGTAATTACAACAAAATCTTATATTTCTTATTTACTTTCAAGAATCACACGTGAATATAATTTAAATGAAATTAATACTTGAGATAAGCAAGAAAAGAATCATGTTTGTTTGGTTTGGCACGAAAACCGAGGACCCATGGGGGGGTGCTCTCGGTGGGATTAAATCATTGGTAGCCGAGAGTTTTACACTCTCGGTGGATACTTTTGTGGGGCAGCCGAGAGTTTACACTCTCGGTGGATATTCTAGACATAGCAGCTGCAACCCACAAGACCCCAGTGGGTGTGGCTCATGGTGGGTCTGCTCGGTGGGTGTTTTTGCTTAGCAGCCGCAAGCCGTAAGGCTGCGATGTGAACTATAGCTGGACAGCCGCAAGCCCATGGGCTGCGGTGGGATTTGGTTTTGGTTTTGGCTTGGTAATCCGAGACCCTATGTAGGGGGTTCGGTGGTGGTTAGTTCGGCCAACCGAGAGCACCACTAGGGTGTCTCGGTGGTTCGTGACTCGACAATGCCGAGGGCCACACTGGTGTTTAACCATTTATTTTTTCGGCTTATTTACGGTCTATTGAACCGGATTAATTAATTTATGGGTTATTATGAACCGGGTTAATTAAATTATGGACTTATTAAGAACCGGTTAATTAATTTGTGGACTTATTATGAACCGGCTTAATTTAAATTGGACTTATTAATATGGGCATATTCTTATTTAACTTAATTAAATAATTCATGACGTATTATTAATTAATAATCAATTATAAATCATGACATATTATTAATTAATAATTAATATAGATTCATGAGATATTAAAGTTAATTTTTAAGTTAGACTTCATTAATATTTTCGGCTTATTAAATCATGACTTATTAGAATATGTTTATTAAGTTTTTGGCTTATATTATATGCCTATTGAAATCGGCTTATTGGATTAAAAGACCTTACATGATTATAAAAAGTTAAATTACCTACGTATATTAAACGAGCTTATTACTATTTTTGGAAACTTACTATTTTTGGAAAGTTACAACGTATAGAAACCTGCTATTTTTGGGAAGTTACTATATATAGAAACATGCTATTTTTGGAAAGTTACTATATATGGAAACCTGCTACTTTTAGAAAGTTACTATATATGAAAACCTGCTATTTATGGAAAGTTACTTATTATGGAAATACCAAGTATAATAACACAAGAATCATGAAATACGTTAATCAAGAACATATGAACGTATAACATTTAAGGAAAGACACGATGAACCATGAACAAGTAACTCAAGTCATGAACAAGTAACTCCAACTACGAACAAGTAACTTATACCATGAACAAGCAACTCATACACATCCTTTATCATGTAGCTCACGTGAAGTTGGAGTGACTCATTTCCGTTACTATCGCTCTCACAGTTTACTGGACAGAAGGTACGAATATTTTATCCTTTAGTAAGGACATTCATTTCTACTCATGCTTAGGATTTCCCGTTTGCTATGCCACATGTTCTCCCCAGTTTCATGTTATAAAACTTTTCATGTTTCCATGCTCTCATTATTATTTATTTCATGACCCACGTATTACCCGAGCTATATACATGCATGACCATGACTTACATGATTTACCACCTATTTATGGAGATACCATGACTAGGGGTGGGAATCGGGTCGGGTTGTCGGGTTCAGGTTATTCGGGTCGGGTTGAATTCGGGTTGAGGGTAAAAATAATTTACCCGAACCCGACCCGAGTTGAACTCGGGTTAGTCGGTTCGGGTCTTTTCGGGTCGGGTTTACTAGGGTCGGATCTATTTGGGTTCGGGTCAATCCGAGTATGGGTAAAATATAAAAAAAAAACTTTTTAATTTTTTTTTAATATAATTTATATTTAATTTAAAATTTAAAAATAAAATAATTTATTATTCGGGTCAATCAGGTTGACCCAATCCCGAATTAGACATAAATATTTTACCCGATGTCGGACCCGATTTTGAGTTCAGGTTAGTCGGGTTGACCCGACTAACCCGAATTGAAAATTCAACCCGAGTAACCCGACCCGAATATGCTCGGGTCGGTTCGGGTCGGGTCGGGTCGGAAATATTGACACCCCTAACCATGACCATGACATATGAGGCACCTGTGTCATGACTCTTTCGCGACGAGAGTGATTTCTCGCGGCACCCCTTCACGTTACATGTTATATTACAAGTTGGCCATTATTATTATTTCGGGGCGTATGGGTGCATCATAATTTACATGTTTACACGTACAGGGTAATTGGTTTGGTGTGTGCTATACACCCCATCACATTGGAGCTGATCCCTCCACCCGAGTTACTATTAATAGAGGTCACCCCTCTATTGCATGACGAGGCAGCCCCTCTATTTATTCATGCACACGTTGATAATATTATTATGCATGACATGTTATGACCTATATTAGCTCGTGGGCATTTACTTACATTACATCTACAACTCATGACATTTCAGTTATCCTTCATGTTTCATAAATTATCTCCCAGGTTTACTCAGGACATGCTCGTTATTTCCGCAACATTTCATGTTTATTATTCATGTCTCATACGGCAGGTACCTAAAGACAGGAATTGAGCATTGAGAGTATGTGCTTAGGATGAGAGCTACCTTAGACTCCTTTCCTTTTTGCAATTTAAATACTTATGCTTGGTTAGACACATGTTTTGTCCTTTCTACTTCCTTTACTTTATGCATGTTGAGCTTATGTTGGGAGCCGATGTTTAATTTCGGCTTCATGTTGGTCTTTTATGTCTTTATAACGTTATGCCTTTATTATGTTTTGATGACACGCCATGATTATGACATAACGACCTCCTTGTCAAAGAGGGTCGTTACATCAATACACACGTTCTTCTTTTTGTTTAAGCTTTGTGGTCCACTTTGTTGCTGCTTATTGAAACCACGACCCACTCACGTGAATAATGGGTTAGCTTATTAGTTCGTGTGTTACAAGCTTACAAGTACGTAAATATATACCAATATTCTCACTCACACTACACTTGAAAAGGAGATTTTTAACACCAACTAGACGCATGCTCGCGCATAGCTGTGAAAATTACCTAACGACAAATAATTAACGGTATGCTACTTGTCTAAGTGGGCGAAACAGTAACTTGGTGGCTCAATCGGGTTAACCTGGTGGTCGAATCAGTGACCTGGTGACTAGACCGGTTTAACCCGGTGGCCGAATCAATAACCCGGTGACTCGACCCAGTTGACCCAATACCAAAACCCATGCACCAGTGAATCGACTGAGTTGACCCAGTGGCCAAATCTGTGCAACAGTGACTCAATCAGGTTAACCCAGGTTACTCGATCGGGTGGGCCCGATGGTCGATCCCGTGCCCAGTGACTCAATGGGGTCACTCGGTGGTCGATCCTATGACCCGATGATACGACCGTGTTGACTCGGTTGTCAATCTCATGACCTAATGACTCGACCGGATTTACCCGGTTGTCAAACCCAGGTGACTCGACCGAGTTGATTAAGTGATCGATATCGTGACTTGATGACTCAACCGGGTTAATGTGGTATTTTAAGAGAGAAATCAATGTTGAAAATCTATGTTGGAAATACGTTTTTCGTATAAAGAAAGTCTCGGTCGCTCCAACAATATAGTTATAGGCTCGTAGTAATGTTTAAGTAATGTTTATGTTAATCCCGACCCATGAGCATGTTCATGGGCCGGAGGCCCAAGTCCATTTAAGGACTTGGGGTATATAAACCCCTTTCCACCATGGAAAGGGGTGTTGGTTGTTTTATTCTCTTAAGAAAATACACATAGTTTCTCTCACTTCTTTCTCTTGTTTCTCTCTCTAGAAAAACATCAACCCTCTTGAAATAAAAAGATTATCTCGATTCTACAATTGGTATCAAGAGCTATGGGATGAAATATAGGTTGGTCTTTGTGTTGTTCATGCTTATTTAAGCATTTCGTGGTGTGTTTGATCTTTTTTACCAAAGCTTCATTTTATTTTTTCGTGTTTTTAGTGTTCCTCATAAGTCGTATACCTTTTTTCATTGTTACATTAGTGAAATTGGGTATCTTGGTTTCGGTTACAACACAAATCGTTTGGATCAAAGTTAGGAATTTACTTGCTTCAACTTTGCGAATTTCATATTTCCATTGCAACTGATTCTATCGGAAAAGTACAGGTAAGTACGGTTCGATCGCAATAACCCAAGGGTTTTACTTTGCGATCACTGGTATTCAGATACCCTTATTCCGACGCTTATTGCGATCGCTCATTGCGATCGTAAATTGTGACGGTTTTAAGGTTTATTGAAAAGTCACTCTGTCCAAATTTTATTGGCCATATTACGATCAAGGATTCCGATAGTATCTTATTCCGATACTTGTAGCATTCCGACAGATCTCACATTCAGACAATAGACATTCCGATAGAAGGGGTATTCCGATAGAACCAACATTCCGATATTTGAGACATTCAGATAGAAGGAGTATTCCGACATAACCTACATTCGGATACTTGAGACATTCCGATAGAATTTGCTTTTTGGGATAAAAAGTTGCATAACTTAGAGGATTTTTCTATTGTGCATTAATTTGGTAATTTTCAAAAACACACACAACAAAAAGATAACAACATCTTTCATTCAACAATACAAAAACACATAACCTTATTTCATTGTTCGATCATTTTTGATAATCTTTATTCAAGGGATCATAAAATGAATTCAAATTCATATATGCCAACAATGATATCGCTTACCGATATCTCAATCATCTCGGGTACCGAAACTCGCCCATCGTTGCTCATAAAAGATTTATTTGAAGCATGGCAAGGTCGCATGAAAACTTACATCATGGGCAAACCCAATGGTAGACTTATGCTTCAATCCACTGAAAAAGGTCCACTAGATTGGGGAGAAGTTACTGTCAACAATGTGACGCGGACAAGGTTGTATCATGAGTTACCAGATGCTAACAAACTCATTGCCGATGCTGATGAAAGGGTTGTTCAGACAATACATCAAGCCCTTCCACCCGATATCTATAGAATGGTAAGTGAACACACAGTGGTAAAGGATCTTTGGGATCGATTAGCTGTTTTGTTACAAGGGACCTCTCTAACTAAGCAAGAACGAGAGTGTCAATTGTACGACTTGTTTGATAGGTTTGCATACATTCCAGGGGAAACTCTTCACGATTACTACTGGCGTTTCACTACTTTGATGAATGATATGAACGTGTATAATCTAAGGATTTCTTAGTTTCAACTAAACACAAAGTTCTTGAACACGTTACCCCAAGAACGGAGTCAATATGTCACCGATGTTAAGATGATTCAAGATTTGCACAAGTCAAATTTGGATCAACTCTATGCTTTCTTGTAACAACATGAGAAGCACGTGATCCAAAAACGCATCTCTTAGGGATTCTATCAAGAACCATTGGCATTAATGGCAAACCATCCAACATTGTCATATCACAACTCTCCGTTTGCTTTGGGACACCAATCTTCCTATCAACCATTGTATCAAACACCAAGCTTCCCACAGTATTCGATCTTGCCACAACCGCCTACATCTTATCACCAACAATACAAGCAACCAGCAACATCATCACAAGGAGACTCACATCAGTTACCTTATGTTGCACAACAGTATTCACCTTATCAACCTCCAACAAACCCTGCTATTACCTATCAACAACTTGAGGATCCTCAACCCTATTTCTCACAACATGTTAGTGTTCCCTCAAATCAGCTTGTAGCTCAATCAGCACCAGCATTCTATTGTGATGATGAGATCCTTGTCCCTGCGTTTAGACAGGGGGATAGTCCTACTGATATACTTGCTCAAATGTCTGCTTATCTCACTCAAACATTAAACAAACGAGGTTACAGAGGACCAGCTCCAACAAACAATCAGTTAAGGAACTCTTCTAACTCTCGACAACAATCTACAATTCAAGATGGCAGAGTAATGGTGCAACCACTTTAGGGGAGACCAAGCTCATCTACTTTTGGTGCATGTCCATCTAACACTGCTGCTACAAGGGGTAATAACACTGGCAAAATGAAGATGATTATATGTTATAACTGCAAAGGGGAAGGGCACATGGCTCGAGAGTGTAAGCAGCCCAAGAGGAAAAGGGATAACACATGGTTTCAGAAGAAGATCTACTTGGTGAATGCTCAAGCCCAAGGAAGTGAGCTCGATGAAGAAGAGTTAGCATTTCTCGCAGATCTGGGAGTCGCGGACACTGACGGTCTCATAGCAGCCATCACAAACAATGCCGCATATCAGTGTGATGATCTGGATGTACGACTCTGACTGTGATGATTTAAATACCGCCAAGGCAGCTCTCATGGCAAATCTTTCACTTTATGGAGCTGATACAATTTCTGAGGTACCAAATACTGCCACGGATACTAGTATTGTACCTTATCAAGTTGAGCAAGTGTCTGAGTATCCGGAACAGCCTCCGGTGGTTAGTAACTCAAACGAGGAGACAAACAATGATAGCAATATCAATGCAAGTCCCCAGACTTTTAGTGAACCACAACCGGGAGCTATTATGACTACAAATTCATTTGCTCAACCCGACTTGGTATGGTGTCGGCATCTATGCTTAGCCAAATGAATAATGCGGTCCTTGAAACCCTCAGTGTTAATCAGACTTTATCTGCCGAGCTTGCTTTGCATAAGGAAAAGGTTAAAACCTTGGAATTAACTCCAGTGACCACTACCTTAACCAATCCTGAATTTGATAGGTTTAGGAAAGTCCAAATGGATAATTTGCTAGAAATTGAGAGTTTAAGAGCAAATCTTTCGAAAGAACTTAAAGAGAAAGAGTCAGACGTTAATAATTTTTAAAAACTACAAACGGATTTCGAAATTCTCAAGTCTAAAAGGGTTGAAATGGAAATTAAGGCGTATGAGAAAGTTAAAAAGACTGAAATTTTGCTTTTAAAACAATACTCTGCTTCACATTTAGTACACTTGTTTCATTCTTCTTTTCAAGAGTTCAATCTATCGCGTCTAATAGACCTACCACCTAACCCGGGGTATGCAAAGCAAGCATTTAACCACAACCCACGACTTTATGATGCAACCAAGTTAGGATTGGTCTTAGATCCGATTGTGTTCTTAAATGAATCTGAGAGCATGTCACTACATGAAGAGAATCGGTCAAAAGTAATTTTTACATATCCTGAGTATGATTATGCACAACTTAATACAACATATGCAAAAATAGATCTTAGAACTCGCTTTAATATGCAAAAGGAATTTATCCATACACCAGCTTACATGCCTACTAGAGAAAGCCTTAGTATACTTCCTACACTTGTTAATTCGGACGAACCTAAGGAAATTCCTAAAAATCTTCCACTGGTAAGTACGGTATTGCTAAGCTTGGAAGAGATTCAGCGATACCTAACCGAGTTTGAGAAGGTCATCCTGGAATGTACGACTTCAACGGCTCAAACCGCTGGAGAATGGGCATTCAAACACATGAAAACGGTGTTTGAGAAAGAGATCGTTCCGTTTGTAGCTAATATTAAAGAGGGATTTTACGATTTTGCGGAAAATCTTAGTTTCAAAATGGGTGAAGTTCGCAAAGTTTTCTATGAAATGGATGATGTTTATGAGCAACATTTAATTGAGAAAGAAAAGATTTTGTCCGAATATGACCGATTCTTAGAACATATAGTGTCTCTCGAAGTGACGCAAGTTGTTACTATTGAATTTGCTTTTGTGATGAAATCAGCTATAAGTAAATATGACGATGTGCATGATATATCTGTGAATATTGTTGAACCTGTGAATAATGTAGTTAATCATTCTTGTCATGAATCTAACGCTGATTTTTTAAAGCTTCAAGATTCTTATAACTCATTTTCAAAACGTTTTGATGAGCTTCAACAACATTGTATATCTCTTGAAATTGAAAATCAATCTAAAAATGAAACTCTTTCAAAAACAAATGATTGTGAAAACTCCGTTGAGACAAGTGACAAGATGATTCGGGTGGTTCAGGCATTAGAGGAAGAAATTATGAGACTTAAGAGAGAATCCGTAGAAGAGAAATTGGAACTAGAGGCTGCAAAGATTAAAAATCATGCCATAGAAGATAGAATTAATGCTATGCTAGGGGAGTTTGATAAAGTAAAGCAGGGTTTTTCACAAATTTATGGTTCATTAGAAGATCGCTTCGCTTTTAATGCGGCAGAGAAAAAGTCACTCGTTGACCAACTGAACCGTAAGTACGAGGAAATCTCTAACTTAAATATTCAACTAATAGACAAAAACATGGTTTTGGCTGAATTAAAGGAGACACTTCAACTCAAAGGACAAGAAGTTGTTGATAATCCAGCTACAATCTCTGCCCTGACCGCTAGTGCTCCAAAAACCAACAAGGTGGTGATCACTAAGAACCCATACCATAAGAACAATCCACTATCATATAAGTCCTATATAGATCACGCAGTTGAGTACGCGAATTTTGCTAGGGAAGAGTTAGATGATCTCTGTGAACTTGAACCTAGGAATAGTCACTATTACCATGCTCATGCTTTCATTGAAAGGGTACAACAATGCTTAGAGCACTTAAAGTACATAGGACTACCGGGTTCTGCACCACTTAAACAACAAACCACCACCATTGCCATTACTCCATTCAATAAGAATCCAAGATCTAAGCCTATATTAAACACACCCATCAAGGCTAAATCAAAATTTGTCACTAATGTTCCCATGTCTTCTACAGGAGTAATTATGTCTACTAAGGCTAAAGGATCTCAAGACAAGAAAGATAGGATCAAGCATTCCACTAGTAGGACTGCCAAGAAGAAAGTAGAAGTTCACCCTAGAAATGTTATTTCAGTTTCAAATAAAAAGAATCATGTATCTAAGACAAAAGGATCTGCCTCTGTGCAGAAGCCTAAGCAAAATGTGAATTCGAATTTGCGATGTTGGAGTTGTAATGCATGCATGTTTTCTCAGCGTCATGATTTATGTCTTGTTGATCACGTGAATGAAATGTATGCAATTAGGAACAATCTTGAATGGATTCTAACGGGGAAGAAATTCACCCAAGTTGGTTGGCAATGGAAACCCACTGGTAGGACCTTCACTGCTAATGGAAATACGTGCCCTTTAACTAGGATCACATCCACGGAAGTTAGGTCTTAGCGTCCTTTAAATAGGAACACTAGCACTAAGAAATGGAAAAATGCCCTTTAACTAGGTCTGCCTCCACTATTGTGCCTACCAGTGAAGAAGTACCTCAGGATCTTAGACAACTAGAATCTAAGCCGGAATTTAGGAAGCAAATTTGGAAGCCTAAGAATTCTTCAGTTAGCAAATCTAAGATAAATATATTTGTACCTGCTAACACAGAGGAACTACTAGATTCCGATACATCGTCTTTGTCTGGTGATATTTTCAGGTGGTCCAAATCATCCTCTGGTACTTGTACTTTGGATGCTCAAAGCATATGACCGGAGATCGCTCGATGCTCATAAATTTCGTCAGCAAGTTTCTAGGAACGGTTAAATTCGGCAACGACCATATTGCGAAGATCATGGGTTATGGTGAATACCAAATTGGGAATGTTACGATTTCAAGGGTATATTATGTGGAGGGACTCGGTCACAATTTATTTTCAGTGGGACAATTTTACGATTCAAACCTTGAGGTTGCTTTCCGACAACATACTTGCTTTATTCGCGATCTTGTAGGAAATGATTTGTTAAAGGGTTCTCGAGGAGATAATCTATACACATTGTCCATTCAAAACATGATGGCCGCCTCTCCTGTATGCCTTATCTCCAAAGCATCTAAGACCAAGTCATGGTTGTGGCATCGTCGGTTATCTCATCTTAACTTTGATGCTATAAACCATTTGGCTAAAAACGAGCTTGTTCGTGGTCTTCCAAAACTTAAGTTCGACAAGGATCATTTATGTTCCGCGTGTTCTTTGGGGAAAAGCACCAAGAAATCATACAAACCTAAAGCTGAAGACACCAACCAAGAACCACTGTATCTTTTGCACATGGATCTTTGCGGGCCAATGCGTACGGCTAGTGTGAGTGGTAGAAAATACATCCTCGTCATGGTGGATGATTTCTCAAGGTTTACATGGGTAAATTTTTTAGCATCCAAGGATCAAGCACCAAAGTTTATTATTACTTTCTTAAAGATGATCCAAGTACATCTTCATGTTACTGTTCGCCGCATTCGCACTGATAATGGAACTGAGTTCGTTAATCAAACTCTACGAGACTATTATGAAAAGGTCGGTATTTCACATGAAACTTCTGTTGCTCGCACTCCACAACAAAACGGTGTCGTGGAAAGACGTAACCGTACACTAATGGAAGCTGCTAGAACTATGTTGATTAATGCGAATGCTCCTTTATTCTTATGGGCTGAAGCAGTGGCAACCGCATGTTATACCCAAAACCGCTCCATCATTCGTAAACGCCATGGTAAAAATCCATATGAGCTACTCCATGTACACAAACCCGATATTTCATTTCTTCATGTGTTTGGTGCACTGTGTTATCCAAATACAAATAGTGAGAATTTGGGCAAACTTCAACCGAAGGCTGATATTGGAATTTACATTGGTTACTCACCTGCAAAGAAAGATTACCAAATTTATAACCGTCGTCTTGGCAAGATAGTAGAAACTTTGGATGCCGATTTTGATGAGCTGACAGCGATGGCTTCTGATCAACACTGCTCTGAACCCGCATTACATGAGATGGGAACCGGTACGATTAGTTCCGGATTA
This sequence comes from Glebionis coronaria, assembly GCA_025667525.1. Lineage (NCBI taxonomy): Eukaryota > Viridiplantae > Streptophyta > Magnoliopsida > Asterales > Asteraceae > Glebionis > Glebionis coronaria. The sequence continues at coordinate 406,840,557 of CM046880.1, forward strand.
ACTCCCAACAATCCTACTTCTCTATCATTTATACCACCTACAAGACCCGAGTGGGATGAGTTATTTCAACCTTTGTTTGATGAATTCTTTGATCCACCTAGTAATGATTCTCCAGCACCTGTAGCAGTAGCTCCGATTCCCGAAGTTGTTGCTCAAGATAATGGAAATCAGTCCGAGACATCTACTGTTACTATTGAACCAGATGTCCCATCCCCCACCAAATCATAAACTACACCTGAATCATCACCCCCACTTGTTCCTAATGATGTTGAAGAGGATCACTATGATCATGATTTGGAATTTGCTCACTTACAAGAGCTTCCTTTCTTTGGTTCACAAATACCCGAAGACCCTAACGGTGCGTCTACCTTAGAGTAAGCTCCTGCAATCGTTCATTCCCGACCAGCACGGATTGAAACTCACAACACAAAATGGACAAAGGATCACCCAATCCGCAATATTATTGGTGACATCAATCGAACAGTCTTAACACGCCACCAACTCCAAGAACATGCATTATATTGCTACTTTGATGCATTTCTTTCTGATACTGAACCTAAAAATTGGCAACAAGCCATGACAAAATCATCTTGGATTGAAGCCATGCAAGAAGAACTTAATGCATTTCAATGTCTTGAAGTGTGGGAATTAGTTCCTTTACCCAGCAACATTGAAATCCTTACATTGTTGTGGGTATATAAGGTTAAACTTGATGAGTTAGGTGGAGTGCTGAAGAGCAAAGCTAGATTGGTTGCTAGAGGTTACAAACAAGCTTTGGGTATTGACTTTGAAGAATCCTTTTCTCCTGTGGCACGCTTGGAGGAAATTAGACTATTCCTTGCTTATGTTGCTCACATGAACATGATCGTCTACCAAATGGATGTTAAGACGGCATTTCTCAATGGTGAATTAAGGGAAGATGTCTACGTAAGCCAACCGAATGGATTCGTCAACTCGGAGTATCCTAATCACGTGTACAAGCTCAAGAAGGCTCTTTACGGGTTGAAACAAGCTCCACGCGCGTGGTACGATCTCCTATCGTCTTATCTCATCTCGAAAGCCTTCTCCAAAGGCAAAGTGGACCCAACATTATTTATTCTCAAGGAGGACAACGACATGATACTGGTACAAATTTATGTTGATGATATAATATTTGCTGCTACTAATCAAAGACTGTCTGACCATTTTTAGAAATTTATGTCCACACGTTTTAAGATGTCGATGATGGGAAAAATCTCATTTTTCTTAGGGTTACAAATTTCTCAAAATCCCAGAGGCATCTTCATTAATCAATCCAAATTTGCTCTTGAATCACTAAAGAAGTATCACTTTGAAAATTGTGACCCCGTGGATACTCCAATGGTGAAGAGATCCAAGTTAGATGAAGATAAGGAAGGTATAGCTGTCGATCCTAAGCTTTATCGTGGAATGATCGGCACCCTTCTCTATCTGACTGCTAGCAGGCCTGATTTGCAATTTGCTATATGCATGTGTGCCCGGTATCAGGCTCGGCCTACCGAAAAGCACTTACATGTTGTGAAAAGAATCTTTCAGTATCTTAAAGGAGCACTTAATCATGGTCTGTGGTATCCGAAGGATTCCTCTATTTCACTAATCTCATATGCAGATGCGGATTATGCTGGGTGTCAAGATACTAGACGTAGCACTTCTGGCAGTGTGCAACTTCTTGGAGATAGACTTGTTAGTTGGGCATCTAAAAGGCAGAAAAGCGATGCGATATCAAGTACAGAGGCTGAATACATGGCTATGTCCGGTTGTTGTGCTCAATTTCTTTGGATGAGATCACAATTAACTGACTACGGTCTTGGATTCAACAAAATCCCGATGTATTGTGATAACAAAAGTGTAATTGCTCTGTGCTGCAACTACGTTCAACATTCTCGGGCGAACCACATTGACATACGCTACCACTTCCTCAAAGAGCAAGTGGAAAATGGAGTGATCGAACTGTATTTTGTCAACACTGAGTATCAGCTGACGGATATCTTCACAAAGGCCTTAGATCGAGGACGTATCAAGTTTTTGATCGAAAAGCTAGGCATGAAATCATTCTCACCAGCGACGCCTAAGGAGTTGGCAGAAGAATCTGCAGAATAGTGGTGGTAAACTATTCTAGAGTATCCTTTGATCGTGATCTTGTATATTATCGTATATATTTAAACCAACAAAAGAAAAATACAAAAATATAAAACATAGAAAAACCATAAAAAATATAAAATCAAGAAAATCCAAAAATATTTTTCATTTAAATCGGGCATGTCTTTTAGTACGGTAATATTTACGGCCTTAGAAATGTCGATTAAAATTGACACGGCGCCATAAATAGAGTCCGTATAAAATTTGTACATATTTTAAAACATGCCCATATGGCTTGTAGTTATTTCAGACTGCAACCCGCTTTTCGCATTAAAGTCACGTATTTCTTTTGAAAACGTTGGCTGACAACGGGAATTAATTTTCTCGGGCAAGGTTTACTTAAAAACCCTGTAAGGGATCAAGTTTACTTTATAACTTGGTCTAACACAAATTAGTATACGTTTCAGTGCACTTATTTTGTTAAAATAAGAGAAATCTTATTGCCACCAGAATCGTTCCAAACAATCACTAAACCGGAAAATGTCTTCATGGATATTTGCTTCTTTAAAATCATTGACTACAGCTCTTTAAAAAGAAAATGGGTCCGTGTTTAAGGGGGAGCAAATATTAAATCTTCTTGGAATTAAAATTGGTCTTCAAAAAGGATTTTCAGAAAATATTCACCGTTCATCGTCATTATTAAATGCTAAGTGTACCTTGTGTGGAATATAACTTGAGGAATAGGTTGTTTGAAATTAGGCGTTAAGTGTAAGTGTTCGTGCTTGTGTGCGGGTTCGTACTTCGTTAAGTCATTTGGTTAATCCTAATGATCTTAACAAACTAGACTAACTGGGGGATTACTTTTGTAAATGTTGCAAATAGGGGGTTTCATGTGTAATTTTGGCATCTTGTTGACCAAAGTCAACACAATATACTCCCCCCACCCCCGTTTGTTTTCATCGCAAAAACACACAACACCAACACAAACCGCCATTTTTAAACCTTCATCTCGGATTGTTTTCTAGCAATCAGTTCATCTAATCTAGGTATTGTTACTATGGTTATGTGCTTAGATTCTTATCATCTTATCATCTTAAACATATCAAACCAACCCCCAAATTCGTGATTTAATCATAAATTAGGGTTTCGAAATTTTTTGTGTTGAAAGTGTTAATTGATAAGTGGGATTTGTTTAGATAGAATAGATGAACATAGGTCTTGCTCAGTTTTGCCTAAATCATTGCCAAAGTCCCGTAATCGTAAAGTCAAACTCAAAAATCGAATCCCAGTCTCGGATTACGATGATCATTGCGACACAACATTGCGATGCATGGTCATTGCGATGAGTCATTCCGATGGCTCATTGCGATGGGTTATTGCGATGGGTCATTTCGATGGCTCATTGCGATGGCTCATTGCAATGGTTCATTACGATGACACATTGCGATGGCATATTGCGATGGTGCACTCTGAGGCATCATTGTGATGGCATTGTAATGGTATTGCGATAGGGACATATTGCGATAAATTTTCAACATTGCGATGGAAACACACTTATTGCGATGGAAACTTAGATATTGCGATGATTGTGAGATTGCGATAGGACAGGATTGCGATAGGATTGCGATGATTAAACATTGCGATGGTTGTAGGATTACGATGGTTTGTTAGATTGCGATGGATTTAGGATTGTGATGAACTTATAATTCTGATGACTTGAAAGATTGCGATGAGTAGTCTTGGTAAACATTGTGATAGCTTATAGTATTATGTTAACACTATAAGATTGTGATGAGTAATAGGATTGTCATGCTAGTATTACGATAGGTGGCACCTATAGACATGTGTCGTGATCAAGTTATAGTTGTTCAATTAATGTAATGCGCTAATGCTTGTCGTGTGTTACTGCTAATGATACAGCTTGACATGGATTTAAGATATATATGTTTGTGTATATTGTAACACCCCCAAATTTATACAACTCAGTTCAGCGGAAGACTAGTTGGTGTTACGGGATAGCACATTACTCACATCATAGACAACGCTTAAAAGTCGCTTCGTTTTAATAATAAAGCATTTCCATTCATAAATATCAAAGTTACATAGGTCCCAAGTCAATGTATTTCATACAGGTTTTTACAAAGCATTTTGAATGGAAATTAGTATTTAAGTGCGGGCCATGAATTCTTTGTCATCTTCCCGAGAATTACCTTCAAGTACCTGAGATAAAACATGTTAAAAGAAAAGGTCAGCGATAACGCCGAGTGAATTCATAGAGTTTAATAAAATCCATCAATATAAAATCGGTATAAAATTATTACCGAAAATCATTTTGTACAAATCATCGTAATAGGCCATAAAATAGCCAAAGTCATTTTATACAAATCCTTATCAAAATCATAATATAGGCATTTGCCTTAAAAATCATTATACGAACCATTGTCGTAAAAACATCATACAATACGTTTTATAACGTTGTATAAAGTTAAATAAAAACCGTTATATGAACATGGTTATGTAAAACCAAAACACGAACATAATATCAATAAATAGACCCTGTATTGCTAGTCAGGCAATATATTGTAATTCAATGCTTTAAGCAGTAATTTTGTTAATTGGATTATTAAGAGCCGCATGACATTGTTACCTTACTAACCCAAACAACGGGTAGCTAACCCGACAATCATTTGCCCATCTAAATTAGCGTGTCGTCACAATAATCACGCTTGTGTAAATCTTCTCATACATAAATTCGCTTACCAATCAATGTGGCACGACGGGGATCAACCGTCAAGGGGCGAAATGAGGTGATCGTCCCCAAATAGTACTATTATATGCATAAGCGTCTACCAAATCCCGGTAGTTCACAATTCATGCTAATGGGATTTTAGTGACATAACCTAACTTTAATAATCCATTTTATTTCATCTATCGGGTCATTTAATCATTCATAGGGTCATACAATCATCCGGGTTCAAATCAATAAAAAACAATCGGGACAACTAGTGTCCTATTTCATAAAAACTAACACGTTATCTCCCTCGCGGGTTTATAAAACATTTCATAAAAACATTTAAAAGAGTGTGAGGCTATGAACTCACGTTGATGTGGGAAGGCGGGTTATCGGCAATTCGGACGTACGGTACGTGCTTCAATCACGGAAACCTAGACAAATAATACTCGTCTTAGACTCTTGTCCAATGACTTTATAAAAATAAAAATTATGTATACATATGATGATTTTATATATATGATGATCAAGTGGGTTTACACATTCTCTTTTACTCATTTTAGTGTTTACGTATTGGTAACTTCTTACTAGTTTACTAGTTTTACCTATTTACGTGTTTTAGGTCCAATAAGCCTATTATAAGTTCATTAACTTGTATTAATCCATTTCATACTTGTATTATCAGTATTTATACTTTACATGTTGGGCCCAAATGGGTTAAGCCCAATAAATAAGTTTATAAGTGTTTTAGCCCATTTTGTTGTATTATTAGTCCAATAACGTTAACTTAGCCCGTTAATGTCCGTATGTTATGTAGTTCGGGTTTTATCGGTTTTTACTTGTTATATATGTTTATATATCATTATATGAGTTTATAAAAGTTTACATTAGACGGGTCCAACCGTCTAAGTTTTATTTAACAAAAACGTTAATTTTACGGTAATAGCCGAAAAAGTCGTAAAAATCATGTTAATAGTTTTATAACTTATAAAACTTATCAAACTACCATTTTTATAAAATGTCCATTTTATTTATCATTGTACATACTTATATAAATGTAATATATAAGTTAGTGGGTTTTAATTCACATTTTATACTATTTTTATTTGAGTGCTTATATAATACTATTATACTTTAATTTCCCAAAATCTGATTTTTACTTTCACTTTCACCATTTTTACCATATCTAGAGTTCTACAAGGAGATAGAAGCTCATTTTTGGACACCATAAACTACATGATATGTGCTACAATTAACTTAGTTTTAGATACTGTTGAATCAGCCTCTAAGTATTTAATAAAATTCGTCCAAAACAGTGTACTCAGATTTGCACTCTAAACTTGTTTTGATCATATCTCACTCATCCTAATGATTCCATTGCATGGCCATTTGTACAAGACATTTGTACAAGACATATTAATTACTGTATATTGATTCTACTTTGCCATTTTATAAGTCTAACATGTGGTTAGTTACTGTTTTTATACAGCCTACCATTTAAGCAAGATTAACCATTTTTACATATAGTTTTTCATCTTTTTACCCATGATTATCAACACCAAATCCCCACACAATATTTTTATCATCATATATCATCATACATATATACATTTAAGAAGAAAATACATGATTAAATAATCAAAATAACAAAGGATGGGGAGGACAATCTTTATACCACCATGATGATGTAGGTTGTGATCAAGACATGGATTTTGATGGAGAAACTTGTGATAAACCAAGACCATCTTCAAGACCACCATTCTTCAAGAACTCCTTGTGGAAAATCAGCCCCAAGACTCCATAGAAACTCCTCCTTGGATGTTATAATTTGCACCAATCTTCATCTCTTTGAATGGAGATTAACATATGTTAATTATAACAAATGTTTGTGGTTAAAAATTGTATGATGATGGTGTTTAAGGGTGATGGTGGGACGGAAAAATGAGAGGAAGAAAGGGAGAGAAAGTTGTTTTGCATGTCACAAATGAAAGGGATAACTTAGCTAGTGGTTTTTGTGGGATGAGTGGCTTCATTATGAAGCTAATGGACAAGTGTTAAGTAGCTTGTTTAAGACTTGACACCAAGTTGGTGTGTTGGAGTTTTGTGGTCGTCCCATGTGTATAGTGGGGTGGGATAAATTAGTTTGTCCCATCCCACTAATTTATGGGTATTCCTCGATTCTAGTTTTCTCGATTTGCGTGCCCTCGGGTCGTTTTACGAAAAAACGTTTTTATAAATTATGAATCAACGGCACAAAACGAATCTAATAAAATTGTCTCATCAAAAACGGAGTTCGAAAACGTAAATACGTAATCCTAAGGTTTCCGGTTTAGTCGTAAAGGACGTTAAATTAAAATCGTAAGTCCTAATCTCTTCTCGTAAATTTGTGAGTTTATGAACCAACACAAATTTAAAATCTCAAAATAATATTCACGGACAAATTTATTTTCTGAAATGTCGGACTGTCACCAAAACGGTGTATGTAAACGTAAGCACGTAACGTTGAATCCTCCGGTTTAGACGTAGTCGATGCTACTTCAAGATGTAAATCCAAATTTCTTCCCAAAAATAAGTGAGTTCATAATGTAACATTAAAATAATGTTTTTAAATAATATTCGAGAATAAAATATCAACCATAAATTGACGGATTGTCACAGCATTTACCCCTAAACAGGATCTTTGTCCTCAAAGATCATCTTACTACTCGCTTCTTATAGAGTTAAAGCCATGTGGGTATCCTCCACATTCGGTCTTTTCTCACAAGTGTAATTCATTACAATACGCGAGTTTCATCAAACATAACTACGGGAATAAGATCAGGCTTAATGTTGATTTACTTTCTCTATCCATGATGTTCACGGGTTTTTGATGAATGCAACTTTTCGCCGATCTAAACTTTATCAAGAAGAATTCAGATTTTCACTTGATAGACATTTTATCAAGTTAGATATACGAAACATAATTCACGCAGTCCTTGAAGTCCTAGGGTAGATCCAGCTTATATGCCTTTCAAACCAATCTTTTACATCATCTCAATGGTCCCATACAACGGGGACTTATATCCCATGATCTTTCAGATCATCAATTCATTTTTCCATGGTTAAAATTTTTGGCATAACTTTGCTACCCATCTGGCACTTCAAGATCTACATTTCATATTCACATAACCTCTTGTCCACTACCGGCAGTTAATAATCAGATCCTAATTTCAACAATCATTTCAGGTCTCGCGGGTCGAGTATTTTGCAAGGTTAGGTTCACCATCATAGGTAACCTTAAACCTAAAAGACATGTCCAACTCACAATGGGTGTATGTCGGGTGTCTTCATCCCAACTCCTGCTTACAGATGCTCTAATATATATCCTCACAAGATTCGATCTCGATCCTAATACGATAATTATCAATGATAATCTCTCTAAAGGAAAACGATTATACGGTTCATTACCAAAGGTCAATCATTCAAACATAAAACAAGACTTCTAGTGCTTTGTATCATTACTTTACCTCATCCCTTCTATTGGGGTGGCAAACAGTACTCTCATCAAGGTTCGTTCCCAATGACTTCTGAGTAAATCTCTAGAAATTTGATGCGAAGCGAGGATCTTGATAGAGATGACAGATACAGGCACACTATGTTTACACAACTCCTTTAAATACAAAAGAATCAATTTCTTCATCGAGAATCTATCATTAACAGGAATGATATTAGCAGATTTGGTCAGTCTGTCGACGATGACCCAAATCGAATCAAATTTAGATGATGACCTTTGTAATAGTTAGATGTTTACTAATGTATGAGGCGATGTTTGCCTTCATAATTTGCCATCAGTACAACTTCTTCTGATAATGATACATTAAATCAGAAATGACAGGAATAGAATACTATACTTACAAGATTTCAATATGACTACATTTCTAAATCTCCATATTTAGGCAACCACAAGTGGCTTTTTATACATCTAACGCCATCGGCTTCTCAATTTTAATGGTTCATGTTAGCCGCGAACCATTTTTTTTATCTATATTATCCTTCTTACAAGCATGGTTTATTTTTATATTGTTCGGCAATTTATTTTGCACCTTCATTATTAAGGAACACATCCTATGTGATTCTTTATCTTTTTTACATAATGCGTCGGTATCTACATTCACCTTTCCTGATGAAATAATTATCATGACCGTATTTATTCGAAATTCTTTCTTCACATTTTCTAAGTCTTAGTTCTATCTCAACTATTATTTTTATCAGTTTTGCTCAACCCGACGTTTAAAGCGTCGATAATTATTACAAGTAATTAAATAATAAATATACAATTTTTATGAAAAGTAAACGTAAAAAGTTTTAAATTTCTCGGTTCGTCCAATTATAGGAAAATGTTCAAAAGAATAAATTTGAATTTAATTATCACGATTTTTATTGATTTACTGAAAATAATTAGTGAGATTCGTAAATGTTCGATAAACCTTCGTTCATTCTTTGGTAAAAATTTTCTTAGTTGAAAAGCAAAAAGTGTCGTTTCAAATTTCAAGTCATGACTTAAATGGTTTCCTCAATCCCTCTTAGGTTGTCTTGAGGTATACACAAACATTTACCCCTAAACAGGAGTTTAGTTAAATGTTCTGGATGTAGTGATTGGAATAGATAATCTTTTTCGCAGATGCGAACTTGATGATAACCATGCCGAGGATCAAAATTTTTAAAACATACGCTAGAACCTTGTAAATGATCGAACAAATCTTCCATTTCAAGTCATGGATATCGTTTTCGATTGTCAATTTACTCAGTTCACAGTAATCTATAAATATAAGGAATGATAACGCCATAGCTCTTCATAATGACGAGCTCGGTAGAATAAAATCTTTCTCCGACAACTCTCTCAGTTGTACGGTAATTCCTTTAATTCAGATTATGCTGACGTACAGTGCACACGCCACAGGTGCAGCACCGAGAATTTAATCAATACCAAATTCAACTTGCCTTAATAGCGAAAGTCTAGGTAATTCATCAACAAATACTTACTAAAGTTTCAGATAACAGAAACATCTTTTAATAAATTCATTTTAGGTTCTTTCTAGATTATAATATCTATGATTAGTTCACAACCATTCATGGTATAATTTCAAGTCTAAATGCAGGATATGGTCATCCTTCAAGAATTATTTAGATCACTTTTGATAATTAACATCTTATAATTTAGGGGATTTCTACTCGAGTTCCCATCAATTAAGACAATGTCGTCATGTCATAATCAATCAATCCATTCTACTGGCACTATCAACTTTTCAGTTTTATTGATGTCGATAAGATGTGAACTTCTCAAAAGACTAATAATAATAACTCATAATCCTTCATAAATTCAAGGATATCAGGAGACATAACTAACCTTAAAAGAGTAAGGTCAACGCATAATCTACGCGAGAGAATTTCAAATCAGATACAGACGAAAACATTTAACGAATACGAATATATCCCATGTTTTCATAATTTGAGTACGCATTCGAAAGCTCCTCGGATCGTTACCCAGGTCATTCAAATAAAATCTAATCAAAAGAAATGATAGGAACGTCGATACATCCGGTCGGGTATCAACACTCGGTAATCAGATACTTTTCCTAAGAATCTCACTACGGGAGAATTGGACAAGAAAGAATTGTCAATTGTCAAATAAGACAATTTCCACAGATGAGTAAGTTCGAATCAGAAGAATAGATGCTACAGGCACATATGTAGGTGTTCCTAACACTATGTCCCTATTTTTCGCTTGCAGATCTCATAAAATTTATTCTTTCACAATCTTCAAAGAAAATGTAGTGTTTATTCATTAGTTTTATGGTGACTACTAATCAGCCTTGCATGGTCCATTCCAAATTGTATGTAGGCGTGCAACTATATACAATTTCAAGATTAACGATGCAATACTCAGTTCGTCAAAATTTTATCATCATGTTTATAATAAAAATATTTTCATGCTTAATTCTTAAATAAGAATCAAAAATAAATTTACAAAGATTTTCTTTGTTATGAAAACAATTAAGTTTTCCAAGGTGTTTTATAAACAACTTCATTTCGATAAAAATCACTTATAAATTTGAATAATCCTTATAGTGATGAAAATTCAATATTTCTCAAGGGATACTATCGTATCTTATAAAAACAATGAGTGATCTGCAAAAGAATGATGAGGAGTGGTTCACCAAGAACTAACTAAAATATGCTAGGAAATGAGCTTAGCCAAATAATCATGAGGTTGAGGACCTCGATGGCACTCACGAAGAATAATTCACAACGTAACTCAAATCAAGATGAGTACTTGTTCAATGGTTGCATCACTAATGCAAACATTACGATGAAGCAATAAAGGATAGATAACATCGATACATGTAGAATTTAGCAATCAATGGTAGTCTTTTCATTAATCACAAACAAGTCAAAATTGTACCGTAACACATTATGTGTCACTATGTCATACAATTTCATGAACTCATCCTACCAACTGATGTCTCAGTTAAGTTAGGGATTATTTTTAAAAGATACCACAGTGAATACTAATCTACAAGAGTTATGGGGGTTCCACCTGTCCCGGAAGATCCATCGGTCCCAATTTAGGAGAAGATTTCTTCACTTTATTTATTGGACACTGGGCATCCTCGTCATTGGACAATGGCCTAGGAACAACCCTTAACACGAATCAACAATCAATTAAAACCTCATAATTCAATCAAAGAACTTAACGACTTCCTCTTAACAATCTCATATTCCATACAGGTTAAGTTTCACTTTATTCAAGTTTTAACCAATTTTATACTCAATTCGATATCCTACCTTATTCTCCCATACTTTCAACCTTATTTATAAACCTTAATAGGGAAATAAAAGCTCGATATGATCAACACTTAATTTCCGATTCTATAACTTCTTCATCAATAGTTATCAAATGAGTCACTAGTATGAAATGACTCGATCCGTCAATTAGACTTCTCGGAAAGGTACTAGTGGCATGAGGCTTTTGGGTAATGGTTCCAATGACAGCCTCAAGTGCAACATTCACCCTTTCGATTTCAAATTTAAGAATTGGATGACAACGAATCAGAAGACATCTTTCTAGGTGGTAACGTTTTGTCAAACTCCACTCTATAAGGAAAGATCGTCATGACATCGATATCAGTTTTAATCTCGCCAATTCTTCTTCATTATCACAATCAACTAATATCTACATTTCTACGAATATTAACCATTTTGTTGGGATCATAAATATCCACAACTTGGTTTAGATCTAGGATGGCTAGAATTCCTACGAGAATAGCTTCGATTAATTTACTAGGGGATTTAGGGTTCCTTGTGACAATCTACGTCGTAGGAATACCTCGTATAAATATCAAAATAATCATCAAACAATCATGTAATCAAATTACATCATATATATATATATATATATATATATATATATATATATATATATATATATATATATATATATATATATATATATATATATATATATATATATATATATATATATATATATATATATATATATATAATCCAAGTTATATATATTAAAATAACACTTCTCAGTCTGGCCTTGTCGGTAACTCGGGAATTCTTCAGCACCGTTATAGTCAAAAGATTTTTAGACATTTTTAGAAAAATGTTTATAGTTAAAAGATTTTGAAATGTTTTATTCAAAACCTTGGTTTTAAAAATCTTCCGTTCTCTATAACGAGAGCTCTGGTACCAAACTGTAACACCCCCAAATTTATACAACTCAGTTCAGCGGAAGACTAGTTGGTGTTACGGGATAGCACATTACTCACATCATAGACAACGCTTAAAAGTCGCTTCGTTTTAATAATAAAGCATTTCCATTCATAAATATCAAAGTTACATAGGTCCCAAGTCAATGTATTTCATACAGGTTTTTACAAAGCATTTTGAATGGAAATTAGTATTTAAGTGCGGGCCATGAATTCTTTGTCGTCTTCCCGAGAATTACCTTCAAGTACCTGAGATAAAACATGTTAAAAGAAAAGGTCAGCGATAACGCCGAGTGAATTCATAGAGTTTAATAAAATCCATCAATATAACATCAGTATAAAATTATTACCGAAAATCATTTTGTACAAATCATCGTAATAGGCCATAAAATAGCCAAAGTCATTTTATACAAATCCTTATCAAAATCATAATATAGGCATTTTCCTTAAAAATCATTATACGAACCATTGTCGTAAAAACATCATACAATACGTTTTATAACGTTGTATAAAGTTAAATAAAAACCGTTATATGAACATGGTTATGTAAACCAAAACACGAACATAATATCAATAAATAGACCCTGTATTGCTAGTCAGGCAATATATTGTAATTCAATTCTTTAAGCAGTAATTTCGTTAATTGGATTATTATAAGCCGCATGACATTGTTACCTTACTAACCCAAACAACGGGTAGCTAACCCGACAATCATTTGCCCATCTAAATTAGCGTGTCGTCACAATAATCACGCTTGTGTAAATCTTCTCATACATAAATTCGCTTACCAATCAATGTGGCACGACGGGGATCAACCGTCAAGGCGCCAACTGGGGTGATCGTCCCCAAATAGTACTATTATATGCATAAGCGTCTACCAAATCCCGGTAGTTCACAATTCATGCTAATGGGACTTTTAGTGACATAACCTAACTTTAATAATCCATTTTATTTCATCTATCGGGTCATTTAATCGTTCATAGGGTCATACAATTATCCGGGTCCAAATCAATAAACAAACAATCGGGACAACTAGTGTCCTATTTCATAAAACTAACACGTTATCTCCCTCGCGGGTTTATAAAATATTTCATAAAAACATTTAAAAGAGTGCGAGGCTATGAACTCACGTTGATGTGGGAAGGCGGGTTATCGGCAATTCGGACGTACGGTACGTGCTTCAATCACGGAAACCTAGAAAAATAATACTCGTCTTAGACTCTTGTCCAATGACTTTATAAAAATAACAATTATGTAGACATATGATGATTTTATATATATGATGATCAAGTGGGTTTACACATTCTCTTTTACTCATTTTAGTGTTTACGTATTGGTAACTTCTTACTAGTTTACTAGTTTTACCTATTTACGTGTTTTAGGTCCAATAAGCCTATTATAAGTTCATTAACTTGTATTAATCCATTTTATACTTGTATTATCAGTATTTATACATTACATGTTGGGCCCAAATGGGTTAAGCCCAATAAATAAGTTTATAAGTGTTTTAGCCCATTTTGTTGTATTATTAGTCCAATAACGTTAACTTAGCCCGTTAATGTCCGTATGTTATATAGTTCGGGTTTTATCGGTTTTTACTTGTTATATATGTTTATATATCAGTATATGAGTTTATAAAAGTTTACATTAGACGGGTCCAACCGTCTAAGTTTTATTTAACAAAAACGTTAATTTTACGGTAATAGCCGAAAAAGTCGTAAAAATCATGTTTATAGTTTTATAACTTATAAAACTTATCAAACTACCATTTTTATAAAATGTCCATTTTATTTATCATTTTACATACTTATATAAATGTAATATATAAGTTAGTGGGTTTTAGTTCACATTTTATACTATTTTTATTTGAGTGCTTATATAATACTATTATACTTTAATTTCCCAAAATCTGATTTTTACTTTCACTTTCACCATTTTTACCATATCTTCAGTTCTACAAGGAGATAGAAACTTATTTTTGGAAGCCATAAACTACATGATATGTGCTACAATTAACTTAGTTTTAGCTACTGTTGAATCAGCCTCTAAGTATTTTATAAAATTCGTCCAAAACAGTGTACTCAGATTTACACTCTTGTTTTGATCATATCTCACTCATCCTAATGATTCCATTGCATGTCCAACTCTCACATGTGTACAAGACATATTACTTACTGTATATTGATTCTACTTTGCCATTTTATAAGTCTAACATGTGGTTAGTTACTGTTTTTATACAGCCTACCATTTAATTAAGATTAACCATTTTTACATATAGTTTTTCATCTTTTTACCCATGATTATCAACACCAAATCCCCACACAATATTTTTATCATCATATATCATCATACATATATACATTTAAGAAGAAAATACATGATTACATAATCAAAATAACAAAGGATGGGGAGGACAATCTTTATACCACCATGATGATGTAGGTTGTGATCAAGACATGGATTTTGATGGAGAAACTTGTGATAAACCAAGACCATCTTCAAGACCACCATTCTTCAAGAACTTCTTGTGGAAAATCAGCCCCAAGACTCCATAGAAACTCCTCCTTGGATGTTATAACTTGCACCAATCTTCATCTCTTTGAATGGAGATTAACATATGTTAATTATAACAAATGTTTGTGGTTAAAAATTGTATGATGATGGTGTTTAAGGGTGATGGTGGGACGGCAAAATGAGAGGAAGAAAGGGAGAGAAAGTTGTTTTGCATGTCACAAATGAAAGGGATAACTTAGCTAGTGGTTTTTGTGGGATGAGTGGCTTCATTTTGAAGCTAATGGACAAGTGTTAAGTAGCTTGTTTAAAACTTGACACCAAGTTGGTGTGTTGGAGTTTTGTGGCCGTCCCATGTGTATAGTGGGGTGGGATAAATTAGTTTGTCCCATCCCACTAATTTACGGGTATTCCTCGATTCTAGTTTCCTCGATTTGCGTGCCCTCAGGTCATTTTACGAAAAATGTTTTTATAAATTATGAATCAACGGCACAAAACGAATCTAATAAAAATTGTCTCATCAAAAACGGAGTTCGAAAACGTAAATACGTAATCCTAAGGTTTCTGGTTTAGTCGTAAAGGACGTTAAATTAAAATCGTAAGTCCTAATCTCTTCTCGTAAATTTGTGAGTTTATGAACCAACACAAATTTAAAATCTCAAAATAATATTCACGGACAAATTTATTTTCTGAAATGTCGGACTGTCACCAAAACGGTGTATGTAAACGTAAGCACGTAACGTTGAATCCTCCGGTTTAGACGTAGTCGATGCTACTTCAAGATGTAAATCCAAATTTCTTCCCAAAAATAAGTGAGTTCATAATGTAACATTAAAATAATGTTTTTAAATAATATTCGAGAATAAAATATCAACCATAAATTGATGGATTGTCACATATATCATTTGTGTTTATGTCATCTAAGAAGGAAGATATCGATCACAGAAGAACAACAGCGGCAGCGTGATCTCGAACTTGTTTCACTCAGCAACAAGCTACCATATGCTGAGAACAACTCTCATTTGCAAGAGGATTTTGATCCTTCTTTAGCAGCTTTCAAAATCGCCACGGATATCCTTGACATTTCACCTATCAAAGATGTATTCAGATTTACTGCCTCTGTTCCCGAAGTCTACATGCACGAGTTCTGGAACACTGCAACACTTTCACAGAATCAACTGTCTCAAAAGACCTCTCATTCCATCTAAACAAAACGCCAATGGTACTTAACTTGAGCATCTTTAGGCAACTGTTTAACTTTCCTAAGTTAGCAAAAGGTTAACACTTTGTGGCTAACCCAAATAACGATGAATTGTTTCGAGTCATTCATGCTCTGAAATATGAAGGTGAAATCCACAACCTATCCCAGTTCAATACATCACACATAGGGAAACCCTGGAAAGCACTTATCACCATCATTGTTAAATGTCTTACTCCAAAGACTTGGGGCTCCGACGTAATGAGACCACCTAAGGCTCACATATTTTGGGGACTTTACACGACATCTAAAGTAGACTATGCACTCCTTATCTGGCAAGAATTTTGTTATCAGTTTACTGGAACCAAGAAGAAATCCGTGCATCTTCCATTCCCAAGATTCACCAAGCTTATCATCAATCACTTTATGAAGAGTGACCCAAACATTGACACTCGCGGGAATTTCTTCTACCAAACAAAAGATGATGACTATGTGATCCTACAAATGAATGCGGTTACTCAATCCACAAAGTATTCATTACGTCCAGCTCTAGTATCTGACACAATGATCAATGAAGGAATCAAGGAAAGTGATAAATATCAAGAGATGCTCCACGATATTGACACACAGTTTCGACGAGCAAATTCACTTCCCTTAGAGAAGCAAAAAGATAAACGAAAGAAAAGAGTTTCAAAGAGACAATCGATTGCTTCCTCCAAAGATAAAGGCACAGGGAAAATGCAAATAGTTGATGAAGATGATGATGAAGATGAGATGATCCATACTGAGGAGGAACACGAAGAAGTACCACTCAGAAGGCCAAAGAAAGCAAAGCAAACTAAAGGTAATGAAGCAATTGTTGCTTCAGATGAACCAGCTCAACAAACTATTTCTGAAGCCAAACGACTTCGTATTATTCTTCAACAAAGCAGAGAGGAGGCTTTTGCAACATCCACAGGATCAGGCTCAAGACTGTTTGAGGACTTAGAGGAATTTGGTAATCCTGATGCCGATATGGCCTTTTATGAAGATCCTAACGATGAAGATGCTAATAACTTCCATTTTGAAAGTCGTGAGCCGAGTGAAGAGGGTGCTAGCAGTGAAAACACAGATACAAATTTGTTGTATCATGATGTCAATATCACCACATCTTTACCGGAACCAACTAACACTGTGATTAACGACGATGCTCACGCAACTCTCATTCCAGGAACTCCACTTCAAAGTAAGTCTACTTCCGGCTCTGATGATGTTATGAAATATCTTAATTTTGAAGGGGAGGGTGTCGAGGTTACAAATACTGATCCATCGACAAATGAAAACATGGTGGATGTTCCTATAACTTCTGTTACATCAACTACCATTCCACCACTATCCACCCCGGTCATTACTGATGTCATAACACCAGTTATCACACCAGTACCTGTTGAACAACCGGTATCAACTACCACCCCAACGTCTGAATCTACACCGTCATCAATAGCTGAACAACCTGTATCAACTACCACCCCAACGACTGAATCTACACCGTCATCAATAGTTGAACAACCTGTATCAACTACTGCCCCAATCACTGAATCTACACCATCACCTATCCTTGAACAACCCGTATCATCCACCACCACTTTAACACTCATGGTTACACCTCCACCATCAGTACAACAAGTATCATCCACCTCCAACTCATTCCTCATAGTCAGTGATCCACTGATTCAGTCTCTTCAACAACAGCTGGAGGCTCAAGCTAAACAAATAGCTGCACTGACTGAAAGATTCACCACTCCTGACCCACAAACTCTCAATGAACCGCAACCTGATGAGCCTACACTTAAGAAAATATCCGACAGCGTGTCTAAACTTAAAGAACAACACAAAACATTTCTTGGAGAGAAGAAAACTCGTGACAAAGAGAATGCTGCCTTTCTTGGGTCAATTAATGAGAATATGACCAACATCATTCGACGAGAAGTAAAGTCATATGTTGATCAGGAGCTACCAACTCTTTTTGGTACTGGTTTATCTACCCTTCAACTAATGAAATTGATGCAGACACGACTGAAAGATATGAGGACTAGTAAATCGAAATATAAACGTAAAGTTCTGCAATATCCCAACAAAGCAATCATTAAAGATACACCTGCAGACACTGAAGACTCTGAGTCTGAGGATGAAGAAGAGCTCGAGGAGGCACATAACGAGGGTAACGATGATGAGGATGATGGTGAAAATGAGGAAGAGGATAAGGAAGAAGATGATGAGGAAGAAGAGGATGAGGAAGAAAAAGATAAGAATGAAGATGAAGATGAGGACGAGGATACAAATGAGGATGACAATGATGATGATGATAATGACGACGGGAATGGAACCAAAGAGGGTGACAAGAATGACAAAACGGGTACGAATGTCGACGAGTCAAATAAGGATGAAGGTGATAAGGCAACTGAGAAAGGTATTGAGGAAGCTGAAGAAAGCGTTGCTGAAACCGCAGAAAAGACAGTGGACTCTACTGTACCAGAATCTCAGCATATTGACACAGGTATATCTACTGAACCAGTTTCTACTACTACTTCTCACAATGAATCTGTAGAACGTATGCAAGAAGACGAAATTCTTGTGTCTACGCATGAAGAAGAACCCACATGGTCAATGCTAGAAGACGAAATTCCAGTCTCTATGCCTAATGATGATATACCGGTGACACAAGAACAACCTTCAACAAAATCTGAAGATCAGCACAACTCTGATATGGAAGTTGAAGACTTAAATGTGCCAGAACCAACGTTTGCTGAATCTCTTATCATCGATGACACGGTACAGGAGCAACTCTGGCTTACAAATGCAGCACCACAACATCCTTTCGCCACAGAAACTGAAATGGAGCTCACTCAATACCTAAACAATCCTATCGATTTCTCGGCCTTTCTAAGGTATCATCATGGGAAATCGACAATGACTCTGGATCTTATCAAAATGGCAGCCGCAGATGTGGACTTCTTTGATACCTTGAAGATCAGCCATAATGAGGCAGAATATCACTTAAATGAGCTTACAAAGGCAATGTGAGCGACGACTACGGGAATTCAGACTCTAGTGTTACGACCTCTTACACCCACAGTCATCGTCGGTTCTGCAACGATTCCAATAGAGCACTTCGTATCTTATGATCTTGAGTATCTTGAAAAAGGTGCGAAGAAATATGCCACATCACTTACAATGCTCAAGGCTGTTAATTTGGAGAACGTACCATGGATCAAAGATAAAGTACCTTATGCGTTATGGATAAGGAAACTGCTCAAGTTTTATGATACTTTTGCATCACTTGGCATCTCTCACTGGAATGCAAAGAAAAGGTTAGCTTACAATCACTTCCATCGTCCAAAGAGAGGTTCTTCTATTGTTTCCGCTCATAGAATTAAAAGCATACAAGGAGCAACCACTCAGACTGTATTCGGTTATGATTACTTGAATGTAATCGTGTTCAAACGTACTGATGAGAAAGAATACCGAATTGACAAAAGTGATCTCCAGTACCTTCGTCTTGAAGACATCGAAGATCTTATGTTGTTATTGGCTCAGGAAAAAGTCGACCATTTACTACCTGAGATTGTCATTACGTTGAGCTCCAACCTTCGTCAATATGCAAGAAATATTGTCATCCAAAACCGGGTGGAAGATTTTCAACTTGGAGTGGAGAGCTATCAAAAGCAGTTAAACTTGCAACGTCCCCATACAATTCCGCTCAATAATTTTCACAAGAACAAGAAACCTTACATGGGGACCACGACACCGGAAGCAGGGATATTTTATCCAAATGAGACTGGCGTCATGCAGTTTATGCGATTCTCTAAAATGCACAAATTCAACGATGGTATGCTCAAGCATGTTCGAGATGATCTGACTGTTCTCAATGCCGACCTACCGCTTCCAGCAGTCAAGTACACTTGGACGAGCCAGTGCAAAAAGGGAGCTAAGTACGCGATCAAAAAGATTGAGGAACTTTTAAGGAAGCGCTGGTTGCTACGAAGTGTGGAACGATTCGTAGGTGGAAGACCATATCGAGCTCACCATAGGTTCACGGAACGATCCATTTAATTATGGATCATCTTATAACAAGTCAACTCCATATTCTATTACTGTGAATATGTTAATTTATGTATAATCATCTTTTGTGGCATGTTGTAGTGTAAAAGTATGATATTTTTCAAGAATTTCTCTCAAGATTCTAAAATTTTCAAATATATCGTACTCGAGCACTACACCTAACCCTCATTAATTTGAGGGGGAGCATTAATATGTTCTTTGGCCAGCATCTAATTTCATTTTATTACCCAAAGACCGGTTAATCCATTAATATCCAAAATATTGATGGTTAACATTTTGGAAAAGGGGAGAAAATGGGATTAAGGAGACTTAATGATACTTGGCTAAACAATGAAAAAGGCTTAAAAGATAAACCAACTTAATATGTGTAATGCACATGTTAAGGGGGAGCGTTTTTGATGAACAAAACACTTAAGGCACAAAAACTTTGATTATAATATCACAAGTGCTTTAAGTGATTTTTCAAGGATTTTTCATGGTGACAATACTTACCCAAAACACACTTAATTCACGACGGATGTGGTGACAAAAGGGTGGTAGGATTAGGTATTAGTCCAATGATTCATCAGAACCGATGGAATCTTCCCAAGGACAATTCCCTAGATAGAATTAGTAGTCCTTAGGAAAGATGGGGAAAGATTGTGAACGTAGCTGAATGCCGACCAAGTAATTAAGTTAGCATTGGAACAATCACAACAAGGTGCTAGTTATGACGTATTGGTAAGCATTGAAGGGGTTGAAGAATGAAAAAGAATTGTAAAGATAAAGGGTGTAAAGAAAGAAGCCCTCCTTACAACCTTAGGCAGAAACCGGGTCAATACATATGCTATTGAGATCATTTTTTCAATGATTCTCGATATTGAAGATAGACATCATGGACCCAGTGATGCAATGCACAACCCATCCCAGCTAACTCAAATATCTCTCAAAAGATGTTTGTTTTAATCACACGGAGTTCAACACGTTATCTATTGGTTTATTCACTTCGAATAGACTGATATTGAATAGGTGGCAATCCTCTCCAGCCATCGCTTACTAAATCAAAACGCACTATCGGGTCTAGAGCCACAAGATCATCAAAAGTCTCATCAGGACACTTTCCATTTATTCCTTGCTTCTTCACACACTATGAAAAGTAAGATATCTTTATGAGTCCTACGCAGTGTTCTTGTAATATTGCCAGAACATCCGAGTAATACGCAAGTATTGCAATGAAGATGGAAATCCTGCTTGAGCCAACATCAAACAAGCTCATGGTAGGTGACACGTGCGGTTCTTTAAGAACCAATCTTGTGAAAACTGGAAAGAAACAGTAGTTTAATTCTTAATTGAACTTAAACTCGTTCCAGGCCTCTACGCATTATCGTATGATCTTGCCATAACACTCAGAGTGACACTCTTTAGTATTCACAATGACGAGTGGAAATCCTTCTAGTGTTAGCATCAAACAGCACTTGGTAGGTGACAAGCAAGATTCTATTTGAATCAAGCTCCGTGACAACTGGAAAGCAACGATGGCGAAAATCTTAATTGAAATTCACTTGTTCTAGGTTTCCTGAATTGACGGCTTCAATCATAAGGATTTTTATTCCAAATGATTCACTCTTTATGTTCGCAGTCAGCTTTGGACGGTCGAATAAAGAGAACGGGTTTACCCGCGAAATCTTGTCAAGGAGATCTTTAATTAGAGCTACCTGTCACAAGTACGATATTTATTATCGTCCAACGGTCTTCACCGACCGGAGGTAAAATGCTACCGAATTAGAATAAAATGTCAAAGCCATTTTATTCGTGTCTTATTATGTTGCTGCATTCGAAGACGGTGGCATTGCGGTGTACCAGTTGAAGTCGTCCTCACATACCTATTCCTTCTGCATCAAATATTTCAGCAAATTCAAGAAAGTCTGACCTAAAAGTCTTCCGCTGTATCAACTCTGAAACTTTCAAAAATTCAACAAAGGATAGGTGTGTGGGACATGAAGTCACGAAGTGGCGAACATCACAAGAAGATAAAGATTGCACGTGAAAGGCCAAAAGAACATGTTCCAAGCAAAAGCCTGATATTATTCAACACATATTCACAAAAAGAAGAAAAAGTTAAAGAAGAAAAGAGAAAGTGGACTACGAGCTCAAGAACAAGATCTAACATGCTAGATTAAGAATGTGTAAATTTGGAGTGACCTCCCTTTGGGGGAGATTGTTGGAAATACGTTTTTCGTATAAAGAAAGTTTGGGTCACTCCAACAATATAGTTATAGGCTCGTAGTAATGTTTAAGTAATGTTTATGTTAAGTCCGACCTATGAGCATGTTCATGGGCCGGAGGCCCAAGTCCATTTAAGGACTTGGGTATATAAACCCCTTTCCATCATGGAAAGGGCTGTTGGTTGTTTTATTCTCTTAAGAAAATACACATAGTTTCTCTCACTTCTATCTCTTGTTTCTCTCTCTAGAAAAACATCAACCCTATTAAAATACAAAAATTATCTTGATTCTACAATCTATATTTAGAAATGTTAAAAATTTTACTTTTTCAATATTTAGGATACAGTAAACGTAAAGATAAAAGATGAAACAAAATATTTGATCTCTCCTAAAACCAACCCCTATGTGTGTTAT
This sequence comes from Glebionis coronaria, assembly GCA_025667525.1. NCBI lineage: Eukaryota > Viridiplantae > Streptophyta > Magnoliopsida > Asterales > Asteraceae > Glebionis > Glebionis coronaria. Next base: position 406,863,570 of record CM046880.1, read on the forward strand.
TGTATAAATATTGTAGATTCGTAAAGTAGATTACACTGGTTGTCTGGTAATCTTGTGTTGATTTTTTGAAACTTTGGTTGGGGGTACAAATGGCCCATTTACAACTTATTGGATTACTTTGCCACATAAAATTTGCCCAACCATAACTTTAAGTTAATAAACATTAGTCCTAATACCAACTTGTATACTATGCTATTGCTTAATGTAGAAAACTTAGGTGCTGTTTAAATATGACTTGCTTGATAAAAATACTAAAATGATAAAGTAATATGATAATTGTTTTTTTTTTTTTTTTTTGAACATAATATGATAATTGTTTGTTTACGATTTAATAAAAAAATATGGGTGAAAAGAGAGCCGACTGATAGGATAGGATCTAGGGCTGCAATCAATCCAAATTTTTATCAAGCAACTTGAGCTTAAGCTTATTTGATTCGATATTTTTGTCAAGCTCAAGCCAAAAAATAGCTTGAAATATATATCAAGATCAATCTCAAACTTTTGATAGATTGACTCAAATTCTTATCAAACTTTTTCAAGTTTTATTAAAATGTGATTTTATAATGAATATCCATGAACATTCACCAATTGGATGACCAAATCACCTTACATTTGAACCTGCAACAAACACCATCCTCCTACTTCACAGGATTACATTTGTCATCAAAGGATCAGATCCAACCTATTTTTGGTTATCACGTTCAGGCCCCTGAGCACAATTGAACTAGGTTCTCGCTAAGCTCACACACAACCCAATCAAAGCCCCGCTTAACGCACTCTAACTTGGCTTATGCTACAAGTTGATTAGACAAATCATATTTAAATGCCCTTCTGTTTTTCTTTTTTTTTTTTATATATCAAAAAGTCGTGTTTTCCCGTGTGTTTTCTGATACACAACCAAACAAACACCATGTAAACAAAGCAAATATACACATTCAAAAAAACAGTGCAAATTATCAATCAGAATAATTATTGCTTCAAATCAAACAGTGTAGCAGATTGTTCATAACACTTTCAAAGAGCAACAAATAAAACATTCACAAATACACATATCCGCTAACAACAAACGTGCTTAAATTCAGTAACCACCGCGAAGACGGAGGACAAGGTGGAGAGTGGACTCCTTCTGAATGTTGTAATCAGCAAGCGTACGTCCATCCTCAAGCTGCTTCCCTGCAAAGATAAGCCTCTGCTGGTCTGGAGGGATGCCTTCCTTGTCCTGGATCTTGGACTTGACGTTGTCAATAGTATCAGAGCTTTCGACTTCGAGGGTGATTGTCTTGCCAGTCAAGGTCTTAACAAATATCTGCATACCACCTCTCAAACGAAGAACCAAATGCAGGGTGGATTCCTTCTGAATATTGTAATCAGCAAGGGTCCGGCCATCCTCGAGTTGCTTGCCGGCGAAGATCAACCTCTGCTGGTCTGGTGGGATCCCCTCCTTGTCTTGGATCTTGGCCTTGACATTATCAATAGTATCAGAGCTCTCAACTTCAAGGGTGATAGTTTTCCCGGTCAAAGTCTTGACGAAGATCTGCATACCCCCTCTAAGCCTGAGCACAAGATGGAGGGTCGACTCTTTCTGGATGTTGTAATCCGCAAGGGTACGGCCATCCTCGAGTTGCTTGCCGGCGAAGATCAACCTCTGCTGGTCTGGAGGAATCCCCTCCTTATCCTGGATCTTAGCCTTGACATTGTCAATAGTATCTGAGCTCTCGACTTCAAGGGTGATGGTCTTGCCAGTAAGGGTCTTGACGAAGATTTGCATACCACCACGAAGACGCAAGACAAGGTGGAGAGTGGACTCCTTCTGGATGTTGTAATCGGCCAGAGTACGACCGTCCTCGAGCTGCTTTCCAGCAAAGATCAACCTCTGCTGATCAGGAGGAATTCCTTCCTTGTCTTGAATTTTGGCCTTAACATTGTCGATGGTGTCTGAGCTCTCGACTTCCAAAGTGATTGTCTTTCCAGTAAGGGTCTTGACGAAGATTTGCATCTGCACAATAACAATCCAAGCACAGTTAGCAACAAATCATACATTTAAAAGCCATACAACTAGTAATCCGTAGGAGCGTAAACAACTCCTCCCTCAAAATATAAACAGCAACAACTTATGTACGTTGAATCTCATGAATAACCCCTACAAGTTAAGTGACTTGTTCTTTGACTAGACACACTATGGTTGTTAGGATAATCTTACGATTTCAGGACACTACAAATATTTGTGACATGAGATTTTAACAATATCCTAATCTTGACCATAGAATTCTAAGATCGAGTTCGCTCTTGAAGAATATGAGAAACAAGAGCCTAATTGTATTAACACTTAATGGCTTAGACGATCTTAAGATCCGATCTGATCTTAGGATTAATGAAAACAATCCCGATATTTATTGAAAGACAGCAACTGCCAATTTATAAAAATAAAAACAAAAAACATGTATAAACTAAAGTAATAATTATTAATCAGAGATCAAATAGTTAAAATCATCCTAGTTACAGATCTAGCATCGTAAATTAATTCAACAAATAATAATGATAGTAATCATAAAGGATAATAAAAAGAAGAAGCATAATATACCTTGAAAGAATTGAATTGAACGAAGGATTTGCTTAAGAGAGAACGATTTAATTGTTGATTTATTTTTATGTTAGGATGAAGAATACCCTTCTGTGGGATGGATTATTTATAGGAGGGATATAATGAGGAAAGGATTGGGCTTGTTAACGACTTGCCTTTTGCGTATAGGATTTGTTTATTCTAGAATGTTGGCGTGGTGACCCAGACCGTTAGCTTTTCTCCCTTTCTTTTCAATTTTTTTTAGGGTAAAAGCTAAACAATACCAACGTATTTTCTAATATGTCCCGACTTTAAACATTTACTTATTTATCTCGTGACTTTAACAACGTACTTGTTTGTTTTGTACTAATGTTACCAAGGTGACCGGTTATATTTCCAAGTCATTATTTTTATCTCGGTGTAATTTAAAAAATTAGTACATGTGTAATTTCTATATACGTGGATTTTCCTAGTCATAATAAATTGTCTTTTTTACTTTACTTATAGGATTTCTTTTTTTAATTTTAAATCCATTTGTTAAAGTCCAGAACTTATACACTTTATTATGTTCATCTTTTACCATAAAGTCATCACTAAATCATATCTTCATCCTTATTAAAAAACCAGGTAGAGAGGATCATATAAAAAGCAACAAGATTATACAAAGTCTAAAAAGTAATGTTAGCGTCAGATTGAATATCCAGATTTGATCAAGGATATTTTAAATATATTCATATTAACAAAAACATATGGATCTATTAAGTGGGTTTTACTTTTTTTTCAACATCACACCATCATCATCTCCAATGTGCCACCATCATCTCCGGCCACTATCATCTCCGGTCACTATGCTGCAGCAACCAAGGACATCCCACCACCGCTGTCAGCCCACCACCGCCACCTACGTCACCATCCCATCAAGATAAACCCAATTCATCACAGTGATTAGTTCTTATCTTAGATTTCAGTTACATGAAATTAACAAAAAACAAATTTATTTTTATATGAGATTTGAGCGTCAATGGAGGCGGTTTCCAGCGATGGGACCTTTCCGGAGATGGAGGTGGTTTCCGGTGGTTGACTATTTCTGAAAGTGAAATATGAGGTTGAAGTCTCATTGATTTGTTTAGTTAAGTGAGGGTGGCTTATAGATCTCTTAAAATTTCATGTGTAACTAAATGACGATTTAAGTTATCAAAGATTAATAAAAAGAGGATAATTTATGTTCAGGGAGAGATTAGTTTGAAAGAATTAAATTAAAGTGTGGTTGTGTTGTGCGTTTGTTTACTGGTGATATGTCAGGCATGTAAAGAAAATGAATACTTATTTGACAAAGAGTTGACTTTTATATTTATATTAATTAAAATTATAAATTTTGTAAAAACTAAATACGTGGAAATAACCGTGCCAGCGTGTCGGTTACAAGTTACCATATTGGTAAAGTTGAAACAAAATTAAATGTACGTTGTTAAAGTCACGAGATAAATAAGTTAATGTTTAAAGTCGGTACATATTGGAAAGTACGTTGGTATTGTTTAGCTTTTACCCTTTTTTTTACACTATGTTCCCGAGTTTAGCGAGGAAAGAAGACAAAGTATTTGGGAGGATGGAAAGTGGAGTGAAGAGGAAAGGATTGAAATTTTTGTATTCCCGAGCTGAGGATGAAGATAAAGAGTATATAAAGTTTTTGTGTTCCTGAGTTGAAAAGAAAAGTGAAAAAAAAAATTTCATATAAATTAGAGAAGTCAACCAACTCTTTCTTGTTTTCTTTCCAAATCATCCCAAATTGGGAAGAAGATTAGGAATGAAATTCTGGAACACAACTTATTTTTATTATCATCCCCAAACTTTCTCTTTCACTCCAAAATTAAACTCGGGAACAGAGTGTTAAGCTTTGGTTTTCATCTTCCCTTTATTTCGAGTGTGTTTGGTTGAGAAAAATCCTCCACTTTTTTAAAAAAAAATTATTTCAAAATGGAAAAATAGAAAACTTTTTAATTACACTTTTTTCCAATTTTTCGAAAAATAAATAATTTTTATTCGATTATTTTACACTTTTCCATTTCTTTTCCCAAATAATAATAAACATTTTCTAATATCTTTTCTAACCCTATTTTACGATTCTGTCACATTTATACTTTTAATTTTTTTTGAAAAAAATTAAGTTTTGTCTGTTTTTTCGCGTTTTCGTCATTATATCGTTTTTCTTTAGTATTTTTACGTTTTCTTCCACTAAATTTACATTTTTGTCAATATTTTTACGTTTTGAACAATATTTTTACGTTTTCGCTAATAAACTTAGTTTTCGTCGATAATTTTACGTTTTCGTCATTAGTTTTACGTTTTCTCAGTAAGTTAAAAACAAGGGGATCCGCTTGCACCGCTTCTATTCATACTAGTCATGGAGACTTTCCACATTTCCATCACTAGAGTTATGTTCGAGGGTGTTTACAAAGGTCTTACTATCCACAATTCCACTGTTCTTTCGCACCTCTTTTATGCGGATGATGTGATTTTCTTGGGAGAATGGTCCGACAAAAACCTAGTTAATCTTATCAGAATGCTCAAAAGTTTCATCTTGCTTCCGGTCTTAGTATTAATCTCCAAAAAAGCCAAATCATGGGAGTTAGTGTGCCTTCGGAGGTTGTTAATCAAGGCGCTTCTCTCATCGGATGTGAGGTTTTGCATATGCCTTTTAAATATCTTGGGGTTAGTATTGGAGATAATATGGCTCGTCACTCTTCTTGGTGCAGTGTTATTCAAAAGGTCAAATCAAGGCTTTCGAGGTGGAAGGCTCGTACTCTTTCGATTGGCGGGCGGTTGACCCTCATTAAATCCGTGCTGGGTTCTGTTCCATTGTATACGATGTCATTATTTAAAACCCCTAAAGGTATTCTTCACAACCTTGAGATGATTCGTAATAAATTTTTTTATGGAGCGGACTCAAAGGATAAAATTATTACGTGGGTGGCATGGGATAGAGTTTTAGCAGCCAAAGAGCATGGTGGGCTTGGAGTATCAAGTTTTTTCGCTCTTAATAGAGCCCTACTGTTTAAGTGGATCTGGAGATTCCTATCCCGCGACGGTTCGTTATGGTCCATAGTTATCAGTGCGCTCTATGGATCATCATTAGACTGCCACTCCCCTAAAGCGTCATCTTGCTGGAGTGCCATCCTTCGGGAGCTCAATACTTTAGCTGGGAAAGGTTTTAACCTGCGATCTCACCTTAAGATCAAGGTTGGTAACGGGATACTTAAAAAGTTCTGGAGAGATCCTTGGTTGTCAAAGGTCTCGCTTCAGTTTTGGTTTCCTCGTCTCTTCGCCCTTGAGAGACTCAAAGATGTAACAGTGGCTAACAAGAGGAATGACGTTTCATATAGTGCCTCTTTTAGAAGAAATGTTCGTGACGAAATCGAGCTTACTCAATGGGAAGATTTCGTCTCCCTGCTTAACAATGTGTGTTTTTCTTCGATGGAGGATCGCTGGGTTTGTGACTTGAATGGGGAAGGCACCTATCGTGTTAAAGACGTGTGATCACTGTTGGATGCACAGTTCCTTTCTTCCAATGAGGCTACTCGCTGGATTAAATTGGTCCCGATTAAAGTCAATGTTTTTGGGTGGCGTGCCAGACTTAATCGTCTTCCAACAAGGGACAATTTAGCTATTAGAGGTGTGGCTTTAGAATCTATCCTTTGTCCGATATGTGGCGCCACGTCGGAATCTGTTCCTCATATTTTTTTTGGATGCGAGTTGGCAATAAGTATCTCAAAAAGAATCTGTCGGTGGTGGAATATCTCTTGGCCCGATATCTCTTCTTTTTCGGATTGGAACGAGTGGTTTCTATCTATCAGGGTATCCCGCAAGCTCAAGAACGTCTTGGAAGGTGTTTTCCTCACAGCTTGGTGGGCCATTTGGTCGTTCCGGAATAAGATAGTTTTGAGAATCAGCCTCCGCTTCGCTCGACCATGTTTGATGATATTGTTTCTATTTCTTATAATTGGTGTAATAGTCGTAGTGTTTTTTCATTTTCTCATAATATGTGGCTTAAAAACTCATATTTGTTTTCTTTGTAAGGTTTCTTTTAGCCCTATTATTTTATATAGTCGAACAAGAATGTAATAGGTCATCTTAGTCGTTATTGGTCTTGTATTGTAATAGGTTAGTCGGGAAAATCGGGCTTGGTATTTAAGCTAATATTGTATAAGTTAGGGGCGTAAGCCCAAACAAAGCCAAGCCCGGCCCATGCCACTTAAACCCACGGCCCATCAATCCAAGGGTATATATACCCTCTTCCATGTGTAGAAGAGGGTGTTGGTTCATTTTACTTTCTCTCTCTAGTAAACAAAAACCTTCCACCATTTATCTTGTTTCTCTCTCTACTTTCCTACTATTTCTCTCTCTAGAATCTTGTGTTATAGATTAAGTGGGATTAACATTTGGTATCAAGAGCCTATAGTAGATAGGTGATTGAAGTTCGTGTGATTTGTTCTTAAATTCGTGTGTTCTTTGATCTACACTATTCACGTCCAAAATTTTCTTTGTGTTTTTTGTGGTTTGATCTTCTCCAATATCATCTACATAGCCGTGCTAGTGATTTGGGTTACTTGGTTCACTCAAAAACGCAAAATTTTTGGGTGTTTGGCTTCATTTTTGGCTTGAAATCTCAAAAATTTTCAAGTTCATCCGACATCCACCTTTTTAGGACAATTTCGCAATATATTGCATAATCTCGCAATAGTGTGCATAATTTCGCAATCATTGCGGAATCGTGTCCTCAAAAGATTGCGAAATTGAATTTTTCAAAAAGTTGCGGATTTGAACTTTTTGAAGAATTGCGAAATTAGTGTTTTATTGCGGAATCTTACATAAAGTTGCAGATTTAAACTTTTGGCAATTGCGAAATCTTCCAAAAGTTGCGGATTTAGTGCAACATTGCTAAATCATTGCATAATTCCGCAATCATTGCGGATTTGAACATTTTGGTAATTGCGGAATTATTGCCAAGTTGCGGAATTGTACTAAGTTGCGAAATTATAGCCAAGTTGCGGAATTGTACTAAATTGCGAAATTATTGCCAAGTTGCGGAATTGTGTAACTTTTTTACTGAAGCATTTTATAGACTTAGCCACTATCTAGACTAGTCATGTAAAATCAAAAATTTTCCCTACTAGTTTTTGGCTATTTCTAACTCAATTTCAAAATTTGGCGATACAAAATTTTTTGGCTTACCATTTTGTCGGAGGAATTTATTGTCGGACTGAAGATTCTCGGAACGCTACGAATTTTTTACCACACCTCATCACAACAAATCTACTAAGATCTGTAATTCATTCACAAGTATTCACCATGTCTAACAACAACATCAACATTGCAACTGCTAATCAAATTCGTTTGGAACAAGGTGACAACGGTAATCCACCTGTGCTCACTGCCGGTTGTTACGTTCAATGGAGATCTCGTTTTCTCAGATTTCTCGACGGAAAGGAAAACCGAACTGATCTTCGTCACTGCCTTGAGAATCCACCTCCAGTTTTTGAATTCAGACCAATTACCACACAGGCAGAGGATGGTACTTCATCAACTATACGAGCTATGGAGGATTTTGACACATGTTCTGCTGAGAAAAAGAAACTCCTTCAAGCTGAAGCTGATGCTGTAAACTGCATACTCACTGGAATTGATAATGATATCTATTCCACAGTTGATGCATTTCCTAATGCTATGGAAATGTGGAATGCAATTCATCGATTGAAGCAAGGTGAGTCGATCAATGTTCAAGATCTCGAGACTAATCTACTTTGGGAGTTTGGAAAATTCACATCTGAATATGGTGAATCCATTGACTCATATTACTCGAGATTCTACAAAATGATGAATGAGCTTGTCAGAAATCAGTGCACCATCTCCAATCATCATGCCAATGTTCAGTTTCTACTTCAACTCAAACCGGAATGGCAAAGGTTTGTGAATTTGGTTAAACAAAGGGAAGATATCAAGACCATCTCCTATCACAAACTTTATGATATCCTGAAACAACATCAGAATGAAGTGAATGAACTAAGGGCTGAAAAGGCAGAACGGTCTGCTAACTCTATTGCTTTTGTGGCTACTACTTCAACAAAACCCGTACACCGTCAACAACCACATACTCATTCCTCAAAGTCATTAAGCTCATCCACCAAACCTCCAGCTACTGCTAAAAAGGCAAAAGCAATTGTCCCCACTCCACCTCCAAAGTATGACACCGAGTCAGATGGAGACAGTGATGATGAACAAACCTCAAGGGACAAGAAGATTGAAGAACTCATGTCTCTACTCACCACAACTTATAAGAAGATCTACAAACCTACCAACAACAACCTCAGATCATCATCCAATGCTTGATATAAGGAAGTTGATCATACACCTAGGTATGATCGTGAGGCTAGGTATGATAATCAGAGGATGCCGAATCAAGTTGGGGCTAGAGATACTGTAGGCACTCCGGTGGTGCAGAAGACCGGGATTCAATGCTTCAACTGCAAGGGATTTGGGCACATGGCTAGGGAATGTAAGAAGCCAAAACGGGTTAAGGATTAGGGATATCACAAGGAAAAGATGTTGTTGTGTAAGAAAGAAGAAGAAGGAATTCCACTCACAGCAGATGAAGTTGACTGGCGTGATGAAACTGATGATGAAGCCGATGATTAGGAGTTAGAGGCACATTATGTGTACATGGAAAAGATTCAAGAAGTGCTTTCAGAGACTGATGATACGTCTGGGCCTATCTTTGATACTGAGCCAATTGAAAAGGTACCATCATATGATAACAATAATGTGTTTGCTAATGAACGACGGCATCCTGAGCAACCCGAAAGCATCAATGACACATATGTAATGGACACGGAGGATAGCAATATCTCTACGGATTCACAGCATATGTGTAATGATGACGGTAATGCTGCTCAGGATACTGACTCGGATGAGGACCGTGATTTGCTTGCGTCTATTATTGATTCTTTAAAACATGAAATTGAGGAAAACAAAGAGGCTAATAAACGTTTGAAGCAAGCAAACACATCCTTAGCCGAGGAGATTGACAGCCTTAAAGAGTGTGATTATGTAAAAGAAGCTGATCGACGAGTTGCAATAGCTAATGGTTTGGTATATGAACGTAAGGTGTTCAACGAACAATATTGTTGTGAAGTAACACACGAAATTCATATGTCAAAACAAAAGATATCGGAACTTGAAGAACAATTGCTGCTACATAAACTCCAAATTACTGAGTTAGAGTCGGTTAACAAAGAACAAACTGAGCTTTATAAAACTCGTGAAGAAAAGGATATTGAAAAAATTCTTGCTTTGGAAAAGAGAGTCGACACGTTAAATAACATTGTTTACAAAACGGGTCAGTCTATTCAAACCATGAATATGCTCAATAGAAATATGAAAACGAGTTTTGTCAAGCCTGAATATCTCAAGAAAGTTCAAAGTACCAAGCCTGATCTTTATGATATCGGTTGTTATGTTGATAATTGATACAAGCTTTTTAGTGTGGTGAAAAAGTTCGTTATTCTCGGAATCCTCTCGAATTGATCTCAGTTAAAAGTGGAATGATTTGTTCTTGGTGACAAAAAGTGGATTTGGATTTCTATTCTAAATAAACGAAGCAAATAAAGATTAAAGCCAGAAACAGAAGATCAAAAACAATTTAAATGATAAAGCAGAAAAATACCCTTACTGAAAATGAGTGCTATACGGAATAAATGGAAAAGAACTCTATTCGGAAAGATAATCTTATACGGAAAAAATCAGCTTATGCGGAAAAAGGGTGCTATTCTGAAAAACATTACTATGCGGAAAATTATACCCTATGCGGAATATTACTCTATTCGGAAAACATGCCTATGCGGAAAATTGCCCTATGCGGAAAATCTTGCCCTATGCGGAATACAAGGCCTAATCGGAATAACTGTTCTATGCGGAAAATATCACTTATGCGGAAAGTAAGGACCATTCGGAATATATAAATATTCCGAATAAGGCTGGAATAAACAAGCAATTCGGAAAACTGAAAAGTTCCGAATAAGAGAGAAGGAAGAAGAGCTATTCGGAATATTCAATATTCCGAATAAGGGGATCACAAATTTGTCTATTCGGAAAATCCTGGGCTGAAGAACAGTGACAATAGCAGATGCTTCAATAGTGGACACGAATTAATTCAAGATCGAGCTTAATACTTAAAAAGGTTTAACCAAATCAAACATAAATCATTTAAATACCATAAGTAACAAATCCCACCAATAAAAACACTAAATCAACAACTTTTTAGAATCAAACTAGAATCAAATAAAAACTTAAGACTTTCACTAAAAAGATGATGAAGAACACAATGAATGAAAAGATGGAATAGATTGATTAATAGAAGAGTAACAAGGTTAATGATTAAGGATTACAAGATTGAAAAAGAAAAAATGAAAAATCACCAAACACCCTAATGGTGTTTGTGATGCTACGAACCACAAAGAACTGGAGAAAGAAAAAATGAACTAACTCCCTAATTGTGTGAAGGGAGTATCTATTTATACTCCTAGTGGTTGGTTGGTGAGTGGGCTTTCTTCCTTTCTTCTTGTCTTCTCGTCTTTTCAGAAAAGTTGACGTTTTCGATTCTGATTCGGGATTTGTCGTCGATTAAATCCAACTCGTCTTTTAATTTCTTCGTTAAATAGACTCGAGTTTCTTCGACTTATGAAAATCTTCCGTCTTTAGTCCTTTTCTTCGATAAATCTTCGAATAGGCCTAGTGACTTCAAATCTTTTGCATCTCTTGGACAATAGACTTTATCTTGAGTCTTTTTCCTTGATAAATCCCGTGCAATCCCATGTTTTCTTTAATATTCATCAGGTTAGCTCTGAAAATACAATAAACACAAAAACCACGCATAATTCCAAACAAATGATATTAAATACGTGTTTTGGTCTTGTTTTAGCCCGAATTAAGTGGTAAAAGGATGGGTGTTTTCACACCTATCAAATCCCCTACACTTAACCATTGCCATGCCCTCATGCAATGCTTAGTGATAAAGCAATTTTACATTTTTCTCATAATCAATCAACCTTGGCCTTATTTAAATTCTACTAAACAAAAATTAAAATGCTAAGAGAAATTAAAACTTTAAAATAAACAAAAGGATGAAATAACTTGTAAAGAAATCAAGGACTTACATTAGGGCTTTGGTGTTGCGAAGATTTATCACCCTCAAGTTTCACGTTCCCCAAACTAAGCTTAAAAACGAGATCATTGTTATTATAAGTTAGTAAATCAAACACTTACACACATTGCTTAATTAAATGCTTAAACTCCCTTATTCCTAGTTGTATCTCTTATATTTTATTTTTGTCTTAGAATGATCATGAAGATGAATTTTTGGACTTATTTCGATAGTTTATTAAGGCTGAAAGCAAAGTAGGACGATTTGATCAATAGTTAGCTAAAGGACAAAATCTCTTAAAACTGCTTCTCGGGATATCAAAAAGTTCATATCTTGGCATAACTTGGTTCACGATTTGAGACCTTTCTCGGGCCGATATTTGGCATGTACTTCATACTTCATATCTTCGAGAGACGTTCTTAAGATAATGGTCTTCTCATCATAATAGAGTTTCTTCACTTGGAGACTTTTGAGGGGTACTCCAACTTTGTTGACCACGACTTCATGATTATTTCTTCAATCTCTAATTGGGATTTTGAGATACAACGATCCGCCTCCTTTTCGGACTTGGATCTATTTATCCTCATACCTTGTTAGGGTCTTTTCGGATAGACTTCTCCATGATATTTATGGGAGTTGATTGCTTTTCGTCGTGAGTCTTGATCCTTCATATTGATTTTAGGAACAATGCTTTTCACATCACTTTGGATCTTCAGCAATAAAATTGAATCCTCATGCCTTGTTAGGGCCTTTTCGGACTCGCCAATCTTCGCGCCCCGCTTTATAAGTTATGCCTTGGCTATGAACTCTTATCATTACCGAGCAACTTTTAAACGATCTTGGGCTAGAAGCTAAGTAACTTTTCAAATCGTAAGACCTTACTTATTGCAGGTAAATTATTAGCAAGTGATGGGAGAATAGGCAAATAATTACACCAAGTGAGCTTGCGCAAGAATATCGACTTATAATTGACTCTATCATTTCTCGTCCTCCACAATTTAAAATCTCAAGTAATGAGACTCGTGGACACTTAGCCTAATAAACCAATTAAGGTCTACATGGTTAAGGATACTAGCTAGAATAAACTTGGATAAGTCTATTCGGGTTGAGTCAAAATAAACGCAACGGGCCTAATAGATCAAAGACTTCTAAACTAGCTACACCACTTTATTAATATTTTTGACTTTATTGCGGAATATATACATATGAAAGCAATGATAAAAATTTAAAAATTACAACTAAATGGCCAAAGTTAATAAAAAATTTGAAAAATGTTGAAAAATAGGATTTTCCGGTTAAATGAAGGCATTTTCATGGAAAAGTCCACTTAAAACTTCGATAGAAGTCTCCCCTACACTTAAGATAAACATTGTCCTCAATGTTTAAGCATGTGGGAAAAGTCTCCCCTACACTTATGACATTGTGCACGTTGGTTAACTCAAGTTAAGGAAGAGACGACTAAAGTGATCAATTTCAAATGTGAGTATGAAGAGAATTGAATCACGATAGTTGAGAGATAGAACCGGATTTCGGATAACACGGGAGCACGGTTCTTCGAAGATTTCCAAGATTGCAGTTATCCCTGTAATCACATCACCACACAAACACAAACGACCAAAATAGGTCCTCCCCTACACTTAGGGGGTTAAAGGGGTAGAAACTCGGGCTGCCTCCCGAGGAGCGCTTGTTTTTGATAACCGAGTCACGAGCCTGACTCGACCCAAATTCAGTTCATGGGGAACGTGGTGAGGGATGGAATCACCTCATGAGAGGTGTCCTCACCAAAGTACAACTTCACTCGTTGGCCATTCACCTTAAAAGTCGGTCCATTAGGTTGAGCGAGCTCGAGAGTACCATATGGAAAAATTGGGCAATGGTGAATGGGCCGGACCAACGAGATTTGAGCTTGCCCGAAAAGATTTTCAACCGAGAGTTAAAAAGTAAGACTTTGTCTCCAACATGGAACTCTCGGTTTTTGATCTTGGAGTCGTGAATGAGCTTAGTTCGTTCCTTATAGATCAAAGAATTTTCATAAGCCTCATTCCGAAGTTCATTCAGCTCATTGAGTTGGATCTTGCGTAGGTCACCAGCTTTGTTAATATCAAAATTAGCCCACTTCAAGGCCCAATAAGCCTTGTGCTCCAACTCAATGAGGAGGTGGCACGCTTTCCCGTACACAAGACGATAAGGCGTACAGCCGATCGGGGTCTTGTAAGTAGTACGGAAAGCCCACAAAGCATCATCAAGTTTATCAGCCCATGCGGCACGATGCTCTCCCACGGTTCTTTCAAGAATTCGCTTCAGCCCTCGGTTTCATATTTCAGCCTGGCCATTAGTTTGTGGGTGGTAGGCTGTGGAAAGACGATGGTTTACACCGTACTTAGCCATGACTCTAGCAAATTGGTCATTGCAGAAATGAGTCCCACGATCACTAAGAATGGCACGAGGCACACCGAATCTAGCGAATAAAGCTTTCAAAAAGTTACAAACCACCCTTGCGTCATTAGTAGGCAAAGCTTTGGCTTCAACCCACTTTGAAACGTAGTCAACGGCTACAAGGATGTATTTGTTTCCTTTAGACGAAGGGAATGGCCCCATAAAGTCGATACCCCAAACATCAAAAATTTCACACTCTTGAATGAAATTCTGAGGCATCTCGTCTTTATGTGTGATTTTGCCTTGCTTTTGGCAAAAATCACATCTTTTAACCATATCGTGAGCGTCACGATATATGGAGGGCCAATAAAATCCGGAATCAAACACTTTTTTAGCGGTGTAGTTGGGACCAAAGTGACCACCGGTGGGTCCTTTGTGGCAAGCATTAAGGATTTCAGACGCTGCCGGTCCATCAACACATCGGCGGATAATCAGGTCAGCACATTGTTTGAATAGGTAAGGGTCGTCCCAAAAGTAAGTCTTGATGTCGGTGAAGAACTTCTTCTTTTGTTGGGACGTCAACCCTTCCTTGAGAATTCCACCCGCCAAGTAGTTTGCAAAGTCCGCAAACCACGGGGTTTCATTCGACTTCGAGTTTATAGACATTAAGGTCTCCAAGGGAAAAGAATCATTGATTTCTTTGGTCGGATGATCCCCTTGGTATGGATCCTCAAGTCTGCTGAGATGGTCCGCGGCTAAGTTTTCTGCTCCTTTTTTATCGCGAATTTCGATTTTAAATTCCTGGAGCAACAAAACCCAGCGAAGAAGTCTTGGTTTGGAATCTTGCTTTGTCAACAAGTACTTCAGCGCGGAATGATCGGTATACACGATGGTGGTGGAAAGGACAAGATAGGGGCGAAATTTTTCAAAAGCATAGACAACAGCTAAAAGCTCTTTTTCGGTTGTCGTATAATGCAATTGTGCCCCCGTCATTGTCTTGCTAGCGTAATGGATCGGTTGGAAGTGTTTGTTCACTCTTTGTCCAAGAACCGCTCCAATAGCAAAATCACTAGCATCGCACATCAACTCAAAAGGCAGCTCCCAATTAGGGGTAACTAAGACGGGTGCCTTAGTAAGCTTATCCTTAAGCGAGTCAAAGGCTTCAAGGCACTCTTTGGAGAAGATAAAAGGAGTATCTTTTTCCAAGAGGTGGGTCATCGGGCGAGCGATTTGAGAGAAATCTTTGATGAATCGACGGTAGAAGCCCGCATGACCCAGGAAACTTCTCACACCCTTCACAGTTGAAGGTGGAGGCAATTTTGCGATAACATCGACTTTAGCACGGTCAACTTCAAGACCGGCTTTCGAGATCTTATGTCCAAGCACGATGCCTTCTTTTACCATAAAATGGCATTTTTCCCAATTCAGAACAAGGCGAGTGTCTTCGCACCGCTTTAGCATACGTTCTAAATTGGCAAGGCAAGCAGAGAAGGAATCCCCGAAGACCGAGAAATCATCCATGAAGACTTCCATGGTTTGTTCAACCATGTCATGGAAGATAGCTAACATGCACCTTTGGAAAGTCCCGGGCGCATTACATAAGCCAAAAGGCATTCTTTTGTAAGCGAAAGTGCCATAGGGACAAGTGAATGTAGTCTTCTCTTGATCTTGGGGATCGATGGGTATTTGGAAATAACCCGAGAAACCATCAAGAAAGCAGTAATATTCATTTCCTGCTAAACGTTCAAGCATTTGGTCCATAAAAGGTAGAGGGAAATGATCCTTTCTCGTGGCATCATTGAGTTTGCGGTAGTCTATACAAACTCTCCACCCAGTAACAAGACGAGTGGGAATCAACTCGTTGTGTTCATTGGGAACAACGGTTATTCCGCCCTTCTTGGGCACACAATGGATTGGACTAACCCACGGTGAATCCGAAATAGGGTAAATCATACCCGCATCAAGAAGTTTGAGAACCTCTGTTTTGATGACTTCATGGATTTTTGGATTCACCCTTCGTTGGCTTTGAATTGTGGGCTTAAAGTTGTCCTCCATGAGAATTTTGTGTGTGCAGAAGTGAGGATCAATTCCACGAATATCCGAAATCTTCCAAGCAATAGCCTTCTTATGATCTTTCAACACAGCGACAAGTCGAGCTTTCTCTTCATTCTTCAAATCCTTAGCAATGATGACTGGCGACTTCTTCTCTTCTTCGAGGAATATATACTCAAGATGGGGCGGCAACTCCTTAAGTTCCAAATCCGGAGGATTTTCGACGGGAGGCGTATTCGAAGTCGGAGTCTCGATAGCAATAACAGTGGGAGATGGAGGGGAAGGATTGTCTTCTCTGAGGAGGTTTGCAATGAAACTGAGATCTTCATCCCAAGTGGCAGTAGAATCGGCCTTGTCTAAATTCACATCTCCTAAGGTGGCTTCCAAATCTTTCCAAAGGAAATCACTTTCTCCAAATAGAGATAGTGATGAGTCGATAGAGGAAACGGTCTCAACATTGGGAAGAGAGGTAGGAATGTTTTTACAAGCATCCTTGAAGTGTTCTTCACAAGCCTCATCAAGAACGTCAATACAGTTAACGCTCTCATATGAATAAGGCTGTGTAGACAACTTTCCCATGTTGAAGACTACTTTATCGTCACCCACTCTCATGATAAGCTCACCGGCTTCAACATCAATGAGAGTGCGACCGGTCCTCAAGAATGGACGACCAACAATGAGTGGCACACGGGGGTCCATCTCGTAGTCGACGACAACAAAATCAGCAGGGAAGGTGAATTTGTCGACTCCTACAATGACGTCTTCGGCTATCCCCACTGGATAAGCAACCGTACGGTTGGCTAATTCCAAAGTCATTTTGGTGGAGACTAGCTCTGGGAGAGATAATTGCTTCCAAACACTTAGAGGCATGAGATTAATACTGGCACCTAGATCGGCTAGGGCCATGCAATTCTCTACTCCCGGGAAATTGCAAGGGATAAGAAAACGACCCGGATCACCAAGCTTGGTTGGCAATTTCCTTAAGAGCACTGCAGAGCAGTTCTCATTAAGTTGGGTGTTGGCGATATCGAGGAGCTTTTCCTTGTCGCTCAGAAGATCTTTAAACATTTTGGCATACTTGGGCATGTGAGCGAGGGCCTCAGCGAAGGAGATATTGAAATTCAGTTGTTTGAACATTTTAAGGAAATTCGAAACCTGAATATCATCCTTGCTCTTTTGCTTCTCTTTCCTCAACCTTGAAGGATAAGGTATATTGGAAGAAGAGGAAGGCTTTAAAGGAATAGGATCACTCACAACCACGGGTGGAGGAGGGGTAGAAAGAAGAGGTGGAGAAATTGGGGAAGGAGAAGGAGGAGGAATAGGAGCAGGTGACTCGTTCTCCTTAGTCACAACCAACGGTGGAGGTATAGGAAGCTCGGGTTCCTTGGTACCTTTGCCACTTCGAGTGGTGATTGCTTTCATCTCCCCTCTTGGATTTGCAACGGTGTTACTCGGAAGAGTACCCGAAGAAGAGGGTTGACTACTTTGGAAGAAACTAGCCATCATGTTCCTCAGATCATTAGTTTGGCTATCCACGTATTTCTCATATCAGCTCTCAAATCGTTTCCTTGCTTGACCAAGTCTGCTTTCAGGTTGAGTACCTCTCTCTGAAGATTTCCCACTATCGCATCGTTAGTCCTCATATAAGTTTCCACTTCTTGGTGAAGAGCGGTGGGTTGGTTGGGAGGAGCATTGTATGCAGGTGGTTGGTAAGCAGGTTGTTGGTAGACTTGATTGTTTCTTTGAGGTGGTTGTTGCTGCTTGTGAGGTGGGATGTATGGTTGTCGAGGTTGTTGTTGTTGTTGATTTGGGCGATTAAGGTTTTGTTGTTGGTTTGGGTTGGCAGGAGGGAAACCAGGTGGTGAAAGATAGTTGTTGCTGCGGTAGCTAAGCAAGTTACGGTCACCTTGAGGTCTAGCTTGATAAGCAGGTTGTTGATAGGTGCCATATGCCGCATTCACATTCTCAGCAGGGTAATCTTGGGTGGCGGTACAAGTTGTGTAAGAGTGGGGACCACCGCATATCTCACAAGGTTGGCTGACAGCGTTCACTTGTGCGTTTTTGGCGTTGTTGCTGTTGTTGTTGCTGACGGTGTGGGTGACAAGCGATTCAAGAAGCGTAGTGATTTTGTCAAGTCGCTTGTCGCTGTCATTAGTGCTAGCACTAGCAACATTGGTCCGAAAACTCTTGGTTTGCACACGAGATTTATTCTCAATGATGTCCCAAGCAGCATTGGAAGTCTTAGCCAATAAATTACCCCCTGAGGCACTGTTCAGTGAATCTTGGTCACTCATGCTTAAACCATTGTAAAAAGTATTAATTTGATGTACTTTGGAAAAACCATGTTGTGGGCATTTTCTTAAAAGATCTTTAAAACGATCCCAAGATTCACTGAACGACTCATCGTACTTTTGTTCAAAGTTTATAATCTCATTCCGCAAAGCGGTAGTACGAGAGGGTGGAAAAAAGTAATTGATGAACTTTGTTTCCAAATCCGTCCACGAGAGAATACTATGTGGCGGTTCCTTAGCAAGCCAATGCCGGGCTTGTCCCTCTAAAGAAAAGGGAAAAAGTTGTAACCTTATAACCTCCTGTGGAACCCCATTGAACTTAACCGTGTTGGTGAGTTGTAGAAATCTCTTGATGTGGTCGTGTGGATCATCAATGGTTCGTCCCAAGAATGGCTGAGCGGAGACCATCTGGATAAAGCCTGACTTGAGCTCGAAATTGTTGGCGGCAATTGGAGGTATGACAATTGGGTCCGTGTTGCCATCTACATGAGCTTGCAGCAATTCAATCATCGGGCGATTATCCGGAAGGGGCTCATTATTGTTGTTATTGTTCATGTTGTTGAAAGGCGGGTTGTTGTTGTTATTATTGTTGTTCGGAGGTGGTATGTTATTGTTGTTTTGTACACCAGCCATGTCTAAGTTATCGAGAGGCTCGGGCTCTTGATAAGACGTGGATCGAGTGCGCATACACCTGCAAAAGAACGAACAAAGAAAAACAAAGCAAAAATATTTTTGGTTTTTATGTTTTTTGATTTTTAGGATTTTTGAAAATTTTATATTTTTTAGAGTTTTTGAAATTTTTATGAAAAAGTAACGTTCACGGGGAACGGATCCCAAAATCCAAGTTCTCACAAAAAACTTTTGATCTTAACGAGAAGAGCCGGCAGCGGCGCCATTTGATACAAGCTTTTTAGTGTGGTGAAAAATTTCGTTATTCTCGGAATCCTCTCGAATTGATCTCAGTTAAAAGTGGAATGATTTGTTCTTGGTGACAAAAAGTGGATTTGGATTTCTATTCTAAATAAACGAAGCAAATAAAGATTAAAGCCAGAAACAGAAGATCAAAAACAATTTAAATGATAAAGCAGAAAAATACCCTTACTGAAAATGAGTGCTATACGGAATAAATGGAAAAGAACTCTATTCGGAAAGATAATCTTATACGGAAAAAATCAGCTTATGCGGAAAAAGGGTGCTATTCTGAAAAACATTACTATGCGGAAAATTATACCCTATGCGGAATATTACTCTATTCGGAAAACATGCCTATGCGGAAAATTGCCCTATGCGGAAAATCTTGCCCTATGCGGAATACAAGGCCTAATCGGAATAACTGGTCTATGCGGAAAATATCACTTATGCGGAAAGTAAGGACCATTCGGAATATATAAATATTCCGAATAAGGCTGGAATAAACAAGCAATTCGGAAAACTGAAAAGTTCCGAATAAGAGAGAAGGAAGAAGAGCTATTCGGAATATTCAATATTCCGAATAAGGGGATCACAAATTTGTCTATTCGGAAAATCCTGGGCTGAAGAACAGTGACAATAGCAGATGCTTCAACAGTGGACACGAATTAATTCAAGATCGATCTTAATACTTAAAAAGGTTTAACCAAATCAAACATAAATCATTTAAATACCATAAGTAACAAATCCCACCAATAAAAACACTAAATCAACAACTTTTTAGAATCAAACTAGAATCAAATAAAAACTTAAGACTTTCACTAAAAAGATGATGAAGAACACAATGAATGAAAAGATGGAATAGATTGATTAATAGAAGAGTAACAAGGTTAATGATTAAGGATTACAAGATTGAAAAAGAAAAAATGAAAAATCACCAAACACCCTAATGGTGTTTGTGATGCTACGAACCACAAAGAACTGGAGAAAGAAAAAATGAACTAACTCCCTAATTGTGTGAAGGGAGTATCTATTTATACTCCTAGTGGTTGGTTGGTGAGTGGGCTTTCTTCCTTTCTTCTTGTCTTCTCGTCTTTTCAGAAAAGTTGACGTTTTCGATTCTGATTCGGGATTTGTCGTCGATTAAATCCAACTCGTCTTTTAATTTCTTCGTTAAATAGACTCGAGTTTCTTCGACTTATGAAAATCTTCCGTCTTTAGTCCTTTTCTTCGATAAATCTTCGAATAGGCCTAGTGACTTCAAATCTTTTGCATCTCTTGGACAATAGACTTTATCTTGAGTCTTTTTCCTTGATAAATCCCGTGCAATCCCATGTTTTCTTTAATATTCATCCGGTTAGCTCTGAAAATACAATAAACACAAAAACCACGCATAATTCCAAACAAATGATATTAAATACGTGTTTTGGTCTTGTTTTAGCCCGAATTAAGTGGTAAAAGGATGGGTGTTTTCACACCTATCAATAATCTTGCTCTTATGCTTTCCCCTGACTACGACGAAATCATTCGTCAACAAGAAGAAAGTCGATCGAACCTAAGTGACCTAATAAACCTTTCTGATTATGATAATTATATTAAGTTTGTTCCTCAAAAAGAACTTTCCAAATAACAAAAAATTTATAATAGAGTTCCACCACCAAGTGATGAACCCCAAAAGAAAGTTTCTTTAAAAAGGAGTTTCAAAAAGCAATCAATTTTGTTAGAAAAACAAATTTCGGAAGAAAAACGAAAATGGGATGAGAAAAGTAAAAGTGTTCAGCAATTTGAGTTTATAAAACAAGGGGTTTTAAATTTGTACAAAGGTGTCGTCGACTATGAAAAAGTTTCTAGGGATACCATTTGGAATATTAAACCTAACCCACAAGTAGAAGTCGTCATTCAACAATGCATTGTTCCAACCATTGATGATCTTTCAAAAAATGTGGAAATGTTTTATAATGCTCTCACTGAGAAAATGTTAACTGATTTAAGATATGTCAAATCTCTTGAAAATGAAGTTGATTTTCTTCAAATTAAATTAAAGACACAAGAACACCAACTTTCTAACGAAATTGATCGACTTTCTAAGGAATACTTTTATGTTGACCATATGAATGCTATACTTGGTGTGTATACCGATCTTGATCAATATTGTCATGTAGCATGTCTTGTGTCAGAATCGGACGAGAAATGTCGAAATCTTGAAGTAGAGCTTTCGAAATAAATTCAGTTATATAACAAACTTTCGAAAAGTTTTTCTCAACTTGAGAAACACTCTATTTCTATTGAACTTGCTTTACAAAAAGGTGATAAATCTCCTAATCATAAAAAGTGTCAAGAAATAGCAGCTTCTTCGTTTCGACAATTAAATGAAAAAGGTTTCGAAATAAATGATTTGAAAGCTCAGCTACAAGAAAGGGACATAGCCATCAGTGAGTTACAAAAACTCATTGAGAAAATGAAAGGAAAGTCTGAATTGGGTAAACCATCCGTCTTTCGTCAACCGAATGCGGTTAAATGCCCTAAATCATCTATTTTAGGCAAACCCCCACAGACTTTGCCTAAGCTAGGACTGCTAAGAGCACAAATGTGATAGCACCTGGGATGTATAAGATGAACACTAGGTCCACTCAAACTGGAACATCGCGGTTACCTCAAAATACTAGGAAAACTAATAAACGTGTGTCTTCTTCTACAGGAGTAACTCCCACTACTAGCGTTAGCGGACCACAGCTTAAGAGCACTAGAAATAAAGATAGAGTCGTGCCTAACAATAGTCAAGGAAAGAAGAAGGAAGTAGAAGATCACCGTAGGAATTTTAAGTTTTCTAAGAATAAAACGTCTGTAACTGCTTGTAATGACAGTTCAAATGCTAAGACCTCGAATGTTGAAGTTGTTTGTGTTGAATGTGGTTCGTACTTTCAATCATGATGCTTGTGCTCTTAATCATAATGGCGTGAATACTAGAACTAGGAAGCCTATTCTTGTGCCCACTAGTACTAGAGAACCCACAAGAACTTTGAACCAATCCACTGATCAACCACTTAAGAAACTAAGTGCGTTAGACTCCACTACTCTGCGTAAATAAAACAGATTAAAGAAGCTATATGAGAACATGATTAGGACATGTACACGGGGGTATTCGAGATTTACACCACCCAGATACAAATGGGTACCTAAGTTAACCACTTTAGTGATTGGGTCTAGGAACATCAGCTTGCCTGTAGACTTTACATCTAGGCCCACTACTATTTTGGAACCCGTTTCTATCAAGGGATCCCATTTGTCAAATGCTACATTGTCTTCTAATTCTTCTGCAGCTCGTAGAAATCATCCTATTCATAATGGACTCCGGGTGCACAAAGCACATGACGGGCAATATCAAGCTTCTCATTAACTTCGTGGAGAAGTTTCTGGGTACGGTGCGGTTTGGAAATGATCAGTTTATACCGATACTTAGATATGGCGATTTGGTTCAAGGAAATCTCACTATCAAACAGGTTTATTACGTCGAGGGACTTAATCACAATTTATTCTCGGTTGGTCAATTTTGTGATGCGGATTTGGAAGTGGCTTTTCGGAAATCTACTTGCTATGTTAGAGACTACGATGGGAATGACCTTCTTACAGGTTCTCGCGGTTCTGATCTCTACACTGTAACTCTTCAAGACACATCTTCAACAAATCCAATTTGCTTAATGGCTAAAGCTTCATCATCTCAAGCATGGTTATGGCATCAACGATTGTCACATCTCAACTTTGACACCATCAACTTGCTTTCGAAGAATGATATTGTGACCGGTCTTCCTAAGTTAAAATTCGTCAAAGACCATCTTTGTTCTTCTTGTGAGTTGGGGAAAGCAAAACGGAAGTGTTTCAAAACAAAGACTACCCCAAGCTCAAAAGGACGATTGGAACTTCTACACATGGATTTATGTGGTCCCATGCGTGATTGTTGATGATTACTCTAGATACACATGGACTTTCTTCTTAAGGTCCAAAGATGAAACACCAGAGGTTCTCAAAAACTTTCTCAAGATGATACAACACAATCTTCAAGCTCAAGTCTTAACCGTAAGAACGGATAAGGGTACTGAATTTTTGAATAAGAACTTACAATCTTACTTTCAAGAAGAAGGCATCGAACATCAACGTCTATTGCTCGAACTCCTGAACAAAACGGCGTTGTCAAAAGGCGAAACCGTACTTTTGTTGAGGCTGCTCGAACAATGCTTTCTGCTTCAAAATTACTGCTATTCTTCTGGGCTGAAGCAATTGCAACTGCCTGTTATACTCAGAATCGTTCTCTCGTCATCCCTAGACATGAAAAGACACCTTACCACATAATCAATGGCAGGAAACCTACGGTTAAATTCTTTCACGTATTTGGATCTTTATGCTACATTCTTAAAGACGGTGAAAATCTCGACAAGATGAAAGAAAAAGGTGCTGCATGTATTTTCGTGGGGTATGCTACATTGTCGAAAGGATATCGAGTTTACAACAAGAAAACAAATATTATTGTCGAAACAGTTCATGTGAACTTTGACGAATTGCCACAAATGGTACTTGAACACAACAGCTCAAGTCCCGCACCTCATTGTCCGGCAATGGCACCTACACACAACAGTGTACGTCCCGTGCAAGAATGTCAAGAAAATACTCCAACAGCAGAATCGACGGATACGACACATATGAATGAGTTGGTTGATTTATATGATCCAATGTTTGATGAATATTACTATGGAAATAATCAAGTTGTGTCAAAGCCTTCCGATGTCAATACTGCTGATGCACTTGAACAAAATCAACAAGACACAACTGCCTCTACTTCAGCAATCATTGCTCAAGAGACTATTCCATTGGATACTCAACAAACTCTAGAAACCATCATACAACCAACATCACCAACCGTCAATGCTGAAGGAGGAACCAATAATCAAGCAGTCGATGCACAAGCTGACGAAGAAGAATTTATCAACCCGTTCGGTACACCGGTACACGAAGTCGGAGAGTCTTCTACTCAACATGTTGATCCGTCCAACATGCATACATTCTACCAAAGATATCCATCCACTCACCATTGGACTCGTGATCATCCACTGGAGCAAGTAATTGGAAATCCTTCACAACCGGTTCGAACATGCAAACAACTCAACACCGATGGCGATGTGTGTATGTACGCACTCACCGTGAGTTTAACTGTACCTACAAACATCAAACAAGCCATGACTGATCATGCGTGGATCGAATCAATGCTAGACGAAATTCATCAGTTTGAACGCCTAAATGTTTGGGAACTTGTTGACAAACCTTATGGAATTTCGCTTTTAGATTTCAAATGGATCTGGAAAAACAAACTGGATGAAGAACAAACCATCATCAAAAACAAATCTCGTCTTGTGGTTAAGGGGTATCGTCAACAAGAAGGGATAGATTTCGATGAATCATTCGCTCCAGTTGCTCGATTGGAAGCTGTCAGGATATTCCTCGCTTATGCTGCACATAAGGGCTTCACGGTTTTTCAGATGGACGTTAAAACTGCTTTTCTCAACGGTCATTTGAAGGAAGAAGTGTATGTGAATCAGCCAGAAGGATTCATCGATCCTCATCACCCTGACAAAGTCTATCGTCTCAAGAAGGCAGTATATGGAATTAAACAAGCTCCAAGGGCATGGTACGAAGAACTATCCAACTTCTTGGTCTCGAAAGGATTATCCAAAGGTTCTATTGATCCTACTCTTTTTATTAATAAATATGGGGATGACATACTGCTGGTGCAAGTTTATGTTGATGACATTATTTTTGGTTCTACGAACCCAAAACTTTCAAAACGTTTTGAAAAATTAATGCACAGCAGATTTGAAATGTCAATGATGGGGGAGCTAAAATTCTTTTTAGGCCTCCAGATTCATCAATCCCCACGTGGTATCTTCATAAACCAAGCTAAGTATGCTCAAGAGATACTTAAAAAGCATGGTATGACCTCATGTGCTCGCGTTGGTACACCATTGTCGACCACATCCCTAGACGCTGACTTATACTCATATCTCGTAGATCAAACACGATATCGCAGTATGATCGGGTCACTTATGTACCTTACAGCCAGCATGCCTGATATTCATCATGCCACATGCTATTGTGCAGGATATCAAGCCAGACCTACTCAAAAGCACCTCAAAGAGGTTAAACGGATCTTCCGGTACCTTAAGAATACCATTCATATGGGACTCTGGTATCCGAAGGGAACCGGTTTTCATCTAACAGCTTTTTCAGATTCTGATCACGCAGGTTGCCTTGATAGTCGAAAAAGCACTTCTGGTAGCGTACAATTTCTAGGGGAAGACAAGCTTGTGAGCTAGTCGTCAAAGAAGCAGGATTGCACTTCGCTCTCATCAGCTGAAGCAGAATATGTGGCTCTATCCGCGTGTTGTGCTCAAGTCCTCTGGATGAGAACTCAACTCACAGATTATGGCTTCCACTTTGATAAAATACCTATGTATTGTGACTCAAAGTCATCCATAGCCATCTCTTGTAATACGGTTCAACACTCCCGTACCAAGCACATCGCCGTCAGATATCACTTCATCAAGGAACAAGTGGAACGTGGTATCGTGGAATTATACTTTGTCAGAACTGAGTACCAGATAGCAGACTTGTTTACTAAAGCCCTATCACAAAATAGGTTTCAGTATCTCGTTGGCCGTCTTGGTCTGAAGTATATGACTCCAGAAGACTTGGAGGTTTTGGCAAATGAAGCTGCTTGATTTTCCTCTCATAATGACTTCTAAGCACATCACAGCTTAGGACTCGGACCTCAAATAAGGAAAGTTAATCTCGGACGATAACTTATCCTTCTCAACGAGAAAATAATATTTCTCGGTCATGAGCTTCCTATAAAAACATTCAAAGTTTTTAAGTTCATGAAAAACGACTTCTAAGTAAATGTCAGCTTAGAACTCGTCCTTCCACTTAAGGAAAGTTTATCACGGATGATAACTTATCCTACACAACGGGAAATTAATTTTTCTCGGTCATGAGCTAGTCATAAAACATTCAAAGTTTTGAGCTCATGTAAATCGGAATTTATTTTAAAACCGTTGAACACAATTTTTCAAGAATTTCTCAAAAAGATCTTTCTAAATCTTTCAAAATTGTGTGTTCAACACTCCCTTCCTCATATGTGGTTTTCATACCTCAAAATTGTCATATGTTATTTTGATCAATTTTTGAGGGGGAGCGTTTTAAAATCAAGCCTTCAATGTTGTTGGGTACATCTCAAAGTTGTCATATTTTATGTATCCAACACATTCCGAAAATGATATTAAAGTGTCAAATGTAATATACTATATCGGATAAGGCATCTTTACTCCATACCTCAACATATTTGTGGTGTTGTTTTTCCAAAATTTTGTCAAACTTTTGTTTCAAGACACACATATATTGTTGCAAAGGGAGCATCCCGACTGAAAAAGTTCCATGTTTCATGCGTGCACACATGTTTCTCTCCCAATCGGTTTTTAGAAATTGTCATATTTTAATCAATTGGTATCTCTAATATGATATTTTTATATTAGAGATAGGGGGAGAAAATGTGATTAAAATGTAATATATCGCAACATGTGATCTTAAAGACTCAAGTGAAACTCTTTCCTTCACATGCCAAACTATTTCGTATATCGATGCATGTGTGTAAGGGGAGCTTTTCAGAAATGTAAAACTTTCAAGTGTTAAAAGTTTTGATTTTTATCAAACACTTTGAATGGTTTTCAATGGTTTATGGTTACGATCTATACCCAAAACAACCTACTATCCACGACGGAACGATGGAGTCAAAAGGTGGTTTAGGATAGGAAACTAAGTCCTATGATCCAACCAGAACCGGAGGGATCTACCCAAGGATATTCCATAGCTAGAAATAGTTGTCCTTAGGAAAGATGGAGTGGAATGAAGCTGAATGCGGACCAAGTACTTAAGTTAGCACTGGAACAATCACAACAAGGTGCTAATGATGACGTATTGGTAAGAATTGAAGGAGTTGAATATTCTATGCAACTTAGGCAGAAACCGGGTCAATACATCTATTGAAGACAAGTCATCATGGACCCAGTGATGCAATGCACAACCCTTCCCAGCCATTCGAGTTTCTCTCAAAAGAAACTTGTCTCATTGTCACGGAGATCAACACGTATCTATAGACTTTCTCACACCGAGATAGTTAATATTGAAAAGGTGGCAGTCTGCTCCAGCCTCCGATTACCAAAATGCACTTATTGAGTCTAGAGCCAAAAAGAGATCCATCTATCATCTCATTAGGACACAATCGAGTCCTACGCATTATCCTTGTGATATAACCAGAACATCTGAGTGATACAATTCACAATGAAGATGGAAATCCTGCTTGAGCCAGGATTAAACAAGCTCATGGTAGGTAACTTGTGCGATTCTACACGAATCAAACTTGTGAGAACTGGAAAGCAACTAAGTTTCGATTCTTAATTGATTCAAACTTGATTCCAGGTTTCTTCGCAAAATCCGTGTGATCTTGCCAGAACATTCAGAGTGACACTCATTAGTGTTCACAGTGACGAATGGAAATCCTTCCAGTGTCAACATCAAAAAGCACTGCGGTAGGTGACTCGCAAGATTCTCTAAGAATCAAGCTTGTGACAAACTGGAAAGCAACAATGGTGCGATTCTTTTAGAATCAAACTTGTTCCAGGAATTCTGAATTGACGACTCTAATCAGACGGATAATTTATCCTTGTGATTCACTCTTTACGTTCGCAGTCTGCTTTGAGACGGTCGAGTAAAGAGAACTGGCTATTACCGCCGGGAAACCCTGTCAAGGAGGTTTTTAATCGAATCTACCCGATCACAGGTACGGTATCTGATACCGTCTAACGGTCTTCACCGACCGGAGGTAAAACGCTACCGAGTTAGGATGAAATGTTCAAAGCCATTTTATCCGTGTCTGTATATGTTGCTGCATATCAAGAAGGTGGCGTAGCTGTGTAACCGATGTCGATTAAGAAGTCACAGGAGCACAAGATGGCGATATTCAAGATACTTAAGAATGTAAGAATGTAATAGGTCATCTTGTCACAAGAGCTCAAGATGAACACTATCAAGAATAGATTGAAGATCTCAAGCACTCAAAATCAAATGACAAAGGCTCAGATAAAGATCACAAAAGCATGAAGGAACAAAGCCGTTACAAACAAGATCAAGACCAAGATACAAGACCAAAGCAGGAAGATCTCCTCTACAAGAATGTATTCACTCAATCATCTTATGCTTTTTAAGCTTTTTTAAGATGACCGATACATTGGGGGAGATTGTTAGCCCTATATTTTATATAGTCGAA
Organism: Glebionis coronaria; assembly: GCA_025667525.1. NCBI lineage: Eukaryota > Viridiplantae > Streptophyta > Magnoliopsida > Asterales > Asteraceae > Glebionis > Glebionis coronaria. The sequence continues at coordinate 406,892,318 of CM046880.1, forward strand.
CAAGAATGTAATATGTCATCTTAGTCGTTATTGGTCTTGTATTGTAATAGGTTAGTCGGGAAAACCGGGCTTGGTATTTAAGCTAATATTGTATAAGTTAGGGGCGTAAGCCCAAACAAAGCCAAGCCCGGCCCATGTTACTTAAACCCACGGCCCATCAAACCAAGGGTATATATACCCTCTTCCATGTGTGGAAGAGGGTGTTGGTTCATTTTACTTTCTCTCTCTAGTAAACAAAAACCTTCCACAATCTATCTTGTTTCTCTCTCTACTTTTCTACTCTTTCTCTCTCTAGAATCTTGTGTTATGGATTAAGTGGGATTAACAGTTTCCTAGCGCCTTGCTAGGCTTTCTTTATAAAATTTGCCGTTCAAAAAAAAAAGTTAACGTTTTCGTCAGTAAACTTGCGTTTTCGTCGGTAATTTTACGTTTTCGTTACTAAATTTACATTTTCGTTAGTAAACTTACTTTTCGTCTATAAACTTACATTTTCGCCAGTAAACTTACGTTTTTGCCAGTATACTTACGTTTTCGCCAGTAAACTTACGTTTTCGCCAGTAAACTTACATTTTCGTTTGTAAACATACGTTTTCGTCAGTAAACTTACCGTTTTCGTCAGTAATTTTACGTTTTTTCCAGTAAACTTACGTTTTCACCAGTAAACTTACGTTTACGTTTTTGTCTGTAAACTTACGTTTTCGTCAGTAGTTTTTCGTTTTCGTCAGTAAACTTACGTTTTCGTCAATAAACTTACGTTTTCGTCTGTAAACTTACGTTTTTTCTGTAAACGTACGTTTTCGCCAGTAAACTTACGTTTTCGTCAGTAATTTTATGTTTTTGTCAGTAAACTTACGTTTTCGTCAGTAAACATACGTTTTCGTCAGTAAACTTACGTTTTTGTCTGTAAACGTACGTTTTCATCAGTAAACTTACGTTTTCATCTGTAAACTTACGTTATCATAAGTAAACTTACGTTTTCGCCGATAAACTTACATTTTAGCCAGTAAACTTACGTTGTCGTCAGTAAACTTACGTTTTCGTCAGTAAATTTACGTTGTCGTCGGTAAACTTACGTTTTTGACAGTAAACTTACGTTTTCGTCAGTAATTTTAAGTTTTCGTCAGTAATTTTAAGATTTTTTTCAGGAATTTTACGTTTTCGTCAAGAATATTACTGAAGAAAACTTAAAATTATTGACGAAAACGTTAAAATAATTATGAAAACTTAAAATTACTGATGAAAACGTAAGTTTACTGACGAAAACGTAAGTTTACTGACGAAAACGTTAATTTACTGAGGCAAACATAAATTTACTGAAAAAACGTAAAAATTCTGACGAAAACATAAAATAATGAAGAAAACATAAAAATACTGACGAAAACGTAAATATGCTGACAAAAACGTAAAAATACTAACCAAAACGTAAAAATACTAACCAAAACGTAAATTTACTGACGAAAACGTAAAATTATTGACAAAAACGTAAAATTACTGACGAAGCGTAAAAATAATGACAAAAACGTAAAATTACTGACAAAAACGTAAGTTTACTGACGAAAACGTAAAAATACTGAGTAAAACGTAAATTTACGGGCATAAATGTAAATTTACTGACGAAAACGTAGTAATACTGACGAAAACGTAAATTACTGACGAAAACGTAAAAGTACTGACGAAAACGTAAAATTACTGACGAAAACGTAAAATTATTGACGAAAACGTTAAAATAATAACGAAAACGTAAAACTACTGACTAAAACGTAAATTTAAGTTTCATCAGTTATTTACGTCTTCGTCAGTTTTTTTACGTTCTCGTAAAATTTTTATGTTTTCCTCGGTTTTTTAAGTTTTCATCAATTATTCGCTTATATATAAATGAAATGAAATTTGGAAAATAAAAATTACAATTTCATCTAAACAAGTTTTCTAAATTTTCAACTCTTTTTCTAGAAAAAAAAACTCTTTCCTTCTCTAGAAAATTAAAGACAGAAGAATATGAAAAGTGTTCCACAACTAAACGGAAATGAAATGAAAATTAAAAAACAAACTTTAGTTTTGGAAAACTTATCTAGAAATGAAATGAAAATTAGAAAATTTGATGTTTTTTAATTTTTTTAAAGAAAAGAAAATAAATTAGAAAAAAATTAAAAAAAGTTTGTTTATAAAACTTTCTTTCACTTTTGAAAAGAAAAATAACAAAATTTTATATTAATTTGTATAAAGACTTATTTAGTCATAAAAATTATAAGAGTATATATTCAATTTAACAAGTTATTTTTATTTTCTTTCCATTTAAAAATAATTCTTCTTTGTTTTTTTTTCTTCTTTTATCTTTAGAACATATAAATAATACTACCTTTTTTTACTTTTCTTTTTGCTATTTTGTCTTTTTTTTATTTAAAACTCGAGAACCGAGTATGAGTAACTTGAGACGATATACATTTGCTTGACAAATACTAGACGTCTAAACCATCGTCTGAACATATAGGACCGTCGATTGAATCAGTCCAAATATGTTTTGGTTCTATCTTCGATTCATATTTCTTTCTTAAATTTGATTTTCAGTTTGATTTAATTTTTGGACCGTGATTAGTGGGGAAATTAATAATGGAAAAATTAATTGTTTTACTTGTAATTAAGTACTAGTATCTAGATAAGTACTTTTACATATATGTGTTTCATTAACAAAATTATTATTTTTCAAACTTTTTAAGTTTTATGTAAATGTGCTTTGTCTTTATACGTGGTGAACATATAAATGCTAGAGATTATTTGAGGCGGATTATTAGTAAGTTTAGCTCAAACATGTGATTAGTAAGTTTAGCTCAACTGCTCAAGCATAAGATATGTAACAACCCGACCTTGAGTCAAACATCATTTCATTCCGTTTTAAAAACAATTTGAGCGCAAGATTCTAATAAATATGTCATGACCCAAGTTCAAGCTAAATCGAGCCTTAATAAATTAAACAAGGCAACCCGTCAAACCACTTTCTAACATTGACTGATTGGAATAGGGACGGATCCGTATGATAGCCGGCTGTAGAACGAGTCACGCCTTATTTTAAGTCACGGAGTGTATTTTATCTTTGTCTGAAACTTTCACTGTCTGTCAAATTTTGTTATCAATTATTATATATTTTTGATGTGTGCGACAATGCTTTTTGCTACTTTAATTCTTTACAGTGCAACTTGAGTTTAGCTAAAAAAAATTATCGTCTAAATTTTTGTTTTTCCGATGAAAAAAATTATGTAAACCCCTTCCGAAAATAATTATTCAACACCTACCTCTCAATTCTTGGTCCACCCCTGGTTTGGAAGGTTCAGGACACTCTCTAAAGCTGATGAAACCCGGTCTTTCTATAACCATTTAGTCTTAACTTCTTGTTTAATGACAAAGGGTCATTTAGCCTGTTTCTATTAGTCCCTCACCAACAAGCAACGACATTGTCCAGAGGATCAGGTTATCCTTCAGGATCAGTGAGTAGTGGCAAACGCAAAGCTGATAATGATTATAGATCTGAATATGAAGCTGTGTAATTCGATAGAGGCCGCTGCAAATAGACTTTACGGTACTATTTACATCAGCCTTACACGTACACGATTTATAAATTCATAATTTTGCAATGCTTAATATTATTTTATAAAACAAAATTAATTTTTTAATACTTAAATATTTACGATGTATGGACGCATGATTTTTCATTATATTATAATATTAATTGATATTTCATATAAATATTTGTTGTATAAAAGATTTGACTGTGTTTAACTGAAATGTTAGTTATTATTTTTAAGACATTGTGTGTTTAATAACATATAACAACTTTGAAAAAATATATGTTGTTGTAATATGTAGAATCCCGTTTATTTATTTCATCTCACACCGATGTCAGAGGTCACGCATTCATTTTGATATTTATATTCATGTTAATAATAATTTACATAGATCGCATTGCTTGACTGTTAAGTGTCAAAATATAAACAGACAATAATTTATGTTTTTATTTGAATATTTATAATCATATGATTTGTTGATTTTTTAATATAACACCTATATTGTCTTTTTAAAATATAAAGTCTAAATGGTATAAAGTTTAAAGGCGTATTTTGTTTATTTTCTAAAATTACTAAAAATATTGAAAATTATAAGTTTACATATAAATTCATTTAATTTATTTAAAATTCAACCAATAAAGTTTTATTAATCCCTTCTTTCTTTTTTAAGTTTTTAATTTCATAAATTTGACACATATATTTTTGTATGTTTTCATAAAAATCCTTCACCAAATTTTTTAATTTTGACTAAATTGAATTCAATTTTGATTTTTTTCGAACAATCATATCGCTCGATTTTCCTTATGTGTCAAAATTAATAATTTAAATTTTCCAATTATTTTTTTTACGACCCTCATTTTTCACTAAAATTTTCAAATAATCTAATTCAAACACAGATCGAGGATCGAATCAAAATTAATTCGGTCTGATTTCTCGATTCAATCTTGTCCGCGCTCCTGCTCAGCCATAAGACCATCTATAGCATGTGCACTTTGAGAACCTACCTCCACATGTGACCTAAAAAACTCCCAAAAAGATGTTTATATACTATAACTTCTTTAAAAAAAATGGCAAATACAAACAATCAGTTCCTAAATGATCTTCAACAAGTGGAAACAATGCATTACGTTTCCTCGCCTTATTACCATACTAGCATGTTACCCGCGCAATGCAGCGGCGGGTACCCAATAACTATTTTTCTAACGAACAAATATTACAATTTTACTAAGGTTCAAATTAAAGTTTAAGTAGTAAAAAAATTAAATTAACTTAAATAAACTCATTAAAAATAAAAATCTAAAATTTAATAAAATTATATCAAAATGGATGTTGAATTAAAGAGCACGAAATTTTAGAAAATATGGTGAAATTAGATTATAAAAAAATAAATATATCAAAAGATCTTTCAATTTAAAGATAAATTTTTTTTGAATTATTTGTTACTAAGGTTGTTACAAAAGTTTGTTATAAAAACATATCGATGGATGAGATTAATTTAACAAAATATAATCTAAGGGTTTAAATTTAACTTTCATATCTTAATTTTTGGTTTGAATTTAAGTTTCGAAATTTTAGGTTCGGAATTAAGATCGGAGTTAAAATCGGAGTTAAGATTAGAGTTAACCTTTTTATATAATAGTATAGATATAGATTAACTAACGGATGCAGCAAATCATCACAAACAATGAATGCTTGTTTACTTTTTTAAGTGGTGTCATATAGCTTCTTAATTAGACTCTTAGTATGAGGAGAGAGTTTTTTTTGTGAGTGTGGAACAAGTGGTTAAAAAGGATTTGGGCCCACAACTCTTCCCATTAAGAGGCAGAACAAGAAAAAGAAACCCCTTAATTCATATAGGCCCGTTGTTTAGGCACGTCTAGCACCTGTGTCGAGTTATGGAAGTTGAATGCTGATGGAGATATCTGGAGGAAGGTGGTAACTTATGAGCTGTAGTTGCGTGTGTATTTGCCATTAAAAGCAGAGATGTACATAGAGCAGATGATGGTTCATGTACTAGGCACCCCTAGGGGCCTTAACCATAATCCAACTTTGATTAATTCATCTCAAATAACCGCCAATAACATTTACCTCTGCAATTCTAACCTCCTATGGAGTAGTAATAAACATGGGGAACTATATCCACGGCATCAATTTCATACGAGTCAAGCCGAAGTGATATGTCTGACTAGAAAGTGCAATTTGTGTACAACACCGAAGACCAAACGTGTAAACAAGACGCAATTTGAATGGCTTGGGACAATGTCGTCTGGTCTAGTGTTTTATTGAGGCTATTCTTTTAAGGGAAGACTGGTTCGAGGCTAATTCAAATAAAAAATTCAAATAAAAGTTACTCATACCCTGTACCCTATGTTCAAACCATAATGTAAAACAAAGATTTGACCTCTTAAAACCCAAACTGTACTACAATAACTGACTGTAAAACATGAACATTCACCAACTGGGAGTATATACTTGTACGAACAAAAGATATGCGATATAATGTATGGAAGTCACTCCTAAAGGTGCTAGTCCATCGGAGTTGCTTACATTTGAAGCATCAACTTGCGTCACTTTAAACTTATGAACCTAAATCAACTCGAGACAAAGACCTATGGGTATTGTGCCTAATTTACAACAAACATACCCACAAAATCATAGTGACTTACCTAGATACCTAAACTGTATGCAGCTAAACACCAAACCCATTTTCGGTAACTATATGCTCCCACACAACCAAATGACAGCCCCACAATGCACTTAAGCTAAGTTTATGCTAATAGGCAATTAGATACTCATATACTCATACACAACCAAATAAACAAATCATACACACTTCAAAAAAACACTGCAAGTTATTAATCAGAATTCTTATTACTCCTAATCAAACAAGTAGGACATTGTTCATCACTTCATTAACACTTGCAAAGAGTAAGACATTCACATCAGTAACCACCACGAAGACGGAGGACAAGGTGGAGAGTGGACTCCTTCTGAATGTTGTAATCAGCAAGCGTACGTCCATCCTCGAGCTGCTTCCCTGCAAAGATAAGCCTCTGCTGGTCTGGAGGGATGCCTTCCTTGTCCTGGATCTTGGCCTTGACGTTGTCAATAGTATCAGAGCTTTCGACTTCGAGGGTGATGGTCTTGCCAGTCAAGGTCTTAACAAATATCTGCATACCACCTCTCAAACGAAGAACCAAGTGCAGGGTGGATTCCTTCTGGATGTTGTAATCCGCAAGAGTACGTCCATCCTCCAACTGCTTACCAGCGAATATCAACCTCTGCTGGTCTGGTGGGATCCCCTCCTTGTCTTGGATCTTGGCCTTAACATTATCAATAGTATCGGAGCTCTCAACTTCAAGGGTGATGGTCTTGCCAGTCAAGGTCTTAACAAATATCTGCATACCACCTCTCAAGCGAAGAACCAAATGTAGGGTGGATTCCTTCTGGATGTTGTAATCCGCAAGGGTACGGCCATCCTCGAGTTGCTTGCCGGCGAAGATCAACCTCTGCTGGTCTGGTGGGATCCCCTCCTTGTCTTGGATCTTGGCCTTAACATTATCAATAGTATCGGAGCTCTCAACTTCAAGGGTGATAGTTTTCCCTGTCAAAGTCTTGACGAAGATCTGCATACCCCCTCTAAGCCTGAGCACCAGATGCAGGGTGGATTCCTTCTGGATGTTGTAATCCGCAAGGGTACGGCCATCCTCGAGTTGCTTGCCGGCGAAGATCAACCTCTGCTGGTCTGGAGGAATCCCCTCCTTATCCTGGATCTTAGCCTTGACATTGTCAATAGTATCTGAGCTCTCGACTTCAAGGGTGATGGTCTTGCCAGTAAGGGTCTTGACGAAGATTTGCATACCACCACGAAGACGCAAGACAAGGTGGAGAGTGGACTCCTTCTGGATGTTGTAATCGGCCAGAGTACGACCGTCCTCGAGCTGCTTTCCAGCAAAGATCAACCTCTGCTGATCAGGAGGAATTCCTTCCTTGTCTTGAATTTTGGCCTTAACATTGTCGATGGTGTCTGAGCTCTCGACTTCCAAAGTGATTGTCTTTCCAGTAAGGGTCTTGACGAAGATTTGCATCTGCACAATAACAATCCAAGCACAGTTAGCAACAAATCATACATTTAAAAGCCATACAACTAGTAATCCGTAGGAGCGTAAACAACTCCTCCCTCAAAATATAAACAGCAACAACTTATGTACGTTGAATCTCATGAATAACCCCTACAAGTTAAGTGACTTGTTCTTTGACTAGACACACTATGGTTGTTAGGATAATCTTACGATTTCAGGACACTACAAATATTTGTGACATGAGATTTTAACAATATCCTAATCTTGACCATAGAATTCTAAGATCGAGTTCGCTCTTGAAGAATATGAGAAACAAGAGCCTAATTGTATTAACACTTAATGGCTTAGACGATCTTAAGATCCGATCTGATCTTAGGATTAATGAAAACAATCCCGATATTTATTGAAAGACAGCAACTGCCAATTTATAAAAATAAAAACAAAAAACATGTATAAACTAAAGTAATAATTATTAATCAGAGATCAAATAGTTAAAATCATCCTAGTTACAGATCTAGCATCGTAAATTAATTCAACAAATAATAATGATAGTAATCATAAAGGATAATAAAAAGAAGAAGCATAATATACCTTGAAAGAATTGAATTGAACGAAGGATTTGCTTAAGAGAGAACGATTTAATTGTTGATTTATTTTTATGTTAGGATGAAGAATACCCTGGTAAGGGAGGGATTATTTATATGATGGGATGAGGAAGACGAGTTGGTTAAGGATTGGGCTTGTTAACGGTGACGTAAATGAGTTGCCTTTACTTACGAGTCGCCTTTTGGGTATAGGAAGGATTATTCTAGAATATTTGCGTGGCTTCTGGGTCACCGTTAGCTTTTCTCCCTTTCTTTTGACTTTTCTTTTAATGGATTTTTTTTTTTATATATATAGATATATAGTGTTTGGATAAAATAAGAAGATTAAATAAAATGAGAAATGAAGAAGAAATCATAGTCATATATTTTAGATGCACCTACAAAGTCAAATGCATCTCTCTTTGAAATTCTCTTTCCTTTGTGGAATTTGTGGTCAGGATTTTTTCTTATTCTTCCTATTTTAATTTTTCTTCTTATTAGATTCCTACTCTATATATATATAATATATATATATATACCCAAATATATTTGTTTATTTGCATATTTTCTTATAGTACAAGTTTTTAATACATAATTACAATAAAGTTTAAGTATGCTTTGGGGAAATATACAAATATACAAGTTTACTTTATATGCATTTGCCCCTTCTTTTAATCTTTGGTTTTCAACTTAGATATTTTGGAAAAATTATGATTTTTTTTGAACTAAAACTTCATTAGGGCATCTCCAATGCATAGTGTAACATGGAGTTCAATACACTTCCACATCATCGCCACATAAATACACTAACTTTCATGAAATACCTTTACAGTGTATTGAACTTTAGCATAGTTTGATCTACACATGTGAATAAAAACATATTTTAAATATTGAAAACAGTAAAAGAAACTGGGTTTCCAAATAAACAAAGTGGTATTGGGCCCACTTCTATCGTATAAACATCAATTGCTTAGAGACACACTCTTATTTAATGCACGATGATGTGTCAATGTTTACAATGCATCACACGGTATAATGGCCTATTATACCTTTGCCACAGTGGCCCATTGTGGATGCCCTTAGAAAGAAACAAAGGTTCATACATGAAACAAACTAAGGACCATACATATCACTTCTCGAGAGAGAAGAAAGTTCACAAGAAAATGAAACCTCTCACCTACAGAGTAAAGCTAACGCATATGCATAGCGAGCGACCCAATGAGCAACTTTGTTGTATTCGCGCTTAGTCCACGAGATATATAATTGCAGATTGCTAGCCCACAAACAGATATCATATATAAGAACAACAAGGCTCCATGGTGGTGTTGCTTCTGTAGATGAGAGGGTAACAGCCGTCTAGCAATTTGATTCAATAATTGCTTTAGACCAACCACGTCGAAATGCCAGTTGACACACGTAGTGCACTGATAAGACTTCTGCGTGAAGTGGAGACATAGAAGAACAAGGCATGCCATCGACATAAAGGAGAGAACCTGTAGAATCGCGCACAACAACAGCTAGAGCGGTCATGGAGTCCATAAATGCAGCATGACAGTTAATTTTCACCTAGGGGAGGGGGGGGGGGGGAATCCACCGCAGTGAAGTCTGAGATGTACACTGAGAACCAACCGCCTTTGTTATGAGATTTGAGGCCATAATCTTGTTGAACTCACTTAACTGAGCATTAATCGAGGCTAAAGTACGTCCGGGAGAAAGATCAACATTATCATAGACAAAGGCACAATGAGAACGCCAAATAAACCAACAAATCATTGCCACTGTTGATAGAATACAGGAAGCTTCAGAACTTGAGTGACACGTATCAACAAATCTATGAAAACGAATAGAAACACTTGTACCTGGAGGATCGTTTCGAAGGCTTAAGGAGGAACCAAACCAAACAGGTCGAGTCCATGCACATTCAAAAAGTAGATGCTCAATCGCTTCTACAAAGTTATTGCATATCGGACACTTTGGACAAGAAGAGCAACTTCTTCTAAAGAGATTCTTTATGGTCGCAACAGAGTTAGTGATGGATTTCCATGCAAATAGTTTAATTTTTTTGGTAGTGCATAGATATTCCATAGACATTTTAAGAAATTTATGTGGAGGGTTAAAACTTGTATTTGCTTTTGAAGCTGCTTGAGCCCGATTCAACAACAGAGCTTGCTTATATCCATATTTTACCGTGTATTTTTCATAAAATGGTTTAAATAAGTTTAGATGTCTTTGATGTATTTTTCAACGTCGTGAATTTTTTTGAGTAAATTTTTTTGACTCAACCCGAGTTTACTTATCTAATTTTACTCTAGCTAGTATCCTTAACGTGTTTAAGTCAAGTTTGGCTAGGCTTTTATATAGGGAACTTTAAAACGCGAAAGTCTTAACTCCTACGGGTTAAGAACAAGAACTTTTCGCAAGTTCCTATAATTGATCCTAGAAAGTCGTTTATCAAGGGAACTTTAAAATGCAAATTTTAAACTTGAAAAAGTCTAAGAAGATGCAAGATCCTATAGATGACTTGAAAACCCAAAACTTTGATTTAATAGGCTAAGCATCCACGAGTCTCTAAATTGTGGAGAAATAGAGATGATAGAGTCAATTATAAGTTTGGTATTCTTTCATGAATTTATGTGAGTTAATTATAAGCTTTTTCTCCCATCGCTTGTTAATAAATTTAATTGCAATAAGTAAGGTCATACAATTTGAAAAGTTATTAGCTTCTAGCCCAAGATCGTTTAAAAGTTGCTCGGTATTAATTAGAGTTCATAGCCAAGGCATAACTTATTGAAGCGGGATGCGAAGATTGGCGAGCCCGAAAAAGCCCTAACAAGGCATGAGGGCTACATTTTGTTGCTAAAGATTCAAAGGGATGTGAAGAATCATTTATCAAAAATCAATATGAAGGATCGAGACACGCGACGAAAAGCAAATACTCCCCTAAAGATCATGGAGAAGTCTATCCAAAAAGGCTCTAACAAGGTATGAGGATAAATAGATCCAAGTCCTAAAAGGAGGCGGATCGTTGTATATCAAAATCCCAAATAAAGATTCGAGAAAAATGAAGAAGTCGTGGTCCAAGTATGAAGAATCTCTCAAAAAGTTCAAGTGAAGAAATTCCTATTATGAACAGAATACCATTATTTCATGAACGTCTCTCAAGATTTGAAGTATGAAGTCAATGCCAAATATCGGTCCGAGAAAGGTCTCAAATCGTGAAGCGAGTTATGCCAAGATATGAACTTTATGAGGTCCCGAGAAGCAGTTTTAAAAGATTTTGTCCTTTAGCTAACTATGGATTTAATCGTCCTAGTTTATTTTCGGCTAAATAACTACCAAAATAAGTCAACAATGCATCCTCGTGATCATTCAAGACAATAATAAAATATAAGAGATACACCTAGGAATAGGGAGTCTAAGTGAATAATTGGGCCACATGAGTTTGTGTTAGTTTGCTAACTTATAATAACAATGATCTCGTTTTTAAGCTTGGTTTGGGGAACGTGAAACTTGAGGGTGATAAACATTCATGACAATCCAAAGCCCTAATGTAAGTCTTCGATCTCTTAACTTGTTTTCTTCCTTTGAATATTTTTGTGATTTTCTATCATTTTAAGTTTCCTTAATGTCTTGTGTTTAATAAAGGCCAAGGTGGGTTAATTATGATGGAAATCTTGCTTTTTAACTAATGCATTGTATGAGGGCATTGCAATGGTCAAGTGTAGGGGATTTAATAAGTGTGACAACACTTATCCTTTTACCACTTAATTATAATAATAACCAAGCCAAAACGTGTATTTTATGTCGTAAATGTCGGAATTATGCGTGGTTTGTGTTTTTGTTGTGATTTAGGACCAAAATGTGAAAAGAGAAAAAAACACGGTCTTTCACGGGCTTTTATCGAAGAAAAAGACAAAAGACGAAGTCAAAAGATCAAGAGTGCAAAAAAGAACGGAAGTCCAAGGCCTATTCTAAAGATTTATTGAAGAAAAAGTCTAAAGACGGAAGTTTAACAAAGTCGAAGAACCAAGTCTAATTAATGAAGAAATTAGAAGACGAGTTCATTTTATTTATCGACAAATCCTGAGACAAAGTCGAGAATGACGAGTTTATTGTCAAAGACGAAAGACGAAAAGACAAGAGGAAGAAAGAAAGAAAGAAGCACAACACTCCTCTCCCCTATAAATAGAATCCTTAACCTCATTTGTGAGGTGTTAGCTAATTTGACAAATTAGTCTTTCCATTTTATTTCCTTGCACTTTATTATTGTCATTTACTTAATTGTTCTTATTTTTCAAGATTATTCCAAGTAAATTTTTAATTTTGTTGTTGAATCTTTATCTTTAATCAAGTTTTTAATTAATCTCTCATTCTACCTTTCTTGTTTGATTTAATCTTTATGCTTATGTGCTTATTGTCTTGCTTATTTGATTGTTTGTTATGTTTTTATGTGATTGATTGTGGTAGCTTATTGATTTTATAGCTTATTGTGTGCTTTTCTTAAATTTAATTAAGTGTTTTTAAAATTTATTTTATAAAAAGTTGATTTTAAATATTTTGATTATTTAGTGTTTTTAAAAGTATTTAAATTTTGGTTTAATTGCTTTTTCTTAAAGGTGATTTGGTTAAGTTTTAGATAAGTGCTTATTTGATTTATAACTTATTTTCCATTTTGCTTACTACTGTTTCTAATCCGGGTTATGGTAAAACCCTAGCATTCCGACTTGTTTGCCTTTTCATCATTCAGACTTAGGTTAGATTTGATTTATTCCGACTTATAGCAAATTTCATCCTTTCCAGAATTGTATGCATATCTATTATCCCGAATTAGATAAGAATTTTGAATATTCCAGATTAGCTCCATTGTGTCATTTCGAATAAGGTTCAAGACATTCATTCCGGATTGTTTGAAGCTGTAGCATTCCGGATTAGGTCATCCATACCGATTCCGGATTACATTGGACCCTTGTATTCCGAATTGCCTACAAAAGCTTTATTCCGAATTAACTAAGTCTAGTTATTCCGGATTGTATTAAGAAAGGTATTCCGGATTACATGTAGGATTTCATTCGGTATTAGGTTAGGAGTTACATAATCCGAATTGTGTTCGCGACTTGGATTCCGGATTAGGTTTGCCATTTGGATTCCGAATTGAGTAGAGATTGTGAATTCCGAATTAACCTTAGCAGCTAGATTCCGAATTAAGTTAAGTTCACACATTCCGACTTAGGTTCAGTTTGTTGTATTCCGAATTAGGTTTAGGATTTAGTTTCCCGACTTAGGTTTTGTTCCTTGTTTCCTGTTTAGCTTTAAATACTTATTTTTCCCGCCATTTTTCTTAAAATGTTATTTTAATTGTTTTACTTTATTTTAAATTTCAAGATTGCATTTTTATTAAGTTTTTAAATTTACTTTTTGTCGAGTCTTAATCTTTTGTCATTTATTTTTAATTTACTTTAAAAATCTTAATTTTTCACCATTTACTTTTTAATCATTTATTTTATTTTAATTAATTACTCAACGCCATTTTCATTTTAAAATAGATAACCAACGACTATTCTTTCTTTTCACCAAGAACAAGTGAGTCACACTTTTAACCGGTAATCAATTCGATTAGAAATGAAGAACAATTAGACATAATAAAAAGAACGAATTTTTCAGTTATTAAAATGGCGCCGCTGCCGACTCTTTTTGTGAAGATCAACGATTTTCTGTGAGAGACGCGTTGGATTTTGGGATCCGTTCACTCGTGAACGTTATTTTTCGTGTCAAAAATTTTCAAAAATCCAAAAACATTTAAAAATCATAAAAAGCATTTATTTTTCAAAAGTTTTGCACCAAAAAGATTTTATTTTTACGTAAATATATTTCCTCTATTTCTTTGGTATCTTTTTCTTTTGCAGGTGTATGCGTACTAGATCTTCGTCTTATTCTTAGCCCGAGACTCTTGAAGACTTAGATATGGCCGGTGTGCACAACAATAATAACCCACCTCACCTCAACTTGAATAATAACAACCATCTTCCTTAACCCGACCTGCGCACGATGGAGGAGTTTTGTCAACCAACAATGAACGGACGCGGAGGACCGATTGCGCCGATGCAAATCACGGCTCCAGAGTTTTCGTTGAAGCATCACATGATCCAACAAGTTAAAAATACTTGTCCATTTCGCGGATTACCGGATGATGATGCCAACAAACATCTCGACAAATTCATTACCATAACTCAAATCATGAAATTGCCCGGTGTTACCATGGATTTTCTTCGCCTTCATCTATTTCCACAAACTTTATCCCACCATGCCGAAAAATGGTTTGATCGTCTTCCGAAGAATTCAATTCATACATGGGACGAAATGACTCAACGATTTTTGTCACGCTACTTTCCACCATCCATGGTAACGAGCCTTCGGAATCAAATCAGTGGATTTACTCAAGAACCTTGTTAATGCAAGTAATGCCTAAAAACATTATTAGTGTTAACTAATCTTTCTTAGTTTTGATCACAACAAACCATACAACACATTTAGTGTAGAAACACAAAATGAATTATTTAACTAACACTATCATCAAGGTAATAATCATATCACTAACCTTTATTAATCATACTTAGTGATCATCAAAATGATTATCCTTAAAACTCACTTTTGCTAATAAGACAAAAGACTTTTTAATAAACTTTCTTTTTTAGAAAATGTTTTATTAAAATGGAAAATGAAAATTTGAAAATGGCATATTCCAAATGCTGTTAGAATATCCTTTGAAGGGTTCAAATACCTCAGATATTCCCACCCCACTAAAAGACAAAAAACGGAGCGGAGTCTAGTGGCGGTACCTTAAGTACCTACGCGGTACCTTAGCGATATGGTACCGCGGGGTGAGATAAGGTACCGCGCACAGTAGCCGTTATAGATCCGTTGTAACTTTGTCTCCTTTAAATAGTGGGTCAAATCTCATTTTCCAGCAAGCCTCTTGGACGATTTTCTCAGCCCTTTTTCTATTTTCTATAGCATAATCATTAGTAAATGATCACTTAATTTGTTAAGGATGTTTACATATGATTATCCTCTTGATCCCCTCCTTTACCATGTCCAATGAGAAGATCACTCACTCACTAGTGTAGTGATAAAGATGAATTTATAAGCTAGTCATATTCATCATGATACCTTTGTGTTTTAGGTCAATCCAATGTATTTATGAATACTTGGACTAGTTGTGTTCATCCATGTTATTTGTGAATACTTGGATTTGTTGTGTACATCCATTGCATATGTGTTTGCTTGGATTTGTGTTGTGTAAATCCAAGCTACATGTGTGTACTTGGATAAGTCTAGTTGAGTTGTAATAGTTTTGATTAGGAGTTCTCACTAAACTATAAAGTGATGTGGTTGTGTCTTGTGAGTTCTCACTAAACTTTAAAGTGATTAGTAGTTGTGTTGTGTGAAGTTCTCACTTAGCTTCAAAGTGAAGAGTCGTGAAGATTGGTTCTAGCTTTCGATTAGAACTCGACATCTAGCCTTGTGTCGTAAAATGGTGAAGTAGGCAACGTCGTGAAGATTGGTTCTAGCTTAAGATTAGAACTCGACATCTAGCCTTGTGTCGTTAAATTGTGAAGTAGGCAACGTCGTGTAGATTGGTCCTAGCTAAAGATTAGGTCTCGACATTTAGCTTAGTGTCGGAAAATAATGTAAGCAACGATGTAAGGTTTTCTCCGCCGAGAAGGGAGCTTGTGGATATAGTGGAAATCTCGAGTAGGTGTACTCGAGGAGTGGAGTAGAAACGAGTATAGAGCCTCGTTGTCGAACCACTATAAATCTTGGTGTCTTCCCACTAGGTTGTCTCCTTCCTTGCTCTTTACTTATTTCATTATCATTATACTTGCTTATTATTCTTGCTAGTGCATTTCAATTGAACCTAATCATTATGCAACTTAGCTTTAAGTAAAAGATAGTTTTGATACAAACCAAACTGAAAGAAATTTTAATTTGGTCACCAATCGAAGAGAAACTATTCAACCCCCCTCCCTTCTAGTTTCTACAATTAGTATCAGAGCGATGGTCACTCAAGATCTTTGAAGTATATTATACTTTAAAACTTGGATCGATCCATTGTCTCCTCAAATTAGAAGGTCTAGTTGTACTAAAGTTTCTATTTGGTCAAAACTATGTTTTCTTTGAAAAATAGGTCTTGTAATTGATAACATTGCATCCCACTTAAGATTAGTAGCCTTTATGCATTTTAAATATACTCTTGAAATGTATCTACTAGTTTGCATCTTGCTTTGTGTAGGTACTCATGAAGATCAATCACTTAATTGGTTGTGGATTGAGTTACTTGCACTTGTAGAAGAATCATCTTCATTGATCTTTAACATATTTGAATGATGATACCAAGATGATTGGGAATGATACTAGTCCTTTAATACTTAGTACTCATCATAGTCATTGATTGGGCATAGCACTTATTCCTTCATGGATTGCTCTTGTGGCCAAGGTACGCTTTCGTTCTTCCACACGCCCTTTGATCATTCTTTTGATCATTACTTGACTATGTGCTTGTTCTCGGCATCCTTGCCTTGACATTCATTTGTGGTTTGTGCTTCTTTTCCTTTATCCTCTCAAACCTTCATTGCTTGGATACTTGACTCACTATGGTGATGTAGAGTGAGTTAGTAGAAGCTTAATGTATCAAGCATGATTTCCATGGTTTGCACCCATACGGTTAGTAGGCCCTTTGTGGGAGAGAAAGTGAATTAATACCTTGCTCATATTTTAGTTTAGACTAAGACTATTATTGAAAGTGATCTTAGTTTAGACTTGAATAATTGCTTTGTGCTCATTCATTACGAAAGCCGTTTATCGTTTCGCCGGAAAGGCACGTCTTAAACCACTATATATGACACAAGCTCTTCGTTTCAACTACTTGAAGATTGTCATTAATCCCTTGAGCATTGTTCCTAGTCTTGATTCACCTTCCTTGATTTCTCTCCACTTAGTCGTTTTGCTACGAGTAGTCGTTTGTCCGTTTCGGTTCTTTTCGATCTTGATTTAACTCGTAATCCTTCGTTAAGGCATATTGCTTAGTGTTATGATGATCCAATGATATTCTAAAAGGCTCATGATTTAATTTTAAGTATTTTAGAAAAACTGGATTTTCAAAATTTGGCGTTTTTCAGAGATAGAAACCTGCCTCTGCAGGCGGTTCCTTATCTCCGCGGCTCAAACCCGCGGTTCCTTATCGATAAGGTACCGCGGGCAGTAACTTTTGTCAGAGCGCCAGTTTGTGTTTTTTTATTCTTTTTCAAACCAAACTCTCTCTCTCCCAAAACACACAGCCGACGGGTTTTACCTTTTCCACCATTGTTGAAGCTTCCAAAACCTTCAATCACTCAAATTAATTGATTCCAAGTTGTGGGTTTCACTCATCCTTCATCTAATATCAATTAATTGTAAGTATTTTCTTTTAATTTCATCTATTTTGTTCTAGGGTTCATCCTTTCATAATTGGTTTTTTTTTTAAATTGAAATTGAATTAAAACCTTAATAGGAATGTGGGTTGACATAGTTATTTTACTATGATTCCTTAGGTTCATATTCATTAAGATTTCACTAAAACCCACTTGTAGAACAAATCCGAAATTAAGCTAAATGATTTTGGTTAAAGGATGGATTTGAGATGAACCCATGAACAAGTAGGTAATGACATTGTTAATGCTTACCTAAAAACCTTGTTTTGAAAAACCAATGTTCTAATCCATTGTTGATCTAACATAGATCATGTGTTCTTGGTCAATGATGGAATAAACACATTGTGAACATGAAAATGATATGGATTCAATCCTATGTTTGTCAAGAAATTGATATAACACATTTTCATTTTTCGTTTTTCTTTTTGATTTTCATATGAGTGATTGGAGAAATATTGTCTTGTGTTTGTATTTAGGTACTTAATCATGTCTTCACAATACCAAAAGGATCATCAACTCACCAAACAGTATATGCCAAACCTATCCGACTTTTGTCACTCAACTCACCTTGCCCATACTTTTCCTCTCTCCAATCCCGTTGCTTTCATGAGGGTAGAGTTGTCCAAGAGGATATCAAGAATTATGTCTACATCAAGTCCATGTTTGAACACATTGGATTTGATTGTTTGTTGAACATTAAGGAAGACATCTATCCTCGATTCCTTTTGGAGTTCTTTAGCACATACTCTGTCATTGAAAACAATGATGGAATATTTGTTAGGTTCATCTTGAAAGATCAACTCATTCAATACTCTCTCGAAGTGTTTGGTCAAATTCTTGATGTCCCATTTGTAGGCACTTGTCGCTTCACGGATAAATGGAAGCTTAGTGCTCTCATTGAATCCGACAATTGTCCTCCAAATGATCATGAGGAAATTGATCTTGACTTCATTGTCGACGTTGTCTCCAAAAAGCGTAATCGACCCGTTAAGAGAAGCCTTCATACTAAGGTACGTTCGGTGAAACGTCATGAGGTTCTCTTGAGCGACCTTAATGATAATATGGTTCAATGGACCAATATCCTTAGGGAAAATGTGTTTTGTCTTGGTGGAAACCGGGATCATGTTCCGGCGTGTTTAGTGCATATGTTATATTGCATCTTTACCAACACCAATTACAATTTGGCATATTTTATCGCTCAACTGATCAATTATGCTATTCACAAGCCTAAAACAAACCTCCCTTACGCAATGCTTCTCACTCGCCTTTTTAAAAGGGTTGGCCGTGATTTTCCAATTCTTGATCTTTCTCAATTTCATCCGGTCAAACGGGTCATGCTACCTATTCGAGAGGTGTATAAGAGAAAGACAAGATCTGACCGTAAATCCGATCAACAAGAGTTCAGTGATGAGGACATGGACATGCCAACAAGTGATGGTGATGGCATTGGCACAAGTGCTCCCATTGACTCTTCGAGTTCTTCTCACCACTCCACAAACTCATTCGTGGATGGTTTAGATGACATTGCTTCCCCTCCCCATCATTCCTCTAGTGAAGTTCCTAATAATCTCAATTTGGAGGAACTTTACCGTCAAAATCTTCGAACCCGAGGTGATTTGCATGAACACCGGATTGAGTCAAGAAGGGGAATCAAGTATTTGGGAAAAATGATCAAGGATTTAAGCAAGAAAAGGAGGTGAAGACTTTGTAGTGTGTCAAAGTTTGGTTATCTTTTGCAGCTTAAACATTTGCTTATTAACACTTTGGTTTAGGTGTTTATTTACTTATGTTAATTATTTGGATTACTATTTATTTTGATCCTAAACGTTTATTATACCATCATGTTTGTGTTTTACATAGCCTTGTGCATGCCATATGATAGTTAGCTTATTAGATTATGATCTGTAGTTAACTTTGCCTTGTGAAACCTTTGGGAAAAATCTGGGTTTATCAAAAACTGGAATGGGAAATTTTTGAAAACCTTCTGGTCGCGGTTCCATATCGACCCGCGGTTCCTTATCGATAAGGTACCGCCGGTCCTAGATAAGGAACCGCCGGCCACTGTGCACGACAGCATCTTTGTTTTACACTGTTTTCTTAATTTTGTGTAAACCTTGCATGATTTTCAGTAATAAACTGCACATTTCCTAAACTAGGGTATCTAAATTCATTATTCACTTAAAATGATTTTAACCCATTACTAGTTTGGATCATCCCCTCAACCATTTAAACCCACCTTGTTTGCCATGTTCTTCACACATCAAACATACTTCCCTAAACCTTTAACCACCCTAATCAACCATGGTGTGTACCAAAACCTCAAACACTTCCAAGACCTCCACCCTAAGAAAAACACTCAAAATAAGGGTTAAGGTAGCTAAGCCTAACTCTTCACCTTTCCACACACCTAAGAATGAGAATGCTCCTATCCTCATTTCTTCATCACCTTCCCCACCTCTTGCACCATGCAAGACCTCCTCCACCCATGGTACTAACCACTCCATCGGTTCTACCTCCTCTTCATTCAATTCTAGAATGAATGAGCTTTCTTCACCCTTCACTCCAAGTGCACCCTTGGAAGTGACCACACAACCTCAACCAATCCAAAGCATTCCTTTTGAGAATGACTTTGATGACTCTTTGGTGACTTCACCATTTACCCCTCACAACTCACCCATTTCACCAACCTTGGAGGATTTACCTCCACATTCACCCATTTCCCCTTTGGGGAACATGCCTCCACTTTCACCCATATCACCCTTGGAGAACTTGCCTCCTCCACCTCCACCCAACTCAAACATCCCAATTTTAGGTGTCCCTCTTTCCCTCCTCTTGGGTGATCCTTACTTTGGGTTTCAACAAACTCATGGTCCTAGATGTCCATGTTGTCTTTACAACCACTTTCTCATCCAAAACCTAAGGATGGATATGTATGGACTACATAGGGGTTTGCAAGATTTCTTGCTTACTTTGTTCTCTATGCCTCCTCCTAGGAGATGAATGATGGAGTTGTCTTAATAAGAGTTTTCAACAAAACCAAGCCTAAGAAAACTACTTATCTAGATTTTATGATAAGCTAGCTATGTATTAGTTAGTTTTACTTATCTTTGTATTTGTTTTCTCTTTAATGAATGTTTCTTGTTGTTGTGTTATGGATTTAGCTTTGTGTGATTCTATCCTTTTGTGCACACTAATCAACTTTAATTTGAAATTAAAAATTGAACCTAAATCTATCACAACCCCTAAACTTGACTAAAATTGGTTCAAAATGATATCTAAATTATTTTGTCATCCTTTGTCAAGACATTCTTTGTGAATGTGTTGCTTTATGCAACCCTAGCATATTTTGGTTCTAATAGAGGTAAAATTCCAAGATTTGCAACTTTTTGAAAAAGTCTTAGTTTTTCCCAAAACCCAGGAAAAACATTGTTTAAAGTCCACTGGACGCGGTTCCTTAAGGACCCGCGGTTCCTTAGTGATATGGAACCGCCGGCCCATATAAGGTACCGCGGCCAGAATGTGGCTTTTAACGAATTTTTTGGTCAAAACTTATGAAACCCTATTCCCAGTCAAGATTCCTTGTTTACTCAAATTGACTAAACATTCCTTGACAATACACATTTTGTATTCAAATTCTTACCTTGATTACATTTTACTTATACCCCAACCTTGAGATTCATTCTCACACCTTCCCAACCTTGAGAATTCATTCTCACATAACCTTGAGATTTCATTCTCACACCTTCCCAACCTTGAGAATTCATTCTCACATAACCTTGAGATATCATTCTCACACTCTCACAATGCCTAACTCCTACATTCCTAACCTTGACATTTCTTTGTCACAACCCCACTCACCCAAAGCTTCCTCTTCCAAGCTTTCAAAGAAACCAAAAATCTCGGTTCGACCCGTTTGGGTTAAGAAGAATGAACCATCTTCGTCCAAACCACTCAAAAACCCTACCTTCTCTCCAATCAAGTATTGGAATGAGACTTACACCATAAACCCCATCACCGGAGCAAAAGAACATGTTCCACCACCACCACAATCCTTCAATACCCCCCAACTCAATGACCTTGCAACCTTCCCAAACCTCACAAGGCATTGTGAAAACACTCCCAAACCCCTTACCCCACCACCACCAAACCCTAAGTTTGATGCCATACCCCCATCAAACGATTTTGTGTTGCATCATGGATCCTCGTGTGATTGTTGCCGATTTCAACAAATTTAACTTGCTCATGTGTATGAGAAGTTAAATTTTCTTGAATTCCTCCTCACTCGACCTCCTATTCAAGTTTTCGTTCTGGTGGACAAAACTTCGAATGATGCATCGTCGTCTTTTTAGTTTTATTTTATTTTTAGCAATCTTGGAAAATATCACTATTAGACTAGCTTATGCTTAGTGGTTTATTTTCGATATTTATTGCTTTTAGATACTCATACTATGTGTATGACTATCTTCTTTGTTGTATTATTTTTTTTGTAACTTTTGTGTTATTTGTGTGCTATTTAATTAGTTCTTTTTTTTAGTTGATCTTGGTTAAATTTTTTCAATTACTTATGGGTGATTCCATCAATTCTAAAGCTTTAACCCATTGACAAGCTTATCATCTTCATTTTATTGAAGTTTGATTTTGTCAATTACCTCTTTGGACATACTTAGCAAAATACTTGCTTCTAATTTGAGATTTCTTCTCTTTCTCCCTCTCAAGTTACTTAGTAGGTAGTGATCATATATACATTGGTGTTTCTTTCCTTTCTACTAACCTTTGTGTAGCATGTCACCTTAGCTCACAAACTTGGTGCCCCGAGCAAGGGGGAGCAACCACCAAGGGGGAGCTACTAGCAAAGTTCGATGCACTTCAAAGACTTATGCTAACCTTTTTGCTACGACAAAGGGGGAGAAATGATAGTGATAAACTAGTTAATAATTCCATAGTTTGTGTTTATACGTAAATGAGTTTATCGTTTGTCGTAATCAAAAAGGGGGAGATTGTTAATGCAAGTAATGCCTAAAAACATTATTAGTGTTAACTAATCTTTCTTAGTTTTGATCACAACAAACCATACAACACATTTAGTGTAGAAACACAAAATGAATTATTTAACTAATATTATCATCAAGGTAATAATCATATCACTAACCTTTCTTAATCATACTTAGTGATCATCAAAATGATTATCCTTAAAACTCACTTTTGCTAATAAGACAAAAGACTTGTTAATAAACTTTCTTTTTTAGAAAATGTTTTATTAAAATAGAAAATGAAAATTTGAAAATGGCATATTCCAGATGCTGTTAGAATATCCTTTGAAGGGTTCAAATACCTCAGATATTCCCACCCCACTAAAAGACAAAAAACGGAGCAGAGTCTAGTGGCGGTACCTTAAGTACCTACGCGGTACCTTAGCGATATGGTACTGCGGGGTGAGATAAGGTACCGCGCATAGTAGCCGTTATAGATCCGTTGTAACTTTGTCTCCTTTAAATAGTGGGTCAAATCTCATTTTCCAGCAAGCCTCTTGGACGATTTTCTCAGCCCTTTTTCTATTTTCTATAGCATAATTATTAGTAAATGATCACTTAATTTGTTAAGGATGTTTACATATGATTATCCTCTTGATCCCCTCCTTTACCATGTCCAATGAGAAGATCACTCACTCACTAGTGTAGTGATAAAGATGAATTTATGAGCTAGTCATATTCATCATGATACCTTTGTGTTTTAGGTCAATCCAATGTATTTATGAATACTTGGACTAGTTGTGTTCATCCAAGTTATTTGTGAATACTTAGATTTGTTGTGTACATCCATTGCATATGTGTTTGCTTGGATTTGTGTTGTGTAAATCCAAGCTACATGTGTGTACTTGGATAAGTCTAGTTGAGTTGTAATAGTTTTGATTAGGAGTTCTCACTAAACTATAAAGTGATGTGGTTGTGTCTTGTGAGTTCTCACTAAACTTTAAAGTGATTAGTAGTTGTGTTGTGTGAAGTTCTCACTTAGCTTCAAAGTGAAGAGTCGTGAAGATTGGTTCTAGCTTTCGATTAGAACTCGACATCTAGCCTTGTGTCGTAAAATGGTGAAGTAGGCAACGTCGTGAAGATTGGTTCTACCTTAAGATTAGAACTCGACATCTAGCCTTGTGTCGTTAAATTGTGAAGTAGGCAACGTCGTGTAGATTGGTCCTAGCTAAAGATTAGGTCTCGACATTTAGCTTAGTGTCGGAAAATAATGTAAGCAACGATGTAAGGTTTTCTCCGCCGAGAAGGGAGCTTGTAGATATAGTGGAAATCTCGAGTAGGTGTACCCGAGGAGTGGAGTAGAAACAAGGATAGAGCCTCGTTGTCGAACCACTATAAATCTTGGTGTCTTCCCACTAGGTTGTCTCCTTCCTTGCTCTTTACTTATTTCATTATCATTATACTTTCTTATTATTCTTGCTAGTGCATTTCAATTGAACCTAATCATTATGCAACTTAGCTTTAAGTAAAAGATAGTTTTGATACAAACCAAATTGAAAGAAATTTTAATTTGGTCACCAATCGAAGAGAAACTATTCAACCCCCCCCCCCCCCTTCCAGTTTCTACAAACCTGATGAGTCTCTTTTCGATGCTTGGGAACGTTATAATGTTTTGATCGATCGATGTCCTAACCACAATATGCTCCCCGTCACCTTAATTGATACTTTCTACAACGGTTTAACTTTTCGTGATCGTGGTACGATTAATGCAGCCGCCGGTAACACATTTATGAAAAGAAGACCCAAGGAGTGTAGAGAGCTTATAGAGAACATGGCTACTCATCACAAAATTGGGATTCATCCGCATATTCAAGGAATAACCCGAGAGTCAATGTTTCTTCTACTTCATCAAACCCCGATATGACCGAACTCATCCGCATGATGGCCGAAATAAACAAAAATATCCAACTTATGGCTACGAATCAACTACAACAAGTTAAAGCTGTAGCACTTTCTTGTGAGACTTGCGGCGGTCCTCATTCATACACTGATTGTCCTTCTACTTATGACAATCCGGAAAACGTGTATGCGGCTCATGGTAACTATTCAACGGAAAGCTATCAAGCCCGACCTCAAGGTGATCGTAACTTGCTAAGTTATCGTTCCAACAACTTTCTTTCACCCGGTGTTTCTCCTCAAAACCACAAACCCAACAACTTCAATAGAAGCAATCCAAACCAACCTCGAGCTTCTAATCCCTATCACCCACCTGCTCAACAAGCACCACCCATCACTCCACCCACGACTTATACTCAAGATGTTGAAACTTTCATGAGGACCCAAGGAGAGGTAGTTAAGAATCTTCAAAGCCAAATCATCAACTTGAAAGGAGATATCACTAAACAAGGGAATGATATTCGAACCGAGCTTAGACATGATATGCAAACCTCTTTAAGCAATTAAACGAATGATTTGAGGAATATGATGGCAAGTTTCTTCCAACGTAATCAACCCTCTACTTCGGGCTCTCTTCCTTCGAATACCGTAACCAACCCAAGAGCGAATGTGAGTGCTATTACTACACGCAATGGAGAAACTCTAGTAGGACCATCTACCCCTCCCCCAGTTACACCATCTACACCTCCTCTACCACCATTTATCCCGCCTACTTCCACGCCTAGTACTAGTTCTCCATTACCGTCTCCACCTCTTAATGAAGAAGTACCCAAGAAACACCCTTCACCAACCCCACCTTCCACCTTTAAACCTTCAACATCTCAATCTAAACCTTCTACACATACACCACCTAAACCCAACATCCCTTATCCTTCTCGATTAGACAAGTGCAAATTGCTCACTAAAGAGGATGCTCAAGTTACTTCTTTTATGAAGATGATCTCTCAAATTACTTTCAACATTAGCCTTGTTGAAGCATGAAATTGAGTATATTGAAGTTTGTTTCTCTCGATTCTTGACCAATTGAAAGTCCTAAAAATCTCAAGTTTGTTATTGTTCTTGGTTGATAGGGTTTTTTGGATATTCTATGTCTATTTCAATCAACACGTAAAAATGGTGAAAAAATATTCCGTAAAACACTTAGCAATTACCAATTAATATTCACAAAAGGACAAACTGTAAGAACATGAAAGTAAAATGCTCAAAATGTAAAGTAATTGAAAGTTCTAAGCTTGAAATGTAAATTTCAGAAAGTTAAAGGACCTAAAATGTAAACTAACAAACTTGTAACTAATTTTAACAAATTTAACAAACTACTTAACTGTTTTTGACAAGTAACAGAAAATCAAAGGGTGAAATTAATGCAAAACCTAATTACTTGCAAGTTTAACCAAGACTGCAAACAAGCACAAATCCTAAGGACCAAAATGCAATAAATGGAAAATTTTAATAAAAAACGGGCATACACCAAACAATAAGCTCGTATGAGCTTAATACTGAACCAAATAAGCTCAAACTAGTTTCAAACGACTTGAAATGAAAAAGTAGTTAGGCTTGTAAGAGGAAAAAGCTTGAAACCAAGTAGAACTCAAATAAGCTCAAACCAATAAGCCATGAATAAGCTAACTGAAAATTGAGACATGCACGTTCAGATTTTTAAGCTCAAACTTGTTAAACAGCTTATTAAGAGTGTGGAATGTCTTTCATTTTTGAAAATGATCAAGTGAATAAGTAGGAATTTGAAATTAAGCTGACAAGTGCTTATTTGACCAAGTTTGACCAAAATGTGAAAAAGCTGAAAAGCTCAAAATCTACTCAATACAAGTTTCTAAACAGGTTTATGAAAGAAAATTAGAAGATTTATGAAGTAGATTTTGCTACACAAGAAAACAGTCCATGTCTCTTTATAGAAACTTGCATTTGCCTATGATCTTATTAATTAGCTAATATCTAACTGAAAATTGAATACTGTAGAAATTCCTTGCACAGACTAAAACCTTGGGTGTTAAACCACAACTAGGAACTTGTTTCAAGAAAATTGGCTAAGTAATGAACAAATGGCAATGATTTAAAAGTAGCAAGTTTTCTGAATGAAAATGAAATCAAACTTTGACCCAGACTTTTATCAAGCCATTTGCCTTTTTGACCTTTATTTTGACTTCAAAACTGATTACACTTGTTACCAAATACTTACTGAATATGAATGAGCAAATTTTATCAAGATTAACACACTTGACTTACACAAACTTGACAGATCCAAACACTACTTATCAATTCTGATATGAACTTTTACAAAGTGATTATGAGTAAGAGAATGAAACAAGCAAAGACTGATATCAAGAAATGTTATATGAGTAAAATGAAGAGTTATGAAACTGAAATCAAACTTGTAAACAGACTTGAACTCAAAGTGCACTCAAAATCTAAAACTGATGAATAAGAAGCTGAAATCAAGTAAAACAGTCTTAAGGCTACAATACTACTAACAAGCTATCAAAACTATCAAGATTACACTAAATCAAACCAGAGCACATGATCAGAGCAACATTTATGGTTTATACTAAGAATTGAGCATGCAATCTTCTTTTGAGTGGAATTTAAAACAGAATTAACAAACTTTTTGCTAAAGGCCTCCTTTGATGGAGGAGTGTGGCGCTAAGCCAACTCAAATCTACAAGAACACCATTAGATCACCACAATTAACCATATCAATCACCTCCAAAAGCTTTTTCTAAACAGATCAAACCAACTGCTACAATTCTGCTTCTAAGTACTAGAAAGGACTGATCTTGGCTAGAAAACTTGTTATAACCTCCAAAGCTCTCAAACAAACTCCATTGATCACTTAAGATCAATGAATGGCACAAATAGTAACAAGATTGCATGATTGAGTAAGTGAATTGAAGGATAGAGAAGAGTAAATGAATATTTTTGGGATTTTATTGTTGATGAAAGGAAATCTGTTACAGCAGCTTTAACTAACTTCTAACTAACTCTCAAGAGTGTGTCAAACTCTTGAGAGAAGTTTAACTAACTGAATGATAACAGAACTAAGAGAGAAATCTAAGGTGTATGTGTTTTCACACTTAGCTACTTGCTACAAATGAGGCCCTATGTGTCTAATTATAGAGTGAAAGTGAGAAGTGGTTGGGGGTAGTGACGTGTCTTGACCAATCAATTGCTGCCAGGTATCCTTTTGTGGTAAATTGCAAATTCTCATCAAGAACAACAAAAGGGCTTTTCTTCTTCTTTGATCCTCAACTTAATTGACTTGTATATCTGGATTCATCTTCTCAAACCGAGCACTTTTCATGTAGAAAGTTTATTATGAAACGCATTGTAGCCAAATCCACGTTCTGGGCTTGTTTGAAGAAGAAAGTGATACGTGTCATCTTTTGATTTGTTCTCTGCCCTTCACTCGGGTCATTATCCACTTTGGATAAAGTGGATTATTGCATGTTGTCCTCTTATTGGCTGAAATGAAAGTAGTGGGCTACACTGTTGTTGGATTCGGTGTAATTAATTAGTAGGTGAGCTGGCAGTGTAGCTGGCGATCCATGTTTTCTTTTTCATGCATTCTCATTGGTGGAAAAACAAGTGACACGGATTGAACATAAATTTGATACATTTTTGGCAAATTAAGCCCTTAGACTTTGGCAGATTTGTATTTTGGACTTCAAACTTCATTTCTTTGGCAAATATGATCCTTCAACTTGCATTCTTGAATAGTTTAGCCCTTTGACTTGGTTGACTTGAGAGTTTACCAGGTTTGACTTAGATCTTGACATTATCCAAATTACACTTTAGCCCCTCAACTTTTGAGTATTGTCAAGATAGGTCCTTCATCTTCAATTGACTTGTCATCTTTGATCCTTCTCCTGTCTTTTCATCATAAATGAGCTTGATTTCTTCTTGTTTGCTTGAAATTGTATCCTTGTTACATATTTAAGCACAAACACAAAACACACCACATAATTTTGCTTTATAGCATAAAAGTTAGGTATTTTCTATGTGTTTTAGGGTGATTTGTTGATTAATTGATATGAGATTTTGCTCATATCAAAGCACTTGTCCAAATGCTGAAATTTGTGAAAGCATTCAAGGAATTGCTTAATAAGAAGGAGAAGATGGCTGAGTTTGTCAACACACACTTAAATGAAAACTGTTCTGTAGTCCTTCTTAAAGAACTTCCAGAAACACTTGAAGATCCCGGTCGTTTTGTGCTACCATGTACTTTAAACCAAACTGAAGAATTTACCGCCTTAGCCGATCTCGGGGCAAGTATTAATTTGATGCCCTTAAGTGTTTGTAAAAAGTTATCATTACCCGAACTTACACCAACAAAGTTGACTCTTGAGCTAGCAAATCGAACTCTCGCTTACCCCGTTGGTATTGCCAAAGATGTTTTTGTTAAAGTTGGAACCTTCACTTTTCCGGTCGATTTTGTTGTTGTTGATTATGAAATGGACCCTCGTATTTCGATAATACTTGGACGACCATTCTTGAGAACCGGAAAAGCTTTAGTCGATGTTGCCGAAGGTGAACTAATCTTAAGGATCGGGAATGATGCACAAGTGTTTAAAATGGGGAAGATCACAAACAAATCCAATGCAAGAGAATCGGCGAATATGATTAATGTGCTTCAAGACGAGCTTGATACAACTATTTGTGAAAGTACAAAGCTTGATGATTTTGTCGTCTACAACAATCCTCTTTTCGAGCCTATCTATGATAATCCACTTTTTAAAGAAAATGTGGAAGATTCTGAAGATCCTTTTCCCAATTTGGATGCCCCACCAATATATGATGCTCCACCAATCTATGATGATTTTAGTTCCGATGTGGATGATTATGATGATTTTTCTTCAGAGTATAAAGACATGCCAACATATGATGATTTTGATGACGTTGATACTCTTTCGAGTGATTCTTCAAATGATGACCTTGTTCCTACTTTTGATGATCCTCCACCAACAATGTTTGATCCTACTTTGGATGACTACTCATTTGAGGAAGATTTTGTTACTTTTCTCAATACTTACTTCCCCAATGAGAATGATTCTCCTCCTTTGGACTTTGATTATGGTCTTTATCCTCATTCGGATATGAAGAAACCCGTTTCAAAGGAGAAGAAACCGGAACACACTGGCATCCGCAGTACTTATGTTTTGACATCTCTTTATCCACCTTCTGAGGATGAAATTGTAAGATTTATGAGCGGATCTTCTTCAAGGTCTACTGAGCCTAAGTCTTATTTTCCCCTAAAGGAAAAGGTGTTCGATCCCGGTATTGCAATTTTTAAGCCATCTCAGTATCCATCTGATGAAATAAAAGGAAAGATGTTTGGAAACAATAGAGATATGCTTATACTTCATGATACTTTCTACCATCACCTTGCCTACTCTTCTTTGGCTTGCCTTGTTCACCTTAAGCTTGTGCTACTTGATGGATGAAAACCATGTATTTGATCCCGGTGGATGTTCTTCAAGGTTATTACCATGCTAATCAAGGTCGAGTCAGGCTCACGACTCGGTTAACAAAAACAAGCGCTTCTCGGGAGGCAACCCGCAGTATCTATCCTTTTTATCCGTTTTTATAATAAGTGTAGGGGGAGACCCTAGTATGTGTTTGTTGTTTCTTTCTTATCATGTGCAGGGATTCGAGCTTTCAAAGATCCATTCTTGATGACTTTTGACGACCCGTGATTCCGTGTTGCCGTCTTCCCGGTTCTATCCTAAACTCTTTTGATTCTCTATTTTATATTCTTCAATATTAAAATAGGAATCTTTAGTTGTCTCTTCCTTAGCAAGATTTAAACAACATGCACAATGTCCTAAGTGTAGGGGAGTTTACTCTCACATGCTTAAACATTGAGGACAATGTTTATATTAAGTGTATGGGGGAATTCTATCGAAGTTAAGTGGGATTTTTCATGTATATGTCCCCATTTTAACCGAAAAATTGATTTTTCGACATTTTTCAAAAATTTTGATCTATTTTGGCCTAGTTGTATTTACCTTTGTTATAGTTATTTTCTTTCATTGCTAGAATAAATTTTTAATAAACTGGTTTAAATAAGTTTAGATGTCTTTGATGTATTTTTCAACGTCGTGAATTTTTTTGACTCATCCTGAGTTTACTTATCTAAGTTTACTCTAGCTAGTATCCTTGACGTGTTTAAGTCAAGTTTTGCTAGGCTTTTATATAGGGAACTTTAAAACGTGAAAGTCTTAACTCCTACGGGTTAAGAACAAGAACTTTTCACAAGTTCCTATAATTGATCCTAGAAAGTCGTTTATCAAGGGAACTTTAAAATGCAAATTTTAAACTTGAAAAAGTCTAAGAAGATGCAAGATCCTATAGATGACTTGAAAACCCAAAACTTTGATTTAATAGGCTAAGCATCCACGAGTCTCATTCCTTGAGATTTTAAATTGTGGAGAACGAGAGATGATAGAGTCAATTATAAGTTTGGTATTCTTTCATGAATTTATGTGAGTTAATTATAAGCTTTTTCTCCCATCGCTTGTTAATAAATTTAATTACAATAAGTAAGGTCGTACGATTTAAAAAGTTACTTAGCTTCTAGCCCAAGATCGTTTAAAAGTTGCTCGGCATTAATTAGAGTTCATAGCCAAGGCATAACTTATTGAAGCGGGATGCGAAGATTGGCGAGTCCGAAAAGGCCCTAACAAGGCATGAGGGCTACATTTTGTTGCTAAAGATCCAAAGTGATGTGAAGAATCATTTATCAAAAATCAATATGAAGGATCGAGACATACGACGAAAAGCAAATACTCCCCTAAAGATCATGGAGAAGTCTATCCAAAAAGGCCCTAACAAGGTATGAGGATAAATAGATCCAAGTCCTAAAAGGAGGCGGATCGTTGTATATCAAAATCTCAAATAAAGATTGGAGAAAAATGAAGAAGTCGTGGTCCAAGTATGAAGAATCTCTTAAAAAGTTCAAGTGAAGAAATTCCTATTATAAAGAGAAGACCATTATTTCATGAACGTCTCTCAAGATTTGAAGTATGAAGCCAATGCCAAATATCGGTCCAAGAAAGGTCTCAAATCGTGAAGCGAGTTATGCCAAGATATGAACTTTATGAGGTCCCGAGAAGCAGTTTTAAAAGATTTTGTCCTTTATCTAACTATGGATTTAATCGTCCTACTTTATTTTCGGCTAAATAACTATCAAAATAAGTCAACAATGCATCCTCGTGATCATTCAAGACAATAATAAAATATAAGAGATACACCTAGGAATAAGGGTGTCTAAGTGAATAATTGGGCCACATGAGTATGTGTTAGTTTGCTAACTTATAATAACAATGATCTCGTTTTTAAGCTTGGTTTAGGGAACGTGAAACTTGAGGGTGATAAACATTCATGACAA
Organism: Glebionis coronaria; assembly: GCA_025667525.1. Lineage (NCBI taxonomy): Eukaryota > Viridiplantae > Streptophyta > Magnoliopsida > Asterales > Asteraceae > Glebionis > Glebionis coronaria. Next base: position 406,924,333 of record CM046880.1, read on the forward strand.
TCCAAAGCCCTAATGTAAGTCTTCGATCTCTTAACTTGTTTTCTTCCTTTGAATATTTTTGTGATTTTCTATCTTTTTAAGTTTCCTTAATGTCTTGTGTTTAATAAAGGCCAATGTGGGTTAATTATGATGGAAAATGTAAATCTTGCTTTGTAACTAATGCATTGCATGAGGGCATCGCAATGGTCAAGTGTAGGGGATTTAATAAGTGTGAAAACACTTATCCTTTTACCACTTAATTCTAATAATAACCAAGCCAAAACGTGTATTTTATGTAGTAAATGTCAGAATTATGCGTGGTTTGTGTTTTTGTTGTGATTTAGGACCAAAATGTGAAAAGGGAAGAAAACACGGTCTTTTACGGGCTTTTATCGAAGAAAAAGACAAAAGATGAAGTCAAAAGATCAAGAGTGCAAAAAGAACGGAAGTCCAAGGCCTATTCTAAAGATTTATCGAAGAAAAAGTCTAAAGAAGAAAGTTTCACGAAGTCGAAGAACCAAGTCTAATTAATGAACAAATTAGAAGACGAGTTCATTTTATTTATCGACAAATCCCGAGACAAAGTCGAGAATGACGAGTTTATTGTCAAAGTCGAAAGACGAAAAGACATGAGGAAGAAAGAAAGAAAGAAACACAACACTCCTCTCCCCTATAAATAGAATCCTTAACCTCATTTGTGAGGTGTTAGATAATTTGAAAAATTAGTCTTTCCATTTTATTTCCTTGCACTTTCTTATTTTCATTTACTTAATTGTTCTTAATTTTCAAGATTATTCCAAGTAAGTTTTTAATTTTGTTGTTGAATCTTTATCTTTAATCAAGTTTTTAATTAATCTCTCATTCTACCTTTCTTGTTTGATTTAATCTTTATGCTTATGTGCTTATTGTCTTGCTTATTTGATTGTTTGTTATATTTTTATGTGATTGATTGTGGTAACTTATTGATTTTATAGCTTATTGTGTGCTTTTCTTAAATTTAATTAAGTGTTTTTAAAAGTTATTTTATAAAAAGTTGATTTTAAATATTTTGATTATTTAGTGTTTTTAAAAGTTTTTAAATTTTGGTTTAATTGCTTTTTCTTAAAGGTGATTTGGTTAAGTTTTTAGATAAGTGCTTATTTGATTTATAGCTTATTTTCCATTTTGCTTACCACTGTTTCTAATCCGGGTTACGGTAAAACCCTAGCTTTCCGACTTGTTTGCTTTTTCATCATTCAGACTTAGGTTAGATTTGATTTATTCCGACTTATAGCAAATTTCATCCTCTCCCGAATTGTATGGATATCTATTATCCCGAATTAGATAAGAATTTTGCATATTCCGGATTAGCTCCATTGTGTCATTCCGAATAAGGTTCAAGACATTCATTCCGGATTGTTTGAAGCTGTAGCATTCCGGATTAGGTCATCCATACCGATTCTGGATTACATTGGACCCTTGTATTCCGAATTGCCTACAAAAGCTTTATTCCGAATTAACTAAGTCATAGTTATTCCGGATTGTATTAAGAAAGGTATTCCGGATTACAGATTTCATTCCGAATTAGGTTAGACTTTACAAAATCCGAATTGTGTTCGCGACTTGGATTCCGGATTAGGTTTGCCATTTGGATTACGAATTGAGTAGAGATTGTGAATTCCGAATTAACCTTAGCAGCTAGATTTCGTATTAAGTTAAGTTCACACATTCCGACTTAGGTTCAGTTTGCTGTATTCCAAATTAGGTTTAGGATTTAGTTTCCCGACTTAGGTTTTGTTCCTTGTTTCCTGTTTATTTTTAAATACTTATTTTTCCCGCCATTTTTCTTAAAGTGTTATTTTAATTGTTTTACTTTATTTTAAATTTCAAGATTGCATTTTTATTAAGTTTTTAAATTTACTTTTTGTCGAGTCTTAATCTTTTGTCATTTATTTTTAATTTACTTTTAAAGTCTTAATTTTTCACCATTTACTTTTTAATAATTTATTTTATTTTAATTAATTACTCAACGCCATTTTCATTTTAAAATAGATAACCAACGACTATTCTTTCTTTTCACCGAGAACAACTGAGTCACACTTTTAACCCGTAATCAATTCGATTAGAAACGAAGAACAATTAGACATAATAAAAAGAACGAATTTTTCAGTTATTACCCGACCCATTTTTGAAAAGCACTAGTTTAAAAATTACTCCTAGGGAAATTAACACATAACATAATTTTCCAAGAAAACAAAAACCCTACCTCCCTTCTTTGTAGTTACGGCAGCCACCACCTCCACAAGGGTGATTTTTTGTGTTTTGATCGTTGATTTTTACGGGGGTGTGTTCGTTGTTTGATTCTCTTCTCATACACATAATCGGTATCCATCAAACCTAAATCTTTTCAGCTTTATTTTATTTATATGTTCATGAATCCAATTAAATAAATCTAAAACATGCCATGATCAATAAGTAAACAAGTTAAGGGTTGTTTGGTTAGGTTTTGGGTTTGGCACACGCAAACCGAGAGCTTTGGCTCTTGGTGTCTCGTCTTCACCACCAGCCGAGACCCTCACTTGGGCTCGGTGTGGTTTTTGGTTCGGACAGTGGCGACCAAGACCCCCACAGGGGGTATCTTGGCCGAACAGTGGGAAACCGAGACCATGGGAGGTCTCGGTGGTAATGCTTTGTGAAATAGGGGGAACCGGCTACACGCCGGTTGCTGTTTTGGCTTAACAGTGGCAACCGGCTGGTGCCGGTGTGAACCGTGGCCACTGCTGCAGCAACCGACGACCATAGCCGCCGGCCACCACCACCAGCCACCGGCTGTGTGGGTGGTATTTGGCTCGGTTTGTGTGCCTCGGGGTTTAGGTTCGGGTATAAGTTATTTTAACATGGGTTTTTTTAGTAATTAATTATTTTAATTAATTAACATGAACTAGTAATTTTATTTTATTAATTAATCAATTAAATTAATTTTCATGAGTCAAGAATTTATTTATTAAAATCATGACTTAGGTTAATTATTAGAAATTAAAAATCATGTTATAACCTAAGTATCTTAAATGGCATAATTAAATTAAAACCTTGATTAATTTAATTAACTGGTATAAGGTAAAGTTTTATTAAATTATCATGACATATTGTTATTTATTAAAAGTCTGCATTTCATTAATAATTAATAATCAGTTTAGCCTATAATATTTATTTAATAAACTTTACTATTATTATCATGAATTATATTTTAAGACTAATAAGCACTAGCTTATATTTTTAGAACTTATTAATCCAACTTACCTACTCTTTTTGGAAACTTTTTATTTTTTGGAAACTTTCTATTTTTGAAAACTTTCTATTTTTGGAAACCTGCTATTTTTAGAAAGTTATTTATTACTATACTACAAGTATAGTATTACAATAAAACATGAAATAAATCATTAGAAAACTAGTAAAACATGAATAAAATACAAGATAACTTTAAAACAATAAAACATAACAAGAACTTATAAATCATACAACTCATACAGAACTAGTAACACACTCACTAATCAGACAACTCATACATGTCCTTTATTTATGTAGCACTTGTGAAGTCGGAGTAGGACTTTCCATCTTTTCATCTTTCATCGTTCACTGGAAATAAGGTACGGATATTCCGTCATTCAGTATGGACATTCCCTTCCTTTATTCGGATTCCCCATTTGCAGCCAGCTATTTCCCCCCAGTATTTTATATGTTTTGAATTCGTATGTTTTAGATTTTAAATGCCTGAGCTATATACATGCATGTCAGTTCATCTAGTTATGGAGGTACCATAACCATAACACTAGAGGCACTGGTGTTATGACTTCCCCACGACGGAGTGATTGCTCGTGGCATCCCTTTTTCAGTCTTGGCCATTTATATATTATCATGTAGGGTGTATGGGTGCATCCTAGTTACATGTTTTTACAGGATTTTCATGGTGAATGTGGTGTGTGCCTTGCATCCTTCATAAGGAGTTGATCCCTTCTACCCAAACCATTATAATTAGAGGCAACCCCTCTAATTGCATGATGAGGTCACCCCTCTATGTATTCATGCACGGTGAAACCTCATGACCTATATGGGCCCTTAGCTAAATTTAAAATGCAGTTTTTCATAAGTTAATCATAAGCTTTTCAAACTATAAAACCAGTCTTATAAACATGTTCCAGGTTTTCCAGGACTTATACATTTTCGCTGCTAATCAGTCTTTATTATGCTTATGTCATTCATACTATGTCATATATTCGTTCACTGAGCGTATTGTTCAGCTGTTACTTTCCTTTCCATGTCCCAAAACGGCAGGTACCCAAGGACAGACTTGAGCATTTGGAGGACGTGCATAGGAAGAAAGCTGCCTTATACTTCTTCTCCTTTTGCCTTCTTATACTTATGCTTGTTTGGACACTTGTTTTGTCCTCCTCATTTCATTTACTTTATTTATGTTGTGGTCTTATGTTTAGAAACCGATGTTTGATTCCGGTTATCCGTTTTGGTCATGTATGTTTAGTACATATTACCTTGCATGCTTTGATGACACGCCATAATTATCTTGTGATATTCTATTTACCAAAATGTGGTGTTACAATTATGGTATCAGAGCCTAAGGTTTCGACATGTAGGCTCTAAAACTTGACTTGTGACTAGTGGGTAGTCACCAGAAGCTTCCTAAGCCGACGCTTGTTATTCCACGCATTGATATTTTCAGCACCTTGTTGTTTAAACCATGATGTTTTCCCTCGGAATTGTTTTACTAATATGGATTGAACAACCGTCATCCATACTTAGCTATGTGTCATTGTTTTACGCATGAAGTTTCCTTGAGAAATTTGGCTAATATGGACTGAACCACAGTAGTTCATACTTGGTTACATGTTTTCTGATAAGTTTTGACAGTTGATTTTCACTTATTTATTTTCATGTATTATTGTTGCAAGTATTTTGACTAAGTAATGGTTGGTACAGGACTGGCCATATTTAGTCGCATGTTTTTTTCATTCGAATTTTTGTTTTGGTGAACCGACCCATAGGCGTTCACCATTGTCATGTCAATTTTGTTTGGTGAACCGAACCATAGGCGTTCACCCTTGTCATGTCAATTTTGTGTTGGTAAACTGACCCATAGGCGTTCACCCTTGTCATGCCAATTTTGTTTTGGTGAACCGACCCATAGGCGTTCACCCTTGTCATGTCAATTTTGTTTTGGTGAACCGACCCATAGGCGTTCACCCTTGTCATGTTAATTTTGTGTTGTGAACCGACCCATAGGTGTTCACCCTTGCCATGTCAATTTTGTTTTGGAGAACCGAGTCATAGGCGTTCATCCTTACCCATGTCAATCTTGTTTTGTTAACCGACCCATGGTCGTCCACACCAGCGATTATCAGATTTCATTTCATTAAAGACATATTTCTTTCATGTCCTCTCATTAATTGTTATGTTTCTTTATGTCAATTATGTTTCATACTATCATGGTTAACTTCGTTTTCATGCTGATTATGTTTCGATGCTACTTTATGTTAAAATTTGTTTCATGTTTCTTCGTCTTGATTTTGCCTTCATGCTAGACATTGATGGATTGTATCTAATCATGCCTTCAAGATAGTCATGGTTGGTTTTCATTAATCATGTTTTCATGTTGGCCATCATTCGATTCCGTTTAATCATACTTTTGTGCTTCTTACGCAACTTAAACTATGTCTACGCTAAATTAGTTGGACTATTACGTGGTACTGTTCAGATTGGCTTTAACCATTTGAGTTTTTTTCCTTCCTTTGATCATATCAGATGGTTGACACCCGTATCACTCATCTCATGTGTATTCCACGTGTACCCACATGTACCGTATCCCATGTGTATTACACGTACTGTAATCCATGTGTATTTCACTTACAATACTCCACGAGTATTCGCTAGTCGATTCTCAATCATCTCAGGCGTATTCCACTTGCTGATATTCTACAAGATGCTGATGCCGCTCATAACTTGGAGATGTTACTAAATGTCGATGCTGCTTCTTATTTGGGGACGCTACGAGATGCTGATGTTGTTCACAACCTGGAGATCCTACAAGACGAAGACAAAGGCGTTAGATCAAAGCGATCGGACGAGAAGATGCTTCACCACCAAACGATTTCCATCACAATCCGTGTCCTTACCTTTTTAGTTATATGTCACACGTCGTTCAGTTGTCTTTTCACTCATATGAGTGAGAACCGGTACCAGCCGACCACTCAGCTGAATGGTTACATGAATCACAGTCATGCGAATGACCGTCATGGAACTGACAGACAAGACGATAGTAACCACTTGTAGATCCTTAATTTCTTAGGATTGTGCAAGTGTTTGATTTATCTAAATAGAAAGAGGGAGAAAGAAGAAATAGAGAGAGAAAGCTAGAGAGAGAAAGGAGAGAAGAAAGAAAGAAAGATTAGATTCATGAAAAGTGTGAGATGAACAATGACCAACCCCTCCTAACATACTAGGAGGGGGTATATATAGTCCACCCTACATGTGGGCTATATGGGCTATACTGTTTACATACTGGATCACGAGCCTAATACTTGAATATATCATTGGAGTGACCGATCCTTTCTAAATACGTAAAAACGTATTTCCAACAATCTCCCCCTAAGGGAGGTCACTCCAAGTTACAATGTCCTAAATAGTCTATAGCTCGTGATCTATGCTAATAATGATGTGACCGAGACTTTCTTTGGAAAAACGTATTTCTAACAATCTCCCCCTAAGGGAGGTCACACCATTTTACAAAATCTTAAACCTAGCATACTATGCTTGAGTCTTTGATCTTGTTCTAATGAATATGAAGATGAGATCTTTGACTTTTGTCTTGAGCATGTTTCCTTGCCTTGACCTTGTGCATTCATCACTTATGAAATTTGCCTCCTCATGACTTCATGTTACACATACTTACACCTTTATAAATTCTTGAAAGCTTCAGAGTTTGATACAGCGGAAGACTTGACTTTTAGGCTTTTTTTAATTTGTTGAACTATTAAGTGCATACAGTATAAGCATGTGTTGACGACTTCTTCTGAATTGTACACCGTAATGCCACCTTCTTGTTATGCTGCATAAGACAGTTAGCAACAAAACATATACACGGATGAAATGGCCTTGAACATTTCATTCTAATTCGGTAGCATTTTACCTCCGGTCGGTGAAGACCGTTGGACGATATTAAATATCGTACTTGTGGTAGGTAGTTTCAATTAAGAACCTCCTTGACAAGATTTCGCGGGTAAACCCGTTCTCTTTACTCGACCGTCCAAAGCTGACTGCGAATGTAAAGACTGAATCATTTGGATAGAATTATCCGCATGATTGAAGCCGTCAATTCATGTTCCTGGAACAAGTGAAATTCAATTAAGAATCGCACCATCGTTGCTTTCTAGTTGTCACGAGCTTGATTCGTATAGAATCTTGCAAGTTACCTACCAAGTGATGTTTGAGGTTAACACTAGAAGGATTTCCTCTCATCACTGTGAACACTAAGGTATCACTCTGAGTGTTCTGGCAAGATCACTAAGATATTGCGTAGAGGCCTGGAACGAGTTTATATTCAGTTAAGAATTAAACCACTGTTGCTTTCCAGTTATCACAAGCTTGATTCATAAAGAATCGCACAAGTCACCTACCATGAGCTTTTTGATATTCGCTCAAGAAGGATTTCCATCTTCATTATAAATACTTTTGTATTACACAGATGTCCAGGCAAGATCATGAAGATTTTGTGTAGGACTCTTAAGATTTTTCTTACTTTTCACAGTGTGTGAAGAAGCAAGGAATTATGAAAGTGTGTCCTAATGAGATATTTGATGATCTCAAATGGCTCTAGACTCGATAGTGCATTTTGGATTTTAGTGATCGAAGGCTGGAGAGGAGTGCCACCATTTCAATACCAATTTATTCGAAGTGAATAAATCAATAGATAATGCTTTGTCTCCGTGTGATTAAAACAAATATCTTTTGAGTGATATCTGAGTTAGCTGGGATGGGTTGTGCATTGCATCACTGGGTCCATGATGTCTTATCTTCAATATCAAGCATCATTAAAAATGATCTCAATAGCATATGTATTGACCCGGTTTCTGCCTAAGGTTGTAAGGAGGGCTTCTTTCTTTACAACCTTTATCTTTACAATTATTTTTCATTCTTCAACCCCTTCAATGCTTACCAATACGTCATAACTAGCACCTTGTTGTGATTGTTCCAGTGCTAACTTAAGTACTTGGTCGGCATTCATCTACGTTCACAATCTTTCTCCATCTTTCCTAAAGACTACTATTTCTAGCTATGGAATGTCCTTGGGAAGATTCCTCCGGTTTTAGAAGAATCATTGGACTTAACCTATCCTACCATCCTTATGTCACCACAATCTTCATCGTCGTGAAATAAATGGGTTGTGGGTAAGTATAAATCACCATGAAATCCATTTTGAAGTGCAAATCCATTTTGCTCCCCCTTAACATATGCCATGATATTCGAAAACATTTCGCACATGTCGGGATGAGCCAACAAATTAAGTCAAACCATTATTGATCTCACTATTAAATCACATTTTCTCCCCCATATTAAAAATATTAACCCAATCGATGTTTTTAATATCAATTAATTTAATAACATTTGAAGAAAATTTGGGAAGAAAAATGTGAATCTAATTATCTCCAAGATTTTCACAAGCTCCCCCTCTAATTAATGTGGGTGTACTTGAAACGTAAATGAAATACCTTTTAAACACAAGTGTAAGGTATTTATCACGTGCAAAGATCATATATGATAATGCATTCACAAGATTAGCGATTTACGAGGTTGGACCTGAATGATGAAGAACATCATATGAAAGAATCACATGGTTCTTTTTAACGAATGTTGGTCGCCTTGTCACGTCTGAAGTTATCTCTTGACTCCATGTGTACTACTGATATCGTTGTCTTGACACCAATATGTGAACTTGGCACTTTCGGCATCAAAGATTCTGAATGCTGGACAATTGCTCCCCCTCAATTGTTGACCCGTGTTCTATTGAAAGAGTTGTAGTCACCGTTTGAGTAGTCGCATCGTCGAGTATGTGGATATCAATTGTAAATTGCTGTGGATTGTGGAGACGATAACTTCATAAAAACAAGATTTATCTTATTTTAACAAATAAATGCACTGATGCGTACATATATTCGTGTTAGATTGTGTTATTACGTAAACACAATCCCTTACATGGTTATAAAGTAAACCATGCCCGATAAAATTAATTCCCGTTGTTGAGTCAAAGCTTTTCGGTGAAATGCTTGACTTGAATATGAAAAGCGGGTTGTAGTGTGAAATAACTATAAGCCATTTTGAGCATGTTTTAAAACATTTGAAATTCTGCTCGAACTTTATTTACAACCCCGTGTCATTATTGAATGACATTTCTAGTATCGTAAATATTATCGATTCCAGAAGACATGCTCTTTTTATCAAAATATTTTTTAACACTCAATTTTGAAAGATTTAGAAAAACCTTTTGAGAAATTCTCGAAAAATGTGTTCAATGTTTTGAAAACCAATTACTTGAGCTTAAGATGTTGAATATCTTATTAAACGAGCTCAAGTCCGAGAAGTTGTAAACTTTCCGTTGTTAAGGATAAGTTACCATCAACGATAAACTTTCCTTTTAATTGAAGAACGAGTTCTAAGCTGACATTTACTTAGAAATCGTTTTCATGAGCTTGAAAAACTTTTGAATATTTTAACGTAAAGCTCATGACCGAGAAAGGTGAATTTCTCGTTATGAAGAAAAGTTCTCTTATTTAAAAGATGCACTTTCCTTTATGAGCTTAAAACTTGGAATGTTTTAATACAAGCTCATGACCGAGAAAAATGAATTTCCCGTTACGAGGATAAATTATCATTAAAGATAAGCTTTCCTAAAATTGAAGTCCGAGCTACAGTCTGATATTTAACTGTAAGTCATTGTGCATGAGCTTAAAAACTTCGAATGTTTTTAATATTAGCTCATGCCCGAGAAAAGTTAATTTCTCGTTGTAAGGATAAGTTTATCATCGGCAATAACCTTTCCTTTCTTTGAAGTTCAGGGCATAATATGAAATCTAATTATACACCATTTACACAAGCTTAAAAACCTTTAAATAGTTTTAATCTAAGCTCGTGTCTGAGAAAATTTAATTTCTCGTTAACGAGGATAAGTTTATCATCGGCGATAAACTTTCCTTTCTTAGAATCGCGGGTTACAATCTGACATGTGACTGCAAGCCGTTGTGCATGAGCTTTAGAAACTTACAATATTTTTAAAATAAGCTCATGCCTGAGAAAAACTAATTTCTCATTGTGAGGATAAGTTTATTATCGGCGATAAACTTTCCTTTATTTGAAGATCGGGTCATCGTTTGATATTTAACGATGAGCCATATACACGAGTTTAAAACCTTGGAAGGTTTTAATTTTAGCTCGTGTCCGAGAAAATTTAATTTCTCGTTTTGAGGGTAAGTTATCGTTGACGAGATAATCTTCCCTTTCTTTGAAGATCGAGTTACAGTCTGTAATGTGACCATAAGTCCTTTTTTACACTAAGTTTAACTGCGAATCTTTTGAGACACTTGTTTCTCTGATATCAGCTTCTTCAGTAACCAAACTCTGAGAGTGTTCTTAGTTAAACGATATGTAAAGATCGGACCGCTGTGTTCTTGTTGAACGTGGACTTTGGTACCTGCATTCTCATTAGGAGTTTGTATGATTTTATGTGGGTTAGCGATATCTATCTTAGAACCCTGTGGGGATTCACAGTTTTCTTTTCTAGTGCCAGAGATGACCTGAGGAGATGATTCACTTGTCTTAGCTGGCAAACATTTCCTTTTATAGAAAACCTTAAGTTCAGGCGTAAGTGATGTATCATCCTTTTCAATTTCCTCCCTAGTAATCTTAGTATAATTAGAGACAATCCTAGTTAAAGGGCACTCGTTTCCTACTAGAGTGAAAGTTCTACCAGTGGGGTTTACCAATGGGTTTGATTTTAGCTATCCACTAGGATTTAAGTCTAGCACGGGAGTTCACCTCATTAAGTAATTTCTTGACACAAGAATCATGATTAGCTTTAAAGACACATTTCCTACATATTTTACAAGTAGCATATTTAATGTCCGAGTAAGATCTAGAATTCCTAGATGATTGATTGATGCTCCTAGGATATGACATGCTACGGTTAGCAGTGTTGAGTAATCTAGAAGGCATCTGACTAGGTTTAAAATTCCTATCTCTTACTTGTGTCTTTTGAATAGCTTCCCTTAGACCAAATTTATGGCGAACGTCATTTGAACTAGTTCGAGACGTGTTCTTTGGACTAAGTCTAGGGAGACTAGATGCAATCATGTGATTAGGTCTTGCGAAAGCTGATTTAGTCACAATAGGCCTAGTTGGTGGAGTGAATGTTCTAGAAATATGAACCATATCAACTTGGGAGGTAAACCCCGATCTCGGGGATTGTGGTCGCTCGGATCTAAATGCAGTCGGTTGTCTAACGGACTGAATTTGAGGCGGTTTCCCCAAGATTGATGGTTTTTCAAGCTTAGTGTCCACACTAGTTCCTTTAGTTTTTCTCAACTCGTTTTTTTGAGCCGCTATTGCAAAAACCTTTTCCTGAACTTGAGCCTTTTGAGTCTCATTCTCTTTGAGCAATTTATCTTGGGATGCCAATTTTGATTCTAGCAACTTAATTTGTTTCAAAAAATTATCCTTTTCAGCTTTAGAATCTAGAACTTTTTGATCCAATTTTCGTTCAAGAACAACATTTGACTTTTCAAGTTTTTCAAAATATGTTTCAAATTTGTTCGTTTTCTTCGAAAATTCAATTTTGGCATCCTCAAGATCTTTTGATTGCTGAGCTACGATCGTTTCGAGCTCTTTAATCTTGGAATCAGAAGCAGTTAACGAAGTAGTCATAAGGCACTTATCATGATGTTTAGCATTTTGAACACTTTCTCCCCCATTATGACTCACATCGGATGAATCAAATGTGGTATTGCTATCACTCGTTTATGTCCCATGTGTGGCATAATTAGGTTCGGAATGCTCAACATGCTGTATAGTGTTGAAACTTGGCACCTGAACAGTTTGTGCTTGTGACTTGCTGCTCGGTTCATGCTTTCCTCCTGATTCCTTGCCTTTGCTTACTGTGACGACTAAATTAGCACCCATTTCTTGCACCAGGCAGATCTGATCATCTTTTGACGACAACTTGAAGCATGTCCCTCTCTCATGTCCATGAGGAATTGCTGCATGCAATGATTTAGACGACTCCTTGATTCTTTGAATCTGACCCTTTTTCAACCGTATCTCATTGTAATTAAGTAACCTGACATCAATACATTTCTCAAGTATATTGATGTGATTGAGTAAACCACTTCTAAAGGTTTTAGTCTGGCAACCCGTATGCAAGTTGAAAATCTGGTGAAGAATTGGATTCAAATAATCAAAAGGAGGTTCCATTGTCGAGGCAAAGAATTCCTTAAACTGTGTGCGAAGGATTTCTAGACACATCTTCGCTTTAACCTCATGAAGATTCTCCCTTTCAAATTGCAACCATAACTCATCCAAATTATTGAAAATCTTCTCTTTGAAATTATCCACTTTGCCAAAGAACATTTGAACTAAGGTTGGAAGTTCGGTCATGTTGTGCGGATAGAGAAGTGCAAGGTGTGTCTTGAGCTCGTGAAAGATTTCCAATGTTTTTTGACGCAATTTGATCTCTTTGAGTTGCATGTGTTGTTGTTCTCCCTCTTGAAATGTCGAATCAAATGAATCCATTGAATTTCGATGAAAAATAAGGTAAGTATTACTTATCGATGAAATGAGAACACACCTTCGAAAAATCCGTCTTCAATTTCAAATATTAATACCCGATAAAATCCGTAGCCACTAAAATTCAAAATTAGCTATTTTCCTTGGTCTTGTCAAAATAAATTTTATCACTTTGTCTCGATATTTTTGTCACTTTTAAATTGTTAACCAAAATATTATCATTTATCAACTAAAATGATAGATAATATTTAGATATAAGAATTTTCATCAAACTTTGGCCCATCACATGTTATACGCAAACCAATTTACATGACGTGTCATAGCAATAATTTTTTTATGAACAGTGTAGGCACATATACGGAAATATATAGTAGTTCAAGTAAATCTTCAATTGTTGAATTTGCACTAAGTGCCACACGTTACCAGCTCAATGATATACGGGCCCATAAAAGAAAAATTGATGACCAAGTTGGACCGTAAAAAAAAATAGACCCATGAGAGTTGTTGCTATACCCGGTTATAATTATATAAGACCACTTATACCCTAATTGATCTCATAACATACCCTAATCTCAAAACAACCGCAACATACTTTTCCTCTCAGTTGACTTGACTAGCAGCAACATTGTTTCCTCCGCCCCTCTTATCTAAATAACACCTTCAAAAATCAGATCAAACTCCTGAATCCATGACAAAGCGTAACCAATATTTATCAACTATGTTCTTGGTATCTCGATTACTTCACCCCAATAAAATCACGTCGGATTTACCTCAAACCTTTGTCCCATCTTCTCTCAGATCATCATTTGATAAAAACGACTTAGAAGAACAAACTGTGATACCAAAACCAGATCCTAAACCATAAGTTTTATTACCTTTGTCTCTTTTCTTGAATACTCCCAAACCAGAACAAGGCTCCACAAGAGAAAACGACTTCAAGATCTTTAATTAAGGTCTCGGGTAGGTGATTATGTGTTTTGTCTTATTTTGGTTTTGAGTGAGTGACCGATGATGCTTTATGACAGAGATCTTTTGGTAATAGGTTTAGTGTCTGTGTGTGGGTGTGTTTCTGTTTGAGGGTGTTTTGTGTTCAAGGCTAATTGTCTCTAATGTGTGAGTCGAGTACCTGTTTAGGTGTGTTGGAGTCGGATGGACCGGTTTGTTGAGTCTTGGTCGAGGTTGTGTTGAGAATGGGGGTCGAGAGTGTGCGTGAGTGTGGGTCGATTAAGCAAGTCTGGTCGAGGAGGTGTGATTGGTGTTGGAGTCGTGTTGGTCTTGTCGAGGTTGAGTTCCAGAGATGAGTTAGTGTGTCGAAGAGTTAAGTGTTTTGGTTAGTCAAGTGTTTTGGTCAGTCAAGTTAAGGCAAGTGTCTTATTCAGAATAAAGCAATGTCTTATCCGGAATATGGTTTTCCACTTCTTATCCGGAATAATTACTTCATGATACTATCCGGAATAACACCTATAGCTTATCCGGAATACTCGTTCGACTTCTTATCCGGGATATTGCTTCTGGATACTATGAGACCCCCAAAATCTGACATGGAACAACTAGGCAACGAGGGGGTAACACGTCATAGTACAAGAAACAATGAATTATAATTCATACAAAGCTGACGAAATAAATACTTGTACATTACATCATAAAAGGTCAGAGTTTTTAAACATAGGTCCCAAAGTTTTAAAAGCGGAAAATTATATTATTTCGTCTCAATTTATAACAATAAGTTGCCCAAAAGATTGAATAAACTTCTGATAGTTTATATAAAACAAATCTTTCAAAAGCATCACATAAATCTCCAAGCTGCGATAATATCCTGGGGGCTCCCATCCAAGCAAAGCTAAGTAATTATACCTGAGATTAAACATGTAAAATCGTCAACATAAAGTTGAGTGACATTCATAGGTTTAGCAGTAAAGGTGTGGAACACAAGCATTCAGTTGTAAAACAAGTAGTGTGGAGTATGGTTATATACGTCAACCAAAGTCCGAAACCATTATTATTGCTGTTCAGTTCATGAACCGAAGCTTAAGTCAATGTAAGTTCCTCTAGGGAGTATTCAGCCTAAATACTCAAGTAAATAAACGAATATTAGTGCATCAAGGTACTTGAGACGGGGACTGTCAATCCCGATGGATCCACCCACAACATTCACGCTTAGTACTCGAAATTAACGGTTCATGATCGGGATAGGAAACTCATGGCTAGACTAAAAAGCAATAATAATAATGAAAACCTGAAATCATACATGTTCTGGATAGCATACAGTTTTTAAATGGTTGTGTTCCACCATGTAAAATCTCACCCCGTGTTTAGAAACCATGTACAAGTAAAAAAAGGGCTATTAACTCACCTTAGCCACGAGGTAAGTCAATCACGTACTCAGCAACTGAGTAGAAATGGTAGTGGTAGACGATCACCGACGATATGGATGCCCGGGGAAACACGAAAACCGCAACCTATCAAAATAAGGCGCACTTTAAGACTCGAACTCGAATATCGATATGTACCAAATATAATATGACTCAAACGTTTTCAAAGTATACACGTTTCGAAACCATTGACACGAATCAAATGAACACATTCATCCAACGTTACACGTTCAAACACTTGAACACTTGAAAATGACCCGTTATACGACGTCAAGTCAACGCAAGTCAAACTATCCTTTAACCTTACTTGGACCAGTAGCTAAGTCATTTATATAATGACTAAGCACTTTAATAAGTCATCATGTCCGATGATGAATACTCAAACTCACGCAACACAAACATTGAACTACGTGTCCAAAATAAAAATCAGCAAATACACCCCGAATGTACACACCGATCTACCCTATCTAGACATGTCCGTTTTACATGAAAATTGGTGTCAAGGTCACTTATAACCTGTATAAGACCTCACCAAAATTTGAGACAATGTTCACACTTTAAAATCCATCAGCTCGACACTTTACTCGACTCCAAATTTTAGGACAGATTTGTACACTTGTTTTGTAACCCGTTTGGACCACTTTAAAAGTACAATCTCGACAATCCGACTTTTGAAACCACTACTAGACTCATCAAACTCAGTTTGTAAACTTTGAAAACCAGTAGATACATTAATCTAACCAAGCCTAAAGTCCCCGAGAGTCGACCCAAAATCAGCCACAATTTCGGATTGTGCCGACTTGCGTCTCCCGGTACACGAAAACTAAAACTAGCATAACTTTTGACTCGTAATGAGTTATAAGCTCTATCTTATACCAAAACGGCCGTCTCGGAGAACTCTACAACAATTTCAATTAATCTTAGCCTTTCACAGACCTTAAACCCACGAAACATACTGTTTAAGGCTGCTGTCCCAAATTAGCTTTTTAGAAAACATGAAAATCAACTTTTCAACCAAAACCACTCATTCCTATACCCCTAGGATCACTATACTATCATTCCCATCAACCAAACACTCCTAAAAACACTTGCATGTAAAATCTAACAAAATCAAAGATCAAAAATACAACTTTTAAGGATTAAAATGACATAATCTTACCAAAATGACACATGCATGATGATTAAATCATCATACAACCATGAAATTATAACTTTGTGAAAACTTGATGCATGTGGGTGATTTTAGTATCATTAGAATCACAAGAAGATTCTAAGAGGTGGTCATATATTTGTTTTGATTAGATCATGCTTGAAAATTAAATTTTGAGGGTGTTTTGTGGTGGTGTAGGTGACGGCAAAGGGTGGGGTGGGGAGAGAGATGTGAGTTTTTTTTTTATGAATGCATGTGTGTAAAGTGTAAGAAAATTTAGTTTATATATGGTTAGGTAAGTGGAGGGGCTAATATTGCCAACTTTGAAACTTGTGGACTTAAAAACAATTAATAGTTTTAAAGGGTAGAAAATATCTATTAGTAAATCTTGAAAATATTTACGGGGCTCGGGTTTCGTGAAAATACTTTTCAAAAGTTACAATGCATCATAAAAATGATTATATGGTTTCCCGACACGACTTAATACGTAATTAAAACGAAATCGTCGAAAATATTAATTATCGAAACAGTCGATAAATAAACGTAATATTTTTGGGTATCCGTCGGTATCGCGATCACTAGGAATTCTCGTTGTACATTGATTTCGAATAAACTCGTTGTAAAATGCATGCGAGTAATTTTAAATCAAGAACTTTGATTTAAATTAAATATGGAAAAATAAAATAAAAATTTTATAATTCCTGATAAAGTATTTATCAATGATCCGAAAATACTTGAAAAGTATAATTTATTGAAAATTAATATAATCTCAAGATTTACATATAAAATACAAGAAAACGAAATACGTTGTAAAATTCAAGAAGCACGAATAAAAAGAATAAAATAAGGCTGGGAAAGTACGGGTTCTCACAGTCTTCCCCCCTAAAGGAACTCTGGTCCCCAGAGTTCTCCTGAAAACAGTAGAAGATGCAAACAAGAGGAGGTACAAAGTGTAGAACAAAGTTCATCGCTTCCCAGGTTAATTTCCGTACCACGACGAATCTTGTCGGTTAGAATTCACTTATGCTTCAGTTTCTTAACTCCTTTTCGTATAACTTTTCAGTCTTGGATTAGGATAAGAATCTTTCAATACGGAGATACATCGAGAGATAGAGTTGTTGGAAATACGTGCGATAAACTAACAAGAATGAACACAAGAATCGCTTAAACCGGCAAAGTGCGATAAAATGAACCGAAATTGTTAAATCAACAAGGGGTCGCAAATCGTCCAACTGTAAAACGTGACAGTCTTAAAATGTAAGAATCTAGTCACAAGCGAAATAGAAGGAAAAAATGAATAATATATGATCATTTAGAATACAAGTTGTCATAATCAGTTGTCTAGGATTTTGGTATTACTTTAAAACTTAGTTTTAAATATTTTCTGTATTAAAAGAAAATTTTACCAGGCGTAGTGATTAAGAATCAAACTCTATATAAAATGAGTGAGTAAACAATTGTCAAATCTTTTTCTTGATCAGAATTTTTTTAAAACAAAAGTAGAACAGTTCAAAATAGTTATTTCGATCAGCTTAAGAGCTTTTCGGGTGACCACATGAAATTATTGTTAAAAGCTCAGGTTTATCGTTACCATTAGGAAAAACCAGATTGTCCAAGTTATTTAGAATCATTGTTAGAAATTATAAATTAATTTAATAATTTCATTAGGTTGACAATAAAGTATGATAAAATCAATTACTTTAAAAGATACAACTTGACACTCTTTAAACATAAGTTATAAATTTACCCAAGAGGATGTACAGATTCGATATTAAACTTAAAATGGATATTTTGATAGTTAAACATTTGGTAAAATGTATAAAACGTTCTTAAAAATTAATAATAATTTTTAGAAATTCAAGAAAGTGTTTAAGATATCAAACGATAAACACGTAACAGTTTCTGGTTTTCAGAAAGTGACAAAATAGCAAATGATTATGAAACGAATATCGATCAAAAATTTGTATACAAGCAATGGCACTAGGGAATAAAACGGAAGTCGTATCAACTCTTAACGAACACGTTAGAATAGATGCATCGATGATAAGGACAATAAGAAACAAGAATTTTAGCAAGATTAATTCACGAGTGCGGTTGGTGTCACCACAACGGCTTATTAAGTTCTTGGTGGTCGATACACGATCGAAAGAGAAAAGCCATTCAACAAATTTTCGAATCAAAGCAAATTCTTAAGAAGTCAATTGAGAGTAAATTCAGTAAAATGAAAACATTATCAATGAAAGACGAAATCAACACATAATTCACACGAATGAAATTTTTCAAGAAGATAGCGTCTTAACACATATCATGACAATTACACGAAATCATCGTTCACGTCCAGTCATAAATCATTAATCGCGTCCAGAGACATTTCGTAGTTCTACCCAGATAGATAAAGAAGATCGATCGATGAAGAGGCATAATAACGTTGAAACTTTCAGGTCTGGTATCAATGGTAAGAATTTAGGCAAATGGTAACGAAAATCGTATCATGAGGATGGTGAGGTAGCAAGTAAGGCAATGATCGTTGAGTAAGGAAATATGTGCTTGAGGCATGTACTTTGTTCAAGAAAAGATAAGGATTCATATGTGTAGGTCGTGAACTGTTGCTGCTCGCATAAGATGTAAAAGTTTTCAAAACTTTTATTTATCTAACTTTTTAAGGAACATAATTAAGAAGTTGATTGTTGGTCAAATATTTAAGGTGACTACTATTCGGCCTTGCATGGCTCCTTCTAAATTAAGCATAGGTGATCAGGCCATGCATAATTTAGGACTAGCAATGCGATGCCCATCTTCGTCAAACCAGTATTACATATCATATGATTTGAAATATGTATATAATACCATTTGTAAAAACAGAAATCAAAATAGTTTATGAAACTATTCGCCAATAAGTTACTGGCTAGATATTTAATTCAACAACAGTAATGTTATAAGATTCTTTACAAGACCCAAGGTATAACAATTTGTGAGAATACATTGTAAAATTAATATAAATTAATTTTATAAGATAGCATTCAATTATTTAAGAAAGCTCAAATGAAACCTTTTGTAAAATGATTCGTAAACAAGACCAGTTTGAGTTTATATGGTAACATGGCAATAGTTTATAAAGTGGCGAGTGGGTTACAAGAGGGAAATAAGGAGTAGTTCAAGACAGTCAACGAAATGGTTACAAGGTGATAAGGTTTCAAGAGGTTTAGCCGAAATCGTCAAGAGACACGTGTCAAAACGATAACGAACGATAAAAAAATAAGAACTTCAACCTCGGTCCAAATCAGTGGTACGATATAAACAAAGAAAAGGCGATGTAGAATGACGAATAAGTCATAAATAAAAGAAAGTATAAAGGAATCCGTATGTGTGCACATCGTGATTAATTTGACAATAATATACCTTTAAGAAAGTAAGGTATCAGTTAACAAATAGTACAAGAAAAGTTTCTATATTAGGAAGTTATCGAATTTCAAAAGTTCAAGATCTATGTACATGTATGACCGAACTCAAAGTTACTATTTTATACTTGTTCAAACGCAATCCTTGTTTTTAGTTTGTAAAATATCATTAGTTAAAGTTTTACGAGCTCAACGAACTAAAAAACGCTTGAAATCATGTTTTTAAAGTCTATCAGTTTTGACTTTTGGGTTTGACTAGACCAATTAACTCACTAAACGATATTCTAAGACTCAAAGTCTAATGCATTTCGATGTAAAATAATGTTTTGAACAACTTTCTAGTTTTACCCGAAACTTGAAACGGAATAAAAATGGACGAAAATGCCCTTGCATTAAATCTGTCAACAAAATGATATTTTTGCATTATTCAGAAAATAACTTCTTAGATTCTTACAATCTCAAATGAGCGTAATTTGCTCGATTTTTAAGTTACTGGTCAAATTTTATGTCCTAAACGGACGTCTCAACAAGTAGAAATATATATTTTATGTCTAAGGTTATAAAAATATTTTCTCGACACTGTTAAATTCCCTGTAAATTTTCTGTACAAAGTATATTTTTCAACACAGCTTGAAATTAAATCCAATTTCATAATAACCCAGAATTAATGTACGCACAAGACTTGTGGATTTCACAAAGACGAAAGAAGATAAACTGTATAATTAGTCATGTAAAGAAAACGCAGTACAGAAATGGTTCAAGAATGCCAACGAAAATATGAGAGATCAAAAACGACGCATGACATCCGTGTCTTCCGCTGCAAGATGCAATGCAGGAAGGTCTCCTGGCGGCGTGATTTTCCAAAATCACAAGACATACCGAGAAAGAAACAAAATATTAACAAGTCACACTCCTGAGGCGAGGAGGTTTAATGAAAAAGGGAGGATACAAGTAGGATCGTATTCCAAACAATCGTCACATAATAAATGACGATCACATGTTCAAGGTACAACGGATGTTGTAAGTCGAAATCGAAACGTAGAATGGTCAATGAAATAAGATGTAATCCATGTACAAGTGTCGTGTAAAACGGTGGCGTAAAGGTAAATCAAGATTACGAAAACTCACGATATTATTCAGGTACTGATTCAACGAATGCTTCGA
The DNA here is from genome assembly GCA_025667525.1 of Glebionis coronaria. NCBI lineage: Eukaryota > Viridiplantae > Streptophyta > Magnoliopsida > Asterales > Asteraceae > Glebionis > Glebionis coronaria. The sequence continues at coordinate 406,945,215 of CM046880.1, forward strand.
GATGTGTGACTCACATGGTGTCCTTTAGTCTTTTCCGGAGACTCATTGAGCTACACAATGGTGTATAGACTAGACATTCAATTACAAATGGTCGGAAAGAAAATCCGCGTATCTAAATAGATATTTAAAAGAATTAAACAATGAAAGCAACACGTACGGTAGTAGAATGGAAATCAGAAGTTTCATCGGAAACAACACTTATTTGATCCCGAACAATGGTATCACGAGAGTATGCACAACATGTAGCAACGAGTCGAGAAAAAAAAACAGATGATTCAAAACGAACGAGCATATGATCAGTCGTATCACGCATAAATGAATAGCAATAGTACTCAGAAAAAAAAAGAGCAATGAAAAGTCGGCAGCATACGCGCGCTGAATACAAGTACGTAACGTCATAACGATATAGAATCATTGTAATAAGATCAATTCACAAGAATAAGAATTCAAGAAATACAATATAGGTGGATGTAATCACAGTAATATCGAATGATAATCCATGAAGCACAAGGCTTTGAAAAGACACAGTAATTATCGTCATCAGGGTAACGTAATATTTCAACATGTAATCAAGAGATGAAATACTATAACGATAATTAAACGTAAATAATAAGGATTAAAGAGTTACCCGCGCATATATCGAACAACATTGGCAGATTCTGTGGTTGACACTTAAAACATGAAATATTTGAACTTTCGGTTATAGACTAAGTTTTGAAAAACGACTCAGTTCCCTATAACCATCGCTCTGATACCACTCTGTGAGACCCCCAAAATCTGACATGGAACAACTAGGCAACGAGGGGGTAACACGTCATAGTACAAGAAACAATGAATTACAGTTCATAAAAAGCTGACGAAATAAATGCTTGTACATTACATCATAAAAGGTCAGAGTTTTTAAACATAGGTCCCAGAGTTTTAAAAGCGGAAAATTATATTATTTCGTCTCGATTAATAACAATAAGTTGCCCAAAAGATTGAATAAACTTCTGATAGTTTATATAAAACAAATCTTTCAAAAGCATCACAGAAATCTCCAAGCTGCGATAATATCCTGCGGGCTTCCATCCAAGCAAAGCTAAGTAATTATACCTGAGATTAAACATGTAAAATCGTCAATATAAAGTTGAGTGACATTCATAGGTTTAGCAGTAAAGGTGTGGGACACAAACATTCAGTTGTAAAACAAGTATTGTGGAGTATGGTTATATACGTCAACCATAGTCCGAAACCATTATTATTGTTGTTCAATTCATGAACCGAAGCTTAACTCAATGTAAGTTCCTCTAGGGAGTATTCAGCCTAAATACTCAAGTAAATAAACGAATATCAGTGCATCAAGGTACTTGAGACGGGGACTGTCAATCCCGATGGATCCACCCACAACATTCGCGCTTAGTACTCGAAATTAACGGTTCATGATCGGGAGAGGAAACTCAAGGCTAGACTAAAAAGCAATAATAATAATGAAAAACTGAAATCATACATGTTCTGGATAGCATACAGTTTTTAAATGGTTGTGTTCCACCATGTAAAATCTCACCCCGTGTTTAGAAACCATGTACAAGTAAAAAAGGGCTATGAACTCACCTTAGCCACGAGGTAAGTCAATCACGTACTCAGCAACTGAGTAGAAACGGTAGTGGTAGACGATCACCGACGATATGGATGCCCGGGGAAACACGAAAACCGCAACCTATCAAAATAAGGCGCGCGTTAAGACTCGAACTCGAATATTGATATGTACCAAATATAATATGACTCAAACGTTTTCAAAGTATACACGTTTCGAAACCATTGACACGAATCAAATGAACACATTCATCCAACGTTACACGTTAAAACACTTGAACACTTGAAAATGACCCGTTATACGACGTCAAGTCAACGCAAGTCAAACTATCCTTTAACCTTACTTGGACCAGTAGCTAAGTCATTTATATAATGACTAAGCACTTTAATAAGTCATCATGTCCGATGATTAATACTCAAACTCACGCAACACAAACATTGAACTACGTGTCCAAAATAAAAATCAGCAAATACACCCCGAATGTACACAACGATCTACCCTATATAGACATGTCCGTTTTACATGAAAGTTGGTGTCAAGGTCACTTATAACCTGTATAAGACCTCACCAAAATTTGAGACAATGTTCACACTTTAAAATCCATCAGCTCGACACTTTACTCGACTCCAAATTTTAAGATAGATTTGTACACTTGTTTTGTAACACCGTTTGGACCACTTTAAAAGTACAATCTCGACAATACGACTTTTGAAACCACTACTAGACTCGTCAAACTCAGTTTTTAAACTTTGAAAACCAGTAGATACATTAATCTAACCAAGCCTAAAGTCCCCGAGAGTCGACCCAAAATCAGCCACAATTTCGGATTGTGCCGACTTGCGTCTCTCGGTACACGAAAACTAAAACTAGCATAACTTTTGACTCGTAATGAGTTATAAGCTCTATCTTATACCAAAACGACCGTCTCGGAAAACTCTACAACAATTTCAAACAATCTTAGCCTTTCACAGAACTTAAACCCACGAAACATACTGTTTAAGGCTGCTGTCCCAAATTAGCTTTTTAGAAAACATGACAAATCAACTTTTCAACCAAAACCACTCATTCCTATACCCCTAGGATCACTATACTATCATTCCCATCAACCAAACACTCCTAAAAACACTTGCATGTAAAATTTAACAAAATCAAAGATCAAAAATACAACTTTTATGGATTAAAATGACATAATCTTACCAAAATGACAAATGCATGATGATTAAATCATCATACAACCATGAAATTATAACTTTGTGAAAACTTGATGCATGTGGGTGATTTTAGTATCATTAGAATCACAAGAATATTCTAAGAGGTGGTCTTATTTTTGTTTTGATTAGATCATGCTTGAAAATTAAATTTTGCGGGTGTTTTGTGGTGGTGTAGGTGATGGCAAAGGGTGGGGTGGGGAGAGAGATGTGAGTTTTTTTATGAATGTATGTGTGTAAAGTGTAAGAAAATTTAGTTTATATATGGTTAGGTAAGTGGAGGGGCTAATATTGCCAACTTTAAAACTTGTGGACTTTAAAATAATTAGTAGTTTTAAAGGGTAGAAAATGTCTATTAGTAAATCTTGAAAATATTTACGGGGCTCGGGTTTCGTGAAAATACTTTTCAAAAGTTACAATGCATCATAAAAATGATTATATGGTTTCCCGGCACGACTTAATACGTAATTAAAACGAAATCGTCGAAAATATTAATTATCGAAACGGACGATAAATAAACGTAATATTTTTGGGCATCCGTCGGTATCGCGATCACTAGGAATTCTCGTTGTACATTGATTTCGAATAAACTCGTTGTAAAACGCACGCGGGTGATTTTAAATCAAGAACTTTGATTTAAATTAAATATGGAAAAATAAAATAAAAATTTTATAATTCCCGATAAAGTATTTATCAATGATCCGAAAATACTTGAAAAGTATAATTTATTGAAAATTAATATAATCTCAGGATTTACATATAAAATACAAGAAAACGAAATACGTTGGAATATTCAAGAAGCACGAATAAAAAGAATAAAATAAGTCTGGGAAAGTACGGGTTCTCACAGATACTCTCCGGAATAAAACCTATAGCTTAACCAGAATACTTGTTCGACTTCTTATCCGGGATATTGCTTCTTGATACTATCCGGAATAACACCTATAGCTTATCCGGAATACTCGTTCGACTTCTTATCCGGGATATTGCTTCTGGATACTAGATCGAGACAAAAAGTGATAAAGACTTAAATGTTGATCGAGACAAAAATTGATAAAGTTGATAAACTAATACTCAAATGAGACAAAAATTTATCTTGATATGACCAAACTTTATAAAACTGATAGAAAACAAAATTGATAAAAACACGTAACACCAAAATCTGATAAAAGATTTATGAACGATCCAAGATTGTCACTTTATTAAAAAAAATTTGACCACCAAATCAATAGATAAAAACAGCAAATCCAAAGATTCAACCATAGCTCTTGATACCAATTGTAGGTCCTTAATTTCTTAGGATTGTGCAAGTGTTTGATTTAGCTAAATAGAAGGAGGGAGAAGGAAGAACTAGAGAGAGAAAGCTAGAGAGAGAAAGCTAGAGAGAGAAAGGAGAGAAGGAAGAAAGAAAGATTAGATTTATGAAAAGTGTGAGATGAACAATGACCAACCCCTCCTAACATGCTAGGAGGGGGTATATATACCCCACCCTACATGTGGGCTATATGGGTTATACTGTTTACATACTGGATCACGAGCCTAATACTTGAATATATCATTGGAGTGACCGATCCTTTCTAAATACGTAAAAACGTATTTCCAACACCACCACTATGACAACAACTATTCTAGTAATCACAACAGAACACCGGTCACGAACGTGATAAGAAATACAAAGGGTTAGCAGTCTAATTGATCCGCCAATTCTGGCATGACAACCTAAGATTTTCATTTTTAGTCGTTTCGCATCTTGAGACACATGTCAAGACATCAGTCAATACACATGTCATAAACATATTTTCTTAAGACACGAGTCAAGACACATGACTCACGTCTATTTTCTAAAGCAGCCCTAAGAAATTCAGGGTACCCTCCAAGGGGAAGGAGGGTTTGCAGAGCTGCATTGACAACTGCTGTCAAATCTAGAGTATTGCGTGAGTTCACCATCTGACAGTTTAAAACAACAAAATGCAACATAAATCATAAACCTGAAATGAGATAAACATAAAAATGCATGAACAATGTATAAATCAATGAAGCAGTTTCTAATGCATGAAACAATGTAAAATGCATGATGCAGTTTATAAACTTTTATATGAACGGGAGTGAACACCTATGGTCAGTTCACTCAAAACAAAAGACATGGCGCGGGGACGCCGATGGGTCGGTCCCAAAGTTAAAAGTTTCGATAAAAGCACATGCGACTAAATAGGGTCAGTCCTGTACCAACCATTACTTAGTCATAAACCTGCTACAATGATATGAATGCATGAAATAAAATGAAAATGAATGAATGCATGAAAACCAATTGTCAGTTCTAGGAAGACACTGGTGACTACCCGTAAGTCACAGGTCATGTTTTACAGAGCTACAAGTCGAAACCTTGGGCTCTGATACCATAATTGTAACACCCTATTTGTTAGGATAAAATGCTATAGTAAATTATGGCGTGTCACCAAAGCATGCTAGGTAAATGTCTAAACATTCATGACCATAAATAGAAATACCGAAATCAAACATCGGTAGTCTAGTAACTCACACACAAGCAATATTAAGTACTGTAAAGGAAAGGACTAAACAATGTCCAAAAGAAGTAAAGTATGATAAAGTAGGAATAAATGCATAAGGTAAAAGAAACCGGATAGCTTCCAATCCGAATGCACATACTCTAGAGTTCCTAATTGCGTCCTTGAGTACCTGTCGTTTGGGAACATGGAAAAGTAGACGGCTGAGCATAACGCTCAGTGCACGAATATACAATAAAGCATAAAAGACATAGAATATGAAAGCATATAAAGAGCATAAAGCATGAATAGCAACGGAAATGAATAAGTCCTGGAAAACCTAGTTGTCTGTCAGGTTAACTGGTTTTAGTTCTGAAAACATAGCTTATGTTACTTATGAAAATCTATATTAGTTAATGTACCAAAATCCAATATAAGTCATGAGGTCAACAACGTGCATGAATACTTGGAGGGGTGACCTCGTCATGCAAATTAGTGGGGATGCCTCTAATTAATTGGTAAGTGGGTAGGAGGGATCAACTCCTTGTGAAGGATGAAAGCACACACTACATTTACCATGAAATCCTGACTGAAACATGTAACTAGGATGCACCCATACACCCCACATGATAATATAATAAATATAATGTCCAAATAACTGAAAATGGACGCCACGAGCTATCACTCCACCGTGGAGAAGTCATAACACTAGTGCCTCTAGTGTTATGGTTATGGTACCTCCATAACTAGGTGAAACTGGTCATGCATGTATATGGCTAAGGTAACTAATAAACATAAGCATTTAATCTGTAACTACTAGGGAAAATAGTTTGCTGCATACGGGAAATCCTAATGAAGGAATAGATTGTCCTTACTGAAGGACGGGAAATCCATACCTTATGTCCAGTAGAATCTAATGGCAACGATGAACACTAATCTGCCTTGACGGATAACAATACATAAGAAATATGGACGTGTATGAGTTGTCTGAATTACATGTGTTTTACTGGTTTCATGTGTTATTAGCTCGTTGATATGAGCTTAAACTCATATCCTTTTATCAACAAATAACCCTAAAACACGAAGCAAAATACCTTTTATATTGTAAAAAGCAGTGTTATGTGGTATGTTTGTGTTTGTGTGATCTTATGTAGGTAAAAGGATACAATTTCAAGCAAACAAGGAAAAACCAAGCTCAAAAGGATGAAAAAGACAAGGAAGGATCACAAGTGACAAGTTTTCAAAGCTTAAGGACCTATCTTGACAAGTCTTGAAAGTTGAGGGACTTAAAGTGCAAATACTGCAAAGTCAAGATCCAAGTCAAACCTGGTCAAACTACAAAGTCAATCAAGTCAAAGGGTCATTTTGTTGAAGAATCAAAGTTGAAGGGCCAAAATTGTCAAAGGAATGAAGTTTTTAGCCTTAACTAGCAATCTGCCAAGTACAAGGACTTAATTTGCCAAGATGAGAAAGTTATTCATGTTTAATCCATGTGCTTAGGTTTTTAACCAATGAGAAACAAGAGAAAGGGTCACACGGATCAAGCAATTAAATCCCACTTCCGCCGCCTTCATTTAATACAAGATCTGTACAGTGTGATCCACAACACTCTCTCTCCACCAATAAAAAGCTTCCACGTGTCCTTCTCCTTCACAAGATATATTTTCCAGATCGCGTTTTTGATATAATGCATTTCAGAAGAAGATCAAAACATCAATCTTGCTCGTCTTGAAGAGAGGAATCCAATGGTGCAACTTAATTAGCATATTATCCAATGGATCAAAAACACCCAAATGAGTTCATCATCTTCAAAGTGGGAATGCAGAATTCTTCCACGTGTCAAGCAATGATTGGCCTGAACACGTCACATCTCCAACAAACTCTCAAGTCTTGCCTATAAATACACAACTTGTTCTTCATTTTGAGGAGTAGTTAAAAATTTGTAAACACCTAGTTCTCTCAATTTCCCTTTTCTTCTTTTCCCTCCTTTTCACCTAACAACTCAAGAGTCTGACAAACTCTTGAGTTAGTTAGTTAGTTAGAACCCTTGTAACTACCATTTGTAACTGATTTCTTCAATAAAATTTCAAATTCCAGTTTTCCCGCCAAATCTTGTTCTTCAATTCCTGCTACTTTACTGCTAGTTTGTGATTCCATTGTTGCTGATAGAAGTTTGTTATGATCATACATTGATCATAACTGACTTTGTTGAAGATTTGTTGCTGTTTGATCAAAAATTCAGTCCATTCCTAGTTCTTGAAGTTTTCATGGCAGAATGATGAGTTTTAGCTGTTTTGGTGATTGATAAGAGTTGATAGCTAGTGATAGGTGGTGGTATCACTAGGGCAAGAGAGCTCAGCGCTCCTCTTCTACCCAAAGGATAACTACAAAAGGTTTCTGAGTTTCTGATTTAAGTTCCTCTAAACAGTTCCTGCATGCTCAATTCCCTAGTGTAATGATTGATGGCTGCCTGATTCTATTTGATTAGTTGCTGATTGATATTGTTTGAGTGTTTGTAGTTTAGCTTTCTCATACTTGTGCTTGTTTTCAATCTTGTAGTTTTAAGCTGATTTTCAGTTCTTTTTAGTCCATTAGCTACTTGCAGTTCTAGACCTTGTTATTACTTGTTCTTAGCTGGAATACATCTCATTTGGATCACTTAAACTAGTTTGTTATTGCTCTTTACTTAGTCTTAATCAGAACTCAATAATCCTTTGTAAAAGTTTGATCATAATCTGATAAGGTGTGTTTGGGACTAGTTGTAATTCAGTTTTCAAGTGTTGTTAATTGGATTTTAAGAGATCATTAGCAGTCCTTAGAAGTTAACAAGTAGTCCTGAGTCATTTGTAAGTCATAAAATTAGTCAAAAAGGCAATTGGTTGATAAAAACTTTGGGTCATACTTGTTTTCAGTTTTAGTTCATAAACTTGTCAGATTCAATTGATCATTTCTCCTTCATTACTTGTTCAAATTTGCTCAAATTAGTTTCCAGTCATAGCTTATAACATAATCTTTCAGTATCTAGGAGGAAATTCTACAGTATCAAGAAATAAGCAAGATAACAGCTTATTAGTTAAGGCATGAGCATTCTTCATTCTCTGATATAAGTTCCTTACTGTTTTACTAGTTCTAATAATCCACTTCATAAAAGTCCTTATTTTCTTTCACAAATCAGTTTAGAAAGGTTTGGATATGAAGTTTTGAGATTTTGAGCTTTTTCAAAAATCTGGTCAACGTTTGGTCAACATAAGCTCATTTGAGCTTATTTTCAGATATCTGGCTTATTAGTGGATGAAATTTGTTCTAGTTTGATTTCCCCTGCTTTAAATCAAGTGCTTATTCATTTTCTTTACAAAAATTAAGTTGTGGATGTTTGGATTTTTCTGTAGCTTATCTTGAGCTTATTAATAAGCACTCTTTGGCTTATCTTTGACTTTTAGACAAATTCCTTGAATACACGTTTCTTAATTTGAATTAGAAGTTGTTTGCAAGTTGTCTCATTAATTTTGGTTCAGAAATAAGCCAGTTCCAGCTTATTCAAGTGATAAGCCCGTTTTTGGTTTAAACATTTTCAAAAATTGCATTTTAGTCCCTAGAGTTCTATTCAGGTTCTAAACCTAGCTAATCTTTCTAAATTTCTGGAAATTGCAAAACTTGGTCCCTGGATTTGTTAGTTTGTTAGATTTCAGTTTACAAGTTTGTTAGTTTGTTAATTTTTGGTTAGTTTGTTAGAATTTTTACAAGTCTAGTCCTTTTAGTTAACTGCTTTACATTTTTAGTCCTTATAACTTTTAGGATTGACATTTTAAGCATTTTCATTTTATAGAAATTACATTTTCAGTCCTTATAGTTTTACATTTTGCATTTTAATATTTTACTTGAATAAAATTTGGAATTTGCAATTTGTTTTACGTATAAGTAGGTTTATAATTTTCATTTTTACTTAGTGTTGTTTGAATTAGCAATAGATTACCAAGCAAGCTTGAACAACCAAAAACAATTATAAATTTGATATTGATTGGACTTTCTATTAGTTAAGAACTGAGAAAACGAACTTGCATTATACACATCTCAAATGGCGCCGCTGCCGGTTCTTTGACTACACGAGAGACTATCGATTGACGGTTTTCATTGGCTTTTGGGATCCGTTCACTTTGTGAACGTTATTTTTACGTATCATAAATAAAAAACAAATAAAAAAATCAAAAATATAAAAATATATAAAAACTAAAAAATTAACAAAACAATTCTTTTCCTAAAGAATTGACCAAAAAAATTAAAAAATCCAAAAAGCAATCTTTTTCCTAAGAGATTGCACCCAAAAATATATATTATTGGATTCTCTCGGTTTTTATGTACATATAGTATTTTCCTTTAAAAAACTCATAAATACAAAAATATTTTCCATATATTATTATAAGTACATACGTATACGTATAAGAACAATCAATCTACATATCTTCCATAAGTATTGCCGAGGCAATACACCGTGTTGAGGGGCGCTCCGGTCCTTGACACGCGTATCGATCAAACAAAATAAAGCAAGAATAGATAAATACTCTCAATAAGCAATAATTCGAAGAATACGAACATTTAAGTGAATAGAAAGGCGATGTGCTATAATATGCCATCTAAGGGTCAATAGGTACTTAAGTGCTTCGCGCCACCTAACCCCCCGTTCACTTGGGAGTATTCTAAGAAGGAAAGCTTCATTGAGGGTCTTGCACCCAAAGTAGTATTACATATATTGTTACTTTCTTGTGGATATTTAATATCGAAACTCGAAGAGGATAATCTTATTCTTTTCAAAGTCACACGAGAGCTTCTCTCTCATTCCTCGTATTGAGTTGCATGCTCACTCGCGGGCGTGCACAAATACCGATTGGTGTACAACCTCTTCCTCCGAAAAGGAAGAAGAAAAGAAAGAGTAAGACCACCACCGTCCACCAAGCCGATCACGAGAATCGTGCTTTGTCACCACCACAAGGAGCCATGGCTGTTGATAACCGTACTTTGTTTGAACGTATGCAAACCAACATTCATGGATTTGTTAGTGCCATTAAGATTCCCGACTATCCCGCTAACACATTTGAGCTACATACATCTATGATCAATATGGTTGCTGCATCACCTTTCTATGGAAAACAAAATGAGGATCCCCATGCTCATCTTAAGAGATTCCTTTCACTTTGCAATACCATTAAGCATAATGGGGTTCCACCGGATGTCATTAGATTGTTGTTAGTGTCATTTTCACTAGATGGGAGTGCTAAGCATTGGTTAGACACCCAACCACCCGATAGTATCACCACTTGGGAAGAGTTTACCACTAAGTTTTTGAACAAATTCTTTCCTCCACAAAAGACTATGGCTTTGAGGAATTTGATTATGGGCTTTACACAAAAACCTAGTCAATCCTTTGGTGATGCTTGGGAAGAGTATAGTGAGTTGTTGAGGCGATGCCCTAATCATGGAATGGATGATCTAAGCCAAATCAATACTTTCTACAATGGCCTCAAACCTCACCACCAAGATTCACTAAATGCTTCCGCGGGAGGGAGTATTCATTTCAAGACATACCAAGAGGCTTTGACCATTATTGAGACTAAGGCAATGGTTCAAACAAACGATCCATTTGAAGAAAGAGTTCATGTTATCCAAAACACCTCTCAAACACCTTGTGATAACCAATTCCTTAAATACCACCAAGAGATCCTTCAACAAGTCAAACAAGGACAACGAGAAATGACTCAAGAGTTAGTTCAAGCCTTGAAGAGCTTGACATTGAACAATTCCTCAAACAATGTGAATGCCATCACCATTTCTTGTGTTACTTGTGGAGGTCCTCACTCTTATGAACAATGTGACAAGGTGCAAGGTTATCAAGGGGAATGCTATGCTTACCAAGAGGAACACCGTGAACACTTCAAGCCTAACATCAATCCAAATAATCTTTCTTACAAATCCCAAAATTACCTTACTCCACCCGGCTTTCCACCCCAACCACCCACCCAAATTCCACAAAATCCTCCTCAAATTCTAGCAAGGAATCAAGGGCAAAGACAACCATACCAAGGAAATAACTACAAGGCACCAAATCACTTTCACCCTCAAGCAAGTACCTTTTATCCACCAAATCAAGGATTTAGCTCCCAACCTTTACCTTTTCAACCTCAAGGTTTTCAAGGTTATGTGCCACAAGAGTTAAACACAATGGATCTTTTGCAAAAGATGAATCAAGAGAATGAAAAGAAATTCCAAGCTATGGACAAGAAAATGAATGACCAATTCAATAAGCTTTTCATGGTATTAAATCAAAGACCACAAGGAGCTTTACCTTCCAACACACAAACAAATCCTAGGGCCAATGTCAATGCCATTACAACAAGAAGTGGTACAACAACAAAGGATCTTTCACCTCCTAAACCTACTATTGTTCAACCCACTTGTGCTCCTACTTGTGATAAGCCTTCTACTTCTACTCCACCTCCTCAAAGTGCTCCTATTCACTCAAACACACCTTCTCAACCACCTCATACTTCTCCTTCACCTTCCACACTTCCCAATGAAGAGGCTAACAAAGACAAATCTTCCACTACAACACCTATTCCACCTACACCCAAACCTACTCTTCCATACCCTTCAAGGTTGAAAAAGGACAAGTTAAAGAACAAAGATGACATACAAGTGTCCAATTTCTTAAGGATGTTCAAGCAACTCAATATCAACATATCCTTTGCGGAAGCTCTTGCTTATATGCCAAAGTTTGCTAAGATGTTCAAGGATTTGCTCTCAAACAAAGAAAAATTGGTTGACTTGCCCAACACATCACTTAATGAAAATTGTTCCGCGGTGTTACTTAAAACCTTACCAACAAAACTTGGAGATCCGGGGCGCTTCTTGATACCTTGTAATTTTCCCGGTGTTGAAAATTGCATGGCTTTGGCGGATTTAGGGGCAAGCATAAATCTCATGCCTTTATCGGTTTGGAAACAACTCTCTCTTCCCGAGCTCACCCCCACTAGGATGACTCTTGAACTAGCCAACCGAACCATAGCTCACCCCGTAGGTATAGCGGAAGATGTGTTTGTAGGTGTGGATAAGTTTACCTTTCCGGCCGACTTTGTAGTGGTCGATTATGACATGGATCCTAGAGTGCCTTTGATTGTTGGTAGACCGTTTTTGAGAACGGGTCGTACCTTGATAGATGTGGCGGAAGGAGAATTAATTATGAGAGTAGAGGATGAGAAAGTGGTGTTTAAGTTAGGGAAAGTTTGTGATAGAAAAGAGGTTAAGGAGTCTAGACCTTGTGAGACGATTAACATTGTGGATGTGCTAGATGAAGTGTGTAATGAACACTTTCATGATGCTTGTAAGAATGCTAGTGATGAGATTCCACATATTGAAACCGTGGCCTCAATTGCTCCCTCTTTAACACCTTTTGGAGAGAGTGATTTCCTCTTGGAGGAATTTGAGTCCAACTTTCTTGATGATGATGATTCTCCCATTAATTGGGAAGAAGATATTCTTACAATCCAAAAGTTGCTCAATGAGGACCCTATTCCTTTACCTATTCCACAAGAGATTACCATTGAGGAACCTTCCATAGTGAAACCTTCCATAGAGAGTCCACCTCCCATTGAACTTAAGGAACTTCCATCCCACTTAGAATATGCTTTCTTAGAAGGAAAAGACCAATTACCGGTGATTATTGCTACGGAATTGAAAGAGGATGAGAAGGAGCAACTCATTGAAGTCCTTAAGAAACATAAGAAAGCTTTAGCATGGAAAATATCCGACATAAGGGGAATTGATCCACATTTTTGTACTCACAAAATCCTTATGGAGGATGATTATAAACCCGCCATTCAAAACCAAAGGAGAGTTAACCCAAAAATTCATGAGGTTATTAAGAAGGAAGTGATTAAACTCTTAGATGCGGGTATGATTTACCCCATTTCCGACTCTCCATGGGTTAGTCCGGTTCATTGTGTTCCAAAGAAGGGTGGAATCACCGTGGTGCCTAATGAGAACAATGAGCTTATTCCCACGAGACTTGTAACCGGTTGGAGAGTTTGCATTGATTATAGAAAACTTAATGAGGCAACTAGGAAAGACCATTTTCCGCTTCCCTTTATGGATCAAATGCTTGAACGCTTAGCGGGAAATGAGTACTATTGTTTTCTTGATGGCTTTTCGGGTTATTTCCAAATCCCAATTGACCCTAAGGATCAAGAAAAGACCACATTCACTTGTCCATACGGTACATTTGCTTACAAGAGGATGCCTTTTGGCCTATGTAATGCACCGGGGACGTTTCAAAGGTGCATGATGGCAATTTTCCATGATATGATAGAGCAAACCATGGAGGTTTTTATGGATGACTTTTCCGTATTTGGGAACTCCTTTAGCTCGTGTCTCACCAATCTTGAGAGAATGCTTAAGCGTTGTGAGGAAACACGTTTGGTGCTTAATTGGGAGAAATGTCACTTTATGGTAAAAGAGGGAATTGTTTTAGGACACAAGATATCCAATAAGGGATTAGAAGTTGATCGTGCCAAAATTGATGTGATTGCTAAGCTTCCCCCACCCACCTCGGTTAAAGGTGTGAGGAGTTTCTTAGGTCATGCGGGTTTTTATAGGCGCTTTATACAAGATTTCTCTAAGATAGCTAGACCGATGACTCATCTCTTGGAGAAAGAGGCTCCTTTCATTTTTGACCAAGCTTGTTTAGAATCTTTTGAGACACTTAAGGAAAAATTGACAAAGGCTCCCGTTTTGGTTTCTCCAAATTGGGAATTACCTTTTGAGCTTATGTGTGACGCTAGTGATTATGCGGTGGGGGCCGTCTTAGGACAAAGAGTTAATAAGCATTTCCAACCTATACACTATGCGAGTAAAACCATGACCGGTGCACAACTTCATTACACTACCACGGAAAAAGAGTTGCTTGCTATAGTATATGCTTTTGAGAAGTTTAGACCATACCTTGTGCTTTCCAAGACCATAGTGTATACGGATCATTCCGCTCTCACGTATCTTATGACAAAACAAGATGCTAAGCCTAGGCTTTTGAGATGGGTTTTGTTGCTTCAAGAGTTTAAGATAGAGATTCGTGATAAAAAAGGGGCCGAGAATTTAGCGGCGGATCATTTGAGTAGACTTGAGCATCCTTTTCAAGGAGATTTCCCACATCAAGAAATCAATGAATCCTTTCCATTAGAGGAGCTCATGTCTATCTCTTCCCAAGAGGATGCCACACCTTGGTTTGCGGATATTGCAAACTATCTTGTGGGCAATGTGCTTATTGAGGGTCTTACTTACCAACAAAAGAAAAAGTTTCTTAAGGAAGTTAAGTATTACTTTTGGGATGATCCATATCTTTTTAGGCAATGTGCGGACCAAATCATTAGACGGTGTGTAGATGGGCCCGAGGCATTTAAAATCTTAGAGGCATGTCATAAAGGACCTACGGGTGGACATTTTGGGCCTAACTACACCGCCAAGAAAGTCTTCGATTCGGGTTACTATTGGCCTTCCATTTACAAGGATGCCCAAGAGATGGTGAAATTTTGTGATGTTTGTCAAAGACAAGGAAAAATTACACAACGTGATGAGATGCCACAAAATTTTATCCAAGAGTGTGAGATATTTGATGTATGGGGCATAGATTTCATGGGACCTTTTCCATCCTCTAAGGGAAACAAGTATATACTTGTGGCGGTGGATTATGTGTCCAAGTGGGTGGAGGCTAAAGCCTTACCTACTAATGATGCTAGAGTGGTTGTAAAGTTCTTGAAACAATTGTTTGCTAGATTTGGTGTACCTCGGGCCATCATAAGTGATCGTGGTACGCACTTTTGTAATGACCAATTCACGAGAGTTATGAAGAAATATGGAGTGAATCATAGACTTTCTACCGCGTATCACCCTCAAACAAATGGTCAAACCGAGGTCACAAATCGTGGTTTAAAGAGAATTTTAGAGAGAACGGTGGGAGAGCATAGAGCTTCTTGGTCGGATAAGCTTGATGATGCTTTGTGGGCGTTTAGGACGGCTTTTAAGACACCAATTGGTTGTACTCCTTATAGGCTTGTCTATGGAAAAGCGTGCCACCTCCCATTTGAGTTAGAACATAAGGCATCTTGGGCTCTCAAGTGGGCTAACTTTGATTTAAACCAAGCCGGTTCACATAGGAAAGATCAAATCAATGAGATGGATGAGTTGAGAGCCAATGCCTATGAGAATTCTTTGCTATACAAGGAAAAGACTAAGAAATTGCATGATGCTAAGATTAAGAATCGTGAGTTCAAAGTTGGAGAGCCGGTTCTCCTCTTTAACTCAAGATTGAAGCTTTTTGCGGGCAAGCTTAAGTCGAGATGGTCCGGTCCATTCACTATTGCTCAAGTGTTTCCATATGGAACTCTTGAGTTGTCCCAACCCGATGGTCCAAATTTTAAAGTGAATGGTCACCGTGTTAAGCATTACTTTGGGGAGGACATTTCCGTTGAAATGGTCCAAGAGGTCCCCATTTTCCCCATGAATTAATTCATTGAGGGACGAGTCGAGCTAGAGACTCATTAACTCAAGCATCGTATAACTAGGTTAGAGTGTTGTAGGTTAGAAATAAAGGCATAGATTTGGAGATAAGTGTAGGGGAGACCTTCTTTTGTCTTCATGCTTGTTTGTAGGGTTGCTCACTCATTTCATGCTTTGGAGCTTATGGAGGAGGCCCTTGTATCCGGTTCACTTCGTTACTTTAGTGATTTTTCATTGACACCTTGTGCTTAAACTTGATTTCACTAATAGTAGTCCTTTCCTTAACTTGGGTTAAGCAAAGTCTATTCATTGTCATAAGTGTAGGGGAAGTTTTTCTACTTCCATGCTCTTAAACATTGAGGACAATGTTTAGCTTAAGTGTAGGGGGGTCTTCTATCGAAGTGACCTTACCTAGACCATTGCCTTAACTTCATGATAATTGGGAAAATTAATTTTTCAAACATTTTTCAAATTTTTGATCTACTTTGGCCAACAAAAATATGCATTCATAATTTTTGCATCAATCATTTTTCATTTGCATAACACATTTGCATTGTATATATTTCTTCTTTTATTTTTCATCAAAAATATATAAAAAGGAAAAAAAAAAAAAATAAAAAAAAATAAAACATGGTTTTAACAAGTTTAGATTTCTTTGATATATTAGGCCCGCCATGGATATTTTGACTCAACCCGAGTTTGCTTATCTTAGCATTCTCTAGCTAGTATCCTTAACCATGTAGTCCTTCATTGGTCTATTAGGCTAAGCTTCCACCAATTTCATTCTTTGAAATTTTAAATTTGTGGAGAATGGGAAATGATAGAGTTGAAGCAAGTGTAAAAGGGCTAGATAGACTTCATGGCAATTACTTGTGGCTAAACTCTTCTCTTCTTGACCTCTATTTTCTTCGCTTGTATATAATTGTTAATAAATAATCAAGTACGGTTTTAATTGGTTCGTAATCTCTTATGCATTTTTGGCTAATCATTCATGGTTGATATGAGTACGTCTTAAGATTCTAAGTTAGCACGTTTTATGTGTATTAGACTTATGTCATGCTCCATATTTAGCGGGTGTTTTTCCTTTTCTTCTTTTCAAATTTCTTGGTGAGGAATAAAGAAAAATAAGAGCGGCTTATGAAAAAAAATGAGTGGCTAGAAAGAAAAAAAAAAAAGAAAGGAAAAAAAAATAAAAAAAAAAATAATGCAAGACTCCCAAGAGGGGCAGTGTGGTGTTAATTATAGTGACTATTGAGTTCCAATATTACCTTGACGGGTTGCGGGGATTCAATAGATTGCTCCAATCCAATATTACCTTGACGGGTTGCGGGGTTGAAGATCCAAAATCTCAAAAAGATGCGGATGTAAATTATTGCGTGAGTTTTATTTTTCTTTCCTTAGCGAGTGTGTAGTTACTTATGAAAGCATGACATGAGGATTTTACACATAAGGCGAATGACTTATTACTCTTAATACGGACTTATATTAATTGTGAGCGGTTTTTCAAGTAATGGATGAGAAGATTACTTAGGATTAAAACCGTCCTTCCTTATTTTTGGATTTTACATTTCTTATATTTCACGCTTGAATAATGACAAATTTGCCCACAAGCAATTTGCTCAAATAATAACCGGTTCCACATTTAATTGTCATGAATAAGTTGATGCACTTTTTACTTGTGAATGCAATGATCCCATTTACTAGCTTGGTATGGGGAAAGTGAAACTTGAGGGTGATAAATGTTCATGGTATCCAAGCCCTAATCCAAGTCATTGAATTCTTTATGAGTTCTTTCCAATCAAAACCTTTTTCAAGAAAAATCAAAAAGATATAGATAGAATTGTATTTTAATCCATTGCATTGTTTAAAGTCAAAATCATGCA
This sequence comes from Glebionis coronaria, assembly GCA_025667525.1. NCBI lineage: Eukaryota > Viridiplantae > Streptophyta > Magnoliopsida > Asterales > Asteraceae > Glebionis > Glebionis coronaria. Next base: position 406,962,925 of record CM046880.1, read on the forward strand.
TCATCTAGTTTAGAGTAGTGTAGATGCATCTCATATGGCCAAGGTGGATTGATTATGAGGGAAATGTAAATTTTTAAGCCTTGAAAGATAATATTGCATGAGGACATGGCAATGCTCAAGTGTAGGGGAATTTGATATGAGCTTAAACTCATATCCTTTTATCAACAAATAACCCTAAAACACGAAGCAAAATACCTTTTATATTGTAAAAAGCAGTGTTATGTGGTATGTTTGTGTTTGTGTGATCTTATGTAGGTAAAAGGATACAATTTCAAGCAAACAAGGAAAAACCAAGCTCAAAAGGATGAAAAAGACAAGGAAGGATCACAAGTGACAAGTTTTCAAAGCTTAAGGACCTATCTTGACAAGTCTTGAAAGTTGAGGGACTTAAAGTGCAAATACTGCAAAGTCAAGATCCAAGTCAAACCTGGTCAAACTACAAAGTCAATCAAGTCAAAGGGTCATTTTGTTGAAGAATCAAAGTTGAAGGGCCAAAATTGTCAAAGGAATGAAGTTTTTAGCCTTAACTAGCAATCTGCCAAGTACAAGGACTTAATTTGCCAAGATGAGAAAGTTATTCATGTTTAATCCATGTGCTTAGGTTTTTAACCAATGAGAAACAAGAGAAAGGGTCACACGGATCAAGCAATTAAATCCCACTTCCGCCGCCTTCATTTAATACAAGATCTGTACAGTGTGATCCACAACACTCTCTCTCCACCAATAAAAAGCTTCCACGTGTCCTTCTCCTTCACAAGATATATTTTCCAGATCGCGTTTTTGATATAATGCATTTCAGAAGAAGATCAAAACATCAATCTTGCTCGTCTTGAAGAGAGGAATCCAATGGTGCAACTTAATTAGCATATTATCCAATGGATCAAAAACACCCAAATGAGTTCATCATCTTCAAAGTGGGAATGCAGAATTCTTCCACGTGTCAAGCAATGATTGGCCTGAACACGTCACATCTCCAACAAACTCTCAAGTCTTGCCTATAAATACACAACTTGTTCTTCATTTTGAGGAGTAGTTAAAAATTTGTAAACACCTAGTTCTCTCAATTTCCCTTTTCTTCTTTTCCCTCCTTTTCACCTAACAACTCAAGAGTCTGACAAACTCTTGAGTTAGTTAGTTAGTTAGAACCCTTGTAACTACCATTTGTAACTGATTTCTTCAATAAAATTTCAAATTCCAGTTTTCCCGCCAAATCTTGTTCTTCAATTCCTGCTACTTTACTGCTAGTTTGTGATTCCATTGTTGCTGATAGAAGTTTGTTATGATCATACATTGATCATAACTGACTTTGTTGAAGATTTGTTGCTGTTTGATCAAAAATTCAGTCCATTCCTAGTTCTTGAAGTTTTCATGGCAGAATGATGAGTTTTAGCTGTTTTGGTGATTGATAAGAGTTGATAGCTAGTGATAGGTGGTGGTATCACTAGGGCAAGAGAGCTCAGCGCTCCTCTTCTACCCAAAGGATAACTACAAAAGGTTTCTGAGTTTCTGATTTAAGTTCCTCTAAACAGTTCCTGCATGCTCAATTCCCTAGTGTAATGATTGATGGCTGCCTGATTCTATTTGATTAGTTGCTGATTGATATTGTTTGAGTGTTTGTAGTTTAGCTTTCTCATACTTGTGCTTGTTTTCAATCTTGTAGTTTTAAGCTGATTTTCAGTTCTTTTTAGTCCATTAGCTACTTGCAGTTCTAGACCTTGTTATTACTTGTTCTTAGCTGGAATACATCTCATTTGGATCACTTAAACTAGTTTGTTATTGCTCTTTACTTAGTCTTAATCAGAACTCAATAATCCTTTGTAAAAGTTTGATCATAATCTGATAAGGTGTGTTTGGGACTAGTTGTAATTCAGTTTTCAAGTGTTGTTAATTGGATTTTAAGAGATCATTAGCAGTCCTTAGAAGTTAACAAGTAGTCCTGAGTCATTTGTAAGTCATAAAATTAGTCAAAAAGGCAATTGGTTGATAAAAACTTTGGGTCATACTTGTTTTCAGTTTTAGTTCATAAACTTGTCAGATTCAATTGATCATTTCTCCTTCATTACTTGTTCAAATTTGCTCAAATTAGTTTCCAGTCATAGCTTATAACATAATCTTTCAGTATCTAGGAGGAAATTCTACAGTATCAAGAAATAAGCAAGATAACAGCTTATTAGTTAAGGCATGAGCATTCTTCATTCTCTGATATAAGTTCCTTACTGTTTTACTAGTTCTAATAATCCACTTCATAAAAGTCCTTATTTTCTTTCACAAATCAGTTTAGAAAGGTTTGGATATGAAGTTTTGAGATTTTGAGCTTTTTCAAAAATCTGGTCAACGTTTGGTCAACATAAGCTCATTTGAGCTTATTTTCAGATATCTGGCTTATTAGTGGATGAAATTTGTTCTAGTTTGATTTCCCCTGCTTTAAATCAAGTGCTTATTCATTTTCTTTACAAAAATTAAGTTGTGGATGTTTGGATTTTTCTGTAGCTTATCTTGAGCTTATTAATAAGCACTCTTTGGCTTATCTTTGACTTTTAGACAAATTCCTTGAATACACGTTTCTTAATTTGAATTAGAAGTTGTTTGCAAGTTGTCTCATTAATTTTGGTTCAGAAATAAGCCAGTTCCAGCTTATTCAAGTGATAAGCCCGTTTTTGGTTTAAACATTTTCAAAAATTGCATTTTAGTCCCTAGAGTTCTATTCAGGTTCTAAACCTAGCTAATCTTTCTAAATTTCTGGAAATTGCAAAACTTGGTCCCTGGATTTGTTAGTTTGTTAGATTTCAGTTTACAAGTTTGTTAGTTTGTTAATTTTTGGTTAGTTTGTTAGAATTTTTACAAGTCTAGTCCTTTTAGTTAACTGCTTTACATTTTTAGTCCTTATAACTTTTAGGATTGACATTTTAAGCATTTTCATTTTATAGAAATTACATTTTCAGTCCTTATAGTTTTACATTTTGCATTTTAATATTTTACTTGAATAAAATTTGGAATTTGCAATTTGTTTTACGTATAAGTAGGTTTATAATTTTCATTTTTACTTAGTGTTGTTTGAATTAGCAATAGATTACCAAGCAAGCTTGAACAACCAAAAACAATTATAAATTTGATATTGATTGGACTTTCTATTAGTTAAGAACTGAGAAAACGAACTTGCATTATACACATCTCTCGTTATACGTATTCTTTCATGTTTTATTGTTTACTATGTTAACTGTAGTTATACTGATGTTCTACTTGTATTATTCATGTATTAGTGTATTATAATACTTGTATTGTAATACTAAGTAACTTTCAAAAAATAGCAGGTTTCCATAAATAGTAAGTTTCTAAAAATAGAATGTTTCCAAAAATAGTAAGTTTCCATAATTAGAAATAAGTTGAATTATATATAATAATTAAAGTTTAAGTAGTACAATACAAGACATGGTTATAATTTATCAATTAAATAACTGGTTAATTAATTAAACTATACGTTATATAGAATTTAATTAAAAATACATGTTTTAATTAAATTAAGCTAAGTTAATACTTTAGGTTATACATGTAATATTAATTTTAATATTAAACCTAAGTCATGTAATTAATTAAATTAAAAAGTCTAGTAATTAATTTAATTAACATATTTTCTGATTTTAATAATTAACCCGAGACCCGAACCCGAGTCACATATAAGCCGAGCCAAACAGCCCTACCAGTGGCTAAATCGGCTAGCCGGTATCCACTGGTGGCTCTCGGTTCACACTGGGTGGCTAACGCTTCACGCCGGTTCACCCGGTTTCCCCCTGCTAGCTTTGTTCGGTTCCCACTGTTAGCCAAAAGAACCCACCGAGACCCTATAGGTCTCGGTTGGCACTCGGTCCAAACCAAACCCCACCCCTGACATGCGGTCGGGGTTTTCTTACGTCGTCCGAGCCGAACCCAACCCAGCCGAGACCCCTTGTGGTCTCGGTGGTGGTGATGAATGCAAGCCGAGAGCCTCTTGGCTCTCGGTGGTGTCTCGGCCGAACCACAACCACAACCAAACATCCTCTTTTTACCATGATTTAATTAATCTACATGTTTTATTTACTTGTTATTAAGATTAATTAAATAAAACATGAATTCAATAAGAATTAAAAAGAAAAGAAAAGGTGTTTGATTTACCGAACACGTGGAAGAAAAAATTAAATCACGATCACGTACACCAAATAAATCAACAAAGAAAATCGTCCGGTTTGTCCTTCTTGTCTATGGTGGCCGGCGGCAAGAGCAAAAAGGAGGCAAGAGGAGAACTTTTTCTGTAAAACCTAAATTATGATTAAGTTTTCCCTATGTTTTGTTTATTATGGATTTTAACTTGGGTCATGGGCCAAAGCCCATCTTCTCCCTTTCCTCTTGTCTAGCTGCGGCACATAGGGAACCTACGGGGAAACCCGTAGTTTTCTCGAGTTCAATTATTTACGTGTACGTTCATGTTTTAATGTCGTGATTTTTATTATCGTGATCGTGTCACATTTATAATATTCGTGAATCTTCGTTATTTAATATCGTGACACGTGTATTAATATTATAAATGGAAAGTTTTATTTTTATCGTGTTTTCATAAGTTACTGTTCACGTGTACTGTACATGGTATTTTAATGCGGGTTTTACATCTCTCACCCTCGAAAAGAACAATTCATCCTCGAATTGGAGAAATGTAAACTGAAAGAAAACATACCCGAATCAGAACTGGAAATGAGGGTAAGAAGTCCGTATAGACTCCTCCGTCTCCCAAGTGACTTCCCGCCCAGGATGATCCCTCCAGAGGATTTTGATGAAATGGATCGTCTTCCTCCGCATGACACGATCTTGTCGCTCAAGAACTCTCTCGGGTTCTTCGACATAAGAAAGATACTCTCGAATATGATCAAGTGGATACTGAACAACATGAACTGGATGATAGTTATATCCTCTGAGTAAGGACACATGGAAAACGTTGTGAACGTGTGATAGCTGAGGCGGTAACGCTAAAAGATATGACACTTCACCAACGCGTTCTATGATGTCGAACGGTCCGATGAAGCGAGGACTGAGCTTCCCTCTGATTCCAAAACGTTTAATTCCTCGTGCAGGTGATACCTTGAGGAAAACGTGATCACCTACGTTGAAAGATACATCTCTACGACGTTTATCAACATAGCTCTTCTGACGAGCATGAGCTTCCTGAATCTTTGCCTTGGCGACAGCGACCTTCTCATTGGTCACTTCAATCATCTCTAGACCCTCGAGCAGTCGTTCGCCCACCTGATCCCATCAGATTGGGGCGCGACACTTTCTACCATACAACATCTCGAAAGGAGCACACTTGATGCTAGCGTGCCAGCTGTTGTTGTATGCAAATTACACTAGGAATATATAATCATCCCAGCTTCCTGACCACTCTAGAGCACATGACCGCAGCATGTCCTCCAATGTTTGAATGGTACGTTCTGACTATCCGTCGGTCTAAGGATGAAAGGCAGTGCTGAGCTTAAGTCTGGTGCCCCAAGCTTTCTGTAGACTTTACCAGAAACTTGATGTGAAACGGGGATCTCTGTCAGAGATGATTTCTGATGGAGTACCATGCAGTCTCATGATCTTCTTCTTGAAAATGTCTGCTAATTTACTGACCGGATGTTCGTTGCGAATCGGCAGGAAATGAGCAGATTTAGTCAACCTATCCACAATAACCCAGATAGCGTCGTTCTTCTTTTAAGTAACCCGAAGACCAGTAACAAAATCCATGGAGATTTTGTCCCACTTCCACGCTGGAATATCTAATGGCTGTAGTAAACCACTAACTCGCTGGTGTTCGATCTTCACCTGTTGGCAGATCATACATTTAGAAACGAAGGTGGCAACATCCTGCTTCATACCACTCCACCAAAAGTGTTGCTTGATGTCGTGGTACATCTTGGTAGAACCAGAATGTATGGTAAATGGAGAACTGTGAGCTTCAGTCAACACAACTTCCCTGAGTGTAGAGTCATCAGGAACCACTAGTCTAGTGCCCTGCCATATGATACCGTCGTCGTCTACACGAAACTCCGTTTGCTGATCAAGGTTCTACATGATAGCCCAAATCTCACCATCGTCCTTCTGAGCTTCCTTGATCCTAGAATGTAAGTCTGGTTCCACTCTAAGATTAGCCCAGTAACCGTGCTGTCCTCGTACACAAAATTCAATATCATTCATCTCTAGGTCACGGATGATCTCTTTTGCAATCCAAATGCCAACAATCATACCCGACCTTCTGCTTAGAGCATTTGCCACCATATTCGCCTTACCAGGGTGGTACTGAATGTTGGTGTCGTAGTCCTTCAATAGCTCTAGCCATCTACTCTGTCTCATGTTCAGTTCCTTCTGGGTGAAGACTAACTTGAGACTCTTGTGGTTGGTGAATATGTCACATGATTCATCATACAAATAATGTCTCCAGATCTTCAACGCAAAAACAACTACTGCAAGCTCTAAATCGTGAGTAGGATAGTTTTCTTCATAAGGTTTTGGCTGTCGTGATACGTATGCAATAACCTTCCCATATTGCATGAGAACGCAACCTAAACCCTTTCCTGAAGCGTTACTATATATTTGAAATCCACCTGAGCCAGATGGGAGAGTAAGAATAGCTGCAGTCACTAACTTCTGCTTCAGGTATTCAAAGCTCTTCTCTCGCTCTTTCGTCCAGACGAATTTCTCTCCTTTCCTCATTAGCTTAGTCAAAGGTAAGGCTAACCGTGAAAAGTTTTCTACAAACCTGCGGTAGTAGCCAGCTAAACCCAGAAAACTTCTAACTTCAGTTGCAGATGTAGGTCTCGGCCATTTAGTGATTGCTTCAACCTTTGTAGGATCCATGGTGATTCCCTCTGCGGATACAATATGGCCCAGAAATGCCACCTTGTTTAACCAGAACTCACACTTAGAGAACTTGGCGTACAGCTGCTTCTGACGAAGAATCTGTAAGACTGTACGAAGGTGTTCCGCATGTTCCTCCTTGGATTTGGAGAATATAAGGATGTCATCAATGAACACGATAACGAACTTGTCCAGAAACTCATGGAAGACACGGTTCATCAAATCCATGAAGACAACTGGAGCATTAGTGAGTCCGAATGGCATGACTACGAACTCGTAGTGCCCATAACGTGTACGGAAAGCAGTCTTGGATATGTCCTGCTCTTTAACTCGTAACTGATGGTAGCCGGACCTCAGATCGATCTTAGAGAAATTCTTGGCGCCCTGAAGTTGATCGAACAGGTCATCAATACGCGATAAAGGATAACGATTCCTGATCGTGATCTTGTTCAGCTCACGATAGCTTATACATAAACGCATGCTGCCGTCTTTCTTCTTCACGAAAAGTACCGGTGCACCCTATGGCGATGCACTGGGACGGATGAAACCTCGTTCCAGAAGTTCCTGTAGCTGATCTTTTAGTTCCTTAAGCTCTATAGGAGCCATACGATAGGGAGCTTTGGAAATCAGCTCTGCTCCTAGAATGAGCTCGATTCTAAACTCGACTTCACGAACAAGTGGTATGCCCGAAAGTTCATCTAGAAATACGTCAGGAAACTCTGACACAATAGGCTGATCTTGGATTGATGGAGACTCGGTAGTAATATCATGAATATTTGCTATGAAGCCCTGACAGCCGTGTGATAGCAATGCACGCGCCTCCATGGATGAAATAATTTATACTGGCCTCCCTGGCAGAAAACCATGGTGTATGTACTCTGGAGATTTAACATCACCGAAGATAACCCGATAAGTGTGGCAGTCAATCGTAGCCTGGTGTTTGGATAACCAGTCCATGCCCAAAATCAAGTCAAAATCGCACATGTCCAAAGGAAGTGCGTCAACTCTGCGGATCTTATCATCAAATTCTAGGGGAAGATCTTTGTACACCTGTGTGATTCGTACAGAGTCCCTAAGTGGCGTGGAAATGCATAAGGCATTATCTAATGGCATCAGGGAAATCCTAACACGTACAACAAAAGTAGTGGATACGACTGAATGCGTCGCTCCTGGATCAAACAGATCACATGTTGCCAAACCATTCATAAAGAGATTTCTAGTGATGGTACTTGAAGTCTTATTCGCCTGGTCTCTAGTAGTAGTGAACACGCGACCAGAAGTAGGAGGTGGCTTGGTGTCGGCGTGTCCAGAGGTGCCTTCTATCTCACCTTGGCGACAGTCCTTCTGCTGATGGCCTTGTTGGCCACATTTGAAACAACCACCAGTACCTCGGCGACAAATAACAGAGTGTCTGCGTGAACAAGTTGGACAGACATGATGCGTAAATCCTCCAGCAGGCGTCCTAGTTAGCTGAGAGCCCGTTTAAGGATTACATGCATGAGACATGATCGTGGAACATAAACATGATTACATAGAAGGTGTAAAAATTTACCAGATGAGGTAGAACGGTTAGGCTGTGAACCCCTACGTTCCTGATCCCTGTCGTTACCATTGTTCCTGAATTATCAATTGTTGGAGTGTCAAAATATCATAACATAAGATAGTTTAACATGGAAGAAGGTTAATGTAGGGACCTGCTGTTGTTCGAGTTGTTAGAGTTGTTACGGTAACTATCGTTACCGCCACGCCTCTCAGAACCAGAACGGTCGTTAGTCTGACCGCTTCCCTTAGATGCTTGTTGCTGAGCGGCCGCAGGCTTACGGTCGTCAGTCTTCTGCCTGGAATATACCCTTAAATAGAGGATTATATGAATGAAAAATATTGATGAAAATGAATTGTTTACAATTGGTGATTAAAGATACCTCTTCACTGCTCTGTCATCACCAAACTCCTCTCGTTCCCGAAGCATCTAGAGCTTACGGGCTGCATTGGCCACCGGTGCCACTGTAGTGAAAGTAGCACATACCAAGTTGTTGGCGACCGAAGTGCGAAGTGCCCAACGAAACTTCTCAGCCTGTTCCGCAGCAGTTCCTGCGGCTGGAACCAGAAATCCTGCCAAACAGAGAAACCTTTGCATGAATTCGTTGTTGTTTTCACCAGCAACCTGCCGAATGTTGTGATAGTCCCTCTTGAGATTCTCTTGCTTAGCATGTGGAAAGTACTGATTAAGGAAGAGTTCCTTAAATCGGTCCCATGTCAGCTGTGCAACCCAATTTTCACCACCGTTGGACTGCTTGACCAATTTCCTCCACTACAACACATCCCCTTCAAACTTATAGCAAGCCATTCTTGCCTTGAAAACACAGTCACAACCCATTGCATCGAAAATCTTCTCGGTGTGAGAAATCCAAGCTTCAGCCTCGTTACGGCTGTCAGTTTGCTCAAGTGAACGGGGTCGTTGTTTGTTGAATCTCTCCAACCAAGTCATAAGAGTGACAGGTGGAGGAGGAGGTGGAGGATTGTTGTTGTTGTTCTGGTTGCCATGAGCCTGGAATTCCGCATGAACTTCGTCTCTGATTTCATTGCGAAGTTGGGGAAGGAGGGCTTGCAGAGCTGCATTGACAGGTACTGTCAAATCTGGAGTATTGCGTGAGTTCACCATCTGATAGTTTAAAACAACAAAATGCAACATAAATCATAAATCTAAAATGAGATAAACATAAAAATGCATGAACAATGTATAAATCAATGAAGCAGTTTATCATGCATGAAAACTTCTATATGAACGGGAGTGAACGCCTATGGTCAGTTCACTCAAAACAAAAGACATGGCGCGGGGACGCCGATGGGTCGGTCCCAAAGTTAAAAGTTTCGATAAAAGCACATGCGACTAAATAGGGTCAGTCCTGTACCAACCATTACTTAGTCATAAACCTGCTACAATGATATGAATGCATGAAATAAAATGAAAATGAATGAATGCATGAAAACCAACTGTCAGTTCTAGGAAGACACTGGTGACTACCCGTAAGTCACATGTCATGTTTTATAGAGCTACAGGTCAAAACCTTGGGCTCTGATACCATAATTGTAACACCCCATTTGTTAGGATAGAATGCTAAAGTAAATTATGGCGTGTCATCAAAGCATGCAAGGTAAATGTCTAAACATTCATGACCATAAATAGAAATACCGGAATCAAACATCTGTAGTCTAGTAACTCACACACAAGCCATATTAAGTACTGTAAAGGAAAGGACTAAACAATGTCCAAAAGAAGTAAAGTATGATAAAGTAGGAATAAATGCATAAGGTAAAAGAGGCCGGATAACTTCCAATCCGAATGCACATACTCTGGAGTTCCTACTTGCGTCCTTGAGTACCTGCCGTTTGGGAACATGGAAAAGTAGACGGCTGAGCATAACACTCAGTGCACGGATATACAATAAAGCATAGAAGACATAGAATATGAAAGCATATAAATAGCATAAAGAATGAATAGCAGCTGAAATGAATAAGTCCTGGAAAACCTAGTTGTCTGTCAGGTTAATTGGTTTTAGTTTTGAAAACATAGCTTATGTTACTTATGAAAATTTGTATTAGTTAATGTACCAAAAGCGAATATAGGTCATGAGGTTAACAACGTGCATGAATACTTGAAGGGGTGACCTCGTCATGCAAATTAGAGGGGATTCCTCTAATTAATTAGTAAGTGGAAAAGGGGGATCAGCTCCTTGTGAAGGATGCAAGGCACACACCACATTCACCATGAAATCCTGACTGAAACATGTAACTAGGATGCACCCATACGCCCCACATGATAATATAATAAATATAATGGCCAAATAACTAAAAAGGGACGCCACATCTATCACTCTGCCGTGGTGAAGTCATAACACTAGTGCCTCTAGTGTTATGGTTATGGTACCTCCATAACTAGGTGAAACTGGTCATGCATGTATATGGCTAAGGTAACCAATAAACATAAGCATTTAGTCTGTAACTATTGGGGAAAACATTTGGCTACATATGGGAAATCCTAATGAAGGAAGAGATTGTCCTTACTGAAGGACGGGAAATCCGTACCTTATGTCCAGTAGAAGCTAATGGAAACGATGAAGACTAATCCGCCTTGACGGATAACACTACATAAGAAATATAGACGTGTATGAGTTGTCTGAATTACATGTGTTTTACTAGTTTCATGTGTTATTAGCTCGTTATACGTATTCTGTCATGTTTTACTGTTTACTGTATAAACTGTAGTTATACTGATGTTCTACTGTGTATTATTCATGTATTAGTGTATTATAATACTTGTATTGTAATACTAAGTAACTTTCTAAAAATAGCACGTTTCCATAAATAGAAAGTTTCTAAAAATAGAAAGTTTCCAAAAATAGTAAGTTTCCATAATTAGAAATAAGCTGAATTACAAATAATAATTAAAGTTTAAGTAGTACAATACAAGTCATGGTTATAGCTTATTAATTAAATAACTGGTTAATTAATTAAACTATACGTTATATAGAATTTATTTAAAAATACATGTTTTAAGTAAATTAAGCTAAGTTAATACTTTAGGTTACACATGTAATATTAATTTTAATATTAAACCTAAGTCATGTAATTAATTAAATTAAAAAGTCTAGTAATTAATTTAATTAACATATTTTCTGATTTTAATAATTAACCCGAGACCCGAACCCGAGTCACATATAAGCCGAGCCAAACAGCCCTACTAGTGGCTAAACCGGCTAGCCGGTTGCCATTGGTGGCTCTCGGTTCACACCGGGTGGACATCGGTTCACACCGGTTTCCCCTGCTAGCTTTGTTCGGTTTCTACTGTTAGCCAAAGGATCCCACTGAGACCCTATAGGTCTCGGTTGGCACTCGGTCCAAACCAAACCCCACCCCTGACATGCGGTCGGGGTTTTCTTGCGTCGTCCGAGCCGAACCCAACCCAACCGAGACCCCTTGTGGTCTCGGTGGTGGTGATGAACGCAAGCCGAGAGCCTCTTGGCTCTCGGTGGTGTCTCGGCCGAACCACAACCACAACCAAACACCCCCTTTTACCATGATTTAATTAATCTACATGTTTTATTTACTTGTTATTAAGATTGATTAAATAAAACATGAATTCAATAAGAATTAAAAAGAAAGAAAAGGTGTTTGATTTACCGAACACGTGGAAGAAAAAATTAAATCACGATCATGTACACCAAATAAATCAACAAAGAAAATCGTCCGATTTGTCCTTCTTGTCTATAGTGGCCGGCGGCAGAGCAAAAAGGAGGCAAGAGAACTTTTTCTGTAAAAGCTAAATTATGATTAAGTATTCCCTGTGTTTTGTTTATTATGGATTTTAACTTGGGTAATGGGCCAAAGCCTATCTTTTCCATTTCCTCTTGTCTAGCCGCGACACACAGGGAGCCCACGGGGAAACCCGTAGTTTTCCCGAGTTCATTTATTTACGTGTACGTTCATGTTTTAATGTCGTGATTTTTATTATCGTGATCGTGTTACATTTATAATATTCGTGAATGTTCGTTATTTAATATCGTGACACGTGTATTAATATTATAAATGGAAAGTTTTATTTTTATCGTGTTTTCATAAGTTACTATTCACGTGTACTGTTCATGGTATTTTAATACGGGTTTTACACATGTCAAGACATCAGTCAAGACACATGTCATAAACATATTTTCTCAAGACACGAGTCAAGACACATGACTCACGTCTATCTTCTGAAGCAGCCCTAAGAAATTCACGGTACCCTCCAAGAGGTATATCCATTTTGTTGTGCCATGTATTAATCAGACCACAAGTATTTCAGTACCAACACCGGCGTATTATTCGCGGTTTGGACATGCAGGATTCATTCTACGTGAGACAGGCAAAACACATTCAGTGAGATCTATCACGTTTGCTTCAGGACACTTTCATTTCTTGATTCCATATTTCCTATACCCATGACCATAAAGGACGCCATTCGTATCACCCATGTATACGAAGGTTTTCCTTCAGTCTAATGATAAGATCCAGTCTGCTAACGCATTTACCTCGGATAGATGCGAGTTAGATGTGATTCTAATTATGGACTATGAACAACACACCATGCTACGATTGGTCGCCATTCATATCAGATTATGCACATCGATGTTCAGGCTCCTGAATACATGCAGCATTGTTTTCCATCAGGAAAATCTGTACAAGTTATTTATACTTTACAAGCACGTGTTTGTTATCCCATGGCTGCGAAGATTTTCCAGCTATCAGTTATGACATACTTCTGAAGTTTCTGCCATTCATAATCAGCCGATCATTTCAGAGTTTCCTTGTCATATTCCAGAAAGACCTCCAAGGATAATTTCTGTCCAGAAAGTGGAACTTAACATCGAGCATGTTGAAGGATCAGCTACACGAGAAGTTTGAAGAAGCTCATTCGCCAGGTGTATCACCATGGTGTACACCGGTTCTGTTATTAAGGAGAATGACGGTAACATGAGATTATGTGTCGACTACCATCGATTTAAACAAATCACCATTCATGACTGTTATTCCCCTCCACGTATTGATAATGTGTCCGATCGACTACAGAGTGTTAAACACGTTTCCAAGATCTACTTACGATCATACTGTCAACAGTGGTGAGTGAAAGGGCAGGACACTTCCATGACTGCTTTTCGCACACAATTTGGTTATGCTAGACTCATAATTGTGTTTGGTCTCACGAATGCTCCGACAACATTTATGGATCTGATGAATGGAGTTTCCCCATGAACTCATAAACAAACTCGTTATTTTCCCAGCGATGTCGACCTGAATTTCTCTAAGTCTAGAGAAGAGCACGAATACCATATTTGCACTATGTTGCAAATTCTACGACAAAAGAAATTTCACCCTGAAACTTTCCAGTATAAATTCTGGTTGATTCCAGTGACACGCTGAATCACATTGAATCTCATGGTTAATCTTACCATGACTCAGCTTATGCGTAAAGGTGAGAACCCTACACTATATTAGGTGTTCTAGAGAATCCTACGCTAAGTGAAGTCTAATTTCGGAGACTCACAGTATTCCAAACTTCTATGTATCCAGTTTCTATGAAACAAGATACAGTTAAGTTCATATCTAAATACCTGACATACCAGCAGGTTAAGATAGAACACCAACAAGCGGGAGTTATTTTCACCATCACAAATCTCGAACCGAAATGGGACAAGATCTCCATGGATTTTGGTTACCATATTTCCGCAAGTCCTGAAGAAGCATGATGCTATCTGAGTTGTTTTCAACCGTATGACCATGTCTGCAAAATCCTTTCAACCGCAAGGATTTCACAGTTAGCAGATTATCAGACATTTTCCAGCCAAAGATCGTACGATCACTTGGCAATTTTTCGGCTATCAAATCAGATAAAGTTTCACATTCGTATTCATTATTACGATCACATCCTTATTCAATTTCACGATTTGCTTCCGCACTCATGTTCATGACTTCGTTCAGTTCATGATCGTATTCTATCTTACGAGTTACGTTTCACATTCTTGTTCTGGAAAGTTTTAAGAAAGCTTGGGAGTCCAGACTCAAGTTTAATAAACTTTCCATCCTCAGAAAGACGCTTCACGTCACATTACACGTCTCACCTCATATTGTTGGTGTTACCCCCTCAGTTATCTCACGTTCACGATATGTACGCATATCATGTCCACCCTACGTCTCTCATATCACGCTCACGATATGTTGCACGTATCCTTGTACTCTATTGTACTCTCAAATTACATTCACCATATCTCCACGTATCACGCTCACAATTGTTCACGTATCACGTTTACAATTGTTCACGTACTACGTTTCAGTATGTCTCAGACACCATTTCTCAGACGTACTAACGTCATTTACTTCAGGTTATTTCGCATCATAACGTTTCCTTTATCCTTACACGTTATTTCTTATTCACTTGACCAGATTTATAATAACTCATCTTTCGTTGGTGAACTGGAAACTTTTGCGTATCGTCAAGTCAGGATCATGAAGACCAGGATTTCTGCTTCGTCAAGATCTTGTAGATGAACCGTTCCGGGCGGGACGCCACTTGGAACGTAGGAGTCCATCCGGACTTTCTATCCTCTTTTCCTTCTATAAGTCAGATATGTCCTTTTCAGTCACGTCGCGTTCCATATCCTTTACAGTCATGTCACGTCCATGTCCCTTCCAGACTATTGTATCTCTAATTCGAGGACGAATTATTCTTTTTAGAGGGGAAGAGTTGTAAAATCCGCATATAAATACCATGAACAGTACATTACGTGAAATCATGATAAATTTAAAACTTTTCATTTATAACATTTACACGTGGCACGAACATTTAATTACAAGCATACGCATATTATTAATTCACGATTAAACAATTACGTAAAATATTTAATTCACGAACACGTAAAACATGAACGAACACGAATATACTACGTATAATAGTTAAACATGAAAAACTTATGGTTTTAGCCTTTTGGGCTTGTGTACCCGCGACAAGAGGCAAGAACAAGGGGGCCTGGCCCATTTTTGAAAACCACTAGTCCAACAATTACTCCAAGGGAAATAAACACATAGCATAATTTTACAAGAAAACAAAGACCCTACCCCCTTCTTCTTTGTAGCCGCGACAGCCACCACCCCCACAAGGGTGATTTTTCTGTGTTTTGATCGTTGATTTTTACGAGGGTGTGTTCGTTGTTTGATTCTCTTCTCATACACATAATCGGTATCCATCAAACCTAAATCTTTTCATCTTTATTTTATTTATATGTTCATGAATCCAATTAAATAAATCTAAAACATGTCCTGATCAATAATTAAACAAGTTAAGGGTTGTTTGGTTTGGTTTTGGGTTCGGCACACACAAACCGGGAGCTTTGGCTCTCGGTGTCTCGTTTTCACCACCAGCCGAGACCCTCACTTGGGCTCGGTGTGGTTTTTTGTTCGGACAGTGGCGACCAAGACCCCCACAAGGGGGTATTTGGCTGAACAGTGGCAAACCGAGACCATGGGAGGTATCAGTGGTCATGTTTTGCGATACAGGGGGAACCGACTACACGCCGGTGGCTGTTTTGGCTTAACGGTGGCAACCGGCTGGTGCCGGTGTGAACCGTGGCCACGGCAGCAGCAACCGACGGCCACGCCGCCGGTCACCACCACCAGCCGCCGGCTGTGTGGGTGGTGTTTGGCTCGGTTTGTGTGCCTCGGGGTTCGGGTACAAGTTATTTTGACACGGGTTTTTTAGTAATTAATTATTTTAAATAATTAACATGAACTAGTAATTTTATTTTATTAATTAATCAATTTAATTAATTTTCATGAGTCAAGAATTTATTTATTAAAATCATGACTTAGGTTAATTATTATAAATTAAAAATCGTGTTATAACCTAAGTATCTTAAATGGCATAATTAAATTAAAACCATGATTAATTTAATTAATTGGTATAAAGTAAAGTTTTATTAAATTATCATGACATATTATTAACTATTAAAACCATCCATTTCATTAATAATTAATAATGAGTTTAACCTATAGTATTAATTTAATAAACTTTACTATTATTATCATGAATTATATTTTAAGACTAATAAGCACTAGCTTATATTTTTAGAACTTATTAATCCATCTTACCTACTATTTTGGGAACTTTTTATTTCTTGGAAACTTTTTATTTTTGGAAACTTTCTATTTTTGAAAACCCGCTATTTTTAGAATTTACTAATTATTACACTACAAGTATAGTAATACAATAAAACATGAAATACATCATCAGAATTCCAGTAAAATATAAATAAAATACAAGATAACATTAAAACAGTAAAACATAACAAGAACTTACAAATAAGCTGTGAGACCCCCAAAATCAGGCAAGGAAACACGTAGGTAGCAAGGGGGTTCCACGTCATGGTACAAGAAACAATGAAATACTGTAGACACAAAGTTGACGTAATAAAAATATATACATTACATCATAAAAGATCAGAGTTTTTAAACAAAGGGTCCCAAAGTTTTATAAGCGAAATTTTTTTTATTATCTAAATATCGTTTTGTAACATATAGTTACCAAGAATATATGATAAACTTTTGACATTTTTTACCAAACCAAAGTTTAAAAGTAACACAGAAATCTCCAAGCTGCGATCATATCTTGCGGGCTCCCATCCAAGTAAAGCTAATTAATAATACCTGAGATTAAACATGTAAGATCGTCAACATAAAGTTGAGTGATATTCATAGATTTAGCAGTAAAGGTGTGGACACAAGCATTCATTTGTAAGACAAGTAATATGGAACATGGTTATATACGTCAACCATATTCCGAAACCATTATTATTGCTATTTAGATCATGACACCGAAGCTTAACAAAAGGTAAGTTCCCCTAGTGAGTATTCAGCCTAAACACTCAAGTATAAACAAATGTAATGCGTCAAAGTAATACGAGACGGGGATTGTCAATCCCGATGGATCGACCCACAACATTCGCGCTTAGAAAATGTAACACTATAAAATTAACGGTGCATGAAATGGTAGGGAAACTTAGTGGCTATAGAAACTAAAAGCAATAATAATAATGGTAATATGTTCTGGAAAGCATACAAGTTCTGGAAAGCATACAAGATCTGGATAGCATACAAGTTCTGGATAACATACAAGTTCTGGATAGCATACAGTTCTGGAGAGCATACAGTTTTAAATGAATGTGTTCCACCATGTAAAATCTCACCGCGCAAACAATGTATAATTAGTAAAAGGGGCTATGAACTCACTTTGTCGTAAATCAACTTTCGTCCATCACAAAACTATTGATGTAAGTATTAATGTAATACAACTTGCATGAGAATACTTCAACCGTAACGCTCATCGTTATACCAAAATTTTGTTAAACAAACTTTACACCATGCGTATTTTTTTTTCAAAGTTTCATTCCAAATCCTTTATTTATATGACCGAGGAGTATAGAAAAGAAAGGATGAAGTATAAATTTTGAACACCTTATCATACTATGGAATTAAGTGCTTATTCATGAATCTACAATGAGTGTTGCTATATCCTCCTACAATATTAACCTACATATCCTCCTACACACACAATAATATTTTATATTTTATCTCCACTTATTATCTCTCCGCATCTAAACCGACAGTTCTGACACGTGTCATGATTCTGTGAGTAGGCATATAAGTAGGAAGAAAAAGTAGGAGGATAAATCATTTCATTTGTTACCAACTTTGGCAAGAAAAATAATATACGTGTCCGAAAGTTAGGCGTTTAAAATGATGAGTAAGAACGACTAGTTAGATACAGTTGTAACACGTAAATATGTTTATTTATTTTTACATAGACTCGGTGTAGCTTGAGAACTTCATTCTTATCATTTAGTACAATTTTTAGTCAATTAATATCTTATGTAAACCTACAAAGTATCATGAAAATGAATGTATGATATGCTAATAGAAGGAAAGCAAGTGAGTTTCCTCAAAATATAAATACATGCAGAAGAAGTTAGGTTATTTAAGGAGACAAATTGAGCTATCCAATAATTGTCTATAAATCCTAAAACGTTATAAATGTCAAACAAACTTCTTGTTTTTCTTTTACTTGTATAATGATTCCTTTAGATAAAGTTTAGAATGGAAATATGTATTTTGTCCTTGTGGTTTTCGTGTATTAAGAGAAAGAGGAGAAATGTGATGAAGATTTATATGTGTGGTATAAGAATAAAATAGTAACTAATGAAATGACATGCATGTTATGTTTAAGGCTAAGTGTCTAAAAAGATGCGAAGTCAATAAGAATGGGACACCAATTTCTTGTTATATCCGCCCCATGAAGTGGTAAAAGCGGGGGGTGTTTATTAAAAACTTGCTCTCAAAATTTGTAAAAGCGGATATTATCGATGTCAGATATTTTAAAAGTTACGCGATTTGAAAGATAAGCGGTAAATACGAAAAATTAATGCTCAATATAGAACAAAAACGTCGACATTCGGAGAAAATTTATATTTTGATATATAAATAAGGGCTTATTATTTTATAAACGTTAACACATCTAATTAACGAATGACGCCTAAAGGTTTAACGTAATATATGAAAATGCTCGTAAAACGAGAAATTAAAACGACGACAATAGAAAATATTTCTATGTCATAACGATGATATTTACGGTCGATGACGGACGTATACTTTGCCGATAAATAATAAAAGGCACGTTTTCGATGCGTTAAAGTCCTAACCTTGTGGTTAATCGAGAATTCAATATTTTTTTATAAAAAAAACAAAGATGATAAATAAAAGTCGATTAATTAATATTGGTTCGAATATTTGAAATAGTATTAGAACTCTGTCTAAATATTAATTTTAAAATTCGGGTTACTATAGTAAATAAATTTGGAAAGATAAAAATAAAGTTTTATATTCTGAATAAAATATTATCAATAATAAGAAATAATTAAAATATAATTTAATTATAATTCTTGAGATATCGGTATGTACGTATGAAAAATTAAAGAGAAAAAAGTAAAACATGTAAAATCGAGAAGTACGAATAAAAGAATAATTTAATTAACGGGAAAAATATGAGTTCTCACAGTCGGCCCCCCTATAAGAACTCTGGTCCCTCAGAGTTCAACTGGAGACGGAAGAAGATTGGTACAAATAAGGATACTTTGCTTTGAACTGGTCTTTAAATACGAGAGGGTATTTATAGATGGTATGAACATGATAAACGCTTAAACGGATAAGATGCAATAAAACGGATTAAGATTAATGATCGACGAGGAAATTGCGAATCGTGTAAACCAGAAAACGTAATAATTTACTTTACTAAGAAAAGGAGGGTTTTAAGTATGTTATATAGAAATTAAGAGGAAAATGTATCTTTAATGGGTAAATAATTGCTAAATATTTCTTGATCAACATAGTGTTCAAAATAGAAGTAATGTAAAACCCGCACACTTTTACCATGAACAGTACATACATAATCGTACGTACATGATTAGAACTTTCCTTATTTAGCATGTTTACGTTTCATGAATAGGAATTTCAAGTATTACGTACGTGTTATTACACGATAAGTATTTATTACGTATTAAGACACGATAATTATTATCAACAATAATTATAATCACGAACATGAAAATCATGAACGTAAATAATCCCGAACTAATATTATGTATTTACGTATATTTATTACGATTACGTATAAATATATTTTACGACACGAACGAACAATATTTAAATCACGTAAACACGACACGATAACACGTAAATAAATAGAACACAGAAAAACAACGGGTTTCCCCTTGTGGGCCCTTTATAGCCCACTTAAAAATTTAACTAAAAAAAGGGAAAAGAAGGGAAGGAGTTTTTCATTATATAGAATAATTAGAAAATCAAAACACTGCTCCTCCTCCTTCTCCCTTGTTGCCGCCACTTACAAACACCACAAAGGAGGTGTTTGTTGATTTTGGTAGATCTAATTTATTGCAAGGTTGTTCGTGTTAGTAATTCCTTTTGATCCACGAATCGGTAATCTTCTTAAACCATTTCTTTTAATTGTTTATTAGATCTAAACACATGGAATCATGAGGTTATTAAAAACAAGTTAATAAACATCTAGATCTAATCAAGGGGTATTATAAATACATGGTTTAAGGGGTGTTTGGTTCGGCTAGTGGGTAAACTGAGAGCAAGGCTCTCGGTGGTTGTCTGATCACCACCAACCGAGACCACAAGGTCTTGGTTTGGTTGGGTGGCTCGGCCGAGAGGAACCAAGGGACCCCGACGCATGTCGAGGTTAGCCTTGGTGGTTAGGGGGTCTCGGCTGGAACACCACACGCACCACCGGTTTAGGCCGGTGGCGGTTTGCCATGGTTAAGGGTGTAGATCCGGTTCAAGGGGTTCACGGACCGGTTCATGACATGTTTAGGTGTAAAACACGGGTTCGGTTCACGGTTTATTTTTCAAGTTAATTATTTATTTTATTTTTACAAGTTAAATAATTACAAGGTTTAATTAAATTAATTTAACATGCTATGTAATTAGTTTAATTTGGACACGACTTAGGTTATATTATTATTATTAATAATACATGATTTTAACCCAAGTATTATATAATTTAATTAATTAATTATTAAAACATGGCATATAATTAATTAATTTCCATGACTTAGGTTATAATAATAATAAATATCAATACATGTTTTAACCTAAGTATTATTACCATTTATTTAATTAAATCATGTTATATTTAATTAAATCTTATAACCTATAGTTTATTTAATTTACATGTAATAATTAATAAACTATACTATATATCACATGACTTAGAATATTAATCAGTAAAACTTAAGCTTATATTATTAGCTTAATAATCCAGCTTATTTCTAATTATGGAAACTTTCTATTTTTAGAAACTTATTTAATTAAGGCAGCTAATCTATTTATGCAAACTTTCTATTTTTAGAAACTTATTTATTTAAGGTAGCTATTCTATTTTTGGAAACTTTCTATTTTTGGAAACTTTCTATTTTTTGGAAACTATCTATTTATGGAAACTTTATATTTTTGGAAACTTTCTATTTTTGGAAACCTGCTATTTTTAGAAAGTTACTTATTATTACACAACAAGTATAATAATACAAGAAATACAAGTAATACTTAATCAGAATAGACAGAATACATGATAAACACAGTATTAATCTAGAATCAGTACAACATGACATGAACATATAAAACAAGCTAAGAGATGATATAAAACCAGTTACGTACTCAGTAATTAGAATACTTATACACGTATATTATTTATGTAGCATTAGTGATATCGAAGTAGGACTCTCTTCCATTCGTCTTCTTCATTCACTGGAGACAAGGTACGGATTCTCCGTCCTTTCAGTATGGACATTCTTTCCTTATTAGGATTTCCCCGTATGCAGCCAACTGTTTTCCCCAGTATATGTTTTATATGTTTTGATTGCTTATGTTTAATAAATGCCTAAGCCATATACATGCATGACCAGTTTCACCTAGTTATGGAAGTACCATAACTATAACACTAGAGGCACCAGTGTTATGACTTTACCACGGCGGAGTGATAGCTCGTGGCGTCCCTTTCAGCTTTTGGCCATATTATTATGTTATCATGTGGGGCGTATGGGTGCATCCTAGGTTACATGTTTTCAGCAGATTATTCAGGTGAATGTGGTGTGTCCCTTGCATCCTTCACAAGGAGCTGATCCCTCCTACCCAAAAACTTATATTAATTAGAGGCAGCCCCTCTAATTGCATGACGAGGACACCCCTCTAAGTATTCATGCACGTTGATATTTCATGACCTATATTGGCTAATGGTAAACATGTTAAACATATTTTATAAGATAAACATAAGGCTTTTCAAACTATAAAACCAATTTTACTAAGTTATGTCAGGTTATCCAGGACTTAGTCTTTTCCGCTGCTATATGCTTATATGCTTATATTATTCATGCTATACTTGTATATCCGTGCACTGAGTGTTATGCTCAGCCGTTTTCCTTTCATGTTCCCAAAATGGCAGGTACTCAAGGACGCTCGTAGACTTTAAGCGTACGTGCATATGTATTGGAAGCTTCCTAGCCTTCATTACTTTATGCATTTCTTCATACTTTGATACTCATTTTTATGGACATTGTTTAGTTCTTTTGAATTACAGTACTTATGTTTGTGTGTGATGATCTTTACTTTTGGGGTACCGATGTTTGTTTCCGGTATTTCCTTTATGGTCATGTGATGTTTTATACATTTATCCTTGTATGCTTTGATGACACGCCATAATCACGCGTGACATTCCATTTATCAAAATGGGGTGTTACAATTATGGTATCAGAGCCAAGGCTTCGACCTGTAGGCTCTCAAAACACGACCTATGATTAGTGGGTAGTCATTATGGTCTTCCTAGAACTGACAGTCGGTTTTCATGCATTCATTGTTTTCATGCATACATATATATGTCATTGTCGCAGGTTTATGACTAAGTAATGGTTGGTACAGGACTGGCCCTATTTAGTCGCATGTGTTTTATCAAAACTTTAAACTTTGGGACCGACCCATTGGCGTCCCCTCGCCATGTCTTTTGTTTTGAGTGAACAGACCATAGGCGTTCACTCTCGCGTATATAAAATTTTTCATAAAACTGCATCATGCATTCATGTACTATTTTTCCTGCATAAAATTTTTCTCATGATTTATTTGGTATAAATTTTTTCATGTATATATATTTTATGTTTCGATCAGTTTAATCATGTATTTTTATGTTATACTGTCAGGTGGTTCTCACACGCGAGCAAGAATAACTCAATGCAGCGGTCCAAGCTGAAATGCAAGCTATGCTTCCTCAGTTGAGGAATGAAATCAGGGCTGAAGTGCAGGCTGCCAACAACCAGCACCAACAACTTAATCCTCCTCCTCCTCTTCCAACAACATTGGTCACATGGATGGAGAGATTTAATAAGCTACGCCCTCGAGCTTTCGAGAGAACAGATAGCCCCAGTGAAGCTGAAAGATGGTTGGCTCACATTGAGAAGATCTTCGATGCCATGGGTTGTGACCCCGTCTTCAAGTCGAGGTTGGCCTGCTACCGGTTTGAAGGTGATGTGCTATCATGGTGGACGGCACTGAAGCATTCTGAGGGAGGTGATGCTTGGGTGGCTGGTTTGACTTGGGCTCAGTTCAGGGATAGGGTGATGGAACAGTTCTTTCCCAAGGCTGAGCAAGACAAGATAAAGAGAGAGTACCATGGAATCCGACAGAGAGCTGGGGAGAATAGCAACGAGTTCATGCAGCGCTTTCTTCGTTTGGCTGGTTTTCTTGGTGCAGCAGCAGGTACTCCCGAAGAGCTAGCATACCACTTCTGGTGGGATCTTCGTACATCGGTCGCAAACAACTTAGTGTGTGATACGTTCAACACGGTGGCACAAGTGGCCGATGCAGCACGTAAGCTGGAGATGCTGCAAGAAAGAGAAAAGATCGGGGAAACATAGAGACCCGAGAAGAGGTAAACATTCATTATTCAGCGGTGACCAAACCGTATTCTTTCAGCATATTTACATCTCTTTTAAACTGTATCTTCCAGGCAGAAGACTGGGGACCAGTCTCAGCCGACTACTCAGCAATAGCCTACTCAGCCCAAAGGAAACGATCAGACTCACGACCGTTCTGCTACGGATAGGCGTGGCGGCAATGATAATTACCGTAACAACGCTGGAAACTCCAACAGCAGCAGGTCCTTACATTTACTCATTTTCTTATGTTACATGTTTTAGCTCATAATTCTGACACATTAGAAATCTTCTACCAGGAATCATGGTAACGGGAGGGACCAGAACCAAAGAGGTTCACAGCCTAACCGTCTAGCTATCACTGGTATGACATCTTACGAATATTCTGCATTGTCCTTTGTACCTATAAACCATGTCTCATGTATAATGTTCTTATCAGGCTCTCAGCCAGCAAGGACACCTGCTGGAGGGTATACTCATCCTCTTTGCACTACATGCAACCGTAGGCACCCAGGCCCATGTCGCCGCGACAACGACGCATGCTACAAGTGTGGCCTTACTGGTCATTGCATGAAGGACTGCCGATGAAGGGCACATCGGGACATGCTGATACCAAGCCGCCTCCTACTAGTGGACGCATTTACACGAATTCTCGTGATCAGGCCAACAAGTCTACATGTACCATCACTGGAATCTTGTACATGTATGGTCAAGCTGCATGTGTTTTATTTGACACGGGTGCTACTCATTCGGTCATTTCTACTGCTTATTCTAAGAATGTTAGGATATCCCCTATGCCTTTAGAGAATGTATTAAACATTTCCACGCCTTTAAGAGACTCTGTACGCATAACCCATGTGTACAAGAGCCTTCCCCTAGAGTTTGATGACAAGGTTCGTCATGTTGACGCACTTCCGCTGGACATGAATGATTTTGACATGATATTAGGCGTGGATCGGCTATCCAAACATCATGCCACCATAGATTGCCATACATATCGGGTCATCTTCGATGATGTTAATGCAACAGAGTACATTCACAACGGGTTCGTACCCGGAAGGTCTGTACAAATCATATCAACCCTGCAAGCACGTGCATTAATTTCACATGGTTGCGAGGGCTATTAAGCTACAGTTCATGACATGGATGATGAATCTCCATCAATTCAGAATCAGCCGATAGTGTCAGAATTTCAAGATGTATTTCCAGAAGAACTTCCGGGCATACCACCTGCACGAGAAGTAGAGTTTAATATCGAGCTCATCCCAGGAGTTGAGCCAATTTCCAAGGCTCCTTATCGCATGGCTCCATAGAGTTGAAGGAGCTGAAGGATCAATGTCAAGAACTTCTGGAACGAGGTTTTATTCGACCGAGCGCATCTCCATGGGGCGCACCGGTCTTATTCGTTAAGAAGAAGGACGGCAGTATGCGTCTTTGCATAGATTATCGTGAGCTCAACAAGATCACCATCAGGAATAGATATCCTTTACCACGCATTGACGATCTGTTCGACCAAATCCTATGGGCCAAACATTTCTCCAAGATTGATCTGAGGTCGGGCTATCTTCAGCTACGGATTAAAGAGCAGGACATCGCCAAGACTGCTTTCCGTACACGCTATGGGCACTACGAATTCGTAGTTATGCCATTTGGCCTTACCAATGCTCCAGCAGTGTTCATGGATTTGATGAACAGAATCTTCCATGAATTTCTGGACAAGTTCGTCATTCTCTTCATTGACGACATCCTAATATTCTCTAAGTCCAGGGAGGAACACGAAGACCATCTTCGTACAGTACTACAGATTCTTCGCCAGAAGCAGCTTTATGCTAAATTCTCCAAGTGTGAGTTCCGGTTAGACAAGGTGGCATTCTTAGGTCACAGTGTATCAGCAGAAGGAATCACCATGGACCCAGCAAAGGTTGAGGCTATTACCAAGTGGCCAAGACCGACATCAACGACTAAGGTTCGCAGTTTCCTAGGCTTAGCTGGTTACTACCATAGGTTCGTAGAGAACTTTTACCGACTAGCACTACCATTGACCAAACTGATGCGAAAAGGGGAGAAATTCGTCTAGACTGAAGAAAGAGAGAAGAGCTTTGAAGACCTGAAGCAGAAGTTAGTATCTGCACCGATTCTTACTCTCCCATCTGGTACAGGTGGATTTCAGATCTACAGTGATGCGTCGGGGAAAGGACTTGGTTGTGTTCTCATGCAACATGGGAAAGTGATCGTGTACGCTTCACGGCAGCTTAAACCTTATGAGGAAAATTACCCTACGCATGACTTGGAACTCGCAGCAGTCGTGTTTGCATTAAAGATATGGAGGCACTACTTGTATGGAGAATCATGTGACATATTCACGGACCACAAGAGCTTGAAGTACATCTTCACTCAGCGTGAATTGAACATGAGACAAAGAAGATGGTTAGAGCTGTTGAAGGATTATAACATTAATCTGCAGTATCATCCTGGCAAGGCGAATGTAGTGGCAGATGCACTTGGTAGAAAGTCCGGAATGATAGACGGCATTGAAATAAAGGAGGAAATTATTAGAGACTTCGAGCGACTAGACATGGAGATCATGATACATGGACAGCAGGGTTACTGGGCTAATCTTAGAGTGGAACCTAAGTTACTCTCTAGGATCAAGGAAGCTCAGAAGGATGATGGTGAAATCTGGGCGATAATTCAGAATTTAGAGAAGCAGACAGAGTTTGAAGTAGACGCAGACGGTATCTTATGGCAGGGCACGAGACTTTGTGTTCCTGACAATCTAGAACTCCAAGAAGCATTGTTAGCTGAGGCTCATAGCTCCCCAATCTCTATTCATCCTGGTTCGACCAAGATGTACCATGACATCAAGCAATACTTTTGGTGGAGTGGTATGAAACAGGATGTTGCGACTTACGTCTCCAAATGTCTTACCTGTCAGCAGGTTAAGATCGAGCATCAGCGATCTAGCGGTCTTCTACAACCGTTAGATATTCCAGAGTGGAAGTAGGACAAGATCACCATGGATTTTGTTACCGGTCTTCCGCAGACAAAGAGGAAGCACGATGCGATTTGGGTTATCGTTGATCGACTTACTAAGTCAGCTCATTTCTTACCAATTCGCAAGGAAGATTCGGTCAGTAAACTCGCTGATACTTACAAGAAGGAGATCATGAGACTACATGGTGCTCCATCCAGCATCGTCTCAGACAGAGATCCTCGTTTCACTTCGCGATTCTGGAGAAGTCTGCAGAAAGCTTGGGGTACAAAACTTAAGCTTAGTACGGTTTTTCATCCTCAAACAGACGGGCAATCAGAGCGAACGATTCAGACATTAGAATACATGTTGAGGTCATGTGCGTTGGAATGGACGGGAGATTGGGACGATTACATCTGTCTGGTAGATTTTGCATATAACAACAGTTAGCACGCAAGTATCAAGTATGCTCCATTCGAGATGTTTTATGGCAGGAAGTGTCGCGCCCCAATCTGCTGGGATCAGGTTGGTGAGTGATCGACGTCGAAGTGCCGGTCAAAAATAACCTAATTACCTTATACTAGATAGGATAAGCAGGTATCGATCCACGAGGACTATGTGGTTTTAGTTTAAGTTTTAGGGTGATCACTGATCAATCAAAGTTTTGGTTTTGAAATCTAACAACTAAAATACTTTTAATAATAAAAATGCGGATTAAAAATTAAAATAATTATTAAGCTAATAGTAAAGCTAGAAAAATAAAATAAAGATGTAAACAATTAAAAGAAAAATGTAATCCCTTCCAGCTCCTAATATTTATGGTTGGTCACACTTATGGATTATCGAAACTTTTTAGTTCGTTTACAAAGATTATTTTGACTTAATATGAATGAATTAACGTCGGCATTTATTATGTTTATCGGTGACTCGCAATAATAAATCTTATATTAATCCAACCAATAATTATGTTTTAATAATTTATTTAGGTATAATTTATATCAATTATACGACCATCTTTTTTTTAACTAAATAAAATAAGTATGAATCGTTAACTAATAATAAATTGTCTTACACAAATAATTAAACATAATATTAAGTCAATAAAAATAATTTATAAATAAATCATAAATCAATGTAATAAAAATATGATAATCCAAAAGTAATGATCAAACCATAAATAAAGTTACCGGAAGGAACTACAACAAAATTAGCCGGAAATCGTGATATACCCGGCCCACTTAATATCAACCATAATTCTTTACAACAAACAAAACCTCCTTTTCTTAATATTTGGTTGTGTGCAAGATTCTCCCAAAAGTCAATATCTCTTTTTTTTCTTTCTTTATTGCCAGCGAATGAAGAATAGGGTGGTCCCTTTTTTTTTTTAATCTTCGACTTCTTTTTTGTTTGTCATCTTCTTGGTCCTTTTTGGTTTGTCGTCTTTTTGTTCCTTTCTTGCGGCAAAATTTTCCTCCTCATCTTGTCAATTTTTTTTTCTTTTATACTTGATATTAAAGTCGGTTTAAGTATTGGGCCATTGGGTCCAAATGGGTCAACAGTTTTTTTTTTTTTTTTTTTTTTTTTTTTAACATATAATAACTTTGGCCCAATAAAATATAACCCAACGCCAACAATTGCTCAAACGAAGCCCGGACAAATAAAAGATGACCGAAAATATTGCGACGCACTCAACTCTTTTTCTTCAATATTTTTTTCTTCATTTATCGGCCCTCACATTGTCTTGTCTCCAAAATAATTAATTAATCGGCCATTTTATTTCATTTCGCTCGTAACCTACATAATCACAAAACACACTCAAAGTACATATATAACGACAAATAAATATACAATTATGCTAATTTAACATGCTATTAGGTGTATGCAAAATACACCAATCAGATCCCCTCGAACTTAACCTTTTACGTGTCCCAAGTCAAAATAAAATAAAAATATACAAGCATGTTAATTTCATAATTTTTAATCATACTATTGAAATTTCATCAAAAAGATCACATTCAACCTAATACACTAATAACCATCCTTCATGACAAATAATCCAAAATAATTACCAATATTTTTGTCCTTCTTAAACACTTAGTATAACCATTCCCATTGACTCCATTTACTTTATGTTTCATATAATTAACCATGTGTCCAACGTACCTATTACACACCTATAATCAATATAAACATTAATCTAAAACAAGAGGTGAGAATATCGTACACCTTTTATAACATTGGAGTTTTTATACCATAAGAGCACATCATAAGCCATCATACTTTAGCTTACATACTTCCACTTTTTTTTTCTCATCATTTTTTTTCCACTTTTTTTTCACTTTTTTTTTCACATACACATAAGCTCTCTCTTTTTAAGCCATTCGAGACCGTTTCTTATACAAGTCATCCCGAACGCTTTATACACTCCTTTCAAGGTTGATATAAAGACCAATTATTCAGAAAAATGAATATCTATCCTATAGGTGCATACTAAGACACATCGGCACATGAGAACCGGTTAATTAAGTCTGTTTAATTAAATGGGAACAGTTATACTTCGTGCCTACTGGTACATCATATGATGGAGTTATCAACCACATAATATAATTATACAATGCACTAAATTAAACTAATCTTCCTAATTTCATTACAACAATACCAGGATTGGGTTATTTCACATAAAATTGTCTCAGCTAAGTGCAATGCTATCCATCATAAAAATTGGCGTCTGACCCATGCTAACAACTAAAGTATCACCTTGCGCGGGTGACGAATCAGACAGGCAAGCCCAGCATATGACTACCACCAATAATTATGACAATTCTCCAGCTCTTTTCGAAGGCCACCGTGCGCGGGCGGCGAGCCGAATAAGATCAATTCTAAGTGTCCTAACCCAACTATTACATTATTATACTTCATATATTTTATTCAAACTTTCTACTCGATCTAAGCAAAGGTAAGTAGAGGGAATTCAACCGGCGTGGTTTGATCATCTAAATTATATATATGCCTAACTATATGCAAACAATCAAATCAATTTAATAACCAATATACAATGGAATCGGGTGCACCTGATAATTATGGTCAAATCCTCTAGCTTGCTCCAATAATCATCCACAAGCTAATCTTCAGAATCTGCAAACACTCAACAAACATATATGTAGAAGAAACTTCCACATCTAATTAGCACAAGACTCTTATAATGTGATTTAAAATTTTAAAAATTTTCAATTTTTCCCAAAAATCACATTTTAACCCATTTTGACCAAAATTTCACACAAAAACATGTAACACATGTGCCACCCCCTCAACTTAAAGCATTGCATTGTCCCTAATGCAAAAACTTTAAATTGAAATTTTAGTTAAAAATCAATTTGACAAACTCACACAAAAAACAAAAACCTAACTCACTTTCGTAGGAATCACGGTTGCATTTAGCGTATGCAACAAGCCTTTAAACCACTCGGTAGCCCGACTGGACGAGTTTTGTCTCGTGAGGGTTTGTAGTGAACACACCCACAAAGTTCCACAAACCACGGGTTGCCTCCCGCGAAGCGCTAAGTTTACCGTCTTCAGCCAGACATAACTCAAATGAGCTATTGAGACGGTTGGACTGGTTCCAAGTAAACCACATCCACCGTTTCCATCTGATCACTCTCCAACTCAACATACGGCTTTAAACGGTGTCCATTAACTTTAAAAGTCTCTCCACCCACCATATTTTTTATTTCAATGGCTCCGTATAGAGAGACTTGAGTCACTATATATGGACCCGTCCATTTACTTCTCAACTTTCCAGGAAAAAGCTTAAGTCTAGCATTGAATAACCAAACTTTTTGACCAACCAAGAACGATTCCTTGGTGATGTGTCGATCATGAAAAGCTTTGGTTTTCTCCTTATAAATCCTAGAACTCTCATAAGCATCACGTCTAATCTCATCTAGTTCAGATAATTGAAGTTTCCTAGAACTACCCGCTTTCTCTAAATCCATATTAACAGTCTTAATCGCCCATTCAGCCCTATGCTCTATCTCAACCGGTAAATGACACGCCTTGCCATATACCAACTTGTACGGTGACATACCAATAGGAGTCTTAAAAGCCGTCCTATATGCCCACAAAGCATCATCTAACCTCAAGGACCAATCTTTCCTATCAGTACGAACGGTCTTTTCCAAAATTTGTTTAATCTCCCTATTAGATACTTCAACCTGTCCACTAGTCTGTGGGTGATAAGGGGTGGCTATCCTATGATTAACTCCATAATGTTTCAATAATTTTCCAAATCTAAAGTTCTTAAAGTGGGAACCCCCATCACTAATGATAGCCTTAGGAATTCCATGCCTAGCAAAGATATTCTTCTTAACAAACTTAAGAACTACACTATGGTCATTTGTTCTAGTAGCTTCAGCCTCTACCCACTTAGACACATAATCAACTGCCACTAAAATGTACACATTGCCATGGGAAGTGGGGAATGGTCCCATAAAATCAATACCCCACACGTCAAAGATCTCAACAACAAGTATAGGATTCATAGGCATTTGATCACGCCTTGAAATCCCACCAACTTGTTGGCAACGAATACATGCTTTCACAAAAGACTGGGCATCCTTGAATATAGTCGGCCAAAAGAAACCGCTTTGTAAGACTTTATGCCCAGTTTTCGTAGCACCAAAGTGTCCACCACATGCATAAGAATGGCAATGAGCCAATATGTCCATATGCTCATGGTCAGGAACACATCTCCTAACAACTTGGTCAGCACACACCTTATAGAGCTCCGGATCCTCCCAGAAATAATGCTTCAACTGGGAGAAGAAGTATTTTTTTTGTTGCTTGGACCAAAAATCCGGAAGCTTCTTAACAGCTAGGTAATTAACTATATTTGCGTACCAAGGAACCTTAGAAACCTCAAATAGGCTTTCATCCGGAAAGCTTTCCTTAATCACATCAGAAGGGTTGAACGGTGGAGGGATAATTCTAGACAAATGGTCGGCAACTACATTTTCTGACCCCTTTTTATCCCGAATTTCTAGATTAAATTCCTGTAAAAGCAAAATCCACCTAAGCAACCTCAGTTTTGTCTCTTTCTTAGTCAACAAATGTCTTAGGGCACTATGATCTAAAAATACTATCACCTTAGAATGTCCCCAAATATATGACCTAAACTTATCAAGAGCAAAAACCACAGCTAACAACTCTTTTTCAGTAGTGGTGTAATTCATTTGAGCTTCTGAAAAAGTCTTACTAGCATAAAAGATCACAACGGGTTTCTTATCGACCCGTTGTCCTAGAACCGCCCCAGCGGCATAATCACTCGCATCACACATGATCTCGAAAGGCTTCGACCAATCAGGTGATTGCAGAATAGGGGCTTCTACAAGCTTTTGCTTAAGCATATTGAATGCTTTAAGACATGATTCATTAAAGTCAAAGCGTGCATCTTTTAAGAGTAGATTGCAAAGAGGCTTTGAAATAACACTAAAATCTTTAATAAATCGCCTATAGAACCCGGCATGACCAAGAAAAGAACGCACACCTTTGACGGTAGTGGGAGGAGGAAGGGTTGAAATTACTTGAACTTTGGCACGGTCAACCTCAAATCCTTTTTCAGACACAACATGCCCTAATACTATTCCCTCTCGAACCATGAAATGGCCCTTCTCCCAACTAAGCACCAAATTAGTTTCGGTGCATCTTTTTAACACACTTTCAAGCTGATCAAGGCAGCTTTCAAAGGATTGACCATAGATGGAGAAATCATCCATAAATATCTCTACAGATTCTCCAACCATGTCAGAAAAGATACTCATCATACACCGCTGAAAGGTAGCCGGTGCATTACACATGCCAAAAGGCATTCTTCGAAATGCAAACGTCCCGTATGGACACGTAAACGTAGTTTTGGCCTGGTCATCAGGATGGATGGGTATTTGATTATAACCAGAGTACCCATCCAAGAAGCAATAGAATTTCTTACCAGAAAGCTTCTCAACTATTTGATCAATGAAAGGTAGTGAGAAGTGATCTTTAGATGTGGCATTATTCAGCATACGGTAATCTATGCAAACTCTCCACCCAGTAACTGGTCGGGTTGTGAGCTTTTCCCTATTCTCGGTTTCTACAACGGTGATTCCGGCCTTTTTAGGCACCGTTTGAGTAGGACTTACCCATTTACTATCCGAGATGGGATAAATGATACCGGCATCTAACCATTTAAGAACTTCCGTCTTGACTACCTCTTTCATATTAGGATTCAGACGCCTTTGCGCATCTCTTGTTGGCTTAATATCTGGGTCCGTAACAATTCGATGCATACATAATGAAGGGCTGATCCCTTTCAAGTCTGCAATCGTCCATCCTACTGCTTCTTTGTGCTTGGAAAGCACTTTTAAAAGTGCTTCCTCTTGTGATTCAGAAAGATCAGAAGCAACAATAACGGGTAATGTATTGTTAGGACCTAGAAAAGCATATTTGAGATTGGATGGCAAAGGTTTTAGTTCAAGAGTTGGAGGCACCTCCAAAGACGGCTTCGTAGCCGTGTCAAAAGTAGAAGGCAAGGGCTCTACTTTATACGACCAAGGTAGTTTTTGATGGTCCAAAGAACTGACCAAACACTCTTGAATCTCTAGAACTTCAGCAACATCAAGAATCTCCTCATTATCACCAGTTAAATATAATTCCAAAGGATCATCCTTAAGCATACGGGATGCATGCTTTGGACTTCCTCGTCAATCACATCTACTTGGTAACATTCATTCATCGTAGGAGAATTCATAGAATTAAACACATTCAATCTTATCTTCTTATTACCGAAGGCAATATCCATGGCGCCAGTCCGACAATTAATCCTAGCATCTATCGTGGCTAAAAATGGGCGCCCAAGGATAATAGTTGGTTGAACATCTTTGTATTGTGACTCGGTGTCCATAACAAAGAAGTCAACTGGGTAATAGAAATCATCAACTTTCACAATAACATCCTCTAAGATACCTCTAGGAATTTTGGTAGATCGATCAGCTAAGGAAATAATGGCGTCTGTCTTACGAAGAGTTCCTAAGTCATACTTATCAACCAAACTACCAGGAAGGATGTTAATACTGGCACCAAGATCAAGGAGCGCCTTCTTAATGGCAATATTTCCGACCACCACTGAAATCAACGGTGCTCCAGGATCTTTGAATTTAGGAGGAAGGGAGCTAGATAAGACTGCACTAACATGCTCAGTTAGGTCAATCTTTTTAGGCAACGACGCCTTCAGCTTCCTCTTCTGAGTACACAAGTCCTTTAAAAACTTGGCATACGCAGGAATTTGCTTGATAGCATCAATAAGGGGGAGATTAATTTTAACTTGCTTGAAAGTCTCCCACATATCCTCAGCGTGAGGACCCTTTTTAGCTAACCTTGCAGATGTCGATTTCTCCAAAGCCGTAGGGTAAGGTGTGCTGGACACACCACCCTCCTCAACTTCGGGAGTTTTCGTAGCTTTTGGATTCGGTGTTGTTGGTTTAGGAAAATCATTTAACAAATCATTTACCAACTCTGAACCGGACTTAACATTATCAGAATTTTTACCTTCAACAATAATTTCATCATCGGTAACGAAATCCTCGACATCAGGAGAATTTGGAATCCCCTTGTCATTGTTGTAGATTTTACCGTTTCGAAGAGATGTCACTATATTCACATGCTCATTTCCATTTTTCTTGTGTGCGGGATTCATGGTGGGGTAGCTCGGTAGCCTTCCCTCATCTCTTTTGCTTAACTGATCCGCCAATTGACCAACTTGTCTCTCAAGAGCTGCAATAGATTTAGTAGTGGTCTCGTGTCTTTGATTAGTGACCTCAAATTTTCTATTAATCTCTTGATTGTTGGTAGATAATGAATCCATAAGCCTATCAAACTTTCGGTCAAGGTTCAAGAGACGGTTGTCATCTTGGCCTTGGCCCTGATTTGGATATTGTTGTTGTGGCCTATGATTATAAGAATTTTGTTGGAAGTTAGATGAATCGCCACCCTCGTACCTTGGTTTGTAACCATAGTGTTGTTGTTGGGTATTATTAGGGCGATTGTCTTCATCTTTCCAACGAAGATTGGGGTGATTGCGCCATCCAGGATTGTAACTTTCGGAGAATGGGTCATTTCGTGGACGACCACCATAGACTCCATTCACCTCCTCATTCGGTGGCGCCCCCCAACTTTGACAATTATCGACAGAGTGACTTGGATCACCACACATTGAACACCCACTATGAGACACATTAGACACATTCGGAACACCTTTTCCTATATTTTTCAATAAAAGATCAACTTTCTTACTTAACTCGCTAATTTCAGAATTTGTGCCACGATGGTTAGACACATAATTGGCGGAAGATGGGTGGTTGTTTCGATCCACTGAAGCTTGGGTCTTAGAACCTTTGCTTAGTTTTTCAAAAAACTCCCATTCTTCCTCCATAGGTCGCGAGAAAAACATACCCCCACTAGTGGCCATCACAAATTGTTGGTTGTAATAATCCAACCCATCATAGAAGACTTTGACAAGCTCTCATTTTGGAACATCATGATGAGGGCATGTGTAACACCCCACTTGGATAAGTGGACCGTTACGTGTGTTTATGGCGTGTCATCAAAGCATAAGGCAAATGTCCTAAAACATTAACTGACCATAAAGGAAATACCGGAATCAAACATCGGCAATCCAAACGTAAGCCTAAAACATGAAAAATAAAATACTGAATGAAAGGACTAAACAATGTCCAAATAAACAGAAGAATGTAAGAAGTGCATAAAGTAAGAGGTCTGGATAGCTTCCATCCAAATGCACATGCTCTTAAGATCCTAAAAGCGTCCTGGTGTACCTGCCGTTAGAACATGAAAGGAACTACGGCTGAGCATAACGCTCAGTGGACGGATATAAAGCATGATAAGGAATTACTGAAATGAAGTAGATGATAAATACTGAAGTTGTAAGACTGATAAGTAAAGTTGCAGCGGAAATCTGTAAATAATCTGTAAAGTCTGATTTATCAATAATGAAGCTGAACTGTTAATTGTTAAATCTGTATAACATGCATTTACTGTATTTTATTTGCCAGAGCTTATATAGGTCATGTGCTGTAACAACGGTGCATGAATAACTGGAGGGGTGACCTCGTCATGCTGTAGAGGGGTGACCTCTAAATAACTGTGCTGGGTGGAGGGATCAGCTCCAATGTAAAGGATGTAGAGCACACACCACATTCACCTGCTAAACTGTAAATTGTAGCCTAGGATGCATTCATACGCCCCACTAATAATACTGATAAAATGGCCAAGCTGAGCTGAGTGGGACGATGCAGGATATCACTCTCCTGCATGTGAGTCACGACACCGGTGCCTCTAGTGCCGTGGTTATGGTACCTCCGTAACTAGTACATAAACTAATCATGCTTGTATATAATGCTCAGGCAATTTATTTAATTCTTAACATGATTACCGATAAGTTTAAACATATACTGGGGAAAAACATTTGGCTGAAGATGGGGAATCCTAATCATGCATAGAAAGGAAGTCCTTACTGAAAGGACGGGAAATTCGTACCTCTAGTCCAGTAACTGACGAAATGGAAGGCTGAAGAATGCTACTCGGCTTCACGTAAGCTACAACAATTAATAGACGCGAATAAGTTACACGTTCTATATTTACTTTATTGATTTTATTGGTTTCTTATTTATTCATTATATTTCTGGAAGTCTGTACGTATTTTTTTAACTGATGAAACTGTATTAACAATTATTCCTTGATATATTAACAACCTACTACTAATTACTGTATAACTAAATCTGGCGTTATATTATTACTAAAATAAGTAACTCGTTACAATATAACGTTTTCTAGTTTACAAGGTTTTTCTAATGTCATATATAATCTATATAATAAAATTATACTTTTTAATTATTTCAAAACTATCTAACTATAATTTAATTTAAAATATGGTTTAAACCTTTACAAAAATTAATTAATAAAAGTATAATATAAAATCTACTTTTTCCTCATTATAATTAAATCGAGCCTACCGAGATACCCCTTTCCCGGTCGCACTAAAATGATTAAACCAAAATATATAAAATATGACTTTTAAAATTAGCGACAGAAAACTGTGGCTAAAAACTGTCACTAAAAGCTACGTTTTAAAACGGTATAAAACTGTCACATAAACCTGCGACAGAATTTCAGTCGCTAAACTGTCGCTAAATCTGGGATTCAGAATTCAACCGCACCCCTGCTGTTTAATACATATTCCCACCGATTGTTTTATATACCCACTGCTTGTTTTATTCATCCCACTGTTTGTTATGTTTTTTTCAACCAAACGCACCCTTATTTATTTTTTTATTTTTCAGAAAACAACCAAACACCCCCTGCTGATGGCTGTTTGTTGCGGTCATCACACAACCAACTCGCACCCTCCCTTGTGGGTCGCGACCTGGCCCAAAACCAGTACACACAGCTGGGTGATCAAACCCAAACGCACCCTACTTGTTCCTGTAGAGCCAAAACGCACCCTGTTGTGCTTCTACCAGCTGTCGAGGACACCTAGATCACCACCGAGACCCCTGGTGGTCTCGGCTCACGTGTAACATCTAAACCCGACTGTTTTTAATACTAAATTATATGATAAAAAACCAACCCCACGATTCTTGCTGTAAGAAAATAATTTTCGAATTAGATGGAAGAATAAAGAGACGGTTTACCTTAGTTCGATTAGGAAAGAGGTATGAACACGATCAATCAACGACGAGAAACAAAAACTTGTTCTCCTGCTTGTTCTAGCCGGCGGCCACCAAAAGAAAACACCGAACCCTATTTTTTTTCTCTTTCTTTTTTTTTGTTCGCTGTGTGTGTAAAAGGGGAAAACCCCCGTTTCTTTTCTTTCTTCCAAAAGGGCCGGGCTACAAGCCCATTTTTCCTTTCTTCTTTTGTTTTAAAACCCGCAGCCTAACAACATACATCCACTTATGTTGTATTTGTTTTTCTTTTTGAATGTACGTATTCATGATTAAATCTCGATCGTATTTTAGTCTCCCGAAACGTAAATATCTTTTCTGTGTACTAATACATACGTGCTACTTATTTTTTTCTGAATTGTTATGTATAGTTTATAAAAATTAAAACCGCGTATTTAATATTCAAAAAAATTTAAATACGGGTTTTACAATTCTTCCCCTCTAAAAAGAATAATTCGTCCCCGAATTAAAGATACGACTATACCGGGTTTTACAATTCTTCCCCTCTAAAAGGAGAAATTCGTCCTCAAATTAAAGGTAATAAGCTGATGAAGTTATAAGAACTGAAAGAACACGTAGACTGAAAAGTCAATTAAGCTGAAGGATAAATTGTCTTCTAATTAAGACATAATGCTGCTGATAGG
Source organism: Glebionis coronaria (assembly GCA_025667525.1). Lineage (NCBI taxonomy): Eukaryota > Viridiplantae > Streptophyta > Magnoliopsida > Asterales > Asteraceae > Glebionis > Glebionis coronaria. The sequence continues at coordinate 407,001,251 of CM046880.1, forward strand.
TATAAACGTGACATGACTGAAATGATCATGTAACGTGACATGGCCGAAGAGAACATGGAACGTGACATGACTGAAAGAACATAACTGAATTTATTGAAGAAGATAATGAGAGGTCCAGATGGACTCCTCCGTTTCGAGTGGCCTCCTGCTCGAAACGATTCCTTCAAAGGTCTAACATAATAAATAAAATCTTGGTCCTGATGACCCTGTCCTGATGATGCTGAAAAGCTTCTGGTTCCATATTTAAGATGGATTTTCTGAATCTGATAGACTAAATAACTATAGCGTGTATGATACATGAAACGATACGTGTAAATATTCTGAAAAGATAACATTGATAACTCTGAGCAAGCTGCTGAAATATATAGGGATGAACCATGTGAACAATTTTGAACGTGCTACGTGAGCAATTGTGAACGTGGTTCACGATTATATGAGGAATGATGGGCATGGAATATATTGTGCTGATGATACATGAAACATACTGTAAAAATGATGCTAGGACATATCATGAACATATGCTGACTGAGGAAGGAATGAAAACGATATGGCCTGAGACGTGAAACGTCTGCCTGGGTATGAAGAAGCTCTGCTAACTTGAGTCTGGTTTCTTAAGCTTTCTGTATCCGTATTCGGTAATAAACCGTGAAACGTGTATTGCGAATGGCACACGAACTTGAACTTGAACAATGTCATGAATGCGAACGTGAACTTAAATCATGAGATAGCATAAATATGGACTGAAACAACATCATAATGTGAATGTGAGACGTAAACGTGAGGGTGAACGTAAACGTGATCGTGAACATGAGCGTGAGCGAAATTCGCGAATGTGAAAGTTCTATCTGACATGATTGTTGATGGAATGCCTTGAAATCGTACGATTTACTACTGAGTTTTCTGTAGATCTGCTACTACGTGATCCTTTCGGATGAAAGAGACGCGCAGGCTGATTACGTGGTTGATGATAACTTAGATAGTATCATACTTTCTCTGAGTCTGTGGTAAACTGATAACAATCTCCATGGAGTCTTGTCTCCTTTCGGTCTAGAATTTCTACTGGTAGTAATAGCATGTCGGTGTTCTATCTTGAACCTGAGGTATGTCAGGCATCCAGATATGAACATAGTTGCATCAATTATGTTATACTGCTTCTATCAAAATTCTGCCTGGGATTACGTTACCTTTTGGTGGAATCTGAGTGATTAGTCATGAAAGAATTTTGAGTCTGAGTAAAATAGATTTCTCGTAGTGTAGGGTCTTATGGAAATACAAAGTTTTAGTGTAGGTCCTATTCTTTATGCGAAAGTTTAGCCATAGAAAGCTAATCATGAGAACTTTCAGCAATTTTCTGCGGTAGTAGCCAACTGAATTCTAGGAATTTTGTACTTCATTCACCGGCGTCGGTCGTGACCATCTGGTGATGGCCTTCACCTTCGCAGGATCATCTGAAATTCCTTTCTGCTGAAATAGTGTGGTCAAGAAATGCCACCTTGTTCTACTGGGATCCCTATCTAGAAAGCTGCGTATATAATTTTTCTCCTATCGGAGAATCTATTCCACTGTGAGAAGATGATTATCTTGTACCTCTCTAGAATTTAGAAGATCAGAATGTTATCAAAGAACATACTAACGATTTTGTCTGCGAAGTCATAAAAAAAATTTATTCATAAATTTGATACTATAGCTGGAACATTAGGGAGCTCAGAAGTATAATTCAAAATTTTTTCTTTTATAGTGACTATAATATGTTTCTCTCACCACTGATGGTGACATGATCGTGAATTGTTCTGGAAAATACATAAGAGGTCATAGCAGATCAGATAAACCTGCTATTCGTGGAATGAACATCGATTAAAAATGATGATCTTGTCAAAATATCGGTGGTCGATACATGATCTCATGTTACCGGTCTTCTTCCTGATAGACAGAAACGACACACTTCCTGGTGGTATGCCAGGGCGAATAAAGCTTCATTCCGGTAATTCTTGCAGCAAATGATGTAACCCTTTTAACTTAGATGCAACTCTGGAATAAAGAGTTTTGGAGACAGGCACAATTCTTGAGATAAGCTCGATGTTAAATTATGTCTTGTAGTCAGGAATGAATTTCTGGAAAACCTTCTGGAATTACATCTGGAAACCTTGGGATAATCTGTTGATCATGAATTTAAGGAATTTCAGAATTCGTATCATGAATGGTGACCAGAAGTCTTCACAGCTAAAAGATAATAATTCACGTGCTCGTAAAGCTGGAACAATTTGTACTGATTTTTCTGGCAGGAATATATAATGAATATTTTTGGAATTTAGTAAGACGGATCTCGTCGTTAACTGAAAGGAGGATTTTAATAAATATAGGTGATAATATGAAGTCTTTTCCGGCTGGGAGGTAGGTAATGCCCGATTTACAATAAAACTGGCATGTGGACACGTGTAGTAAACATAGCAACTTTCACTGAATGTGTTCGTCTGAATCTCACCGAACGAACACTACGTGTCTAACCTGGACAATACGCAAATGGTAGTAACTAACTCGTTAATGGTCCGATTTATGTGTGGCATAACAAAACGGGTATACCCCCTTGGAGGGTGCCCTGAATTACTGAGGATCTGGTTTAAAAGGCATACTGAAGTTATAAGTCTTGACTCGCGCCTTGAGAAGGTATTCGTATGACATGTACCATGACTGGTATCCTGACACGTGTCTTCCGAAATGATATTTGGGGCATGTGTCTTAACTGGTGTCTTGACGCGTGTTTTAGTAGATGAATCTGAACAAGACTGAAGAATTTTCGGTAACTACTAGGATTGGCGGACTGGTTAGGCTACTGACCTCTGTAGTTCTGGTCACGTCCGTTCCGGAGTTTCGATGGTACTGACTGATTAATTATAAGCACGGTGGTTGTCACTACTACTTTGTCTGTCAGTTTCCTGACGGTCGTTATCATGACCGTGATTAATGTAATTATTTCTGCTGAGTGGCCGGCTGGGTTCCGGTTCCCACTTTTCTGAATGAACGGTTAGCTCAGTGAAGTGTGACATCTTTGAGAAGGTAAAAGTATGGAGTGGAATGGTAGTGTCTGATGGTTGAAATTTGTTCTAGTCAGAAATTTCAACTTTATAGTTTTCGTCCTTGTTCTGCAGAGTCTTCATGGTATGAACAGAAGCAGCATCTTGGGAAATCTCCAAAGCATCAGCATCAGCAACATCAGCATTGGTGAGGTCTTCAAAGTGTTAGCAGCATCAGTATCTGATAAAATCTTCAACTCACGAGCAGCATCAGCATCCGGTAGAATATCGACAAATGGAAACGGCTGAGATAACTGAGGGTCGATTAGCCATATCCGTGGATTAGGGTACCTGGAGTACACCTGGACTACTGTACATGAAGTACAAAGTGAATACTGCACATAAAGCATATCTGAGACACTATATGTGGAGTACTCATGGATTAGTGTACATGGAGTATAACTGAGACACTGTACATGGGTACATATGGAATACTGTACATGGAACTGGTGGAAATTTTATGGGATGATCGATACTGGTGTCGCTTGTCTGACATGATCAAAGAAATAAATTGATTTAAACGGTAGTAAACTGATCTGAAATAAATAACATAATAGACTGACAATTCCTGCATCGACTTACTGCTAGTTGTTTCGAGGCTGAAAAGTATGATATAATTGAAGTCCCAACAGTGGTCAGCATGAAGCATGATTAATGAAGGTCAGTCATGATTTATCATGAAAACGGGTTTTACTGAAGTTCTTGTGTATCTTAACATGAAAACATCATTACTTTGCTGAAAACATAATCCTCGTAAGGAGACATGAAACTGAAACATCATGTAGATGACATCAACGTGAGGGTATGAAGATTTGACTGTTACAAGGAACATAAAAAGTCAAATCAACTGAGGTGAAATATCAACTGATGTGGACGGCTATGGTTCAATCTACAGAATTTAAGGAAGAAAACCTGAGACTAAGTAGGGCTATTCTGGTTCGATCCATACTGGTCAAAATTTTCTGAGAACTGTCATGTCTAGAAATTTATAATCTCGGACTAAATATAGATGGCTGTAGTCCAATCCATACTTGTCAAAATTTATGAAATGTCCTGATATGACAAAGGTGAACAACTGTGGATCGGTTCACAAAACATCATTTGACTGAAAAGCATGAAATTCGACTTGAGAAATGGTGAACGTTTATGGCTGGTTCACCAAGTGATATTTGACTGAAAACATGAATCTGTCATGAGTAAGGGTAAACGCCTATGGTCGGTTTACCAATACAAAATCTGAACGGGCAAGGGTGAGCGCCTATGGTCAGCTCACCAAAACAAAAATTCGCTAAAAAGCACATGCGACTAAATATGGCTAGTTATGTACCAACCTTTTACTCAGTCAAAACTTTAAGAAAACTGACTGATAAATGAAGAAAACTGACTGAATAACCCATGAGAAACATGAAAGATAACAACGCCAAAATCTGGGAAGTTCCTGGTGACTACCCACTAGTCACAGGTCAAGTTTTAGAGCCTACAGGTCGAACCTTGCGTTCTGATACCATAATTGTAACACCCCACTTGGATAAGTGGACCGTTACGTGTGTTTATGGCGTGTCATCAAAGCATAAGGCAAATGTCCTAAAACATTAACTGACCATAAAGAAAATACCGGAATCAAACATCGGCAATCCAAACGTAAGCCTAAAACATGAAAAATAAAATACTGAATGAAAGGACTAAACAATGTCCAAATAAACAGAAGAATGTAAGAAGTGCATAAAGTAAGAGGTCTAGATAGCTTCCATCCAAATGCACATGCTCTTAACATCCTAAAAGAGTCCTGGTGTACCTGCCGTTAGAACATGAAAGGAACTACGGCTGAGCATAACGCTCAGTGGACGGATATAAAGCATGATAAGGAATTACTGAAATGAAGTAGATGATAAATACTGAAGTTATAAGACTGATAAATAAAGTTGCAGCAGAAATCTGTAAATAATCTGTAAAGTCTGATTTATCAATAATGAAGCTGAACTGTTATTTGTTAAATCTGTATAACATGCATTTACTGTATTTTATTTGCCAGAGCTTATATAGGTCATGTGCTGTAACAACGGTGCATGAATAACTGGAGGGGTGACCTCGTCATGCTGTAGAGGGGTGACCTCTAAATAACTGTGCTGGGTGGAGGGATCAGCTCCAATGTGAAGGATGTAGAGCACACACCACATTCACCTGCTAAACTGTAAACTGTAGCCTAGGATGCATCCATACGCCCCACTAATAATACTGATAAAATGGCCAAGCTGAGCTGAGTGGGACGATGCAGGATATCACTCTCCTGCATGTGAGTCACGACACCGGTGCCTCTAGTGCCGTGGTTACGGTACCTCCGTAACTAGTACATAAACTAATCATGCTTGTATATAATGCTCAGGCAATTTATTTAATTCTTAACATGATTACCGATAAGTTTAAACATATACTGGGGAAAAAAATTTGGCTGAAGATGGGGAATCCTAATCATGCATAGAAAGGAAGTCCTTACTGAAAGGACGGGAAATTCGTACCTCTAGTCCAGTAACTGACGAAATGGAAGGCTGAAGAATGCTACTCGGCTTCACGTAAGCTACAACAATTAATAGACGCGAATAAGTTACACGTTCTATATTTACTTTATTGATTTTATTGGTTTCTTATTTATTCATTATATTTCTGGAAGTCTGTACGTATTTTTTTAACTGATGAAACTGTATTAACAATTATTCCTTGATATATTAACAACCTACTACTAATTACGGTATAACTAAATCTGGCGTTATATTATTACTAAAATAAGTAACTCGTTACAATATAACGTTTTCTAGTTTACAAGGTTTTTCTAAAGTCATATATAATCTATATAATAAAATTATACTTTTTAATTATTTCAAAACTGTCTAACTATAATTTAATTTAAAATATGGTTTAAACCTTTACAAAAATTAATTAATAAAAGTATAATATAAAATCTACTTTTTCCTCATTATAATTAAATCGAGCCTACCGAGATACCCCTTTCCCGGTCGCACTAAAATGATTAAACAAAAATATATAAAATCTGACTTTTAAAATTAGCGACAGAAAACTGTCGCTAAAAACTGTCACTAAAAGCTACGTTTTAAAACGGTATAAAACTGTCACATAAACCTGCGACAGAATTTCAGTCGCTAAACTGTCGCTAAATCTGGGATTCAGAATTCAACCGCACCCCTGCTGTTTAATACATATTCCCACCGATTGTTTTATATACCCACTGCTTGTTTTATTCATCCCACTGTTTGTTCTGTTTTTTTCAACCAAACGTACCCTTATTTATTTTTTTATTTTTTAGAAAACAACCAAACACCCCCTGCTGATGGCTGTTTGTTGCGGTCATCACACAACCAACTCGCACCCTCCCTTGTGGGTCGCGACCTGGCCCAAAACCAGTACACACAGCTGGGTGATCAAACCCAAACGCACCCTACTTGTTCCTGCAGAGCCAAAACGCACCCTGTTGTGCTTCTGCCAGCTGTCGAGGACACCTAGATCACCACCAAGACCCCTGGTGGTCTCGGTTCACGTGTAACATCCAAACCCGACTGTTTTTAATACCAAATTATATGATTAAAAACCAACCCCACGATTCTTGCTGTAAGAAATTAATTTTCGACTTAGATGGAAGAATAAAGAGACGGTTTACCTTAGTTCGATTAGGAAAGAGGTATGAACTCGATCAATCAACGACGAGAAACAAAAACTTGTTCTCCTGCTTGTTCTAGCCAGCGGCCACCAAAAGAAAACACCGAACCCTATTTTTTTTTCTCTTTCTTTTTTTTTGTTCGCTGTGTGTGTAAAAGGGGAAAACCCCCGTTTCTTTTCTTTCTTCCAAAAGGGCCGGTCTACAAGCCCATTTTTCCTTTCTTCTTTTGTTTTAAAACCCGCAGCCCAACAACATACATCCACTTATGTTGTATTTGTTTTTCTTTTTGAACGTACGTATTCGTGATTAAATCTCGATCGTATTTTAGTCTCCCGAAACGTAAATATCTTTTCTGTGTACTAATACATACGTGCTACTTATTTTTTTCTGAATTGTTATGTATAGTTTATAAAAATTAAAACCGCGTATTTAATATTCGAAAAAATTTAAATACGGGTTTTACAGCATGTTCTTAATAACTCCTTAAGTATATTAAATGATTCATGAAACTGCTCGCCTGGGATTTGACGAAAGGATTTAATCTTATTTCTAATGGCAGCAATTTTACTTATAGAATAAAATTCCTCAAGAAAAGCAGATTGCATTTCAGACCATGAGTTAATACTACCTGGCTCAAGAGATGAGAACCAGTCCTTAGCTTGATCTTTAAGAGAAAAAGGAAAAAGGCGAAGTCTTACCTCATCCTTGGTAATGTTATTAACCTGATGTGTGTCAGCAATTGAGAAGAATTCTCGCAGATGTGCGTATTGCTCCTCACGACCTCTAAACACTGGCAAAATTGCTATGAGGTTCGGTTGGATCTTGAAGTTACTTGTAACCCCTTTAACCGGATCCGGATAAACGATAGGCGAGGGATCCTCGAAGATCCCCGGTATGTAATAAGAATCAACACCCCGTGGTGGAGATTCTTCTCCGCTACTACTATCGCTAGCACTTCCGCCAACATCTTCGTCACCTGGCATTTCAGCGAAAAGCTCTGCTAAACCTGAAAAATCAAGATTAGTAGAAAACTGTCGAAACGTCTTCCTTCTCAACCTTGCACTTTTCTCAACCTCAGGATCGTAAGCTAACGGTGATGTACGTCCCGATCTACATGTGCGCATACACTAACCTGCACACTCACAAGAAACAAAACAAAACAAACAAAACAAAACAAGACAAGAAAAATAATTTTTTTTTTATTTTTGTATTTTACTAAAGAAAAATAATAACAAAAACTTAAACGAAAAGCTCACTGAGTCCCCGCCAGCGGCGCCAAATTTTGATCGACGTCGAAGTGCCGGTAAAAAGTAACCTAATTACCTTATACTAGATAGGATAAGCAGGTATCGATCCACGAGGACTATGTGGTTTTAGTTTAAGTTTTAGGGTGATCACTGATCAATCAAAGTTTTGGTTTTGAAATCTAACAACTAAACTACTTTTAATAATAAAAATGCGGATTAAAAATTAAAATAATTATTAAGCTAATAGTAAAGCTAGAAAAATAAAATAAAGATGTAAACAATTAAAAGAAAAATGTAATCCCTTCCAGCTCCTAATATTTATGGTTGGTCACACTTATAGATTATCGAAACTTTTTAGTTCGTTTACAAAGATTATTTTGACTTAATATGAATGAATTAACGTCGGCATTTATTATGTTTATCGGTGACTCGCAATAATAAATCTTATATTAATCCAACCAATAATTATGTTTTAATAATTTATATAGGTACAATTTATATCAATTATACGACCATCTTTTTTTTAACTAAATAAAATAAGTATGAATCGTTAACTAATAATAAATTGTCTTGCACAAATAATTAAACATAATATTAAGTCAATAAAAATAATTTATAAATAAATCATAAATCAATGTAATAAAAATATGATAATCCAAAAGTAATGATCAAACCATAAATAAAGTTACCAGAAGGAACTACAACAAAATTAGCCGGACATCGTGATATACCCGACCCACTTAATATCAACCATCATTCTTTACAACAAACAAAACCTCCTTTTCTTAATATTTGGTTGTGTGCAAGATTCTCCCAAAAGTCAATATCTCTTTTTTTTCTTTCTTTATTGCCAGCGAATGAAGAATAGAGTGGTCCTTTTTTTTTTAATCTTCGACTTCTTTTTTGTTTGTCATCTTCTTGGTCATTTTTGGTTTGTCGTCTTTTTGGTCCTTTTTGGTTTCTTGCGGCAAAATTTTCCTCCTCATCTTGTCAATTTTTTTTCTTTTATACTTGATATTAAAGTCGGTTTAAGTATTGGGCCATTGGGTCCAAATGGGTCAACAGTTTTTTTTTTTTTTTTTAACGTATAATAACTTTGGCCCAATAAAATATAACCCAATGCCAACAATTGCTCAAACGAAGCCCGGACAAATAAAAGATGACTGAAAATATTGCGACGCACTCAAATCTTTTTCTTCAATATTTTTTTCTTCATTTATCGGCGCTCACAATGTCTTGTCTCCAAAAAAATTAATTAATCGGCCATTTTATTTCATTTCGCTCGTAACCTACATAATCACAAAACACACTCAAAGTACATATATAACGACAAATAAATATACAATTATGCTAATTTAACATGCTATTAGGTGTATGCAAAATACACCAATCAGTGAGCGAACACTTGAAGGACCAGAAATGATTGAGTTGACCAACGAGAAGGTCGCAGTAGCTAAGCAGAAATTGCAAGAAGCATGGTCACGTCAGAAGAATTATGCCGACAAGCATCATAGGGACTTACATTTTAACGTAGGAGATCACGTTTTCCTTAAGGTTTCGCCGGCACGTGGTGTTAGAGGTTTTGGAATCAAAGGGAAGCTCAGTCCTAGATTCATCGGACCGTTTGATGTCATTGAGCGAGTCGGTGAAGTATCCTATCATTTAGCGTTACCTCCATAGCTTTCTCATGTTCACGATGTTTTTCATGTGTCCTTACTCAGAGGGTACAAGTATCATCCCCTTCACATGGTTTAGTATCCACTGGAACAGATTCGTGAAGATCTTACCTTCATAGAGGAACCCGAACGAGTTCTTGAAAGACAAGAATGAGTCATGAGAAGGAAGACGATACCATTCGTCAAAATCCTTTGGAGGGATCATACCGAGCGGGAAGCCACTTGGGAAACAGAGGAGTCTATCCGGGCTTCTTAGACTCATTTCAAATTTTGAATTCGGGTATGTTCTTCTTTTCCAGTTTACATTATCTATAATTCGGGGACGAATTATTCTTTTTAGGGGGGAGAGTTGTAAAACCCGCACGCTTTTACCATGAACAGTACATACATAATCGTACGTACATGATTAGAACTTTCCTTATTTAGCATGTTTACGTTTCACGAATAGGAATTTCAAGTATTACGTACGTGTTATTACACGATAAGTATTTATTACGTATTAAGACACGATAATTATTATCAACAATAATTATAATCACGAACATGAAAATCATGAACGTAAATAATCCCGAACTAATATTATGTATTACGTATATTTATTACGATTACGTATAAATATATTTTACGACACGAACGAACAATAATTAAATCAAGTAAACATGACACGATAACACATAAATAAATAGAACACGGAAAAATTTAACTAAAAAAAGGTAAAAGAAGGGAAGGAGATTTTCATTATACAAAATAATTAGAAAATCAAAACCCTGCTCCTCCTCCTTCTCCCTTGTTTCCGCCACATACAAACACGAAAAAGGAGGTGTTTGTTGATTTTGGTAGATCCAATTTATTGTAAGGCTGTTCGTGTTAGTAATTCCTTTTGATCCACGAATCGGTAATCCACTTAAACCTTTTCTTTGAATTGTTTATTAGATCTAAACACATGGAATCATGAGGTTATTAAAAACAAGTTAATAAACATCTAGATCTAATCAAGGGGTATTATAAATACATGGTTTAAGGGGTGTTTGGTTCGGCTAGTGGGTAAACCGAGAGCAAGGCTCTCGGTGGTTGTGTGATCACCACCAATCGACACCACAAGGTCTCGGTTTGGTTGGGTGGCTCGGCCGAGAGGAACCAAGGGACCCCGACGCATGTCGGGGTTAGCCTTGGTGGTTAGGGGGTCTCGGCTGGAACACCACACGCACCACCGGTTTAGGCCGGTGGCGGTTTGCCATGGTTAAGGGTGTAGATCCGGTTCAAGGGGTTCACGGACCGGTTCATGACATGTTTAGGTGTAAAACACGGGTTCGGTTCACGGTTTATTTTTCAAGTTAATTATTTTTTTTACAAGTTAAATAATTACAAGGTTTAATTAAATTAATTTAACATGCAATGTAATTAATTTAATTTGGACATGAATTAGGTTATATTATTATTATTATTAATAATACATGATTTTAACCTAAGTATTATATGGTTTAATTAATTAATTATTAAAACATGGCATATAATTAATTAATTTCCATGACTTAGGTTATATTAATAATAAATATTAATACATGTTTTAACCTAAGTAATATTACCTTTTATTTAATTAAATCATGTTATATTTAATTAAATCTTATAACCTATAGTTTATTTAATTTACATGTAATAATTAGTAAACTATACTATATATCACATGACTTAGAATATTAATCAGTAAAACTTAAGCTTATATTATTAGCTTAATAATCCATCTTATTTCTAATTATGGAAACTTTCTATTTTTAGAAACTTATTTAATTAAGGCAGCTAATCTATTTATGGAAACTTTCTATTTTTATAAACTTATTTAATTAAGGCAGCTATTCTATTTTTGGAAACTTACTATTTTTGGAAACTTTCTATTTTTGGAAACTTTCTATTTTTAGAAACTTTCTATTTTTGGAAACCTTCTATTTTTAGAAAGTTACTTATTATTACACAACAAGTATAATAATACAAGTAATACTTAATCAGAATAGACATAATACATGATAAACACAATATTAAGCTAGAATCAGTACAACATGACATGAACATATAAAACAAGCTAAGACATGATATAAAACCAATTACGTACTCAGTAATCAGAATACGTATACACGTATATTATTTATGTAGCATTAGTGATATCGAAGTAGGACTCTCTTCTGTTCGCCTTACTCGTTCATTGGAGACAAGGTACGGATTCTCCGTCCTTTCAGTATGGACATTCTTTCCTTATTAGGATTTCCCCGTATGCAGCCAACTGTTTTCCCCAGTATATGTTTTATATGTTTTGATTGCTTATGTTTAATAAATTCCTAAGCCATATACATCCATGACCAGTTTCACCTAGTTATGGAGGTACCATAACCATAACATTGGAGGCACCAGTGTTATGACTTCACCACGGCGGAGTGATAGCTCGTGGCGTCCCTTTCAGATTTTGGCAATATTATTATGTTATCATGTGGGGCGTATGGGTGCATCCTAGGTTACATGTTTTCAGCAGATTATTCAGGTGAATGTGGTGTGTGCCTTGCATCCTTCACAAGGAGCTGATCTCTCCTACCCAAAAACTTATATTAATTAGAGGCCGCCCCTCTAATTGCATGACGAGGACACCCCTCAAAGTATTCATGCACGTTGATATTTCATGACCTATATTGGCTAATGGTAAACATGTTAAACATATTTTATAAGATAAACATAAGGCTTTTCAAGCTATAAAACCAGTTTTACTAAGTTATGTCAGGTTATCCAGGACTTAGTCTTTTCCGCTACTATATGCTTATATTACTCATGCTATACTTGTATATCCGTGCACTGAGCGTTATGCTCAGCCGTTTTCCTTTCACGTTCCCAAAACGGCAGGTACTCAAGGACGCTCGTAGACTTTAAGCGTACGTGCATATGGATTGGAAGCTTCCTAGCCTTCATTACTTTATGCATTTCTTCATACTTTGATACTCATTTCTATGGACATTGTTTAGTCCTTTTCATTTATAGTACTTATGTTTGTGTGTGATGAGCTTTACTTTTGGGGTACCGATGTTTGTTTCTGGTATTTCCTTTATGGTCATGTGATGTTTTATACATTTATCCTTGTATGCTTTGATGACACGCCATAATCACACGTGACATTCCATTTATCAAAATGGGGTGTTATAAGTAAACTAGGTTCAAGTTTTATTTTGGTCGTCTTGAGAAACTTTTGGATGATTGTATGAAATTATTGTTAAAACTTGGGTTTATGGTTACGATTAGAGATAATATATTTTCCAAATTATTTAAAATACTTAAATAGGAATGAAGTTCAAGACGGTAATTTCGTTAAACTGGAATTAAAATATGATGCAAAAATTAAAATAGTTCAAAAGGTAATGCATGATGTCATATTAAACGTAAGTTAAAATTTTTACAAAGAAAATTTATAGATCCGACATTTTAGCTTGAGACAGTTATTTTGGTAATTTAAATGTTTGGTAAAATGTGTAAAATTTTCTTAAAAATTTTTTACAATAATATATAGAAATCCATAAAGTTGTTTAATGTATCAAATGGTAAACAGGAGACATATTCGGTTTTCAAAAGATGACATGATAGCAAACGAATATGAAGCAAATAATAGTCAGCAATTAGAATGCAAGTAATAGCAGGAGGGAATAAAACGAAATTCATATCAATTTCTTAACGAACATGATAAAATAAATGCATCGATGATAAGACAATAAGAAACAGCGGATTTAGCAAGTGATTAATTCGCGAGTGTGGTTTTCATCAGCAACAACGGCTTATTAAGTTCTCGGTGATCGATACACGATCGAAAGAGAAAAGCCACACAAAAATTTTCGAATCAAAGAAAACTTCTTAATTAGTCACTTGCGTATGGTTCAAGTAAAATGAACAACATTGGCAATTAGAGAGCGAAATCAACACATGGTTTACATGAGCGAATTTCGAGGCAATAGAGTCTGACACACATCATGAGGAATATACGATATCACTATTCATGTACATTCATAAATCGTTATTCTCGTCCGGAGACATTTCGAAACTATACCAAAATTTACTTAAAGAAAGTTGGTCGTGGAGAAAGTATAAAATCACTAAAACTTCCAAGTACGATATCAATAGGCAGTAACTAGATGAGGGGTAAATAAAAGAATTGTATCATGAGAGAAATGAGGTACCAAGTTGAGCAAAGCTCATTGAGTAAAGAAAAGTAGATTGTACTCGCAGACACGTAATTCGTTCAAGAAAAGATAAAGAAATATATGCGTTTGTCATGAACTTGTACTACTTGCATAACGCATAAAAGTTTTCATAATTTTGTTCTAACAAGATTTTAAGAGGAATACTATTCAGCCTCACATGGCTCCTTCTAAATTACGCATAGGTGATCAGGCCATACATAATTTAGGACTAGCAATGCGATGCTCAGTTTCGTCAAGCTAGTATTACATTTCTTATATTTATATATAAAAAAAACATGCCATTAATATGATTTATGAAATTTTTCGCAAGTAAGTAATTCGCTTGATATTTAAATCAACAATTTAAATGTTACAAGAATTATTTACAAGACCAATTGTTGAACAATTTATAAAATTAAATCGTAAAACAATGACCAATGTAGAACATTTTGTAAAATGTTTCGCAAACGGTAACAGTTTAATTTCATATGGCGACACAACGATAGCTTACAAAATAGCGAGTGGGTTACATGAGGTTAATAAAGAGTAGTTCAAGACAATCAATGAAACGGTTACAAGTTGATAAAGTTTCAAGAGGTTTAGCCGGAATCGTCATGAGACACGTGTCAAAATGATAACGAAAGATATGAAAACAAGAATTTCAAACCTCAGCCCAAATCAGTGTTACGTTGGAAGAAAAGGAAAAATAATATATAATGACAATTAAGTCATGTATAAAATAACAGATAAAGGAAATCCATATGCGCTCACATCGTAATTTATTTGACATAAACATGCTTTTAAGAAAACTTGAATATCAGTTTTCGAATAATACAACTAACCCGAAAAGTTTCTATTTTTAAACATTTTCAAATACAATCAATGTTTGGTAGTTGTAAAATCTCATTCGTTAAAGTTTACGAGCTCAAACGAACTCAAAAATTCTTCAAACCATTTTTTTTATTCTATCAGTTTTGACCTTTAAGTTTGACTTTTGGGGTCTGACCTGACCAGTTGACTTGCTAATAACATTTTAAGACTCGAAGTATAAAGCAGTTTGGTGTAAAACGATGTTTTGGACAACTTTCTAGTTTTACTCGAGACTTGAAACGAATCAAAATGAACGAAAATGCCCTCGCTTCTAATCTGTCAAATAAATGATATTTTAGAAATACGCAGAATTAAGTTCTCAAATTTTACATTTTCAAATGAGCGTAACTGCTCGGTTTTTTAAGATTTTCGGGTCAAATTTTATGTTCTAAACGAACGTCTCAACAAGTAGAAATATATTTTTATATCTAAAAATAGTATAAAAATATTTTCTCGACATCGTTAAATTATCTGTAAATCTTCTGCACAAAGTATATTTTTCGACACACCTTGAAATTAAATCCAATTTCATAATAACCCAGAATTAATGTACACATAAGACTTGTGGATTCCATAAAGACGAAAGAGAATAAATTGTATAATTAAGCATATAAAGTAAAACATAGTATAAAATGATTCAAGAATACCAACGATAATCTATGAAATAAAAAACGACGCATGACATTCTTGTCTTCGATTTCAGGATGCAATGCAGGAAGGTCTCTTCGCGGCGTGATTTTTCAAAATCACAAGACATACCAAGAAAGAAATGGAACATTAATGGGTTACACTCTCGGAGCGAGGGGGTTTAATGAAAGGGGAGGATACAAGTTTATAGAATTAGACTCGTTTTCCAAACAATCGCCACATAATAGAGGATAAATTACAAGCTGACGATGGTGTTTTCAAGGTACAAATGGACGTTGTAATTCGAAGTCGAAATGTAGAATGGTCAATGAAGTAATATTTAATCGATATACAAGTATCGCGTAAAACAATGACGTAAAGGTAAATCAAGGTTACGAAAACCCACGTATTATTCAACATGGATTCAAGGGATGCTTCGAGATGTGTGACTCACACGGTGTCATTTAGTCTTTTTCGGAGAATCATTGAGCTACACAATGGTCTATGGACTAGACATCCAATCACGAATGGTCAGATAACAGTTTGGATATCTAAATAGATATTTTAAAGAGGTTTAACAATGAAAGTAACACGCACGATAGTAAAATGAAAATCAGAAGTTTCATTGAAAGAAACACTTATTTAATCCCGAACAATGGTATCACGAGAATATACACAACATGTAACAATGAGTAAAGAAAAATTGGCGGTTCAAAACGAACAAGTATATGAGGTCAGTCGTATCACGCGTAAACAAGATAGCAACAGTACTCAGAAAAGTGAGTATGAAAAGTCGGCAACATACGCGCTCCGAATACAAGTATGTAATGTCATAACATTGCAACATGATCAATTCACTAGAACAAGAATTCAAGAAATGCAGTTAGAGCATATGTAATCAAGTAATATTCAATGATAATTCATGAAGCACATAGGCTTTGAAAAGAGATAGTAATTATCGTCGTTAGAGTAACGTAATATTTCAAAATGTAATCAAGAGATAAAATACTACAACGATAATTAAAAGTAAATAATAAGGATTAGAGAGTTACCCGCGCATATATCAAACAACATTGGCAGAATCTGTGTTTGACACTTAGAAACATAAAATATTTGAACTTTCGGTTATAGACTAAGTTTTGAAAATGACTCAGTTCCCTATAACCATCGCTCTGATACCAATCTGTGAGACCTCCAAAATCAGGCAAGGAAACACGCAGGCAGCAAGGGGGTTCCACGTCATGGTAAAAGAAACAATGAAATAATGTAGACACAAAGTTGACGTAACAAAAATATATACATTACATCATAAAAGATCGGAGTTTTTAAACAAAGGGTCCCAGAGTTTTATAAGCGATTTTTTTTATTATTTAACTATCGTTTGGTAACATATAGTTACCAAGAATATATGATAAACTTTTGACAGTTTTTACCAAACCAAAGTTTAAAAGTAACACAGAAATCTCCAAGCTGCGATCATATCTTGCGGGCTCCCATTCAAGTAAAGCTAAGTAATAATACCTGAGATTAAACATGTAAAATCGTCAACATAAAGTTGAGTGATATTTATAGGTTTAGTAGTAAAGGTGTGGAACACAAACATTCATTTGTAAAACAAGTAATAGGGAAAATGGTTATATACGTAAACCATATTCCGAAACCACTATTATTGCTATTTCTCTCATGACACTGAAGCTTAACAAAAGGTAAGTTCCCCTAGTAAGTATTCAGCCTAAACACTCACGTATAAACAAATGTAATGCGTCAAAGTAATACGAGATGGGGATTGTCAATCCCGATGGATCCACCCACAACATTCGCGCTTAGAAAATGTAACACTAGAAAATTAACGGTGCATGAAATGGTAGGGATACTTAGTGGCTATGGAAACTAAAAGCAATAATAATAGTGGTAATCTGTTCCCAAGCATACAAGTTCTGGAAAGCATACAAGATCTGGATAACATACAAGTTCTGGATAGCATACAAGTTCTGGATAGCATACAGTTCTGGGTAGCATACAGTTTTAAATGAATGTGTTCCACCATGTAAAATCTCACCCCACATTCAGAAACAATGTATAAGTAGTAAAAAGGGGATATGGATATGAACTCACTTTGTCGTAAATAATTATCAACTTTCGTCCACCACAAAACTATTGACGTAAGTATTAATGTAATACAACTTGCATGAGAATACTTCAACCTCGGCGCTCATCGCTATACCAAAATTTTGTTAAACAAACTTTACACCATGCGTCAATTTTTTTCAAAGTTCCATTCCAAAACCTTTATTTATATGACCGAGGAATATAGAAAAGAAAGGATGAAGTATAAATTTTGAACACCTTATCATACTATGGAATTAAGTGCTTATTCATGAATCTACAATATTGGTTACCAATTTTGGCATGAAAAATAATATACGTTTCCTAAAGTTAGGAGTTTAAAATGATGAGTAAGAACGACTAGTTAGATATAGTTGTAATACGTAAATATGTTTATTTATTTTTACATAGACTCGGTGTAGCTTGATAACTTCATTCTTATCATCTAGTACAATTTTTAGTCAATTAATATCTTATGTAAACCTACAAAGTATCATGAAAATGAATGTATGATATGCTAATACAAAGAAAGCAAGTGAGTTTCTTCAAAATATAAATACATGCAGAAGAAGTTAGGCTATTTAAGGAGACAAATTAGCTATCCAATAATTGTCTATAAATCATAAAACGTTATAAACGTCAAACAAACTTCTTGTTTTTCTTTTACTTGTATAATGATTCCTTTAGATAAAGTTTAGAATGGAAATATGTATTTTGTCCTTGTGGTTTTCGTGTATTAAGAGAAAGAGGAGAAATGTGATGAAGATTTATATGTGTAGTATAAGAATAAAATAGTAACTAATAAAATGACATGCATGTTATGTTTAAGGCTAAGTGTCTAAATAAAGATGTGAAGTCAATAAGAATGGGACACCAATTTCTTGTTATATCCGCCCCATGAAGTGGTAAAAGTGGAGTGAGTTTATTGATAACTTGCTCTCAAAATTTGTAAAAGCGGATATTATCGATGTCCGATATTTTAAAAGTTACGCGATTTAAAAGATAAGCGGTAAATACGAAAAATTAACGCTCAATATAAAACAAAAACGTCGATATTCGGAGGACAATGATATTTTGATATATAAATGTGGGCTTATTATCTAATAAATGTTAACACATCTAATTAACGAATGACGCCTAAAGGTTTAACGTAAAATATGAAAATGCTCGTAAAACGAGAAATTAAAACGACGATAATAGAAAATATTTCTATGTCATAACGATGATATTTACGGTCGATGACGGACGTATACTTTGCCGATAAATAATAAAAGGCACGTTTTCGATGCGTTAAAGTCCTAACCTTGTGGTTAATCGAGAATTCAATATTTTTTTTATAAAAAAAACAAAGATGATAAATAGAAGTCGATTATTTAATATTGGTTCAAATATTTGAAATAGCATTAGAACTCGGCCTAAATATTAATTTTAATGTTCGGGTTACTAAATTAAATAAATTTGGAAAGATAAAAATGAAAGTTTTATAATTATGAATAAAATATTATCAATAATAAAAAAATAATTAAAATATAATTTAATTATAATTCTCGAGATTTCGGTATTTACGTATGAAAAATTAAAGAGGAACAAGTAAAACATTGTAAAATCAAGAAGTACGAATAAAAGAATAATTTAATTACCGGAAAAAATATGAGTTCTCACATAAGCTAAGAACATACAGAACCACTAACACACTCAGTAATCAGACAACTCATACATGTCCCTTATTTATGTAGCACTTGTGAAGTCGGAGTAAGACTTTCCATATTTTCATCTTTCATCGTTCACTGGACATAAGGTACGGATATTCCGTCCTTCAGTATGGACATTCCCTTCCTTTTTTAGGATTCCCCGTTTGCAGCCAACTGTTTTCCCCCAGTATTTTATATGTTTTGAATGCGTATGTTTTAGATCTTAAATGCCTAAGCTATATACATGCATGCCAGTTCATCTAGTTATTGAGGTACCATAACCATAACACTAGAGACACTAGTGTTATGACTTCCCCACAACGGAGTGATTGCTCGTGGCGTCCCTTTTTCAGTCTTGGCCATTTATTTATATTATCATGTGCGGCGTATGGGTGCTCCTAGTTACATGTTTTTACAGGTCATGGTGAATGTGGGTGTGCCTTGCATCCTTCACAAAGAGTTGATCCCTCCTACCCAGACCATTATAATTAGAGGCAACCATTCTAATTGCATGATGATGTCACCCCTCTATGTATTCATGCACGGTGAAACCTCATGACCTATATGGGCTCTTAGCTAAATTTAAAATACAGTTTTTCATAAGTTAATCATAAGCTTTTCAAACTATAAAACCAGTTTTATAAACATGTTCTAGGTTTTCCAGGACTTATTCATTTCTGCTGCTAATCAGTCTTTATTATGCTTATGTCATTCATACTATGTCATATATCCGTTCACTGAGCGTATTGCTCATCCGTTACTTTCCTTTCCATGTCCCAAAACGGCAGGTACCCAATGACAAACTTGAGCATTTGGAGGCCGTGCATAGGAGGAAATCTGCCTTAGACTTCTTCTCCTTTTGCCTTCTTATACTTATGCTTGTTTGGACACTTGTTTTGTCCTCCTCATTTCATTTACTTTATTTATGTTGTGGACTTATGTTTGAGAACTAATGTTCGATTCCAGGTATCCCTTTTGGTCATGTATGTTTAGTACATATTACCTTGCATGCTTTGATGACACGCCATAATTATCCTGTGATGTTCCATTTACCAAAATGGGGTGTTACATCCCACCTGCCATCTAACTCCTTAAAGTAACAAATCACGACCATGAAGTAACACTATTCCAAAGCCATAAGGGACGGGAACCTCACTTAGCAGTAAGAAAGTTTGAGCGGGGAAAGTGAAGACCTTTAATTACCCTACCCTATAATGATTCGGGGTTCATTAGAGGTCTCCATCCTTATTGTAATTGATAAAAATATAATTTGTTGTAATTATAATATGTTTGAATATAATTAATATATTTTATTATTATATTTGGTTGGTTACTAACGTAATACAGTTTTTTTTAGAAATTTTAAATAACAATAATGAACAACTAATAAAAATAAAATATTAATAACAAATAAATAATTAAGAAATTGAATAATAATAACAATAAATAATATTAAAACAGTAATTAAAGCATTTAATAATAAAACTAGGAATGAAATAAACAAATAAAGAAAAAAAGATTAAAAAACAGGAGGTAAGGAGTCGGGCGGCTGCTCGGGCTTGCCGAACGGCTTCTCGGTTCTAATTGGGTTGGCCGGCGGCTGCTGATGGACTGCCGACGGCTGCTGGCGAAAAATCTCGTCGAGTGCTAGTCGGGGCGGCTGATCGGCTGCGACTTTCTGAGTGAAGGTCGCTGATGGCTGCTCCAGGCGGCTGATCGGCTGCGACTTTCTGAAATGGGATTCGGGCAGCTGCTCGGCTTGGCTAGGCAGCTGCTCGATTTTGAGACATATTTTTTTTTATTTTGGCAACAAGAAATGCTACAAAGGGAATGATTAAAGGATTGATTATTACACTAAGAAAACAATAAAATCTCCAACAGCAGCGCCAAAAAATTGATGCGTCTGGTGGAGTATGGATTGGAACAAGTTTTAAATTTTTGACGCGAATTACCGGATTGAACTAAAAACGCACGCGCAAGTATGACCCTTTCTTTTGTGGTAAACCGAGATCATTTACGTGGATTTGGAAAACCTGATCATTCAAAATCAATAATCGTTCATATATAGTAATCTTAAAGCAATTAGAAACAAGTAAAATATAATGATGAAATGATATGATTAAAAGCAACACTTGGTAATGACTAGTTTGGGAATCCGATACGGTATGATTGTGATAAACATATAAGCATATGATTATGATAATTAGATGGTTAGTCCAATCAATTGTTTTCAAAAGCTTCAATCTTCATCAAGTCTTTGGTTAAAAAAACAAGCATTAGACTCAATCACATAATTCAAGAATTAATCCAATTTCCACTCGTTTGATTCACGGTTCATTTCACAAACTTGTTAAAACTTATAGTTATGTTTCTTAGTAATCAAAACTCCTTAAGAAATGGTCAGTACAAAAGATAGCCAACCCAAAAGCGGCTATGACGTATTGTTAGAAAATTCCCCTTTTGACCTATAAAATCTTTAACAATAAATTGATTTTTGACAACCAATGTCACATGAAACATAAGTACCAATTGTGTATTCTTTAGATGCTTCAATAATGTTAGTAACTTGTAGGAATTTCTTCCTATGGCTGTTGAAGAGGAAGGAGCATGTGGCTGCTTGAACATAGTTGATGGCTGCTAACAAGGCTGAGGCCAGTGGCTGTCCATTTTTGCTAGTGGCTGCCCACTCTGCCTGTGGCTACTAACAAGCTCAGTCATATGCACACTTTGTATTACAAGTAGTTTATTCGTGTCAATTGCATTTCCCAAGTTTGGGATCACTTGTAAGGCTTGCAACTTGTACTCGGATCTTCAACTTGGTTAGGATTCTTCGTACTTGTACTAATCTTCGCTTTTGCATCACTTTCTTCTTCTTTTTACTCTTTTCCCTGCATTTAGCTACACATAGACTTGCAAACACATTTTGTTTCAAATATGCAACAAAACTATGGAAATATAACCAAAATACATGTATAAAAGCACGGATAACGCGACCAAAAACATGTTGGATTTAGGCGTTATCAGAGAGTTAACATGTTTTAAGTTTTCAAGGTCAGACTTATATGTTAACAATTCTCGTTTGACAGAGTGAAATTTGTTTAGCAAATTATTTCTTTATTCTTGCACAAAGTGGAGATCTACAAATGTGCAATCAAGAACATGTTTTCTTTCATCACATTCAGACATCGAGAGAAGTTTGTGTACATTTTTCATGGTGATGTCAACCAATTGTCCAGATCTTGCTTCACTCTTCCCCACAGCTGGTTCATCCTGAGTTATAGCTATGAACGCCCTAACACTTGTAGTGCCCTCTTCATCAAAAGACAAAGGTTCATCATTCCAGTCATATGCTTCTGCTATCAACCCATTTTCAGACTTCTTATCAGCCTTTTTCTTATATAGAGCTTCAAGCTTCAATTTCATCTGCTCCAGCTCAACTTTCAAGGCCTTGTACTTATTATTGTAATCCTTTTTATGGTGATCAAAGGAATTGGATTATTGAAATGAATTGTTCCATTTCGGTTTGAACTTGTAAGGTTTGGATGATGGTGGATTGGATGATAAGGATGACTTTGTAGATGGACAGTGTTTTTGAAAATGCCTTGTCTTACCACAAGCGAAACAAGTTTCCTTAGACTTGTCAATAGATCTATCAGATGTACCAACTCTCCTTGATCTCTTATAGTACCTTTTTTGATTAGCCAGCAGATATGTTTCATGATATTCAACATTTAGATCATACATGAACTCTTACTACTTCTAATATCATTTTCAATATCAAAGTCACTGTCTTGTCAGCTTATGTTTGAGATGAGTGCTTTTGAACTTGAACCCTGAACTGTGAACCTTTCGATCTCTGATTTGTAGATGGCATCAATCAATCCTTTTTCATAGTTGTCTTTTTCATACAGCTGAGCAAGAGTGTTATTTTTTATTGAGTTGTTTGTCCTCTGAGACTGATTCATACTCAACTACTTTCTAGGTAAGTTGTTGACAAAAGTAACATTTACTTATGCTTGAGGGATGGTGACTTCATTCATGGCCAGATCATTAAAAAGAATCTACAGCCTTGTGTAAGTTTGTGAGACCTTTTCACCGTCCAATGCTTTAAAGGCATTAAACTGAAGTCCAAGAGCATGAATCTTGGTGTCACTGGTCTCTGATGGCCCTTCATGACCTAGAACTAGATCGGTCCACATTTGTTTGGTAGTGGAACAATGAATGACATACTTTATGATGTGTTTGAGGAGACATGAGATAATGATGCTTTTGAGAATTTTGTCCTTGATTTGCTAATCTCCTATCAGTGGATTTTTTTCAGTTGAAGTTGAGGCCATGCGAATATATGATTCATTTTCTAGATTTTCTAGAAAGAATGGTTCAAGTCCCGCAAGGTAGACAAGAAAGTTTCTTTTCCAGCTTGTGAAATTTTCTTCGTCAAACACCGGAACATTAGTGACATGTGACCCTCCTCTCGTATCAAGTAATCGAGGAAGATCGTCTTCATTTGGGGCACTAGTGACTCTTGGTGACGAGGGTATTACTAGAGGAGCTTGGTTATTGTTCCCAAGTGGTGGTGGTGGTGGGTTAGTGTTGCTCGTTTCAAGCATGTTGGATCTTGATTTTAAAATGACGAACGATGTTTTAATGGTTTTAATGAATCAAACACCGCAATGATACCAATTGAAAGTCCCCAATATACGACTGTAACGATTAAGAAAGCATTAATAACACCGAAAATACTTTTCAAACGTGTAAAACCTTATTGATCTATAATCAAAGTATTACAATGTGTTATGGATCACACAAGTTGAGTGACAATATATGTTATACCTTTTGGACAAGCAAACTTAACAAGTATGTTAATTTTACAAACAAACTCTAAGGGTCACGTGTTTACAAACAAACATCTGACTCTGTGTGAGTCTGAGAGAGTTAATGCTAATGAATAACACAAAGTGAACAAAACATTAACTATTACGACATTCTCTATTTATAGTGGTACGAGGTTGACCCGGATGTGGATTAGGTAGCAACGTGTCAAAAATATGGTGGAATCATACATCTGCATCGATGCACTTATTCTTGGAAACTACTACTTTACTTCCGGCGAACATTGCTGACAATTGTTGCCTCATTTTCACAACTTTCTACTTTAGGCAGCTTTAACTCAAAGCTACTATGGATTAAATCTATGTCTAAGAGAAAAACAAACAACTTAATTTTCCAAACACAAATACAGTTCAATAGGTTCCAAAGATATGGCGGACCCAAAACTTTTTTTATGATGTTGCAAAACAAATATTAGGTCAACTAAAGTTACATAGTAAGAAACTAAAGTAACATAAAAAAAATTAGATGTTAACATATAAAACAACGACAAATTTGAAAAAAAAAATTGTAATTCGTAACCTCTATGCTATACCCAACACTTATGTTCCGTCACCACGCAAAAACTCTTAAAAGGATGTTTATATACTAATAAGTGGAATATATATCGTTCTACAAAGTTCAAATACAAACAATGTAAAAAGATGACGACCAGTCAACCTTATGCAGTTTATCCCGACCAAATTTAAAACCATTTACCAGAATAATTACCGTCCTTTAAACTTAAATGGTTGCTTGGCTTAATAAGATAATCACTTTAGAATACTAATCCAAACACCCCATTTACTAATTATCACCCATGCGGCATTGTGAATAAGACATATAGACCCGTTGTTTAGGCCCGGTCTAGCACCATGGGTTACATTTATGATAAACAATAGTATTAAATTAGGCATATCTTGGAAATTATCTGTTTCCTTGAAATCTTGAATGGTAGTCTCTATTTTCTATTAGAAATTGAAAAAAAGACCTTATTCAATTTTTAGATTCGACACCACAGCTGAAAGTTTCCAAAAGATAGAAACTCCATCGAATGATGATAATAAGTCACACTCTGCCACCATTACTTCACAGAGGGTTATTGTGTCAAATACGACACTGGGAGACCCAGGTTTATTGAAGAGCACCTGTGTTGAGTAGTGGAAGTTGAATACTGATGGAGATATCTTGGAAAAAGGTGGTAACTTATGAGCTGTAGTTGTGTGTGTGAATTTGCCATTAAAAGTACATCGAGCAGATGATCATTCCTGCATCTGCTAGGGACCCCTCGGGGCCTTTAACCATAATCCAACTTTGTTTAATTCATCTAAAATAAGCAAAGAGCATTTACCTCTACAGTTCTTACCTCCTATGTAAACACGGGGGAAACTATATCCACAACATCAATTTCATACAACGAGTCAAGCCAGAGTGATGTGTCTGTCACTCAAAAGTACAATTTTGTGTACAACGACCAAAATTGTAATTTACTCAAGACGCAATTAGAATGGATTGGGACGATGGCGTCTGGTCTAGTGTTTTATTGAGGCTATTCTTTTGAGGGAAGACTGGCTAATGTCCGTGACATGGATATATACCAACATTCTCACTCACACGACAAGCTTACAAAGGAGATTTTAAACACCCTAAGTTCAAACCATAATGTAAAACAAAAGATGTGATCCCTTAAAACCCCAACAATTGACTGTATAACATGAACATAAACCAATTGTAGCATATGGGCAAAAACAAAAGATAGCGATAGACCAGACAGCAAGAACAATCACATGTATAATGTATGGAAGTCGTACCTAAAGGTGTTGGTCCATCAGAGTTGCTTACATTTGAACCCATCAATCAGGATCACTTTAAACTTATGAAACTAAATCACATCGAGACAAAGACCTATGGAAGTAGTGCCTAATTTACAACAAACATACCCGCGAAATCAGTGACTTACCTAGATACCTAAACTGCATTTGTTATCAAAGAATCAGACCCAGCCCTAAGAAGTTTATGCTTAGGAAAAAGATTGGAATGCCTAAAATGTATGCCTAATTTTGTGTCTAACCATCATATGCTCATACACAACCAAATAAACAACCAAATAAACGTCGTGTAAACAAATCATACACACATTCACAAAAACACTACAAGTTATTAATCAGAATTATTATTACTCCGAATCAAACAAGTAGCACATTGTTCCTTCATTAACATAAGACATTCACATCAGTAACCACCACGAAGACGGAGGACAAGGTGGAGAGTGGACTCCTTCTGAATGTTGTAATCAGCAAGGGTACGTCCATCCTCGAGCTGCTTCCCTGCAAAGATAAGCCTCTGCTGGTCTGGAGGGATGCCTTCCTTGTCCTGGATCTTCGCCTTGACGTTGTCAATAGTATCAGAGCTTTCGACTTCGAGGGTGATGGTCTTGCCAGTCAAGGTCTTAACAAATATCTGCATACCACCTCTCAAACGAAGAACCAAATGCAGGGTGGATTCCTTCTGGATGTTGTAATCCGCAAGAGTACGTCCATCCTCCAACTGCTTACCGGCGAAAATCAATCTCTGCTGGTCTGGTGGGATTCCCTCCTTGTCTTGGATCTTAGCCTTGACATTATCAATCGTATCAGAACTCTCAACTTCAAGGGTGATAGTTTTCCCGGTCAAGGTCTTGACGAAGATCTGCATACCTCCTCTAAGCCGGAGCACAAGATGGAGGGTCGACTCTTTCTGGATGTTGTAATCCGCAAGGGTCCGTCCATCCTCAAGCTGCTTACCGGCGAAGATCAACCTCTGCTGGTCTGGAGGAATCCCCTCCTTATCCTGGATCTTAGCCTTGACATTGTCAATAGTATCTGAGCTCTCGACTTCAAGGGTGATGGTCTTGCCAGTAAGGGTCTTGACGAAGATTTGCATACCACCACGAAGACGCAAGACAAGGTGGAGAGTGGACTCCTTCTGGATGTTGTAATCGGCCAGAGTACGACCGTCCTCGAGCTGCTTTCCAGCAAAGATCAACCTCTGCTGATCAGGAGGAATTCCTTCCTTGTCTTGAATCTTGGCCTTAACATTGTCGATGGTGTCTGAGCTCTCGACTTCCAAAGTAATTGTCTTACCAGTAAGGGTCTTGACGAAGATTTGCATCTGCACAATAACAATCCAAACACAGTTAGCAACAAATCATACAACCAAGAATACAGTATACAATAACGGCGAAAGATTTGTGACAAGGGAATTTAAAAAGATCCTGATAAAATGTAAATTTGCATTAAGATACCGATCCGATCTTACGATAAACAAAAACAATCCTAGGATTCCGATAAAAAAAAATGATTCGCAAAAGTATAAGTAATAATTATTAATCAGAGTCAGATCTAGCATCGTAAATTAATTCAACAAATAATAATAATAGTAATCATAAAGGATAAAAAGAAGAAGCATAATATACCTTGAAAGAAATGAATTGAACGAAGGATTGCTTTAGAGAGAACGATTTAATTGTTGGTTTATTTTTATGTTAGGATGAATAATACCCCTAGTGAGGGAAGAATTATTTATAGGAGGATATGAGGAAGGAAGATGGGTTGCTTAAGAGGATTGGCCTTGTTAACGGTGACGTAAAAGAGTTGCCTGCGGTTTGCGTATAAGGATTTTATTATTCTAGAATGTTGGCGTGGCTTCTGGGTCACCGTTAGCTTATATCTCCCCCTTTCCTTTGAATTTTCTTTTTCATTTTTCCTTTATTTTATTTGACGAGAAAAAAACAATAATATAAAGCTAACTTTAGTTGAATTGGGGAAACACCTTTTCTTCTATACTACTATATAAAGCATTTGGGACCTTCTTAAAATAGCAAGGCTGAAAATTCAGCCTTTTTTCCTACTAAATAAAGCAAGTTGTTGATATTTTCATCAACATTATATACTATAACTTTTTCTAACAACCTTTTGTAACAAACTTTTGTAACAAACTTTTGTAACAACCTACTTAAATAACATTTTTTCTTTTAAATTGAAAAATCTTTTTATTAATTTGTTATTTTTATAATCTAATTTCACCATATTTTCTAAAATTTTATGCTCTTTAATTCAATATCCATTTTGCTATATTTTTATTAACTGATAATTTTTTAAAAATTTAGAGGTTTTTTTTCGATTTTTTACAATTTTAACCATACAAACTTAATGGATAAGAGATTAATATTTGTTAGCCTCAAAAATGATTATGAGTACTTGCCGCCGCATTGCGCGGGTCCATGCTAGTTCTACAAAATGTTTTCCAAAAAATAAGAAAAATATAAAATAATGCAAAATCTCTGTTTTACCCTTTTGCACACAAAATAAAAAAAACATTTTTTTTTCTAGGTTTTTCTTTAAGCATAGAAAATTCAATTTTCCCTCTTGTTTCTTTTATAGTTTTGAAAAATGAAAACACAAACACATATTTTTTCAACTAAACACGTTTTTTAAATCTTTTGTTGTTTTATAGAAAAAGAAGTTCTTTTCTTTTTCTACAAAACAAAAGTCCTTTTCTTTTTCTCCAAAACAAAAAATAGAAAATGATGAAAAATGTTTTCCAATTAAACGTATCCTAAGTTTTTTGATGTTTTTTAATTTCTTTTTAAAGAAAGGACATAAATTAGAAAAAAAATTGTTTATAAAACTTTCTTTCACTTTTGAGAGAAACAATAAAAAAAACTTTATATTAATTTGTATAAAGACTTATTTTGGGGTTTTTTTAATTATTTATTAAAAACAGATTATTCATTTTGAAAATTAATAATCAAATAATTTTCATGTTGAAAACGTTATTTTAGAAAATAGTGTTATAATTTGATTATCATGTTTGAAATCGCAATAATCAAATAATCAATTTTTTGAGTGTTTGACAAATTTGATTATCTGATAAGTAAAATAAATAAAATAAACTCATTTAAACTTTTCTCAATTTTGAAAATGAAATAAGTAGCTATTTACTTATTTTTTCAAAACTCTATTTTGAAAGCTTCTAAACGCAAATAATCACTTTTCTCTATTTATTATCCAAACACTTATTTTAATTTATTTTCATTTTAAAAATAAAATAAGTAGATAATCTAATTTTAAACGCAATCCCAAACACAAACTTAGTCATAAAAATTAAAAGAGTGTATATTCAATTTAACAAGTTATTTTCATTTTCTTTTCACTTGAAAAATGATTCTTCTTTATTTTTTCTTTCCTTTTCACTCGAAAAATGATTCTTCTTTACTTTTTCTTTCCTTCGTTTATCTTAAGAACATATAAATAATACTACTTTTTTTACTTTTTTTTTGTTATTTTGTCTTTTTTTCTTTCATTTAAAACTCGAAAACCGAGTATGAGTAACTTGAGACGATATATATTTGCTAGACGTCTAAATCATCGTCTGGACATATAAGACCGTCGATTGAATCAGTCCAAATATGTTTTGGTTCTATCTTCAATTCATATTTTTTCTTAAATTTGATTTTCGATCTGATTTAATTTTTGGACCATGATTAGTGGGGAAAATGAGAATGAAAAAAATTAATTGTTTTAATTGCAATTAAGTACTAATATCTAGATAAGTAATGGATTTCATTAACTTTTACAGATATTTGTTTTAGTTTAACAAGATTATTATTTTTTTAACTTTTAAGTTTTATGTAAATGTGCTTTGTCTTTATACGTGGTGAACATATAAATGCTAGATATTATTTGAGGCGAATTATTAGTAAGTTTAGCTTAAGTATATACGTGGTGAACATATAAATGCTAAAGATTATTTGAGGCGGATTATTAGTAAGTTTAGCTTAAGCATATACGTGGTGAACATATAAATGCTAGAGATTATTTGAGGCGGATTATTAGTAAGTTTAGTTCAAGCATATGACTTAGTAAGTTTAGCTCAACTGCTCAAGTATAAGATATGTAACAACCCGACCTTGAGTCAAACTTTATTTTATTCAGTTTTAAAACCAAATTGAGCACGAGATTCTAATAAATATGTCATGACCCAAGTTCAAGCTAAAATCGAGCCTTAATAACCTAAACAAGGCAACCCGTCGAACCACTTTCTAACATTGACTGTATACAATAGGGACGGATCCATATGAGAGCCGGGTGTAGAACGAGACACACCTTATTTTGAGTCACGAAGTGTATTTTGTTATCAATTTTTTATATTTTTAATGTGTGCGACAATGCCTTTTGCTACTTTAATTCTTTACAGTGCAACTTGAGTTTAGCTCAAAAACATTTTATCGTGTAAATTTTGTTTTTCCGATGAAAATTTTTTATGCAAACGCTTTCTGAAAATAATTATTCAACACCCACCTCTCAATTCTGGTCCACCTTTGGTTAGGAAGGTTGGTTTGGAAGGTTCAAGCCACTCTCTCTAAAGTTGATGGAACTCGGTCTTTCTGTAACAATTTAGCCATAACTTCATGTTTAGTGACAAAAGGGCCATTTAGCCAGTTTCTATTAGTCCCTCACCGACATGCAACGACATTGTCCAGAGGATCAGGTTATCCTTCAGGATCAGTGAGTAGTGGCAAAAGCAAGGTTGATAATAATTATAAATCTGAATTTGAAGCTATGTAATTCGATAGAGGCAGCTGCAAATAGACTTAACGGTACTATCTTCAAAAATCCATTAGCATTGTAAATGCATGCATAAGTTAACCCCTCAATTTGAAAATGTTGAGGGTTGTGGACGAAATTATATAATGAGGCCTTTCGATCAGGATTGTTATATAAAAAGTGTCACCGTTTATAAGATGTAATGGAGTTAGGTATCTATCTTCGACGTCACCACCACCACCACTGACCACCACCATTGTCTCTACCACCACCCTCCTAACGCCACCACCACTCTCGGACACCACCACTCTCCGGCGCCACCACCACCCTCCTAACGCCACACCACTCTCCGACACCACTACTCTTTGACGCCACCACCACCACTGACCACCACCATTGTCGCGACCACCACCCTCCTAACGCATCCACCACTCTCCGACACCATCACTCTTCGACGTCACCAGCCACCACCACCATCACTGATCACCACCATTGTCGCTACCACCACCACTGTCCACCACCATTGTCGCTACCACTACCCTCCTAAGGCCACCACCACTCTCCGAAGCCACCACCTCCACTAACCACAACCACCACCATTGTCGCAACTACCACCCTTCTAACGCCACCACCACTCTCCCACACCACCACTCTCTGACGCCACCACTCTCCGACGCCACCACCACCATTGACCACCATCATTGTCGCTACCACCACCCTTCCAACGCCACCACGACTCTCGACACCACCAAATGCAGCCCACTGGACGCTACACCATCTCATTATGGTAACGCGTCGCACGATCACCACCCCTACCATCAACCACACTAACGACCACCACCTCCAACGATGCCACCACCACTGATGTTGTCACCGCTACCATCACCACACCACCTCTACCGATGCCGCCATCACAGTTTTTGCCACCATCTCCAATCACCACCACGTCTTATATTAACCAAGCACCAAGAATGGTAATGATAATACTATGGAATGTTCATTGCATTCCTTTGTATTCTTTTACCCTTACCCATTCCCATTCCCGTCAGGTTAACCACCCCCTTAATCCTGTTTTGCAGTTCTGGAGGCAGATTTCATTAAACGGGCAAACCAACTTGCATTATATGAATGGGTAGGTGTCAATGGCACAACTGAGATGAAGGAAGAGATATTTGTGCGCTTATTTTTCGAGGGCAAGAATCGATCTGAAGAAAATGACACAATGATAGCACTATATGTCCCAACCACCTCCACATTTGCTCAGTTTAAGACGATAGTTAGAGACGCTTATCCAAAGATCATGAGGCTTTTCCGGGGGCCATCGATACAGGACTGTCATGAAAATTGGGGGATAAGTTGGCACAACTAACTGATTGTCAAGCTAGGCGTGTGCTGGTTAAGGCTTGGTACATTATCAAAAGAGAATACGTTGACATTCTTTGTAGCCTTTAAGAAGGGTCTCAATGTTTTTGTACTGCCTATTCCAATATTTTTATATTCAAATTTTTTATATCAAACTGCTAAATTCCAATGTTTGTAATCTGCGATAAGTGCCGAATCAACATAACACCAACACCAACACAATTCCCTTATCTGTGATCCATGGTTACGAAATTTAGATTAGGATCCTATGAAAAAGGTTAAAACTAAATCAAATTGTATCAGAAATGCTTAATGGACATCATATGGATATCTGAGATGCAATACACAAGCTTGCCAACGAGCATTAGCAAATTTTGGAGTCTAAATTATAATATGAAACGAAAAATCTACACGGTTAGTTCTTATACTTTCAAACTACTTAATTAACATAACCAAACTCTGTATTTTATTCACACCGCATTGTAAGGCCTTTGATAAGATATTGAAAATGAAAGAAAATAATCGAGAACTAACCAAATTGATATGGAAGAACCAGTACATGGACCATAACAGCAATTCTTGTTAACTAATGCGTATCATCGCTACTCATAAGTTGTCCGTTAAAAAGATAATCATTATAAACGTAATATACCTGTCTCACGAAGAAAAATTTAGAAGTAAGACTTGTAACGTTGTGCCAAACCAAACATGCCGAGTGTACCACCAGTGTGAAGCATCACCACTTTTCCACCCCCTTTTCTTCCCTCTTGACTTAGTTGAGTTGCTAGCTCCCATGCAGCTAATGTATATATTGGATCCACCAAAACACCCGTTTCTTGAGCAATTTGTTGGCATGCTTCGATTTCCCCTTTTAACACATTCCCAAATCTGGATTTGAAGAAAAGGAAAGGGGTCAGTCCACAAGAAATAAAGACTCGTAAAATGTTTGTATCTTTTTAAGAATGAACTACATTATTAAGCACCTAGGATCTAGTGATGTTTTAGATAGTCACATTTAACATAAGAACTTCATGTTAAATCTATTTTTTTGGGCAAAGGGTTTCCCCGGTATATAGAATGTTAAATCTATTGCTAATTGCATAAAAAGGTAATCAACTTTTCTCGGATAGTTCGACACCTTGTTCTCAACTGAACTAGTAGACAGACGCCTTTTTATCGGATGTATGTATGTTTTCACATCTCCTAAAAAGTACAAACCAAAGGAAATATGTATATTTTGGGTTCCTGAAGGTAAGTAGTAAATTGGAGACGCGAAAATTACCATTTATCCACTTACCCAAACCACCAAAAATATACAGTAGAAAATGTTGAAAGTTGGTCAGCTTTAGACTATAAAACACTTGAAGGTTGATGCACAAAATAGAACAGACCTTTTATATAAAAACTTTAGAAAGTATGCACTATTATTAAAACGCTAAAATATTATCCAAAATACAAATTCGAGAAAACTTGGTTACCTTTCTTGGATAAAAACTTATATTATCACGTTATAGTTATAGCAAGGTGGTTGTATTTTAACTATCACGGATAGTTAAATCCACACAATTCAAGGAGTACAAAAGTGGTAATTAAATTAAAAGCAAAACATACTTTCTTGGATGTTGACGGTCTACCCAGTTTACTAGTCGATTATGTGTGATAGGCAAGTCAAAGCACTGACATAATTCAGATATCAAACGCTCCTCCTGTTTTTTGTACCCTTCACTGGTATCAGCCAGCATCACTGCAGTTACTTCCCATGGCAATCTATCAGAAAAGAGAAGCACTTATTATAAATACACTAATCACTAATGTAAACGAAAGTAACGAGCCTAAAAAAATACACAGTTAGTAAAGTATATAAGTTTTAGATGCACATACCCTAAACATAAGGCTCCAATAGCTAAACCAACTGCCGTTGTGCCAGTACCAGCATCTACAATAAATTTCAGAGGCTGCTCTTTTCCAAGTATATGATCTTGTGACAAGTATTGTACAAGGCGAATCAAGCCTATAAGAAAAATATATGTGGTCAAAACCTATAATGGCGATTATAGACATTGTTTCTAGTAAAATGTTAGAAATAACTCAAGAAAGGACTGTTATTACAAAAACAACATCGTTATACTAATGATATAAATGCGTTAATATGCACTAAACAGATATCGGGCGACTTTTAAACCATATGACTTGTTTGCTTGACTCATTCCCATTTAGCTGACTTTTTATAACTGACCCGTTTCAGAAAGAAACACAACCTAACTTTACCCATATTCATAAGTTAATTGAAGCTTACCAGGCAAAGCAACGGCATCTCCTGCACCTTCATTAACAATTACTATCTTTTTTGAATTTGATGACTGTCCGTTTTCTATTTTTGATAAGTTTGACTTTATAGAGTCATGATTTGTGAAAGAAGACTTGAGTAAAACATCCAGGGATACAACACTCCCGCCTATTAATTCGGCATGTGACGATAGCATTTCTTCTCTGTTGGAGTATAGAGATCTTGGCACGTAAGTGACATTTCCATATAACTTGGAAATCAAATTGTAGCCGGTCAGGATTTGAGGTTGTTCTCCACGTAATAGCAAATGTGCCTTTAGTCCCCTCTCTGCACAAGAAACAGCTGACAAAACATGCAAATGGAATATTAAGAACTGACCATAAGTGGGTTTTCAACTAAAAGTATTACAAAGTACAAACTCAGACGTGAGGGGGGTGCTTAGATTTGCGTTTTAGAACTGCTTATCATATAACTGGAAAGTCACTTCTATACGAGCTGCAGCAACACTGATATAAAAATTTGAATTTGCTTCTACTCTTGATATTGATTATCCATTGTACTTAAACGCTTCTTGTGAGTAATACAAATTTACCGGGGCAACCCTTTACCCAAAAAAGATTATCCGTGTCTACTTTTTTTTCAGAAAATGTCACTTTTGGCCTCTATCTGTCTATCTTTCTATACAACCACAATTTGTTAGACCAAAACATTTTATTAGCCCATTATCATAACATAAATGCATCCTATCCTAATATCTTTAAGTGAAATATGCAGCATGATACATTTGAAAACGCACATCCAAACACCCCTCTATAGCTTCAAGAGATATATGCAACATACCAACAGCTGCAGCATGTGCACTTTGACAACCTCCACATGTGACCTAAAAAACTCCTAAAACAGCGTTTAAATACTAATAAATGGCATATATCGTTAAACGAAGTTGAGATAAAAGAATTTTTAAAAAGGTTAACTCACTC
This sequence comes from Glebionis coronaria, assembly GCA_025667525.1. NCBI lineage: Eukaryota > Viridiplantae > Streptophyta > Magnoliopsida > Asterales > Asteraceae > Glebionis > Glebionis coronaria. Next base: position 407,036,499 of record CM046880.1, read on the forward strand.
ACCACATCAGTTCCTAAATGATCTTCAACAAGTGGAAACAATGCATCAAGTTTCCTCGCCTTATTACCATTAACTAAAGGATGCAGCAAATCATCACGAACAATGTAAAAAGACGATGACGACTGGTCAGTCTTGTGCCATTCCTTTACATTCTCGCCCAACGGCGGATTTGAATAGTTGGAAAATGACACTTTCCCAAAATGCTGTTGTGTTTTCAAACTTGTTGAAACTTTTATTTGGTGAACTTTCGTATCTGGATTCGTCAGTGTCCATCTTCTGTTCAGTATTTTCGACATAATCTCTTCACTTATCGAGCTCGAATTCGAGATACAGATTTCCTGGTAACAAGCAGAACCACGTAAACCCCTATGCAGTTTATCCAGACCAAATTTAAAACCATTTTACCTGAATAATTACTATTCTCTAAACTTAGAGGGTGCTCGGTTTTACATATTTCGTGACTTAATGGCTTATTACGATTTTGAAAAGCCAGTAAGCTCACCTTTACGAGCTTATCAAGTTTAGAATATAGATTAAAATCAGCCATAAACTCAATTTGATAAGTTCATAGGCCAAAAATGTGGTATGATATACTTCTCAAATTTCCGTAAGCCGATAATCCCATATAATAAGCTAATCCAAACCACCCATATAACTGATTATCTGCATATAAGCAAACTTGACTGTTTAAACGAACCTGCGTATTCGCTTACTATAAACTAAAAGCACTTATGCTCAAGAAGATAATCACATTAGAATGCTAATCCAAAGACCCCATTTACTAATTATCTGCATATAAGCAAATTCGAGCCTATGGGTAAAACTGCTTGTCACTTCACTTGCACTAAAATCACTTACTTTTAACAACATAATCACTTCAGAATAGGCTAATCCAAACACCCCCTTAACTAAAGCAATCTTAAATCTTTACAATGATACTGTATTTGCTAATCTATACACTAAAAGCACTTATTTTTATCAGGATTATTACTTTATAACGCTAATCCAAGCACCTCCCTTAACTAATTATGAAGTATCCGCATTAAAACAATATTGAGTCCTTTGGGTAAATTTGCTTATTTGCTTATATATACACTAAAAGCGCTTATGTTTATTGTTTAACTTGTTAATCAATTTAGAATAAGCTAATTAGATTCTTGGAATGAAACTCCTTATTTGCTGAATTTACACCAAAAGCACTTATTTTAAGCAGATAAGCAGTCTAAAAAAACAATCCTAAACACCCAATAAGTACATTTTTCATTACCATATTATTAGAATTAAGAATAATGTGAAGTCATAAAAGGTTGGTACCTGGGGATTAATTGAGTTGCATACTGAATGGAAGTCATATCTTAGAGATGAAACATGAGGGTATTTTTGGAATATAAATTTCATTAAGCTTATTTTTTACTTTGACCTAAAGATATTGTAGATGATGATGTTTGACTTAATGTGTTCATGTGACATGTTTTTGTGAGCATGTGTATGTTGTATCCTTATGTTTTTATACTATGAATGGATGGTACTTTATGTTTGTGTCAGTGACTTTTTGCCCCCTTGGCTTAGTTTCTTTAGTTATAATTAATAAGTAGACAAGAAGGAAAAACGGGTAAACAAGTGTGGTTTCGTTTGTTCAAATTAGTCGAGAAGTGCAAAATTTCTTGAATAAAATGTACGTGACGTCATTTGAAAATTCTGAGGACTGTTTTCGACCTTTTTTTGGGTACTCAAAATGTACACATAATGAGGTTTGAACAACTAATTTATTGTTTTGACACTAAGACATTTTGATGATGGTTAAAACTTAAATGTATCATAGTTCAACCTAAACACGCAATAGTTGAAAATGTCGTGGTCATGATTTTATAACTTATGGTTAAGTTAATTTAATGAATTATTTAGCTTTAAAATTTTAAATAAAAATAATAATTTAAAGTTGAGGTTGAGTTGACTGTTTACGTATAACCTAATCCCAACATAACATGCTTAATAATCATATTAAAATGGCTTGAACTAAACTTTTTATTTTTGTATATTTTTATTTAGATAAAAATTTATGACGTGTTACATGTTATAATATAGTATTATTCACCTAACAATTTTTAATGTAGGTTACATGAGTAGATATAGAATTACTTTGGTATCCTGATCTTTTGTGTCATGATTTCTATTACTCACTTTATATAAATAATCGTTAAACTGTCTAAAAAATTACTTGCATTTTTATTAGTTACATATGCTTTTGTCACCATCATACTTTGATAACTAACTTTTTAAAATTTGGTTATCCTGTATATCTATTGACATGTTAAATAAAGTATTTTGAGAAATCGAATCATCGTATTTTAAATAATCGATACATAAAATAATCATAATTCAAAAAGCTAGTTATTAAATAACAGATCATAAGGATTGTACATACAATTAAAAAACGACAAGTATGATACATTTTCAGGCAATTAACCCTTTTTATAACTCATATCATCTTTTTAAAAAGAGTTGTATAAATCAGGATCAACGTTTCTTACAAAAATCAATAAAAGTGAAATGTAAAATTTCTGAAACTAAAAGGACCAACACTAAACAAAACATAAAAGTCCCACAACCGTCATCTTCTTTATAGTTTATACAACAAACTAGGGTTTAGGGTTTCACTCATCCTACCCTCAGAAACACACACATACACACACAGTAAACCACCATGCCGGCCACCGAGTTCACGGCAGACGCCATCTCCGCCTCGGGCCGCACCTCCGAGAAGCTGAGCCTCCCCACCCTCCAATCCAAGATGAAATGCGACCCAGGCGGCTACGAAACCGAGCTTTCACTAGTCTACAACCAGTTCAAGTCCTCAGTTGAGCTTTTTAATCAACAAGCTTCTTTCAACTTTACTTCTGTTGCGAATGGTGGAATTGGTGGAGATGTGACGGTTGCCAAGGATTTGGGTGACCGCGCGATGTTTTTGGCGCACGTTACGCCGTTTTATCCCGCCAAGCTGGGCGGGTATCCTAAGGAGCTGGTTGAGTTTTTGAGGATTTCGGCGAGGGTGTTGCCGTCTGGGTTGAGGGTTACGGTTACTCAAGCGTTGATTCTGTTACTTAATCGCAAGGTAGTATAATTGCTTTGCTTATTATTAAACTTTTCGGTGTATATAAAATGGATTTGTTTAGGATTATATAGCGGGCTTGTGGGTTATTTGGTTCTCGGCTTATGGTAGCTCATTTTTTTTTTGGTTTATGTGGAAACGTTTCGCCTTATGAAAGGCTATCATGTCATATAACCTTATGTAAGCTGGAAAGTTTTGAAATAAGCCACTAAATTGAGCTTATGAAATAGAAGCCAGAAGCCACATAAAACATAAGCCACCCAATATAAGCCGAAACAAACACCCTCTTGGTTTAGGATTATAGGCCATAAAAAGTGAGCTTACGAAACATATGCCGAAAACCACAAAAGCCATAAGCCTCCTTATATAAGCTTAAGCAAACACCCTTTAGTTTAGGATAATAGGCCATAAAAAAGTGAGCTTACGGAACATATGCCGAAAACCACATAAGCCATAAGCCTCCTTATATAAGCTTAAACAAACACCTCTTAGTTTAGGATTGGAGAGTGGACAGGATGCTGAATGTATGATTTTATAAGAGCTAGGTAGTGTATGTTTTTGTTTGTGTTTTGATACTTTGGACTGCTTTTTTGTTGCATACTAAGTTCTCTAAATAGGCGTGTGAGCTTATTGGTTGATATATGGTAGCATAACTAGTGGATAGGTTAGGCTGCATACATCTGAGTCAGGACTCGCCTTCCCTGAGTAACCTAATCTCAATATATTGGCAAACCATCCGGAAGTTGGCCATACTAAACGTTTTTTTTTTTAAAAGGAGAACAATCACTATTCATGTTGCCCGGGAATGGCTCGTACAGTCCTAACTAGTATTGCTGTTTCCGGAGTTATCCTTGGTCATCCAGCGATGTTTTTGTTTTGATATGTTGGAAGGCTCTTTGCATACGAGTCAAAATTTTCCCTCAGTGGTGGTCTCAAGAGGGAAAACCTTGTCATTGCGGCGGTTGTGTTTGTAACTACCGAATAGGTGTTGGAATACAAATGTGGGATAAATTTGTTGGGTCATAGTTGAGTTTAGTTCGATGCAATGGTTTATGTTCGATCACAATAGTCCTAAAGATATGAACTTGATACATGTAATAACCCAAACCTATAAGGGATGTGTCCTAAACTGAGTAAACTTTTGATTACTTTCTCACGCTTCTCTTGCACTACACTAAAGAATAATAAAAACGTTCAATGGCTTGTTACCTCTTGTAGTACCTAATTGTGAAATGCTATAGGTTCTTGCTTCATCGGCCAAGTTATGTTTCCAACATTTCATTTGTTTCTCTTTTTTCTCGTTTGGATCTTAAATTTCTATGCTAATGGTAAAAGTTGGAAGGCATTTGACAATAATAGTAAGCTTTGCACATAAGGACCATGTAGTGTATGTTTTTGTTTTTGATATATTGGGATTATTCTTTCGACTTGTTTTGACATGTAGACAAATAAAAGTCTTTCGAAGATGGTTGGCAAATGCCAGGGACGGGCCTACATGGGAGCCAGGTGTGGCTTATTTTTGAGTTGCGAAGAGTATTTTGTTATCAGAAAGTGTCGATTTTCAATGTGTGTAACCCCCGAAAATAACTTTTGCTACTTTATTTCTTTACGGTGCAACTTGGGTTTAGCTCAACATTTCTGTGTAGTGCAAATTTTAGTACATCCGATAAATAGAACTTGTGCCAAACGCTTCCGAAAAAATTGTGCAACACCCACCTCAAAATCCTAGGTCAGCCCCTGCAAATGCTGGTTAAACTTGTGCAAAATTGTAACAATACTTTGATGCATGTCTTTGTATTTTTAGAAGCAATACAAATTAACTTTATAGTATAGCTGACTTTGTTATACCGTCTAACTTGAAAGGTTTGTTGTACTAGATTATTGCTATCAAGGAGACTCTTGGATTATTTATGGAGCTTCAGGTCTTGAGTGACAAAGCTTTAAAGAATTTGGCATTCGGTCATGTCATTCATAGCATTAGGCGTATGAATCAAAAACACAAGAACGAAACAGAAAACAGGGCACTTCAAAGTATTTTATTTTCAATGCTACAGGTATGCATGTTCCTCTTTTTCTTGTTAAACGTCGTCAAAATTTAAACTTATTTAGAATCTAACAATGATACGCTCTTATGTTGTATCAGCAAGAGGATGAAAACAAAGCAATGAGGGCACTTGTCACAGTATGTGATCTTCATAGGAGAAAAGTTTGGTTTGATGATAGAGCAGCCAATGCTATATGTCGGGCATGCTTTCATCCATCATCAAGGTTCAACAAATTAATTTTTGTTTTTGAGTCACTTCTATTGTAGCAAATAGCAATTAAAAGTTTTCTTACAAGATCTTTTGCTATTTGACTAGGATTATGATTGCTGCTCTATCGTTTCTTCTTGATTATGAAAAAATTGAGCAAGAAGGTGACAGTGATGAGTCAGATGACGAAGAAGAAGCAGTCCATCAATCTCATGTGGTTGTGAGTAAAGAGGCTATTTACAAGGTTAGAGCAAACAAGAAGAATAAATTATATCTTAATATCATTTTCATAGATAACTGTCCTTCTCTTTTCCGGTGACTTAGTTTGGTTCTTAATATGTGTTTTTTTTATCAAAATAGGCGAACAACACAGGGACGACATCCAGCAAAAAGAAAAAGAAAGCAAAGTTGCAACGTGTAATACGTAGCATGAAGAAGCAGCAGCGTATTTCATCAGATCGTGATAGTAACTCCAACTATTATTCTCCTTTGAGCTCATTAAAAGACCCTCAGGTGTGTATAGACGACACTTATTATAAATAATTATTTTTATTTTTATTTCTGTGATGAATGAAAATAATTTCTTGGTTGTTCTATTACAGGGGTTTGCTGAAAAGCTGTTTTCACGACTTCAAACATGCAGTGAGCGGTTCGAGGTAGTTATTTACTGTTTCCTTTGATTGGTTAACTTACTCTTAGAATCTAAATTACCTGACATGCTTAATGTGTTGGCTTTACACTATTGCAGATTAAAATGATGATTTTGAAAGTAGTTGCCCGTACTGTTGGACTTTATCGATTAGTTTTATTGAACTTCTATCCTTTCCTTCAGAAGTATGCCCAGGTATTGTAATCTATTATGGGAGCACTATTACTTTCTAGTTACTGCTCATAATTCATATACACAAGTACTTCACTTCCTAATTATAACTTACGTTCACCAATATCGTATGTGTTATTGCAGCCCCATCAAAGGGATATTACAAACTTACTTGCAGCAGCTGTTCAAGCCTGTCACGATATGGTATCATTCACAACCTTTTATTTTTCACTTAAGTATTTCTGCAAACTATTTATCCTACCCTTATGTAACTTTATGCTTAATCATTGGACCAGGTTCCACCGGATGCTGTGGAACCCTTGTTCAAGCAGATAGTCAACCAATTTGTGCATGATAAATCACGTCCAGAGGTATCTTTTAGTTGATCTTTTATTTTCTTTATGTTTTCTCAAGTGACATAAATGTTTATTTTAAATTCACATATTAATTTCTTTTTGCAGTCAATTGCTGTTGGATTAAATGTTGTGCGTGAAATATGTTTGCGTATCCCTCTGGTAAGGTCTTCAGATTGTATGTTTATTATGTTTCTGTCTCTACATATAGTTTTAGTAGAAATAACAAACTTTCTTAAAAAATGTTTTTTAATTGATGTTGCTGATCAGTTAATGACAGAGGACTTACTGCAAGACCTTGTGCAATACAAGAAATCACATGAGAAAGCAGTCTCATCTGCAGCTCGATCACTTATTTCGTTGTTTAGAGAGGTACTGTATGACTGTATTTTATATACACACATTTTTTTCTTCGAAGGTTATAACATTGCTGACTAATGAAAATGCGGCTCTTTATAGATATGTCCTTCACTTCTAATAAAGAAGGACCGCGGAAGACCCACAGATCCAAAGAAAAAACCAAAAGCATTTGGTGAGGTCACTGTTCCCAGTGATGTCCCTGGGGCTGATTTACTTCGTGATGATGACGGAAATGATGATGTCAGCGATGCTTCTGAGGACGACGATCAATCTATTGGTACTCTCGGAGAAGAGGATGCCACTAGCGAAGATGATATGAGCACTCATGATGGAGGTTCGGAAATGAACTCTGATGGTGATGAAGATGATACACTGATGGGAAGTGACGAGGATGAAGTATCAGAAGATGAAGATGATTCCGGCAGTGACAGTGATGAGGATGATGCAAAGAGCATTGATGGAATGTCTATTGATTCTCATGGAAGCGACAAAGTCAGAGGGCAAAAGAGGAAATTTGTGGATTTCGATGATCAAATTGATTCAGCTAGTCAAAGTCTTAGAGCTTTGAAGAGGTTAGCAGGAGCTAAATCAGAATACGATGATACCCCAGGGGCTAAAGTGGAGAATGAAGATACCTCAGATGTAACCGATGGCATTCTTTCAAATGAGGACTTCCAGAGAATTAAAGAGCTTAAGGTAACTATACGTCACAATATTATTCTAGTATTTTATGAAATTCAAATTTGAGATTCGTGTAGTTTTCATGCTAATTCTTATTTAACATGTAAAATAGGCAAAGAAGGATGCCAAACTTGCATTGGCTCATCATGGAATTTTGAAGAAAGCAGATCCAAAGTCAGAGCCTTTTAGAGTCCCGAGCTCTGATCAACTCAGTTTGAAAAGGGTGGATGGATATACACTTGAAGTAAGTTATCTGCCTATACCACATTCATTTTTCTCATCACTAGAAGAAATTTTAGTGAATTATACATGGCAATTGTGACCCCTATGTTATTTGACGTGTTAAACCGGGTTGGTGTATAACATATTGATTGGGAAAAAAATAAAGTTTTGCTAACAAGTAAACATGTAAAATGGGATACAACCTATCAAATTGCTTCATTTAGAAATTAGATCATTAACGTAGCTATTCTGTACAAGAAAGGTCTGGGTCAACCCCACCTGTTCCGACCCATACAATTTACCTGTTTTGACCCATTACCTTACAAACCCACAAAGCTACTTCCTGTGTGAGCTTGTGGAATGTAGGGAAGTTTTTCCCTGTATTGCTGTAATTGCCACCTTATTTCGATTACAGACAGGCTTATGTTGTACATAAATTGCAGGCTAATATACGAAAAAAGATGACCAAGGACGAAAGGAAAGCTTTAATCAAAGCAGGAAGAGAGGAGAGTGTGAAGTACCAATCAAAGGCTGCTTCCAAACAGAACAAGGTGAACTTTCATCTCTTTGCTGTTTCATGCATTTCTGTGAATCATTGTGTCCCCTATGGATTTTGCTTTTCCTTAAAAACCTCTTTTAAAAATCTCATTTTTTAATATCGATTATGAAGTTTTGCATACACATATATTCAAAATGGATGTATATTCTGCATATGCCCTCTATCTGTATGATACTGATATATTTTGAATGATTATGTGATTGATAGACTGGTGGGTTAAGCAACAAGCAGAAGGAACACAAGAAGGCAATGCCTCTTGCCGCTAAAAGATCAAAGATTGAAAGATCTAAACGTCAGAAAAAGATGAAGGCAAGGGGTGCCGACAAACAGTTCAGAGGCCGTAAAGCCTGGAAATAATCCATCAGTATACGGCAGTTGTTATGGTATTTTCATATGCATCAGCCTTTGAGGTTAATTTTGACTACATTTCGAGTTCTTTCTTTACGTTATTTTTTGTGTGCCTCAATGGCAGAATTGACAAGTGTACGGACTCCTAGTCTTTTTGTTAGTAGTTGATAAATGAGGTGAAAAGTTGCAAAAGTGGTATTGATGTATGTAGGTGAATTCCGATTGTTATATATTCACACTAAAGTGTGACGAGTTTATAGTATCCGTCGAGTCGTCGACTAGCTAAAAGAGCTGTCAAATTTCATTAGTATTAAAAAAGACAGGTAAAACGTGTGATATTTAGTAATACGCCTAAAAATGTTGGTAGCCAAAATGTAATAATGCTGCTGGATCAATCATCTATTAGATTTAGTTAGGATCAAATAAGAGAAACTTTAAAATAAAAAAGATAAATAACCGAATATTCGAGATATATGCACTTAAATTAGATGCTCTTTATAATTTTAAATGCATTATAATGCATCATAACATGTTTTATAGCTTTTAATTAGATGCATATACGTATATTAGATGCATTTCATAATTTATCTATATTTTTGTTCCTCTACACGAGCTCAAATCATGAAAATCAATTTGTATCATCTACATATTAAATTAACTTTCGAAACTCAAGATGGTGCATCTACATGAATAGAAATTCATCTAAGATAAGGAGAGTAAACTTCAATCATTAGATCATTTTTAATTAAGATAAGACGGTGTAATCTTGACAATCCACCTCTTTTATAACAATTTTTTTAATAAACTTTTAACAATTTATTTAAAAATCATATTTATTTTTAAATTAAAATATTTTTTAATTTATTTATTTTTTTAAAATCTAATTTTATCATATTTTTTTAAAGTTTGTGCTATTTAATTCAACATCCATCTTGATATATTTATAATTTTTTTTTAATTTTTAGTAAGTTTGATTTATTTTGATATAATTTTTTTATACTTTAACATTAATTGGATTAAAAAAAATAAGAGTATCTGTCGCTGCATTACGCAGATATCATGCTAGTATAAAAAAATGCCAAAAAGTACCAAATGAAAAGACAAACGTTTAGTTCAAAAAAAAAAAAAAAAAAAAAGACAAACGTTGCACGTGACAAATGAAGCTTCTTTTTTTTTTTGCAAGTTTTCAGGGGCATGAATTGTTTTCATTTATGTAAGATCGTATGGCCGCAAACAAAATGGACATTTGGTTTTTATGAACCGTTTGATTAAAAGTTTGTATTTGTTTGTTTATTTATTAAAATGAACGAATATGAATATTCTTGTGGTCTGAATTTTCTCACACACAGTACATCTCTCGTTAAAAGTAGTGACATTATACACTACCGGTTAAACAAATGTTTGTCACATTACATCCTTAGGACTAACGATGCAAATTTTTTTCCGTTCTCTTCTCACGAGGCATGTATTTTGCTAAAAATGTTTACTTTTTGTTTTTTTTTTAAAAAAGTTCAATTTTCTTCGAAAGAAAAAGTTTTAATAAAGTTCTTTTTTTTCCAATTTTTTTTAGTTTTCTTTTCGAATTTTTTTTTTGTTTTTAAACAGTTTTTAAAAAATTAAACATTTTTATCTTTTCTTAAGTAAATTTATTCAAAAGATAAAAACTCAACAATATTTGTACGTTTAAAGTTTTAATTTTTTTTAAAAGTTAAAAAAGGTATTTTTTTTTAATTTCAAGAAAAATTTAAAATGTTTAAAAACTTTGTAAAAATTTAATATTTTAGGAAGAGAAATAATTAGCTTTTCTAAAAAGTTAAAAAAATGCTAACATTTTATTTGAGTTTTTTTTTTTAAAGCTATTTTTTTTTTCATCCAAAAAAATAAAAAGTTTAGTAAATTTTTAAACATTTTTATATTTTCTTAAAAAAAGTAAAATTTTTAGTTTTTAAATAAAGTATAAAATTCAAAACTTACATATACTTTACATTTTTGTCCTTAAACGTAATTTTGTTTTATCTTAAGAAAACTAAAAAATGTTTAAAGAAATTTAAAATTTTCACTTTAAAAAAAAAGTTTCATTTTTAAAAAGATGTTCACACACATTTTAGAAAACTAAAATTTTATTTTTGGAAGGAACAAATTATGTTATCTTCAACTTTTTTTAAAAATTTGCAGGAAAGTATAAATATATTAACTTTTTAAAGTTTAAGTTTTTTAAACTTTTTTCAAAAAGAAAATTAATTTTTTTTTTGAAAAAAAGTTTAGAAATTTTATTTTCGAAATCTTTTTTTTGTTGCAAAAATCTTCCCTCGTGAGAAGTTAACGGCAAAAAATTGCATCGTTAGTCCTGAGGGATGTATTGTGACAAACATTTGCATAACGGTGGTGTATAGTGCCAATACTTTAAATAAGAGATGTATTGTGTGAAAAAGTTCAAATCACAGAAATGTATTTTGCAGTTTACTCTTAGTTAAATGAACAAACCTAAACATCATTTTACATTCGTTTAGTTAAATAAGTGATTATGAAAAAAATTCATGTCTGTTTGTTTATGTTCGTGAACGTCTGATTATGTTTCATTAACGTTTGTTTATGTTCGCATATCATATATTTTAGTTACATACTTTTAGAACTAGTATTTTAAAGAAAATAACACTTATACAACAAGATAATATTTTTTTTTCTTTGTTCATCGTTTATGTTTGTTTAGTTTGTTAGTGGTCAACATAAACTAACATGAACACCTCATTTTCTTAATAAACGAACATGAACAAGAAATTCGTCCATTTAATCGTTTGTGTTCGTTTATTTGTTCGGTTCAAATTAAATGAACGAACATGAGCAATAATGTGGTCGCTTTCGCCTAAGCCTTTAACCTGTTTGCCAAATCTTGTTCAGTTCCATCCAAGTTCGGTTTTGCGTGAATCTTTGTGGAAGAAGAAGAAGCGGTTCACCAACCACTACATGATCCCGCCAAGTCATTAAACTTGGCAGCAACTGGCTCTTTGATTAGGGATTCACCGGCCACTAGATCCGTGAAGAATCTAAAAAATAATCTGCTTTTTTATTAGTGATTCGCTGGCCACTAGATCCAGGGAATCCACCTTATTTTCAAACCTGGTGGCTCGGTTGATTGGAACTCCTTTAGGCTCATCCTGCATACTCATTTTGGTGGTCGCAAGTCCTGCATCCACCAAGAACGGTTCTTCCTTTAAGCGTCAAACTTCAGATTTGAAGGCCTTTCCACTGCATAAAAAAAACTTTAATTAGATCTACGAAATGAACGACTCAAATAGATGGTCATCATAAGCTATTTCTTTTCCTCCTCTTCCAGGTCTATTAATCAAAAGGCCATCATGGACCAAGATCCAAAGGGATCAATCTCTTACACCGATGTATCATACTCTCTCGACCAGGTCATCATAAGAAAAGACTGAAAAATCTTTCCGAAGTGTTATAAAGAGGGAAGGCGCACTACAACTAACATAACAACCTCTTCCTTACCCCTAAGAATCCAAGGGTGACCTTTGAATCTTGTCGTGACGCTTTGGTTACGAAAGTTATTGGGGTCTAGGTTTATGGATGGATGAAGTAATCGAAAGTCCCTCCAACTCAATCAATATCAACAACATGTCGTGACCGGTTAGGCTTGGTTGATTTTATCAGAAAAAAGTTGGCTTCGGGGGTTCATTGATTAATACACCCTGGTGTTGGTAAGGTCGGGACCGTGGTCTTACTCCCGGTTTTCCGCCCTATCTTCTTTCCGAGATTGACCAGCCAGTTGAGCTGGTTTGGCTATTCTTTTATATTGAAAATGAGTCAGCTGTTTGTGCGAGTCTTCTTCTAGGCTCCGCTTGACGACACGACATTCTCATTTAAATAAATAGATGTCGGCCGTACTTGTAATGGTTCCCAAGGATCCAATATGACCACTTCACTTATGTCTACGTTGCCACGATATTGTTTATGGAAGCATGCGGACTGTTAGATGTTTGACCCGCTTTTTTGTGTCGCATGGGAGGGATTGACCTTTCTAATGCATATTCAGTCGTACCGGCATGGCCCCACTGATTTCTTTTCGATCACAGCATCGAGCAGCGCAACCCGGTTCTACATGACTAAGACCGTGCTCGTCCAAGGAGGGAGTTTGCTATACTCAACCCCCTTTTTTTATAACAAGGCAGAAAGCCCCGACCTGACATTCATTAGTTTCGAATGAAGAGTGCCCTGCCGCACCTACTCCTATAAAAAAAGCGAGACTTTACTAAACAAGAAAATCCCATTCTATCTTATTAGTAAAGCGCTAACGCGTGCCCTGCAATCAAACTCAAGTTTCGCTTTGATCGATACGACAAGCTTACTAATAGAAAGGGTCAAAATGCGCTCAAGCAACCTATCTGACTAATATAATAAGAAGGGCCGATCTAAGCCCTGTGGTTATAAAGCTACAGCTCGAAAGCCGACCTTACCTTGTATGTTTTAGTAAAGGGCCTTTTCAATAAGGCTCGCGCTAAGCGCTCACATTTTTTGGTTTCCTTAGGGGAATCGAAGGCCGGGGAAAATTTATTGTTCATTTACATCTCTATAAGATCGGATCGAAGATTAGATGGGATTCTATGATTTTATTATAATATAATTTTCTTAATAGTTCGTGTTGGTATATAAATTTAGAAACTATATATTGCAATGTAGATGTACAAATTATATATATTCCAAATCAGTCATTGGGTAGTGTTTAAGCAATCTTTAGTTATACATGTTTAAAATCAAACTCAACATTTCTATAAACAAAGCATGCATATATGTTCAGTTGTTAAGTGCATAATAATGTATTAGGGTATGCTTGGTTAAGGGTATTAGGGGGTAAGGAATGGGAAAGAGAATGATTAATAGTGTTTGGTTTATGAAATTATAGGTAATCATTACCACTAATGGGTAATGAACCATTCTCTTGTAAATTGGGGGTAATGGATTCAAGGCAATAGATTGACGCATGTATATGTGCGTCTTCACCTAACACTACCACCACCATTGTCACTACACCACCCTCCTAACGCCACCACCACCACTGACCACCACCGTTGTCGCTACCACCACTCCTAAGGCCACCACCAACTCTCCGATACCACCACCCTCCGACGCCACCACCACGATTGTCGCTACCACCACTCTCCTAACGCCACCACCACTCTCCGACACCACTACTCCCCGACACCACCACTCTCCGACGTCACCACGACCACTGACCACCACCATTGTCGCTACCACCTCCCTCCTAACGCCACCACCACCCTCCGACACCACCACTCTCCGAAGACACCACCACCACTGACACCATCATTGTCGCTACCACCACCCTCTTAACACCACCACTACCCTTCGACACCACCACTCTCCGACACCACCACCACCACTGACCACCACCATTGTCGCTACTACCACCCTCCTAACGCCACCTCCACTCTTCGACACCACCACTCTCCGACGCCACCATCACCACTGACCACCACCATTGTCGCTACCACCATCCTCCTAACGCCACCGCCACTCTCTGACACCACCACTCTCCGACACCACCACTCTCTGACGCCACCACCACCAATGACCACCACCATTGTCGCTACCACCACCCTCCTAATGCCACCACCACTCTCTGACGCCACCACCACCACTAACCACCACCATTGTCGCTACCACTTCCTAACGTCACCACCACCCTCTGACACCACCACTCTTTGACGCCACCACCACCAATGACCACCACCATTGTCGCTACCACCACTCTCCTAACGCCACTACCACTTGATACAAGTATTTTTCAATGGGGTTCAATTTAAATTCTCGGTGTCTTCTCGAATCGATCACGGTTCAAAGCGGAATAGTTGTTCTTGGTTACTAAAAAGGGGTCGGTTTTCTAATATACTAAAAAGGATTAAATGCGTAAAGTGATAAAAATTTAAACCAAGTTAATAAAATAAAGCTTGAATTAAAATTAAACAATGAAACAGTAAAACAAAAACAGTGAAATAATCCTTACTGAAAACTACTTGATTCGGAATAATTAATGCTCATTCGGAATACATGCTCATTCGGAATAACTTGGCCAAAACTCTTCATGCGGAATACAAACCTTCATTCGGAACATTTGGACAAAAGCTTCACTCGGAACATTTCCTTCATTCGGAACATATGTTCATCCGGAACATTTTGCTGATTCGGAACATATGCTCATTCGGAACAAAAATTGATTCGGAAGAAAACTGATCCGGAATATAACTGATTCGGAATACTAAGCTTGATTCGGAATACTTAATCAAAAATCCTTTATTCGGAACATTCAAAAACACTGATTCGGAACATTCAAAAAAAATCCTTCATTCGGAACAATTTAACACCCTTGACTCGGAATATAAACAGTCATCCGGAATATTAATTATTCCGGATGAACACCGGATTCGGAATGACTGGATTGAAATAAACTGATCCGGAATCTTTTGCTTGATCCGGAATATATGCTGGTTCGGAATAATTGCTTCACCCGGAATATTAATTATTCCGAATGAAGACACTGATCCGGAATGTTTAAAACAAATTGCTTCGTTCGGAATATAATGGCAAAACCTTCATCTGGAATGTTTGGAAATCATTCGGAATCTGGGTAGATGAAGAACGAAGAACATTAGCAATATAAGAACACGATTTTTACCAAAAATCAACCAAGTTTTTGACCAAAACTTAAACTAATTTAACCACGAATCATCTATTAATGGTAAACATCAAATCAAAACAATAAAAACACAAAACCCACTTACTTTTAAAGATTAAAATCAACCAAATAAGAACTTTAAACTTTAAATCAAAGAGATGAAGATGAACAAGATTAATGGAAGGATTATATTGATTGATTAAGGTAGAGTAAACAAAAGAAAGATTAAAAACTTACAAGATTAAAGATTCAACAAAAATGAAAAATCACCAACACCTTAATGGTGTTGGTTACCTATGAAACAAGAAAAAGAAAAAGACTGGAATGAAAAACTCGCTCAAAATGTGTGAAGGGATCTCTTTATATAGGCCTTGTCTTTGGTTGGTGAGTGGGCTTTCTCCCGTTCTTTTTGTCTTCTCGTCTTTTCAGAAAAGTTGACATTTTCGATTTTGATTCGGGATTTGTCGACGAATAAATTCAACTCGTCTTTTAATTTCTTCGTTTAATAGACTTGAGTTCTTTCGACATATGTAAATCTTCCATCTTTGGTCCTTTTCTTCGATAAATCTTCAAATAGGTCCATTGACTTTAAATCTTTTGCATCTCTTGGACAATAGACTTCGTCTTGAGTCTTTTTCTTCGATAAAACCCGTGCAATCCCATGTTTTCTTCAATATTTATCCGGTTGGCTCTGAAAACACAACAAACGCACAAACCACGCATAATTCTAAACAAATGACATTAAATACGCGTTTTGGTCTTGTTTTAGCAAGAAATAAGTGGTAAAAGGATGGGTGTTTTCACACCTATCAAATCCCCTACACTTAGACATTGCCATGCCCTCATGAAATGTTTAGTGATAAAGCAACTTTACACTTTTCTCATCATCAATCAACCTTGGCCTTATTAACATACTACTAAAACAAAAATTAGAGTACTAAGAGAAATTAAAACTTTAAAGGAAACAAAAGGATAGAAAACCATTTTCACTTGAAAATAGATACATGGAAATAACTTGCAAAGAGATCTAAGACTTACATTAGGGCTTCAGTGCTGCGAAGATTTATCACCCTCAAGTTTCACGTTCCCCAAACTAAGCTTAAAAACGAGATCATTGTTATTATAAGTTAGCAAAACAAACACTTACACACATGGCTTAATTATATGCTTAAACTCCCTTATTCCTAGGTGTATCTCTTATATTTTGTTTTTGTCTTAGAATGATCATGAAGATGCATTTTTGGACTTATTGCGATAGTTTATTTAGGCTAAAAGCAAAGTAGGACGATTTGATTAATAGTTAGCTAAAGGACAAAATCTCTTAAAACTGCTTCTCGGGATATCAAAAAGTTCATATCTTGGCATAACTCGCTTCACGATTTGAGACCTTTCTCGGGCCGATATTTGGCATGTACTTCATACTTCATATCTTGAGAGACGTTCTTGAGATAATGGTCTTATCTTCGTTAATAGAGTTTCTTCACTTGGAGACTTTTGAGGGGGTACTCCAACTTTGTTGACCACGACTTCATCATTATTTCTTCAATCGTTAATTGGGATTTTGAGATACAACGATCCGCCTCCTTTTCGGACTTGGATCTATTTATCCTCATACCTTGTTAGTGTCTTTTCGGATAGACTTTTCCATGATCTTTATGGGAGTTGATTGCTTTTCGTCGTGATTCTTGATCCTTCATATTGACTTTGGGAATAATGCTTTTCACATCACCTTGGATCTTTAGCAATATAATGGAATCCTCATGCCTTGTTAGGGCCTTTTCGGACTCGCCAATCTTCACGCCCCGCTTCATAAGTTATGCCTTGGCTATTAACTCTTATTATTACCGAGCAACTTTTAAACGATCTTGGGCTAGAAGCTAAGTTATTCAATAAAATTGTACGACCTTACTTATTGCAGATAAGTTATTAGCAAGTGATGGTAGAATAGGAAAATAATTACACCAAGTGTGCTTGTGCAAGAATACCGACTTATAATTGACTCTATCAATTCTCGTTCTCCATAATTTAAAATCTCAAGTAATGAGACTCGTGGATGCTTAGCCTAATAAACCAATTAAGGTCTACATGGTTAAGGATACTAGCTAGAATAAACTTGGATAAGTCTATTCGGGTTGAGTCAAAATAATCGCAACGGGCCTAATATGTCAAAGACTTCAAAACTTGCTACACCACTTTATTAATATTTTTGACTTTATTGTGGGATATATACATATGAAAGCAACGATAAAAATTTAAAAACTACGACTATATGGCCAAAGTTAATTAAAAATTTGAAAATTGCTGAAAAAGATGATTTTCCGGTTAAATGAAGGCATTTTAATGGAAAAGTCCACTTAAAACTTCGATAGAAGTCTCCCCTACACTTAATATAAACATTGTCCTCAATGTTTAAGCATGTGGGAAAAGTCTCCCCTACACTTATGACATTGTGCATGTTGGTTAAATCAAGCTAAGGAAGAGACGACTAAAGTGATCAATTTCAAATGTGAGAATGAAGAAAATTGAATCACGATAGTTGAGAGATAGAACCGGATTTCGGATAACACGGGAGCACGGTTCTTCAAAGGTTCCAAAAGTGCATTCATCCCTGTAATCACATCACCATACAAACACAAACAACCTATATAGGTCCCCCTACACTTAGGAGGTAAAACGGAAAAGGATAGATACTCGGGCTGCCTCCCGAGGAGCGCTTGTTTTTGATAACCGAGTCACGAGCCTGACTCGACCCAAAATTAGTTCATGGGAAACGTGGTGAGGGATGGAATCATCTCATGAGAAATGTCCTCACCAAAGTACAACTTCACTCGTTGGCCATTCACCTTAAAATTAGGTCCATTAGGTTGAGCGAGCTCGAGAGTACCATATGGAAAAATTTGGGCAATGGTGAATGGGCTGGACCAACGAGATTTCAGCTTGCCCGAAAAGATTTTCAACCGAGAGTTGAAGAGTAAAACTTTGTCTCCAACTTGGAACTCTCGGTTTTTAATCTTAGAGTCGTGAATGAGCTTAGTCTTTTCCTTATAGATCAAAGAATTTTCATAAGCCTCATTCCGGAGTTCATTAAGCTCATTGAGTTGGATCTTGCGTAGGTCACCGGCTTTGTTGATGTCGAAATTAGCCCACTTCAAGGCCCAGTAAGCCTTGTGCTCCAACTCAATGGGGAGGTGGCATGCTTTCCCGTACACGAGACGATATGGTGTACAACCAATCGGGGTCTTGTATGCGGTACGAAAAGCCCACAGAGCATCATCAAGTTTATCGGCCCATGAGGCACGATGCTCTCCCACGGTTCGTTCAAGAATTTTCTTTAACCCTCGGTTAGATATTTCAGCCTGGCCATTAGTTTGTGGGTGGTATGCGGTGGAAAGACGATGATTTACACCATATAGTTAGCCATGACTCTTGCGAATTGATCATTGCAAAAATGAGTCCCGTGATCACTAATAATGGCACGAGGCACACCGAATCTAGCGAATAACCACTTTAAAAAGTTACAAACCACCCTTGCGTCATTAGTGGGTAAAGCTTTGGCTTCAACCCATTTAGAAACGTAGTCAACGGCTACAAGGATGTATTTGTTTCCTTTAGATGAAGGGAATGGCCCCATAAAGTCGATGCCCCATACATCAAAGATTTCACATTCTTGTATGAAATTTTGAGGCATCTCATCTTTATGTGTGATCTTGCCTTGTTTTTGGCAAGCATCACAATGTTTAACCATCTCGTGAGCATCACGATAAATGGTGGGCCAATAAAATCTTGAGTCAAACACTTTTTTGGCGGTGTAGTTGGGACCAAAGTGACCACCGGTGGGTCCTTTGTGGCAAGCTTCGAGAATGTATAAAGCTGCCGGTCCATCAACACATCGACGAATAATCAAATCAGCGCATTGTTTGAAGAGATACGGGTCATCCCAAAAGTAAGTCTTAATGTCTTTAAAGAACTTTTTCTTTTGTTGGGATGTTAACCCGTCAATAAGAATTCCACCCGCCAAGTAGTTTGCAATGTCTGCAAACCACGGGGTCTCATCTTTATTCGAGTTGATAGACGTTAAGGTCTCAAGGGGAAAAGAGTCATTGATCTCTTTGTTCGGATGATCCCCTTGATAAGGATCCTCAAGTCTACTGAGATGATCCGCGGCTAGGTTTTCAGCTCCCTTCTTATCAAGAATTTCGATTTTAAATTCTTGAAGTAGCAAAACCCAGCGAAGAAGTCTTGGTTTAGAATCTTGTTTAGTTAACAAGTAATTCAACGCGGAATGATCGGTATACACGATGGTGGTAGAAAGGACAAGATAGGGGCGAAATTTTTCAAAAGCATAGACAACAACTAAATGCTCTTTTTCGGTTGTCGTGTAATGCAATTGAGCCCCCGTCATTGTCTTGCTAGCGTAATGGATCGGTTGGAAGTGTTTATTCACTCTTTGGCCCAAAACCGCTCCAATATCAAAGTCGCTAGCATCGCACATCAACTCAAAAGGTAGCTTCCAATTAGGGGTAACCAAGACCGGTGCCTTAGTTAGCTTATCCTTAAGAAGGTTGAAGGCTTCAATACACTCGTTGGAAAAGATAAAAGGAGTATCTTTTTCCAAGAGGTGGGTCATCGGGCGAGCGATTTTAGGAAAATCTTTGATGAATCGACGGTAGAAGCCCGCATGACCAAGGAAACTTCTCACACCCTTCACGGTTGAAGGTAGAGGCAATTTAGCAATAACATCGACTTTAGCACGGTCCACTTCAAGACCGGATTTGGAGATTTTGTGTCCTAGCACGATGCCCTCTTTTACCATGAAATGACATTTTTCCCAATTTATAACAAGGCGAGTGTCTTCACACCGCTTAAGCATACGTTCTAAATTGGCAAGGCAAGCAGAGAAAGAATCGCCATAAACCGAGAAATCATCCTTGAAGACTTTCATAGTTTCTTCAACCATGTCATGGAAGATAGCCATCATACACCTTTGGAACGTCCCAGGAGCATTGCATAAACCGAAAGGCATGCGTTTGTAAGCAAATGTTCCATAGGGACAAGTGAATGTGGTTTTCTCTTGGTCTTTGGGATCGATGGGAATTTGAAAATACCCGGAGAAACCGTCTAAGAAGCAGTAATAGTCATTACCCGCTAGACCCTCGAGCATTTGATCCATGAAAGGAAGAGGAAAATGATCCTTTCTCGTGGCATCATTGAGTTTGCGATAGTCGATACAAACTCTCCACCCAGTAACGAGACGAGTAGGAATCAACTCGTTGTTTTCATTGGGAACAACGGTTATTCCGCCCTTCTTGGGCACACAATGGACGGGACTTACCCATGACGAATCCGAAATAGGGTAAATCATTCCGGCATCAAGAAGTTTGATAACCTCTTGTTTGGTGACGTCATGAATTCGAGGATTAACCCTTCTTTGGCTTTGGATTGCGGGTTTAAAGTCATCTTCCATGAGAATTTTGTGAGTACAAAAGTTTGGATCAATTCCGCGGATATCGGAAATTGTCCAAGTAATTGCCTTCTTATGATCTTTAAGCACGGCGATAAGGCGAGATTTTTCTTCTTCTTTCAAGTCCTTCGCGATGATGACGGGCGACTTCTTCTTGTCTTCAAGGAACACGTACTCGAGGTGAGATGGTAACTCCTTAAGCTCAAAATTCGGAAGATTTTTGATGGTAGGCGTAGTCAAATGCGGTTCATCGATAGCAATAGCCTTGGGAGATGGTGGAGAAATATGGTCCTCTTTAAGAAGTTTCTCAATGAGACGAATGTCTTCATCCCAATCGGTGGGAGAATCGTCATATTCTAAGTTCACATCTCCCATGGCGGCTTCAAAATCTTTCCAAAGGAAATCACTTTCTCCAAATAGAGTTAGTGATGAATCAATAGAGGCAACGGTCTCAACATTGGGAGGAGAGGTAGGAATACTTTTACAAGCATCTTTAAAGTGTTCTTCACAAGCCTCATCAAGAACGTCGATACAATTAACACTCTCGTAGGAATAAGGCTGTTTAGAAATCTTACCCATGTTGAAGACAATTTTATCGTCACCAACTCTCATGATAAGCTCACCCGCTTCTACATCGATGAGAGTGCGACCGGTCCTCAAGAACGGACGACCAACGATTAATGGAACACGAGGGTCCATCTCGTAGTCAACGACGACGAAATCGGTAGGAAAAGTGAATTTGTCGACTCCTACAAAATGTCTTCGGCTATCCCCACTACATAAGCAACCGTACGGTTAGCTAATTCCAAAGTCATTTTGGTGGGGACTAGCTCAGGGAGAGATAATTGCTTCCAAACGCTTAAGGGCATTAAATTGATACTAGCACCTAGATCCGCTAGGGCCATGCAATTCTCTACTCCCGGAAAGTTGCAAGGGATTAAGAAGCGACCCGGATCACCAAGTTTGGTTGGCAATTTCCTTAAGAGCACTGCAGAGCAATTCTCGTTAAGTTGGGTATTAGCAATATCAAGAAGCTTCTCCTTGTCACTAAGAAGATCCTTAAACATCTTCGCGTATTTAGGCATGTGAGCGAGAGCCTAAGCGAAGGAGATGTTGAAATTCAATTGTTTAAACATTTTAAGAAAGTTTGAAACTTGAATATCGTCCTTGCTTTTGAGCTTCTCTTTCCTCAACCTTGAGGGATAAGGTATATCAGAAGAAGAGGAAGGCTTTGGAATATTAGGATCACTCACATCCTTGGGTGGAGGAGGGGTAGAAGTAAGAGGTGGAGGAATATGAGTAGGTGACTCGTTTTCCTTAGTCACAATCATCGGTGGAGGTATAGGAAGCTCGGGTTCCTTGGTACCTTTGCCACTGCGAGTGGTGATTGCTTTCATCTCCCCTCTTGGATTAGCAACGGTGTTACTCGGAAGAGTACCCGAAGAAGAGGATTGATTACCTTGGGAGAAACCAGCCATAATGTCCCTTAGGTCATTCGTTTGACTACTCAAAGAGTTTCGCATATCGGCTCTAAGATCGTTCCCTTGTTTCACCATGTCGCCCTTCAAATTGATAATATGGGTCTGCAGATTCTTCACCAACACATCATTCGTCCGCATGTACGTTTCGACCTCGTGGTTGAAAACGGTGGGTTGAGTAGGAGGTGGTTGAAGAAACTCTATTAACGAAGAGAAGACCATTATCTCAAGAACGTCTCTCAAGATATGAAGTATGAAGTACATGCCAAATATCGGCCCGAGAAAGGTCTCAAATCGTGAAGCGAGTTATGCCAAGATATGAACTTTTTGATATCCCGAGAAGCAGTTTTAAGAGATTTTGTCCTTTAGCTAACTATTAATCAAATCGTCCTACTTTGCTTTCAGCCTAAATAAACTATCGCAATAAGTCCAAAAATGCATCTTCATGATCATTCTAAGACAACAATAAAATATAAGAGATACACCTAGGAATAAGGGAGTTTAAGCATATAATTAAGCCATGTGTGTAAGTGTTTGTTTTGCTAACTTATAATAACAATGATCTCGTTATTGAGCTTAGTTTGGGGAACGTGAAACTTGAGGGTGATAAATCTTCGCAGCACCGAAGCCCTAATGTAAGTCTTAGATCTCTTTGCGAGTTATTTCCATATAGCTATTTTCAAGTGAAAATGGTTTTCTGTCCCTTTTGTTTCATTCAAAGTTTTTATATATCTCTTTAGTAGTAGTGGTTATTGTTAATAAGGCCAAGGTTGATTGATTATGAGGAAAGTGTAAACTTGCTTTATCACTAAGCATTGCATGAGGGCATGGAAATGGTTAAGTGTACGGGATTTGATAGGTGTGAAAACACCCATCCTTTTACCACTTATTTCTTGCTAAAACAAGACCAAAACACGTATTTAATGTCATTTGTTTGGAATTATACGTGGTTTGTGTGTTTGTTGTGTTTTCAGATTCAACCGGATAAATATTGAAGAAAACATGGGATTGCACGGGTTTTATCGAAGAAAAAGACTCAAGACGAAGTCTATTGTCCAAGAGATGCAAAAGATTTGAAGTCAATGGGCCTATTTGAAGATTTATCGAAGAAAAGGACCACAGACGGAAGATTTACATATGTCGAAGAACTCAAGTCTATTAAACGAAGAAATTTAAAGACGAGTTGAATTTATTCGTCGACAAATCCCTAATCGAAATAAAAAATGTCAACTTTTCTGAAAAGACGAGAAGACAAGAAGAAAGGAAGAAAGCCCACTCACCAACCAACCACTAGGCCTATAAATAGAAGAACCCTTCACATTTGACAAGTAGTTTTTATTTCCAGTTTTCTTTCTTTTCTTGTTTCATAGGGTAACCAACACCATTAAGGTGTTGGTGATTTTCATTTTTTTTGTTTTCACAAATCTTGTAGTCTTAATCTTTCCCTTTGATTGTTTAAACCTTAATCATTTAATATCATACTTCCATTAATCTTGTTCATCTTCTTCTTTTTGATTCCAAGTCTTAAAGTTTATTTTGTTGAGTTTGATCTTTAAAAGTATTCCGAATCGAGGGAGTTCTGAATCAAGGAAGTTCTGAATCAAGGAAGTTCTGAATCAAGGAAGTTCTGAATCAAGGAAGTTCCGAATCAAGGAAGTTCCGAATCAAGGAAGTTCCGAATCAAGGAAGTTCTGAATCAAGGAAGTTCTGAATCAAGGAAGTTCCGAATCAAGGAAGTTCTGAATCAAGGAAGTTCTGAATCAAGGAAGTTCTGAATCAAAGCTCCGAATCAAGTTTTTTTGAAAGTTCCGAATCAGTTTTTTTGAAAGTTCCGAATCAAGTTATTTTGAAAGTTCCGAATCAGTCTTTTTTGAAAGTTCTGAATCAGTCTTTTTTTTTAAATGTTCCGAATGAAGGATTTTTGAATATTCCGAATCAAGGTTTTTTGAATATTCCGAATCAGTTTTGTTCTGAATCAGTGTTATTCCGGATCAATAATGTTCCGAATCAGTCTTTTTATATATTGCGAATGAAAGGTTTTTAGTTAGAAGTTCCGGATGAACAAATGTTCCGAATGAAGGTTAATGTTTCGAATGAAGCTTTTGTCCAAATGTTCCGAATGAAGGTAAATGTTCCGAATGAAGCATAGGTTCCGAATGAAGGTTTCTGTTTAGTATATTCCGGATCAAGCCTTAACATTCCGAATCAGTGACTTTTTCTGAGTTTAGGTAGTTAACTGTTTTATTTTAATTCAAGTTTTATTCTTATTAATTGCTTTTAGTTTATTTTTATTTACTTTACGCATTTACCTTTTTAGTAGAATAGAAAACCAAACCCTTTTTAGTAACCAAGAACAACTATTCCACTTTGAACCGTGATCGATTCGAGAAGATACCGAGAATAAAATTGAACCCATAACAAATCTATGTATCAAATGGCGCCGCCGCCGGGGAACATAGATTTGAATTTGATACATAGATTTGTTATGGGTTCAATTTTATTCTCGTTATCTTCTCGAATCGATCACGGTTCAAAGTGGAATAGTTGTTCTTGGTTACTAAAAAGGGGTTTGGTTTTCTATTCTACTAAAAAGGTTGCGTAAAGTAAATAAAAATAAACTAAAAGCAATTAATAAGAATAAAACTTGAATTAAAATAAAACAGTTAACTACCTAAACTTAGAAAAAGTCACTGATTCGGAATGTTAAGGCTTGATCCGGAATATACTAAACAAAAACCTTCATTCGGAACCTATGCTTAATTCAGAATATTTACCTTCATTCGGAACATTTAGACAAAAGCTTCATTCGAAACATTAACCTTCATTCGGAACATTTGTTCATCCGGAACTTCTAACTGAAAACCTTTCATTCGGAATATATAAAAAGACTGATTTGGAACATTACTGATCCGGAATAACACTGATTCAGAACAAAACTGATTCGGAATATTCAAAAAACCTTGATTCGGAATATTCAAAAATCCTTCATTCGGAACATTTAAAAAAAAGACTGTTTCGGAACTTTCAAAAAAGACTGATTCGGAACTTTCAAAAAAACTTGATTCGGAACTTTCAAAAAAACTGATTCGGAACTTTCAAAAAAACTTGATTCGGAGCTTTGATTCAGAACTTCCTTGATTCGGAACTTCCTTGATTCAGAACTTCCTTGATTCGGAACTTCCTTGATTCAGAACTTCCTTGATTCAGAACTTCCTTGATTTGGAACTTCCTTGATTTGGAACTTCCTTGATTCAGAACTTCCTTGATTCAGAACTTCCTTGATTCAGAACTTCCTTGATTCAGAACTTCCTTGATTCAGAACATCCTTGATTCAGAACTCCCTCGATTCGGAATACCTGGGGAAACAGAAACCACGAAGAACACGGGGATAACAAAGAACGATTTAAAACCAAAATCACCAAGTTTTTAACCAAAAGTTAAACAAATTTAACCACGAATCATCTATTAATGGTAAACATCAAATCAAATCAACAAAATTATAAAACCCACTTAATTTTAAAGATCAAACTCAACAAAATAAACTTTAAGACTTGGAATCAAAAAGAAGAAGATGAACAAGATTAATGGAAGTATGATATTAAATGATTAAGGTTTAAACAATCAAAGGGAAAGATTAAGACTACAAGATTTGTGAAAACAAAAAAAAGGAAAATCACCAACACCTTAATGGTGTTGGTTACCCTAGAAACAAGAAAAGAAAGAAAACTGGAAATAAAAACTAGTTGTCAAATGTGAAGGGTTCTTCTATTTATAGGCCTAGTGGTAGGTTGGTGAGTGGGCTTTCTTCCTTTCTTATTGTCTTCTCGTCTTTTCAGAAAAGTTGACGTTTTCGATTTTGATTCGGGATTTGTCGACGAATAAATTCAACTCGTCTTTAAATTTCTTCGTTTAATAGACTTGAGTTCTTCGACATATGTAAATCTTCCGTCTTTGGTCCTTTTCTTCGATAAATCTTCAAATATGCCCATTGACTTCAAATCTTTTGCATCTCTTGGACAATAGACTTCGTCTTGAGTCTTTTTCTTCGATAAAACCCGTGCAATCCCATGTTTTCTTCAATATTTATCCGGTTGACTCTGATGACACAACAAACACACAAACCACGCATAATTCCAAACAAATAACATTAAATACGCGTTTTGGTCTTGTTTTAGCAAGAAATAAGTGGTAAAATGATGGGTGTTTTCACACCTATCAAATCCCCTACACTTAACCATTGCCATGCCCTCATGCAATGCTTAGTGATAAAGCAAGTTTACACTTTCCTCATAATCAATCAACCTTGGCCTTATTAACAATAACCACTACTACTAAAGAGATATATAAAAACTTTGAATGAAACAAAAGGGATAGAAAACCATTTTCACTTGAAAATAGCTATATGGAAATAACTCGCAAAGAGATCTAAGACTTACATTAGGGCTTCGGTGCTGAAAAGATTTATCACCCTCAAGTTTCACGTTCCCCAAACTAAGCTCAAAAACGAGATCATTGTTATTATAAGTTAGCAAAACAAACACTTACACACATGGCTTAATTATATGCTTAAACTCCCTTATTCCTAGGTGTATCTCTTATATTTTATTGTTGTCTTAGAATGATCATGAAGATGCATTTTTGGACTTATTGCGATAGTTTATTTAGGCTGAAAGCAAAGTAGGACGATTTGATTAATAGTTAGCTAAGGGACAAAATCTCTTAAAACTGCTTCTCGGGATATCAAAAAGTTCATATCTTGGCATAACTCGCTTCACGATTTGAGACCTTTCTCGGGCCGATATTTGGCATGTACTTCATACTTCATATCTTGAGAGACGTTCTTGAGATAATGGTCTTCTCTTCGTTAATAGAGTTTCTTCATTTGGAGACTTTTGAGGGATACTCCAACTTTGTTGACCACGACTTCATCATTATTTCTTCAATCGTTAATTGGGATTTTGAGATACAATGATCTGCCTCCTTTTCGGACTTGGATCTATTTATCCTTATACCTTGTTAGGGTCTTTTCGGATAGACTTCTCCATGATCTTTATGGGAGTTGAGTGGGAGGAGGTGCTTGATAAGCAGGTGGTTGGTAAGGAGCGGGTTGGTAAACTTGAGTAGGATTTTGAGGTGGATATGGTTGTCTTTGAGGTGGTTGGTAAGGTGCTCGAGGTTGGTTTTGATTGGTTCGGTTAAGGTTTTGTTGTTGGTTTTGATTGGGGGGAGGAAAACCGGGCGGGGAAAGAAAGTTGTTTGAGCGATAGCTGAGCAAGTTGCGGTCTCCTTGAGGACGAGCTTGATAACCGGCCAGAGGATAGGTACCATAGGTTGCGTTAACATTCTCAGAAGGATAGTCTTGGGTGGAGGTACAAGTAGTGTAAGAGTGAGGACCCCCGCATATTTCACATGGTTGGCTTACATCACTGACTTGAGCGTTTTGAGCGTTGATGCTTTTGGTGTTGTTAGCGGTTTGGGTAGCAAGCGATTCAAGAAGCGACGTAATTTTGTCAAGTCTCTTGTCGTTGTCACTAGTACTAGCACTAGCGGCATTGGTCCGAACACTCTTGGTTTGCACTCTAGACTTATTCTCAATAATATCCCAAGCGGCATTAGAACTCTTAACCAAAATATTACCCCCCGAGGCACTATTTAGTGAATCTTGGTCATTCATGCTTAAACCATTGTAAAAGGTATTAATTTGGTGCACTTTGGTAAAACCATGTTGTGGGCACTTTCTTAAAAGGTCTTTAAAACGGTCCCAAGATTCACTAAAAGACTCATCGTACTTTTGTTCAAAATTGATAATTTCATTCCGCAAAGCGGTAGTACGAGAGGGTGGGAAAAAGTAGTTTATGAATTTGGTCTCTATGTCCGTCCACGTCAGAATACTTTGTGGCGGTTCTTTTGCAAGCCAATGCCGGGCTTGTCCCTCTAAGGAGAAAGGAAAAAGTTGTAAACGGATTACCTCTTGTGGAACACCATTGAATTTGACCGTATTTGTGAGTTGCAGGAACCTTTTTATGTGGTCATGAGGATCATCAATGGTACGCCCCAAGAATGGTTGAGCTAAGACCATTTGAATAAAGCCGGATTTGAGCTCAAAGTTGTTGGCTGCAATCACGGGTATGACAATTGGATCGTTGTTGCCCTCTACATGTGCTTGCAAAAGTTCAATCATAGGGCGATTGTCCGGTAGAGGTTCATTGTTTTTATTATTCATGTTGTTTTGAGGTGGATTGTTATTGTTGTTGTGTACACCGGCCATGTCTAAGTTATCGAGAGTCTCGGGGCCTTGATAAGACGTTGATCGAGTGCGCATACACCTGCAAAAGAACTAACAAAGCAAGAAATATTTTTTTGTTTTTTATGTTTTTTAATTTTTTTGTATTTTTGAAAATTTTATATTTTTTAGGGTTTTTGAAATTTTTTATGAAAAAGTAACGTTCACGGTGAACGGATCCCAAAATCCAATTTCTCACAAAAAACTGTTAATCCTTACGAGAAGAGCCGACAACAGCGCCATTTGATACAAGTGTTTTTCAATGAGGTTCAATTTAAATTCTCGGTGTCTTCTCGAATCGATCACGGTTCAAAGCGGAATAGTTGTTCTTGGTTACTAAAAAGGGGTTGGTTTTCTAATCTACTAAAAATGATTAAATGCGTAAAGTGATAAAAATTTAAACCAAAACAGTTAATAAAATAAAGCTTGAATTAAAATTAAACAATGAAACAGTAAAACAAAAACAGTGAAATAATCCTTACTGAAAACTACTTGATTTGGAATAATTAATGCTCATTCGGAATAACTTGGCCAAAACTCTTCATGCGGAATACAAACCTTCATTCGGAACATTTGGACAAAAGCTTCACTCGGAACATTTCCTTCATTCGGAACATATGTTCATCCGGAACATTTTGCTGATTCGGAACATATGCTCATTCGGAACAAAAATTGATTCGGAAGAAAACTGATCCGGAATATAACTGATCCAGAATACTAAGCTTGATTCAGAATACTTAACCAAAAATCCTTTATTCGGAACATTCAAAAACACTGATTCGGAACATTCAAAAAAATCCTTCATTCGGAACAATTTAACACCCTTGACTCGGAATATAAACACTCATCCGGAATATTAATTATTCAGGATGAACACCTGATTCGGAATGACTGGATTGAAATAAACTGATCCGGAATCTTTTGCTTGATCCGGAATATATGCTGGTTCGGAATAATTGCTTCACCCGGAATATTAATTATTCCGAATGAAGACACTGATCCGGAATGTTTAAAACAAATTGCTTCGTTCGGAATATAATGGCAAAACCTTCATCCGGAATGTTTGGAACTCATTCGGAATCTGGGTAGATGAAGAACGAAGAACAGTAGCAATATAAGAACACGATTTTTACCAAAAATCAACCAAGTTTTTGACCAAAACTTAAACTAATTTAACCACGAATCATCTATTAATGGTAAACATCAAATCAAAACAATAAAAACACAAAACCCACTTACTTTTAAAGATTAAAATCAACCAAATAAGAACTTTAAACTTTAAATCAAAAAGATGAAGATGAACAAGATTAATGGAAGGATTATATTGATTGATTAAGGTAGAGTAAACAAAAGGAAAGATTAAAAACTTACAAGATTAAAGATTCAACAAAAATGAAAAATCACCAACACCTTAATGGTGTTGGTTACCTACAAAACAAGAAAAGAAAAAGACTGGAATGAAAAACTCGCTCAAAATGTGTGAAGGGATCTCTTTATATAGGCCTTGTCTTTGGTTGGTGAGTGGGCTTTCTTCCGTTCTTTTTGTCTTCTCGTCTTTTCAGAAAAGTTGACGTTTTCGATTTCAATTCGGGATTTGTCGACGAATAAATTCAACTTGTCTTTTAATTTCTTCGTTTAATAGACTTGAGTTCTTTCAACATATGTAAATCTTCCATCTTTGGTCCTTTTCTTCGATAAATCTTCAAATAGGTCCATTGACTTCAAATCTTTTGCATCTCTTGGACAATAGACTTCGTCTTGAGTCTTTTTCTTCGATAAAACCCGTGCAATCCCATGTTTTCTTCAATATTTATCCGGTTGGCTCTGAAAACACAACAAACACACAAACCACGCATAATTCCAAACAAATGACATTAAATACGCGTTTTGGTCTTGTTTTAGCACGAAATAAGTGGTAAAATGATGGGTGTTTTCACACCTATCACCACTCTCCGACACCACCACTCACTGACGCCACCACTCTCCGACGTCACCACCACCACTGACCACCATCATTGTCGCTACCACTACCCTCATGACGCCACCACCACCCTCCGACACCACCACTCTATGACGCCTCTACCACCACCGACCACCACCATTGTCGCTACCACCATCCTCCTAACGTCACCACCAATCTCCGACACCACTACTAACCACCACCATTATCGCTACCACCACCGTCATCGTCGCGACCTTCTTTTAAAAATGCGTGCATCATTGCGCAAATTGCACGCATCAATGCGTTGCATTCAAAATTTCGCATTACGGTGGCTAATGCATTGTCATCCCAAAATACGTTCGCATTAATGCTAGCAATGGTAGAAATTGTCGCAATCTGGTACTTAGGCCATTTTTGTCATATTTTAACCATTAAATAGAGACCTACATATTTTAATGACTTTTGAAAAATTAGAGTTGTTAGAAAAACATCTAAAACAAACAAAATAACTAAAATATAGTATCTTGCATTTTGCTAAGTGTTTTTTGTCAAGCTTTACTGCCGATTTATATTTTTACAAGGGATTATAGGCCTAATTTGAATATGCTAATAACTTATTTTGTAACTTTATTGAATTTATTTGGTATTTAAATAATTTTTGTACTTTTTTATACTAAACGCATCGCGTCTAAATTGCGCTCGCAATCGCATTACGCATCACGCAATGGCTTTTGGGACCTTTAGTGCAATGGATCGCAAAACACATTTTCAAACCAAGGTCGCGACCACTAACTATCACCCTAACAGTTGTTGCCACCATCTCCAATCACCATCACGTCTTATATTAACCAAGCACCAACAATGATAATGATAATACTAAATAATGTTCATTGCATTCCTTTGTATTCCCTTACCCTTTTCCATTCCCATTCCCCTCAGATTAACCAAGCACCCCCTTAATGTTTCGTTGACCTATGGGCTTCTAATTCTGTTCTTTAGAGATTGCGGAATCGAAGTCCAAATCATTATCTTTGAAGCAAAATAGAAGCCCAAATCAATTTTCGGCCCATGTGTATCTTTGTATCAAAAGTACACGCCATGTTCATTAGCCAACTTCTAATCTCACATAACCCTAATCCATTATCATATGACCAGAACCTAATACATACACATTTCAGTTTATCCCATCTTTTTTACACTCAACATAATTACAACAATAATATCATATAGTTGATGATTTCAAGCACCAATAAAGAACACAACCTGTGTGATCTTTCGTTACAGGCTAACTGAACACCGAGTGGTTTCTTTTCTGTTACGCTATTGTATATAAACATAAAATTATATAAATATTTTATAAAAAGTTGTCATAATGTTTATGAAATGTTTAAGAAAATTAACATTGTTAGCCCTATATTTTATATAGTCGAACAAGAATGTAATTGGTCATCTTAGTCATTAATGGTCTTGTATTGTAATAGGTTAGTCGGGTTAACCGGACTTGGACTTTAAGCTAATATTATATAAGTTAGGGGCGTAAGCCCAAGCAAAGCCAAGCCCGACCCATGTACAAGTCCACCAAAGCCCATGTGGCGTGGCATATAAATACCCTCTTCCATGTGTGGAAGAGGGTGTTGGTTACCATTTACTTTCTCTCTCTAAGCAATGTTTAACCTTCCATAATTTTTTTTTCTCCGAAAGTGATTATCTTCGAAAGTGGTTTTTCTCCGAAAGTTGGTTTCCTCCGAAAGTAATTTCTCTGAAAGTTATTTCTCAGAAAGTTGGTTTCCTCCGAAAGTTATTTCTCTGAAAGTTGTTTTCCTCCGAAAGTTATTTCTCCGAAAGTTGTTTCCATTTCCTCCGAAAGTGAAGATTTATCCGAAAGTAGTTGTCGAAAGTGGACAGTTTCCATTTTTTGGTCTTGGAGAATTCTTGGTTTCTTGAGAAGACCTTTTTAGGGTATTTTAACATTTTTCTTCGACCATAATCAAATCACAACACATCCACTAAGATCCATAATCCATATACACCATATCCTCTTACTACATCCGCTCAATGGGCTTTTTCAACCCAACGGATTCCACAACAACAACGTCTATGAATGCGGTGAGTAAAGAGAACATGCGGAATCCAAAGGTTCAGACATATACTGAGACTCCAATAAGTAAACCTACAAACAAGGATTCAACAACCAAAAATGTTCATGCAATCAAATACAAGATTTTGAAAGAAAAAGAGCGATGCATGGAACATTTAAAGTTGCTTCAGTCACACCTACAGGTTCTTTCAAGAGAAGACCCAAAAGGCACTCGTCTTGAAATTGGATTCAAACGGGTATTCGTTCCACTATTTGGTCAAGATGTTGAGACATTAATCAGAACGATGCTATTTAATGTGGACCATCTTCAACTCGAACTTAACGGAGATGATCTTCACGAGACTCTATCAATGGACATTCTTTTATCTCTCAACATTCAGTTCCAGCAATTCATTAACTCAAGTGGCTCATCAAACAACGATCGAGAGTTCACGAGTACATACTTTACCAAATATACTCTCGTAGATCCTCAAGCGTTTAAAGAGACACTTCTTCAACATTTGAGTAATCTAAAGAACTTAATTGCTGAAAGAATACGCCATCAAAGGTAATTTGAACGAAGGGTGAATCAAAGACTGATGCAGACGACATACAGCAAAGTCGATAAGGGTCAAGCATTGGATGCTTGTTCGGTTGATACAGAAAGCAGCAGGACAAAATCCGAAAAGCAGCATACCAGCAACATCTCAGGGAATGATCACACAGCCAATGATGCGAATATCAGACACATTTTTGATGATGAGCTAATAGCTAAGGTACAATTAAATGTTGTATATGATGTTTATCAACATACTGAGAAATCTGAACCTATTTTTGACACGTATCTAGTGGAAAAGGTTTATAGCAATACCACACATGATTCATCAGATACGAGTACTAATGGAGGAGAGAGTGCCAAGGATGTTGATTCTAAGATTTACGAGCTTGAAATTCTGTTAGCTCTGATGACAAAAGATTTTGAAGATGCCAAACTCGATTTCTCAAAGAAAAGTGACAAATTTGAAGCTTATTTTCAAAAACTTGAAAAAGCAAATGTTGTTCTTGAAAAAAAATTGGATCGTAAGATTCAAGATTTCAACACGGAAAAAGAACATTTTGTGAAACAAATAAATTTGTTAGAATCAAAGTTGGCTTCTCAAAATCCAAGTCCCCCGCCTGCTTCTCTAAGTGAAATATATGTGCAACCTATCGACCTTGTAGATAGTAATGACGCGAATGCTGATAACGACATATTTGACAATATGAACATTAAGTTAGAATAATGTGTCGCTCAATTACTTCTTCAAAATGAGCAATTAAAAGCTCAGATTTAGGAAAAGGTTTTGGCACTTGCAGCTGCGAAAAATGAATTAAGGAAGTTAAAAGGAAATAGTGTGGATACTAAGTTTGCAAAACAGTCTGTCTTGGGGAAACCTCTTTCTCAACCAATCAGACCACGCTCAGTTGCTAGACAACCGAATGCATTTCAGTCTGAACGACCTAAAACGTCGAACCCGAGGTTTGCCTCCTAAGCTGACATGCGTAGCAATTTGTCAAAACCGATCACTCCACAATCTAGATCCTCCTTAAGACAGACTGTATCTGCAAAACCCGATCACATGTATGCTTCAAGAAACTCTAGATCTAGCTCCAAGAACAAGCCTAGGCGTAGTTCAAATGACACCGGTCACAAAAGCTATCTAGAGGATGCTAAGAACAAGACACAAGCAAGAGATAGGACCAAACTACAACCTAGGAGCGCTAATTACACATCTAGGAATTCTAGACCCTTCTATGATGTGCCCAAATCAGCCTACCCTAGAAATACAAGATCCTTCTCAGATGGTAAGCACTTTGTTTGCAAGAAATGTAACAAATGTGTCTTTAATGCCATTCATGATGATTGTATCACGGAATTCCTGAACAAGGTGAACCAAACAGCTAGAGCACATCTAAGACGGAACCCTAAAGGAAATAGGTTTTCTCAAATTAAGTCTTCCGCTGTGCATGAGAAAACTATGTCTCCTAGACCTTGTCTTAGGTGGATACCAACGAGTAGAACCTTCAAAACAATAGGTCTTAGGTGGGTTCCTACTGGAAAGATATTTCCCTCTAGCACGACAAAGGTTCAAAGTGGACCTCCACATGGTTCTCACAAAGATATCATTATCCCACATGCAAGCGTACAAACTACTAATGAAAGTGCAGGTACCGACATCACGGTTCAACGGGAACACAAAGGACCAACATTTGTAACCCGTTCAACAAAAGACACTCTTAGAGTTTGGTTGCTGAAGAAGCAGATATCAGAGAAATACGTGTCTTAGGGGTTTCACAAGTAAGCCTCACAATGACTTACAGTCACATATCAGACTGTAACTCGAACGTCAAAGAAAGGGAACTTTATCTCTTCAACGATAAGTTACCCTCAAAATGAGAAATTAATATTTCTCGGGCACGAGCTTCTCATAAAACTATTCGAAAAGTTTTAAGCTCGTGTAAATGACTTCTAAGCGCATCACAACTTAGAACTCGGACCTCAACTAAGGAAAGTTTATCTCGGACGATAACTTATCCTTCTCAACGAGAAATTCATATTTCTCGGTCATGAGCTTCTCATAAAAACATTCAAAGTTTTTTAAGCTCATGCAAAACGACTTCTAAGTAAATATCAGCTTAGAACTCGGACTTCACCATTAAGGAAAGCTTATCATGAATGATAACTTATTCTTCAAAACAGGAAATTAATTTTTCTCGGTCATGGGCTAGTCACAAAACATTCAAAGTTTTGAGCTCATGTAAATCGGAAATTATTTTAAAACCGTTGAACACAATTTTTCAAGAATTTCTCAAAAGATTTTTCTGAATCTTTCAAAATTTTGTGTTCAACACTCGCTTCCTCATAATATGGTTTTTATATCTCAAAAATGTCATATGTTATTTTGATCAATTTTTTAGGGGAGCATTTTAAAATAAGCCTTTAATGTTGTTGGGTACATCTCAAAGTTGTCATATTTTATGTATCCAACACATTCCGAAAACGATATAAAATTGTCAAATGTAATATATTATATCGGATAAGGCATCTTATCTCCGTACCTCAACATATTTTGTGGTGTCGTTTTTCTAATATTTTGTCAAATTTTTGTCTCAAGACACACATATATTGTTGAGGGGGAGCTACCCGTCCTACAAATGTTCCATGATTCATGCTGCACACATTTTTCTCTCACGTCGATTTTTAGAAAATTTTCACATTTTAATAAATTGGTATCTCTAATATAATGTTTTTATATTAGAGATAGGGGAGAAAATGTGATTAAAATGTAATATATCGCAACATGTGATCTTAAAGACTCAAGTGCAACTATTTCCTTCACATGCTAAACTATTTCGAATATCGATGCATGTGTGTAGGGGGAGTATTTCGGAAATGTAAAACTTTCAAAGTGTTAAAAGTTTTGATTTCTATCAAGCACTTTGAATGGTTTTCAATGGTTTATGGTTATGATCTATACCCAAAACAACCTACTATCCACGACGGAACGTTGGAGTCAAAAGGTGGTTTAGGATAAGAAACTAAGTCCTATGATGCAACCAGAACCGGAGGGATCTACCCAATGACATTCCATAGCTAGAAATAGTTGTCCTTAGGAAAGATGGAGTTGAATGAAGCTGAATGCGGACCAATTACTTAAGTTAGCACTGGAACAATCACAACAAGGTGCTAGTGATGACATATTGGTAAGCATTGAAGGTGTTGAATATTCTATGCAACTTAGGCAGAAACCGGGTTAACACATCTTTTGAAGACAAGTGTCATAGACCCAGTGATGCGATGCACAACCCTTACCCGACCATTCGAGTTTCTCTCAAAAGAAACTTGTCTCATTGTCACGGAGATCAACACGTATCTATTGACTTTCTCACTCCGAGTTAGTTGATATTGAAAAGGTGGCAGTCTGCTCCAGCCTCCGATTATGAAAATGCACTTATCGAGTCTAGAGCCAAACAGAGATCAATATATTGTCTCATTAGGACACAATTGAGTCCTACACATTATCCTTGTGATATTTCCAGAACATCTGAGTGATACTATTCACTATGAAGATGGAAATCCTACTTGAGCCAGCATCAAACAATCTCATGGTAGTTAACTTGTGCGATTCTACACGAATCAAACTTGTGAGAACTGGAAAGCAACTAAGTTTGGATTCTCAATTGATTCAAACTTGATTCTAGGTTTCTTCGCAATATCCGTGTGATCTTTCCAAAACATTCAGAGTGACACTCTTTAGAGCTCACGGTGACGAATGGAAATCCTTCCAGTGTTAACCTCAAACAGCATTGCGGTAGGTAACTCGCAAGATTCTTTATGAATCGAGCTTGTGACAAACTGGAAAGCAACAATGGTGCGATTCTTTTAGAATCAAACTTGTTCCATGAGTTATGAATTGACGACTCTAATCAGACGGATAATTTATCCTTATGATTCACTCTTTACGTTCGCAGTCTGCTTTAAGACGGTCGAATAAAGAGAACTGGCTACTACCGCCGGGAAACCCTGTCAAGGAGATTATTAAATCGAATCTACCCGATCACAGGTACGGTATCTTATACCGTCTAACAGTCTTCACCGATCGGAGGTAAAACGCTACCGAATTAGGGTGAAATGTTCAAAGCCATTTCGTCCGTGTCTATATATGTTGCTGCATATCAAGATGGCGGCGTAGATGTGTACTAACCGAAGTCGTCTACACATGTTCATACTAAAAGTTAAAGTCTTCCGCAACTCTGATGAATATTTGAAGGATTAACTGCAACTATTTGTATGGGAAATTGTTATCCTTTCAAAATCAACAAAGTGTGACCATGTCGATTCAGAAGTCACAAGAGCACAAGATGACAATAATCAAGATACCTAAGAATGTAATAGGTCATCTTAGTCACAAGGAGCACAAGATTAAGATCTCAAGCACTTAAAGTCAAATGACAAAGGCTCAAGATAAAGATCACAAAGGCATGAAGGAACAAATCCGTTACAAACAAGATCAAGACCAAGATACAAGACCAAAGAAGGAAGATCACCTCCACAAGAATGTATTCACTCAATCATCTTATGCATTTAAAGATGACCGATACATTGTGGGAGATTGTTAGCCCTATATTTTATATAGTCGAACAAGAATGTAATTGGTCATCTTAGTCATTAATGGTCTTGTATTGTAATAGGTTAGTCGGGTTAACTGGGCTTGGAATTTAAGCTAATATTGTATAAGTTAGGGGTGTAAGCCCAAGCAAAGCCAAGCCCGGCCCATGAACAAGTCCACCAAAGCCCATGTGACATGGCATATAAATACCCTCTTCCATGTGTGGAAGATGGTATTGGGTACCATTTACTTTATCTCTCTAATAGTAAA
The DNA here is from genome assembly GCA_025667525.1 of Glebionis coronaria. Taxonomy (NCBI): domain Eukaryota; kingdom Viridiplantae; phylum Streptophyta; class Magnoliopsida; order Asterales; family Asteraceae; genus Glebionis; species Glebionis coronaria. Next base: position 407,074,570 of record CM046880.1, read on the forward strand.
AACCTTCCACCATCTCTCTTGTTTCTCTCTCTACCTTCATCTATTTCTCTCTCTAAATATCATCTTAATATTGTGTTATGGATTGAAGTGGGATTAACAAACATGTTTTTGTAATTGTATTTGTTTGAGGTTTGAGAATAATACGATATTGTTGGGAAACTCGCGGGGCCTTTTAGGCTAATACTAGAAGAAGAGATAAGCTTTTAGGAAAGTAAGTTTATTTCTTGAAACTTTTTTAGTACATATTACAAAATGCTTACAACATATCCTATTTATACTAGTCCATGGAAGCTTCCGGATACAAGATATTTCCATGGTATTCTATAGAATTTCGACTACATACTTATCCATTCTCTAGATATTTATTACTAGATATTTTTCCATACTTATCTATATAATTCTACACATTTCCATAGATATTTTCTATGGTTCTTTCTTCGACCTTCTAGAAGCTTCCTGTATGAACTCGGATTTCAGCGACCAAATCAAGTTTACGATCTAACACCCCCCTTTAAACTTGATTTCCCGACTCCAAGCATCATCCTTTGTCTTGAGAAATCTCACTCGTTGAGCGCCTTGGTAAAGATATCAGCGACTTGATCTTTAGTCCTCGTATGTATCACTTGAACATCCTTCCTAGCAATGCACTCTCGAATAAAGTGATAACGAGTGTTTATATGCTTACTTCGGTCATGAAAGACTGGATTTTTCGCTAAGTTGATTGTTGATTTGTTGTCCACGTAGATCACAGTCGCATCCTCTTGCTCCATTTGCAACTCTTTCAGCATACTTATGAGCCAAATTGCGTGACATACACATGATGTTGCAGCAACATACTCCGCATTACATCTGGAAAAGGTAACAACTGATTGCTTCTTTGAAGACCATGTAAAGGCATTGTTACCTAGGAAGAACAGGAATCCTGACGTGCTTCTTCCATCATCTTTATTTCCAGCCCAGTCACTATCGCTATATCCAACCAGCTTGAAGTCTTCACTTGTTGAATAAAACATACCATAGTCTATGGTACCTTTGATATAACAGAGGATCCTCTTCGCCATCTCCAAGTGTTTTGTCGTAGGTTCTTCCATAAAACGACTAATCAATCCGACCGCATAGAGTATGTCGGGTCTTGTATACGTCAAGTAGCATAAACTTCCAACAAGACTCTTGAATAGAGTTGAGTTTACCGCTTCTCCTCCGTCCATGGCTTGTCTCCATTTAGTACTCTTCATGGCCTCTTCAAAACATAAAGGTTCACAATCAGCATATAAACAGAGAAGGGGTATCTCTTTAGTTACCTCGTAGAGCTCCTACAAACTTCTTGTCTTGGGCTCTCCTTCACTTGAACTTGCTGGCGAACTTGGGTTGGACTTGGAGCAAGACTTTCAGGTTGCTAAACTTCTTCTCTTGATTCACATGTCTCTTCTTCATTAGTTAGAGGAATAAAGTCATACCTTTCAGTTTCCTTAATGCTCCAATCCCATGAACCTTCTTCATCGAACTCCACATATTTGCTCACTACTACCTTCCGTGTGATCGGTTTATAGAGCTTGTATCCTTTGGACTGCTTTCCATAACCCACGAACACATGCTTCTCACTTCTATCATCAAGCTTGATCCGCCTTTGGCTCAGAACGTAAACATACGCTATGCTCCCAAATATCCTTAGATGAGAGACTATAGGCTTCATCCTATTCTATGCCTCTTGTGGGGTCTTGTTGTCCAAACTCTTTAATGGACACGGGTTCAACAAATACATCGCGTAATCAACCGCTTCAGCCCAAAACTCTTTTGGAGTCTTCTTACTTTTCAACATGCTTCAGACCATGTTAAGAATGGTTTTATTCTTCTCCACCACTCCATTTTGTTGTGGGGATTAATGACCCGTTAGAAATCTCTGGGTCCCATTATCTTCACAGAATTTATTAAATTCCTTTGATAAAAATTCTCCACCTCTATCCGATCTCATGGATTTAATTTTTAAACCTTTCTCCTTTTCAACCATAGCTTTAAATTTCTTAAAAGCTTCAAAGGCTTTGATTTTTCTTTTAGAAAATAGACCCAAGTCTTTCTAGAATAAGCATCAATAAAAAGCATATAGTAGAGATTCATACCATGAGAGGGTGGAGTAATGGGACCACACAAATCCGTGTGAATTAGTTGTAGAGGCTCCTTAACTCTTGACGTCGCTTCCTTTGGAAACGAACTCCTTGCATGCTTCCTAAGAAGACATCCTTCACATACTTGACTGGGATAATCAATTTGATCTAACCCTTTCACCATTCCCTTAGAAGATAACAACTTTAAGTCACCAAAGTTTAAATGCCCATACCTCATGTGCCAAAGCCACGACTGGTCCTTCAAACAACTCTTTAAACACTTAGCTTCATCATGTTGAATGTTCAAGTTGAACATTCGTTTTTTAGTCATAGGCACTTTTGCTATGAGCTTTCATTCATGATTTCTTATCGTGGCTGTAAAACCCGTATTTAAAAATCAGAATATTTAAATACGCAGTTTAATTTTAATAAACTATATAAGTATTAATTATTAGACAGAGATAGAAATGCAGAAATTAAATACGCAATCCCCGTTTACTTAAATACTATAAATATTACAGTTTATTCAGATAATAAGTATTTAGTCTCAGTTTATTTAAATATTACATGAATAATTATTCAGAAAATAATTATGAAGTTTCAGAATATATTACGTATGTATTATTACACGAAAAATAATTATCAAGTCAGGAAATTTTACGTATACATTACGTATGTAGTAATTATTTCAGAGAGAGTTTTACGTTTCTGGAAAACTAAAACACGAGAACTAAATAAGGGTATATGCGATAAATTATAATGTCGAAAAGTAAAACGAAAACTTATGTGTACACAAAAGGGGCCGGTTTTTAATTAAACAAGATAGGGTAATGGGCTTTTAGGCCCGGTCTTGGCAAAAAGAAAGAAAAACGGGGGTTACCCCCTTCTCCACAATCAGACGAAAAAAAAAGGAAAACAAAAATTAGGGTTTGGTGTCTTTGTGTGGGTGTCGCGGCCTGAAAACAAAGAAAGGAGACGGGATCGTGTTTTGGTTGATTAATTCGTGTGTCTGTTGTTTGGCTATTCCTTAATCACGCAAAACAAGTAAGCTATAAACCTTTTCTTTCATTTAGTCTCAATCACGAATCCATCTTTATAAGAGTATGAACACACGATTTGGTAATATGTAAAACACGTATAAATCAAGAGGGGGCCGTGTTTATTTGGGTTTCACGAGAACCAGACCTCTAGGGTCTCGGTGTGGTTAGTTTCACTCAAACCGAGACCAATAAAGGTCTCGGTGTTTTCTGTTTTGGCCCAACCGCGACCCAAATGGGGTGCGGTGGTGACTGTGGTGGTGTTGCTATTGAGACCAGCCCTCAACAAATAAAAAAAAGAGACAGCAGGCGCGTTTGTGTTTAGATCTGACAACAGGGTGTGTTTGGGTATGCGACATCAGCAAAGGGGTGCGTTTGGGACGGCAGAAAACATAAGGGTGCGTTTGGTGTATATAAACCGGGGGAAAACGTGACCAAACAGTGGGAAAACGTAGAAAAACTGTGGGAATAAGGGTAAAGTCAGTACCTGGTTTTCTAAACAGAAAATAAAGGATTTTATTTTCAGATTAGCGACAGTTTGGTGACAGTATTTTCCGTCGCAGACTGTTTTTGTGACAGTTTTCTTTATAGACAGTTTAAACACTCAGCTTTTGGTCACACCTTTTTGTGACAGTTTTTCTGTCGTAAAGTTCATATAGACAGATTTAATATAGTTGTGAAATTGTTTAGTGCGACCGAGATTGGGGTATCTCGGTAGGCTCGGGTTATAGTTTAAACATATAAAACGAAGAGTTTTATATTATACCTTTTAATCTAATTGTTTAATAAATGGTTAAAATATATTTTGAATGTATTAAATTAAATAGTTCCTTAATATTCTAAATGGGTATAATTTTATTAAATGAATTAAATTATCTTGGGAACTTTCTAATTTAAGAAACTTTATATTTTAAGCAGGATACTTATTACAGTTACTATAGCGTCAGAAATATGCTTGTACCGTAATTGATAGTAGAACGATAATACATTAAAAGAATTATTATAAGATTAGATTTATCAGTTAATATACGTACAGAATTTCAGAAATATAATAAATAATTAAGAAGCCAATAAGATCAGTAAAAATTAAATAAACTAATATCAGTTAACTTATTCGCGTCCTTATTCATGTAGCTCGTGTGAAATCAGAGTAGACTTTCGGTCAGTTGATCTCGGTCAGTTACTGGACACGAGGTACGGATTTCCGTCCTTTCAGTAAGGACTTCCTTTCTATGCATGATTAGGATTCCCCGTCTTCAGCCAAATGTTGTTCCCCAATATATGTTTAAGTTTATCAGTAATCATGTTAATAACTAAATAAATTGCCTGAGCATTATATAAAAGCACGACCAGTTTATGTACTAGTTACGGAGGTACCGTAGCCACGGCACTAGAGGCACCGGTGTCGTGACTCACATGCAGGAGAGTGATATCCTGCATCGTCCCACTCAGCTCAGCTTGGCCATTTTATCAGTATATTAGTGGGGCGTATGGATGCATCCTAGGCTTATATGTGTTACAAGTTATCAGGGTGAATGTGATGTGTGCTCTACATCCTTCACATTGGAGCTGATCCCTCCACCCAACACAGTTATTTAGAGGTCACCCCTCTATAGCATGATGAGGTCACCCCTCTAGTTATTCATGCACGGTTGTTACAGCACGTGACCTATATAAGCTCTGGCAAATAAAATACGGTAAATGCATGTTTTCAGAATTAATAGTTATATTTCAGTATCAGTATATATGAACCAGGTTTCTCAGATTTTATGCAGAGTTCTACCCCATGTTACATATCATTCTTACAGCTTCAGTATTCTATCGCCTATTTCATTCAGTATATTCTTATCATGTTTTATATCCGTTCACTGAGCGTTATGCTCAGCCGTAGTTCCTTTCATGTTCTAACGGCAGGTACACCGGGACGCTCTTAGGATTCTGAGAGCACGTGCATTTGGGATGGAAGATATCCAGACTTCTTATTTTATGCACTTACATTATTCTGCTTATTTGGACATTGTTTAGTCCTTTCTTTCAGTATTTTATTTTTCATGTTTTGAGCTTAGGTTGGATTACCGATGTTTGGATTCCGATATTTCCGTTAAGGTCATTTAATGTTTTAGTACATTTACCTTATGCTTTGATGACACGCCATAAACACACGTAATGGTCCACTTATCCAAGTGGGGTGTTACAATTATGGTATCAGAGCGCAAGGTTCGACCTGTAGGCTCTAAAACTTGACATGTGACTAGTGGGTAGTCACCAGGAACTTCCCAGATTTTAGCGTTGTTATCTTTCATGTTTCTCATGGATTATTCAGTCAGTTTTCTTCATTTATCAGTCAGTTTTCTTAAAGTTTTGACTAAGTAAAAGGTTGGTACATAACTAGCCATATTTAGTCGCATGTGCTTTTAACGAATTTTCGTTTTGGTGAGCCGACCATAGGCGTTCACCCTTGTCCGTTCAGAGTTTGTATTGGTAAACCGACCATATGTGTTTACCCTTACTCATGTCAGATTCATGTTTTCAGTCAAATATTAATTAGTGAACCAGCCATAACCGTTCACCATTATTCAGGTCAAATTTCATGCTTTTCAGTCAAATGCTATTTTGAACCGATCCATAGTTATTCACCTTTGTCATATCATGACATCTCATAAAATTTTGACAAGTATGGTTTGAACTACAGCCAACCATATTTAGTCTCAGATTGTAAATTTCTATACATGACAGTTCTCATACATTTTTGACAAGTATAGATCGAAACAGAATCGCCCATACTTAGTCACATGCTTCCTACTATGAATACTGTGGATTAAACCATAACTATCCACATCAGTTGATGTTAAACCTCAGTTGATTATTCTTCTATGTTCTTTGAACCAGTCAAGTTTATACTCTCACGTGAATGTCGTTTCCATGCTGACTAGGTTCATGTCCCCTTATGAGGATTACGTTTTCAGCAAGGTGATGATGTTTTCATGCTAAGATACAGAAGGGGGTTACAGTTAAATCCTGTTTTCTTAATAATCAGGTTTGATCTTCATCAGTCATGTCTTCATGCTGACCATTGTTGAAATTCTGTTTAATCATATTCTTGAAACTCTATACAACCAGCATTAAGTCTACGCAGAAATTATCAGGCTATCATGTTACTCATTTCAGTTCAGTTTACTACCATTTAAATCAATTTAATTCCTTGATCATGTCAGACAAGAGACACCAGTATCGATCATCCCATAAAATTTCCACCAGTGCCATGTACAGTATTACACATGTACCCCATGTACAATGTCTCAGTTATACTCCATGTACAGTATTCATGTGTACTCCACGTACAGTGCCTCAGATACGCTCCATGTGCAGTATTCATTTTGTACTTCATGTACAGTAGTCCAGGTGTACTCCCGGTACCCCACTCCATGGATATTGCTAATCGATCCTTAATCATCTCAGGCGTTTCCACTTGTCGATATTCTACCAGGTGCTGATGCTGCTCGTGAGTTGAAGATTTTGCTAGATGCTGATGCCGCTAACACTTTTAAGACCTCACAAATGCTTAGGCTGCTGATACTTTGGAGATCTCTCAAGATGCTGATGATGTTTATACTATGAAGACTCTGCAGAACAAGGACGAAAACTATAAAATTTGAATTTTGACTAGAATAAATTTCAACCATCAGACACTACCATCCTATTCCATGTTTTACTTTCCCAGTTAGATGTCACACTTCACTCAGCTAATTTTTCTGTCAGAAGAGTGGGAACCGGTAACCAGCCGGCCACTCAGCAGAAATAATTACATGAATCACGGTCATGATAACGACCGTCAGGAAACTGACAGACAAAGTAGTAGTGACAACCACCGTGCTTATAACTAATCAGTCAGTACCATCGGAACTCCGGAACAGACGTGACCAGAAATACAAGAGGTCAGTAGTCTAACCGGTCCGCCAATCCTAGAAATTACAAAAAAAAGAAAAAAAATGTCAGTTTTATCCAGATTCATCCACTAAAATACATGTCCAGACAACAGTCAAGACGCATGTCTCAAGTATCATTTCAGAAGACACTGGTCAGGGTACACGTCATACGAATATCTTCTCAGGACACGAGTCAAGATTCAGAATATCAGTATTGTCTTCTAAACCAGGTCCTCAATAATTCAGGGTATCCTCCAAAAGGGTATACTCGTTCTATTATGCCATGCATGAACCAGATCATTGAAATTTTATCCACCACCACTAGAGTATGATTCAGGTTAAACACGCAGTATTCACTTTGTGAGGTTACAGATGAACACATTCAGTGAAAAATCGCCATGTTTACTTCACATGTTCCTATGCCAGTTTCTTTTGAATCAGGTAGTTACCTGTCTCTCAGCCAGAAAAGACTCCACAGTACCACCCATGTTTATTAAGGTGATTCCTTTCAGTTAACGACAAGATCCGTCTTACCAAATCCCAAATATATTCATTATACTTTTTGTCAGAAAAATCAGTATAAATTATTTCTGCCTTACAAGCGCGTGACTTATCAGTCCATAGCTACGAAGACTTTTAGCTATAAATTCACTTCTAAAATTCCTCAAATCCATGATCAACATAGTATACTAAAGTTTCCAGATGCCATTCCAGAAATTCCTTCCTAACTACGAGACATAATTTAACATCGAGTTTGTCTCAAGAATTGTGCCTGTTTCCAAAACTCTTTATTCCAGAGTTGCATCTAAGTTAAAAGGGTTGCATCATTTACTGCAAGAATTACCGGAATGAGGCTTTATTCGCCCTGTCATACCACCAGGAAGTGTGTCGTTTTTGTCTATCAGGAAGAAGACCGGTAACATGAGATCATGTATCACCGATGTTTTGACAAGATCACCATTTTTAATCGATGTTCATTCCACGAATAGCAGGTTTATCTGATCTGCTATGACTTCTTATATATTTTCCAGAACAATTCACGATCATGTCACCATCAGCGGTGAGAGAAACATATTATAGTCACTCTAAATTTTTTTGAATTATACTTCTGAGCTCCCTAATGCTCCAGCTATAGTATCAAATTTATGAATAAAATTTTTTTAGGACTTCACAGACAAAATCGTCAGTATGTTCTTTGATAACATTCTGATCTTCTAAACTATAGTGAGGTACAAGATAATCATCTTCTCACAGTGAAATAGATTTTCCGATAGGAGAAAATTATATACGCAGCTTTCTAGATATGAATCCCAGTAGAACAAGGTGGTATTTCTGGACCACACTATTTCAGTAGAAAGGAATTTCAGACAATCTCGCGAAGGGGAAGGCCATCACCAGATGGTCACGACCGACGCCGGTGAACGAAGTACAAAATTTCTAGAATTCAGTTGGCTACTACCGCAAAAATTGCTGAAAGTCCTCTTAATTAGCTTTCTATGGCTAAGTTTTCACATAAAGGAGAGGACCTACACTAAAATTTTGTATTCCATAAGATCCTACGCTACGAGAGATATATTTTACCCAGACTCAAAATTCATTCATGTCTAATCACTCATATTCCACCAGAAGGTACCGTACCGTAAACCCAGGCAGAATTTTGATAGAAGCAGTATAACATAAATTGATGCAACTATGTCCTCAGGCATCCAGATAGGACACCGACATGCTGTAGGAAATTCAGCAATAGGTCGTATGATGCCAAAGTATTCCATCAACAATTTTGTCAAATCGAAATTAGCGTTCGCGAATCGCGCTCACGTTCATGTTTCACAATCACGTATACGTTCACATTTAAGTTCATGTTTATTTTCACTTTCACGTTTATGTCTCATACGCAGTATGATGTTGTTTCAGTTCATATTTTATGCTATGTCGTGATTTAAGCTCACGTTTGTGTTCATAACATCGTTCTCATTCAAGTCGTGTGCCATTTCACGATACACGTTTCTTAGTTATTACCGACTATGGTTACAGAAAGCTTGAGAGACCAGACTCAAGTTTAGCACAATTATTCCATAACCAGGCAGACGTTTCACATCTCAGGCCGTATCGTTTGGCATTCATTCATCAGTCATCATACGTTCATGATATGTTCTAGTATCACGTTCACAGTATGATTCACGTATCACATCGATTATATATTCCATGCCCAACATTCCTCATATAATTGTGAACCACGTTCACAATTGCTCACGTAGCACGTTCACAATTATTCACATAGTTCATCCCTATATATTTCAGCAGCTTGCTCAGAGTTATAAATGTTATCTTTTTAGAATATTTACATGTATCGTTTCATGTATCATACATGCTATAGTTATTCAGTCTATCAGATTCAGAAAGTCCATCTTAAATATGGAACCAGAAGCTATTCAGCGTCATCAGGACAGGGTCATCAGGATCAAGATTTTATTTATTATGTTAGACCTTTGAAGGAATCGTTTCGAGCGGGAGGCCACTCGAAACGAAGGAGTCCATCTGGACCTCTCATTATTTTCTTCAATAAATTCAGTTATGTTCTTTCAGTCATGTCACGTTCCATGTTCTCTTCAGCCATGTCACGTTACATGATCATTTCAGTCATGTTAGGTTTATACCTATCAGCAGCATTATGTCTTAATTAGAAGACAATTTATCCTTCAGCTTAATTGTCTTTTCGGTCTACGTGTTCTTTCAGTTCTTATAACTTCATCAGCTTATTATCTTTAATTCGAGGACGAATTTTTCCTTTTAGAGGGGAAGAATTGTAAAACCCAGTATGGTCGTATCTTTAATTCGGGGACGAATTATTGTTTTTAGAGGGGAAGAATTGTAAAACCCAGTATGGTCGTATCTTTAATTCGGGGACGAATTATTGTTTTTAGAGGGGAAGAATTGTAAAACCCGTATTTAAAAATCAGAATATTTAAATACGCAGTTTAATTTTAATAAACTATATAAGTATTAATTATTAGACAGAGATAGAAATGCAGAAATTAAATACGCAATCCCAGTTTACTTAAATACTATAAATATTACAGTTTATTCAGATAATAAGTATTTAGTCTCAGTTTATTTAAATATTACAAATGAATAATTATTCAGAAAATAATTATGAAGTTTCAGAATATATTACGTATGTATTATTACACGAAAAATAATTATCAAGTCAGGAAATTTTACGTATACATTACGTATGTAGTAATTATTTCAGAAAGAGTTTTACGTTTCTGGAAAACTAAAACACGAGAACTAAATAAGGGTATATGCGATAAACTATAATGTCGAAAAGTAAAACGAAAACTTATGTGTACACAAAAGGGGCCGGTTTTTAATTAAACAAGATAGGGTAATGGGCTTTTAGGCCCGGTCTTGGCAAAAAGAAAGAAAAACGGGGGTTACCCCCTTCTCCACAATCAGACGAAAAAAAAAGAAAGGAAAACAAAAATTAGGGTTTGGTGTCTTTGTGTGGGTGCCGCCGGCCGGAAAACAAAGAAAGGAGACGGGATCGTGTTTTGGTTGATTAATTCGTGTGTCTGTTGTTTGGCTATTCCTTAATCACGCAAAACAAGTAAGCTATAAACCTTTTCTTTCATTTAGTCTCAATCACGAATCCATCTTTATAAGGGTATGAACACACGATTTGGTAATATTTAAAACACGTATAAATCAAGAGGGGGCCGTGTTTATTTGGGTTTCACGAGAACCGGACCTCTAGGGTCTCGGTGTGGTTAGTTTCACTCAAACCGAGACCAATAAAGGTCTCGGTGTTTTCTGTTTTGGCCCAGCCGCGACCCAAATGGGGTGCGGTGGTGACTGTGGTGGTGTTGCTATTGAGACCAGCCCCGAACAAATAAAAAAAAAGAGAGACAGCAGGGACGTTTGGGTTTAGATCTGACAACAGGGTGTGTTTGGGTCTGCGACATCAGCAAAGGGGTGAGTTTGGGACAGCAGAAAACATAAGGGTGCGTTTGGTGTATATAAACGGGGGGAAAACGTGACCAAACAGTGGGAAAACGTAGAAAAACAGTGGGAATAAGGGTAAAGTCAGTACCTGGTTTTCTAAACAGAAAATAAAGGATTTTATTTTCAGATTAGCGACGGTTTGGTGACAGTATTTTCCGTCGCAGACTGTTTTTGTGACAGTTTTCTTTATAGACAGTTTAAACACTCAGCTTTTGGTCACACCTTTTTGTGACAGTTTTTCTGTCGTAAAGTTCGTATAGACAGATTTAATATAGTTGTGAAATTGTTTAGTGCGACCGAGATTGGGGTATCTCGGTAGGATCGGGTTATAGTTTAAACATATAAAACGAAGAGTTTTATATTATACCTTTTAATCTAATTGTTTAATAAATGGTTAAAATATATTTTGAATGTATTAAATTAAATAGTTCCTTAATATTCTAAATGGGTATAGTTTTATTAAATGAATTAAATTATCTTGGGAACTTTCTAATTTAAGAAACTTTATATTTTAAGCAGAATGCTTATTACAGTTACTATAGCGTCAGAAATATGCTTGTACCGTAATTGATAGTAGAACGATAATACATTAAAAGAATTATTATAAGATTAGATTTATCAGTTAATATACGTACAGAATTTCAGAAATATAATAAATAATTAAGAAGCCAATAAGATCAGTAAAAATTAAATAAACTAATATCAGTTAACTTATTCGCGTCCTTATTCATGTAGCTCGCGTGAAATCAGAGTAGACTTTCGGTCAGTTGATCTCGGTCAGTTACTGGACACGAGGTACGGATTTCCGTCCTTTCAGTAAGGACTTACTTTCTATGCATGATTAGGATTCCACGTCTTCAGCCAAATGTTGTTCCCCAGTATATGTTTAAGTTCATCAGTAATCATGTTAATAACTAAATAAATTTCCTGAGCATTATATACAAGCACGACCAGTTTATGTACTAGTTACGGAGGTACCGTAACCACGGCACTAGAGGCACCGGTGTCGTGACTCACATGCAGGAGAGTGATATCCTGCATCGTCCCACTCAGCTCAGCTTGGCCATTTTATCAGTATTATTAGTGGGGCGTATGGATGCATCATAGGCTTATATGTGTTACAAGTTATCAGGGTGAATGTGGTGTTTGCTCAACATCCTTCACATTGGAGCTGATCCCTCCACCCAGCACAGTTATTTAGAGGTCACCCCTCTATAGCATGATGAGGTCACCCCTCCAGTTATTCATGCACGGTTTTTACAGCACGTGACCTATATAAGCTCTGGCAAATAAAATACAGTAAATGCATTTTTCAGAATTAATAGTTATATTTCAGTATCAGTATATATGAACCAGGTTTCTCAGATTTTATGTAGAGTTCTACCCCATGTTACATATCATTCTTACAGCTTCAGTATTCTATCGCCTATTTCATTCAGTATATTCTTATCATGTTTTATATCCGTTCACTGAGCGTTATGCTCAGCCGTAGTTCCTTTCATGTTCTAATGGCAGGTACACCGGGACGCTCTTAGGATTCTGAGAGCACGTGCATTTGGGATGGAAGCTATCCAGACTTCTTATTTTATGCACTTACATTATTCTGCTTATTTGGACATTGTTTAGTCCTTTCTTTCAGTATTTTATTTTTCATGTTTTGAGCTTAGGTTGGACTACCGATGTTTGATTCCGGTATTTCCGTTAAGGTCATTTAATGTTTTAGTACATTTACCTTATGCTTTGATGACACACCATAAACACACGTAACGGTCCACTTATCCAAGTGGGGTGTTACAGTGGCACTACGATCTTTGAAATGAATATCGTAATTTTTCTCCAATAGTTGTCCCACACTTAAAATGTTACTTTTAAGGTTGGGCACATTATATACATCCAAAATATACTGGTGACTTCCATCTTTAGCTCGAATAAGTATTTTACATTTTCCTTTCACCGGTGCCTTTGACTCGTCTCCGAAGGTGACTTTCCCTTTACTTTGCTCCATATCCATGAACAAGTCTTCCTCACCCGTCATATGATTACTGGCAGCGGAATCTATATGCCACGGCTTTGTCCTCTCTTCTTTATCGCCATGTAGCGCCATTACCAAAGTAAGATCATCTTCGCCTTCTACCTACACAAGATTGGCCTTTTCTTCCACTTGTCTTGAGCTAGAACACTCGCTAGCATAATGGCCAAAATTTCGACAATTATAACATTGTATTTGAGACTTACCTCCTCTCTGAGATTGGTAGCCTCTTCCACGACCTCTCTTATTTGGAGACCAATGGATCTCATCTTCTTTATTAACATCTTCTCTTCCTCGTCCTCGTCCTCGACCTTGGAAACCACCACGACCTCGAAAAGTACCGCGTCCTCGTCCTTGCTCACGTCCATGTAAAAAGATCTTTTCTCTTTCTTTGAAAGAGACCTTTGAGTATAGAGCTTGCTCTAAGGGTCCTTTCCCCCTTCTTTTCTTCCACTTCTCTTCATGGGCTTGTAAAGATCCCATGAGTTGATCGACGGTCATAGAGTCGATGTCTTTTGACTCCTCTATGGCCACAACAATGTAATAAAAGCTTGGTGGCAAAGAGCGAAGAATCTTTTCTATCACCCTTGTGTCAGTCAAGCTTTCACCATTTCTCTTCATTTCAATTGAAATGGTCAAGACACGAGTGAAATAATCCGAAATGGTTTCGGATTCCTCCATTTGGAGTTTTTAGAACTCTCCTCTAAGAGTTTGAAGACGTACCTTCTTCACTTTATCGATTCCTTTGAAAGCATTTTGAAGGATCTCCCACGCTTCCTTAGAAGTGGTTGCATTTGCAACTTTCTCAAACATCGCATCATCAAGACATTGATAGATGAGAGTTAGAGCACTTTGATCCTTCTTTCTCTCCTTCTGTAGATCTACCCTTTGGGCAGCACTCAACGAGTTTTCATCTTCAACCTTCTCAATCCCTTTCTCGACTATCTCCCACACATCATGTGAGCCAAGTAACGCCTTCATTCGAATACACCAACTACCATAGTTATTGATTTAATGATTTTGTGTGTGTAGTTCGTACTCGATTCAATTCAAATTGATCACGGTTTAAGGTGGAATTATTATCTTTGGTAACTAAAAGGGGGAGCTTTTGATTATCTATTTCTACTCGTAAAATAAACGCTAAAATTATTAAACATCAATATAAAAATAAAAGAAAGAAAATAAATGCTAAAATTCTGTCGGAATACCCCCTTGTCGGAATACCATCGGAATAATGATCGGAAAAACCTGTCGGAATGTTATCAAAAATCCTGTCAGAATATCTAAACTGTATCGGAATAACAGATGGTAAAAACTATCGAAATATGTATCGGAAAATCCGTCGGAAAGTCTGTCGGAACACCGTCGGAATGATTGATCACCGATACTATCGGAATGATAATCGGAATAACTAAAACCCAATTCTATCGGAATAATCAATCGGAAAAAACAATCGGAATACATAAACCCTTTTCCGATGGAGGTCATCGAAATAACTGTCGGAAAGGAAAACCCTTTTCCGATGGAAGCAATCGGAATAACGGTCGGAAAAGCTAAACCCTTTTCCGATGGAATGCAAATTTGAAATAAGCAAAACCGAATAAGAACCTTCTTTAATAAGCACTAACCGAAACTTAACCGAATCAATAATAAAAAGAACTAAATAAGCACGAATGAAAAACTTTCATAACACTAAATAAGCAAGATTTATAAAATAAACTATAAAAAGATTAAACTTTTAAAACACTTAAAAGAAAATAAGCTAAAACACGAAATAAGCTAAAAGCACCAAAAAGTTGAGATCATCACTCGTACGAAATTGATAAGAACAACAAGATGAGCACTTAAATCAAATAAGCATAAAGATGAAAACTTTTCGAGATTAAATCAAATAAAACTCAAGATTAAAACAAATAAGAAAGGAAGAATGAGATGATTATGAAAGCTTGAAATTAAAATTAAAGTTTAAAGATTCAAAACAAGATTAAAGTTCTTGAAAATAAAGTTCTTGAAAGAAAGACAATAATGAAAGACAATATGAAAAGTTCTTGAAAATAAAGTGGAGAGCTTAAAAATGAATTTTTTAGCTAACACCTCAAAAATTAGGTTAAGGGTCTCTATTTATAGGAGAGGAGAGTTGGTAAGTGGGTGTGCTTCCTTATTTCTTCCTTTTGTCTTCTCGACTTTTTAATTAACTCGTCTGTCTCGACTTTGTCTCGGAATTAGTCGAATGATAAAATGAACTCGTCTTCTAATTTTCTTCTTTTAGTAGACTTGGTTCTTTGACTTTGTTAAACTTCCTTCTTTAGACTTTTTCTTCGATAAATCTTCAGAATAGGCCTTTGACTTCCGTTCTTCTTGCACTTTTGATCTTTTGACTTCGTCTTTTGTCTTTTTCTTCGATAAAAGCCCGTGAAAGCCCGTGTTTTCTTCCTTTTTCATCTTTTTGTCCTGAATCACAATAAAAACACAAACCACGCATAATTTCGACTTTTACGACATAAAATACACGTTTTGGTCTTGCTTTTATTATAATTAAGTGGTAGAAGGATAAATGTTTTCAAACTTATTAGTTATCTTTGGTGAGACGAGGAAATTGGAACAAGTTCATTGAACTCGACATCTTGATCTTCAGCGCAGCTAGAACCTTTTAAGCTTTGATACCAGTTTGTTGGTAAACACACGGGGCCTTTTAGGCTAATACAAGAGGAAGAGATAAGCTTTTAGGAAAGTAAGTTTATTGCTTGAAACTTTTTTAGTACATATTACAAAATACTTACAACATATCCTATTTATACTAGTCCATGGAAGCTTCCGGATACAAGAAATTTTCATGGTATTTTAGAGAATTCCGACTACATACTTATCCATTATCTAGATATTTCTTACTAGATAGTTTTCCATACTTATCTATATAATTCTACACATTTCCATAGATATTTTCTATGGTTCTTTCTTCGACCTTCTAGAAGCTTCCTGCATGAACTCGGATTTCAGCGACCAAATCAAGTTTACGATCTAACAGATATGACCGGATTAGATGTTATGATCAAAATCGAGATCTTATATATGTTTATTATTTTTATGAACTTGGAAGTTTTAATCTTTTTTATAATAAAAGAATTAGATAATTTGGGACCAAATTTTACTTCTTTTTTTATAAATTAAATATTTTGCAAATGTAAACTGTTAAGCGACCAAAAATAAACCATCGCGGCGGATTAAATCATTTTTCTATAAAAGGACACATGTATAAACTTTCAACGATTTTTATTTTTATTTTTTTTTCAGTCTGGAAAATCATAGATTATATAATATGAGGAATAATATTTGAATTCATAAAATCATATATAATTTCAGAAATTCGTATACGAATTAATATCATACAAGATTTTATTTTCTCAATCATAATTAAAAAATAAATGAAAAAGAATATATTTCCATTGGCGCGGACACACACATATTATTGGGCCAAAACATAAAAAAACTGATACATGGGCTAATAAGTCTTGAACCGACACATGAATATTGGTCGGTTAAAAAGAACAGCAGGTATAAAAAGAGGTTAAGCACATGTACGCTTATATTATTCCATTCGTTTTTGGTCGACTTTCACTGTTATTTGTTTCAAGGTACGTAATTCTTCAGCTTAAATCATTGGAGTTAATTTTTAGTTTCTTTTATGCATCATAGTATGAGTTTATTGTGAATTTGTTATTAGGTTAGCTACTTTTTAGTTTCTACTCGGCTTATTAAATAGCGGAGCTTATTCCTAAGATTGGATATGAGGAATCTCTTACAAGATAATGTGTAATTCTTTGATCTCCGAATCTCAATTCTTCAAAGCTCATATAAGTTATTTAGATTTATTACTAAAGTGCATTAAACTTCTAATGTTGTGACTCTGATCTCTTCTAAATTAGCAACTTCCAATGGGAGACCACGTACGACCCTGACTAGTGAACTCTTGTCATTAAAGACTTAACCACTACTATCCCGTATGTAACCCTAACTTTGCTTGTAATTATGTGAATTCTAAAGTTCATTGTTATTTTGCATAATACAATGAGTTTGTGACTGTGAATTTGTTAGGGCTAATGACACCAAAAATCATCATACTTACCATTTTATGCTTTTCGAACTTTTTTTTCCTTTTGTATACCTTAAACTCTTGTTTTTGTGCTTTTCTAAGATTTTATGACATTTTTATCCTTCACATATAAGGTACATTTTTTCTCTTTTGATGGGTAAAATGGTAATTTTTTTGTCAAAAGACCCTAGAAGAGCATGAAAAAGAGAGTTTAGGGTACACATAAGAAAAAAAAAGAGTTGAGACCCATAAAAGTATAAAGTGGAAAGTATTATACTTTTTTATGTCATTAGCCCAATTTGTTATCAAGTTAGCAACTTTATAGTTTTCATCGGCTATATTCTAATCTAGTTTTCAAGTGTAATTCTAATCTAGTTTTCAAGTGTAATAGCTATTAGATAAACATACTTGTTTAAGGTTGATTGTTGAGGGCACTATTTTGAATTTAAATAAAATTTTAGTTCAATCGTGTTGTTTAATGGCTTCAATGACAGAGCTTATCCCTAATGATATCTATGAGGACATATTCCTAAGATTGGATGTGAGTAATCTCATTCGTTGCACGAGTGTTTGCAAGTCGTGGAAATCTTTGATCTTCAAAGTTCATATCTGTTGGTACAACATATTCCTTAGATTGGATGTGAGGAATCTCACTAGATGCAAGATTGTGTGTAAGTCGTGGAAATCTTTAATCTCCGGTTCTCATTTCACCAAAGCTCATTTGAACCGTAGTTACAACAGTAACAAAAATGGACATAAAAGGCTCGGTGAGGCTGTATTTCTAAAAGGTCCTGATATGCATAATATGATTGGCTCTTCGAATAGCCTAGTGTGTATCCTTGATTCCGGTGAACCTCTAGTAGCTAATCCATTGACTAGAGAAGTAAACCCGGTGCCAAAGCCATTTGCCCGTGATATCTCGAGGTATAACTACCAGGTTCCCTTAGAGACGACTACACGATTGTATTTGGAGTCAAGAAAGGGGAGGACCAAACATGCTTTCATGTATTTTCTCTCAAATCAAACGCTTGACATGTTATTGAAAACATGAAGTATACATATGTACTTGCTAATATTTCAGTTGGTGTCTTCTGCAATGGGGCTATTCATTGGGTTATGCATCCTGGAAATCAAAAAAACAAAGAAAGTGATTTTATCTTTTGATTTATTCAAAGAAGAATTTAAAGAAATACCCCAACCCTATTATCCATTTAAGTATCTAAATCTGGGGATTATGGAAGAATGTCTATGCGTACATGATAACCAAAAGGTATGGGTAATGAAGAAATACAATGAAGAAGTGTCTTGGGAAGTTGTGGATAATTGCCAAATAAAGTATGAATATCCGTGGTACCGTTCAGACTGTTTCCAAGTGAGGAATGGTACTTTTACGGGTAAATTGTCCTTTAACAGTAATATCTTGGAGAGCCTTGTATCTCCTTGTTTTCATGCAACCAGTTAATGATGACGGAAATGATGATGTCAGCGGTGCATCTGACGATGACAATCACTCTAGTGGCACTCTTGGAGAAGATGAGATGAGCACTTAAGATGGAGGTTCGGAAATTAATTCTGAACAGTGATGTGGATGATGTGAAGAGCACTTTTTTATTATAATTCTGATGATTTGCCCCTTTAACAATCGTTATACAACACTTGTTTAAGTTTTGCTTTTTGGAATTAATAACGATGAGGTTCACTTGCAAATGTTTGCAATATTGTGAACAAAAGTAGACTGTTGTCTAAGACCATGTTTTATTTGTGATCTCCACCAACCGGTTGGAGAGGAACAAGACAAAACAAACAATTGATATAATAATAAAAAAATGATAAAAAAGAGAGAGGAGTTGCAACCTGGGACAAAACTAAGTCACTTTGTGACACTGAGATCATGAATCCAACCTGTATAGTTGTACTTTTTATGTTTTTTAATCAATGACTACTTTGTCTTGTTACTCTACAACCGGTTGGTGGAGATCACCAATAAACATGGTCAATGGTTGCAATATTGTGATTTACTATGAGATATTATATTATAATGTAATAAGAAAGTGAAATAAAATAAGAAGAATAAGAAGATATTTTTAGTCATATATTTTAGATAAGGATGAAAAATTTAAAAAAGGACACATTTGATTTTGTAGGTGCATGACTTTGTAGATGCATTTGACTTGTAAGTGCATCTGAAATATGTGATTGTGGTTTTTTGTTATTCTGCTCATTTTAATTAATCTTCTTCTTAGATCTTAACTCATATGATACTACTAATAATAAAGGGGAATCATGGTCTCTTCACAGAAGCTATAGAAAATGAGAAAAAATATATATCATTTTCTCTCACAAAACTTTTAGTGGGTGCTGTAACTTGAACATGGTCGTTGATTGGATTTGTGGTTATTAAATCGCGCCCCTTGATTAGTTTTTTAGGCTTTGACGTATGCTTATGATTGTAGATTGGTTTGAGTTGGCCCGTTTTCATCCATTGACTGGTTTTTGTTTAGGTGGGTTGTGAGAAGTTGATGCAGTTGTTGATCGGAAAAAACGAAATTCTTATTATTCCATAACAATTTCTATTCATCTCTTTCGTCCATAGAAACCAAATAAGAAAATACACACAGCCACTCGATTAGTTTAATATTATATTGTGATAACTCGTATTTTTCCCGATAATTAAATTATTTCTTTTATACGAGCATTTTTTTTAATTTACGTCAACCTTTTAGGCGTCATTCGTTTATTCGACGCGTTAACGTTTATTTAATTATAAGCCTCATTTAATTATCGAAATATCAACGTGATCCGAATGTCGATGTTTTTATTTAATATTGAGCGTTTATTTTTTATGTTTAACGTGTATTTTTTAAATCGCGTAACGTTTATAATACTCGCTTTTACAAATTATAAAGCAAATTTATTAATTAAAGTCATTTCACTTCAATCTTAAGTGCAAGTGTCTCAAATGAGACATTAAGCTAAACACGTGTCTCATTATCTTGCAAGTATTGCAAGATTTGATCTCAACAAACCACGTATTCTTCACATAGCAAAATGAACATTTCATCCATTTCCTTTATTTGTTTCTCTTGCTGCCGTGATTCATCACACATAGAGGTGGCAAAACGGGCGGGTAGGCGGGCACGGGCGACGGGCTAAACGGGTAACAGGCTAAATGGACGACGGGCCAAACGGACGCGGGCTAAACGGGCACAGGCAAAACGGGCGGGCTAAACGGGCGCAAGCTAAAATGAGAAAAAAGATATATAAGAATGTAGAATTCAAAAATAAAAATACTTTTTTTTAAAGCCGGGGATAAAAGCTAAATATAAAATATCCGCCGAGTAGCCTAATTAGTGTTTTACATGTGCGCTCATTAAGCCCATAAGTTTCTTACATATGCACCCTTTTAGCCCATTAATAATAAAGAATAGACAAAAAGTGTCTCATCCTTTTTTAAAAATAGGCAAAAAAATGCCCATATTTATCAAAATGGGTAAGATTTGCCACCTCTAATCACACACAAACACCATCCAAAGATTTTTGTTTTAGCTAGTTATTTGATGGTTTGTTTGATCAAAAGTTGACGTATTCAAGAGTCTTGTTGGTCATTTCTTCTATCTTCATCATTTTGTAAGGAATCATCAACCTTTTCATCTTTATGCATGGTTTTGATTTTGATTTTCCTACGGGTTTTGAATTATTTTCTGTATTTACATTTTGTTAATCATGTTTATACTTTGATTCGATTTACTGAAAGTTTATGGACATAAAATTAAATAGTCGTGTGATAGGATCGAACTCGGGATTACGGGATTGCACACAATACGTAAAGAGTTAATTAATTTTAATAAATATATTTATTATATTTATTAAATATAAACCGAGCTTAACTAACGTTCGTTAATAATTAATAGTTAAGTGTAAACGAGCGTTATGGAATTAAATAGAAGAGAAAACAAGAAACAGAAAGTTCTGGAAGCCACCCTTGGTGGGCTTATTGGTCGACGACTACAAGAAGAAAAGGGGAAGGAAAATGATTTGTTTCCTTATTCGTTTATTACTTGGAAACCAAGTGTTAGTGCAAACATTACGATGTTTTGTCGATATAATCTTTTTGTGTTTTGTTGATGACAAACGTATAATTCGCAATACACTATATAAAATGTTAAGGTACTCGTAATCACTCAAGAATACATTTGTATACTTGTCTCGACATCTCCAAGATCACATTCGGCATGAATCACTCAAGGTATGAATAAACATGCCATTAACCTAACTAAGTGATCAAAGATTACCCCTAAGGCATATTCCAAAGAATATTCTTTAATTTGAATTTAGCATATTCCATATGCCAAAAGAATATCCTTTGAAGGTATAAACTACCCCAAATGATATTTCCCCACTAAAGGACAAAAATGCACGGTCCCCAAGCCGGAGGTTCCTTAAAGGAACCCGCGGTTCCTTATTGATAAGGAACCGCAGGGGTACTTAAGGAACCGTGGGTCTTTATAGCCGTTGCATTGTTTTCCTATAAATAGTGGATTATTTCCAGCTTTTCTTTCAACCCTTTTTGCACAGTTTCTTCAAAAACATCTTTAAACTCCTTGATTAGTTAGTTTAGATTAATCTTGTTTGAGATGTGATTCTCTCCTTCAATCCTCTCATCCTCTCAAGTTCAAAGAGAAGAACACTTTTATTACCATGAAGTGTTGGGTTCATAATATGATGAAGATCTCTTCTTCTATACCAAGTCATTGTTTTCCTTCTATGTATGTGTAGAAGATCCAAGTGTTGGGTTCACTTGGATGTGTTTGTAAGGGTAGAAGATCCAAGTGATGGGTATCCTTGGATTAGGTGTTAGTTTTGTAGATCCAAGTGTGTTAATACTTGGATATAGTGTTAGAGTCATAGATCTAAGTGTTGTGTGCTTAGATCTATATGGTTTATGTGTTTAGGCCATAAAACACAAGGTTTGTTATGTTGGGCCATAAAACATAACTAGTGTGAAGATTGGTGTAGATGGATGTAGATTGGTCCTACCTAAGATTAGGACTCGACATCTAGCCTTGTGTCAGAAAATGGTGAAGTAGGCGACGTGTGTAGATTGGTCCTACCTAAGATTAGGACTCGACTTTTATCTTAGAGTCAAAAATTGGATAAGCAACGTTGTGTATGGTGTCTCCACTTTAAGGAGTTTGTTGACTAGTGAAGTAACTCCCGAGTAAGGTGTACTCGAGGAGTGGAGTAGGGCGAAGAGGAGCTTCGTGACCGAACCACTATAAATTATCGTGTCGGTACTTTCATTTACATTTATGTCTTTACCTTTTTAGATGTATTTATAGTTGCATACTTGTTGTTGTGTGTTGTGTGCATCTCATAATCTAAACATCTAAGTTGCGGAAAAGCTAAGGCTTAGTACGTGTGTGCTTCATGTTTAGATTATGGTCAAGTGTACATCACTTAGTCTAAACATCCTAGTTGCAGAAAAGCTTATGCTTAGTACGTGTGTGCTTAGTGTTTAGACTATTGCTTGATGTACTCTTGATTTGATGTGTTTGTGTGTTTCCTTAGTTATAGCTATTATCTATTACAAACACATCTCATACTTAGTCAAGCTTGATCAAGAATTTGATACAAAGGATTGTTAAAGTTTAACATGTAACAAATGGCATCGTCCACTGTAGGCGGTTCCTTAAAGGGACTCACGGTTCGTTAGTGATAAGGAACCGCGGGTATGTTTAAAGAACCGCGTACAGTGGGTTTATGCAAAATATTTTGAAAAGTGACTAGAAACTATTCAACCCCCCTTCTAGTTTCTACAATTGGTATCAGAGCGTGGTTATTCAAGATATTTGAAGTATATTGTACTTTGAAGCTTGGATCGATCTTTGCTCTCTTTTTCAAAACAAATGGTTTTTAATAATGAAAACGGTTTTAAAAATAGAGACGTTCTTTGTATCAAATTGTTCATGAAGAGTGATTACTTATGAAATGTGTTTTGTTGTTTCATTCGTACAAGTTTTGGTGTTAAATAAACTTCATATAATAGCTTGATAACAAATCTTTTTATGTTTGGAAGTATAAAAATATTTTGTGTCATAATTAACTCTAAAATACGAGTCCTATGTGTCTAAAATGATTTTTTAGAGTCCTAAGTCCTTCCAAAATGTTACCAAATGATTTTGGCCAAAAATTCAATTTTTTCCCTACTGACCGCGGTTCTTTATCTGTTCCCCGCGGTTCCTTATCAATAAGGAACCGTAGTCGGTCCGACACAGATTTTTGCAAACTTTGAAAAATCATATAAAATCAACCGTAAGGCCGTAGAAGTCGTGCCACCGGTCATTTCGAGCCTAATTGAAATTCCTTTCTATTAAAAATGCTTCCAAACCTTTATTCAAACTTTAAAATTTGGATGTTTTCTAAGTTCCATACTTTATCCAAAGTATTGAGCGTCGGTTTGTCGTAAAACTTGTGTTTTACTCTTTTCTATTAAGTTAGACATCTCTTGTTGATATATCCTTGAAAATTGATATATTTATAAAGTGTTGAACTTAATTAAATTTTAAAATGGGTCGAAAACTATTTTCAAATAAAATCAAGCTATGCATACTTTGGTGTATCTAACACTCAAAACGAAGACAAATGCTTTTGTGCTTTTTCTTTTGTCTTTGGACATTCTTAAGTGATCATTACTATTGGTAGTAGTGTTACTTAGTTGTCTATTTATGTGTGCATTGCATATAGGATTAACATCTCTTGGGGTTACAAATGTTACATAAATATTTTGTACACCTTGGCATGTTCTTTAACACTTTTAGGTTTGAAAGCTTTGGGAACTTGTCAAATCTATTGATGTGGGTTGTCTTACTCGGTCATTGTGTTATTAGTTCAAGTAGATTAATGTCTCACTATAAAGCATGAAACACCCTTTGAAAATCTTAGCTATTTTCTCTTAAAGGAGTGTTTGTGGGAATCAAGAAAGATTTTGATTAAATATCAACTCATTATTCAAAGTATGATTGGTATCATTATCGAATCTAATTGACTTGTTTTTTAGTGTAGACATAATCGTGGTTTATTAATAATATACATCGGATCATAACTCACACTTGTGTTGATGATGGAATATTGAATCTACTTATTCAAATTATTAGACATATTTTGTTTAATAATTGCTTATAATGCACAATGGAGTCGGTTTGACAACTTGGATGCTTCATCCGAAATACTCAAGTAATTTACATTGCAATGCAATTTGTAAATGTGTCATCTCCGAAAGACCAATCAAGAGTGTTCCTTTGTTTTGTGTAAACATTGTTTATACACTTCAAAGTGTTTGGCCTCAGTTCTACTTAGGCAAATAAGCTTAACTAGACTTGTTTGACAAGATATGCAATGGTGCATTCTTTTACCCTCATTAGGTTGTTCATTGTGTCGTCATACACTTTTAATCCTTGTTACACTTTATTAGACAAATGAGGAATTGCATTTTGTCTAACTTGAGAATGACTACTAGAGAATTTATGCACTAGAATCTTAATTTGACCTAACTGTTGAATGACTTCCATGTGGGAAGTCTGGTTACTTTATAACTCGTAAAAACGGTCGTGCTTAGCCTTAATTGAGCACCTCTAGTGATTGTCTCATACTCATTCTCTAAATTGGCTAAATGGCTCTTCCTAAATATGACTAATGATAGTTTACTTTGATGAACTTTGTATGTCATTAGGAGTCTTTTTCTTTTATAATCATTATGTTTTTCTTAACCTTCTTCCCACGTGCTAATTGAACCTATGTGTTTTTACTTTGTGTGTGTTCTAGTTTTTATTACTCTTTAGCATAACTTTATGATAAGTTAGACTAGAACATTAGGATTTGCCGAATTAGAAAAATTCCCTTATCCTCCAAAGCACACCCTCTGTGGGCGGTTCTTTATAGAGACCGCGACTCCATATCGATATGGAACCACCGGTGGAGTAAAGGAACCACGGCAAAACACCTTTAAAAACAGGTTTTCCAAAATTTCTCAATTATTTCATCACCCTTTGGAATCCTTGTTTCAAACCTTTGGTCACTCTTAAAATATCTTGTGCTTTCTCTTCTTAACCCAAAGCATTTTGAAATCACTTTCACACCAAAGCAAAATGTATTTTTCACAAATGAAAGCCTTGATTATCCACTATTTTCTAAAATCTCTTTCAATCCACATTCACCAAAGAACACACCAAATTAAATCTTTTCTCCTTCTAAGGATATTGATTTTGAAAACTCTCTTTTTCCACCACTTCCCTTTTGTGTTCTTACTCCATCACATGATTATGTCATGCATCATGGAACATATTGTCGTTGTTGTCAATATAAACATCTTGTCATGTCTTATATCTATGATGAGTTGAATTACAAGATTATCATCAAGCCTTCTCCACCAAATTCCGCCACCACCTTGTCTTTCATTTAAGCATGTGGATTGCTTATTGCAAAGACATCCAATTTAAGCAAATCTTAGATTTCTAGTGCAACTAAGATTAAAACTATGCTTAAGTTTTAGGCTTGTGTTTCATACATCTTTGTATGATCTTTATTCTCTTGTATTCCTTTTCATGTTTTTCAACATGATTTGTCTTTGGGTCTTGGATCTCGTTGTCCCTGTGATCTTTCTTTTCTTCTTTATTTTCTCACTCGGTTGTCAAGGAATGTTATATTTAAATCTAACTCCTCTCCTAGTAAGATTGACAACTTAAATATTTCTTTCGAAATATTCAAGTAATTTTAACTTGCAATTGCAATTGCTAAAAGTCATATCTGAAGCATTGACTTTCAATCCATTTAGCAACTTATGTTACATTGTTTGACCTAGTGGTTTTCTTTTGAGTTGATAATCGTTTTTGGACACCCATTGTTCACGGTTCCTCAAATAACCTAGCGGCTCATTATATATAATGAACCACGAACCTATTTAACGAACCACAGCCAGTGAGTCCCTTTGTTCGTTTTTGGTCTATCTATATCTTTGACGAGTTCTCTTGAAGATTCCTTCTTTTCTTCTCTTTTGAGTCTCTTCTCTCGTTTTCTTTCAAGACTTCACTATCACCTAATAAGGTATAGTATTCTTCAATTATTTTGTGAAGTTATCCTTAACTTCTTTGTTGAGTATCTTTTGATTTATTTTAATCATGCCTCTCTAAGTTGAGTCTCTCTCTTCTATCCTTTCTAATGTAAGTCGAGTCGAGCCTCACCCTTTCCTCGTCATGTAATTTTTCTTTGAACATTCACAATGATTGTGAAGAGCTACGAAACTTTGAGCATGTAGTTTATCGTATGCTAAACACCATCCATCTTGGTTTTTCTATTATTTGGCTTATTTGATATTTCTCTATATCATTGAGTCATATTTTTGGTGTCGACATTCATAAGCACCCTTGCCTATAATGTCCTATATATAGTATTTTTCTTAAGCGTCGATTTATCCTCGCTTTTGGTTTTTCTTTATTTTGTACCTTGATTCCCGACTTAAAGATTTTGGAGCTTTCTAAAGGAATTATTTTTAAGGTCAAAAATATCTTTGGTTTGAGATTTTTCGTTTTTCTCGTTGTTGAGAATTGATTGCGGTTAAAATTTACAATTGAATTGGGTAATTCCAACAATTCTAAACTTTTAACCTTTTGAGAGGATCTTGGTTAAATCTTGAATTTTCTTGGGTGATTCCAAAAATTCTAAGCTTTTAACCTTTTGACATATTATCATTACAATTGGTATGGATGTTTCTTCTTTACCTCTATTCCATCAGTTGTGATTTGATCTTGTCAAAATCCTCTCCTTGGACTTTTTTTTTGGATTGATAGCATCGCGTGCATACTTCTTTCTTCAATGCTTGTCATTGTTTGTGCAAACGACTTGTTTATCGTCCTCATTTTCTTTTTCCATCATAGTCATTCTTTCTCTCTTTTCAACTATGTGGAATTGTGTTATTGTCCATGTCATACTCTCTTTAGTTTGGTATTTTTACCATGATATTAAAGTGGAGTATGTCCCCTCGACAATATTTTCTCTTTTTATAAATTGGACATCTCTTTTCTATCTTTGTCCTCTTTATATATATTTTTGGTGTCACCAAAATAAGTTGGGTTCTCTTTTCTATCTAATAGCCCTCCTATTTTCTAAACTTGTCATATTTTTTGACACCAAGTTAAGATTGTTTTAGCTTTCTCTTGAGTCCCTCTCTTTGTACTCGAGATGTTTAAAGCTAATTCTGCTTGGGTGACATTGTTATACATATATGCTCTTGTCTACTAACTTTGTTTTGTAGGACTTTTATAACCCTTCTTTGTAGCTTGTCACTATCCTTGCTTCATTGGTGCCTCAAGCAAGGGGGAGCTTATATCAAGGGGAGCATTTGCAAGATTTCTAGTCATGACATTTGCAATCGTTTACTCACTTAAGTTGCATTCATCGAAAATCTTGCAAGTAATGAACATTGGAATCTCGAAGAGAAGCATTTTATTATGCATGGAGTTGGTTAACCTATGGTGATTTAAGACTTCACTAGGATGATGA
Organism: Glebionis coronaria; assembly: GCA_025667525.1. Taxonomy (NCBI): domain Eukaryota; kingdom Viridiplantae; phylum Streptophyta; class Magnoliopsida; order Asterales; family Asteraceae; genus Glebionis; species Glebionis coronaria. The sequence continues at coordinate 407,102,313 of CM046880.1, forward strand.
AGCTCAATATCTTTGGATGATGGGTCTATGGTTTGAATTCTCGCTTCTCAACCGACAACCACAATAGATGATTAGCTTTTTAGATGCATGTTCTCTTGAAGTCGATCCTCCTCTTCTACAAATGAAGACTACCTTTCGGATGCAAGCTCTCGTGACGTCAATTCTTCTCTTCTTCAAATGACGTGTTATCGATGATTACCACTTTGGATATGTGCTCTCTCGACGTTGATTCTTCTCTTCTTCAAAGACGTTGACTACCTTTTTGATTCGACAAAAGGGGGAGAAGTAAGTGTAAACGAGTAACTTATACATTTTAATATGCGTTGCGGTTTACTTGTTTGTCATCATTAAAAAGGGGGAGATTGTTAGTGCAAACATTACGATGTTTTGTCGATATAATCTTTTTGTGTTTTGTTGATGACAAACGTATAATTCGCAATACATTATATAAAATGTTAAGGTACTCGTAATCACTCAAGAATACATTTGTATACTTCTCTCGACATCTCCAAGATCACATTCGGCATGAATCACTCAAGGTATGAATAAACATGTCATTAACCTAACTAAGTGATCAAGGATTAATATTTTATTAAAACTCACATTTAATCAAATGTGACAAAAGATTTTAATAAACTTTATTTTTAAGAAAATGTTTTATTAAAATGAAAATGAAAATTTGAATTTGGAATATTTCAAAGAATATTCCCTAAGGCATATTCCAAAGAATATTATTTAATTTGAATTTGGCAAATTCCATATGCCAAAGGAATATCCTTTGAAGGTATAAACTACCCCAGATGGTATTTCCCCAATAAAGGACAAAAATGCACGGTCCCCAAGCCGGAGGTTCCTTAAAGGAACCCGCGTTTCCTTATAGAAAAGGAACCGCGGGGGTACTTAAGGAACCGCGGGTCTTTATAGCCGTTGCATTGTTGTCCTATAAATAGTGGATCATTTCCATCTTTTTTTTCAACCCTTTTTGCACAGTTTCTTCAAAAATATCTTTAAACTCCTTGATTAGTTAGTTTAGTTTAATCTTGTTTAAGATGTGATTCTCTCCTTCAATCGTCTCATCCTCTCAAGTGCAAAGAGAATAACACTTTCATTACCATGAAATGTTGGGTTCATAACATGATGAAGATCTCTTCTTCTAGATCAAGTCATTGTTTTCCTACTATGTATATGTAGAAGATCAAAGTGTTGGGTTCACTTGGATGTGTTTGTAAGGGTAGAAGATCCAAGTGATGGGTATCCTTGGATTAGGTGTTAGTTGTGTAGATCCAAGTTTGTTAATACTTGGATATAGTGTTAGAGTCATAGATCTAAGTGTTGTGTGCTTAGATCTATATGGTTTATGTGTTTAGGCCATAAAACACAAGGTTTGTTATGTTGGGCCATAAAACATAACTAGTGTGAAGATTGGTGTAGATGGGTGTAGATTGGTCCTACCTAAGATTAGGACTCGACATCTAGCCTTGTGTCAGAAAATGGTGAATTAGGCGACGTGTGTAGATTGGTCCTACCTAAGATTAGGACTCGACTTTTAGCTTATAGTCGGAAATTGGATAAGCGACGTTGTGTATGGTGTCTGAACCTTAAGGAGTTTTTTGACTATTGAAGTAACTCTCGAGTAAGGTGTACTCGATGAGTGGAGTAGGGCGAAGAGGAGCTTCGTGACCGAACCACTATAAATTATCGTGTCGGTACTTTCATTTACATTTATGTCTTTACCTTTTTAGATGTATTTATAGTTGCATACTTGTGTGTTGTGTGTTGTGTGCATCTCATAATCTAAACATCTAAGTTGCGGAAAAACTAAGGCTTAGTACGTGTGTGCTTCATGTTTAGATTATGGTCAAGTGTACATCACTTAGTTTAAACATCCTAGTTGCAGAAAAGCTTATGCTTAGTATGTGTGTGCTTAGTGTTTAGACTATTGCTTGATGTACTCTTGATTTGATGTATTTGTGTGTTTCCTTAATTATAGCTATTATCTATTACAAACACATCTCATACTTAGTCAAGCTTGATCAAGAATTTGATACAAAGGATTGTTAAAGTTTAACATGTAACAAATGGCATCGTCCACTGTAGGCGGTTCCTTAAAGGGACACGCGGTTCGTTAGTGATAAGGAACCGCGAGTATGTTTAAAGAACCGCGCACAGTGGGTTTATGCGAAATGTTTTGAAAAGTAACTAAAAACTATTCAACCCCCCTTCTAGTTTCTACACCAAGTTTTGCCAAGCCCTATATAAACACCTCACAGGCTCATAATTTTCCCATAATTTCTCCTCCCTTCTCTCTTGTGATCGGCGACTAAACATCCCTTTTAGGGTTCTTTAATTTTTGATTTAGCTAATATTCCACAAGTGTTGAAGTTCCGGTTTGCAAGTGCTAGACTCACGGTTAGCCCGTTGCATTATGTGTGTACAAGAGCGTAATATAGTTTTGCTTTAAACTATATCTTGGTATTATTCTTCACAAACCCTAATTGGTGATTCGTCGGTGATCTTGTGGATCTTTGCTAGGACAAAGGTATGTAACCCTAATCGATTAATTATAATTGTTTTATTAATGATCTTGTTAAATTGCTTCCGCTATGTGTGCTTTGATCTTTGTTATGATTATATAATTGTTATGAATGTCATAAACCTTCAGTGGCATCGAGAGCCGTTTTAACATGTTATAATTATCGAGATCTAAAGTTTTTATAAAATTGATTTGAGTTAATATCACATGATGTTTTTTAGGTTTTCATAAAAATTAGGGTTTTGTTTTTTAAATTATGTCGGCCTAGCCGAATTTTTTAAAAAAAAAAGTTTTTTTTTAAACTCTAAAAATTTACATGGTGATTATCTTTAGATGTTTGCATGAAGTAATTGCTATGTCATGTATGGTTACGATCCGTAGAGAGATTTAATTGTTAAGATTATGTGGGGAGATCCGTGATGAACATGCATGTTTTTTCACAAATCATATGATTTTTATGCTATTTGCTTTATTTGATTCAAAGTTTTAAAATTAGGGAAGAATTTTTATGTTTATAAAAACTATAGATTTTATGTTTTGAATATAAATTGTTATGTATGTGGCTATTTGATTTAGTTTTTTTATACTTACTTGTTTTCATACGTTTTATATTGATTGTATGTTGTAAACAAGGGTAATTTTTTACAAGAAAAATTAATATGGACTAAATCATATTAAAATTAATGAATTGTTTTTGAGATCTAGTTGACATATGATTTGTGTTGATTGGAATTGCAATAACAACTTAATGACCTACTCAAATTTGACAAACTATAAAGTGGGTATAACGCACCGCTAGTCATGAACCCGGTTAAGGAAGGAGATGTCATGCTTCAGTGCTGACCAAATTCCCGGCTTGCCTGTGCTCAAAGTTGGAATTACCTACGGTTATTATTTACATAATTCCTTAAGGTTGATTTAACTACAAATTCACATCCGAAACACAATGAATAAGGTTATTGCTTTGTGCTTTAGCTGAGTTCTAGAAAAAGTACGGTGTGAATTTAGTTGTGGGTAAAATCTTTAATTGGTTTAACCAATACCTCAACTTGCAAATGTATTTCGAAGTTTTAGTCTCACCAAAAGGTTTACTAAATGATTTTATTAAACTTATGCTATGGAGATGTATGCATGCTTCTCTATATATGATTTTGACACCAAAATCAATACCCTTAATTTTAAGTCTTATGCCATCTAATTGACGAACACTTGAAGTTACAATGTCGTCATGTGAGATCTTGGACGATATCATAATGGAAAGAAAACTTCATGACTGAGTGACATTGCACATGAATGTTTTACGTTTTTTAGATTAGTTGACTTGATTGAGTTACTCAGTGAGATCTGGAAACTTAAGGCATAAAGTAGGGATGAAACATGTTTACAACGCAAAATGATTTTTTGGCAATGTAAATCCCTAAAAATATCTAGAAATTGCATATTTGTTTGTCAATTATTATTCGACAAGTTACCATGTTGAGTACATTTATCACTAGCAGATCAACTGATGTGATAAGTTTATGTCAATATGGATTCTAGTTTTCAAGGAATATACTATGGTTTCAATTACCGGGGTAATTTTATTTTCTTGAATGGTATTATCGAAAATACTAATATTTTGAACTTATTTCTGTAGAAATGGCTCAATCGATAACAACACGTTGAGTTCTGCCTTCAAGACTTATCTTGAACGTCAGGAACTAACTGGCCCAAACTTCAACGATTGGTATCGCTCACTGAGAATTGTCTTGAGAGTAGTGGGTACTTCTAATTACTTGACCATGGCGTTTCCTGCGCCCCTTGGCCCTAATGCTACTCCAGTCGAAAGACTGAATTATGAGGCAGAGGTTAAGAAGCACAATGATGTGGCTTGTTTAATGCTCGAAAAATGGCTCCTTTCTTGCAAAGGAAATTTGAGCTATTTGCTCCAAATCAAATGCTTGAAGAGCTCAAGGCAATGTATGAGAAGCCTCAGGCTGTGGAGATCTACGACTTGGTAGATGCTTTGCACAATTGTAAGCAAGCCCTTGGGAAATCCGTTAGTGCACATTATCAAGAGATGAAGGGTTACATGGAATAGCTCATCGCACTAGGGAAATCCTACGACAATGATATGGCAATTAACCTAATCAATAAGTCTCATAATCGGGACTTCAATGACTTCGTTAGGAACTTTAATATGCATTGCGCGGGGAAGACAGTTAATGACTTGCACACAATGCTCATTGACTACGGAAAGGGTCTAAAGGACAAGGCAAGTACATCTACTTCTACCCCTCCTGTGATTTATGTACAAAAGGGTGGAGTGAATAATCCAAAACCGCACAAGAACAACAAGAAGGGAAAAGGCAAGGGTGATAAGGGCAAAAAAGTTGTGACTTATTCTAAACCTAAGCAGAACTTTGTCAAGAAGAATAAATCTCAGAAGGATGATACTTGTCACCATTGCAAAGCAAGTGGTCACTAGAAGAGGAACTGCCCTCTTTATCTCGAGGAGTTGTGAGAAATAAAGAAGAAGGCTGAGCTTGGTGCTGCAGCATCTTCAGGTAACTTATATTTGATATAGTTATTTAATATTACATACAAATCAAATTCCTGGGTATATGATACGGGATGTGGTATTAACATTTGTAATACTATGCAGGGATTTGAGTTGGAGAGGAAGCTTACCTATGGAGAATAATTTATGCATGTGGGTAATGGCGCACACGTAGCGGTTGAAGCTATAGGAACATTTAATCTAGTTTTACCTTCGGCTCTAGTACTGAGATTAAATAATTGTCATTTTGCACCTAAAATTGTTAGGGGTGTTATTTCCTTTTCTTGTATGTTGGATCTTGGATTTGTTCATACTATTGATAATAATAGAATTTCTGTTTTCAAAGATGGTTTATTCTATTTTAATGCAATCTCTGTTAATGGTGTTTTTGAAATTAACATGCATGATAATAATTCCAAGAGAAAGATTAATTCTATTTTTAGCATGAATAAGAAGAGAAAGTTAGACAAGAACTCTTCTTATCTTTGGCATTGTAGACTTGCCCATATTGGGAAGACTCGCATACAAAAGCTTCAACGTGATGGTATTTTGGAAAATATCAATGATGAATCATTTGATAAATGTGAGTCTTGTATCTCTAGAAAGATGACCAAGAAACCTTTTAATAGCAATATTGAAAGGGCTACTGATCTACTTGGTTTAATACAAACTGATGTGTGTAGACCACTTAGACATGTGTCAAGGAAAGGTGCTAGCTACTTCTTAACATTTACGGATGATTATAGCCGTTATGGTTATGTTTATTTACTTAAGCATAAACATGAGGTATTTGAAACATTCAAAGTGTTTAAAGCGGAAGTAGAATTGCAACAAGGAAAAAAGATTAAAGCTCTTCGTTCTGATCGAGGTGGTGAATATTTAAGTCAAGAGTATAAAGATTATTTAAGTGAGAATGGAATTGTTCAAAAACTTACTTCTCCATATACTCCACAATAAAATGGTGTATCCGAAATGAGAAATCGTACATTATTAGATATGGTGCGATCTATGTTTAATCTTACAACTTTACCTTTATCCTTTTGGGATTATGCTTTAGAATCTGTTGTTCGTATTCTGAATTCCACAAAGAAGGTTGATAAGACACCATATGAACTATGGCATGGCAAAAAGCCATATTTATCTTATTTAAAGATTTGGGGTTGTGAGGCGTATGTGAAACGTGACTCTGGAGATAAATTCCAACAACGCTCTGTAAAATGTATATTTGTAGGTTACACTAAGGAAACTATGGGTTACTACTTTTATTATCCACCTGAGAACAAAGTTATTGTTGCTAGGTATGGAGACTTCCTTGAAAATGATCTTGTAAATCAAGAATTCAGTGAGAGAAATTATGATCTTGAATAAATTCAAGAAGATACATTGCCTTCTGAAAATACTAGCGAAGAAATTCCAATAGAGCCAAAAAGTATGGGAGCTCCACCGGAATTAATTCCTTCACGTAGGTCTAAAAGAACCGTCTGTGCGCCAAGCAAACTGTGTCTTAACATAGAGGATGAGGAGGAGGAGGTAGGGGATCTTGGTGAACCTGCTAACTATCGATCCGCAATGCTTGATCCAGAAAAGTCAAAATGGATAGTTGCGATGAATGAGGAAATGACATCCATGAAAATCAATGATGTTTGGATTCTTGTTGATACACCTAAAAATGCTAAAGTAGTGAAAAATAGGTGGATATACAAGAAGAAAACCGACATGGATGGTGAAGTACAATCCTATAAAGCACATTTAGTAGCTAAAGGTTTTACTCAAACTTTTGGCGTAAACTACGAGGAGACATTTTCTCCGGTAGTAGACTTACGAGCTATTAGGATTCTCATAGCTATAGCAGCATACTATGACTGTGAGATATGGCAAATGGATGTCAAAACTGCCTTCTTGAACGATCGCTTAGATGAAGAAATCTATATGCAACAACCGGAAGGGTAAATTGATCCTAAATATCCAAACCGCGTGTGCACACTTCAAAGATCTATTTATGGTTTGAAGCAAGCATCACGTCAATGGAATAAAGATTTGATGAAGAAATAAAAAAGTTCGTATTTATTCAAAATCGTAATGAGCCATGTGTATATCGCAAAGCTAGTGGGAGTGATGTAGTGTTCCTAATTTTATATGTCGATGACATATTAATCATGGGAAGTAACATTCCAAGACTTAAGGAAGTTAAGGATTATCTTGGTAAATGTTTTTCTATGAAGGATTTGGGAGATGTTGCATATATTCTGGGAATTAAAATCTATCGAGATAGGAAAAGACGGTTAATTGGTCTTAGTCAAGATGCTTATATTGATAAGATATTGAAGAAGTATAACATGCATAACTCCAAGAAAGGTTTTCAACCTATGGAAGTTAAGCATAAATTAAGTCATGAGTTAGATGCATCAACACCCGAAGAGGTGGATTACATGAAGAAGGTGCCTTATGCTTCGGCTGTAGGATCTATTATGTATGTTGTAAGATGCACAAGGCCTGATGTGGCGTTTGCTCAGAACTTGGTCAGTAGATACCAACAGAATCCGGGGAAGCTCTACTGGCTGCTGTTAAACATATACTAAGGTATTTGAGGAGTACGAAAGATATGTGTTTGGTATTTGGGGGTAAACCAGACACATAACTGAAAGTTACAGGTTTCTGTGATGCGTCCTGGCAATGTGATAAAGATGATGCGAAGTCTCAGACGGGTTACTTGTTTGTCATCAATGGAGGAGCAGTTAACTGGAAGAGCAAGAAGCAGACAACCATTGCTATGCATGCAACTCAATCGGAGTACATGGCCGCTTCAGAAGCCGCAATGGAAGCTGTTTGGATTAGGAAGTTTATTGGAGATCTTGGAGTGATGCCTTCAATTAAAGAACCTATTGATATGTATTGCGACAATTCAGCTACAATTATATTCGCCAATGATCCTGGAGTCATGAAAGGCGCCAGACACTTTAAACGTAGATATCACTATGTTCAAGAACAAGTTGAATCTCGTGAAATAAAATTAATAAAAGTTCACACAGATGATAACGTAGCTGATCCTTTTACTAAGGCTTTGCCTAGACCAAAGGTAGTTAAGCATGCCAAGGCTATTGGGCTGCAACTAGCAAGCGAACTCATGCAATAAATATGTGATTAGTATTTGGATAAAGGATGTTAAGACATTATTGAATTGATGAAATAAAGATTGAGTTTCGTTTATTTTCTGTTATTTGATTTTGTATCATATTTTACATGTTTTAATCCATGAATAAATTGTTATGTTCTAAATGTCCGTTGTCGATTAATAATATGGGAGTATTATTAAACTAAGACAATTCAAAATAGTGGCAGAGTATACTTGAAAGTATATTGGTCAATTTTGGATGATATTTGATGAATCAAATATTGGACTTATCCCAACTATATGATTTTACTTTATGGATCTTTGTCATTAAGTAAATCATAAATAGTTATCCTTAGACCCGAGATACCAGGAAACTATCACGAATGTAGTGTGTTTCTATGAAATAACCTAACGCTAAACGTAACTGGTAGCTATAAGGGTTATTTTCAGAAGTGTTGCAAAGTTCATAAGTTTCACGTGTAGTCAAAATGAGATTTGTTTCCTTCAAAATTATTTTGAAGTATAAATACAGCTGGCCCCTCGGGGGAGTAGTAAGATGTTTGTGTGGCCACACCCAAATTTGTGTTGGTAATCTTGCTATATCCGTAAACGAGAAACAAAATGGTTAATGAAGGAATGACTGAGATCCATATCCTATTAACGTTGTATTTGAAATAAAGGATAATAATAATGATGATGTATCATTAAAAGGTTTTGTCCAGGAGACCTTACTCGAGTTGTACTGGTGACATTGTTAGTGTAACTAGACGCTAATCAATGTAATCACGATATTCGAATTTTGTCCAAGTGGGAGCTGAAAGTTTATGGACATAAAATAAAATAGTCGTGTGATAGGATCGAACTCGGGATTACGGAATTACACACAATATGTAAAGGGTTAATTAATTTTAATAAATATATTTATTATATATATTAAATATAAACCGAGATTAACTAACGTTCGTTAATAATTAATAGTGAAGTGTAACGAGCGTTATGGAATTAAATAGAAGAGAAAACAAGAAACGGAAAGTTTCGGAAGCCACCCTTGGTGGGCTTATGGGTCGACGGCTACAAGAAGAAAAGGGGAAGGAAAAGGATTTGTTTCCTTATTCGTTTATTACTTGGAAACCAAGTTTTGCCAAGCCCTATATAAACATCCCATAGCCTCATAATTTTCCCATCCCTTCTCCTCCTTTCTCTCTTGCGATCGGCGATCAAACACCCTTTTAGGGTTCTTTAATTTTCGATTTAGCTAATATTCCACAAGTGTTGAAGTTACGGTTTGCAAGTGCTAGACTCACGGTTAGCCCGTTGCATTACGTGTGCGCAAGAGCGTAATATAATTTTGCTTTAAACTATATCTTGGTATTATTCTTCACAAACCCTAATTGGTGATTCGTCGATGATCTTGTGGATCTTTGCTAGGATAAAGGTATATAACCCTAATCGATTAATTATAATTGTGTTATTAATGATTTTGTTAAATTGCTTGCGCTATGTGTGCTTTGATCTTTATTATGATTATATAATTGTTATGAATGTCATAAACCTTCATTTACTACGACATTGTACGGGGTTTGATGTGTTCGAAATGGATTAAAACTAGTGATTTGATAGATTGTGGAATTGATTTTTGGAAGTTCTGTGTTGAAAAGGGGTGTTAAGAAATTTCATGGTTTTGAGTTGTAGGATAAAAATATATTATAGTAGCTCCAAAAAATGGGTTTAGTTTTCCAGCTCGATCATTTTGAGATGATGTCCGATGATTTAGTTATGATTTCAACGGTCGAGGTGCGCAGATTCTGCACACTTGTTGTATATGGCCAATAACTCGAAATTTTTGTACTAAACTCTCTAAAATGAAAAAAATGAAACTTGTAGAGGATACTTATATCTTTCATATCCAATTGGTCTCACATTAATTGGGTCTATAGATTGGAAGATACATAAATAGTAGTGGGTTGATTACATTTTCGTATAAATTTAAAAGGTCAGTGATGTTTTTGTGAATTTGAAAATGTTAAATGGGTTTATACAGTTAGATAAAAATAAGCGGACATAGATGCAGGTCTTAGATTGATGTATCAAGAAAGCTCATTGTGAGATGTGTTACAGTTATTTAATTATGATTTTTTTCGTAAAACAAATCTGATTTTGCACACTGTTGATAAATTGCTAGTAACTCAAGATTTTAGTACAAACTCTTAAAAAGAGATTTTGATCCTGTAGAGAACTGAGAGGGCTATCAACTCCCACAGAGTTTTCTTTCATAGCACTTGTAGATTTCAAATTACACCCATATTTGTAAGCCATAAAAATCAGTCACACATTTTCTTCAGAATTGTTGTGTAGTAATAAATTTATAAACTCATCTTAATTGAGAATTAAGGTTTCATAGTAATTGTTACCGAAAAGTATACTCTTTAGGATTCTAGGTATGTAGAGAATTAGTCTAAACAATTTACGGTTTAGGAATTATGATTTTGCAAGTCAAATAAAGTTTCGGCCAGTTAGTAAAACTATTGAAGCGGAATCTTTAAAAGTTTTGGGAACTTACTATTTTTTGGAAGTTTGACTTTTTGACTTTTGAAACCCCTATGTACAATGCCTAATCTGTATGAATCAAGTATAATCATGTGCATTCATTCCATTCTACGCATATGCCTAAGACGCATAATTCGTTTCTAGGTCGTTCCTAAGAAACTTACGGCTTAAGGTGACTTCATAGCCCTTTTTAACTACTTGCACATTATTTCTAAACGTGGGGTGAGATTTTAAATGGTGGAACATATTAATTTAAAACTGTATGCTATCTAGAACTTGTATGCTTTCCAACAATTTTCATTATTATTATTGCTTTTAGTGTACATAGCCACTAAATTTCCCCTCAATATCATGAACCTTTAGTTTTCCCGTATTACTTTGTGCTAAGCACGAATGTTGTGGGTGGATCCATCAGGATTGATAATCCCCGTCTCGTATGAATTTGACGCATTACATTTGTTAATACTCGAGTATTTAGGCTGAATACTCACTAGGGGAATTTACATGTTGTTAAGCTTCGGTGTCATGAGCTAAATAGTAATAATAATGGTTTCGGACTATGGTTAATGAACATAAACATTTTCCTATTTCTTGTTTTACAAATGAATGCTTGTGTTCCACAACTTTTGATTTAATGAGTTTGTATGTCTCGTGTTGTGTTCGTACCCGATTCAATTCTAATCGATCACGGTTTAGAGTAGACTTATCGTTTTTGGTAACTAAAAGGGGGAGCTTTTGATTATCTATTTCTAATTATAAAGTAAATGCTACAATTATTAAACATAAGCATAAACTTCTGAATAAAACTTGTAATACTAACCTGGAATCAATCTTCGCAATAAACTTTACCAATCAACTTAGGAATACTTCATTGAAGAACTTCGGAATACTTTTACAAATTAACTTCGGATTCTCTTTTGTAAAGAACTTCGGAATGCCTCAACAAAATGAACTTCGGAATAATATTTGCCAGTCAACTTCGGAATAATTTTTAGGAACACACTTCGGAATATGACTTCGCAAACAGAGAACTTCGGAATAAACTACAAGAGAAATTCGGAATAACTTGTGCAGAACTTCGGAATTAAAAAGCAGACCAATATTCTAAAGTGACTTAACAAAATAACCAATATTCCAAAGTGACTTAGCAAAATGACCAATATTCCAAAGTGGCTTAGCAAAATGACCAATATTCCAAAGTGACTTAGCAAAATGACCAATATTCCAAAGTGACTTAGACAAATAAACAATATTCCTAAGTAACTTAGCAAAATAACCAATATTCCTAAGTAACTTAGCAAAATAACCAATATTCCTAAGTAACTTAGAAAAATGACCAATATTCCAAAGTGACTTAGCAAAATAACCAATATTCCTAAGTAACTTAGCAAAATAACCAATATTCCTAAGTAACTTCTCAATATATTTTATACTCACTTCGGAATTTCTTTCTCTTTTACTTCGGAATAATTATTTATACTAACTTCGGAATTTTAAAAAAATTATAACTTCGGAAAATATAAAAAATGAACTTCGGAATTAAATCAGTTAGTCACTTCGGAATATTACCAAAGATTCCAAAGTGACTTCAGAAAATTAAAACCCTCTTGGCAACTTTGCAATAATAAAAAAAAAATTCTAAATCCCGATCCTAAATTCTAGGAAACCAAAAATAAGCCAAAAAATCTAAGAAATAAGCTAATCAAAACACCAAATAAGATCTAATAACTACTAAATCAACAAACTTTATTTAAATCAACTCATAAAAACTATGAAACCCACTTGTTTTATTGAAACTCAAACCAACCAATTCAAAAAGATGAAAACTTCAAATCAACAAGAAAGAAAGAATAAGATTAAAAGGAAAACTTGATTATATGATTAAGATTTAACAACAAAATTAAAATTATAGATCTTACATGATAAAATTTAAAGAAAGAAGAAAATATGAAAACTTAATTAAAAACTATTAAAACTAAAACAAAAATTAAACAATTAACTAACTCCTTCCAAATGATGGGTGGTTGATGGGGAAGGGTCTTTATTTATAGGGAAGAGGTTGATGGGTGGTTGGTGAGTTTATTTCTTCTTTCTTTTTTTTCTTTGTCGTCTCGTCTTTTAATTAAATTGACGCTCTCGACTTTGGCTCGGGATTTGTCGATTAATAATTTGAACTCGCCTTCTAATTTCTTCTTTTATTAGATTTGGTTCTTCGACTTTGTTAAACTTCCATCTTTGGTCTTTTTCTTCGATAAATCTTCAGAATAGGCTTTTGACTTCCGTTCTTTTTGCACTCTTGATCTTTTGACTTCGTCTTTTGTCTTTTTCTTCGATAAAAGCCCGTGAAAGCCCGTTTTTCTTCCTTTTTCATATTTTTGTCCTAAAACATAATAAAAACACAAACCACACATAATTCCGCCTTTTACGACATTAAATACACGTTTTGGTCTTGTTATAATTAGAAATAAGTGGTAAAAGGATAAGTGTTTTCACACTTATTAAATCCCCTACACTTGACTATTGCAATGCCCTCATGCAATGCATTAATTCCAAAGCACGATTTACATTTTTCATCATAATCAACCCACAGTGGCCTTTATTAAATACTAAAAAAAATAAGGAAACTTAAAATTTTTTCAAAAATAACAAAATACTAGAAGGAGGAACAAGTAAATAGATCGAAGACTTACACCAGGGCATTGGTTGTCATGAATGTTTATCACCCTCAAGTTTCACGTTCCCTAAACCAAGCTTAAAAACGAGATCATTGTTATTATAAGTTAGTAAAACTAACACTCACTCATGTGGCTCAATTATTCGCTTAGACTCCCTTATTCCTAGGTGTATCTCTTATATTTTATTATTGTCTTGAATGATCACGAGGATGCATTGTTGACTTATTTCGATAGTTTATTTAGGCCGAAAATAAAGTAGGACGATTTAATCAATAGTTAGCTAACGGACAAAGTCTTTTAAAACTGCTTCTCGAAACCTCATAAAGTTCATATCTTGGCATAACTCGCTTCACGATTTGAGACCTTTCTAGGACGGATATTTGGCATTGACTTCATACTTCGAATCTTGAGAGACGTTCTTGAAATAATGGTCTTCTCTTCATAATAGGAATTTCTTCACTTGAAGTTTTTGAAAGATTCTTCATAATTGGACGACGACTTCTTCATTTTTCTCCAATTTTTATTTTGGATTTTGATATACAACGATCCGCCTCCTTTTAGGACTTGGATCTATTTATCCTCTACCTTGCTAGGGTCTTTTCAGATAGACTTCTCCATGATCTTTAGGGAAGTATTTGATTTTCTTCGTGTGTCTCGATCCTTCATATTGATTTTTGATAAATGATTCTTCACATCACTTTGGATCTTTAGCAACAAAATGTAGTCCTCATGCCTTGTTAGGGCCTTTTTGGACTCGCCAATCTTCGCATCCCGCTTCAATAAGTTATGCCTTGGCTATGAACTCTAATTAATCCCGAGCAACTTTTAAACGATCTTGTGCTAGAAGCTAAGTAACTTTTCAAATCGTACAACCTTACTTATTGAAATTATATTTATTAACAAGCAATGGGAGAAAAAGCTTATAATTAACTCATATAAATTCATGAAAGAATACCAAACTCATAATTGACTCTATCATCTCTCGTCCTCCACAATTTAAAATCTCAAGGATTGAGACTCGTGGATGCTTAGTCAATTAATTCAAAGTTTTGGGTTTTCAAGTCATCTATAGGATCTTGCATCTTCTTAGACTTTTTCAAGTTTAGAATTTGCATTTTAAAGTTCCCTTGATAAACGACTTTCTAGGATCAATTATAGGAACTTGCGAAAAGTTCTTGTTCTTAACCCGTAAGAGTTAAGACTTTCGCGTTTTAAAGTTCATTATATAAAAGCCTAGCAAAACTTGACTTAAACACACTAAGGATACTAGCTAGAGTAAACTTGGATAAGTAAACTCGGGTTGAGTCAAAAGATTCATGACGGGCCTAATATATCAACGACATCAAAATTTGTTAAAACCATTTTATTTAACTTTATTTTTCTCTTTTGACTTAATTTTTGAAATAAAATATATACATACGATGCGATAACAAAAGGAAAGAACATAAAAGAGAATAATGAAAAATACTACTTGGCCAAAATAGATCAAAAATTTTGAAAAATGTCGAAAAATTAGATTTTTCGGTTAAAATGAGGACAAATTATTGGAAAAGCCCATTTAACTTCGATAGAAGTCCCCCCTACACTTGATATAAACATTATCCTCAATGTTTAAGCATGTGGGAGTAAACTCCCCTACACTTAGGACATTGTGCACTTTGTTTAAATCTTGCTAAGGAAGAGACAACTATAGTGATTTCAATGTGAACATATAAGATATGAAATATTGAATCACAAGAGTTTAGGATAGAACCGGGAAGACGGGTACACGGGATCACGGGTCGTCAAATATCATCAAAAGTGCTCTTTTAAAGCTTTAATCCCTGCATATCATAAGAAACAAGACAACAAACACCTATGTAGCTCCGCCTACACTTATTATGAAAACGGGTAAAAAGGATAGATCATCGGGTTGCCTCCCGAGAAGCGCTTGTTTTTGTTAACCGAGTCACCAGCCTCACTCGACCCAGAACTAATGCAAGGGAAACGTGGTGAGGGATAGAATCATCTCATGAGAGATGTCCTCACCAAAGTACAACTTAACACGCTGGCCATTCACTTTAAAATTAGGCCCATTTGGTTGAGAAGATCAATGGTGCCATAAGGGAAGAATTGGGCGACGGTGAATGGACCAGACCAACGGCTCTTAAGCTTGCCAGAAAAGATTTTCAACCGAGAGTTAAAGAGTAAAATTTGATCACCAACTTTGAACTCTTGGTTTTTGATTTTAGAATCATGAATGAGCTTGGTTTTCTCCTTGTAGATCAATGAATTCTCATAAGCTTCATTCCTCAGTTCATTAAGTTCATTGAGTTAGATCTTCCTAAGATCACCGGCTTTGTTGATATCAAAATTAGTCCATTTCAAGGCCCAATAAGCCTTATGCTCCAACTCAATGGGGAGGTGGCATGCCTTTCCGTACACAAGACGATATGGAGTGCAACCAATAGGTGTCTTATATGCGGTACGGAAAGCCCATAAAGCATCATCTAACTTATCGGCCCATGAGGCACGATGCTCTCCCACGGTACGCTATAACATTCTCTTAAGTCCACGGTTAGAAATCTCGGCTTGACCATCAGTTTATGGATGATACGCGGTGGAAAGTCGGTGATTGACACCATACTTAGCCATGACTCGAGCAAATTGATCATTGCAAAAATGAGTCCCACGATCACTAATGATAACACGAGGAACACCGAATCGAGCAAATAGTTGTTTCAAAAAGTTCATAACCGTCGATGCCCCATACGTCAAAGATTTCACACTCTTGGATGAAATTTTGAGGCATCTCATCTTTATGTGCGATCTTGCCTTGTCGTTGGCAAGCATCACAATGCTCAACCATTTCATGAGCTTCATGATAAATGGTGGGCCAATAAAATCCAGAGTCGAAAACTTTCTTAACGGTATAGTTAGGACCAAAGTGACCACCGGTGGGTCCTTTGTGGCAAGCTTCTAGGATTAGTAAAGCTGCCAGCCCATCAACACACCTACGAATGACAAGATCCGCACATTGATTGAAAAGGTAAGGTTCGTCTCAATAATAGTGCTTAATGTCCTTGATGAACTTTTTCTTTTGTTGGGACGGTAACCCTTCGATGAGAATTCCACCCGCCAAGTAGTTTGTAAAGTCCGCAAACCATGGGGTCTCATCAAGATTGGAGTTAATAGACATCAAGACCTCAAGGGGGGAAAGATTCATTAATCTCTTGATTTGGAAGTTCCCCTTGATAAGGATCATCGAGTCTACTAAGATGATCTGCGACTAGGTTTTCCGCTCCCTTTTTATCACGAATTTCGATTTTAAATTCTTGGAGGAGAAAAACCCAACGAAGGAGTCTCGGTTTAGCATCTTGCTTGGTCAACAAGTATTTCAAGGCGGATGGGTCGGTGTAAACGATGGTGGTGGAAAGCACAAGATAGGGGCGAAATTTCTCAAAAGCATACACTACAGCTAAAAGCTAATTTTCGGTAGTGGTATAATGCAATTGAGCCCACGTCATTGTCTTACTAGCATAATGGATAGGTTGGAAACGTTTGTTCACTCGTTGACCTAAAACCGCTCCTACCACGAAATCACTAGCATCGCACATGAGCTGGAAAGGTAACTCCCAATTTGGAGAGACTAAGACCGGTGCCTTAGTTTATTTACCTTTAAGAATTTCGAAAGAGTCGAAACATTCTTGCGAAAAAATGAAAGGAGCATCCTTTTTTCTAAGAGGTGAGTCATTGGACGAGCTATCTTAGAGAAATCTTGGATGAAAAGTCGATAAAATCCCGCATGACCTAAAAAAATTCTAACTCCTTTGTTGGTGGTAGGTGGAGGCAACTTAGCAATGACGTCAACTTTAGCACGGTCGACTTCGATACCGGCTTTGGAAATTTTATGAACAAGAAAAATACCTTCTTTAACCATGAAATGGCATTTTTCCCAAATAAGAACGAGACGAGTGTCTTCACACCGTTTAAGCATATGTTCTAAATTGGCAAGGCAAGCTGAGAAAGAATCACCATAGACCGAGAAATCGTCCATAAAGACTTCCATAGTTTCCTCAACCATGTCATGGAATATAGCCATCATACACCTTTGGAAAGTCCCGGGAGCATTGCATAAGCCGAAAGGCATTCTTTTGTAAGAAAATGTTCCATAAGGACAAGTGAATGTGGTTTTCTCTTGGTCTTTTGGATCGATAGGAATTTGAAAATACCCGGAGAAACTGTCTAAGAAGCAATAATAGTCATTACCCGCTAAACGCTCGAGCATTTGATCCATGAAAGGAAGAGGAAAATGATCCTTACGAGTGGCATCATTGAGCTTGCGATAGTCTATGCAAACTCGCCAACCCATGACAAGTCGAGTAGGAACCAACTCGTTGTTTTTATTGGGAACAACGGTTATTCCGCCTTTCTTAGGCACACAATGGACGGGACTAACCCATGGCGAATCCGAAAATAGGGTAAATCATTCCGGCATCTAGAAGTTTGATAACTTCTTTCTTGATGACGTCATGAATTTTTGGATTAACCCTTCTTTGGCTTTGGATTGCGGGTTTAAAGTCATCTTCCATGAGAATTTTATGAGTACAAAAGTTAGGATTAATTCGGCGGATGTCGGAAATTTTCCAAGCAATTGCTTTCTTATGATTTTTGAGCACATCGAGAAGTCGAGATTTTTCATCCTCTTGTAAGTAATTTGCAATGATGACGGGTAACTTCTTATTGTCTTCTAGGAACACGTATTCGAGATGAGATGGTAAATACTTAAGCTCTAAATCCGGAGGATTGTCGATGGAAGGCGTAGTCAAATTCGGATCATTGTTTATGATTTCCATATGAGAATGTGGAGAAATATGGTCCTCATTTAGAAGTTTCTCAATGGTACGAATTTCTTCATCCCAATCGGAGGGAGAATTTTCATATTTTACGTCCACATCCCCTAAACTTACTTCAAATTCTTTCAAAAGAAAATCACTTTCTCCAAATGGAGTCAATGAGGGAGCAATAGAGGCAACGGTCTCAACAATGGTTAGAGAAGAAAAACCACTTTTACAAGCGTCTTTGAAATGTTCTTCACAAGCCTCATCAAGTACGTCAATGAAATTAACGCTCTCGTGTTCATAAGGTTGCTTAGAAAGTTTACCCATGTTAAAGACGATTTTGTCGTCACCAACTCTCATGGTTAATTCGCCCGCGGCTACATCAATGAGAGTGCGACCGGTCCTCAAGAATGGACGTCCAACGATTAATGGAACACGGGGATCCATCTCGTAGTCAACGACAACAAAATCCGCTGGAAAGGTGAATTTGTCGACACCGACGAAGACATCTTCGGCTATCCCCACCGGATAAGCAACCGTACGGTTAGATAAATCCAATGTCATTTGTGTGGGGACTAGCTCGGGTAGAGATAATTGTTTCCAAACACTTAATGGCATTAAGTTAATACTAGTACCTAGATCGGCTAGGGCCATACAATTCTCTACCCCAGGAAAGTTGCAAGGAATGAGAAAGCGACCCGGATCACCAAGTTTGGTTGGTAATTTCCTTAAAAGAACCGCGGAGCAATTCTCATTAAGTTGGGTCTGAGCAATATCAAGGAGTTTTTCCTTATCACTTAGAAGATCTTTGAACATCTTAGCATATTTAGGCATGTGAGCGAGCACCTCGGCAAAGGAGATGTTGAAATTCAATTGTTTAAACATTTTAAGAAAGTTTGAAACTTGAATATCATCCTTATTCTTCAACTTCTCTTTCCTCAACCTTGAAGGATAAGGTATATCGGGTTGAGACGAAGGCTTTGAAATGGAATTCTCACTCACATTCTTGGGTGGTGGAGGGGTAGAAGTAGAAGGTGGAGGAATTGGTGAAGGGGGCTCGTTATCCTTTGTCACAATCACCGGAGTAGGTTTAGGAATCTCGGGTTCCTTATAACCTTTTCCACTGCGGGTGGTGATTGCTTTCATCTCCCCTCTTGGATTAGCAACGGTGTTACTCGGAAGAGAACCCAAAGCAGAGGTTTGATTACTTGGGAAGAAACTAGCCATCATATCCCTTAAGTCATTCGTTTGACTGCCTAAAGAGTTTCGCATGTCATTCCTAAGCTCGGCTCGGAGATCATTCCCTTATTTCGCCATGTCACCTTTCAAGTTGATAATTTGGCTCTGAAGATTCTTTACCAGAGCGTCATTAGTCCGCATGTACGTTTCAACCTCTTGATTGTATGCCGTGGGTTGGTTGGAATGGGGAACTTGGTAAGCGGGTGGTTGATAAGTGGGTTGTTGGTAGACTTGATTATTTCCTTGAGGTGGATATGGGTTTCTTTGGGTTTGATATTGATTAGGAGCTCAAGGTTGGTTTTGATTGTTGCGATTAAAGTTGTTTTGGTTTTAAGGAGGAAAACCGGGTGGTGACAGGAAGTTGTTTGAACGATAACTTAGCAAATTGCGGTCACCTTGAGGACGAGCTTGATAGCTTCCCGTGGAAAAGTTACCGTTAGCCGCATACACGTTTTCCGGATTGTCATGAGTCGAAGGACAATCGGTGTATGAATGAGGACCACTGCAAGTCTCACAAGAAAGTTCTACAGCTTTAACTTGTTGAAATTGGTTCGTAGCCATGGTTAAGAAATTTTTGTTCATCTCGGCTATTTGGCGGGTGAGTTCGGTTAACTCGGGGTTTGATGAAGTAGAAGAAATGATATGAGTGTTTTTACTCATATCATTTATAGCTTAAAATAATGAAATTATGCATGATTTGTATCAAAAATGCCTTGGATATGTGTGTTTCTTATTTTCATGTGTGTAGGTACCAAGTTCGCAAAAACCGACGAAAATCAACACGAGAATGATGAAAAAGATCAAGAAGCCAAAAATCGAGCTCGACTTTGAAGGATTTAATCATTTATCGAGGAAACGGGCCAAGTGGGTCCCACATGGGTTTATTGGGCTTGAAAAACCCATCAATGGATATTAAGTGAAATAATTTTGAACAAGTCCATTTGAAGGCCCAATTATGAAAATTGACACACGGATGGTATATTTGATATGGGCCAAGGAAAGCCCAACTGCCATGTTATAAAAATAAACGAATGAAGAATTGGGCTTTGAGGTTTTCACACGTTTATCCTCATCCATTTAAGTAAACGTTTACTCACCCACCCATTTACTTTTATAAAACAAAACTGACAATCACTTTCTCCCATCTTTATTATTATCGATACAAATGAGGTGATTTATTTTCACCTTTCTTCCCCAACACCACAACCCACAAAACCAGTCACCCCCTAACTGTTCATTAACCCTAGTTAGTAAAAAACTCTTTTTACATAGGGCTTTTTATTATTTCAAGTAATTAAAACCAAGGGGAATAAAACCCCCATGGTTTAAGGAAGAGAAAAGATGGAGGAGATTTGCTACGTGGCTCAATGTGATTCGAAGGAACACCTCACACCCCTAATTCCACCAATCAGCACTCCTAAAAGAAACAAAACTAGCACACGGATGCCACGTTGGGGATCCGTGTGCTATTTGGAGTCATCTCAGCCGTTTATTTGAAGAAAGAGAACAAGAGATTGATCCAAAGGCTCTAAAGAAAAAGGGATATCCTAAAAATATTCGCTCAAGGATGCCTTGGGGGGGCTATAAATACCCCCAATTTCTTGTGTAAAGGCATCCCTTCTTTACTTTATTGTCACTCTGTAGAAATAGATTTAGGATAATTTTTGTAATTTCTTTTTAAAGCTTTGTAATATTCTGGAAGGATTAATAAAAGTATCAGTTGGTTGCGTTTTTAATCTTGTCTCGTTTTCCTTTACTAAACTGCTTTAATTCATATTATTTTACAAACTAGTCTTAATTTCTGCTTCTCAAGAATGATATTAATATGCTAAGTATAAACTAATCAATAGTTTATAGTTAAATATATAAAGTAAGTTTGGATTACACTCATCCCTACTGGATGAGTGCAAAATAAAAGTAGCAGGTGGGTTTCGGTTTGATTTAATTTCTGAGGTTCGATTGTTGATGGAGAATGGTGATTTTTGGTGGTGGTGATACGGTTCATAGGTAGCTCAGCGCTAGCCTACGTCTCAAAGGAAATCTCCAAAAAGGTGCATTTTCATTTTTACGTTTCATGTAACTTATTTACCTTTGCTTATTAAGTTGCATAAGTTAGTTAGGATTGTTCGGATCTGTTATTGAATTATCTATTTAGATTGATGCTTGACTGCGTTTTTTTTTTGGTATTTACGTGAATTATATTTGTTTGGTGATTAAAATGATATGTTTATGAATCTGTTGATAGATTTGTTGAATGATCGAATTTGGTTTACCAAAAAAAGCTCAGCTTGAATCTGCATATTGAAATGACCCTGTTTAAATATAAATGCTGTTAGTTATTACTGATTTGGTTATTAGTTTAGTTGCGTTCGTGCTAATCTGTTGTTAAGCTTTTATTCAGCTGTTCATTTTGAGAAAATTTTAATGTTCTAGCATCTAGTTTTTATATTAATAAAAGTGTGTTAAATCTGAGATGTTTTTTTTTTATATAAATCTGTTTAGAATAAGGTAGTCATTTGGATCTGCTAGAGGACTGTTATATTTACTGATCTGAATGTGTAATCACTGAGATGAGTTTGTTTAATGTGTTAGGATTTAACTGCTGCCTTGTTTGATTTTATTATCTGCTATATATATGTTCTTCTAATTTAGTGATTAATCTGATCTACTAATTGAGTTGAGATATTTGATCTGCTGATTTTTCCTCTTTTGATAGCTGCTGTCTTTTAATTTTTAACATTAACTGTGTTTTATTTTGCTGAATCTATGATAGAACTGATCTTAGTCTGCTGATGCAAGTTTAGTTACTAGATATTGTAGGATTTGTTATGCTGCTTGTTTACCTGAATGATTAGAATGTTCGGATAGATTTGTTATAATTATTTTGCTGCCTTCTTTTCTTGGCTGATTTGCATTTTACTTTAATTCCTACTGTAATTTTGATTATGTATAAGCTGTTCGAATCCCATCGATTTGGATAGGCTCATATAGCTGATCCCTATCAGCTTAAGCATTAAGCTTTCACAAGTATTTCCTAAGGCTTCTCTTTGGTAAACTGTCAAAAAGAAAATATTCAAAAAAATAATGTCCATCACCAGGATCGAACCTGTGACCTCCTGGTCACAGGCGTAGAATGATAACCATCTGTGCTAGGCACGCTTTTGATTTTACTTCCCTTTACTTCATTAATATAGTGATTTTTGAATTGGCAGTGTTTGTTTTAGTTTGTTCATTTAAGTAACGTTTTATGTTATATAAAACTTTTAATTTTAATTACAGTAAATTCTAAAAATAAAAGTAGTTTAAGAAAATAAAAAAATAATAAAAAAATATATATAAAAAATGTTTTTATTTTAAAAAAATTTAATTAGTATTAATTAAATAGAATTATTTTAATTTTAGATTGTTTTAAAAATAGTTTTAAAATAAGTTTATTTTGAGTGAAATTTTAATTTAGCTTTTTAGAATTTTAAAAGTAAATTAGTTTAAAAGTTGTTTTGTTAAGTAGAATTAATATTTTAATAGAGTTTTAATTTTTAAATAATTAATTGTTTGTAGATTTTTAAAATAGGCGGGGTTTACGATTCATGCACTTTAGGAGTATTTTAAATAGCTTAAAATTCGTAGAGTTTAATTGTAGTTTAAAAACCAACGACACATTCGAATCAATTGTCCAAATCAAAGCAAAACGTCTCAAATTCACTCGATCTTCGTGTACAACGAACTTGGTTCACTCACGTGATTAATCGTATCCGTCTTTGACTTATTTTTGGTTAATTACTTTTTCCTAAAGGTAATTACCTAAATTTGTCCTATAACGTATATGTGTTAATCCACGACACATCAAAAATTTTGGCGCCGCTGCCGGGGATCTTGTGTACGATTCGCTTTTGTGGAGATTTGTTGATCGTGGATTTGAAGACCCTTTCCGCCCTCGGAAAGTTTTGTTATTTTTCTATTATATAGTATGTATCGTTTTTCTCGTTTTTTGTGAATAATATATTGTATTACGTAGAACAATAATTTTAAATACTTTTCAAATAAGCCTTAGTTGGGATTTCATCACCTAGCTATTGTATTCGAACCCAAAACAAAAATAAAGGCAAAATAGATAAATACTAATAAGAAGTTTGAACTCGATTATACAAACTATAAGGTGGGTATAAGGCGACGTGCTATAAAAGGCCGTCTAAGGAAAAAGGTTTTTAAGTGCTTAGTGCCACCTCGTTTACCCGCTTGCTTGTGCGTATATTGAGAGGGACAACCTATTATTGGTTTGCCGACTCAAGTAGTAATAAATCTTATTTTTTGTTGTTTACTTATTGAACCTCGAGACGTTTAGGTTTTCACCTATCGTTTCAAAGTCGACCGAGGGTAATTTACTTCCATAGTAGTTATCCTTATTCCTTGTTTTTTATCGATCATTATTGATTGAGCAATACCAAATAAAAATACCAAAAATAATCTTCTTTCTTGTCTAATTTCTTTTCTTCAATCCTCTAAATTCTCGTCTTTTGTAGTGTATGCAATTACGTTCTTCTCGTCTTGTGATTGATTTTAATAGGCTTGAAAATATACCTCGTAGAAATAGAAATCGTCAACAACGAATAGTGGAACCCGAGCTTCCACCTATTATTGTAGAGATGGCCGATAACCGAACAATGGAGGAATTGCTCCGTGCACCCACCGAAGGGTATGGGGAAGCAATCGTTGTGCCGGCTATTTTGGCGGATCATTTTGAGATTAAGACGGGTCTTTTATCGCTCATTCGTGCCGACCAATTTCGTGGCAATGAGACCGATAGTCCGCATTCTCACATTCGGAATTTTAATAGAATTACCTCGACTCTCAAGTTTAGAAATGTGCCGAATGACGTGATTAAGCTTATGCTTTTTCCGTACTCGCTCGAGGGTAATGCTAAGCTTTGGTATGAGAAAGAACCACCGGGTTCGATTTTAACTTGGGTTGATTTAGTGTCGAAGTTCATGAATTACTTCTTTCCACCTTCCAAGACAACACATTTTAAAAATGAGATCACTAGATTTGAACAAAAAGTGCATGAATCGTTTGGGGTTGCTTGGGAAAGATTTAAAGATTTGTTAAGACAATGTCCACACCACGGTTTCTCGGAATTGCATCAAATAAATACTTTCTATAATGGGCTTAATATGATTGAACAAGATTCTTTAAATGCCGCCGCGGGTGGTAATATTTTAAGAAAAACACCGAGAGACGCGTGGAGGATAATTGAGGATAAGTCTAGAGCACAATATTCACGAAACACACCGGTTGTTTCCAATGTGAATTCATCTAATGTCGAGATTGCTAGATTGGACTTTAAGATTGACACGATTTTGAATGAGATTAGGAAGAATCCTCATGGATCGATTAATATGATTGGGAATGTTTGTGTATCGTGTGGTGGAGCACATCCTAATTATGCTTGTTTAAACACGGGTTTTGATCAAGCTAGTGCTTTTGCCGCGACGGGAACTTATGGCTCCAACGGTCAAGTTCCTCGTCAAAATCATGTTGCTCCACCGGGTTTTCCACCGGTTCAAAATAGGTACAACAATGGGAATAATGGGAATAATTTTAACCGTGGTAACCAAGGGAATTATAATCAAGCAAATGGGTTTAATGCTAATCAAAACAATCAAGGTTTTCAAGGGAATAATCAAAATGATTTGTCAATTTACATGAAGTCAAATGAGGCGAATATGAAAGCTTTGCAAAATAACATTCAAGGACAAATGGCAACTTTGAAAAATGAGTTTCAAAATACGATAAAGGGGCAAAATAACAAGATTGAGCTTAATCAACAAAGAATGGAACAAAGATTTGAACAAATGTTTGAGCAAGGTCAAAATCGTTTGCAACAAGGTGTGGAACAAAATCAAAATAAATTGCTTTCGATGTTTGAGGGATTCATGTCTAAACCGTCATCTTCTTCGGGTTGCTTACCTAGTAATACCATTCCTAACCCGAGGGGAGAGCTTAAGGCTATCACCGCTTATGATAATTTAGAAAGGAAGCTTGAGCTTATTGTGCCACCTAAAGAAACCTTTTGGAATGTCACCAAGGCTACTTTAAATGTGATTAGTACCTCGGATTTCATTGATCTCTTTCCTAAGAAATATAATGATCCGGGTCACTTCTTGATACCTTGTGTTTTCGATGAGCTTGGGGAATACAAAGCTCTAGCCGATCTAGGAGCTAGTATTAATGTTATGCCCTTGTCCATTTGGAAAACTCTTGACTATTTGCGACTTATTCCCACTCGAATGATCATTGAGCTTGCTAATGGAACCACCACTCGACCGGTTGGTATAGCGGAAAATGTCATTGTTAAAGTGGGGGAGTTCGTTTACCTAGCCGATTTTGCTATCATTGATTATGAGCCGAATCCTCGTGCGCCTATAATTTTAGGACGACCATTTTTGTGTAAGGCCGGTGTTTTAGTTGATATGAAAGAAGGGGAGCTTAAATTGTTTCATGGGGATAAACATATGATTTTCAAACCGGAAAAAATTTCAAGATTGGTTCCTAAGAAATTGGAAAGTGAAAAACCTAATTTTGTTGAATCATGTTGTAATGTTACCTCATCTATACTCACTCCACACGAGGATGATAAGATTGAAAAACAAATTGATGATTACTTGAGTGAGCCATTCGATGCTAGTGAGTTTGATAATGAGAATTTTGATCCCGAGAGTGATATTGCTTTAATTGAACAATCTTTGAAGATGGACTCATTTTCACTCTCTTCTAAGGATCATGTTGATGTTCCTAAGGCACAATCTTCAATTGAAGAGCCTTTGATTCCTAGCTTCACACCGAGTGAGGTTAGTGACTATTCGTTGGATAAGTTCATCGATGAACTTTTTGCTATCCTTGATCTACTTCCACGGGGAAGTAAAGACGTTTCCGATCTCGAGATCGAACGTGATTCTTGTGTTTTACCTACCATTCTCGAGGAATTCGCCGATGAATTGCCTTCAAATGAGAATGATGATCTTGTATCCGAGTGTGACACACTCGATACTTTGTCGGAAATTTCTTGTGATGACAAGGATGACGACACTTTTGTGACTTACTCAAATCCTCTATTTGAAGCTTCATTGAACAATAATCCATTGTTTCGAGAGGATTTTGAGAACATCATACCTCCTACATCTCACAACCTTTGTGATGATGATCTTCTTATGAAGGAGGTTGATGAGGTTTGTGATGATGATCACACCTCTTGTTATGATGAGTATGTCGACTCGGATGGAGAAATTTACATTATTCCCAATCTCCCTTCCACTCGCGTTGATCTTAATGTGCGGGTTTTTCATGTGACTCATATTGAGTACCATGACCCCTTTGTTCACGTTCCTAAGAGTGAAAAAGTCGACAAAGTCATGCAAGTTGAAACCACTATGGTTGAGACTTTTGTACCACCATTACCATGTGCTTCATATGACTTAGGATTAGCATGGGGGGACGACACCTTGTTGTCTATTCCTTTCTCCACCGAGGACGAGGTATTCGATCCCGGAATCGTCGATTTAGGGAAATCTCGGCCTTTCACCGATGCAATAATTGAAAGACTTTTTAATCATCTTGGTGCGAGTTTACCTCGTGGAGCATGCTACATCCATACGATTGTTTGTGACTTCTATCTCGTTTTAGAGATTTATGTTGGAGTTTTATCCTTTCGTTTGTCATCCGACAACGAGGATGAAATCTTTGACCCTGGCATCGCGCTTCATGATGGATTTTATCTTATTATGCCGGTTGCACCATCTTTCCCTAAGGACCAATGAATGCGGGGATCGAGTCGAGCTCATGACTCGGTGAACAAAAACGAGTTCATTCTATCTTCTTTCTCTTTTCTAACACCTAATAAGGCTTGATCTTTCAAGCTCGTGTTCGTGATTTGTTGTGTTGTGATCTTAGGTACGTCCCTAGTCATTGAAGACTCTCGTGTTCGGTTTTTGCCGGTCCACTTGATCTTCCATTCTTTGAATGCCAAAAAGGGGCACACTTTCTATCCCTTGATTTTTATCGACTAACGTTTTTCTTGAGGCATAATTAATAAACGGCTTATAGATGTGCGTGCTCTTTCCATGCTAGGAGTTTGCATTAGACTCTTCGTATTTTAGCAAGGGGGTGTTGCTCTTGAGCTAAGAAACATTGAGGACAATGTTTGGTTTTAGCATGGGGGAGTCAATCGATATAATCGCTTGCAATTGCTTTTGTCGTGTCCAAACGTAATCTTTTTCTCATTTTTCAATAAAATTTTAAATTTTTTGTGTATTTTTTTAAATAAAATAAGTGTTTTTGACACGAATGTAGGCTTTAAATAAGAATAGTTTTTGACTCGACTTGGTTTTTAACCTTAGCTTTTCCTTAACGTATTTGAATTAAGTTTTGCTAGGCTATTATATAGGGAGCTTTAAAACGCGAAAGTCTTAATTCATACGAGTTAAGAACAAGAACTTTTCGCAAGCTCCTATAATTGATCCTAGAAAGTCGTCTATCAAGGGAACTTTAAAACGCAAATTCTAAAACTTGCAAAAGTATAAGAAGTTGCAAGATCCTATAGATGACTTGAAAACCCAAAACTTTGATTTAATAGGCTAAGTATCCATTGATTTCATTCTTGGAATTTTACAATATGGAGAACAAGAGATGATAGAGCCAATTATAAGTTCGGTATTCTTTCGGGAATTTATGTGAGTTAATTATGAGCCTATTCTCCCATCACTTGTTAATAAATTTTACTTGCAATAAATCATGTTGAACGATTTGAAAAGTTACTTAGCTTCTAGCCCAAGATCATTTAAAAGTTGCTCGGTATGGATTAGAGTTCATAGCCAAGGCATAACTTATTGAAGCAGGATGCGAAGATTGGCGAGTCCAAAAAGGTCCTAACAAGACATGAGGGCTATGTTTTATTGCTAAAGATCTCAAGTGATGTGAAGACTCATTATTCAAAAATCAATATGAAGGATCGAGACACACGACGAAAAGCAAAATACTCCCAAAAAGTCATGGAGAAGTCTATCCGAAAAGACCAAAAGTAAGGTATGAGGATAAATAAAGCCAAGTCCAAAAAGGAGGCGAATCGTTGTTAATCAAAATCCCAAGTAAAGATTGGAGAAAAATGAAGAAGTCGTGGTCCAAGTATGAATCTCTCAAAACTTCAAGTGAAGAAATATTATGAAGAGAAGACCATTATTTCGTGAACGTCTCTCAAGGTTGGAAGTATTAAGTCATTGCCAAATATCGGTCCGAGAAAGGTCTCAAATCGCGAAACAAGTTATGCCAAGATATGAACTTTATGAGAGCCCGAGAAGCAGTTTTAAAAGATTTTGTCCTTTAGCTAACTATTGATTAAATCATTCACTTTATTTTCGGCCTAATAATTATCGAAATAAGTCAACAATGTATCCTCGTGATCATTTAAGACAACAATAAAATATAAGAGATACACTTAGGAATAAGGGAGTCTAAGTAAATAATTGGCCCACATGAATTCGTGTTAGTCTACCAACTTATAATAACAATGATCTTGTTTTTGCACTTGGCATGGAAAAGTGAAAAGTCGAGGACGATGAATCTATTTGAGCTTTTGTGATCCTTAAAGTTATTTTATGTCTTTGCAAAATAAAATGTAATAAGTTGAATAATGGTGTAGCTATAGTTTTATTTTATCATTGCGTGAGGACACGGCAATTGCTTAGCAGAAACATTGACTCTCGGATTATTTCTTGAAGATGCGGATGAATATCAATTTTTGTGATGAGTGGTCATGTTCTCTATAAGCTCTCTACACTCTTCGGGTCTTCTCTTCATAAACGTACCACCGGCGGCGGCATTAATCATATCACGATCACGAAAAGTTAAACCATTGTAGAAATTATCAATTAAAGTGACGGGGAGCATATTATGGTTAGTACAAAGATCGATCAAGACATTATAACGTTCCCAAGCATCGAATAGCGACTCATCAGGTTCTTGAGTGAAACCACTGATTTGATTACGAAGACTAGTGACCATGGATGGTGGAAAGTAGCGCGACAAAATTTTTTTAGTCATCTCGTCCCATGTATGAATTGAGTTTTTAGGAAGACGATCAAACCATTTTTTGGCATGGTGGGATAAAGTGTGGAAAAAGATGAAGGCGAAGAAAATCCATGGAAACACCGGGCAATTTCATGCTTTGAGTGACGGTTATGAATTTATCGAGGTGTTTGTTGGCATTATCATCTGGTAATCCGCGAAATGGGCAAGCATTTTGAACTTGTTGGATCATGTGATGCTTCAACGAGAATTCGGGAGCCGTGATTTGCATCGGCGCAATCGGTCCTCCATGTCCATTCATAGTTGGTTGACATAGCTCCTCCATCGTACGAAGGTCGGGTTGAGGGACATGGTTGTTATTATTCAAATTGGGGTGAGGTGGGTTGTTATTATTATGCACAACGGCCATATCTAAGTCTCTACGAGTCTCGGGCTCAGAATAAGACGAAGATCGAGTACGCATACACTAAAAATGAAATACAATATTTTTGGTTTTTATCTTTTTTATTTTTTTTGGATTTTTGAAAATTTTATATTTTTTAGGATTTTTTTGAAAATTTTTATGCTTGAAAATAACGTTCCCAAAAGAACGGATCCCAAAATCTAATTTTTCACACTAAAAACCGTTAATCTTTACGAAAAGAGCCGGCAGCGGCGCCATTTGATTTATTGATTTTGTATGTCTCGTGTTATGTTCGTACTCGATTTAATTTGAATTGATCACGGTTTAGAGTAGACTTATCATTTTTGGTAACTAAAAAGGGGAGCTTTTGATTATCTATTTCTAATTATAAAGTAAATGCTACAATTATTAAACATAAGCATAAACTTCTGAATAAAACTTGTAATACTAGCCTGGAATCAATCTTCGCAATAAACTTTACCAATCAACTTCGGAATACTTCATTGAAGAACTTCGGAACTTTTACAAATTAACTTCGGAATCTCATTTGTAAAGAACTTCGGAATTCCTCAACAAAATGAACTTCGTAATAATATTTGCCAGTCAACTTCTGAATAATTTTTAGGAACACACTTCGGAATATGACTTCGCAAACAGAGAACTTCGGAATAACTTGTGCAGAACTTCGGAATTAAAAAGCAGACCAATATTCCAAAGTGACTTAGCAAAATAACCAATATTCCAAAGTGACTTAGCAAAATGACCAATATTCCAAAGTGACTTAGTAAAATGACCAATATTCCAAAGTGACTTAGCAAAATGACCAATATTCCAAAGTGACTTAGCAAAATGACCAATATTCCAAAGTTACTTAGCAAAATAACCAATATTCCTAAGTAACTTAACAAAATAACCAATATTCCTAAGTAACTTAGCAAAATGACCAATGTTCCAAAGTGACTTAGCAAAATAACCAATATTCCTAAGTAACTTAGCAAAATAACCAATATTCCTAATTAACTTTTAAATATTTTTTATTTTCACTTCGGAATTTCTTTCTCTTTTACTTCGGAATAATACTAACTTCGGAATTTTAACAAAATTATAACTTCGAAAAATATAAAAAATGAACTTCGGAATTAAATTAGTTAGTCACTTTGGAATATTACCAAAGATTCCATAGTGAATTCAGAAAATTAAAACCCTCTTGGCAACTTTGCAATAATAAAAAAAATCCAAATCCAGATCCTAAATTCTAGGAAACCAAAAATAAGCCAAATAATCTAAGAAATAAGCTAATCAAAACACCAAATAAGATCTAATAACTACTAAATCAACCAAATCAACAAACTTTATTTAAATCAACTCATAAAAACTATGAAACCCACTTGTTTTATTGAAACTCAAACCAACCAATTCAAAAAGATGAAAACATCAAATCAACAAGAAAGGAAGAATAAGATTAAAAGGAAAACTTGATTATATGATTAAGATTCAACAACAAAATTAAAGGTATAGATCTTACATGATAAAATTTAAAGAAAGAAGAAAAGATGAAAACATAATTAAAAACTATTAAAACTAAAACAAAAATTAAACAATTAACTAACTCCTTCCAAATGAGGGGAAGGGTCTCTATTTACAGGGAAGAGGTTGATGGGTGGTTGGTGAGTTGATTTATTCTTTCTTTTTTTTTCTTTGTCGTCTCGTCTTTTAATTAAATTGACGTTCTCGACTTTGGCTCGGGATTTGTCGATTAATAATTTGAACTCGTCTTCTAATTTCTTCTTTTATTAGATTTGGTTCTTCGACTTTGTTAAACTTCCATCTTTGGTCTTTTTCTTCGATAAATCTTCAGAATAGGCTTTTGACTTCCGTTCTTTTTGCACTCTTGATCCTTTCACTTCGTCTTTTGTCTTTTTCTTCGATAAAAGCCCGTGAAAGCCCGTGTTTTCTTCCTTTTTCATATTTTTGTCCTAAAACATAATAAAAACACAAACCACGCATAATTCCGCCTTTTACGACATTAAATACACGTTTTGGTCTTGTTATTATTAGAAATAAGTGGTAAAAGGATAAGTGTTTTCACACTTATTAACTTTACTACTAAACCTATGACTATCACTTAACTTTGTGTTGAAGCTTTACATGTTTAATCTCAGGATATTTCCGCAGCGTGGATATTTCTTTGTTATATTTAAACTCTGGTTTTGGTAAAATCTGTCAGAAGTTTATCCTGTATTCTTGGTAACTATATGTTACAAAACCATGTTTAAATAGTAGATTTATCCGCTTATAAAGACTCTAGGACCCTTTGTTTAAAACTCTGATGTTTATGATGGAATGTAAATTTTTATCACGTCAATTTTGTGTTAACTATATTGCATTGTTTCTTGTACCATGACGTGGCACCCCCATGCTGCCTACATGTTTCCTTGCCTGTTTACGGGGTTCTCAGATATTGGTATCAGAGCGATGGTTATAGGGAACTGAGTTGTTTTCAAAACTTTGTCTGTAACCAAAATTTCAAATATTTCATGTTTCTAAGTGTCAAACACAGAATATGCCATTGTTGTTCGATATCTGCGCGGGTAACTCTCTAATCCTTATTATTTATTTTTAATTATCGTCGTAGTATTTCATCTCTTGATTACATTTTGAAATATTACATTACCCTAATGACGAGAATTACTATCTCTTTCTAAATCCTTTGTGCTTCATGAATTATCATTGGATATTACTGTGATTACATCTGCCCTTACTATATTTCTTGAATTCTTGTTCTTGTGAATTGATCTTGTTGCAATAATTTTATATTGTTATGACATTACATACTTGTATTCAGAGTGCGTATGCTGCTGACTTTTCATACTTACTTTTCCAAGTACTATTTCTATTTCGTTTGTGCGTGATACGACTGACCTCATATACTCGTTCGTTTTGAACCACATGTTTTTCTCGACTCACTTTTACATGTTGTGTGTATTCTCGTGATACCATTGTTTGGGAAAAAGAAGTGTTGTGTCCGATGAAACTTCTGATTATCATTTTACTACAGTGCGTGTTACTTTCATTGTTAAACCTCTTTAAGATGTCTATTTAGATATCAAAAATGCTTTCCGACCATTTATGATTGGATGTCTTGAAAAATAGTCTGTAGACCATTGTGTAGCTCAACGTATCTCCAAAAAAGACTAAAGGACATCGTGTGAGTCACACATCTCGAAGCATTCCTTGAATCCGTGTTGAATAATATCATGGGTTTTCGTAACCTTGATTGAACTTTACGTCACCATTTTACACGGCACTCGTGTATCGATTAAATTTTATTTCTTTGACCATTCTATGTTTCGACTTCGAATTACAACGTTCGTTTGTACCTTGAAAACACCATCGTCATCTTGTAATTCATCTTCTATTATGTGGCGATTGTTTGGAATATGATTTTACTCCTATAAACTTGTATCCTCCCGTATCATTAAAACTCCTCGCTCCGGGAGTGAAACTCGTTAATGTTCCATTTCTCCCTCGGTATGTTTTGTGTTTTTGTAAAATCACGCCACCAAGAGACCTTCCTACCTTGCATCTTGAAATCTAAGACATGGATGTCATGCGTTATTTTTGGTTTCTTAGATTATCGTTGGTATTCTTAAACCACTTTTATACTATGTTTTTCTTATATGCTTAATTATACAATCTATTTTCGTCTTTATGGAATCCACAAGTCATGTATGTACATTAATTCTGGGTTGTTATGAAGATTGATTAAATTTCAAGGTGTGTCGAAAAATATACTTTGTGCAGGAAATTTACAGGTAATTTAACGGTGTCGATAAAATATTTTCATAAGCTTTAGACTTAAAAATATGTTTCTACTTGTTGAGACGGTCGTTTGGACATAAAATCCGAGTCTTAAATCTTAAAAACGGGTAAGTTACGCTCATTTGAAATCCGTAAAATTTAAGAACTTATTTTCTGCGTATATGGAAATTTACTGCTGATGCAGAATCTTGCAGGGGGATTTTGGTCATTTTACATTAGGTTTCTTGTCTCGTAGTAATAAAGAAACAAACCACAATGCACAAGTATTTATAGTTGTTCGACCTAGCAAGATCTCTCTTATCTTGCACATACTTCGACTCCTCGAGTATCCACTCGAGAGTTATACTTCACTAGCAAATAAATCTTCTTTACATCTGTGGAGAAATCTTTACACTATAGCTTACAATCTTTACCGACACCTAAGCTAAGATGTCTTTGTTTTTCTTACAAAGGCACAACATGCCTTGTAAACTTCTTCACTTCGTGGTTATAACACCAACCACACTTTACACAACTAGATAGATGAATGAGTACAACAATGGTGATTGTGTAGGTGACACTTAACACATTCACACGATGTTAAGCCTTGATGGATCAAAGCTTGAATTTCTCATGACCGATCTTTGTATGTGCAAATGATCTAAAATCACAAGTAAGAAAAGAAATCACAAAGAGTGAGTTAGAGAGTTAGATATCTACTGAGATTTAGAGGAGATTAGTTAGAAAAAGGGTGAGTTAGAAGTTTGGACAAAGGGTTCTATTTATAGGCAAACTGCCAGAGGCCATGGAACCCGTCGGACCCTTTCCCTTTGGGTCCGTCGAGGTCTGGCTATTCTGACTTTTGTTGCCTCATAGATGTTTGTCCAAAACTTGAAGCAATCAACATAATCTACTTGGTTTGACTTAGAAGATCTGATGTGGTAAGTCAACCATTGACTTTTTGAAGTTAACATATACTTATATGTTTTTATTTGAATGTTTATGTGTAAAATATATTTGTATAAGTTTGAAGAAACCTATAGATGCTTATAATTCAAACATAAAAATATGTTCGATGTTTTGCCGTTAACAAAACGTTAAGCATGATTAAAACGTAAATATCGTTTTAATGCGATATTTGTATTTATACTTTATATTCAAGTCTCGTGCGTATACGGACGTTAAAACTAGTAAGTTTACAAGTGTAATATGTAAATCTAAATCAAGAGTTTAAGTATGGTGCCCAGTTGGGTCATAAACTCATAATATTGTATGATTAGATTATGTGTAAAAGTTATACAATACTAACGTACTTATTAAAATGTACCGACTTTTAACACTTACTAATTTATCGCTTGACTTTAACAATAAACTTTCATATTTGTTTTGTTTTTACCAATATGATAACTTGTTACCGATATGCTGGCACGGTATTATCCATATATATATATATATATATATATATATATATATATATATATATATATATATATATATATATATATATATATATATATATATATATATATATATATATATATATATATATATATATATATATATATATATATATATATATATATATATATATATATATATATATATATATATATATATATATATATAGTTTATTTATTTGCGAAGATTTAATTACATGTTTGGTCGAAGCAACTCATTTTCTCTCTGTTATGCATCATCTTAATACTATTTAAAAAGATCAAACACATCGATAGAAAACCAAATAAATACATAACCACATATCATCACTCATACGATTTAAATAGATTAAACACATTCATTGATGTCAGTCGGCTCTAGTTACCGACGCTGCCACACCACCATCCAATCTCTATCGCCGAACCACTATTACTTTATTATAACCAACATAATGCTACAAGATCATCCACCTCTGATAATCTCCATTCATCATCAACACTATGTGCAACCATAAGTTTCGTTTTCAAATCTGAGCATGTTAGTTTCTATTAGGTAAAGATGATGGCTAATGAGGGTTTCATTCCAGATTCAAAAACATAGATCCACACACTTATCATAAATTGATGAAGATGATAGATGGCTTTAATATTATTGCATGAAGAGAAGAGAAAAGAATCTGATCAAGGCAATTATTAGTACAATATAAAGTGGAAATTGTCCGACATTGCTCGTGATGGGGAAACTTGATGTGTTTGTAGGCATAGCAATGGAACCGTTAGCATCGTGTTCTGTACAATAAGATAACAAAACTACGAAAAGGTGTTTATGTTACTCTATTTCCAAGTTATGTTCCTGGGATTTTCAAGTTATGTTCATGGGGATGGTTTTTATTGATGGATATGAAATTGGTTGGACCGGGTTCTCGACAAACGGATTGGATCAAAAGTCTAAAATCACCACGTTGGAATTATTAGTCGATTACTTGTTCTTAAAATAAATGATTTAGTAACTTGTAAATTTAAACGATCATACTGGTGATACTGTTACAAAACAAACAAGTTCATTGGTAAAGTTAAGCGATAAATTAGTAAATATTTAAATTGATACATTTTAACAAGTATAATGGTAATGTATAGCTTTTGCTCCTAATTAAACAATACTAACCATTCAGCTTTGTAATAAAAATAAAACAAAACTCAATTTTCACTTCGTTTTTGAAAATTAAATAAAACACTATCACATCGGGAGTTATATCATATTTCTTTAGAGGGACACATGTATAATCTTTCAAAGAGTTTTTTTTTATTTTTTTTATTCTTTTAATCTAGAAAATCATATATGATTCACATCAGAAATCATATCTGATTTCATAAAATCATATATAATTTCAGAAATTCTTATAGGAATTATCCATGATTTCATTTTCTCAATCATACAATGAAAAAGAATATATTTCCGTAGGCATGGTGGACAAACATATTGGGCCAAAATATAAAAAAAACTGATAGATGGGCTAATAAGTCTTGA
The DNA here is from genome assembly GCA_025667525.1 of Glebionis coronaria. NCBI lineage: Eukaryota > Viridiplantae > Streptophyta > Magnoliopsida > Asterales > Asteraceae > Glebionis > Glebionis coronaria. Next base: position 407,139,020 of record CM046880.1, read on the forward strand.
ACCGACACATGAACATTGGTCGTTACAAAAAAACAGTAGGTATAAGCACATGTTCGCGTAAATCATTCCAATCGTTTTTTTTTCAAGGTACGTAATTCTTGACCTTAAATCATCATAAATCTCATCATATAATGTTATGTTATCTCTATAAGTTATGAATAACAGCCTATGAGTACCTAACTTTGCTTACTAATTATATATGTAGACAGACATAGGAGTTAGTTTTTAGTTTCTTTTATGCATCATATACGATAAGTTGATTGTGAATTTGTTATTAGGTTAGCTACTTTTTAGTTTTAGGTAAGCTATTTTTCAATTGACGATCTACCTTGTATTATTATATGAAATTTATACTCGGCTTATTAAAGTGGCAGAGCTTATTCTTAAGATTGGACGTGAGGAATCTAATTAGTTGCAAGATAATGTGTAATTCTTTGATCTCCGAATCTCAATTCTTCGAAGCTCATCATATAAGTTATTTAATAAATACTAAAGTGCATTAAACTTTTAATAGTGAATCTTCAGTTCTTCATGTAACATAACTGGGCTTGATGGCTCATATACTATCGTCTCAAAATTATGTTACTCTTAAACCAGCTTAACAATCATGGTGGGATCAATCAAACTGAGCATTATGTTTAGTTCTTTTGTATCTTGGGATAGAGGCAATTGATCCTTGAATAAATCAGTAGTTGATTATGAATATCCTTTTTACCAGCAACTGATTTAGAGCCGCAAATACCAGATGTCTTTTTTTGTATGTTTTGATGGATAGTATATTTGACTTATTAGTGTCCACTAAGATGCGATGAAGAATATTGAATGGCCCAACTACTTAGGAAAGAACTATAATAATCTGAATTAGCAACTTTCAATGGGAGACTACGTACGACCTGACCAGTGAACTCTTGTCATAAGAAACTTGACCACTATCAGGTAAACCCTGACTTTGCTTTGTAATTATGTGAACTCTAAAGTACTTGTTAGTTGTTAGTAGTTATTTTGCATAATACAATGAGTTTGTGCCTGTGAATTTGTTATCAAGTTAGCAACTTTATGTTGATCCCAAACTTAGATCGATTAGCTTTGTGTATACGAGATTAGATCAAGTATAGCACGTAGAGAAACCTTTGTATATGCTTTGTGAATCTAAGTGTTATGCGGAATTTAACACTTAAACAAGAACACAAGATGTAAACAAAACTTTCACTTTGATTATGAATGTCAAACTTGCTTACAATGAAAGATGTTTACGAATGAAAACTTATATAAAACTTGATATTAAACATTAACCTAAAGGCCTTCTTTTATAGACTAAGAAGCCTTGTACAATAAGCTACGTATCAACTATTCTAGGTAAAGATAAACATAGAAAATACATTGTCGTTTCTATCCTTACTAGAAGTATTCTAGAATATAATAAACGTGTAACTTATATCTTCCATCAGTGCTTGTCTTCAATCTGTCAACGCTTGACTTTAACTTGTCAACGTTTGAGCTGTCAGCGCTCACTTTGTTCTTGTCAACGCTTGAGTTGTTCTTGTCAGCGCTCAAGTGATCTGGCCTTAATTTATTCCCAACAATCCTCCCCTAAACTTGATATCCACTCTTATGATCAAGTTTCTGAATAAGCATTAAGAACTTGGAGGAGTCTGACAAATCTTATCATATTGGTAATGAATAAATCTGATCAAATCCTTTGCCACGTCACTTGAATAATCTATCTCCAGCTGGGTGTCCTTCATATTTTCCAAAACAGCCTTGGATATGAAATACTGAGCATCCACAAGTAGATACTCAGCAAACTTTGTAGAACTCAAATGGTATACACCAGCAGCTGAATATAACCTCCATTGAAGACCACTGAGGTCATCTTCAAGATCCTTCCATATTTCAGGATCTTCCTCATTTGTCCCACACATTCTTTTAAATGTGGTCCAAAGTTTTATTCCATTAGCTGAAGTTGGTGCTTCAGCCTCATACTTGGTCTCTAGTAACCTCCAAAGGTCCACCAAGTCTTCTCTATCACAACTTGCAAATAAAGATATGAGAGTGGTAAAAGTGTGTACCTCCTTGCCAAATCTTCCAATCTTCCAGAATCCACATTCATCCTCATCATAACTCACAATTGGATTCCTGGAATCTAATGGTAACACCTGCACCATATCTGAAGCTTCTAATGGGGAGAGCTTGAGGCTCTTTCTAATAACTGCTTCACTTGGATATAGTGGATTCATATCTTTTGGAAACTCAAGTTTAAATCCCTTCTTCACTGGCCTGGGAACTATCATAGCTTTCTTGATTTCCATCTCTTCTGCAAGTTGCTCCTTTCTTTCATCTGAAAGAAGTCTGAGAGTGTTTTCTTCTTGCACTCTCACCCAAATAGGATAAGCCCTATGTTCCAACTCATAAAATGTCAAAGCCTTCAACTTCTGATGTGTCCATCCAACTCCATGACATCTGAGCAACATAAAGTAGAGCTCTCTTCTATCCCTTTTCAATTCTAAGAGAATATTACTTGCCTTATGCTTCAAAATCACCTTATAATCCTTCTGAACTCTAAGAAGAAGCTCCAAACCCCATATTTGATCTGAAATGGTCAAGTCTGGATTATCCATGCAGCTTTCTTCCCAAGAATAGTACATCTAAACCACCTCTGGCATGTCAAAGTCAACCTGCAACTTTAAATCTCTCAACTTTTCCCTAGCAAGCTCATCACCATACTCAAGCCTTTCTGGTTCTATAATCATCACACTTGAGTCTGAGCTAGCTCCATCACTTTCTTCTTCAGAAGTCACAACAAATGGTGACTTTTCCTTTTCACCTTGTTCCATCATTTGTTCAGCCAATCTTCTATCAAATTCAACTTGGGCTGCATCCTTTGGAACAATTTCTTCTACCAATTTACCCTTACCCTTATCTGATGGTGCAATGGTTGGTAAGGTAGATGGTAATACCTGAGTAGGAACTTCCTTGATGATAGATGATGACTGGAATACATCACCTTCATGTGCAGGTCTGTCAACGCCCAAATTTCCTCTATCAGCGCCCAAAATACTTCTATCAGCGTCCAAATTTGTCTTGTCAACGCTCAAATATTTTCCCTCAGCGCCTTGTGTAACCTCTCTCAACATAGCTGTAAATGATAAATTTAGATTGGTTGGAGAGATTAAGAACGTATCAAAACCTGTTTGTTCCTTCAAAGTTGTAAGAGCTTCAGCAACATCCATTGATTGACCATCTTGGCTGCTCTTATCACTCAGATTTCTTTGATCTTCCTCCCCTTTGGAAGACTCCTCCATACCCCTCCTAGCATGATCACTCTCCAAAACAACAATCCTCTCCCTCAATTGCTTGAGTTCAAGGCCTTGTGAGCTGACAATATGTACTAAGTCTGCATTTTGCTTTTGCAAGCTAATGCAGATTGCCGTCAATTCCAAAAGAGTCATTGGTTCCAGTCTGCCCTCTTCTGAAATGGGGATTTGACCTCCCAAGTCAGATTCATTGGGCATGGATGAGGACTTAATTATGGTGGGACTGCCTTGGCCAGCATCTAAGCCAGAACCAATAGTCCCAGCCTCATCCAGGTCACCAGCCACACTTGTGGTGGTGGTTCTCTCTGCTTCATGGCTAGGATCACCAGAGGAGAACACTCCAGTAGTCCTTTGGCGTTATATCAACCTATATTCAGGTGGTGTGGAAGATGGTGTGGAAGAATGTGTAGATGTGGGTTGGTTAAGGGGTGTTTGGGATTGTGAAGGTTGGGTGTCAGCGTTGGAAATAGGCACATCAACGCCCACATTTGATGTGTCAGCGTCGAAGGGTTCTTGGTCAATTTGCATTTGTTCAGGTGAGGGTAAAGGTTCAGGAATGGGTTCAAGTTGTGGTGGAGGGTCAATTTGAGGTTGGGGGTCTGGTTGGGGTTGTGCTGCTGCAATAACAGCAAGCATGGCTGGGGTTAAAGGTAAGTCTCTATGAGGTGGTGAATCCATCTTTGTAAAAATAGCTTTCTTTTGTTCAGGGATCTTATAAAAATCATTGTGATCCCTTGAACAATAACCTTGATCATCAAAAATCATTTGCAGAAAATGGGGATAAGCTAAAGTCATTTTTGTCCCCTTGTTTTTACACATCCCTTCAAAAATCATTTTAGAATAGTTATATTTTTGCCCTGTTGCAATGCACACAATAACACTGGCAATGGATCTATTGATCTCATTGTGTGCAGTACATTTGGGACTCAAACATTGAAGGAGGATGTTGATGAGGTACTTCCAGGCTGGGGGAAATTCCTGCTTATGGTACTTGTTAAGAGTACCTTCATCAGGAAAAGGATATCCCAAAGCCCTAAGCCCTTGTTCTATTTCATTTATGGGAAGGATGGCTATACCATCAGCATCATCAAGATGCAAGGCCTGGCGTACCAAGGCCTCAGTAACCACCCAAGACCTCCCATGAACAATAGAAGTTAATGTGGTCACTCCATTAACTGTTGAGGAACTAACAGTGTTCTAAAACTGCTTAATGTGTGTGACTGGAATGAGTGGTGCATGAGAAAGAGCATACCTTAGTGGGGATGCGCTCAAATACGCCACCATTTGTGTGTATTGAGGAAACAAATCATTATCAGCAACAAGATAAGCAATCATGTTGTGTTGAGACTTGAACCCCAAATCCAATTCTGCTGAGTTAAACTTTGGTGCCATTGATGAAAGCTGTTAATTTGAAGTGTAGAAGATGAAGGTTGATAAGAGAAAAGTGTTAGACAAGAATTATAGATACCCTGTTTTAAAATAGGAGCCAAATTTATAGGAGATAAAGAATGCATGTGATTGGCCCAAAAATAGGCAAAGATTTTCAAAAACTAATCATGAAAATATTGAAAAAGTTATAAGTTATCTCATGCATTTAATGAAAGTAACAACTCCTAAAATTACGGCTTGAAAATATGTCAAAAAGTAACAACTGGGTAGGTCCCATTGAGTGTCAACGGTCAAAAATAACCTATCAACGCCCAACGGCTATAATCTTGTCAACGTTCGCCTAAAGCCATGTCAACGTCCAATTTGGTCACAACAACGCTTGGAAAAATCTTGTCAGCGTCCAAAAATAAAATTGTTTTAAAAAGTGAAAAATGACCTTAACAAGTAATTTATCCTAGAGAAGATAACCAAAAGCTGATAATTATCATAGGGCGGCAAGCACTGTCCAGTTATGCACACTTGCATAAGCAAGATAGACATAACAGTCCTCTAGTGTCCCTTGCTAACCAAAATTCTTAACAACCAAGTTACCTTATAAAATCCTTGTTACTCCCAGGTAAATCCCATATCAAAATCATTCCCAAGTCTCCCAACAGACCACAACCAAATCTAGGCTAAAAATGTCTTGGCAGCATGCAAAGTTGATATACTATGCATGCTATAGTGCCTCATGGTTTAGTAAAACTAACCCATACTCACCTGCGGACACAATCTAGAATTGTGATAAGAGTATCATATGGATACCCAAAAATCCTAAAGGTTCCTAAAACCTCCCCTTAAACTATGATACAAAAAGTTTGCTAAAATCATGCATGAACATAAAAATTTATGTCAAGATAGGAATGAAACATTCCAACCATCATCCATAAATAAAAACTTGTCCAAATGCTTCTCCTTTGATCCATAAGAAACTCTGTATCCAATGGTATACTGCTAACACCGTCTGCACATTTAGATTAAAAACCACAAAACTAACATTGTTGCTGACATCGCCCCGATAACACACAACAGCGTTGAAGGAAGCTTTGTCAGCGTTAGACAATTATATTGCTGACAATGTTGCAAAAACACTTATCAGTGTTCAAACAACCTTTGTCAGTGTTAGAAAAATATAGTGGAAAATCTAAATCATAAATAAGACCAATAATAATAATGCATCATCATGTACATACTTTTACAAAAAGAATCCAAAACACATATTAATTGAGATTAACCATTCCAATACTTGTTACCAAGTATTGAAATCTTCCAGCATCAAAAGGTTTAGTTAATAAATCTGACACATTTTCCTTAGTGTCAACCCTATCTGGTTGTATTAAACCTTTCTCAAAGCAATCTCTTATAAAATGGTGTCTAATTTCTATGTGTTTAGTTTTAGAATGATGTACAGGATTCTTAATGATGCATAAAGTGCTATTATTGTCAACAAATATCTTAGTATGCATGAAATTATACCCATAATCTAACAGCTGGTTCTGAATCCACAACACTTGACCACAACATGCTGCTGCAGCCACATACTCTGCTTCAGTTGTAGAGTTAGCCACCACTGTTTGTTTCTTGCATTGCCAAGATATTAATCTGCTCCCAAGAAACTGACATCCACCAGTTGTGGATTTCCTATCAAACTTATCACCTCCATAATCACTATCTGAATATGCAATCAGCTCCAATGGTGAATCCTTTGGGTACCATAAACCAAGACTTGGGAAGCATCTTAGGTACCTAAAGATCCTCTTCACAGCATAAAGGTGACATTCTTTGGGAGTCACTTGATGGCGTGCACAAGCACACACAGCAAACATGATATCAGGTCTGGAAGCAGTAAGATACATCAAGGATCCAATCATGGATCTATAATGCCTGACATCAACATCTTTCCCATCTCCAATCTTTCCCCAAGGGTGTTCTCTATCCATAGGAGTAGTAGCCCTCTTTTCATGTGGAAAAAAGCCAAACTTCTTCAAGATTTCAGCAACATATTTGTCCTGGGAGATGAAGATACCATCTTCTTTCTGCTGAACTTATAAACCAAGAAAGAAGTTCATCTCCCCCATAGCACTCATCTTGAATTTGTCTGTCATAAGCTTGGAGAAATCCTCACTCATCTTTGGATCAGTAGACCCAAAAATGATATCATCAACATAGACCTGCACAAGCAACACATCTTTTCCTTTCTTCTTTGTAAATAGTGTCTGATCTATGGTGCCCCTCTTGAATCCATTGTCCACCAAATATGTAGACAAGGTACCATACCATGCTCTAGGAAATTGATGAAGGCCATACATAGCCTTTTTGACTCTATACACTTTATCTGGATGCTCTGGATCCTCAAAACCAGGAGGCTGCATGACATAAACTTCCTCAACAATGGTGCCATACAAGAATGCACTTTTGACATCCATTTGATAGACTGTGAAGCCCATGCAAGAAGCATAGGCTAGAAAAATCCTAATAGCTTCAATCCTTGCAACTGGTGCAAAGACCTCCTCATAGTCTATCCCCTCCTCTTGTGTATAACCTTGAGCCACTAATCTTGCCTTGTTTCTGACCACAATACCTCTTTCATCTCTTTTGTTCCTGACAACCCATCTTGTCCCTATAGGTCTGACATATCTAGGACAATCAACCAGCTCCCAAACATCCTGAATTGCAAATTGATGAAGCTCATCCTGCATTGCTTCCACCCAACTTGGTTCTTTGAGAGCATCAAATATCTTCTTGGGTTCTTCTTGTGACAGAAAACATGCAAACAAACATGCTTGCACAAGAGGGGTATCAACCTTCTTGTGTATGTTGGCAATAAACCCACCAAGATCTTGGTGAGATCTTCTGGTCTGAACTGGAGTCATAATATCACCAATGATCTGAGATGTGGGGTGATTCTTCATTGTGGAAGTGAGAACCCCTCCTTCAAAAAGTCTGGTGTCCTCAACCTCATGCTCCATGTTGCCAATGTCTTCTTCATCATACTCTCTTTGATCAACAGGAATCTCTTCATAAACCCTGGAAGGTCCTCCTTGTTCAAAAGTGGAAGAGAAAAGATGTGCAAAGGTGTTGTCAACGTCTGAACCTTGTTTGTCAGCGCTTGGGCTAACAACGCTTGAACTGTTGTTGTCAACGTCTGAGCCATCAACGTCTGAATTGGTCTTGTCAGCGCTAAATTTGCCTTTGTCAGCGCCTGAAGAACAATGCATGTTTGTATCTGGTGGTATTTGGAGACCACCATTATCTTGTCCAGCAGCAGCAGCAGCAAAAGCATCTGTCCAAATGGGAATTGTGACATATTCAAATGTAGGAGATGCCTTTTCTGCTTGTGATCCAACCTTCTCATGAACTTGTGTACCTGAAACATTAACAACTTGTTCCTCCACAACATTTGAAGTTACCTTCACAATGTCTGGATTAGTGACAGGCATATAATTTAAAGTTCTAGATAAGGGTTCCAAATCAAACAACCAATTAGGACCACTTTTAGGATCACTAGGTTTATTTTCTAAGAACCTAACATGTACTCTCTCAACAATACGTTTGTCCTCTTTAAGATAAACCCTATAACCCTTGCTCTGCACTGAATACCCCATGAAGTAACCTTCATCACCTTTTGCAATAAATTTTCCTAAGGCATCACTAGTATCTAAAACTACTACATGACAACCAAAAGGTCTGAGAAAACCAATATTAGGTTTTCTTCCCCAGAGTAACTCATAAGGTGTTTTGTTCTGAATTTTGTTAACCAATGCTCTATTTTGCACATAACATGCTGTATTAACAGCCTCAACCCAAAAGGCTATAGGAAAGTGAGCATCAGCCAACATTGTTCTGGCTGCTTCAATTAGGGTTCTATTTTTCCTTTCAGCAACCCCATTTTGTTGTGGGGTTCTAGCAATACTGAATTGCCTAGTAATTCCTTTCCTTGCACAAAAATCATCTAGCTTCTTGTTCCTAAATTCTCCACCATTATCACTCCTAAGCATTTTAACCTCATTGCCGGACCTTTTCTTAATTTGAGTGATAAAGTCAATAAGAACATCACCTGTGTCACTCTTCATAGCTAGAAAGAATGTCCAAGTAAACCTAGAAAAGTCATCAGTGACAACAAAACAATATGACTTGCCATTCAAACTATCTATATTTGTTGGACCAAAGAGGTCCATGTGTAGCATATGAAGAGGTCTGGAACTAGTATGCACCTGCTTGGACTTTGTGCTGCTTGCCTTTAAGACATGCAACACAAGAGTGGTCATTGTGGAAGGCCTTCTCAGGCAAACCATCAACTAAACCAAGCCTCACAAGTCTATTTATATTTTTAAAATTTATGTGCCCTAGTCTCCTGTGCCACAAATTACTTTCATCTACTGAGGCCTTAGCATAAAAACAAGACATATTTGCATTCACTTTAATCCCATTTAAATTCACATTATATATGTCCTTATGCCTAGGTGTTCTATACTCAATATATTTCTCATCAGGGATCTTAAAATCCTTACTTAACACCAAGCACTCAGTATCAGTGAAAAGAACCTTATTTTTGTTATCACAAACTTGTGATACACTAAACAGATTATAGTCCAGTTCTTTTACCAGGAAGACGTTCTCAAAACGTAGATTATTGGTGAGAAGGGTTCCTTTGCCTGTAATGGTGCCGTAGCCCCCTCCAAAGTATACCTTATCACCATCTTTAATAGGAGTGAAGTTCGTCAGATAGTCTTCCTTTCCTGTCATGTGCCTTGAGCATCCACTATACCAATATCCATAATCATTGATCTGTCTTTGAATGCCCTGCACATAAAGAAAACAAATTAGTTTTCTTTGGGAACCCAAGTCTCAGAAGACTTGGATTCATCTGGTTGTTCAATAAGAACAGACTTAGTTCTCACAACAACCCTATTCTCATCCCTTTTAGGATGAAATACCCAGTTAACCCCAATAGGTTTTGTAATGACCTTTGAAATGTAATTAAATCTACTGCAAGTCATTGAAATTCTATTATTATTAGGGTTTTGATCTTTCTTGGGTCTCCATGTTAAGCTTGAAGAAGCTTTAGACCCCTTACCTTGTGGCTGCAAATACTTAGGTCTGGTCACGTTTCTGTCAGCGTTGGATTTTGTCCTGTCAACGCTGAAATTACCCTTGTCAGCGTTGAACCTAGGGTTTGCTACAGGAACCCATTGCCTATTTGACCAGGTGTTTGTCTTTTGAAAAGGTCTTTGTCCATGAGTGTTAGACCTTCTAGAGAAGAATGGGGCAGGTCTAATCACTTGTGGACTTTGCTGCACACAAGGTTTGGGTCTGACAACGTTTGACTTCCTAACAACGTTGACTTTCTTCCTATCAGCGCTGAATTTGTTCCTATCAGCGATGGCTTTGGGAGCGTTGACACACTTGTATGCCAAATGTGAAAAGCTACCACAAGTATAACAGGCTTTCTTAGACACACTCTTAGGTCTAGAAGAGAAGAAACCTGTTCCATGATTGTTAACTTGGCTCTTGGGTGACCTATTATTCCTATACATCTCTGCATATTTAATGGTAGGCCTTCTAACAGTGTTGGAGCCTAGGTCAACAGCTTTACCAGTAACTGGGTGAGTAACCTTAATGGGTGGTGATTCATTGGGACTTTCACATAGCAAACCTCCCTTAACAAATAGAGTAGGGTTAGCTTTCTTCCACTCATTTAGGTCAGTCAGTTTTTGTTGATACTCTTCCACTGGAGTGACAACTCTTGGTGGAGGAATGAATTCCTCTTCTTGGCATTCTGGTATACCAGTCCAAGATAAATCCTTTCTAAGGACACCATAGAAGTCACCAGCTGGTGGTGGAACCAGAGAGTAATCATTCATCCCAGTCCCAGTCATGTCCTTAGGATCCCTTTGTTTAGCTACACAGTCTCCTAGGGTTTGGGTGGCTCTATCAAATCTTTGAATCTTGAGGTCAACATTATCTTTATTCTTAATGGCCTCATCTAACTTAGCCTGTAGGTCTCTATTGACTTTTGTCATGATATTTCTAATGTCCATACTACCCTCTAGCTCATGTTTTAAGATATTGATCTTATCTTTTAAATCAAATTCCATTTTCTTGTATTCAGAAACGGTTTTCTCAGTTTCAGTAAGAGCTAGTTGGTAATTGGACAATTTACACCTTTCAGTGCTCATATCATCTTTTAGTTTTAACACCTCTTTGTTAAGTCTATCAGTGTTTAACCTACAACCTTTGCTACAAAAAGCATCATCATATACCTCATTATCAGATGAAGAGGAGGAGTGTGCTATGAGAGCATATTCAACATGCTCTTCTTCTTCAATATCAGCAATCAAAGCTTTGTCCTCTTCAGCATTCTTAGCCAGATAGCTCCAATCCCATCCAGTACCATCAATTCCTTGAACTGCAACCATGGCTTTGGAATCTTGAGCTTTAACAACCTGACTTGAGGGTTTACCAGCATCAGATCTTCTAGGAGATCTGCATTCTCTCATGAAGTGCCCCATACGATGACAGTTGTAGCACTCAACTTTGGATTTATCAAATCCAGCTGTGTGTTTAGCATTGAAGGTCATCTTCTTCTTGAACCTTCTATTACACCTATTTGCTCTTATACTAGCAAGAGCCATGTTCCACTTGATGTCCATCTCTTCCAAGTGCTCATCACTTATCTGCTCAAGGTCCTCATATGTAATCACTGAACCATTGGGCAAAGAAGCAATGTAAGCACACACAGTATCCAAATCCAAACCAGCAGGTTTAACTCTTGGGGAGTCATTCATGAATGTGTCAGCGTCTGAAAAGGAGACGTTGACAGGACTTGTTCCAGCGCTGACAAATGATGATCCAGTAACTGGATGCATAAAAGAGTCCTTCTGATTGAATTGACCTTCACTATGAGAGAAGAAGGCCATGTTGCTGGTGCTAGGTTTGCTTCCATGTGCTGAAAGAGTTTCATCTTCCAATAGTCTTAGTTTGTTGTAGATGTCATCAAACGAGGAGCTCTAGTAAGTATTATTAGCAAGAATAGATCTTGCCTCAATCTTCCATGCCTCACCAAGACTTTTCAGAAAGGTAGCATTGGTGTCAACATCACCAACTTGTGTCCCCATGAAGGACAACTTGCTTGTGATGTCAAGCAATCTGCTTCTCACACTACTCAGTTTCTCATTGGGCTGAGCTTTGAAGACAGCATAATCATGCAGAAGTTGCTTTTTCTTTTCTTCCTTAGTGTCTGCATTGCCACCATATGCAACTTCAAGTGCTTCCCAAAGATCCTTAGCAGATTCATAGCCTCTATATTTGTGCTGGTTTTCTTGTCCCAAAGAAACTTTCAGAATATTTAGGGCTTTCATGTCAACCCTTTTCTTTGCAATATCTTCAGCACCTACAGCTCTACCATCTCCAGGTTTTTCTTTCTTATCTTCATCAGGACATCCTTCAACAGCTGATCTTTGAGTAATGGCATCCTGAATCTTTTCAGCCTTATTGAATGAGTTTCCATATTCAATAATCTCCCAGAGTGTGTAATCAAAGATCCCCAGATATTGTTCAAAGTTGAACTTCCATAAGTCAAAGTTGGTTGCATCAAGCATGGGAATCCTGATGTTGGTAAGGGTGAAGAGGAGGTGGTTATTGCTTCAGACATGATGTTTTTAGGGTTTTGGTGTTTTTAGGGTTTCTGAGAAAATTAGGGTTTTGGTGTTCGTGTATGGTTCTGGTGTTCTTCAAAGATCAAAAGTTCCTCAACAAGCTCTGATACCACTTGTTGATCCCAAACTTAGATCGATTAGCTTTGTGTATACGAGATTAGATCAAGTATAGCACGTAGAGAAACCTTTGTATATGCTTTGTGAATCTAAGTGTTATGCGGAATTTAACACTTAAACAAGAACACAAGATGTAAACAAAACTTTCACTTTGATTATGAATGTCAAACTTGCTTACAATGAAAGATGTTTACGAATGAAAACTTATATAAAACTTGATATTAAACATTAACCTAAAGGCCTTCTTTTATAGACTAAGAAGCCTTGTACAATAAGCTACGTATCAACTATTCTAGGTAAAGATAAACATAGAAAATACATTGTCGTTTCTATCCTTACTAGAAGTATTCTAGAATATAATAAACGTGTAACTTATATCTTCCATCAGTGCTTGTCTTCAATCTGTCAACGCTTGACTTTAACTTGTCAACGTTTGAGCTGTCAGCGCTCACTTTGTTCTTGTCAACGCTTGAGTTGTTCTTGTCAGCGCTCAAGTGATCTGGCCTTAATTTATTCCCAACACTTTATAGTTTTCCTAAGCTATATTCTAATCTAGTTTTCAAGTGTAATATGCTACTGATGTCACAGACATGGACAGGCAATAGCTATTAGATAAACATACTTGTTTAAGGTTGATTGTTGAGGGCACTAATTTGAATTTTAAATAAAATTTCAGCTCAATCGTGTTGTTTAATGGCTTCAATGACAGAGCTTATTCCTAATGATATCTGTGAGAACATTTTCCTAAGATTGGATGTGAGTAATCTCATTCGTTGCACGAGTGTTTGCAAGTCGTGGAAATCTTTTATCTTCGGATCTCAATTGATCTTCAATGCTCATTTCTGTTGGTACAACATATTCCTAAGATTGGATGTGAGGAATCTTACTAGATGCAAGAGTGTGTGTAAGTCATGGGAATCTTTGATCTCCGGTTCTCATTTCATCAAAGCTCATTTAAACCGTAACCAAAATGGACATAACAGGATCGGCGAGGCTGTATTTCTAGAAACTAGTGATAGGCATTCTATGATCGGCTCTTCGAATGGCCTAGTATGTATCATTCATGATCGTGTACTTCTAGTAGCAAATCCTTTCACTAATAAAGTAAAACAAGTGTCAAAGCCATTTACCCGTAACCCTTATCCCAGGGAATATTGCAAGTTTGACAACCCATGTTGGGGTTTTGGTTATGATTCCTTCAGAGACGACTACAAGGTTGTATGTGGGGTCCCGAAAGGTAAAGGCCACCGAACATGCTTTCATGTGTTTTCTCTTAAATCAAATACTTGGAATGTTATTAAAGAAGTGAAGTATACTTGTAACTCTGCAAGTGGTGTCTTATGCAATGGGGCTATTCATTGGGTTATGCATAATAAAAACGAAAAACCAAAGGAAGTTATTATATCTTTTGATTTATCCAAAGATGAATTTAAAGAAATACCCTACCCCAATTATGCTAGAAATAAAAAATCAAGTTCTGGTTCCCATTCGTATATATGTCTGGGGATTATGGAAGAATGTCTATGCATACAGTATAGACAAGAGTGCGAGTCTCGCAGAGTGACATGGGTAATGAAGAAGTACAATGGAAAACATTCTTGGCGGCAGGTGGATAATTTCCAAATAAAGTATGCATATCCATACCATTACGAAATGAGGAACAATACTTTTACGGGTGTTTTCTCCTTTAACAGCAGTTATATAGTGGAGAGCCTTGTATCTCCTCATCTTTAACTTGGTCACGTTGATGATCACTCTATTGTTACTTTTGGAGAAGAGGGCGCCAATAGTGAAGATGATATGAGCACTCGTTATAGAGGTTTGGAAATGAACTCTTTTGGTGATGAGGTATAGATGAAGATGATTCCAGCAGCGACAGTGACGAGGATTATGTATTTGAAATTAATAAATAGGAGGGTTCTAATTGTTATAACACTTGTTTCTTATAGGTTATTGTTAACCTCAGTTTGATTAAACACAAATTTGAACTCAAAATGTTGAATTCAAGCTTTTATTTTCACTAACCATAATTCGCGATGAAAAGTACTCCCAGTGTCCCCATATTTGATTGAATTTAGACATCATGGTGTTTATGTAATGTTTAATTAACGTGTAAAAAATAATTAGAAAGATCACATGGAAATGTTGTATAAAGCAGAGTTTTAATAGTTAATCTTACAATATATAACCATTATGTTTACACAATTAGTCTGAAAATTATGTTACTCTTATGGCTAAATCAGAATTAAAGATATAACTAGTGGATTACTAATGTTGCTTTTACCATCTGAATATATCAACATCTAATCGAAGATCATGAATATTGAACTCTTGCTATTATATACTTGGCCACAATCTGGTAAACCTAACTAACTTTGCTTGTAATTATGTAAACTCTAAAGGTAAGGTAACACCCAGTGCCATCTTCCACGGGTTATTTGTCTCAATACCGTCTAGGAGTGTGTATTGGGGAGGTTGAGATGTAGACAGCCATACCTCTGCCAAAGATAGAGAGGGTGGTTCCAGTTCTACGTACTCCGGCCTTGCAAAGAATGAGGATTGAACCCTTGACCTTTGTCTCAAAAGGCAAGGGGATAACCAACTAATCCAACCTTGCTATGTTATCAAGCTATCCAGGGGCGGAGCTAGGGGGTTCCCGGGGATGCACGGGAACCCGATGAAATTTTGTCGCCTAGTGTATATGTTTGCTAAAAATATCGATTTTGTCAAAATAAACTCGATAAAAAATTAGGTGTTATATAAATTCTTGTATTAAAAATTTTGTGTACGCGATGATTTTATACTCTAGCTCCACCCCTAAAGCTATCTACTTATTACAATGGCTATTAGATAACATGCATTTTTTAAGAATAATTGTTGAGGATACTAATTTAAATTATATATAAAGTTTCAGCTCCATAGTGTTGTTTAACGGCTTCAATGGCAGAGCTTATCCAAAATGATATCTATGAGAACATATTCCGAAGGTTGGATGTGAGGAATATCATTAGTTACAAGAGTGTGTGTAAGTCGTGAAAATATTTGATCTCCGAATCTCAATTCCTTAAAGCTCATTTCCTATGGTACAACATATTCCTAAGATTGGGTGTTAGGAATCTCCTTAGATGCAACAGTGTGTGTAAGTTGTGGAAATCTTTGATCTCTGAGCCTCATTTCATTAATGCTCATTTGAACCGTAGTTAAACCAGTAACCAAAATGGACATAAAAGGATCGGCGAGGCTGTATTTCTGAAAACTAGTGATAGGTATTCTATGATTGGCTCTTCGAATGGCCTAGTATGTATCCTTTCTTGCGGTGAACCTCTAGTAACTAATCCATTGACTAGTGAAGTGGAACCAGTGCCAAATCCCTTTGTCGATAACACTTGGATGATGAATATCTATATCGTTCATAGCCTTGTATCTCCTCATCTTCAACTCGATGATGAATAGATGAGTTTTAAATTGTTTTGGAACACTTCTTTTTTTGATAATTTCTTCTGATGATTGTTCCTTCTATAGATATCTATTCAAATTGATAAGACATACTACTAAATTAGTTGGTTTTTGTTTACTTCATTGTGAAATTATTTGGAACAGTCGGATATATTTCCTATATGTTTATTTAGATTGCTCGTTATCTTTTGTAAGCTTTAAATTTTGTTGTTATCGTTGCTGCATTTAACACTATGATGCTTGACGGAACTATTCATTTTCTATCCTTATTGTCGTACGTCGATTTGATTGACAGAACTTACTTTGTAGTTATGCTTTTGTTCTTGATATGATCAAATTTGTTAGGATGGTCAAATACAAGAAGGCACTACTATGATTGGGTTATTAGGGTATATATTAAAAGTATAAGTTGTGTTTGCCAAAGTTTTATATCTTCAAGGGTAAGAAAGGTAAGTTTTACTTTATATTTTTTACTTTGTGCCACATTTTGCTATTTATGATAATGCAGGGACTGCTTGTGCCAATACTTGGAAAGTGAGAAGCTGACGACTCTTGGGGCTATATATACATCACATACGTAGCTATTAGGGTAATTCAGTTTTAGTTTTTCTCTCTCACATTGTTGTTATCGCCATTGTTGGTTCAAGTTTTCATTGATCTGTTCAGACTTTTTGGTGTTCATTGATCTTGGTTGTAAGATCTTTGTAACGCATCTGGTTGTATTCTTTCTTTCTTCTTGTATTGTATGTTTGATCAAAAAGCTAGGAATCACATTTGAAGTGATTGCCTAACGCAGTTAATAAAATAATAAGGGGAGGTTGGTTGAATCATCTTGATTCTTGTTTTTGTTAAAATCGAATATGGTATCAGAGCCATTGGTTCTTGATATCCGAGTTTTAATCCTGTTTTAATAAAAATCTTGATTAATCTTGTGATTAATCTTGTGTGGATAGTGATTAATTACAAGTTTTTTGATCTTTCAAAATTTTTAGGGTTTTAAAATTTGGGGGTTTTCTGATTCTTGGCATTCTGTGGTGTTTAATTGGGTTCTTTATTGTTTTATTGAGCTTAATTTCATCTCTGGTAAGATAAATTGAAGAAACCCTAAATTTCAGAAATTAAGGTTTCGTTCAATTTTTGGGGGTTTGTTATTCTTGTTGGTTATTTGTTATAACTAACTGCTCTCAGGTTTTTTTTCCGTTGTGCTTGATTGTGGTGAGATCTTCTTGATCTTATTGCTCTGTTGCTGGTTGCTGCGCGTGTAGTAACACCTCTCTCACTCTCTTTGTTATTTGGTGTTTTAGAAGGGGTTTTAGGTGTCGAAGGGATTAGTTAGCATTGGTTGTTGGTTGTTGAGGAGATACAAGGGGTTATTTGTGCTTTGTTTGTTCTTTGTGTGTTTTCATTATGTCTGTTTCTAAGAAAGGTGACCAGGATGATGATCCTGTTAGTGATACTGAAACTGAAAGTGAAACTGTCATTCATACTAATGACCCTTTGTTTTTACACCCTACTGACACAAATGGGCAGCCCATTGTGAGTGTTAAACTCACTGGTCCTGAAAATTATAAAGTATGGGCTGCTGCATTTAAACTTGCATTGCATACTAAGAATAAATTGGGTTTTATTGATGGTACATGTGAAAAGAATAATGTTGGAAATACGTTTTACGTATTTATGAAGGATCGGTCGCTCCAACGATAATTACGTAATGGGCTCGTGATCCATTTAGTTTATGTATAGTCCATATAGCCCACATGTAGGGTGGGCTATATATATCCCCTCCTAGCATGTTAGGAGGGGTTGTTGATTGTTATTTCACATTAATCATTTCCATCTTAACTTTCTCTCTCTACTTCTCTCCCTTCTCTCCTTTCTCTCTCTACTCCTTCATCTCATTTCTTCATCTTTCTTTATATTAATCTAATTAATCAACCATCAAATCCATAAAATCCATCATGTAGAATAGGCCAATAATATCGTAGACCTTCAATTGGTATCAAGAGCCAAGGTTTGATTGGTTTATTCTTTCTTTTATTTTTTTTTATTTTGGTGGGTTTTGATTTAATCATGCTTAAATTTTTAAAAAGTTTATATTTTTTATAAAAAGTTTGTGTTTTTATGTTTTAAATCATAAAAAGTTTGTATTTTTCATAAAAAGTTTGTATTTTTTTATAAAAAGTTTGTGTTTTTATGTTTTAGATCATAAAAAGTTTGTATTTTTCATAAAAAGTTTGTGTTTTTTTATAAAAAGTTTGTATTTTTTATTGTTTTTAATCTATCAATTTTATCAATTTCTAAATTTTTATCAATTTTATCATTTTTTTCTTTTAAAGTTTGTATTTTTTTTTATTTATTTATTTTTCAGTTATCCATTTTCAGTTTTATCCAGTTTTCCATATTCAGTTTTTCTATAACTTCTTATTTTTTATTATTTTTTTTTACTTTTTTATATAACCTTTTTTATTTTTTTTATATAATCAGATTTTTATATAATTTTTTTTTAATCAGTTTTTCGCTTATCCGTTTATCAGTTTTCATCATTTCTGGGTTTCTCTTTTTGGTCTGTTTTTCATTTTTGGTCAACTGTCAATTTTGTCCAAATCTAACTGTCCTACAGTCCTTTATCATCAAGGTTTTCATCATATCAGTCCGCTTCATCAAAAATATCAGTCCTTTATAAATTTGGTCTGTTTTTCAAAAATATCAGTCCGCTTCATCAAGTTTCGGGTGCACAAAACTTCCGAACGAAACAAGTTCCGAACGAAACAAGTTCCGAACGAAACAAGTTCCGAACGAAACAAGTTCCGAACGAAACAAGTTCCGAACGAAACAAGTTCCGAACGAAACAAGTTCCGAACGAAACAAGTTCCGAACGAAACAAGTTCCGAACGAAACTGTTCCGAACGAACAAGTTCCGAACGAAACTGTTTCGAACGAACAAGTTCCGAACGAAACTGTTCCGAACGAACAAGTTCCGAACGAAACTGTTCCGAACGAACTAGTTCCGAACGAAACTGTTCCGAACGAAACAGTTCCGAACGAACAAGTTCCGAAAGAAATTGTTCCGAACGAACAAGTTCCGATTCGGAACTCTTCCGAACGAAGCATCCAAATTCAAACACAACGGGTCTTAAAACAAAACAAAACCCAAACCCAAACCCATCACAACTCACACCTCTCACAACTCACAGACTCACCTCTCGTCACACACTCTCAACTCCCCCACAACCTCAACACACAGCCTCAAACTCTCGACTCACTGTTTGCGACTCGACTCAATTTTTTTTGACACAGCCTCTCGTCTAATCTACTCGACTCAACCCAGACTCCAACCATAAAAACACAAAGATCTCAGTCCAATCTATTCGGGTTTATATTGTAGACCTTTATAGATCAATCAACCCGAAAGAAAACCCCTCACTGATCTTACTCAAACACTCAACATGCAATCATTGTACCGACCCGAGACCTCTCGACATCATAACCTCACCCACAATTCATTTTGTTTCGGTTTGAAAGTTGTCTCAAACGTCATAAACGACTCGCCACAACCCATCACAACTCTCCACAACTCATCGACCCATCCTCTCGACCCTCACACCCTCAACCCTCACGACTCAACCAAACACAATCCCACACAAATCTTTACACAACTCTCGACATCAAACTCTTGACAACAAAATCTCGACTCAAACAAATACCCTCTCTCTCACACCACTCGACACTAGACAAAAATGACGCTACAGAAGAGAGAGACTAAAATCAAAAAGTTAAAATAAACCTACCTGAGACCCCATTTTAGGATCTTGAAGCCAACATCATAGCATCGGGGATTGATTTTTTGTTTTGAGAAGAGGAAACAAGAGAGTGGGAGGTTTCGGTGCTTGCAGTTTGTGTTTGTGGGATTGTTGATGAGAGAGAGAGAGATAATCAGAAGACGGAGGAAACAAGGGAGGTAAACTTGGGAGAGAGAGATATTAGATCTGTTATGGGAGAGAGAGATATTATTTAAGTTGGGGCGGATATAACTAGGTCTTGGGAACAGAATTAGGGGGACGGATATTTATTTAGTTTAAGCGGAGATAACAAGAATGGTGGGTTGATAACACGTGTTTGGTAGCCTGTCACATTTTTTTTCTTTTCCAAAATTTTCCACGTATTTTCCAAAAAGCGTTTTTATATGTCTCTCTTTTCCAATTATTTTTAGTCTTCTAATTTTCTTAGATTTTATTTTATTTTTTAAATATCACATTTTATTTTAAAACATCACATTTTATTTTTTACTTATTTTTAGTTAAATTAATTTTTTGTCTTTTTGTCTCTTTTATATTTTTAGTTTCGTATATTTTGTTTATTAATTTTTGGCAAATCGTGTCGAGGCGGGTATTTTAAAAGAATTAACGTGGAAAAATATTTGACGGGTTCAAAGTTATTGTGGCCGGATTTGAAGACAAAGTGACGAGTCAACGTGACGGGTTTTATTTTTAGCGACTACGGATTTTTGATCAGGTTTAATTCATAATCGTTTGAGCCGACAACATCTTTTGAGCCAAATCGAATTTCCTCGATTTTCAATGGACTCGTTAAATTCGACACTTAAAGAGGGAGACTTGCATCGAATGCAAGACAAAGCTCGAGAAAGTGGTATAAATTCATTTCAAATGCTCCAGTCTCATCTTGTCACTCTTTCGGGGATTCAAGGAGGGAGCGAATTTGTGAAAATCTTTGGACAAGATCGTCATATATTCATCGACTCAATTTTTACCACTTTGACCCAACTCGCCGAGCAACTCAAACATGGAAACTTTAATCACTCTGCATTGGCACTTGCCTATAAGGATCTTGTGACACAACTCACGCCTTTCCTCCAATTCAATATCATTAAGCCTGAAAGTTCTGTGATTTGCCAATCATTTCTTCGAGATACACATACCGAGCTTCGTGTTTTCCGTGATACAATATTGAAACTCATGACATCGGTCTCGTCTTCGATTTATCAACAATCACAACTTCAGCAAACGTATGATAATGGAGTGCAAGAATCAATGCCGCAGATGCAAGAGGAGAATGGTCATACGGTTGACAACTTGGAGCCTAACGATGGCAAGAGCACGGATTCAGAAGGACAACATGATATCAGTGGCACGTCGGGGAATGTTCACGAGATTTCTCTTGATGACACCTTACCCATTTATGACGAAGAGCCTGCAAACATGGTACAATGTGATGATGGTTATGATGTATATGCTGATGACATGCCGCGTATTGAGCATTCTGAACCTAATTATGACAAACATGGGATGGACAAGAGTGATAGAAATACCACTTATGATTCATCCGATGTGAGTCATAATGGGGGAGAAAGTGTTCAAAATGCTATAGTTCATCATGATAAATGCTTTATAACTGCCTCGTTAACTGATTCTGATTCCAAGATTAAAGAGCTCGAAACGATCGTAGCTCGGCAATCAAAAGATCTTGAGGATGCCAAACTTGAATTTTCTAAGAAAACGGACAAATTTGAAACATATTTTGAAAAAATTGAAAAATCAAATGTTGTTCTTGAAAGAAAATTGGATCAAAAAGTGTTAGATTCTAAAGCTGAAAAGGATAATCTTTTGAAACAAATTCAACTGCTTGAATCTTAGTTGACATCCCAAGATAACTTGCTCAAAGAGAATGAGACTTTAAAGGCCCAAGTACAGGAAAAGGTTTTTGCTATAGCTGCGTTGAAAAACGAGTTAAGGAAAAGTAAAGGACCTAGTGTGGACACTAAGCTTGAAAAACCATCAATCTTGGGGAAACCGCCTACAAATCAGTTCGTCAGACAACCGATTGTCAGACAACCTACTGCATTTAGATCCGAGAGACCACAATCCTCGAGACCGCGGTTTGCCTCCCAAGTTGATTTGGTTCATCTTTCTAGACCAGACACTCCAACAACTAGGCCATATGTGATCACTCCAGCTTTAGCAAGACCAAATCATATGATTGCCTCTAGTTTCCCTAAAAATACCAAGACCACGTCTAGAACTAGTTCAAATGACGTTGGCCATAAATCTGGTCTAAGGGAAGTTATGCAAAAGACACATGTAAGAGATAGCAATGTCAATCCTAGTCACATGCCTTCTAGATTACCCAACACTGCTAACCGTAGCATGTCATCTCCTAGGAGCGTCGATCAATCATCTAGGAATTACTCGGACATTAAATATGCTACTTGTAAAACATGTAGAAAATGTGTCTTTACGGCAAATCATGACTCCTGTATCAAAAAATTGCTTAATGAGGTGAACTCCCGTGCTAGACTTAAATCCCAGTGGGTTGCAAAAATCAAACCCGTTGGCAAAATGTAGCGCCCCACTGGTAGAACTTTCACTCTTGTAGGAAACGAGTGCCCTTTAACTATGATAGTCTCTGATTCTACGAAGACTACTAGGGAGGAAATTGCAAAGGATGATACATCACTTAAGCCTGAACTTAAGATTTTCTATAAAAGGAAACGTTTGCCAACTAAGACAAGTGAATCATCCCTTCAGGCCACCTCTGACACAAGAACAGAAAACCGTGAACCCCTACGTGCTTCTAAAATAGATATCGCTAATCCATGCAAAAGTATACAAACTCCTAATGAGAATGCAGGTACCAAAGTTGATGTTCCAAAAGAACGAAGCGGTTCAATCGTTGTATACCGTTCAACTAAGGACACTCTCAGAGTTTGGTTGCTGAAGAAGCAGATATCAGAGAAACTAGTATCTCAGGGGATTCATGGTTAAAGCTTACAAGGACTTACAGTCACATAACAGACTGTAACTCGATCTCAAAAGACAGGAAAGTTCATCCCGATGATGACTTATCCTAAAAACGAGAAATTCATTTTTCTCGGGCATGAGCTTATATCAAAAACATTCCAAGTTTTTAAGCTCATGCATTATGGCTCCTCGTTAAATGACAGACGACGACCCGGACTTCAGAGACAGGGAAGTTTATCCACGCAACGATAACTTACCCTCTTAACAAGAAATTAAGTTTTCTTGGACACGAGCTTACCCTAAAACCATTCAAAGGTTTTAAGCTCGTGTATATGGTTTATCATTAAATATCAGATGGTAACCCGTTCTTCAAATAAAGGAAAGTTTATCGCCGATGATAAACTTATCCTTACAACGAGAAATTAAGTTTTCTCGGGCATGAGCTAATAATAAAAACATTCGAAGTTTTTAAGCTCATGCACAATGACTTACAGTTAAATGTCATACTGTAACTCGAACTTAAAATAAAGGAAAGATTATCTTTTATGATAACTTATCCTCTTAACGAGAAATTCACCTTTCTCGGTCATGAGCTTGTATTAAAACATTCGAAGTTTTAAGCTCAGAAAGGAAAGTGTATCTTTTAAATAAGAGAACTTTTCCTCGTAACGAGAAATCAACCTTTCTCGGTCATGAGCTTTCCGTTAAAACAGTCAAAGTTTTCAAGCTCATGAACACGACTTCTAAGTAAATGTCAGCTTAGGACTCGTTCTTCAGATAAAAGGAAAGTTTATCGCCGATGATAAACTTATCCTTAACAACGAGAAGTTTACAACTTCTCGGACTTGAGCTTTCCTAAGATATTCCAAATCTTAAGCTCAAGTAATTGGTTTTCAAAACTTTGAACACAGTTTTTCAAGAATTTCTCAAAAGGTTTTTCTAAATCTTTCAAAATTGTGTGTTCAAAAATGTTTTGATAAAAAGAGCATGTCTTCTGGAATCGATAATATTTACGAACCTAGAAATGTCATTCAATAATGACACGGGCTTGTAAATAAAGTTCGAGCAGAAGTTCAAACTTTTAAAACATGCTCAAAATGGTTTGCTATTATCTCAGATAGCAACCCGCTTTTCATAATCAAGTCAAGCATTTCACCGGAAAGCTTTGACTCAACAACGGGAATTAATTTTCTCGGGGACGTGACGAGGTGACCAACATTCGTGAACAAGAACCATGTGAATCTTTCATATGATGTTCTCCATCATTCAGGTCCTACCTCGTAAATTGTTAATCTTGTGAATTCATTATTATATATGATCTTTGCACGTAATAAATACCTTACACTTGTGTCTAAAAGGTATTTAATTTACGTTTCAAGTACACCCTCATTAATTTGAGGGGGAGCTTGTGTAATTCATGAAGATAATTGGATTTGCATTTTTCTTCCCAAATTTTCTTAAAATGCTATTAAATCAATTGATATTAAAAACATCGATTGGGTTAATATTTTTAATATGGGGGAGAAAATGTGATTTAATATGGGATATGATCAATCATAAATGGTTTGTCTTAACGTGATAGCTCATCCCGACATGTGCAAAATGTTTTCGGATATCGTGGCATATGTTAAGGGGGAGCAAAATGGATTTGCACTTCAAAATGGATTTCATGGTGACATACACTTACCCAAAACATCTCTATTCACGACGGTGAAGATTGTGGTGACATAAGGATGGTAGGATAGGTTAAAGTCCAATGATTTCTCTAGAACCGGAGGAATCTTCCCAAGGACATTCCATAGCTAGAAATAGTAGTCCTTAGGAAAGATGGAGAAAGATTGTGAACGTAGCTGAATGCTGACCAAGTACTTAAGTTAGCACTGGAACAATCACAACAAGGTGCTAGTTATGACGTATTGGTAAGCATTGAAGGGGTTGAAGAATGAAAAAGAATTGTAAAGATAAAGGGTGTAAAGAAAGAAGCCCTCCTTACAACTTTAGGCAGAAACCGGGTCAATACATATGCTATTGAGATCATTTTTGTTAATGATTCTCGATATTGAAGAAAGACGTCATGGACCCAGTGATGCAATGCACAACCCTTCCCAGCTAACTCAAATATCTCTCAAAAGGTATTTGTTTTAATCACACGGAGATCAACACATTATCTATTGATTTATTCACTCCGAATAAATTGGTATTGAAAAGGTGGCACTCCTCTCCAGCCTCCGATCACTAAAAATCCAAAATGCACGATCGAGTCTAGAGCCATTTGAGATCATCAAATATCTCATTAGGACACACTTTCATATTTCCTTGCTTCTTCACACACTGTGAAAAGTAAGAAAGATCTTAAGAGTCCTACGCAAAATCTTCATGATCTTGCCTGAACATCCGAGTAATACGAAAGTATTTACAATGAAGATGGAAATCCTTCTTGAGCGAATATCAAAAAGCTCATGGTAGGTGACTTGTGCGATTCTTTATGAATCAAACTTGTGATAACTGGAAAGCAACAGTGTTTTAATTCTTAATTGAACTTAAACTCGTTCCAGGCCTCTTCGCATTATCATATGATCTTGCCAGAACACTCAGAGTGACTCTTTATTGATCACAGTGACGAGTGGAAATCCTTCTAGTGTTAACATCAAACAGCACTTGGTAGGTAACTTGCAAGATTCTATATGAATCAAGCTAGTGACAACTGGAAAGCAACGATGGTGCGGTTCTTAATTGAACTTCACTTGTTCCAGGAACATGAATTGACGGCTTCAAATCATGCGGATAATATTATCCAAATGATTCACTCTTTACGTTCGCAGTCAGCTTTGGACGGTCGAGTAAAGAGAACGGGTTTACCCGCGAAATCTTGTCAAGGAGGTTCTTTATTGAAACTACCTGCCACAAGTACGATATTTAATATCGTCCAACGGTCTTCACCGACCGGCGGTAAATTGCTACCGAATTAGAATGAAATGTTCAAGTCCATTTCATCCGTGTATATTGTTTTGTTGCTAACTGTCTTATGCAGCGTAACAAGAAGGTGGCATTGCGGTGTACAATCCAGAAGAAGTCGTCACCACATGCTTATACTACATACAATTAGTACTTCAACAAATTCAAGAAAGCCTGAAGGTCAAGTCTTCCGCTGTATCAAACTCTGAAGCTTTCAAGAATTTAAAAGTATAAGTATGTGGAACATGAAGTCACGAAGAGGCAAATATCACAAGTGAAGAATGCACAAGGTCAAGGCAAGGAAACATGCTCAAGACTAAAGTCAAAGATCACATCAAGCACATTCACAAGAACAAGATCGAAGACTCAAGCATAGATGCTAGGTTTAAGATTTTGTAAAAAGATGTGACCTCCCTTAGGGGGAGATTGTTGGAAATACGTTTTTCCCAATAAAGTCTCGGTCACATCTTAGTTAGCATAGATCACGAGTTATAGACTATTTAGAACTTTGTTTCTTGGAGCGACCTCCCTTAGGGGGAGATTGTTGGAAATACGTTTTACGTATTTATGAAGGATCGGTCGCTCCAACGATAATTATGTAATGGGCTCGTGATCCATTTAGTTTATGTATAGTCCATATAGCCCACATGTAGGATGGGCTATATATATCTCCTCCTAGCATGTTAGGAGGGGTTGTTGATTGTTATTTCACATTAATCATTTCCATCTTAACTTTCTCTCTCTACTTCTCTCCCCTCTCTCCTTTCTCTCTCTACTCCTTCATCTCATTTCTTCATCTTTCTTTATATTAATCTAATTAATCAACCATCAAATCCATAAAATCCATCATGTAGAATAGGCCAATAATATCGTAGACCTTCAAATAATGATGATAATGTTTTGGCTGATCAATGGGATAGATGTAATGCTGTGGTCTTATCTTGGCTCCTTGGGTGTATCTCTTTTGAGTTATATCAAGGAAAAATTTTCTCTAAAAATGCTAAAGATGTGTGGGATGAGTTTAAAGAAACATATGATAAAATAGATGGATCTGTTATCTATAATTTGCACTTTAAAATTTGCTCTCTCACTCAGTCTAGATCTTCTTTGTCTGAGTACTATCATAATTACAATAGTTTATGGAGGCAGTTTGACTCTCTTGTCAATCTTCCTTCTTGTAGTTGTGATGGTGCTCCTCAAATGAAGATTCATAATGCTCTTATGAGACTTATGCAGTTTCTTATGGGTCTTGATGACACTTTCAGTGTTGTTAGGAGTCAATTGTTAACTGCAGACCCTTTGCCTGATGTTAAATCTGCTTTTGCTACTTTGTCAAGGGTTGAGTCTCATAAGAATAGTAATGTGCATAATAGTAATGATAAGAATACTGCTACTGCTTTTGTTGTTAAACCAAATAATTGGTCTAACAATAGAAATAATCAAACCAGAAGTTCTAATAGAAACAATAATAAATTTGTGTGCACTCATTGCAATATGAATGGACATACTGTTGACAGATGTTTTGAGCTTAATGGATATCCTCCAGGTTTCAAGAAAAGAAATCCTGGAGGATCTAATGTTTCTAATAATGTTTCTAGTTCTGGTAATAAGGTTGATCAGGGATCTGGGAACTCTCTTCCCTTTACTGCTGATCAAATTAATAGGCTTATGGCTTTAATTAGCTCTAAAGGTGATACTGGTGATATGCAGTCTTGTGCTGCAGGTATGGTTTATGGGTCTAATCACATAATTAGTTTTGTTACTTGTAGATTTTTTAACTACAATTCTAATATAAGTACTTATAGTACTTATATTGGATGGATCTTTGACTCTGGAGCATCTCAACACATGACTTTTTCAACAGCTCACTTATATGATGTAATTGATGTTTCTAAGTTAAACATATCTGTTTCTCATCCTAATGGAACTGTTGAACAAGTTAAACATATTGGAAATTATAAGCTGTCTGATAAAATTGTGTTGAAAAATGTGTTAGTTGTTCCAGGTTACAAGGTTAGTCTTATATCTGTTCATAAATTGGCTAAAGATGATAAATTTGTTGTGTCATTTACTGAAGAAACATGCTTTGTTCAGGATTCTCTTCAAAAGTCCCTTCTGGGGACTGGTAGTGAATGCAATGGTCTATATGTGTTTGATTCAGGTAGGAAGTTTGTTAATAGTTCTATAACTACTTGTTGTTTGTCTAAATGTATTTGGCATAATAGACTTGGTCATCCTTCTGACCAAGTTTTGTCAATCTTAAAAGATAAACTTCAACTTCAATCTACTAATGATGTTCAGCCTTGTGATGTTTGCCATAAGGCTTAACAGATAAGGGATCCTTTTCCTTTAAGTGAACATAAAACCAAGTCCTTGGGTGATATTGTTCACTTAGATGTTTGGGGTCCTTATAAGATTAAAAGTAGAGATGGTTATAGATATTTTCTTACTGTGGTTGATGACTATACTAGGGCTGTGTGGTTATACATGCTTAAAGGGAAAGATGAAGTGTTTAGTAAAATTGTTGAGTTTTATAATCTTATGAAAACTCAGTTTGATATATCTATTAAGATTTTCAGAAGTGATAATGGATCTGAATTTATAAATAATAATTTTGAAACTTTTGTTAAAAGTAAAGGTATAATACATCAAACTACTTGTGTGTATACTCCACAACAGAATGGTATAGCAGAAAGGAAACATAGGCACTTGCTTAATGTTGCAAGAGCTCTTATGTTCCAGGGGGGATTACCTTTAAATATGTGGCCTGAATGTGTTCTTACTGCTGTTTATCTTATTAACAGGATTCCTAGCTCAGTTCTTTCTGGAAAAAGTCCTTATGAAATGATTTATAACCTTGAGCCTAATATCTCTCATTTTAAAACTTTTGGATGTTTGTGTTTTAGTACTATTCTTAATAATATGGATAAGTTTGTTGCTAGGAGTGAAAAGTGTGTTTTTATTGGTTATTCTTTTACAAAAAAAGGTTACAAACTTTTTAGTCTTGAGTCTAAGACTGTTTTGTTTTCTAGGGATGTAAAGTTTTATGAAATTGTGTTCCCTTTCAAAAATGATGGTTTTAAAGATGGTTTAATTTTTGAAGAACAAGGTATAAGTAGCTTAAATATTTTTGACCTAGTAGCAGACAAGTCTGATGATCCCTATGATGAAGTGAGAGATGTAAACCTAGGAAATAGAGGTAGCATTTTAAATAGATCTGACTTAGCTGATAAAGTGTCTACTGACACTAATCCCATTATTACCAGTCACTCTCAGGAGTCAGACTCTATGAGAGAAAAGAATCATAGTGTTGGAAGCCAGAGTGATCTAGGCAGTAGTGAGGCTAGTCCTATAGATCAGAATGTTGCCCTAAGTGATGATGATTATGAATCTGAGGGTGAGGAATTTATTGAATTTAATCAACTTTTTCAAAATAGTCCAGAAAGATCTGAGTTAAGAAGGTCAACTAGACCACACAAAGTTCCTGCCAAATTTGATAACTATGTGCTTGATAAAAGAATTAAGTATGATATTAATACTGTTGTGAGTTATACTAATCTGTCTATGCATAACTTTGTGTTTTCTAATAATCTGAATAAAATTCATGAGCCTAAATCATATGATGAGGCTGCCAAAGACCCTAGATGGGTTGAGGTAATGAATGAAGAAATGGAAGCCCTTAACAGAAATAATACATGGGTTATTGTTGATTTACCTCATGGTAGAAAACCTGTTGCTTGTAAATGGTTGTGGAAAGTTAAATACAAGTCTAGTGGAGATGTTGAAAGGTTTAAGGCCAGAGTTGTGGCTAAAGGATTTAGTCAGAAAGAAGGCATAGATTATGAAGAGACATTCTCTCCTATTGTTAAAATTGTGACTGTTAGATGTCTTCTTTCTGTGGCTGTGCATAATAATTGGCCAGTATATCAATTAGATGTTAATAATGCATTTCTTTATGGAGATTTAGATGAAGAAATCTATATGAACCTTCCTTAAGGATATGGTTCAGATACTAATAAGGTGTGTAAGCTGACTAAATCTTTATATGGGTTAAAACAGGCACCTAGAAAGTGGAATGAAAAGCTCACTAGTGTTTTAACTGATAATGGATTTAGTCAAAGTAAAAGTGATGTTTCATTGTTTACTAAGACTGAGAATGATGCTTTTGTAGCTTTGTTAGTCTATGTGGATGATATCATTATAACTGGAAATAATGATAAAATGATTAATGACTTTAAAAAGTATTTGAGTTCTAAATTCAAAATAAAAGATCTTGGAAAACTCAAATATTTTTTAGGCATTGAATTTCTTGATACTGACTCTGGTTTATGCCTTAATCAAAGGAAATATTGTCTTGAATTACTCTCTGAATATGGTATGCTAGCTTGTAAGCCAGCTAAATCTCCTATTCCTGATCCTTCTAAGAAAAAGAAAGTTGATGTTGATAGTGAAAAGGATGTAATGCTTGATAATAAAACTTGTTATCAGAAAATTGTTAGCAAGTTGATTTATCTTACCTTGACTAGACCTGATATTGCTTATGCAGTACATTGTCTAAGTCAGTTTATGCATGCTCCTTATAAATCACATCTCAAACTTGCTTTCCATGTGCTTAGGTATCTTAAAAATTCACCTGGAACTGGTATATCTTTTAAGAAGCATAGCTGTCTGAATCTTAATGTTTTTGTTGATTCAGATTGGGCTAAGTGTAAGATTACAAGAAAATCTGTTACTGGATATACTGTTTACCTAGGTGAAAATCTTGTTTCATGGAAAAGCAAGAAACAATCTGTGATAGCTAAATCTTCAGCTGAGGCTGAATATAGAGCTATGAACAGTGTTACTTGTGAAATTATGTGGATCCTTAAGATTATGAAAGATCTTAAGGTTGATATTACTCTACCTGTGCCTATCAGCTGTGATAGTAGTTCTGCAATTCAAATTGCAGCTAATCCTGTGTTCCATGAGAGAACAAAACACTTTGAAATAGATTTATACTTCCTTAGAGAAAAAGTTTCAGCAGGATTGGTTAAAACTTGTAAAATCAAGTCTGAAGACAATATTGCTGACTTATTCACTAAGGGATTATCAATCAAAGATCATAAGTGGTTTTGTGAGAAACTAAAGCTTATTGACTTATACCAAAACTCAACTTAAGAGGGGGTATTAAAAGTATAAGTTGTGTTTGCCAAAGTTTTATATCTTCAAGGGTAAGAAAGGTAAGTTTTACTTTATATTTTTTACTTTGTGCCACATTTTGCTATTTATGATAATGCAGGGACTGCTTGTGCCAATACTTGGAAAGTGAGAAGCTGACGACTCTTGGGGCTATATATACATCACATACGTAGCTATTAGGGTAATTCAGTTTTAGTTTTTCTCTCTCACATTGTTGTTATCGCCATTGTTGGTTCAAGTTTTCATTGATCTGTTCAGACTTTTTGGTGTTCATTGATCTTGGTTGTAAGATCTTTGTAACGCATCTGGTTGTATTCTTTCTTTCTTCTTGTATTGTATGTTTGATCAAAAAGCTAGGAATCACATTTGAAGTGATTGCCTAACGCAGTTAATAAAATAATAAGGGGAGGTTGGTTGAATCATCTTGATTCTTGTTTTTGTTAAAATCGAATAGTATATACAGGTTGCATCGTGGCCATTAAATTTTTATATGGGTAATGGGTTTGAGATAGTGTTATAAGGGTATGCAAGGCGAGGGGATACGTACAAGCCTCCTATCATTACACCTAATATGAGACTGCCCGCTTATGTGAATAACATATATACAGACTAATATATCGTTATCCTATCAGACCTCAGTTGGGACATCTTATGTCGTTTTAAATGGGTATACATAAAAACGTTGGTTTATAAATGAAACGGGTTGCCAGTTAATTGAAGTC
Organism: Glebionis coronaria; assembly: GCA_025667525.1. NCBI lineage: Eukaryota > Viridiplantae > Streptophyta > Magnoliopsida > Asterales > Asteraceae > Glebionis > Glebionis coronaria. The sequence continues at coordinate 407,170,603 of CM046880.1, forward strand.
TATATTAAAGCTTACAGCCTCTTAATGGGGTGTTGGGTAACCTTAAGCTAAATAGCTTATGTAATTTCAAAAATTCCCATATGAAGGGACTATTAAGCTTCTTAGTTCCCTATATAAGCTTTTAGCAAAACACCATCTATATCATATTATATATTAAGAAAGGGAACAAGAAACGTGTAGTGTCGGTTGACCCGCGCATAACCTGCATTATAGATACAGATATTGACTTGAAACCGTTGCGTTTCATTACCCAACTCAACCGCCCATTAGACCACCCAGATTATCTACGGCATATAAACATCATGCTAGCTATCTAGCAATCATCTTCTGAACTAAATGAAAAGGCCTAGTCTTCAATTCAAAACTTTTTTTAATGATATCTGGTACAATATGCCATCAGGGCTTTTGCAGATGCTTTAGATTCTGTCCCAACAGCGCTTCCAGATAATATTGGTCTGCAACCCGTTGAAACACTAGCTATTATCTGCAGTGAAATCTCAGCAAATAAGTGTAATTATATCCTTCATTTTTTACTTCCTTTGCACCGTTAATATAGTGTTACTGGGGAATTGTATTTGCATTATCTTTTTATGTGGTTTGGTTAATATGTTTTACAACAATCTTTGTTGTGGCATGGATTACAATGACGCTGGCACAAAATGCCATGGGTGAGCAAAAACTGTTATCAACAGTAACTCCTGCTTGCCAAACAAGTCGGCAAGATGATCCTGAAGTTTAAGACATTTCATTGATGTTTTGCTCTACCTAGAACACATGCTTATCATAGCATTGTCACTCTTTCTTATGAACCCTTTTTTTATCAAAACCCTCATTTTTGTCCTGTTAGTAAAACGTTACGAGTATTGTATGAGATTGTCTATATCCCGAGAAAGAAAACGCGTGTGTCTATCCCGGAAACTATTAGATGGCGCATTATGTGTGTCCACGAATATGGGCTGTTTGAGCACTTTGGTATTACTATCCAGACAACGATGTAGGTTTGTTTAAACAGTGTTTAGTTGTGAAATCGAATTATTAGCTGTTTTAGAATTAACGCATACTAACATACATAACTAGCTAGGCTATGGGCCTATATGTATATTGGATGGTCGAATGCACGTTGTTATCACATCCCGGCTCTAGCCATGGGTCCTCGGTTTTACTGTCGGTTCGGATACAATAGACCATGAACATTGGATGACAACTTTTATGCTTTAAGCTTTTTGTTGTAGCCTAGCAATCATGCGTGTTGGTGTACGTACAAAGTGAGCGTTAATCATGATTTAGATAGATTGGATGATAGTGTTTCAACATGTGCTTGTGGCGGTGGGCTCGTGTGCTTGCCAATAATTTTGCACTCAAATCTATTGTTTTTGTTCTTTTAAATTATGTTCTTCATGTCACCTATTGTGGTTTTAATTCTTAATGGAAACATAAGTCTCGTTTGAGTGTATGTAAGGAACGATTTGAATATACATACAACTGTCGATTCGGACTTGAACCTTTATTATATCATTTTCATCCCATTGCCTTTATATGAGAGAACGTTTGTAGAGTGAGGTTATTTTCAGAACCACATAATATACAAAACTGCGAAAACCACATTTTTATTCTTAAAATGCATGTATATTCATTGTGTTAGTTCATTAGATAGAAATACTTGAATGTTCATTATCGTAGGTCAGTAGTAACATGTATCCTAGGACCATGCACATGTATTTGTTTTGTATGTATTATAACTATCTTTTCGTCATATTATATGAAAAGACGTGTGCACTCTTTATATCGCTCATTATACTCGGATATATAACCAATAAAACAATTATAAAATATTAATTTAAACATAACAATGAAAATACATATTCATTGTTAAGAGTATAAAGTTGATTATCACAGTTCTGTACATTTATTTAGTTCTAAAAATAACCTTACACAACGTTTAAAAACTAAGAAATGATTAACACATTTTCTTAAAAGTTTATAAACTAGGACAAGATTATGAACATACATGTCAGAAACGTTACTTTTACTAGCCTGGTACCCGCGTAATACAGCAGCGGATACCAGATGATTGTTTTTTTACGAATAAATATTACATTTTTACCATCAACTTCGAATTCAAATTAAAGTTAAAATTATAAAAAATTAAATTTTATTAAATAAACTTACTAAAACTGGAAAAAACTAAAATTTAGTCAAAACTTATGAAAATGAATATTAAATTAAAGAACACGAAATTTTAAAAAATATGATAAAATTAAATTATAAAAAAAGAAATAAATATCTCAATTTAAATATAAAAAGATAAATTTTATATCGATATTCATGTCCATGATATTTACATCATGTACATTTACAACAAAATCCGTTAATATAACAAAACTACATATAGATCTATAAAGTAAAAAAGTAAAGCTAAAAAATTTCATAAATCGTGTAAATTTATATCGATATTCATGTCATTGACATTTACAATAAAAAATAACTTGTTGAAAATGACTTGTATAAAAAGTTAACGAATATTATCTTTGAATTATTGAAATAATTAAATGTCTAAAAATAGAATATAATACAAAACGTTAGAAAAGTTAAATCATAAACAATTATATAATAAACAATTGTATAAGCTATCGGATCATGAGTTCGATCACCGTATCAACTCGATCGATTCACTGAGTTATTGGTTTGATCATCGAGTCAACCCGGTCATCGGGTCATGTGTTTAACCACCGAGTCAACTCACTCGAGTCATCAGATCACGGGTTCGACCACCGAGTCAACCGAATCGAGTTATCAGGTTACGGGTTCGACCATCGAATTAACCCGATCGAGTCACCGGGTTATAGATTTGACCGTCGGATTATTTTTCATATCGTAACTATCTGTCGCGCTAAGTTATTTCTGCCGCTATGCACAAGTGAATATAATAAAAACGATTGTACCTAAATATTGTACCTAAATATAAGTTTTAAATATTTTTGAAATAATACAATTTTATAACTAAAAAGACAGCTTTTACGCAAAACTATATACTCCGTATTATAGTTTGCAATAAGGTAGAAATATTTTGGGCAAGTTGTAACAAAATTGAAGCTTTTAAAAAAAAATTAAGCATACAGTTATTTCTTAAAACTTAAAAGCAAAATTTATCGTTGGTCAAACTATACCTCACCCTACACACGTGGTGTGATCGACCCTTGCACAATAAATATGAGTTTTATTTTTTTATTCTATTTTCTCGTTTCAATCTCACACAGTCATCTTCTTCAAGAAGCTCAAATCCAACATATTAAGTTTTCCCTAAAAACGTATTTATTTTACTAAATCAACGGAAACAGATTTATCGACGGTGGTGAGGAAGACGGTAGCGAGGACAGAGGTGGCGAGTACGGCGGTAGTGAGAACGCCGGTGGTTAGATGCATCAACACCAATCTTCTTTCTATAATAAGTACGTGAAATTGTCTAAATTTTTCAGACTTTCTTATTAAGGAATAGTCCCAAATGCATTATAATGTAGTATAGATTATTCATTCATGTTTGCCAATTAGATGATGCAATTAATGGTGGTTTATAATAAGACATATAATTAATCTATGTTCATACATGTAAATTCTACGGTCTTAACAAACGTATTTAAATAAAAGGTACTTGAAAACTCGTCTAAGACTACTATTATATTCATAAGTTAATCATTATAAGAGTCCGGGGTATAATGCATCATGGCTTTAGTTTTCACGAAAATGTCACACAACACGAGAAGCCATACTCATGCTTGGATTTTCGTGTTTGGCGTAATACTTGCTAGCTAGAATGGTTCGGGAAAACGCGAAACCACGATGCGAGGACCCGTGCCGAAGCTCGCGTTATGAGCCTCGCTTTTTCGTGCATTTATTTATTTATGTTTATATATTTGTTTTTGTATGTAACACCTACTAGGAGATTTTTTTTAAAAAATAGTCAGTTTCTTATATTTTCCTCACAAAATTTCTTTTTTTTTAGATCATATAGCACACCTAAAAGAATACTTATTTCCCTAAGAAAATGAATCTCAACGAATGGATCAACTCTTTCATCAATAAAATGCAAAATCAAATCCCGAATACCCAAACACCGAGTTATTTATCCTCTTTTAATACAAACTGTAAAACCCGCATATAAATACCATGAACAGTACACTCGTAAACATAAACCAATTAAAACTTTCCATTTATGATATGTACACGTGTCACGAACATTAAATTCAGAAACTACGTATGTAATAATGCACGATAATTATTAAAGCACGTAATATTACACGATAATTATTAACTATAATAATTATAATCACGAACATATAATCACGAATATTTATAAACACGATAATTTTATGTATAATAATTATGCCACGAATATTAGAACACGACATACACGAAGTGTAACTAAAAGGAACATTAAAGCACGAACTAACGAATAATAAATACGGGCATACACGAGTTATACTTTAACTATGAAAACGCACGGGTTTGCCTCCGGGCTTTTTTGGTATCCGCGGACAGGGGAGAGAAGGAAGCCCAAGCTCACTTTTAACTAAAGGGAAAACTAAAACACAGAGTTTTTCATAACACATTTATTTTATAAAAGTTAAAACCCTAGCCTCCCCTTGGTGACTCTAGGCCGCGACACACAACAAGAAGAATAAGAGGGATTCGTGGTTGATTTGGATCTTTGGTTTATTGGTATTAGTGTTCGTGTTCGTGTTCTTTTCAATCACGTATTGGGGTAAATCATCAAACCTTGATCTTTTAATTCTTTTTAATTTATTTATGAACACATGATTTGATCTTAAAAAACATTTAATATAAACATGGTATAGATTAAACTAAAACAAATCAAGGCTTCGTTTGGTTCGGGTTATGGTTCGACAGCCCCTAACCGAGAGTCCTAACACTCTTAGTGCACCCATTGTCCACAACCGAGACCCCCATAGGGGCTCGGTTTGTGACTTGGTCGAGCAGTAGGAACCACCGGCTATTACCGGTGGCTAAGTTGTTCGAGCAGGGGGAACACAGGCAAGACAGCAGGGGGAACCACCGGCCTAAGCCGGTGGGAACCTTGTTCTTGCAGTAGCTAGCCACGGCGCAGCAGCAGCGTTAGCTGCCGCCGTTGGCTGCGCAGCCACCAGCCGCCACCATAGCCGCGGCTGTGAGTGGTGGTTGGTGTTCGGGTTTTAGTTTTTGTCTCGGGATTCAGGCTCGAGATTATTTGCTAATTATTTTTTTTACAAGATTAATTAAATTAATTAACATGCATAAATAACTAATTTAATTAAAACACGGACTTAGGTTATATTATTTTTATAAATAATACATGTTTAATCCTAAGTATATTTTGTCATTTAATTGTAGACTGTATTTTGATTAATCAATTATTTAATGCATGACCTTATAATTAATTAATAATGCATGTTTAGGTTTATTAATTAAAATTAATAATACATGTTAACCTAAGTATTTTAGACTTAATTTAATTAAATCATGACTTAATTAAATTTGTATAACCTATAGTTTATTAATTAACCATGATATATTATTAATTAATAAAACATGTACTATTATTATTAATTAATAATCAGTTATAACCTATAGTATTTTATTAATAAACTATGCTATTAATTTCATGACTTATCACTTCTAAAATAATAAACACTAGCTTATATTATTAGCTTATTAATCCATCTTATTTCTAATTATGGAAACCTTCTATTTCAGGAAACTTACTATTTTTAGAAACTTTCTATTTTTAGAAACTGATCTATCTTTAGAAAGGTTCTATTTTTGGAAACTTTCTATTTTTGGAAACTTTCTATTTTTGGAAACCTGCTATTTTTAGAAAGTTACTTATTATTACACAACAAGTATAATAATACAAGAATACAGGATAATACATAATCAGAAGACATGAAATACATGAATAATACAGTATATCATTTAAAACAGTAAAATAAGACAATAACATACAAAACAAGCTAAGAACATACAAGAACCAGTAACATACTCAGATATCAGACAACTCATACATGTCCCTTATTTATGTAGCAATAGTGAGGTCGGAGTAGGACTTTTCATCGTTTCATCTTTCTTTGTTCACTGGACATAAGGTACGGATACTTCGTCGTTCAGTATGGACATTCTTTTCCTTATTAGTATTCCCCGTTTGCAGCCAACTGTTTTCCCAAGTATTTGTTTATATGTTTTGATCTGCTTAAGTTAGTTTTAAATTCTAAGCCATATACATGCATGACCATATCACCTACTTATAGAGGTGCCGTAATCATAACACTGGAGGCATCAGTGTTATAACTTCCCAACGGCGGAGTGATTGCTCGTAGCGTCCCTTTACAGTTTTGGCCATATTTATTATATTATCATGTAGGGCGTATGGGTGCATTCTAGTTACATGTTTTTATAGGATTTTCATGGTGAATGTGATGTGTGCCTTACATCCTTCACAAGAAGTTGATCCCTCCTACCCAGACTAATTAATTAGAGGTATCCCCTCTAATTTCATAATAAGGTCACCCCTCCAAGTATTCATGCACGGTGGAATCTGATGACCTATATGGGCTATTGGCTAATTAATACAGTTTTTATATAAAAACATGAGTCTTTTCAAACTATAAAACCAGTTTTATGAACATGTTCCAGGTTATCTAGAACTTTTACATTTGCTATTAGTCTTATTATGCTTATGTCATTTCATGTTATGCTTGTATATCCGTTCACTGGAGGTTATGCTCAGCCGTTTTCCTTTCATGTTCCCAAACGACAGGTACTTAGGGACACAATTAGGACTTGAGAGTACGTGCATACGGATGGGAGCTATCTAGCCTTCGTTACTTTATGCATTTTCCATACATTACATTACTTCATTTCTTTGGACATTGTTTAGTCCTTTTCCAATTCAGTACTATACTCATGTGTGTGAGCTTATGTTGGACTACCGATGTTTGATTCCGGTATTTCTTTTTATGGTCATTTAATGTTTTTGGATATTTACCTTGCATTCTTTGATGACACGCCATAATTATCTAGTGATATTCCATTTATTAAAATGGGGTGTTACATTTATGGTATCAGAACCAAGGTTTTGACGTGTAGGCTCAAAAAACATGACATGTGATTAGTGGGTAATCATCATGGTCTTCCTAAAACTGACGGTTGTTTTCATGCATTTGTTTCATGTATCATTGTTGCAGGAATTTTGACTAAGTAATGGTTGGTAATGACTGGCCATATTTAGTCGCATGTGCTTTTAATTGAATCATTTTGTTTTGATGAACCGACCCATAGGCGTTCATCCTCGTCATGTCATTTTGTTTTGGTGAACCGACCCATATGCGTTCACCCAAACCCATGTAATTTTCGTTGGCTATGCACTCATACACTGTTCCATGCATAAAAAAATTCATGTTTATATGCATAAAATTTTCTTTTTCTTGATTATATATATTATGTTCAAATCAACTTAATCATTGCATTTTATTTTATACTGTCAGATGGTTCTCACACGTGAACAAGAACAACTGAATGCAACAGTCCAAGCTGCTATGCAAGATATGCTTCCTCAACTGAGGAATGAAATTCGGGCCGAGGTGCAAGCTGCCAACAATCAACACCCTCATAATCCTCCTCCTCCACCTCCAGCTACCCTGATCACATGGCTGGAGCGATTCAATAAGCAGCGTCCGAAATCTTTTGAGCAGACTGACAACCCCGTTGAGGCTAAGAGCTAGATAGCTCACATTGAGAAGATCTCTGACGCAATGGGATGCGACCTTGTATTTAAGGCAAGGTTAGCTTGTTACAAGTTTAAAGGGAACGTGCTTGCATGGTGGAAGGCACTTAAGTTGTCGAATGGAGGCGACGACTGGGTGACTGGCTTAACTTGGGCACAGTTCAAGGAGTTGGTATGACAACCGTGGTTTTGAGGTTCGTCACTTGGTCTTACTTTTAGGTTATTTTATGTGTGCTTACTTGATTTGTGTGTTTACGTGCTTATTTTGTGTGAACGAGGTTGGTGTGGTTATCGTTTATGAGTATAGAGTACTCATAAGTAAATCGAGGAATGGTTATTTCATGTTCATGAGCTCATAAGTGGTGACTATGAAATGAAAATGGTGATATTGTGGTGTTTACGTATACGTATAAGTATTATAGTAATAGTATTTTTTAGGATTTACTGTTTAGCATTTAGAGGTCTCGGGTGAGGTAATTAGTCATATGAATATTTTTCGGGATGGTTTTAAGTCATTTAGGACTTAGTTATAAATTTTATTTCAAAATTTGAGATTTTTTTTAAAAGTGTATATTTTACGTCTTTTACGGTAAAATGCGTAAATTTGACTAGTTTTGCGGTTTTGTGGTTTTGGAAGCTTTAGGAGCTGAAATAAATTAAGGAAAATTAAAGTAATATTAATAACATAATATTTTAATAAAAATAACAAAAACGAATTTAGGGGTGTTTGGGTCGGTTTAGACGCACCAAAGAAGAAAGAAAGAAGGGAAAAGCCCAAAACAGGCCCAATGGACTTGTAATGGGATTAGGGGGCCTTTAGGACTTAACCAAACCCAACTCATAACCATAATAATCAGGTTTTTAACCTCCATAACATCTCCTAGCCGAAATTCATCAATGGTGGCCAATTAGGGTTCTTCAAAAATTAGGTTTTTCTTCATCTTCTATTAATTCAAAGGTAAAACCTTCTTAACCCTTTTCATATTAAATGTTTTTAATGTTTCTATGATCATCTTATGATGGATTTAGGTTAGGGTTTAATTAAAAACAGTATATTAATCATATTTTAATGATTAAATAAATTAGGGCTTGTAATTAGAGGGATTAGGGTTAATTAATGAGGTTGATTTTGTTAAACCCGTTTTTAAAAACTGGGCAGAATTTTGGTGTTATTGTATTGATCATATCCATAGTTCTAGGAACATTCAAGATGCGATCAAGCTAGCCCTGGATAGATATTTGAGTTGGATTTCTAAATCAAGAAACGAGAACTAAATTGGAGGTCGGGAAGTGGGTCAAAAGCAGGTTACAACAGTCGGAGGTCAAAACAGTTTTGAATTCAGCCTGTTTTCTTTTTAAGTTTTGGGTTGTTTGGGGTGCTTAGGGTTGCATTGGGATCTTCTCACGAACATGAGAGATGGTTTATATATTTTAATAAGTATCTGCACTTGGGCTAAGATGGTGGTTTAAGGTAAGACCCTCTAATGGTAATAAACTTTTCATACGTTTAAAATCAGGGAATTCTGGATAGGTAGCAATATATATACATATATCGGGGCCTTAAATGTAGCTTTAAGGTTAGGGCAAGTGGGAGGTTTTAGCTAACACATGTAAAAGTATTAATATTCCTTTCACAGAAACCATGGGTATGTTTAAGTGTACGTTTGACTTAAAGTTTTGAGACCTAAAAACTAGGACTGTTTTGTATAAAATATGAACGGGATAGTTACTAAACTTAAACCAAATTAAGGACTTGATAAGGAAGGGTAATGGGGTGATTAGAGCTTATCAATGAGGTAATTATGTGGGAATAGGCTAGATTTCCATCATAGGTTGATGAGCCATCTTAGTGATTGGTTCGTGTATTGATTGCGTGTTTTTGGTTTGTTGGCTTGTTGCTAGTGCGATGACTTGTGAAGAAGCTATCAGGTGAGTTTCATAGTCCCATGTTTAATATTGATTTTGAATTCCAGATGGGATGGACGAGACACTGTGTTATGTTATTTATAAAATTTATGTTGTGAATGTTTGGTGTTGGTAATGGACTTGTGTGTACATTTATGTGATTAACTACTATGTGATTCTTGTTTGTGTATAATCTGGATTGGAAAGGTACATAGGTGTATGGGCGCCTATGGGACCTATGGTCAATGATAAGGCGTGATGCCTTGGAAATTATGGAATTTGGTAAGGCATGATGCCTTGGAATTGTGATTGTTGGTAAGGCGTGATGCCTCGAAATTGTGATTGTTGGTAAGGCGTGATGCCTTGGAAATTATGGAATTTGGTAAGGCGTGATGCCTTGGAATTATGATTGTTGGTAAGGCGTGATGCCTTGGAATTGTGATTGTTGGTAAGGCGTGATGCCTTAGAATTGTGATTCTTGGTAAGGCGTGATGCCTTGAAATTGTGATGATTGATTGAACTTGAATGCTAGTTGCTAATACATAATTGTAGCGCATTGTCCATATGTTTATTGGTTTATGGTATTCACAGCTTATAACTGATTTAGCGTTGGAGTCTAAACCTATGACTCTCACCAACTTTATGTTGACGTGTTTTAGTGTCTCTTTCAGGTGATACTATGGTTAAGCGTGAGCACCTAAATGACTAGGATTGGAGTCGCGTAGGAATGCATTTAGAAGGAGATCCCCGTTCCTTCTTATTTTATTTTGTTGTTTGTTTCTTTGAGTGGTACTATGAACCTATATGTTGTATTGTTTGTGTTATTTGTTTGTCTTGGGTAAGAGGTAGGACTGTTACCTACTTACCTAGACTCCTGCTTTGGTTGAGATATTGTCATGACATTTGTGTCACCATTTTATGACATTATAGTTGCATTTTAGTTTTCTCTATAGAGACACCGTTTGTTGTGATGATATCCATACGTCGCGCCCCATATTCCGCCATGGTGGGGTGTGACATAATGGTATCAGAGACAATGGTTATAGAGAATTTGGTTGCCTAGTCGCGTAGCCTAGTCTATAGCTTAAGGGTCCCTGCATATAGGCGTCATAGGAGTATGTGTGCATTTTATTATAATTGATGTGTTTGAATATTATTTATTGTGATGTTTTGACTGGTATGAATTGAACCATAGTAAATTTATACTTAGCCACATGTTATTTTCTTTTCGAGTTGTGAGTAGTGCGGGTTGAACCATAATCATCCACGCTAGTCATTGCCGTATTTTTCTTATATTGTACATTATAGTACATAATTTGGTACATAGTAGTTTCTATCTTTTAATGAGTTATTTTATGTACTTGAGGTATATTATTTCCTTTTGATGTTTAAGTCATGTTCCCTAAGAATCATGTGGTGGTTCGAGTTATTAGGAGTAGGTGGGTATGAAGGATTCTAAGCTGTTTCCACTCTTACGGTTGACATGACTTATAACTGATTATGTTTTTGTTTTGGAGTTAGTCTAGGCTGTTTTAGCTAGACTATGGATTTCTGTATTCCAAGAGTTTTATTATGTTATTTTTATAGATGGAGTTTTGGACCTTATTGGTTATGTGGTTATGTGCTTAGGTGAGTTAGTAGATTTATGTGTTATTTGTTGTATTGATTCTTATAAGTGTCATCATAGGAGGGAGTGCATTTGGGGAAAGGGTAATTGTATAAGTATAGTGGCCAACATAGTTATACAAGTACCACAACTGCAATGGGTTCCCAGGTATGGTTGCATGAAAGAGGGTTAGTACATGCTTGTATATGATGAGATGTGGACTATTGGTATATGTATAGTATATGGGTTTATGTAACGGTTGCCTACGATACGGATATATTTTGAGTGTGTTATTGTTTTGGGTTATAGTCATGTTGTGTGATTAAGTGATGGGCTTTATGCCTTGTTGTGGCACGGTGAGATGGTGATTACTCGTGTGGAAAAACGAGTGTATGACGTGATTGGTTGATCCGACATGTATGGTAACGAGTATGTTTTGGGTGATTTAATAGGTATATATATGCGGATGTATATATACTACTATGTGTTAAGTTATGGTATATGGTCGTTCACTAGTTATTATAACTTGAATGTACCTTGTGTTTGTTCGTGTTTTATGGTGCTGGAGTTTGATGGAGTTTCAACGACGTTTTGAATCTTTTGAAGTGTGTCTTGTAGCGTATTCTTTGAGTTTCGTATTTCACGTGTACGTTTTAAAATGGTGTTTTTGGTTTCAAGTCTATTGAAATAACTTGGGATTTCTTTTGAGATAATGAAATCTTTTGGGTTGAGTCTTACATTTCTTTTGGTTGGTATATGGAAAAAGGGGGACTTGGAAATCTACTATAGAGTTAGATAGTTGGTGGTATTTGGTAAAATAAGGGTAAGGTGTTGGGGTCATGTTTGAAACAAGATGTAACATAAGTTTCTTTTTAATCAACACTTATATATTTCAAATTCTAAAAGACTTTCTTTAAAATAAAGCGAAGTAAAATTTCTTTCTACTTACATAGGTTATATAATTGGGTTTAACTGATCCACGTCATTTATAATTATTAATACAAGGTTAAATGGAGTTTATGAATATTTCACATACAACTATATCTTTCATTTAAAAGGATTGCATTGATCACTAAGTCTATTCTTTAGTTTTTAAAACAACTAGCATAAAATTGTTTTGGTCATAACTTGTTCGTTTTTAAAGCCTTTCGGGTGATTCAAAAGCCTAAAATTATGTACTCGGAACGTACTTTTCAAATATTCAAAATGTATAGTCATGGGATTCAGTGGACTGGTCGGAATTGTTGTACAAATGTCGGGTCCAAGGTTGAGTTTTGAATAGTAGTTTATTTTTATGATTTGGGATGCACGGGATGCCTAGTCTTTGAGTTGAGTTTGGAGTTCGTCAAGAGGGTTGTTTGTAGATTGTTTGAGTCACATAGATGTGGGGAGGTAAACAAAAAGTAAATAAAATAAATAAAAATATATTCTTTTGGAAAAGCCGATCTTTTGCACGGTTTAAATAATATGTCGCGGGGCGTAATATGTTTGGTTGCCACTGGGTGTTTTTTTTTTGGATTATTTTCCGTTTTCATGGGTCATTTTGAATTGATACACGTTTTGGGTTGTGTTTTCTTTCGAGTCTCATGGTTTTGACTTGTTTTAACTGGTGCGCGTGAAATGTCGTTAAGTTATCCGTGGGTTTGATTCGTTGATCGTATCTGGTGGATTCAGGATGTAGCTTTGGTTACGTATTGTTCGGGAGCGTTGAGGTAGTCGTATGAAAGACTTGGTCGCGCCTACACGCTTAAGTAGGTTACCATGAGAGAACGGTCGGAATGCCCTTAGTGGGTGTTGATCCCAAAGTCAAATCTTAAACCTTAGTAGCTTGTTTAAGGGTTGTGATAGAGAGAAAGAATTCAATCTAACACTAGAGAAACTTTGCAAAGCAAAGTAACTAAACAAGATGCGGAATATAATGTTTAGCACAAGAACAATATGATTAGAACGTTGAACTTTAATATATCAATGATATACGAATACCCTAAAATGGTATTAGGGTTTACAAAACCTTAAAGTATGACAATGAAAGACAAATGAGAAAGACACACATTGCATGCTAACCTAGTGAGTCCTTTTATAGCCACAAGGACTCACGTACAAGATCACTACTAACAAACTTGGAAAGTATTAAGGAATAATAACTGAAACGCGTAAAAATCTATTCCATGTTTATCTTTGACAGCAGGGCCTTTGACTTCAGCAGGGGAACCAATCCCCCTGCCTTTGTTATTTAGCAGGGGGAACTTACTCTAGCAGGGGTACGAATAATTAACTAGCAGGGGTAACAAATAGGCATAGATTTATTCTCAACAATCCTCCCCTAAACTTGTGCTTTCCCCTAAAGACAAGTTTCTGAATAAATACTAGTTGATGAGGATGCTTACAAACTTTCTGGCCAGATCTGACTATGAACCATTCTTACCAGATCATAAGCAACAGGCGTCTTAGCATCTACAATTAAATTAGCCTGTGCTAGTTTCTTCAAGGTCTCCTGAGAGAAGGGATAATACCTATGATTGATCAAGTACACACTTATACCTTCCATCACTACTTCATAGACCCCAGAATTGGTAAACAGCTTCCAATACAACAAATCTCCTATATTCACTGCATCATATATAGGATCAAATAACTCATGCTCATACATCTTATGCATGCACTCCCTGATTACCCAATCCTTCTCCACACCATCCATGGTAGGAGGTTTTGCAGCAAACGTTTTCTTCAATATTTTCCATAGATATTCTAAGTCTTCACTATCCAAAATTTGAAACATGACATCTAGACTTAGAAATGTCTGTGCTGTATTGTCAGCTCTTGTAAGCTTCCACCAAGTCCTCCCTTTGTGTTCATAAACAACATATTCTATGATAGCAAACTTCTTTCCAAGTTCACTAGGTGAGATATCATCATTTTCCTGCAGAATTAGCTGTTTATCAATTTCATCATTCGAAGGCCGTTGAGACTCCTTAGTAACTGTGCCAACTTTCTCCATTCTCTTGAGTCTTTTGGCTGCTCTTTGTACATTAAGTACAGACTTCTCAATTTCTGGAAAACTTCCACCTTCTTGATGTAATGCCCCTGCTTGTGATGATGCACCTGCTTGGGATGATGCACCTGCTTGTGTAGTTTCCAAAGTTTTTTCTCCAGCTTTTATTTTCTTAGATTCCCTAGCTTTCTGTAGCATTTCACTTTGTCTCCTAAGATACTCAGCTTCCTCAGGAGTGTTGATAGTCATCCAATCCTCCACATCATACAATCTTAGAACTGGTCTGACTGCTCTTTTTATGGCTTCAAAACTCATATCTCTGAAGTCACCATCCTTCCACTTCCTATGTCTCTTAAGCAGAACTTTGTAGTGTTCAAGTTGCCCTTTCTCTGAAGTCAAATACTTCTCTCTCTGAATTTGATTTGCCCTTCTTTCCAGATACTCAGTTTGATATTTGTAAACAAGGCAAGTCAACTCATACCTGTCTTCCAAAGGAGCATTTATTAACTCCTTCTCCCATTGATCAAGAAACTCTCCAACATGAGGTACCCTGTCTTCTAGTTATCTATGCATAATCTCAACCTGCTTGAGCATATCTTTGGGCCTCATCTTTTGCATTCTTTGGTCCTGCATATCCATCTCCTCTTGTTGTAGCCTGAGAGCTACTTGTGCATCATGTGCTTCTTGAGCCCTTTGCTGTTTAGGAGTTAGATGCTTGTATTTTCTCTTGGGTTGTTCCACCATGATTCCTTTTCCTTTGTCTTTTGGATCCACTGCTGGTGCTGGTTTTACTTTAGATACAGGTTCTTTGATTGTAATCCCCTTCTGAGCTGGTTGCTTTCTGTTCTTCCTAACAAAAGTTTGAGTACTATTCTTTGCAGGGGAATGACTTACAGCAGTGGGATCAGCAATAGCAGGGGAAATTTTTGAAGCAGGGGCTTCTTCTGGATTGCCCATGGTGAGCAATGTTTGAGCAATATCTTTGGTTGCACTCCCCTTGTCACTTCCCTTATCAGCACTTCCTTTCTCCATCCCTTTCTCAGCACTTGCTATCTTTTCATGTATACCACCAGGATATGAATAGTACTGAGTAGACTCTTCTGTATTTGGAACTTCCTCCCCTTTGGAAGCATCCTCATCTGTTGATATACTCAGTCTGGGCTTTCTCCTCCCCTCAAGAGTAGCAAGTCTGGTTTCTAAGTTATTGATAACCAGGCCTTGATTTTTGACATCTTGTACCAGTTGTGCATTCTGCCTTTTCAGACTCATACACATTTTCGTCAATTCCAAATTAGTCAAAGGTTTCATACTGCTCTCAATCCTAGAAGGGGATTTCTCCCCTTTTTGGATATCATGGAGTGAGGGAGAGGACTTACTGATGGTATCACTGTCCTGCTCACCCCTTGAGGATGAGACAGTAGTGGCAGCCAAACCCTCAAGTTGCTCCAAACCCTTGGAGACTCTCCTCTCTGATGCTTGTGAAGATTCACCAGGCAAGGGAGACCTGGCAAACCTGGATTTAGATCGTCTTTCATGTTGTGGATCAGCAGGGGGTAAAGGACTAGCAGGGTGTAGGTTCTTGTCAGGGGAATCAGAAGGTTGGTGTTTAGCTGTTTGATTCTTGGCTTCTTCCCGCTTGATTTGGTTCATCATAATTGAAGTGTGTGGAATGATTTTGCCAGAGAACAAGGGTGATGGTGCAAGAAGTGTGGTGAATAGTTTGGTGGTATGTTTGGTTGCTGAAAAATAGTTTTTGTGTTTAATTGGACCATGATCACTCATATTCAGCAGAAGTTCTATATACCTTGGGTACATACAAAATTTTGAGTTGCTTGAAACGTTTTTAACCATTTCTTTAAAAATCATTTAAGAAAAACAATACTTCCTCCCTGTTGCAAAGCAGATCAGGGCAGAAGCCATCTCACTACCAAACTCATTAAAAGCAGTGGTTTTTGGTGACAAACATTGCAAAATTGTATGAATCAAATATTTCCAATGAGGGGCAAACTGGCCTTTAGCAAACTTACATTTTTGGTTTTTAGAAAGTTTGTACCCCAATTTAACAAGACCTGCAAAGATTTCAGCCTCAGAAAAGTTGGTTATCCCATCCTCATCATCAAGAAGAAGATTCTCCCTGATGGAGGCAAGTGTAATCACCTTGGGATGACCATCAACAGTGCTGTGAATTGTAACCTCTCCATTCACTGTTTTGGTCATGGACTTAGACCAGAACTGCTGAATGTGTGAGGTATAGATTCGAGGATTGATGAGAAGGGCCACTCTAAAGTATGATGACTTTAGAAAGGCCGCATCATCAGCAAACTCTACTGGTTCATCATGTAACAAAGCGATTTGGTTATGATTAGCAGCAATTTTGAGAGTCATGATAAAGTTTGAAAATAGTTTGAAGGTTTATAAAGGTGAGAGGTAGGTGGGATTAAGTCGAGAGAGAGAGATGGACCTGCTGGTGAAGGGAATTAAGTTTTTATATGCGAATTGAAGAGCTGTGATTGGACCAAAATTTTCAAATTGCAAAAATATCAAAGATAAATCTTGATAAAAAAGTAATTTATTTGAAATAATAAAGAAAAGATTACCAATCAGCGAAGAAAGCGCCTTAAATATCTTTTAAAAACAATAAAATATTCCCTAACCAAAATTTGTGCAAGCAGGCCCAACGGCTATGAACAGGGTAACGGTATTATCTGTCAACGGTCAAACAGGGGAATGTTATGATAGCAGGGGAATGAAAAGATGAAAGCAGGGGAAACTTTCCTAGGGGTATTGGACTAGTCATGGAGAGACCAATGCTAACTAGCTCTACTCTAATGCACACACTTGTATACACAAGATAGATACATAGAAACTCAAGAGTCCTCTATTCAGCAACAGTCTTAGTACGAAAAGTCAATACATAAGTCACCCTACACCAGGTTAACCCAAGAAAACATGCATACCCCAGTCACCATCCCTACCTTGTCCCTTACCTATGGTCAGTCAGTCTTGGCAATGTGTGCCACACATCTGTATTTGAACAGCAAGCTGTTTTAATAGAGAAGTGTAAGCACTCATTACAGTGCCTCAAGGTTTCAGAGTTCTGACAAGCTTTGCAGCAAGTCCTCATTACCCTGAACCCTCACTCACCAGTGGATATGATCTAAGATCATATATGAGTATCCTAAGGATACCCTGAGTCCTAAAGGTGTGACCTAACCTCCCCTAAAGCATAGAGTATATACCTGATTCACCAATGAGAATAGTATGCACCATATGAACCTCTGCATTGTTAGTCTAAAACCACATATAACCACTTTTGTAAAAAGAACAAACCCAGCTTAAGAGAAAAATTCTCTTAGCAGGGGAATGAACCCCCAACAGGGGAATCTGTGTTAAAAAGCAGTGGAATAAAAAGTGATGGATAAATGGACTAACAGTTATACAACAACAGCAGTGAAGCAACCCTGATCATACATGACAAAATAGACATCAGTTTTTAAGGGGTAACCATTCCAATACCTGCAACCAGATACTGAAACCTCCCTACTTCAAAAGCTTTTGTTAAAAGATCAGAAACATTAAGTTCTGTATCAATTTTCTCAAGGACAATCAGTCCTTTTTCAAAACAGTCTCGGATAAAGTGATGTCTAATTTCAATATGTTTAGTCTTGCTATGAAAAACAGGGTTCTTAATGATGCAAATGGTGTTGTTGTTGATGAATATCTTGGTTTTAAGAAAGTTATACCCATAATCAAGCAGTTGATTTTGCACCCAAAGTACTTGACCACAGCATGCAGCAGTTGCTACATACTCAGCTTCAGTTGTGGATGTTGCCATAATGGTCTGCTTCTTACACTGCCAAGATATAAGTCTGCTTCCCAAAAATTGGCATCCCCCTGTTGTAGACTTCCTATCATTGTTGTCACCAGCATAATCACTATCTGAATATGCTATCAGCTCAAATGGTGACTCCTTTGGATACCAAAGTCCTAAGGTGGGATGACACTTTAGATACCTAAAAATTCTTTTCACAGCAAATAAGTGACACTCTGTTGGTGACACCTGGTATCTTGCACATAAGCAGACTGCAAACATGATGTCAGGTCTTGAAGCAGTGAGATACATAAGGGACCCAATCATAGACCTGTAGTTCCTGACATCTATAGGCTTTCCAGGACCATCTTTACCTCATGGATGATCCTTGTCCATTGGAGCGGACACCTTCTTTCCATCAGACATGCCAAACTTCTTCACAATCTCAGCCACATATTTGTCTTGTGAGATAAATATCCCATCTTTCCGCTGCTGAACTTGCAACCCCAAAAAGAAGTTTAGTTCTCCCATGGCACTCATTTGGAATTTATCATGCATCAGTTGGGAAAACTCTTTGTTGAGCATAGAGTTAGTGGATCCAAAAATGATGTCATCAACATTGTAACACCCCATTTTGGAAATGGAATCTTACGCATAATCATGGCGTGTCATCAAAGCATACAAGGATAAATGTCTAAGCATTATTTGACCATAAAAGGGAAATACCGGAATCAAACATCGGTAACCCCAAAGTAAAGCTCATCACACACAAACATAAATACTGTAAAAGGAAAGGACGAAACAATGTCCATTGCAAGCTGTATTAAAGTAAAGGAAATGCATAAAGTAAAGAAAGACAGTAAAGCTTCCAATCCATATGCACGTACGTTTGAGATCTACGAGCGTCCCTAAGTACCTGCCGTTTTGGGAACATGAAAAGGAAAACGGCTGAGCAAGACGCTCAGTGCACGGATGTACAATATAGCATGAATAGGATAAGCATGTAACATATAACAGCGGAAGACTAAGTTCTGAGTAAACTGGTTAAGTATTAAGAAAACCGGTTTTATAGTTTGAAAAGCCTTATGTTTATCTTATGAAAACTGTTTTAACGTAAATATACCATAGCCCATATAGGTCATGAAAAGGTCACGTGCATGAATACTTGGAGGTGTGACCTCATCATGCTGATTAGAGGGGATGCCTCTAATTAACATACTGGTCTGGGTAGGAGGGATCAACTCCTTGTGAAGGATGCAAGGCACACACCACATTCACCATGAAATACTGAATAAAACATGTAACTAGGATGCACCCATACGTCCCACATGATATAATAATATGGCCAAAACTGAAAGGGATGCCACGAGCAATCACTCCGCCGTGGGGAAGTCATAACATTGGTGCCTCCAATGTTATGGTTATGGTACCTCCATAACTAGGTGAAACTGGTCATGCTTGTATATGGCTATAGATTATGCTAATTAAACATAAGCAGTTCAAAACAATAAAACAAATACTGGGGAAAACAGTTGGCTGCATACGGGGAAATCCTAATAAGGAAAGAATGTCCATACTGAAAGGACGGGAATCCGTACCTCAAGTCCAGTGAATGAACGGAAGAAAGACTCCTACTTCTGGATCACTAACGCTACATGAATACACACGTGTATAAGTATCGAATTACTGATTACGTACTGGGTTTTATATCTCATCTTAGCTTACTTTGTATGTTTTAGGTCATGGTTTACTGTTTAAAGCCTTAAACTGTGTTTGTCTTGTATTCTGATTAATCTGATTAAGTATTACTGGTATTTCATGTATTACTATACTTACTTTGTAATAATAAGTAACTTTCCAAAAATAGCAGGTTTCCAAAAATAGAAAGTTTCCAAAAATAGAAAGTTTCTAAAAATAGAAAGTTTCCAAAAATAGAAAGTTTCCAAAAATAGAAAGTTACCAAAATTAGAAAATTTCCAAAAATAGAAAGTTTCCAAAAATAGAAAGTTTCCAAAAATAGAAAGTTTCCAAAAATAGAATTTACTGCTTAAAATAGATTAGTTTCTAAAAATAGATCAGCTGCCTTAATTAAATAAGTTTCCATATATAGAAGGTTTCCATGATTAGATAAGCTTCCTGAAATAGATAGATTTCCATATATAGAAGGTTTCCATTAATAGATTAGTTGCCTTATTTAATTAAGTTTCTATAAATAGAGGTTTCCATAATTAGAATTAAGCTGGTTACATAAGCTAACATATAAGTCTAAGTGTTTATAAGCTTATTTCTTAAGTCATATGATATAGTGTATAGTTTAATTATTATTTCATGTATTTAATTAAACTATAGGTTAAGCATTTTAAGTAAAGTATAACATGTTTTAATTAAAATGGAATAAATTACTTAGGTTAAAATGTGTATTATTATGCATTAATAACATAACCTAAGTCATGTCTAAATTAATTAATTATAGGCATGTTTTAAATAATTAATTAATTATAACTTATAACATAAAATACTTAGGTTAAATTAATATCATGCTAAATTAATAATTAAAATTACCTAAGTCATGGTTTAATTAACATCTCATGTTATTAATTAATTTACATCCTAAGTTCATAATTCATAAATTTTAACATGTAGCATAAATCATGATTTAACCAACGAACCATGAATCGGGCATGAACTCGACACCGTACCCCGAGCCAACTCGGGGTACTAGTGTCCCCTTGCTGCCGTGGGTCCCACACGCACCAACCAAGACCAAAATGGTCTTGGTGGTGGCGGCTAAAAGCAAACCGAACCCCCCCGGGTTGGTTATACTAGGCGGCCAAAACAAACACCCTCTTATATCATCCTTTGATTTTAATTTACCCCAAAACATGTTAGATCAATGTTTAATTATCATGTTTTAATAAGAATATCAAATACATGTTCATGAAAATAATCAAAGATTTAAAAGAATTAAAAAGAAAGGTTTAGAATGATATACCAATACGTAGCTTGAAAGAGGATGAACAAACACGGTTTATAGCAATGATTTTTGTGATCAAGATCAATCAATAACCACCTTTGGTGGTCTTAGGGGTGGCGGCACAAAGAGAGACCAAGGAGGAGGAGAGAAAACTTTTTAGGTTAAATGCTTATTTTTCATGAAATGTAAAAATGAAATGAAAAGTTACCATAACCCCCCTTTCATGTAAAAGTCAATGGGCTAAGCCCATTATGGTTATGTGTGCCGTGGGTATGGGGCCCCACATGGGGTACCCGTACCTTTTCTCGTGTCCCGATGTTTCGCGTTCGTTCGTGGTTAAACGTGTTCGTGTTTAAAGTGTTTCTGTTTATTTTATCATGTAGTTTATCGTATTCTTAACGCTCGTAATTAAGTACTTACGTAATTATTTTAGTTCGTGTTTTAAAATGGTGATCATGATTTAATTATGTTCACGTGAAATATCTATTAACTGTTTATCATGAGTTCGTACGTAATCGATACTTATCATGTCATACACGTATGCACTTGCTTGATTATTAGCACATGAATGTGATCAATACTAAATAGGGTAAGTTTTAATCTAGGACGTACGATCTTAAGGGCACTATTCATGGTAAAAGCATGCGGGTTTTACAATTCTTCCCCCTAAAAAGAATAATTCGTCCCCGAATTATAGATAAAGCAACTAGAAAGAAGTAACATACCCGAACTCAAAATATGAAGTGAGGGTAAGAATCCCGGATAGACTCCTCTGTTTCCCAAGTGGCTTCCCGCTCGGTATGGTCCCTCCAAAGAATTTTGACGAATGGAATCGTCTTCCTTCTCATGACTCGTTCTTGCCTGTCGAGAACTCGTTCGGGTTCCTCTATAAAAGTGAGATCTTCACGTATCTGTTCCAGTGGATACTGAACCATGTGAAGGGGATGATACTTGTACCCTCTGAGTAAGGACACATGGAACACGTTATGCACGTGCGAAAGCTGAGGAGGTAACGCCAATCGGTAAGATACTTCACCGATTCGTTCAATGATATCAAATGGTCCGATGAAACGAGGACTGAGTTTCCCTTTGATCCCGAAGCGTTTAACACCACGTGCCGGCGAAACCTTGAGGAAGACGTGGTCTCCCACATTAAAATGTATGTCCCTACGATGCTTATCGGCGTAACTCTTCTGACGTGACCGTGCTTCCTGCAGCTTTTGCTTAGCTACTTCGATCTTCTCATTGGTCAATTCTATAATCTCTGGTCCTTCGAGTGTTCGCTCTCCCACTTGATCCCAGCAGATTGGAGCGCGACACTTCCTGCCATACAACATTTCGAAAGGAGCACATTTGATACTTGCGTGCCAGCTGTTGTTGTATGCAAACTCGACCAAACAGATGTAATCGTCCCAATCACCTGTCCATTCCAACGCACACGACCTTAACATATCTTCCAATGTCTGAATTGTTCGCTCCGACTGTCCGTCCGTTTGAGGATGAAAGGCCGTACTCAGCTTAAGTTGTGTACCCCAAGCTTTTTGCAGACCTTTCCAGAATCGCGACGTGAAATGAGGATCTCTGTCTGAGACGATGCTGGAGGGAGTACCGTGGAGTCTCATGATCTCCCTTCTGTAAGTATCTGCGAGTTTACTTGCCGGATCTTCCTTGCGTATCGGTAAGAAATGAGCTGATTTGGTGAGTCGATCAACAATGACCCAAATCGCATCGTGCTTCTTCTTGGTAGGCGGAAGACCGGTAACAAAATCCATGGTGATTTTGTCCCACTTCCACTCAGGAATATCCAACGGTTGAAGGAGACCGCCCGATCGCTGATGCTCAATCTTAACCTGCTGGCAGGTAAGACATTTGGAGACATAAGTGGCTACATCCTGTTTCATACCACTCCACCAAAAGTGCTGTCTGATGTCATAGTACATTTTTGTTGACCCAGGATGTATAGAAAATGGGGAGCTGTGAGCTTCAGCTAACAATGCTTCCCGGAGTTCTTGATTGTCAGGAACACAAAGTCTCGTGCCCTGCCAAACGATACCGTCTGCGTCCATTCTGAATTCTGTCTGTTTCTCCAAATTCTGAATTATCGCCCAAATTTCTCCATCATCCTTCTGCTCTTCCTTGATCCTAGACAGTAACTCGGGTTCTACTCTAAGATTCGCCCAGTATCCGTGCTGCCCACGTACCATGATTTCGATGTCTAGCCGCTCCAAGTCTCTTATGTTTTGTTCCTTGATTTCAATGCCGTTGATCATTCCGAACTTTCTGCTGAGTGCATCTGCTACTACATTAGCCTTTCCGGGATGATACTGTAGGTTAATATCCTAATCCTTCAACAGTTCCAACCATCTCCTTTGTCTCATGTTCAATTCACGTTGAGTGAAGATATACTTCAAGCTCTTGTGATCCGTGAAAATGTCGCATGATTCTCCGTATAAGTAGTGCCTCCATATCTTCAATGTGAACACCACTGCAGCAAGTTCCATGTCATGCGTAGGGTAGTTTTCTTCATAGGGCTTAAGCTGCCGTGAAGCATACGCGATCACTTTCCCATGTTGCATGAGAACACAGCCCAGTCCCTTCCCCGATGCATCGCTATAGATCTGAAATCCACCTGTACCAGATGGGAGAGTAAGAATAGGTGCAGATACTAACTTCTGGTTTAGGTCTTCGAAGCTCTTCTCTCGTTCTTCCGTCCAGACGAATTTCTCTCCTTTTCGCATCAATTTGGTGAGGGGTAGTGCCAAGCGGGAAAAGTTCTCCACGAATCTGCGGTAATATCCAGCTAAGCCTAAGAAACTGCGGACTTCTGTCGCCGACGTTGGTCTTGGCCATTTAGTGATAGCCTCAACCTTTGCTGGGTCCATAGTGATCCCTTCTGCTGATACAATGTGACCTAAGAATGCCACTTTGTTTTCGCATACAGCTGCTTCTGACGAAGAATCTGTAGTACCGTACGGAGATGGACTTCGTGTTCCTCCGTGGACTTTGAGAAAATCAGGATGTCATCGATGAATACAATGACAAACTTATCAAGGAATTCGTGGAAGATTTTGTTCATCAGATCCATGAATACTGCTGGAGCATTAGTCAGGCCGAATGGCATGACTACAAACTTATAATGGCCATAGCGGGTACGAAAAGCAGTCTTAGCAATATCCTGCTCTTTAACCCTTAGCTGATGGTAGCCTGACCTTAGATCGATCTTTGAGAAGTGTTTGGCTCCTTGAAGTTGGTCAAACAGATCATCTATACGTGGCAGTGGATATCTATTGCGGATGGTAATCTTATTAAGTTCACGGTAGTCTATGCAAAGTCGCATGCTGCCGTCCTTCTTCTTAACGAACAAGACCGGTGCGCCCCATGGAGATGCGCTTGGTCTAATGAACCCTCGCTCAAGAAGTTCCTGCAGTTGGTCCTTCAGTTCTTTTAGCTCTATGGGAGCCATACGATACGGAGCCTTAGAGATTGGTTCGGCTCCTGGAACAAGGTCGATGTTGAACTCCACTTCTCGTGCAGGTGGTATGCCTGGAAGTTCAGCTGGAAAGACGTCTTGAAATTCCGAAAATACTGGTTGATCCTGAATCGATGGGGATTCAGCATCCATGTCGTGAACCGTAGCTAGATAACCCTCACAGCCATGTGACAGTAATGCACGTGCTTGTAAGGTAGATATGACTTGTACATACCGTCCGGGTATGAACCCGTTATGAATGTACTCTGGTGCATTAATGTCGCCGAAGATCACCCGATATGAGTGGCAGTCTATGGTAGCATGGTGCTTGGATAGCCAGTCCATGCCGAGAATCATATCGAACTCAATCATGTCTAGGGGAAGTGCATCTACTGCACGAACTTTATCGTCAAACTCTAGAGGAAGACTCTTGTATACATGAGTTATTAATACAGAGTCCCTCAAAGGCGTGGAAATGGTAAGCCTATTTTCTAATGGCAAGGGAAGTGTCCTGATGTTCTTAGCATAAGTAGTGGAAATAACTGAATGAGTGGCACCCGTGTCGAAAAGAACACATGCAGCCTGGCCGTACATATACAAAATTCCAGTAATGGTACCTGTAGATTTGTTTGCCTGATCACGAGATGTCGTGTAGACACGCCCAGTGGTAGGAGGCGGCTTACTATCAGCATGACCCGAGGTACCCTCCACTTCACCCTTACGGCAATCTCTCATACGATGGCCAGGGAGGCCGCACTTGTAGCACGCGTCGGAATCACGACGACATGGGCCAGGGTGTCTGCGATGGCAAGTATTGCAAAGAGGATGAGTGAATCCTCCAGCAGGAGTCCTTGCTTGCTGAGGGCCTGCTGATGACAAAATGTGTTAAAATAAAGTATATGCACGAGTATAAGACATATGCGTCATAAGATGTTCACCAGTGTTAGCTGAACGGTTAGGCTGCGAACCCCTGTGGTTCTGGTCCTTCCCGTTACCGTGGTTCCTGGTAGAGGTTAATATAGTGTCAGCATGAGAGATATAACATGAAATCATAAGAAGATGCGTAAATAGTAGGACCTGCTGTTGTTGGAGTGTCCAGCATTGTTACGGTAATTATCATTACCGCTACGCCTTTCCACAACAGAACGGTCGTTAGTGTGACCGTTTCCTTTGTGCTGATGAGGCTGCTGCTGAGTAGCCGGCTGAGACCGGTCCCCAGTTTTCTGCCTGGAAGATACAGTTTAGAGATGATTATTGAACATATAATGATAGGATGCGGTTGGTTATCTTTAGAATACGAAATGTTTACCTCTTGTCGGGTCTTTCAGCTTCCCCGAACTCATCTCGTTCCTGCAACATTTCTAGCTTCCTTGCTGCGTCGGCCACTTGTGCTACTGTATTGAACGTAGCACACACTAGATTGTTCGCGACCGAGGTGCGAAGTGCCCACCTAAAGTGGTGTGCCTGGTCCTCAGGAGTACCAGCTGCTGCTCCCAGGAAACCAGCTAAGCGAAGAAAGCGCTGCATGAATTCGTTGCTATTCTCGCCCGCTCTCTGACGTATCCCATGGTACTCTCGCTTGACCTTGTCCTGCTCTGCCTTGGGAAAGAACTACTCCATCACTCTCTCCTTGAATTAGGCCCATGTCAAACCAGCGACCCAATCATCACCTCCTTCCGACTGCGTCAAGGCTAGCCACCAGCTGAGTACATCGCCTTCAAACCGGTAG
Organism: Glebionis coronaria; assembly: GCA_025667525.1. Taxonomy (NCBI): domain Eukaryota; kingdom Viridiplantae; phylum Streptophyta; class Magnoliopsida; order Asterales; family Asteraceae; genus Glebionis; species Glebionis coronaria. Next base: position 407,196,863 of record CM046880.1, read on the forward strand.
CATGCCAATCTTGCCTTGTATGCGGGGTCACAGCCCATAGCATTGAAAATCTTCTCGATATGAGTCAACCAGCTTTCAGCATCGCTGGGGCTATCAGTCTTTTCAAAAGCTCTAGGACGGAGCTTGTTGAATCTTTCCAGCCACACTACTAGTGTCACTGGAGGAGGAGGAGGAGGAGGTGCCTGATTCTGCTGCTGCTGATTGTTGGCAGCTTGGACTTCAGCACGGATGTCATTCCTCAGTTGAGGAAGCAAGGCTTGCATGGCAGCCTGAATTGCAGCATTGAGCTGCTCTTGCTCGCGTGTGAGAACCATCTGACAGTATAACATAAAACATATGATTAATAGTTCGAAACCTAAAATATAAACTATATATATACATGAAAAAAATTATATACCAAAAATTTCACGAGAAAAATTTTATGCAAGAAAATTTTTTGTATGAATGCATGATGCAGTTTTATGAAAACTTTTGATGCTCGAGAGTGAACACCTCTGGTCAGTTCACTCAAAACAAAAGACATATCGAGGGGACGCCTATGGGTCGGTCCCAAATCTAAAAGTTTCGATAAAACACATGCGACTAAATAGGGTCAGTCCTGTACCAACCATTACTTAGTCAAAAACCCTGTAACAATGATATGTATATGTATGCTTAAAATGATGAATGCTTGAAAACAACTGTCAGTTCTAGGAAGACCGTAGTGACTACCCACTAATCACATGTCATATTTGAGAGCCTACAGGTCGAAGCCTTGGCTCTAATACCATAATTGTAACACCCCATTTTGGAAATGGAATCTTACGCATAATCATGGCGTGTCATCAAAGCGTACAAGGATAAATGTCTAAGCATTATTTGACCATAAAAGGGAAATACCGGAATCAAACATCGGTAACCCCAAAGTAGAGCTCATCACACACAAACATAAATACTGTAAAAGGAAAGGACGAAACAATGTCCATTGCAAGCTGTATTAAAGTAAAGGAAATGCATAAAGTAAAGAAAGACAGTAAAGCTTCCAATCCATATGCACGTACGTTTGAGATCTACGAGCGTCCCTGAGTACCTGCCGTTTTGGGAACATGAAAAGGAAAACGGCTGAGCAAGACGCTCAGTGCACGGATGTGCAATATAGCATGAATAGGATAAGCATGTAACATATAACAGCGGAAGACTAAGTTCTGAGTAAACTGGTTAAGTATTAAGAAAACTGGTTTTATAGTTTGAAAAGCCTTATGTTTATCTTATGAAAACTGTTTTAACATAAATATACCATAGCCCATATAGGTCATGAAAAGGTCACGTGCATGAATACTTGGAGGGGTGACCTCATCATGCTGATTAGAGGGGATGCCTCTAATTAATATACGGGTCTGGGTAGGAGGGATCAACTCCTTGTGAAGGATGCAAGGCACACACCACATTCACCATGAAATACTGAATAAAACATGTAACTAGGATGCACCCATACGCCCCACATGATATAATAATATGGCCAAAACTGAAAGGGACGCCACGAGCAATCACTCCGCCGTGGGGAAGTCATAACATTGGTGCCTCCAATGTTATGGTTATGGTACCTCCATAACTAGGTGAAACTGGTCATGCTTGTATATGGCTATAGAGCAGTTCAAAACAATAAAACAAATACTGGGGAAAACAGTTGGCTGCATACGGGGAAATCCTAATAAGGAAATAATGTCCATACTGAAAGGACGGGAATCCGTACCTCAAGTCCAGTGAATGAACGGAAGAAAGACTCCTACTTCTGGATCAGTAACACTACATGAATACACACGTGTATAAGTATCGAATTACTGATTACGTACTGGGTTTTATATCTCATCTTAGCTTACTTTGTATGTTTTAGGTCATGGTTTACTGTTTAAAGCCTTAAACTGTGTTTGTCTTGTATTCTGATTAATCTGATTAAGTATTACTGGTATTTCATGTATTATTATACTTACTGTGTAATAATAAGTAACTTTCCAAAAATAGCAGGTTTCCAAAAATAGAAAGTTTCCAAAAATAGAAAGTTTCCAAAAATAGAAAGTTTCTAAAAATAGAAAGTTTCCAAAAATAGAAAGTTACCAAAAATAGAAAGTTTCCAAAAATAGAAAGTTTCCAAAAATAGAAAGTTTCCAAAAATAGAATTTACTGCTTAAAATAGATTAGTTTCTAAAAATAGATCAGCTGCCTTAATTAAATAAGTTTCCATATATAGAAGGTTTCCATGATTAGATTAGTTGCCTGAAATAGATAGATTTCCATATATAGAAGGTTTCCATTAATAGATTAGTTGGCTTATTTAATTAAGTTTCTATAAATAGAGGTTTCCATAATAAGAATTAAGTTGGTTACATAAGCTAACATATAAGTCTAAGTGTTTATAAGCTTATTTCTTAAGTCATATGATATAGTGTATAGTTTAATTATTATTTCATGTATTTAATTAAACTATAGGTTAAGCATTTTAATTAAAGTATAAAATGTTTTAATTAAAATGGAATAAATTACTTAGGTTAAAATGTGTATTATTATGCATTAATAACATAACCTAAGTCATGTCTAAATTAATTAATTATAGGCATGTTTTAAATAATTAATTAATTATAACTTATAACATAAAATACTTAGGTTAAATTAATATCATGCTAAATTAATAATTAAAATAACCTAAGTCATGGTTTAATTAATATCTCATGTTATTAATTAATTTATATCCTAAGTTCATAATTCATAAATTTTAACATGTAGTATAAATCATGATTTAACCAACGAACCATGAATCGGGCATGAACTCGACACCGTACCCCGAGCCAACTCGGGGTACTAGTGTCCCCTTGCTGCCGTGGGTCCCACACGCACCAACCAAGACCAAAATGGTCTTGGTGGTGGCGGCTAAAAGCAAACCGAACCCCCCCCCCCCCCGGGTTGGTTATACTAGGCGGCCAAAACAAACACCCTCTTATATCATCCTTTAATTTTAATTTACCCCAAAACATGTTAGATCAATGTTTAATTATCATGTTTTAATAAGAATATCAAATACATGTTCATGAAAATAATCAAAGATTTAAAAGAATTAAAAAGAAAGGTTTAGAATGATATACCAATACGTAGCTTGAAAGAGGATGAACAAACACGGTTTATAGCAATGATTTTTGTGATCAAGATCAATCAACAACCACCTTTGGTGGTCTTAGGGGTGGAGGCACAAAGAGAGACCAAGGAGGAGGAGAGAAAACTTTTTAGGTTAAATGCTTATTTTTCATGAAATGTAAAAATGAAATGAAAAGTTACCATAACCCCCTTTCATGTAAAAGTCAATGGGCTAAGCCCATTATGGTTATGTGTGCCGTGGGTATGGGGGCCCCACATGGGGTACCCGTACCTTTTCTCGTGTCCCGATGTTTCGTGTTCGTTCGTGGTTAAACGTGTTCGTGTTTAAAGTGTTTCTGTTTATTTTATCATGTAGTTTATCGTATTCTTAACGCTCGTAATTAAGTACTTACGTAATTATTTTAGTTCGTGTTTTAAAATGGTGATCATGATTTAATTATGTTCACGTGAAATATCTATTAACTGTTTATCATGAGTTCGTACGTAATCGATACTTATCATGTCATACACGTATGCACTTGCTTGATTATTAGCACATGAATGTGATCAATACTAAATAGGGTAAGTTTTAATCTAGGACGTACGATCTTAAGGGCACTATTCATGGTAAAAGCATGCGGGTTTTACAAACATAGACTTGTACTAGAAAAAGGTCACCCTTTTGTTTCTTGGTAAACAGGGTCTGATCAATCTTCCCCCTGCTGAATCCATTGTCTAAGAGATATTTAGAGAGAGTACCATACCAGGCTCTGGGAGCTTGGTGAAGTCCATACATAGCCTTTTTCACCTTGTATACTTTGTCTGGATGTTCTGGGTCTTCAAACCCTGGAGGTTGCATAACATAGAATTCTTCATCAATGGTTCCATATAGGAAGGCACTTTTCACATCCATTTGAAAAACAGTGAAGTCCATGAATGAAGCATAAGCAAGGAATAATCTAATGGCTTCAATCCTGGGGACTGGAGCAAATACCTCTTCATAATCAATTCCATCTTCCTGGGTATACCCTTGTGCCGCTAGTCTTGCTTTGTTCCTGATAACTATTCCCCTTTCATCCTTTTTGTTCCTGAGTACCCACTTTGTCCCAATAGGCCTTGCCTATTTGGGACAATCTACCAGAATCCAAACCTCTTGTATGTCAAATTGTAAGAGCTCCTCTTGCATGGCTTTAACCCAGCTTGGGTCATTTAAAGCCTGAAAAATCTTCTTTGGCTCTTCTTGTGACAAAAATGCAGTAAACAGACAACATTGCATGTTGTCATGATTGAACTTCATGGTGATGTTAGCAATGAAGCTGTGCTCCTTTGCTGTATACCTTGTATGTCTAGGGGCTTCAGGATTACCAATGATTTGAGAGATAGGGTGATCCTTATTGATTCTGTAGGTAGGCTGCATGATTACTTATGTTTCATCTTCTTCCAAATCAGAATTGATGGGGCTATTTTGATTAGGAAAGAAGTCCTCAAAGGAACTTCCAAATGATACAGCATGACCTAGAGATGGGTGCTGGTGAGTAGAATGAAGCTCTAAGTAACTTGGACCTCCACTCATGATTATTCTACTTCCACTGCTAGATATAATAGGACCATCAGGTGTAGATGATGAAATGAGTGGGGATTCTCTTTCTGCATCATTAGTATCATTAGCAACAGGATCCTTTGTGAAAGAGGAATCAATTGGTCTAGCAGGGGAATCCTGGGTTCCACTGCCTTCAGCCATTTTGCTGCTTTCAGGAGGTGACATAGCAGGGGATGAAATTGGCTGTTCTTTTCCTAGAGAAGAATTATCTTCTTGATCATCAGCTTCAATAGGAAATAATGAGGGTACATTCATGTACCTCAGGGGTGACTTCTCTGAACCAGTTGGTTCTTGAGTACCTGAAATGTTAGTGTTCTGCAAAGCAACAGGTACATAATTCATAGATTTTGAAAGTACTTCTATATCAAAGAACCAGTCAAGACTTGTTTGAACATCTTCAGGTTTGTCTTCAAGAAAGTTCACATGAAGATTTTCTGTGATTTTGCTTGTCTTTTTGTTGAAGACCCTATATCCCTTGCTGTTTAATGAATAACCCACAAAGTATCCATCATCACCCTTTTCACTAAACTTACCTAGATTGTCAATAATGTTCAAGATGATCACATGACATCCAAAAGGTCTGAAGAAGTCAATTAAATGAGGTCTTCCATTGAACAGCTGATAAGGGGTCTTGTTGTGTGCCTTAACCACCAAGGCCCTGTTTTGTACATAACAAGCAGTGGATACAGCTTTAGCCCAAAAGATAACTGGAAGTTTGGAATCTGACAGCATAGTTCTTGCAGCTTCAATGAGTGTCCTATTCCTTCTTTCTGCCACTCCATTCTGTTGAGGTGTTCTTGCAATGCTGAATTCCCTCTTGATTCCTTTGTTTATGCAGAAAGAGTCCAGTTTCTGATTTTTGAACTCACCACCATTGTCTGACCTCATGGTGACTACCTTCATGCTTTTTGATAGTTCAATCTGATTGATGAACCCAATGAGTACATCAGCTGTGTCACTCTTCTGAAATAGAAAGAATGTCCATGTGAACCTTGAAAAATCATCAGTAACCACTAGGCAGTACTATTTCTTCATTATGCTTTATGTAGTAGTTCCAATGGCTTGGTGGTGGACATACTTGTTTTTGATTTGCAAGATGCTCTGTGTTGCTTCCCTTTCAGACAGGCAGCACAAGTATGTTCATTGACAAAAGACTTGGAAGGAAGACCATGAACCAGATTATATTTTACTAGTTTGTTCATGTTCTTGAAATTAAGATGAGCAAGTCTTCTATGCCATTTCTTACACTCATCTACTGAGGCTTTGGCAATGAAACATGTTTCATTGTCTTGGAGAGATATGTCCTTGAGATCAATTGTGTACATATTCTTCTGTCTTGGTGTTCTGAGTACAATAGGAGTGTCTGGTGATAAGACAAACTCCTTTCCTAACACCAAGCATTCAGTGTCAGTAAACAAGACAAAATTCTTGTTATCAGTCATCTGTGACACACTGAAGAGATTGTACTTGAGTTCTTTCACCAAGTAGACATTTTCAAAGGTCATCCCATTGGTGTCAATAGTTCCTTTTCCTGTTATAGTTCCATGTCCATCTCCAAAAGAAACACCATCATTGTCATGCAGGGGCACAAAGTTAGACAGGTAAGATTTTTGTCCAGTCATACTTCTTGAGCATCCACTATCCCATATGCTCTATCATCCCTTGTCTTCTTTGTCACCTGCAAAAAGAAAAACAAATTAGTTTTTCTTGGGGACCCAAGCCATTACAGACTTGGATCTACCTCGTGTATCAATGTAGGATAGCTTATCAAAAACTAGAGATACACCATTAGATTGAGTACCCCTTTTGGGTACCCAAACCCAACGAGCTGAGGCTTTCACAGCTTTTCCCCATCTTCCCATGCTCATAGGAGGCAAAACTTTGTTAGCAGGAGATACCCCATTTTTAGCAGGGGAATCCCTATGCTTAGCAGAGGGAAACCATCTTTTGTTTTGGCCTCTATTCATGTGTTGGTAAGGTCTAGAGCAAGATCTATATGCATTATAAGGTGTTGGGATGGTCACAGAGGTGCTGGGCTTTGTGTGAACATCATTTTCCTTTCTAAGTGCAGGAACAACATATGTATCAGTCACCATGTTTCTCAAGGCAGGGGCAACATACTTGGCAGGGGAAAAGGATTTTGCCCCTGCATTTAGAAGAATGGTTTTAGGTTGCATATCCTTTAAGGGATTTGTAGCCACCATCTCCATTGGTGCCTTACACTCTTGATAAGTGTGCTCAAAACTGCCACATGTGAAGCAGGGCTTGGTGTTAATCACAAAGTCTTCTCCTAATTGGTGAGACTTTTGGTCATTCCAATTTCTTTGATTACCTCTTACAGTCCTGTACATACCAGCATATTTAATGGTGGACTTAGGGGACTGTGATCTGGTCTTAGACTTGGGAGAGCTACTCTTAGAACTAGAATCACTACCAAAAATTCCTTCTCTTGAAAATAGAACAGGGTTATCAATTTTCCATTGTTTTAAAGCAACCTGTTCCTTTTCAAAATCCCTAATAACACTAGTTTTTACTAGAGACTCTTCAGTATCAAGATTATTGGGTATATAAGCACTCAAGTCAAACTCAATGTCATCCTGTTTTTGAAAACAAGGGAGACCAGTCCAGGACAGGTCTTTTCTAGGAAAAGGTGCATGGATGTTGGCAGGGGGTGGTGGTATGGTAGCATGCTCATTTTTAATCCCAAACCCTGTTTTGTCCCTAGGAGATTGACCAATTTCAACAGCTTTGGTTAAATCTTTTGAAGCTTTTCCAAATTTTTCAACAGTTTCCTCATCTAGCTTTTAGTTTTAAAAATTTCAAGTTCAATAGTCAATTCCTTTATAGATTGGTTATTCTCCTTAGCATCTCTTTCTAGAATCACAATGTGATCCCTATAATCACTTTCTCTTTGCTTAAACTCTCTTATGGTGGACTCTAACTGTTCTAAAGCACGTTTATAATTATCAAGATCATTATCACAATTGATATAGTCAGCTTTTACCTTTCTGATTTGATCATTCAAAGACTCGGTATTTTTCCTACAAGCTTTAGTACAATATGAGTCATCATATACCTCATTGTCAGAGCTGGAACTTGACATGGCCATAAGTGCAAAGTCTTCTTCTTTTTCCTCAGCAATCAAAGCTTGATTTCTTTCCACATTCTCTGTCATTGCACTCCAGTCCCATCCACTTGCTCCATCAATCCCCTGCATGGCTACCATGGCTTTAGCACCAGAATCATCATCTCTTGTTTCCTTTCTATAGTTGTTACCAGTCTTAGGTCCTCTACATTCCCTGGCAAAATGACCCTTCTTGCCACAGTTGTAGCATTCAACTTTTGTTTTATCAAACACAGCCACATTAGAGGGATTGATTGAGATCTTCTTCCCATACTTCTTGTAGAACCTATTGGCTCTCATGCTGAGCAGAGCCATATTCCACTTGATATCCATCTCTTCTAGCCCTTGCTTACTGATTTGACTTAGGTCTTCGTGTAACACAGTAGATCCTTGTGGCCCTTGAGATGCTATGAAAGCACAAGCAGTATCAAGGCTAAATGTAGCTGGTCTTTCTTCATCATAAGATGATCCAGACCTGGTAGCAGGGGAATAAGCAGTAGGGGCTACTTCAATACCACTGTTTTTGGAGATTCCACTACTTTGTGATATGAATGCCATGTTAGCAGTGGAATCAGTAGATCCACTTGAGTTGGTGGGAATCATTCCTTTTGACTTCATCTCATTGACAACAGGTTCAAAAACTTTTAAGTTATTGTATATGTCATCAATGTTCTTGTTGTCCAAGTCATCCTTATTCTGCCAAATTGCCTTATAGACAAACCATTCTTTCTGGAGGCTGTTAAGAAACCTGGTGTTCACATGCTCTTTTGACACCTCGATATCAAATAATTCCAACTGGGCTACTATATCTTGAAGCCTATTGTAAATAGCTCCAATTGATTCATCACCAATTGCTTTGAAAGAAGCAAAATCATCCAGCATTTGATTCTTCTTCTTCTTCTTTGTGGCTTCATTTCCTCCAAAGGTTGTGCCTATGGCTTCCCATAGTTCCTTAGCTGTTTTGTATTTTCTGAATCTGAGTTGATGTCTATCAGGCAGAGCCAACAACAATGAGCTGTGAGCCCTGACATCATGCCTTCTAGCCAGTATTTCCTTATCACACAAAGCAGCAGAATTCTTCTTGTCCTTACCTTTGGAACTTTCACCTTCTTCCTTGCCCTCTTCAACTGCTAACATTTTGTTGAATTGATCACCAAATTCTATGATCTCCCAGAGGACATAATGTTCCATTTTCAGGTATTGTTGGATTCTGAATTCCCATAATTCAAAGTTTTCAGGATCCAACATAGGTAACTTGAGGTTATTGTGGTTGTTGTTGTTTGAGGATGAGTCTGAAGACATGTTTGCTATGAGGGTTTTGTTCTTGATTTAGACAAAGTTTCTCAACAAGCTCTGATACCACTTGTTGATCCTAAAGTCAGATCTTAAACCTTAATAGCTTGTTTAAGGGTTGTGATAGAGAGAAATAATTCAATCTAACACTAGAGAAACTTTGCAAAGCAAAGTAACTAAACAAGATGCGAAATATAATGTTTAGCACAAGAACAATATGATTGAAACGTTGAAATTTAATATATCAATGATATACGAATACCCTAAAATGGTATTAGGGTTTACAAAACCTTAAGGTATGACAATGAAAGACAAATGAGAAAGAAACACATTGCATGCTAACCTAGTGAGTCCTTTTATAGCCACAAGGACTCACGTACAAGATCACTACTAACAAACTTGGAAAGTATTAAGGAAGAATAACTGAAACGCGTAAAAATCTATTCCATGTTTATCTTTGACAGCAGGGCCTTTGACTTCAGCAGGGGAACCAATCCCCCTGCCTTTATTATTTAGAAGGGGGAACTTACTCTAGCAGGGGTACGAACAATCAACTAGCAGGGGTAACAAATAGGCATAGATTTATTCCCAACAGCGGGGGGGAAAGAAGTTCGTAGACGAACTAATATGGTCATGAGGTCTCTTAGGAGTGTCAAGGGAGATGAATAGAGGTTTGCATAATGTATGGTTATTGGCACAAGTAACGCGCCATAGAGAGTGTTGGAAGGGGATATTGTTCGTAAGGCATGTATGCTTTCTGAAAATTTCCTGAAACTTAGTAGGTTTGCCTATTACTTTGAGGTAGAACCATGAATAGAGCAAGTAGGAGAGGTGAGAAGAGTTGTAGTTAGTGCCTTTCCAAGGCAAATCGTTGATGGAGTGATTTAAAAACAAGAGCTGTTAGAAATTGCAAGAAATTTATTCGTATTGCCGCTAAGAGAGGGTGTGAGGAGGACATAGTTGAAATTGCTAAGGATGTTGTATGAACGCTTTGGGTTTACGGTTATGCATTTGGCTTCGCCAAAGCACTAGCGGTTCTCATGGAGTCAATGAACCGAGTGTGCATGAACGTATGTAAACGAGTTGTCATCGGGAGTATCGACGACATCTTGATCTACTCAAATCTAAGAAGGGGAGTGAGGCGAATTATGTGTCGGTTTTGGAGTGGAATTAAATGTGAGATTTTCAAGTGTGAGTTTTAGGATTAAGTTGGCCAGGACTAGTAGTCAGAGATTATGGCATATCGTGGAACCAGCAAGGGGCGAAGTGAAGAAGGACGAGGAAGCATTTTGGAGGCTGAAGAGGTGGACTCAAAGATGAGCAGATCTTGGCATTATCAGAAGGAATGGATGAATTCGCGAAGCATGACGACACGTGGAGCAAGGATTTGGATGTGTACGAGAACGACAAAGAAAGGCGATTGCTTATACGTTGCAAGAACTGAAGACTTGGAAGAACTAGATAAGACTTAGTTAGTGGAGTTGGATTGTTATATCTGCCTAGAATGCTAGAGGTATTTGGTGTACGAGATGTGGAGAATGATCTATACGGATCATGAACGTCTCCAACACATATTTAATCATCTTGATTGACCATTTGGCAAAGGTGATGGGTGGAATTAATTGATGGAAGAAAATTGCTAGGCCAAGTACCATCTGGGAAAGGCAAGCATGGTTGATGAGACATGAAATAAGAAGAATGAAGTGAAGCTGAGACGAACCGGAACTATATGGATGACGTATTAGGGTGATTTGGATGAAGGGTGTAGGTTGAACGAGTTGAGTTGTCTAAAGCAGAGAACGCGTCAACCTGTATGTTGCGTGGCTTGGACAATCATATGGAGAAAAGGGACGTAGACTATACTTCCTATATAGATAGGAGTAGCTTAGAAAGGGCGATGTAAGGACGAAGTTGGTGGAAGGGATACATAATGCAGTGGAGGAATAAGTACGACGAGAGTTGGGTGATAGTCGATAGACTGACTAATTCATCACATATTTCAAGAGGAATAAGGAGTCACATAGTTGAGAAGTTGGAAGGATTGCGTGCAGATACGATGGAATAAGAGGTTTTGTGTAAAAGTTAACCTGATAGGTATGGATTGCCTTATGAAGAATTATGGCAAGGGAAGAAAACGATGGGAAGCAAGCATAGTATACTGTTGATAGACTAATGGTTGGTATGAGTATACTATAGGGGTAATTGAGAAAGATGCCTAGACCATTGGCGTGAGGTTTGGAGATAGTTGGAGAACGCATTACATCAGCAAGAATTCTCCTTCAAGGAGAGAGAGTCACCGGTGAGAGGGGCATATTCCCCACTAATGAGGATGTAAAGAATAAAGGAGGAAACCACTAGAGTTAGTTACAAAGTTATGTATGAAGTTTCACCCATAGTAACGGGTGGTATGATTTGGTAAAATGGAAGTGTTGATGAAGAGTTTTGTAGGTCCATTTATGATCTTTGGAAAGATCGGACCAGTGGCTTATGAGCATAGAATTACCTGGGGGAAAATGAGTTGTATACATGATACATTTCATGTATTGAGATTGGTAAAGGTTATTTGAGGATGCATTTTGCATGTACGGTTATTCGGGACTTGGGTTAATAAGAGTCTTTGCTTTATCAAAGATCATTTGTGAGATTTATTGACTGTGAGGTCAAGAGTTTGGCATGAGTTTAATTATTTTTGGTTTGTATATGTGCTATTTTGAAACTTGAACTAAGGTTCACATGGAAATGAGAGGAGTTATTTTAGAATAAGTATCCTCGTGTGATTTGTTGTTGGTGTGTTTGATTCTAAGGAGTAAATCTCGGGACGAGATTTCTATTAGGAGGGAGTGATGTGACAACCGTGGTTTTGAGGTTCGTCACTTGGTCTTACTTTTAGGTTATTTTATGTGTGCTAACTTGATTTGTGTGTTTACGTGCTTATTTTGTGTGAACGAGGTTGGTGTGGTTATCGTTTATGAGTATAGAGTACTCATAAGTAAATCAAGGAACAGTTATTTCATGTTCATGAGTCACAAGTGGTGACTATGAAATGAAAATGGTGATATTGTGGTGTTTAGGTATACGTATAAGTATTATAGTAATAGTATTTTTAGGATTTACGGTTTAGCATTTAGAGGTCTCGGGTGAGGTAATTAGTCATATGAATATTTTTCGGGATGGTTTTAAGTCATTTAGGACTTAGTTATAAAGTTTACTTCAAAATTTGAGATTTTTTTTAAAAGTGTATATTTTACGTCTTTTACGGTAAAACGCATAAATTTGACTAGTTTTACGGTTTTGTGGTTCTGGAAGCTTTAGGAGCTGAAATAAATTAAGGAAAATTAAATTAATATTAATAACATAATATTAATTAATAAAAATAAAAAAAACGAATTTAGGGGTGTTTGGGTCGGTTTAGACGCACCAAAGAAGAAAGAAAGAAGGGAAAAGCCCAAAACAGGCCCAATGGACTTGTAATGGGATTAGGGGGCCTTTAGGACTTAACCAAACCCAACTCATAACCATAATAATCAGGTTTTTAACCTCCATAACATCTCCTAGCCGAAATTCATCAATGGTGGCCAATTAGGGTTCTTCAAAAATTAGGTTTTTCTTCATCTTCTATTAATTCAAAGGTAAAACCTTCTTAACCCTTTTCATATTAAATGTTTTTAATGTTTCTATGATCATCTTATGATGGATTTAGGTTAGGGTTTAATTAAAAACAGTATATTAATCATATTTTATTGATTAAATAAATTAGGGCTTGTAATTAGAGGGATTAGGGTTAATTAATGAGGTTGATTTTGTTAAATCCGTTTTTAAAAACTGGGCAGAATTTTGGTGTCATTGTTTTGATCATATCCAGAGTTCTAGGAACATTCAAGATGCGATCAAGCTAGCCCTGGATTGGATTTCTAAATCAAGAAACGAGAACTAAATTGGAGGTCGGGAATTGGGTCAAAAGCAGGTTACAACAGTCGGAGGTCAAAACAATTTTGAATTCAGCCTGTTTTCTTTTTAAGTTTTGGGTTGTTTGGGGTACTTAGGGTTGCATTGGGATCTTCTCACGAACATGAGAGATCGTTTATATATTTTAATAAGTATCTGCACTTGGGCTAAGATGGTGGTTTAAGGTAAGACCCTCTAATGGTAATGAACTTTTCATACGTTTAAAATCAGGGAATTCTGGATAGGTAGCAATATATATACATATATCGGGGCCTTAAATGTAGCTTTAAGGTTAGGGCAAGTGGGAGGTTTTAGCTAACACATGTAAAAGTATTAATATTCCTTTCACAGAAACCATGGGTATGTTTAAGTATACGTTTGACTTAAAGTTTTGAGACCTAAAAACTGGGACTGTTTTGTATAAAATATGAACGGGATAGTTATTAAACTTAACCAAATTAAGGACTTGATAAGGAAGGGTAATGGGGTTATTAGAGCTTATCAATGAGGTAATTATGTGGGAATAGGCTAGATGTCCATCATAGGTTGATGAGCCATCTTAGTGATTGGTTCGTGTATTGATTGCGTGTTTTTGGTTTGATGGCTTGTTGCTAGTGCGAGGACTTGTGAAGAAGCTATCAGGTGAGTTTCATAGTCCTATGTTTAATATTGATTTTGACTTCCAGATGGGATGGAAGAGACATTGTGATATGTTATTTATAAAATTTATGCTGTGAATGTTTGGTGTTGGTAATGGACTTGTGTGTACATTTATGTGATTAACTGCTATGTGATTCTTGTTTGTGTATGATCTGGATTGGAAAGGTACATAGGTGTATGGGCGCCTATGGGACCTATGGTCAATGATAAGGCGTGATGCCTTGGAAATTATGGAATTTGGTAAGGCGTGATGCCTTGGAATTGTGATTGTTGGTAAGGCGTGATGCCTTGGAATTGTGATTGTTGGTAAGGCGTGATGCCTTGGAAATTATGGAATTTGGTAAGGCGTGATGCCTTGGAATTGTGATTGTTGGTAAGGCGTGATGCCTTGGAATTGTGATTGTTGGTAAGGCGTGATGCCTTGGAATTGTGATTGTTGGTAAGGCGTGATGCCTTGAAATTGTGATGATTGATTGAACTTGAATGCTAGTTGCTAATACATAATACATAATTGTAGCGCATTGTCCATATGTTTATTGGTTTATGGTATTCACAGCTTATAACTGATTTAGCGTTGGAGTCTAAACCTATGACTCTCACCAACTTTATGTTGACGTGTTTTAGTGTCTCTTTCAGGTGATACTATGGTTAAGCGTGAGCACCTAAATGACTAGGATTGGAGTCGCGTAGGAATGCATTTAGAAGGAGATCCCCGTTCCTTCTTAGTTTATTTTGTTGTTTGTTTCTTTAAGTTGTACTATGAACCTATATGTTGTATTGTTTGTGTTATTTGTTTGTCTTGGGTAAGAGGTAGGATTGTTACCTACTTACCTAGACTCCTGCTTTGGTTGAGATATTGTCATGACATTTGTGTCACCATTTTATGACATTATAGTTGCATTTTAGTTTTCTCTATAGAGACACCGTTTGTTGTGATGATATCCATACGTCGCGCCCCATATTCCGCCATGGTGGGGTGTGACAGTTGGTTGTGGGGCAGTTCTTCCCAAAAGCTGACCAATATAAGCTCAAGAGGGAGTATCATGGTATTAGGCAGAGAGTTGGGGAAAACAGCAATGAGTTTATGTAGAGGTTCCTTCGACTGGCTGGATTCCTTCACACAGCAGCCGGGACTGCAGAGGAGCAGGCGTATCACTTTTGCTAGGCTCTTCGCACATCTGTCGCCAATAACTTAGTATTTGCTACATTTAATACCGTGGCACCGGTGGCAGATGCAACCGGCAAGTTGGAGATGCTGCAAGAGAGGGATGAGTTTGGAGAGGCATAAAGACCTGATAAGAGGTATATTTCATCATCAACGGTGATCATTTCATTTCATTCAGTACTATCCAAATATTTATCTTTCTCTATACAATTGCATCTTTTAGGCAGAAAACTGGGTACCGGTCCCAACCGGCCACTCAGCAGCAGAATCAGCCTAAGGGTAACGGTCAGACTCAGGACCGTTCTGCTTCAAATAGGCGTGGCGGTAATGACAATTATCGTAACAACATCAACAACTCCAACAACAGCAGGTCCCTAAACTTACTCATTTCTATGTTATGTGCTTTATGATTTATAATTCTGACACTTCAGCATCTACTACCAGTAATAATGGCAACGGACGGGAGCATGACCGCAGAGGTTCACAACCCAACTGTGTAGTTACATTTGGTATTACGTCTTAAGATTTTCTGCATTGTCCTGTTTGTACCGATAACCATGTCTCACGTATACTTTTCTAAAACAGGCTCCCAACCAACTAGGGCACCTGCTAGAGGGTATACTCACCCTCTTTGCAATACGTGCAACCCTAGACACCCAAGGCCGTGTCGCCGTGATAGCGATGCTTGTTTCAAGTATGGCCAGCCAGGCCATCGCATGAAGGACTATCGTAAGGGTGAGATTGAGGGCACTTCTGGACATGCCGACTCCAAACCACCTCC
Organism: Glebionis coronaria; assembly: GCA_025667525.1. Lineage (NCBI taxonomy): Eukaryota > Viridiplantae > Streptophyta > Magnoliopsida > Asterales > Asteraceae > Glebionis > Glebionis coronaria. The sequence goes on from CM046880.1 coordinate 407,212,536, forward strand.
GACTACCGGACGGGTGCTACTTATTCGGTCATATCCACTGCTTATACCAATCGTGTTAGGATATCCCCTATGCCACTAGAAAACGTCTTAAACATTTCTACGCCCTTAAGAGACTTTGTACGCATCACACATGGGTACAGAGGTCTTCCCCTTGAGTTTGACGACATGATTCGTCCAGTTGACGCACTTCCATTGGACATGTGTGATTTCGACATGATATTAGGCATGGACTGGCAAAGGAAACACCACGCCACCATAGACTGCCATTCATATCGGGTCATTTTCGGTGATGTAAACGTGCCAGAGTACATTAACAACGGTTTCATACCAGGAAGGTCTTTATAAATTATTTCAACATTACAAGCACGTGCATTACTGTCACATGGTTGCGAGGGCTTCTTAGCTACTGTTCATGATATGGAAGTTGAATTCCATCCATCCATAATCAGACTATCGTGTCATAATTTCCTGATGTGTTTCCTGAAGCACTTCCAGTCATACCACCTGCTCGTGAGGTAGAGTTTAATATTGAGCTCATCCCAGGAGCTGAACCAATTTCCAAGGCTCCTTACTGCATGGCTCCCATCGAGCTTAAGGAGTTAAAGGAACAGCTACAAGAACTTTTGGAACAAGGTTTCATCCGCACTAGTGCATCTCCATGGGATGCACTGGTTTTATTCGTGAAGAAGAAGGACGACAATATGCGTCCTTGCATTGATTATCGTGAGCTTAATAAGATCACCATCAGAAATCGATATCCTTTGCCACGCATTGAAGATCTGTTTGACCTACTGCAAGGTGACAAACATTTCTCTAAGATCGATCTGAGGTCTGGCTACCATCAGCTACGGGTGAAAGAGCATGATATCGCCAAGACTGCTTTCCATACACGTTATGGACACTACGAATTCGTAGTCATGCCATTTGGCCTTACCAATGCTCCAGCAGTTTTCATGAACTTGATGAACCGTATCTTCCATGAGTTTCTAGACAAATTCGTCATTATCTTCATTGATGATATTCTGATTTTCTCTAAATCAAAGGAAGAACATGAAGACCATCTTCATACAGTATTAAAAATACTTCACCACAAGCAGTTGTATCCTAAATTCTCCAAATGCGAATTCTGGTTGAGTAAAGTGGCATTTCTAGGCCACATCATATCTGCAGAGGGAATAACCATGGACCTTGCGAAGGTTGAGGCTATTACCAAGTGGCCAAGACCGAGGTCAGAAACTGAAGTTCGTAGCTTTCTTGGCTTAGTTGGTTACTACCGTAGGTTCGTAGAGAACTTTTCCCGATTAGCACTGCCATTGACCAAACTGATGCGGAAAGGGGAGAAATTCGTCTGGACTGAAGAAATAGAGAAGAGCTTTGAATACCTAAAGCAGAGGTTGGTATCTGCACCTATTCTTACTCTCCCATCTGATAAAGGTGGATTTCATATCTATAGTGATGCTTCAGGGAAGGCCCTTGGTTGTGTTCTCATGCAACATGGGAAAGTGATTGCTTACGCATCACGGCAGCTTAAGCCTTATGAGGAGAACTATCCTACACATGACTTGGAACTTGTGGCAGTTGTGTTTGCACTGAAGATATGGAGACATTACTTGTATGGCGAATCATGTGATATCTTCACAGATCACAAGATCCTGAAATATATCTTCACTCAGCGTGAACTGAACATGAGGAAGAGAAGGTGGCTAGAGCTGTTGAAGGATTATTACATTAATCTATAGTATCATCACGGCAAGGCGAATGTAGTGGCAGATGCTCTTAGTAGAAAGTCGGGTATGATCAACGACATTAAGATAGAGGAAGAGATTATACGAGGCTTGTAGCGACTGGATATCGAGTTTATGGTACATGGACAGCATGACTACTGGGCTAACCTTAGAGTGGAGCCTGACTTACTCTCTACGATCAAGGAAGCTTATAAGGATAATGGTGTAATATGAGCAATAATTCAGAACCTAGAGCAGCAGACGGAGTTTCGGTTAGATGACGACGGTATCTTATGGCAGGGCACTAGACTTTGTGTTCCTGATGATCTTACACTCAGGGAGGCGTTATTGGTTGAAGCTCATAGCTCCCCATTTTCTATTCATCCTAGTTCCACCAAGATGTACCACGACATCAAGTAGCATTTCTGGTGGAGTGGTATCAAGCAAGATGTTGCTACCTACGCATCCAAATGTCTTACCTGCCAGCAAGTTAAGATCGAGCATCAACGATCTAGTGGTCTACTACAACCATTAGACATTCCAGAGTGGAAGTGGGACAACATCTCCATAGACGTTGTCACCGGACTTCCACAGACCAAGAGGAAGCATGATTCCATTTGGGTTATCGTTGATGGACTTAAAAAGTCAGCTCATTTCTTACCGATCCGCAAGGATGACGCGGTTAGCAAACTCGCTGACTTATATCAGAAGGAGATCATGAGACTTCATGGTACTCCATCCAGTATCATCTTGGACAGAGATCCTCTGTTTACTTCGCGATTTTGGAGGAGCCTGCAGAAAGCTTGGGGCACCAAACTTAAGCTTAGCGTGGCTTTTCATCCTCAAACAGACGGCCAGTCAGAGCGTACCATTCAGACACTAGAGGACATGCTGTGAGCTTGTGCCTTAGAATGGATAGGAAGTTGGGACGACTATATCTGCTTGGTAGAATTTGCATACAACAACAGTTGGCACACCAGTATCAAGTGTGCACCGTTTGAGATGTTGTATGGTAGGAAATGTCGCCCCCCAAACTGCTGGGATCAGGTTGGTAAGCAAATTCTAGAGGGTCCAGAGATGATAGAGATGACCAACGAGAAAGTCTTTGTAGCTAAAGCGAAACTGCAAGAAGCTCGTGCACGTCAAAAGAGTTATGCCGACAAGCATCGTAGGGATTTGAATTTCAACGTGGTAGATCGTGTCTTTCTCAAGGTATCACCGGCGCGTGAAGTTATGCGTTTTGGAATCAAAGGGAAAGTCAGTCCTCGATTCATCGGACTGTTTGATATCCTCGAACGAGTCGGTGAAGTATCGTATCGTTTAGTGTTACCTCCGCAGCTTTCTCACGTTAATAACGTCTTTCATGTGTCCTTACTCAAAAGGTACAATTATCATCCCCTTCATATGGTTCAGTATCCATTCGAACAGATTCATGAGGATCTTAGCTTCATTGAGGAGCCCGAACGAGTTCTTGATCGTCAAGAGCGAGTCATGAGGAAGAAGACAATTCCATTCGTCAAAATCCTTTGCAGGGACCATTCCGAGCAGGAAGCCACTTGGGAGACGGATGAGTCTATCCGGACTTCTTACTCTCATTTCTAGTTTTGATTCGGGTATGTTTCTCTTTCAGCTTACGTTATCCATAATTCGAGGATAAATTATTCTTTTTAGGGGGGAAGAGTTGTAAAACCCGCATATAAATACCATGAACAGTACACTACGTAAACACACAAACCAATTAAAACTTTCCATTTATGTTATGTACACATGTCACGAACATTAAATTCAGAAACTACGTACGTAATAATGCACGATAATTAAGCACGTAATTTTACACGATAATTATTAAGTATAATAATTATAATCACGAACATATAATCTCGAACATTTATAAACATGATAATTATTACGTATAATAATTATTCCACGAATATTAGAACACGACATACACGAAGTGTAACTAAAACGAACATTAAAGCACGAACTAATGAATAATAAACACGGGCATACACGAGTTATACTTTAACTATGAAAAGGCACGGGTTTGCCTTCGGGCTTTGTGGTATCCGCGGACAATGGAGAGAAGGAGGCCCAAGCCCACTTTGGATTTTAATTAAAGGGTAAACTAAAACACAGAGTTTTCATAACACATTTATTTTACAAAATTTAAAACCCTAGCCTCCCCTTGGTGACTCTAGGCCGTGACACACAACAAGAAGAACAATAGGGATTCGTGGTTGATTTGGATCTTTGGTTTATTGGTATTAGTGTTCGTGTTCGTGTTCTTTTTAATCACGTATTGGGGTAAATCATCAAACCTTGATCTTTTAATTCTTTTTAATTTATTTATGAACACATGATATGATCTTAAAAACATTTAATATAAACATGTTATAGATTAAACTAAAACAAGTCAAGGGTTCGTTTGGTTCGGGTTATGGTTCGACAGCCCCTAACCGAGAGTCCTAAGACTCTAGGTGCACCCATTGTCCACAACCAAGACCCCCTAGGGGCTCGGTGTGTGTCTTGGTCGAGCAGTAGGAACCACCGGCTATTGCCGGTGGCTAAGTTGTTCGAGCAGGGGGAACACATGAGAGACAGCAGGGGGACCACTGGCCTAAGCCGGTGGGAACCTTGTTCTAGCAGTGGCTAGCCACACCACCACAGTCGCGGCTATGAGTGGTAGTTGGTCTTTGGGTTTTGGTTTTTGTCTCGGGATTCGGGCTCGGGATTATTTGCTAATTATTTTTTTTACAAGATTAATTAACATGCCTAAATAATTAATTTAATTAAAACATGGACTTAGGTTATATTATTTTTATAAATAATACATGTTTAAGCCTAAGTATATTTTGTCATTTAATTGTAGACTATAGTTTTATTAATTAATTATTTAATACATGAACTTATAATTAATTAATAATGCATGACTTAGGTTATTAATTAAAATTAATAATACATGTTAACATAAGTATTTTATTAGACTTAATTTAATTAAACTATGACTTAATTAAATTTTTATAACCTATAGTTTATTAATTAACCATGATATATTATTAATTAATAAAACATGTACTATCATTATTAATTAATAATCGGTTATAACCTATAGTATTTAATTAATAAACTGTGCTATTAATTTCATGACTTATAACTTCTAAACCAGTAAACACTAGCTTATATTATTAGCTTATTAATCCAGCTTATTTGTAATTATGAAAACCTTCTATTTCAGGAAACTTACTATTTTTAGAAACTTTCTATTTTTAGACTCTGATCTATCTTTGGAAACTTTCTATTTTTGGAAACTTTTTTAATTTTGGAAAATTTCTATTTTTGGAAACTTTCTATTTTTGGAAACCTGCTATTTTTGAACTTATTATTACACAACAAGTATAATAATACAAGATTACAAGATAATACATAATCAGAAGACATGAAATACATGAATAATACACTATATCATTTAAAACGGTAAAATAAGACAAGAACATACAAAACAAGCTAAGAACATACAAGAACCAGTAACATACTTAGATATCAGATAACTCATACATGTCCCTTATTTATGTAGCAATAGTAAGGTCGGAGTTGGACTTTTCATCCTTTCATATTTCCTCGTTCACTAGACATAAGGTACGGATATTCCGTCCTTCAGTATGGACATTATTTTTCTTATTAGGATTCCCCGTTTGCAGCCAACTGTTTTCCCAAGTAATTGTTTATATGTTTTGATCTACTTATGTTAGTTTTAAATGCCTAAGCCATATACATGCATGACCATGTCACCTAGTTATGAAGGTACCATAACCATAACACTTGAGGCACCGGTGTTATGACTTCCCCACGGCGGAGTGATTGCTCGTGGCGTCCCTTTACAGTTTTGGCCATATTTATGATATTATCATGTGGGGCGTATGGGTGCATCCTAGTTACATGTTTTTACAGGATTTTCATGGTGAATGTGGTGTGTGCCTTGCATCCTTCACAAGGAGTTGATCCCTCCTACCCAGTGTGACATCACCAAATTGGTCAAATACAGCAGAAATAATATTTGGGTGTCACGTGGGTGGATCAACAGCATATAGTATGTAGAGCAACAGATAAAAGATTATCATTACATTTATTACATGAATAAAAGTGCAAATGTTATTAAAATTGTCTTAAACATTATTCAGTAGTTGAAATTATTCCCAGTTTATAAAACCACAGATGAGCTCTATAAATGCAGCCTATCATGATGCTTGATTCCATGCACGTCAATACCTACTTTAGATTCCTAAGAAAACATGCTTAGAGAGTCAACATAAAGTTGGTGAATTCACAGGTTTAATAAAATAAGTTTGGAAAATAAGCATTCACTGAATTAGTAATGCACATAGGATCAATACTTAAAGGTAATTACATTCCCTATTACCCAAAACTGATACTTGACACGTTAAGTCCACAATAAATGAGGACACTTCGCATTAATAAAAATGCACCCAATATTATGGTCTGACATGTTAAACATTTGTTGTCCTGGCCTAGGCACAGTGAGCACTACTCACCCAGATGGGGATGGTCAATCGCAAATAGATCTATTTATACATTCAAGCAATTCAAAAAATCTAACAGTTTTAGATGCAGGGGTCATGCGGGTTCATCTACAATAGGCAAATGTAATCAAAAGTTTCTTAGTTCAGTTTATGACCATCAAATAAAATATGTTACATGTTTTCTTCCCCATAAAAGGCTTTAAAAGTTTGTCAATATACAAAGTGTGGCCATGAACTCACCTCAGTAGTACAGCAATAAGTCACAAGATAATCTGATGTGATGCTCACGATACAGTCAACAACCTAAATAATTATACGGTCTCAGTAAATGCATAACATAATGCATAAAAGTTTCAGAACAAGTCTGTGCATGCTTATACTGGTTTTAAGCATTTTATTATGATATCTGTAATTTAGTTTATTGTTGTACAAGTTATAGAAGTATTTATTTTTAAGTGTAAATAAATAATATCGTTTATTAATTAATTTGTTTATTAATATTCTCGTACTTGTATCATTTATAAAGTAATTTAAATATTTATAAAAGAAGTTTTAAATATATTTAAAGGTGAAAAGAAATAAATATAATTAATATATTTATTTTTATAAGTTAATCATATTTAATTTATATAACATATAAATAACGTTTATAAAAATGTATAACATTTTAATTTAATTCAACGTTCCCGAAGTGTGTATAATTATTACATTATAAGTTTCAAAAAATAACGAGTGTTGTATTTATTTAAGTTTTACGTTTTTAATATTGTATATATATATATATATATATATATATATATATATATATATATATATATATATATATATATATATATATATATATATATATATATATATATATATAGAGAGAGAGAGAGAGAGAGAGAGAGAGAGAGAGATAGAGTTGGGTTATTGTAGTGTATTAGCTTAAAGTTGTTAAAATGAGAAGTCATCTTAACCATTGATTTCATCAATTAACATGTGATATATTTAATATGAGGCACAAAACAATACATTCTTATACATAAAAATTTATATAAAAAGCACTAAAAATTTTATACGTAAAAATTTATAACTAATACATATGATACATAGTTTTACTTCACAAAATTTTATTAAAATAAATAATCAATTTATTCGTAAATTAAGTGATACACTATCAAAAATTACATTTGAGTTAACAAATATTTGCTAAACTATGCTAAACAACTGGTACACGAGAAACTAGTACTATTAAAAATAGTGAACCAACTACTCGTACACGAACAAAAACTACCAAAAAGCTCGTACACGAACCAAAAACTTAAAAACGAACCAAAACTAATCAATAAATGTGACATTTATCTATTTTTTATTGTTTCTCATTTTAACAACTTTAAGGACCTACACCATTTTATCTGAATTTTATATATATATATATATATATATATATATATATATATATATATATATATATATATATATATATATATATATATATAGTAAATTAGGGTTTGTTATAGTTTATGAAAATTACATTTTAGTCCCTCGATTTATATATTTACCTGCGGTTAATTACTAGAATACCCCTAGGGTTTGTAAAACTTTCCCATAATTGCAAAACAAGTCCCTCCCTAGTTACACGTGTAACTAGGGCATATAAAAGTTCCAAGTATTGTCATTTTTACTCCTTGTAGTATTCGGTTAGTATTAGGGTTAGGAAAGTTTCATAAATGCCCCCTAGGGCACCAAACAAGTTTCGGTAAAGGCCAAAATGGTCCCTAGGGTTTACTTAGGGTTTGTTTAACTTAACTTAATTGGCAAGAAAGGCCCCTAGGGATCCTATATGTTTCAGTTAGTGGCAAAAGGAGTCCCCAAGGTTCTAATCAAGTTAAACAAAGTCACACAACTAACAATAATTACAAAATGGTCCTCCTACTTTAGTTTTAAGTCTCGAATGGTGTACAAAACCACCCCTAACTCTCGGCAAATTACAAAGTAGGTCCTTATGTTTTAACTTTTGTTAAAATGAGTTTACAAACATGACCATTTAAGTCCCTAGACTTATTTAAATTACAAAATCAATCCGAAAGTTTATAATTTACACTTTTAGCCTGAAACTTTATTAAATCACCCTTTTAATCCGAAAGTTTATCAAATCGCATTTTTCATACAAAAAGTTTTATAATATAATTATTTAACATAAATAAAGTTTATTATAAGTATGATTATCCTAGTGGGCTTAATTGGCATATTGGGCTTAATGGGCTCCTAGTTTTTATAGGGCTTACATAGTGGGCTTAATGAGCCTAACTATATTCACACTATTCATTGGGCCTTATAATCCATTAAGGTAACTAGTTAACGTGTTTTAGTAGTAACCTAGATCTAATGATTTCTAGGCTTTTAACAATATATCAAAGTTATCCATCACACTAAAAATGAGGGTAAATCCCACGTCTAGATTTATATACATGCATAGGTTTTGTGATTTTTAGTTTAGCATGATCATGAGGTTGTGATAACCATAGTTAGCAAGATTTTTCATCACACAAAGTGCTACATCATTTTATGTCGTGACCTATTATGGTCTAGGTTTTCTTAGATTTGTTTTTAGGTTAAGTTTTTACTAGAGATGTATATATATGTTCAAGTGTATGCTAATGAAGGTATATAGAAAAGTTAGGTTTCATGATACTTACTTGTTAGATAGTTCTAGGAGTGAATAAGTGAACTAGTAGTAACTTGATCTTGTTTTTAACAATGGTGGTTGCCTATAACAAAACCTAGCCGTGACCTTTAAGCTTACGAGTACCCTTGGAGTTTTCTTGGAGATCAAGCATGTTGTAGGAGTAACAATGATTGGAACTTAAGATGAAAGAGACATAGATTTAGGCTAGTAAATGAAGTAGTAAATGAACTTTGAAGGATTTTTGGTGTAGAGAAATGCAAGCCGTGGGTTTGAGAGAGAGATGTCGGGAAGTTTTCAAGTATTTTGTGTTGTATGTTTTGGAGATTTAAGTGGGATTCAGATATACTAGAAAAAATGGAGGATTTGATGTATATTAGTACTATGTCCTTTAGTATCTATGGAAGATACATAAGATTTTGGGAAGATATGTTGCAAGATATGAGGTGATTTCAAACACATGCCCAAAATAGTAACATGTTTTCCCTTCCCATTTGTGTTTAGCCGTGTGTAAGTGAAGTCAAAGGGGGGACAAAATTGACAAGCATAGTGGTAAGTGTATGATGTAAGTATGGAGTGAGTATGGAGTGTGTAAGTAACATAGTACTTAGCATAGTGTACATATGGTTTATGTTTGAGATTGCTTGCAAGTTTGCTAACCATTATGGATGTGTATGTATGCACACGTACACGGCTACACATGCATTTTTGGGGTAAACATGTGTTGACTTGTATCAAATTGGGAGTTAATAATAGTCCGTGTATTATAGTGTAGATATTTGTAAAGTTTCTAGGTATTTTGGTTAAACCTTTAGATCACTTAGTGAAAGTATATAATGAGTATATCATTATAATTATTTTACTTGAACAAATCAAATAAATGACAATGTGTAATAATAGACATTGTTTAAAAGTGATAGGTGTTTGTTCAAAGTATGAGGTATATGTAAATATATACATATAAATATAAATCCAGGTACTTAATGAATTAAGTAAATAATGTTAAATTTTATCAAAACTGTGTACCGAGGTGGTGAGTCCTTGTCCAATCATGTGGCCAGTCAATTGCCAACGTAGTCAGTAGAGACTAAAGGTTCATATAAATGTAATAATAAATATGAAATAATAGTATGACAAAAAGGATATGATTATTAATAAGTCATATAAAAGTGGAATTTTATAGATTCCAAAAATAGTGAGTACAACAGTTGACAAAGTCAATAAGATAAAATCAGAGGTTTTACAACACCATCCTGTTATTTTATCTTTGTCCTCAAAGCTTAAAATGAAGTCACCCGTCAGGTGAACAGATGTGGGTACTTGGTTTTGAACGAGTCTTCTCGTTCCCAAGTGAACTCAGGACCTCTTCTCGAGTTCCAATGTACTTTGATCAAGGATGCGACTGCGTCTCAATTTCTTAACCGTCCTCTCCATGATTTCTACTGGTTCTTCTATGAACTAGATTTTGTCGTCAAACTGAACTCCTTCCAATGGCATAGCCAATGGTTCTTCAACATAGCACTTCTTCAGATTAGACACGTGGAAAGTAGAGTGTACCCGGCTCGGTTGCTGGGGCAACTCTAAACGATAAGCTACCTCCCCGATCCTGGCTATTACTTTGAAAGGTCCGACATAACGTGGATTCAGTTTTCCACGTTTCCAAAGTATACAACACCCTTCCAAGGTGATACCTTGAGCATGACACGGTCAGCTACTTCAAATTGCATAGGTTTGCGTTTCCAGTCCGTGTAGCTCTTCTGTCGATCGCGAGCAGCTTGAATTCTTTGCTTTATGAGAACGATCTTGTCTGTAGTCTCCTAGATTAACTCTGGTCCAGTGAGCTGAAATTCACCTACTTCCGCCCAGCACACATGTGAACGGCACTTTCGACCATATACTGCTACAAAAGGGGTAACCTTAATACTGGCATGATAACTGTTGTTGTAGGAAAATTCCACTAAAGGAATGTGGTCAACCCATCTATTTTCAAAGTCAATCACACATGCTCGTAGCATGTCATCTAGAGTCTGGATGGTTCGTTCACTTTGACCGTCAGTCTGTGGATGATAAGCGGTGCTCATGTCCACATTGGTACCTAAGGCTCGTTGGAAAGCCTTATAAAAGTTTGATGTTAACCTACACTCTCGGTCACAAATTATTGAGACTTGTATTCCATGTTTGATCACTATCTCCTTCAGGTACATCTTTGCGAGTTTTGTCAGGGAATCATTTTCCCTAATTGGTAGGAAATGAGCGGACTTGGTGAGTCGGTCGACGATTACCCAGATAGTATCGTAATCGTGAGATGACTTTGGGAGTTTGGTGACAAAGTCCATGGTGATGTTGTCCCACTTCCATTTTGGTATCTCGGGTTGTACTAGTAAACTCGATGGTCTCTGGTTTTCAGTTTTGACATGTGAACATGTCAAACACTTCTGCACATAGGTGGCGATGTCAGCTTTCATATTTGGCCACCAGTATAATTTCTTCATATCCTGATACATCTTTTCAGATCCGGGATGTGTAGAATATTTAGACTTATGGGTTTCGTGAATGATCACGTTTCTCAAATCTCCATAGCAAGGTAACCAACTCCTTCCGTGAAGGCATAGGGTTCCATCTGCTCTTGGCTCTAACTTCTCCTTAGTGAGGTCAGTTCTGAGCATTCCCCCGACGTCTTCCTTCACGAGGTTTTCAGGTAATTGAGCTTGAGTCTGAGCTTCCAAAATCTGTTTGGGTAGATCCAAACTGATTTTCATAACTGGTGCCCGAACTCTCATAGGAGGGTCCGTTTCCTTACGACTTAGAGCATCAGCAACCATGTTTGCCTTACCGGGGTGGTATTTGATCTCGCAGTCGTAGTCACACAATAACTCAATCCAACGGCGTTGTCTCATGTTTAGCTCCTTCTGATCCAATATGTGTTGCAAACTTTTGTGGTCAGTATGCACTGTGCACTTCGTTCCGTATAGGTGCACTACACAACTTCTGCTTGATCAGCTGAAAGCCAATTCTTCCTTCTCTCCCCAATCGAACTTTATTCCTTTCTGTGTGAGTTTGGTCATTGGCTTGGCTATTTTGGAGAAATCTTTGATAAATCTGCGGTAATACCCGGCAAGGCCTAAAAATTGGCGGATCTCTGTCGGCGACTTAGGTGATACCCAATCTTTGACAGATTCGACCTTTGCTGGATCTACGTGAATACCGTCACAATCGATGACATGACCGAGGAATTGCACTCTGGGAATCCAGAATTCACATTTGGAAAATTTAGCATAGAGTTGTTCCTCCTTGAGTACCTTTAGTACTTGTGCAAGGTGTTACCCGTGTTCTTGTTCGTTCTTAGAATAAATGTGTATATCGTCAATGAAGACTATCATGAATTTATCCAGGTAGGGTCTGCACACACGATTCATAAGATCCATGAAAATGTTTGGTGCATTGGTCAACCCAAATGGCATAACCTGGAATTCGTAATGACCGTAACGGGTTCTGAAAGCCGTTTTTGTAATATCTTCCTCCCTAAACCTTAGTTGATGGTATCCAGATCTCAAGTGAATCTTGGAATACACACTTGACCCTTGAAATTGGTTAAATAGGTCGTCAATGCGAGGAAGCGGATAACGATTCTTCACAGTTAACTTATTCAGTTCTCTGTAGTCGAAGCACATTCGGAAAGAACCATCTTTCTTTTTGACAAATAACACAGGAGCTCCCCATGGCGAGGAACTGGGTCGGATAAATCCTTTGTCAGATAGTTCATGAAGTTGTTCACTTAGCTCTTTCATTTCTGATGGTGCTAACCGGTATGGAACTTTAGCTACAGGTGTAGCTCCGGGAATCAAATCGATTTGAAATTCCACTTGTCGGGTTGGTGGTAAGCCTGGCAGCTCATCAGGAAAAACCTCGGGAAAATCTCGGACGACGGGTACGTCCTTGATTTGTTTCTTCTCGGGTTTGTCCTCCTCATCTGTTTGAGAAATATGGGCCAAGAAGATAGGACATCCTCTCGACAAATATTTCTGGGCTTTAGTACAAGAGTTAACACTAAGTCTAGTGTCAGTAAGGTCGGTGTTACCGTCTCCTCGACTGATTAAAGTTTCGTTACCCCATGGAATACGGACTAGTTTTTCATCACAAACAATGACTGTGCGGTATCTTGCTAACCAATCCATACCAATAATAACGTCAAAACTACCAAGGTTTACGGGAATAAGGTCAATGTTGAATGGATGTTTTGAAAGATTTAAGGTACAACCTCTAATGATAGTGTCAGCACCTACAGTTTTACCGTCAGCTAATTCTACGGAGTAACGATGATCTAAATTTGATGGGAAGACTTCTAGTACATTGCTAAATTCAGTGGATATAAACTTTGGTCTGCTCCAGTATCAAACAAAACAGATGCATAACGATTGTTTAGTAGGAACGTACCAGTAACGACATTTGAATCGGGGTTGGATTTTGCATTGCCGACCACATACACTCTTGACGAAGCTCCTCCACTATTCTTGTTCTGGTTGGCCAACTTGGGACAACCTGGTCTCACATGTCCCGGTGCTCCACACTCATAACACACAACTCCCTTCTTAGGTCCATTGCCATTCCCTCCGGTAGTATAGCGGTTTTACTGTTGTCCGTTCCCGTTCCTACGGGCATTGTATCCGCCCCTGTTGTTGTAGTTCCCGGTGTTCTGGTTGGGTCGGACCTGAGTGACAGCATTGACTCGACAGGTTTTGGCAAAATGACCAACTTGTCCACACTTGTGGCAGGACTGACTTGGGCTATCAACAGTATGATGATAATTGCATCTTGAGCACAAGGGTTTTTCACCCACATAAGGACTAGTTCCTGCGGTGGTAGCACTGTAAACATGTCCAGCATTTCGCCTTTTAGGAGGCTGTTGGTGCTGACTACGGAAATTTTCATCTGCCTTCCGCTTGTTTTAAGTGTTCCTTTCAGACATGGTACGAACTCTCTTGTTGATCAATTTAGTAGCAAACTCAATGGAATTCTCGACAGTAGTGGGTCGAGATGCAAGTACGCTGTCATGAATGGCGTATGGGAGTCCACTAACATACTTTTCAATCTTTTCTTCCACCTCAACAAACATTCTGGTACACATTAGAATCAACTCTTGGAATCTTTGGTTGTATGCAATGATGTCATTGTTCTTGCATCTGAGATCCCATAATTCAATATCAAGCTTCTTCATCTCACCCCTTGGACAATACTTCTCTGTCATCCTCTCTTTTAGATCAGTCTAGTTGAGAGCATAGGCAGCATCGTGTCCAAGAGTGGCAACTACAGAGTTCCACCAAGTAAGAGCACTCTCAAGCAACGTGCAGGTGGCTAACTTGACTTTGTTCTCGTCTGCACAATCGCTGATGCGGAACATAGTCTCCAACCTTTCAAACCACTGCATTAGTTCCACAACACCTTCTCTGCCTTTGTAGTACGAAGGCTTACACTTCAGAAAGTCGGGATAAGAGCAACCCCTAGTGGTCTGATTATTCCTGTGGTTATTGGAGTTTTGGCTATCGTCCATGTTTCTGCTGGCATCCATCGTAGCTGCGATGCCTTGATCAATCATTTCTCTTAGTTGGGCAGCAGTGACGTTTTGGGTAGCGTCGACATTGTTAGGGTTCGTTCTAGTGATTACCATTTTTCTATAATCATACACAAAAATGAAATCATTAGTTTAAGGTGTTAGCACAGTTTTATATATATAAATACACGAAAAGAAATTCATGCATAGACTTCACTACAAATTGGATAACCTGTTAAAAGTTCATAATATAATACAGCACAAAATATAACAAAAGATGATGAGTACATGCCATTTCTAGAGTAGAAATACAATACAAAATGTACAACCAATCCAAGACAGAGCACAGCCCGCCTGTCTGGGATGGTGGCACACATAATCTAGAGTACATCGTCTACGAATACCTATTTTAAATAGTACAGTACAATGATACAACTGATAAAAGGAAAGTACAATTACATGAGGTCTTATATCATGATAGCTGGGATGCAACCCAAAAGCTTATCATGATGTACAAAAGATGTAGCACATCTAGTCTACTCGTGTCTGACAGACTCCTCCGAGATGGCCGGTGCTGCTGGTGGTGATGAG
This sequence comes from Glebionis coronaria, assembly GCA_025667525.1. Classification (NCBI taxonomy): domain Eukaryota; kingdom Viridiplantae; phylum Streptophyta; class Magnoliopsida; order Asterales; family Asteraceae; genus Glebionis; species Glebionis coronaria. Next base: position 407,227,605 of record CM046880.1, read on the forward strand.
ACAGCTGGTGCCTGCATAGCATCCTGCATCGAGGTCAAGGAAGCTCGGGTCTCCTTAAGGAGTCGAAGTGCCTCAAGAAATTGAGCTCTGAATGTCTCGTGGGATCCTCTGAGATGAACAGTCTCTGCAGTCAATCCCTGATGACGAACGTCTTGGAGATCGAAGAAGATAGAAAGTGTCTGCTCCATGGTCATAAGAGCGATGTGAGTCTCATACTGCTGACTCTATAGGGTGTAGATCTGCTCACGGAGTGACTCATTTTCCTCTAGAAACCACTGTAGAGAATGATAAGTCGTAGACCACGCTCCTCGAGCAGCGTGCGCCTCGGCACTAACGGTCCAGCACAAAAGGTCCTGACGCTCCTGCAGAGCAGTGCGTCCAAACTGTCCAGCTGATAGCAGAGTGTGAATCTCTGTTATGTCTTGTGCCTGGTGTGCGGCCAGTGCAGTAATTTGAGCCTGAACGGGGTCCACACGTCTCGTCCCGGAACCCTCGCCGACCTCAAAAGTAGAGTCGACAGGTGCCTCATACCTCCTCTTACGAGGCGGCAGAGACTCGGGTGCGTAGCCCAATAGTGAGGAAGCTGGTGGTAAAGGTGGTAAGGCATCAGTCGGCTAAACCTCATCCCCAGCAGGGGATACAGGTGTAGCAGGTGGAGTAGTGATGAGTGTATCGATGAGTGCGGCATCACCAGAAGTGTGACTATCTTCAGACTCGCTAGCAGATATCCATCCATGTAAGACGGATGTCGGTGATAAAGCAGCAGGAGTAGCATCAGGTGATGTCATAATGAATCTGAAAATAATATCGTTTTAGTTGACGTAAGTATAATCTTACTCAAGTTAAAAGTTTTTAGGAATTATGATCAAATTATATAATAGTGTCGTTTAACATCGCCAGTTAAAGGTTACTTTATACTTATAAGATTAATCAACCGGATGTTAATAATCAATGCACAGTTAGCCATATAAAAATGTATGCTCTACACTCTATATGCTTAACTATTCTAGTCCCAAAACTGATACTTCACACGTTAAGTCCACAACAAATGAGGACCCTTCGCATTAATAAAAATGCACCCAATATTATGTTCTGACATGTTAAACATCTGTTGTCCTGGCCTAGGCACAGTGAGCACTACTCACCCAGATGGGGATGGTCAATCCCAAATAGATCTATTTACACTTTCATGCAATTCAAAAATTCTAACAGTTTCAGATGCAGGGGTCATGCGGGTTCATCTACAATAGGCAAATATAATCAAAGGTTTCGTAGTTCAGTTTATGTCCATCAAATAAAATACGTTGCATGTTTTCTTTCCCATAAAAGGCTTTAAAAGTTTGTCAATATACATAGTGGGGCCATGAACTCACCTCAGTAGTACAGCAATACGTCACAAGATAATCTGATGTGATGCTCACGATACAATCAACAACCTAAATAATTATACGGTCTCAGTAAATGCATAACATAATGCATAAAAGTTTCAGAAAAAGTCTGTGCATGCTTATACTGGTTTTATGCATTTTATTACGATATCTGTAATTTAGTTTATTGTTTTACAAATTATAGAAGTATTTATTTTTAAGTGTAAATAAATAATATCGTTTAATTAATTAATTTGTTTAATTAATATTCTCGTACTTGTATCGTTTGTAAAGTAATTTAAATATTTATAAAAGAAGTTTTATATATATTTAAAGGTGAAAAGAAATAAATATAATTAATATATTTATTTTTATAAATTAATCATATTTAATTTATATAACATATAACTAACGTTTATAAAAATGTATAACATTTTAATTTAATTCAACGTTCCTGAAATGTGTATAATTATTAAATTATAAGTTTGGAAAAATAACGAGTGTTCTATTTATTTAAGTTTTACGTTTTTAATATTGGGTATATATATATAGTAAATTAGGGTTTGTTATAGTTTATGAAAGTTACATTTTTTTTCCCTCGATTTATATATTTACCCGCGGTTAATTACTAGAATACCCCTAGGGTTTGTAAAACTTCCCATAATTGCAAAACAAGTCCCTCCCTAGTTACACGTGTAACCAGGGCTTATAAAAGTTCCAAGTATTGTCATTTTTAGTCCTTCTAGTATTCGGTTAATATTAGGTTTAGGAAAGTTTCATAAATGCCCCCTAGGGCACCAAACAAGTTTCGGTAAAGGCCAAAATGGTCCCTAGGGTTTACTTAGGGTTTGTTTAACTTAACTTAATTGGCAAGAAAGGCCCCTAGGGCTCCTATGTGGTTTGGTTAGTGGCAAAAGGAGTCCCTAAGGTTCTAATCAAGTTACACAAAGTCACACAACTAACAATAATTACAAAATGGTCCTCCTACTTTAGTTTTAAGTCTCGAATGGTGTACAAAACCACCTCTAACTCTCGGCAAATTACAAAGTAGGTCCTTATGTTTTAACTTTTGTTAAAATGAGTTTACAAACATGACCATTTAAGTCCCTAGACTTATTTAAATTACAAAATCAATCCGAAAGTTTATAGTTTACACTTTTAGCCTGAGACTTTATTAAATCACCCTTTTAATCTGAAAGTTTATCAAATTGCATTTTTCATACAATAAGTTTTATAATATAGTTATTTATCATAAATAAAGTTTATTTTAAGTATGATTATCCTATTGGGCTTAATGGGCTTAATGGGCTCCTAGTTTTATAGGGCTTACATAGTGGGCTTAATGGGCCTAACTATATTCACACTATTCATTGGGCCTTATAATCCATTAAGGTAACTAGTTAACATGTTTTAGTAGTAACCTAGATCTAATGATTTCTAGGCTTTTAACAATATATAAAAGTTATCCATCATACTAAAAATGAGATTAAACCACACGTCTAGATTTATATACGCGCATAGGTTTTGTGATTTTTAGTTTAGCATGATCATGAGGTTGTGGTAACCATAGATAGCAAGATTTTTCATCACACAAAGTGATACATCATTTTATGCCGTTATGGTCTAGGTTTTATAAGATTTGTTTTTAGGTTAAGTTTTTACTAGAGATGTATATATATGTTTAAGTGTATGCTAATGAAGGTATATAGAAAATATAGGTTTCATGATACTTACTTGTTAGATAGTTCTAGGAGTGAATAAGTGAACTAGTAGTAACTTGAGCTTGTTTTCAACAATGGTGGTTGCCTATAACAAAACCTAGTCGTGAACTATAAGCTTGTGAGTACCCTTAGAGTTGTCTTGGAGATGAAGCTTGTTGTAGGAGTAACAATGATTGGAATTTAAGATGAAAGAGACATAGATTTAGGCTAGTAAATGAAGTAGTAAATGAACTTTGAAGGATTTTTGGTGAAGAGAAATGCAAGCCGTGGGTTTGAGAGAGAGAGATGTGAGGAAGTTTTCAAGAATTTTGTGTTGTGTGTTTTGGAGATTCAAGTGGGATTTGGATATACAAGGAAAAATGGAGGATTTGATGTATCTTAGTACTATGTCCTTTAGTATCTATGGAAGATACATAAGATTTTGGGAGGATATGTTGCAAGATATGAGGTGATTTCAAACACATGCCCAAAATAGTAAAATGTTTTCCCTTCCTATTTGTGTTTAGCCGTGTGTAAGTGAAATTAAAGGAGGGACAAAATTGACAAGCATAGTGGTAAGTGTATGGTATAAGTATGGAGTGAGTATGGAGTGTGTAAGTAACATAGTACTTATCATAGTTTACATATGGTTTATGTTTGAGATTGCTTGCAAGTTTGCTAACCATTATGGATGTGTATGTATGCACACATACACGGCTACACATGCATTTTTGGGGTAAAAATGTGTTGACTTGTATCAAATTGGGAAGTTAATAATAGTTCATGTATTATAGTGTAGATATTTGTAAAGTTTCTAGGTATTTTGGTTAAACCTTTAGATCACTTGGTGAAAGTATATAATGAGTATATCATTATAATTATTTTACTTGAACAAAATAAATAAATGACGATGTGTAATAATAGACATTGTTTTAAATTGATAGGTGTTTGTTCAAAGTATGAGGTATATGTAAATATATAGATATAAATATAATCCAGGTACTTAATAAATTAGATAAATAATGATACAGTTTATCAAAAGTGTGTACTGAGGTGGTGAGTCCTTGTTCAATCATGTGGCCAGTCAATTGCCAACGTAGTCAGTAAAGACTAAAAGTTTATATAAATGTAAAAATAAACATGAAATAATAGTATGAAAAAAAGGATATGATTATTAATAAGGCATATAAAAGTGGAATTTTATAGATTACAAAAATAGTGAGTACAACAGTTGACAAAGTCAATAAGATAAAATCAGAGGTTTTACAGCCAGACTAATTAATTAGAGGCATCCCCTCTAATTACATGATGAGGTCACCCCTCCAAGTAGTCATACACGGTAGAACCTCATGACCTATATGGGCTATTGACTAATTAATACAGTTTTCATATAAAAACATGAGTCTTTTCAAACTATAAAACAAGTTTTATGAACATGTTCCAGGTTATCTAGACCTTATACATTTCCGCTGCTATTAGTCTTATTATGCTTATGTCATTTCATGCTATGCTTGTATATCCGTTCACTGGGTGTTATGCTCAGCCATTTTCCTTTCATGTTCCCAAACGGTAGGTACTCAGGGACGCAATTAGGACTTGAGAGTACGTGCATACGGATGGAAGCCATCTAGCCTTCAATACTTTATGCAATTTTCATACATTACATTACTTCATTTCTTTGAACATTGTTTAGTCCTTTTCCATTTCAGTACTTATATTCATGTGTGTGAGCTTATGTTGGACTACCGATGTTTGATTCCGGTATTTCCTTTTATGGTAGAAATTCTATCCAAAGAAAAAAACTAGAATAAATATTTTTCATATAAAAGTGTTTGGTTTTTTTTAAGACAAGTACAAATGAAAAAACTTGAGTCTACCAAAGCCCGAACAAAGTGAGGACTTATCTCCCTCGACAATCTCGATATGTTTGTTGAGGATGAAAAACCGCGTCCATCCGAAACTCCACGAAATTTGAAAACGCAATGTTCAACAAGCTCAACCGCCACTTCGGGTTCACATAAAAATCACTTTGTCAAAATAATTTGTGTCGTGAAAACAAAAAAAAGCGCAAATGGATCCCGAGATGAATGAAATACTCGAATTCGTCCCACTAAAAAAGAAACGGGGCATTTAAGATACTTTCTTTCAACACTACCGGGTTTGCCCCGTGGACGCGGAAAATATCGAACAATTGTAAGACCAAACACGAAATATATTAAGATTGTGAGATCATTATCTATTTTATTTAATTTTTATTTATTTAAATTCATGCTTTTTATCTTAGTTTATGTAATATTTTTTAATTATTTGTAATTTTTATTTTATTAATGAAATTTGTAAAATGGAAGGGTCATCATAACAGTATAAACAAGTAGGAAAACCCGCGCTTCGCTGCGGGGATTTCCGTTTTTACATTTTTCTTGTGAGCTAATTTTTTAATTAAATGTTACTGTTTTATAAGTAAATTTGTTGTAAATTATTTTGTTGTATGAGGCGTTGGTATCTAGTTGTTTTTTTGTGCAAGTGCTAGTATGGTAATTAGAAAGATAAATCCTCAAAAAATGGATTTCGTTAGCTATATATTGTAATTGTAATTCATCATTATACAAAAGACATACACAGTAAACATTTCGCTTACTCTCCCAATACTCCCTTCAGAAGTCATAAATTTAGCCCAATTTGGTGTCCTTTTGGTTTTCGGAAAGCTATTCGTCTTGGTGGTGTTAATAACGTGGTTGACCCGTTGACCAGTGACCAAACGTTGGGCAAGTTGTAACAAAATTGAAGCTTTTAAAAAAAAATTAAGCATACAGTTATTTCTTAAAACTTAAAAGCAAAATTTATTGTTGGTCAAACTATACCTCACCCTACACACACGTGGTGTGATCGACCCCTGCACAATAAATATGAGTTTTATTTTTTTATTCTATTTTCTCTTTTCAATCTCATACAGTCATCTTCTTCAAGAAGCTCAAATCCAACATATTAAGTTTTCCCTAAAAACGTATTTATTTTACTAAATTAACGCAAACAGATTTATCGATGGTGGTGAGGAAGACGGTAGCGAGGACAGAGGTGGCGAGTACGGCGGTAGTGAGAACGCCGGTGGTTAGATGCATCAACACCAATCTTCTTTCTATAATAAGTACGTGAAATTGTCTGAATTTTTCAGACTTTCTTATTAAGGAATAGTCCCAAATGCATTATAATGTAGTATCGATTATTCATTCATGTTTGCCAATTAGATGATGCAATTAATGGTGGTTTATAATAAGACATATAATTAATCTATGTTCATACATGTAAATTCTACGTTCTTAACAAACGTATTTAAATAAAAGGTACTTGAAAACTCGTCTAAAGACTACTATTATATTCAAAAGTTAATCATTATAAGAGTCCGGGGTATAATGCATCATGGCTTTAGTTTTCACGAAAATGTCACACAACACGAGAAGCCATACTCATGCTTGGATTTTCGTGTTTGGCGTAATACTTGCTAGCTAGAATGGTTCGGGAAAACGCGAAACCACGATGCGAGGACCCGTACCGAAGCTCGCGTTATGAGCCTCTCGTTTTCGTGCATTTATTTATTTATGTTTATATATTTGTTTTTGTATGTAACACCTACTAGGAGATTTTTTTTAAAAAAAATAGCCAGCTTCTTATATTTTCCTCACAAAATTTCTTTTTTTAGATCATATAGCACACCTAAAAGAATACTTCTTTCCCAAAGAAAATAAATCTCAACGAATGGATCAACCCTTTCTTTAATAAAATGCAAAATCGAATCCCGAATACCCAAACACCGAGTTATTCATCCTCTTTTAATACAAACTGTAAAACCCGCATATAAATACCATGAACAGTACACTACGTAAACATAAACCAATTAAAACTTTCCATTTATGATATGTACACGTGTCACGAACATTAAATTCAGAAACTACGTACGTAATAATGCACGATAATTATTAAAGCACGTATTATTACACGATAATTATTAAGTATAATAATTATAATCACGAACATATAATCACGAACATTTATAAACACGATAATTATTACGTATAATAATTATGCCACGAATATTAGAACACGACATACACGAAGTGTAACTAAAACGAACATTAAAGCACGAACTAACGAATAATAAATACGGGCATACCCGAGTTATACTTTAACTATGAAAAGGCACGGGTTTGCCTTTGGGCTTTTTTGGTATCCGCGGACAGGGGCGAGAAGGGGGCCCAAGCTCACTTTTAACTAAAGGGAAAACTAAAACACAGAGTTTTTCATAACACATTTATTTTATAAAAGTTAAAACCCTAGCCTCCCCTTGGTGACTCTAGGCCACGACACACAATAGGAAGAATAAGAGGGATTCGTGGTTGATTTGGATCTTTGGTTTATTGGTATTAGTGTTCGTGTTCGTGTTCTTTTCAATCACGTATTGGGGTAAATCATCAAACCTTGATCTTTTAATTCTTTTTAATTTATTTATGAACACATGATTTGATCTTAAAAAACATTTAATATAAACATGGTATAGATTAAACTAAAACAAATCAAGGCTTCGTTTGGTTCGGGTTATGGTTCGACAGCCCCTAACCGAGAGTCCTAAGACTCTTAGTGCACCCATTGTCCACAGCCGAGACCCTCATAGGAGCTCGGTTTATGTCTTGGTCGAGCAGTAGGAACCACCGGCTATTACCGGTGGCTAAGTTGTTGGAGCAGGGGGAACACAGGCGAGATAGCAAAGGGAACCACCGGCCTAAGCCGGTAGGAACCTTGTTCTTGCAGTGGCTAGCCACGGCGCTACAGCAGCATTAGCTGCCGCCGTTGGTTGCGCAGCCACCAACCGCCACCACAGCCGCGGCTGTGAGTGGTGGTTAGGGATGGCAACGGGGCGGGTTTGGGGCGGGTTTGGGGCGTTCCCATCCCCAAACCCGATTACTAGAGTTATTCCCAAACACGCTCTGATCCCCGTCGGGGATTTAATCGGGGCGCCCCGTCGGGGCGAGATGCTCGTACGAACCCGATTCGTACTAATCGGGGATCTTATCAGGGTATTGTCTTTGGGTGTAATTCTCAACCAATGTCGCACCATTTTACATTTATTAGTATTATTTTTTGAACATTAGTAGTAACTTCAAAATTTTAAAACATATTAATATCAATTACAAACAAGGCTTATTAAGTTTTCAACGATAGTATTATACTTATGATAAATTACAAAAAATAAAGTTACAACTTAAAAAAATGACATTTAAGCAAGTTTTTTGCAATATTACATTAACAAAAAACTAACAATGTTGGAGATATATTTTTTTACTACGTAAAGAGTAACAAAATACTTCATACATGCATATATTTTTATATGTCTATATATTAATTGGGTGGGGCGGGTCGGGGATGTTATTTCCCGCTTCCGCCCCAAACCCGATTAAAAATCCCCGTTTAAGCCCCAAACCCGCCCCGTAACCCAATAAGCGTGCCCCGACCCGCCCCAATTATTTCGGGTTTCGGGTTTCCCCGTCGGGCTCGGGTTTTTTTGCCATCCCTAGTGGTGGTTGGTGTTCGGGTTTTAGTTTTTGTCTCAGGATTCAGGCTTGGGATTATTTGCTAATTATTTTTTTACAAGATTAATTAAATTAATTAACATGCCTAAATAAATAATTTAATTAAAACACGGACTTAGGTTATATTATTTTTATAAATAATACATGTTTAATCCTAAGTATATTTTGTCATTTAATTGTAGACTGTATTTTTATTAATCAGTTATTTAATACATGACCATATAATTAATTAATAATGCATGTTTAGGTTTATTAATTAAAATTAATAATACATGTTAACCTAAGTATTTTAGACTTAATTTAATTAAACCATGACTTAATTAAATTTGTATAACCTATAGTTTATTAATTAACCATGATATATTATTAATTAATAAAACATGTACTATTATTATTAATTAATAATCAGTTATAACCTATAGTATTTTATTAATAAACTATGCTATTAATTTCATGACTTATCACTTCTAAACTAATAAACACTAGCTTATATTATTAGCGTATTAATCCAGCTTATTTCTAACTATGGAAACCTTCTATTTCAGGAAACTTACTATTTTTAGAAACTTTCTATTTTAGAAACTGATCTATCTTTAGAAAGTTTCTGTTTTTGGAAACTTTCTATTTTTGGAAACTTTCTATTATTGGAAACTTTCTATTTTTATGCACCGTTTGAGATGTTGTATGGCAGGAAATGTCGCCCCCCAATCTGCTGGGATCAGGTTGGTAAGAAAATTCTAGAGGGTCCAGAGATGATAGAGATGACCAACGAGAAAGTCGCTGTAGCTAAAGCGAAACTGCAAGAAGCTCGTGCACGTCAAAAGAGTTATGCCGACAAGCATCGTAGGGATTTGAATTTCAACTTGGGAGATCATGTCTTTCTCAAGGTATCATCGGCACGTGGAGTTATGCGTTTTGGAATCAAAGGGAAACTCAGTCCTCGATTCATCGGACTGTTTGATATCCTCGAATGAGTCGGCGAAGTATCGTATCGTTTAGTGTTACCACCGCAGCTTTCTCACGTTAATAACGTCTTTCATGTGTCCTTACTTAGAAGGTACAATTATCATCCCCTTCATATGGTTCAGTATCCATTCGAACAGCTTTGTGAGGATCTTAGCTTCATTGAGGAGCCCGAACGAGTTCTTGATCGTCAAGAGAGAGTCATGAGGAAGAAGACAATTCCATTCGTCAAAATCCTTTGCAGGGACCATTCCGACCAGGAAGCCACTTGGGAGACGGAGGAGTCTATCCGGACTTCTTACCCTCATTTCCAGTTTTGATTCGGGTATGTTTCTCTTTCAGCTTACGTTATCCATAATTCGAGGATAAATTATTCTTTTTAGAGGGGAAGAGTTGTAAAACCCGCATATAAATACCATGAACAGTACACTACGTAAACATACAACCCAATTAAAACTTTCCATTTATGTTATGTACACATGTCACGAACATTAAATTCAGAAACTACGTACGTAATAATGCACGATAATTAAGCACGTAATATTACACGATAATTATTAAGTATAATAATTATAATCACGAACATATAATCTCGAACATTTATAAACATGATAATTATTACGTATAATAATTATTCCACGAATATTAGAACACGACATACACGAAGTGTAACTAAAACGAACATTAAAGCACGAACTAATGAATAATAAACACGGGCATACACGAGTTATACTTTAACTATGAAAAGGCACGGGTTTGCCTTCGGGCTTTGTGGTATCCGCGGACAACAGAGAGAAGGAGGCCCAAGCCCACTTTGATTTTTAACTAAAGGGTAAACTAAAACACAGTGTTTTTCATAACACATTTATTTTTCAAAAGTTAAAACCCTAGCCTCCCCTTGGTGACTCTAGTCCGCGACACACAACAAGAAGAACAATAGGGATTCGTGGTTGATTTGGATCTTTGGTTTATTGGTATTAGTGTTCGTATTCGTGTTCTTTTCAATCACGTATTGGGGTAAATCATCAAACCTTGATCTTTTAATTCTTTTTAATTTATTTATGAACACATGATATGATCTTAAAAACATTTAATATAAACATGTTATAGATTAAACTAAAACAAGTCAAGGGTTCGTTTGGTTCGGGTTATGGTTCGGCAGCCCCTAACCGAGAGTTCTAAGACTCTAGGTGCACCCATTGTCCACAACCAAGACCCCCTAGGGGCTCGGTGTGTGTCTTGGTCGAGCAGTAGGAACCACCGGCTATTGCCGGTGGCTAAGTTGTTCGAGCAGGGGGAACGCAGGTGAGACAACAGGGGGACCACTGGCCTAAGCCGGTGGGAACCTTGTTCTAGCAGTGGCTAGCCACGCCACCACAGTCGCGGCTGTGAGTGGTGGTTGGTCTTTTGGTTTTGGTTTTTGTCTCGGGATTCGGGCTCGGGATTATTTGCTAATTATTTTTTTTACAAGATTAATTAACATGCCTAAATAATTAATTTAATAAAAACATGGACTTAGGTTATATTATTTTTATAAATAATACATGTTTAAGCCTAAGTATATTTTGTCATTTAATTGTAGACTATAGTTTTATTAATTAATTATTTAATACATGAACTTATAATTAATTAATAATGCATGACTTAGGTTATTAATTAAAATTAATAATACATGTTAACATAAGTATTTTATTAGACTTAATTTAATTAAACTATGACTTAATTAAATTTTTATAACCTATAGTTTATTAATTAACCATGATATATTATTAATTAATAAAACATGTACTATCATTATTAGTTAATAATCGGTTATAACCTATAGTATTTAATTAATAAACTATGCTATTAATTTCATGACTTATAACTTCTAAACCAGTAAACACTAGCTTATATTATTAGCTTATTAATCCAGCTTATTTGTAATTATGGAAACCTTCTATTTCAGGAAACTTACTACTTTTAGAAACTTTCTATTTTTAGACTTTGATCTATCTTTGGAAACTTTCTATTTTTGAAAACTTTTTTATTTTTGGAAACTTTCTATTTTTGGAAACTTTCTATTTTTGGAAACCTGCTATTTTTGAAAGTTACTTATTATTACACAACAAGTATAATAATACGAGATTACAAGATAATATATAATCAGAAGACATGAAATACATGAATAATACAGTATATCATTTAAAACGGTAAAATAAGACAAGAACATACAAAACAAGCTAAGAACATACAAGAACCAGTAACATACTTAGATATCAGATAACTCATACATGTCCCTTATTTATGTAGCAATAGTAAGGTCGGAGTAGGACTTTTCATCCTTTCATCTTTCCTCGTTCACTAGACATAAGGTACGGATATTCCGTCCTTCAGTATGGACATTATTTTTCTTATTAGGATTCCCCGTTTGCAGCCAACTGTTTTCCCAAGTAATTGTTTATATGTTTTGATCTACTTATGTTAGTTTTAAATGCCTAAGCCATATACATGCATGACCATGTCACCTAGTTATGAAGGTACCATAACCATAACACTGGAGGCACCGGTGTTATGACTTCCCCACGGTGGAGTGATTGCTCGTGGCGTCCCTTTACAGTTTTGGTCATATTTATTATATTATCATGTGGGGCGTATAGGTGCATCCTAGTTACATGTTTTATAGGATTTTCATGGTGAATGTGGTGTGTGCCTTGCATCCTTCACAAGGAGTTGATCCCTCCTACCCAGTGTGACACCACCAAATTGGTCAAATGCAGCGAAAATAATATTTGGGTGTCACGTGGGTGGATCAACAACATATAGTATGTAGAGCAACAGATAAAAGATTATCATTACATTTATTACATGAATAAAAGTGCAAATGTTATTAAAATTGTCTTAAACATTATTCAGTAGTTGAAATCATTTCCAGTTTTAAAACCCCATATGAACTCTATAAATGCAGCCTATCATGATGCTTGATTCCATGCACGTCAATACCTGCTTTAGATTCCTGAGAAAACATGCTTAGAGAGTCAACATAATGTTGGTGAATTCACAGGTTTAATAAAATGAGTTTGGACAATAAACATTCACTGAATTAGTAATGCACATAGCATCAATACTTAAAGGTAATTACATTCCCTATTGCCCAAAACTGATACTTGACACGTTAAGTCCACAATAAATGAGGACACTTCGCATTAATAAAAATGCACCTAATATTATGGTCTGACATGTTAAACATTTGTTGTCCTGGCCTAGGCACAGTGAGCACTACTCACCCAGATGGGGATGGTCAATCGCAAATAGATCTATTTATACATTCAAGCAATTCGAAAAATCTAACAGCTTTAGATGCAGGGGTCATGCGGGTTCATCTACAATAGGCAAATGTAATCAAAAGTTTTGTAGTTCAGTTTATGACCATCAAATAAAATATGTTGCATGTTTTCTTCCCCATAAAAGGCTTTAAAAGTTTGTTAATATACAAGGTGTGGCCATGAACTCACCTCAGTAGTACAGTAATAAGTCACAAGATAATCTGATGTGATGCTCACGATACAGTCAACAACCTAAATAATTATACGGTCTCAGTAAATGCATAACATAATGCATAAAAGTTTCAGAACAAGTCTGTGCATGCTTATACTGGTTTTAAGCATTTTATTACGATATCTGTAATTTAGTTTATTATTGTTCAAGTTATAGAAGTATTTATTTTTAAGTGTAAATAAATAATATCGTTTATTAATTAATTTGTTTAATTGATATTCTCGTACTTGTATCGTTTATAAAGTAATTTAAATATTTATAAAAGAAGTTTTATATATATTTAAAGGTGAAAAGAAATAAATATAATTAATATATTTATTTTTATAAGTTAATCATATTTCATTTATATAAAATATAAATAACGTTTATAAAAATGTATCACATTTTAATTTAATTCAACGTTCCCAAAGTGTGTATAATTATTACATTATAAGTTTGAAAAAATAACGAGTGTTGTATTTATTTAAGTTTTACGTTTTTAATATTGGGTATATATATATATATATATATATATATATATATATATATAGTAAATTAGGTTTTGTTATAGTTTATGAAAATTACGTTTTAGTCCCTCGATTTATATATTTACCTACGGTTAATTACTAGAATACCCCTAGGGTTTGTAAAACTTTCCCATAATTGCAAAACAAGTCCCTCCCTAGTTACAAGTGTAACTAGGGCTTATAAAAGTTCCAAGTATTTTCATTTTTAGTCCTTGTAGTATTCGGTTAGTATTAGGGTTAGGAAAGTTTCATAAATGCCCCCTAGGGCACCAAACAAGTTTCGGTAAAGGCCAAAATGGTACCTAGGGTTTACTTAGGGTTTGTTTAACTTAACTTAATTGGCAAGAAAGGCCCCTAGGGCTCTTATGTGTTTCAGTTAGTGGCAAAAGGAGTCCCTAAGGTTCTAATCAAGTTACACAAAGTCACACAACTAACAATAATTAGAAAACGGTCCTCCTACTTTAGTTTTAAGTCTCGAATGGTGTATAAAACCACCCCTAACTCTTGGCAAATTACAAAGTAGGTCCTTATGTTTTAACTTTTGTTAAAATGAGTTTCCAAACATGACCATTTAAGTCCCTAGACTTATTTAAATTACAAAATCAATCCGAAAGTTGATAATTTACACTTTTAGCCTGAAACTTTATTAAATCACCCTTTTAATCCGAAAGTTTATCAAATCGCATTTTTCATACAAAAAGCTTTATAATATAATTATTTAACATAAATAAAGTTTATTTTAAGTATGATTATCCTAGTGGGCTTAATTGGATTATTGGGCTTAATGGTCTCCTAGTTTCTATAGGGCTTACATAGTGGGCTTAATGGGCCTAACTATATTCACACTATTCATTGGGCCTTATAATCCATTAAGGTAACTAGTTAACGTGTTTTTGTAGTAACCTATATCTAATGATTTCTAGGCTTTTAACAATATATCAAAGTTATCCATCACACTAAAAATGAGGTTAAACCTCACGTCTAGATTTATATACATGCATAGGTTTTTTGATTTTTAGTTTAGCATGATCATGAGGTTGTGGTAACCATAGTTAGCAAGATTTTTCATCACACAAAGTGATACATCATTTTATGCCGTGACCTATTATGGTCTAGGTTTTCTTAGATTTATTTTTAGGTTAAGTTTTTACTAGAGATGTATATATATGTTCAAGTGTATGCTAATGAAGGTATATAGAAAAGATAGGTTTCATGATACTTACTTGTTAGATAGTTCTAGGAGTGAATAAGTGAACTAGTAGTAACTTGAGCTTGTTTTCAACAATGGTGGTTGCCTATAACAAAACCTAGTCGTGACCTTTAAGCTTATGAGTACCCTTGGAGTTGTCTTGGAGATCAAGCATGTAAGATGAAAGAGACATAGATTTAGGCTAGTAAATGAAGTAGTAAATGAACTTTGAAGGATTTTTGGTGAAGAGAAATGCAAGCCGTGGGTTTGAGAGAGAGATGTCGGGAAGTTTTCAAGTATTTTGTGTTGTATGTTTTGGAGATTTAATTGGGATTCGGATATACTAGGTAAAATGGAGGATTTGATGTATATTAGTACTATGTCCTTTAGTATCTATGTAAGATACATAAGATTTTGGGAAGATATATTGCAAGATATGAGGTGATTTCAAACACATGCCCAAAATAGTAACATGTTTTCCCTTCCCATTTGTGTTTAGCCGGGTGTAAGTGAAGTCAAAGGGGGGACAAAATTGACAAGCATAGTGGTAAGTGTATGATGTAAGTATGGAGTGAGTATAGAGTGTGTAAGTAACATAGTAGTTAGCATAGTGTACATATGGTTTATGTTTGAGATTGCTTGCAAGTTTGCTAACCATTATGGATGTGTATGTATGCACACATACACGGCTACACATGCATTTTTGGGGTAAAAATGTGTTGGATTGTATCAAATTGGGAGTTAATAATAGTCCATGTATTATAGTGTAGATATTTGTAAAGTTTCTAGGTATTTTGGTTAAACCTTTAGATCACTTAGTGAAAGTATATAATGAGTATATCATTATAATTATTTTACTTGAACAAAATAAATAAGTGACAATGTGTAATAATAGACATTGTTTTAAAGTGATAGGTGTTTGTTCAAAGTATGAGGTATATGTAAATAAATACATATAAATATAAATCCAGGTACTTAATGAATTAAATTTTATCAAAACTATGTACTGAGGTGGTGAGTCCTTTTCCAATCATGTGGCCAGTCAATTGCCAACGTAGTCAGTAAAGACTAAAAGTTCATATAAATGTAATAATAAATATGAAATAATAGTATGACAAAAAGGATATGATTATTAATAAGTCATATAAAAGTGGAATTTTATAGATTCCAAAAATAGTGAGTACAACAGTTGACAAAGTCAATAAGATAAAATCAGAGGTTTTACAACACCATCCTGTTATTTTATCTTTGTCCACAAAGCTTAAAATAAAGTCACGAGTCAGGTGAACAGATGTGGGTACTTGGTTTTGAACGAGTCTTCTCGTTCCCAAGTGAACTCAGGACCTCTTCTCGAGTTCCAATGTACTTTGATCAACGGGATGCGACTGCGTCTCAATTTCCTAACCGTCCTCTCCATGATTTCTACTGATTCTTCTATGAACTGGAATTTGTCGTCAAACTGAACTCCTTCCAATGGCATAGCCAATGGTTCTTCAGCATAGCACTTCTTCAGATTAGACACGTGGAAAGTAGAGTGTACCCGGCTCGGTTGTTGGGGCAACTCTAAACGATAAGCTACCTCCCCGATCCTGGCTATTACTTTGAAAGGGCCGACATAACGTGGATTCAGTTTTCCACGTTTCCAAAGCATACAACACCCTTCCAAGGTGATACCTTGAGCATGACACGGTCACCTACTTCAAATTGCATAGGTTTGCGTTTCCAGTCCGCGTAGCTCTTCTGTCGATCGCGAGCAACTTGAATTCTTTGCTTTATGAGAATGATATTGTCTGTAGTCTCCTGGATTAACTCTAGTCCAGTGAGCTGAAATTCACCTACTTCCGCCCAGCACACATGTGAACGGCACTTTCGACCATATACTGCTACAAAAGGGGTAACCTTAATACTGGCATGATAACTGTTGTTGTAGGAAAATTCCACTAAAGGAATGTGGTCAACCCATCTATTTTCAAAGTCAATCACACATGCTCGTAGCATGTCATCTAGAGTCTGGATGGTTCGTTCACTTTGACCGTCAGTCTGTGGATGATAAGCGGTGCTCATGTCCACATTGGTACCTAAGGCTCGTTAGAAAGCCTTCCAAAAGTTTGATGTGAGCCTACACTCTCGATCATAAATTATTGAGACTTCTATTCCATGTTTGGTCACTATCTCCTTCAGGTACATCTTTGCGAGTTTTGTCAGGGAATCATTTTCCCTAATTGGTAGGAAATGAGCGGACTTGGTGAGTCGGTCGACGATTACCCAGATAGTATCGTAACCGTGAGATGACTTTGGGAGTTTGGTGACAAAGTCCATGGTGACGTTGTCCCACTTCCATTTCGGTATCTCGGGTTGTCCAAGTAAACCCGATGGTCTCTGGTTTTCAGTTTTGACACGTGAACATGTCAAACACTTCTGCACATAGGTGGCTATGTCAGCTTTCATATTTGGCCACCAATATAATTTCTTCATATCCTGATACATCTTTTCAGATCCAGGATGTGTAGAATATTTAGACTTATGGGTTTCGTGAATGATCACGTTTCTCAAATCTCCATAGCAAGGTAACCAACTCCTTCCGTGAAGGCATAGGGTTCCATCTGCTCTTGGCTCTAACTTCTCCTTAGTGAGGTCAGTTCTGAGCATTCCCCCGACGTCTTCCTTCACGAGGTTTTCAGGTAATTGAGCTTGAGTCTGAGCTTCCAAAATCTGTTTGGGTAGATCCAAACAGATTTTCATAACTAGTGCCCGAACTCTCATAGGAGGGTCCGTTTCCTTACGACTTAGAGCATCAGCAACCATGTTTGCCTTACCGGGGTGGTATTTGATCTCGCAGTCGTAGTCACACAATAACTCAATCCAACGGCGTTGTCTCATGTTTAGCTCCTTCTGATCTAATATGTGTTGCAAACTTTTGTGGTCAGTATCCACTGTGCACTTCGTTCCGTATAGGTGCACTACACAACTTCTGCTTGATCAGCTGAAAAGCTGATTCTTCCTTCTCTCCCCAATCGAACTTTATTCCTTTCTGTGTGAGTTTGGTCATTGGCTTGGATATTTTGGAGAAATCTTTGATAAATCTACGGTAATACCCGGCAAGGCCTAAAAATTGGCGGATCTCTGTCGGCGACTTAGGTGATACCCAATCTTTGACAGATTCGACCTTTGATGGATCTACGTGAATACCGTCACAATCGATGACATGACCGAGGAATTGCACTCTGGGAATCCAAAATTCACATTTGGAAAATTTAGCATAGAGTTGTTCCTCCTTGAGTACCTTTAGTACTTGTGCAAGGTGTTCCCCGTGTTCTTGTTCGTTCTTAGAATAAATGTGTATATCGTCAATGAAGACTATCATGAATTTATCCAGGTAGGGTTTGCACACACGATTCATAAGATCCATGAAAATGTTTGGTGCATTGGTCAACCCAAATGGCATAACCTGGAATTTGTAATGACCGTAATGGGTTCTGAAAGCTGTTTTTGTAATATCTTCCTCCCTGAACCTTAGTTGATGGTATCCAGATCTCAAGTCAATCTTGGAATACATACTTGACCCTTGCATTTGGTCAAATAGGTCGTCAATGCGAGGAAGCGGATAACGATTCTTCACAGTTAACTTATTCAGTTCTCTGTAGTCGATGCACATTCGGAAAGAACCATCTTTCTTTTTGAAAAATAACACAGGAGCTCCCCATGGCGAGGAACTAGGTCGGATAAATCCTTTGTCAGATAGTTCCTAAAGTTGTTCACTGATAGGTGTGTAAACACCCATCTTTTCTACCACTTAATTACAATAATAACCGGACCAAAACGTGTATTTTATGTCTTTTATGTCGGAATTATGCGTGGTTTGTGTTTTTGTTGTAATTTAGGACGAAATTGTGAAAAGTGGAGAAAACACGGGAATTCACGGGCATTCACGGCTTTTATTGAAGAAAAAGATGAAAGACGGAGTCGAGAAGTCAAAAGTGGAAAAAGATCGGAAGTCCAAGACCAATTCTGAAGATTTATCGAAGAAAAAGTCAAAAGACGGATGTTTATCAAAAGTCGAGAAACTCAAGTTTATTTCACTGAAGAAATTAAAGACGAGTTCAAAAGATATCCCGAGCCACAAGTCCTTAAAGTCCAAATTTAAAAGAAAGATTAGAAGAAAAGGACTAATGGTGCAATTAAAAGAAGATTAAAGAAGGAGGGACTAAGCATGCAATTAAGGAAGCTTCCTAAGCAAGCCTTAATCTCCCCTATATATAGATTAGATCATTTTCATTTTCCTGTTGTTGGCTAACTTGACAAATTAGCTCTTCCACCTTTATTTTAAGCACATTTAAATACTTGTCCATTTAATTACCTTGTCTTGCACCTTAATTACCATTTTAATTCAAGTAAGTTTTTCTTTAATTCTTGTCAAGCTTTATCTTTATCTTGTTAATCTCATTCTTCCTTTCTTAATCTTTGTGTTGATTTGTTTATGCTCAAGTTCTTGATTTTTGTTAATTTATTTAAGTGGGTTTTGATTATTTTGATCTTTATTGTTTGATTTGTTGTTTTGGGTTGATTGTTTATGTTTATTAGATGTTTTGTTATTAGTTTGGTTTAATCTTTTTGTTGATTTAGTTAAGTTTTTATTTGATCCGTGCTGTTTTACTTTCCTTGTTCTTCGGATCTCATTTCTGATCATTCCCAGACTCAAAGCAATTTATTCCGAGTAAGGTCTTGCCTGTTTATGCTCTATTCGGAATTTTAACATTCCGAGTAAAGGTTTAGAAGCTAGGCTTATGCGGAATATTTTACTTTCCGAACAGGACTGATTTTCCGAACAGGCATCTCTTTCCGAATAGGACTCAATATTCCGCATAGGGGAGTTTTCCGAATAGGACTGATTTTCCGAACAGGCATTTCTTTCCGAATAGGGGGGTTTTTCCGCATAAGGCCTTTATTCCGAATTGCACTTATTCCGCATAGGCTTGACTTTCCGAATAGGCCCAACTTTCCGAGTAGGACTTTATTCCGAATAGGTACAGTTATTCCGCATAAGAGGATTATTCCGCATAGGGTCTAATATTCCGAGTAGACAAATATTCCGAATAGGGCTATCTTTCCGAATAGGTGACAGTTATTCCGAATAGCATTTATTCCGAATAGGAGTTTATTCCGGATAGGGAAATCTTAGTTTTTAGTTTTCTGCCTTTTCATTTTAAGCTTTATTTTTCCCGCCTTTTTACTTAGCTGCACCTTAAGTTTATTTGCCTTAGTTTAAGTTTTAGTTTTAGTTGCGTTTTAAGTTTGCCTTAGTTAGAATTTAAGTTTGCGTTATTTACTTTATTTGCCCTTTAATTTTAGTCTCGCTTTTAAAATACCTGCACCTTTATTTTAATTAGACTTAGATTTACTTTAATTGCACTTTTACTTTATTTGTTTTGCACCCTTTAATTTTAAAACACTACAACGACACATCTTTGTTCCACCAAAGTTCAACTGAGTCACACATTAAACACAAGTTTTTCAATTCGAAGAGACCAACACAACGAACTTAATTAATTTTTATACAGGGTGTTAAAAGACCAGTTATTAAATGGCGCCGCTGCCGGCTCTTTTCGTAAATATCAACAGTTTTTTGTGAGAGACACGTTGCTTTTTGGGATCCGTTCACTTGTGAACGTTATTTTTCTTGCATAAAAAAATTCAAAAATCATAAAAATTAAAAAATTCATAAAAACCATAAAAATTAAAAATATCAAAAATCCAAAAACATTTTATCTTTCTTGTGTATATATATTGTCTTTGTGTTTGGTTTTGTTTTCTTTTGCATTTTCAGGTGTATGCGTACTAGATCTTCTAATTATCAAGAGCCCGAGCCTCAAGAAGATTTAGATATGGCAGGTGTCAACAACAACAACATGCCACCGCACCTCAATAGTAATAATAACAACAATGCTCTTCCATAGCCCGATCTTCGGACCATGGAGGAACTTTGTCAACCAACCATGTTTGGACGAGGAGGACCGATTGCGCCGATGCAAATCAACGCTCCTGAGTTTTCGTTGAAGCACCACATGATTCAGCAAGTACAAACAAACCCATTTAGAGGATTGCCTGATGATGATGCCAACAAACACCTCGACAAGTTCATTACAATCACCCAGAGCATGAAGTTGGCTGGTGCCACTATGGATGAGCTTCGCCTACAACTCTTTCCACACACTCTATTACATCATGCCGAGAAATGGTTTGATCGTCTCCCGAAGAATTCTATTCACACTTGGGATGACATGACTCAACGCTTTTTGTCGCGCTACTTTCCACCATCCATGGTCACAAGCCTTCGCAATCAGATCAACGGTTTCATGCAAGACCCTGATGAATCTCTTTTTGATGCATGGGAGAGATATAATGTCTTGATCGACCGTTGTCCAAACCACAACATGCTTCCGATCACCTTGATCGATACTTTCTACAACGGATTGACTTTTCGAGATCGTGATACGATCAATGCAGCCGTCGGTGGCACATTCATGAAAAGGAGACCCGAGGAGTGTAGAGAGTTAATTGAAAACATGACTACTCATCATAAGAACTGGGATTCCTCTACTTCTTCTAGAAACAACACGAGAGTCAATGTTTCTTCTACCTCAGCAAACCCTGAGATGACCGAACTCACCCGCATGATGGCTGAAATGAGCAAAAGTATTACGCTTCTCGCTTCAAACCAACAACAACAACAAGTTAAAGCGGTTGCTAATCCTTGTGAAACGTGTGGCGGTCCTCACTCATACACCGATTGTCCTTCGACACAAGGAAATCCGGAAAATGTGTATGCAGCTTACGGTAATTATTCACCGGAAAATTACCAAGCTAGACAACAAGGGGATAGAAATCTGCTGAGCTACCGTTCCAACAACTACCTTTCACCCGGTTTTTCTCCTCAAAACCAAAATCCCGCCAACAAATACAATAGAAGCCACCAAATCCCACCTCGTGCTTCTAACCCTTATCAACCACCCACCCAACAACACCCACCCATTAATCCCGATGTTGACACCATTATGAGAACTCAAGGTGAGCAAATCAAGAATCTACAGAGCCAAATAATCAATTTGAAAGGAGATATCTTGAAGCAAGGTAACGACATCAGAACCGAGGTTCGTGATAATCTTCAATCCTCTTTCATCACTCAAACAACTGAATTAAAGAATCTGTTGGCTAGTTTCTTGCCTGAAGCTCAACCTTCTTCTTCTTCGGGTTCTCTACCTTCAAACACCGTCACCAATCCGCGAGCTAACGTGAGTGCTATAACTACGCGTAGTGGAATTACCATTGTCAATCCACCTGATTCACCACCATCATCTACACCTTCTCCACCACCATGTATCCCTACTCCTCTTACACTTAGTGATAGTACACCATTACCGTCTCCGCCTCGTCATGACGATGTATCTCGGAAGGACCCTTCAACATCACAACCTTCACCACCTACACCTTCACCTAACCCTTATCAACCCAGAATCCCATACCCTTCTCGCATAGGCAAGACCAATGATCTAACCAAGAATGATTGTCAAGTATCGAAATATGTGGATATGCTATCTAAAATGACCATCAACATTAGCCTTGTTGAAGCACTTTGCCACATGCCGAAATTTGTCAAAGCATTCAAGGAATTGCTTAGAAAGAAGGAGAAGCTGATTGAACTCGCCAACACACGCTTAAATGAAAACTGCTCTGCAGTCCTTCTTCGAGAACTTCCGGAAAAGCTTGGAGATCCCTGTCGTTTTGTGTTGCCTTGCGTGTTCAACAAAACTGAAGAATTTACTGCCCTTGCTGATCTCGGGGCTAGTATTAATTTGATGCCACTCAGTGTTTGGAAAACACTATCATTGCCCGACCTCATTCCAACAAAGATGACTCTCGAACTTGCAAACCGCACTCTTGCTTACCCCGTTGGTATAGCCGAAGATGTGTTTCTTAAAGTTGGCACATTTACTTTTCTAGTTGACTTTGTCGTAGTTGATTATGAATTGGACCCTCATATTCCTTTAATACTTGGTCGGCCATTCTTGAGAACCGGACGTGCTTTAATAGATGTAGCCGAAGGTGAGTTAATCTTACGAGTCGGGGATGATTCTAAAGTTTTTAAAATGGGGAAGCTTACAGGCAAATCCTTTGGAGGCCGAGAATCAGTGAATATGATAAATGTGCTCGATGACTTTACCGTCTACGACAATCCTCTATTCGAGTCTTCCACTGATAATCCACTCTTTGAAGATAATGTGGATGATTCTCCCCCTACTTTGGACGCTTCTCCCATTTATGATTCGCCACCGGTCTTCGATGTTTATGATGATGATGATTCTAGCTCAGATTCGGATGATTTTGATTGTACTTCTGAGTATCCCGAGCTGCCCACATTCGATGATTTTGATGAGGCCGATACTCTTTCGAGCGATTCTTCACATGACGAAGATCCTCCGCCATCACTCGATCCTACTTTGGACGATTACTCATTCGAGGAAGACTTATCTATGTTTCTCAATACATACTTCCCGCATGAGAGTGATGCACCTCCTTTAGACTTTGAAGATTATCGTCTTGATCCTACTTTGGATTTGAAGAGCATTTTGTCAAAGGAGAAGAAACCGGTCAACACCAAAATCCGTTGCACTTATGATTTGACACCTCTTTGTCCCACTTCTGAGGACGAGGTTGTGCTTCTTTGCGGATCTTCTTCACACTCGGCTGAGCCGGAGTGCTATTTTCCCCTGAAGGAAAAGGTGTTCGACCCCGGTATTGAAGTCTTTAAGCCATCTCAGTATCCACCTGATGAAATAAAAGGAAAAATCTTTGGAACCATTGAAGACATGCTTGCACCGCTTCATACTTGCTCCTACTGTGCTCCATCACTGCTTAAGGGAACCCTGCCATTTCTCTTTTGGCTTGCCTTGTTCGCCTTAAGCTCGTGCTTATTGATGGATGAAAACTATGTCTTTGATCCTGGTGGATTTGTTTCATGCTACTTCCGTTGATGATCAAGGTCGAGTCAGGCTCACGACTCGGTTAACAAAAACCAAGCGCTTCTTGGGAGGCAACCCATGCATCTATCTTTTTGCTTTCTTTACTATAAGTGTAGGGGGGACCCTTTGGTTTGCTATTTCCTCTCCTCACTTCTTATCAGGGATTCGAGCTTCAATGATCTACTCTTAATGATTCTTGACGACCCATGATTCCGTGTTCTACTTCTTCCCGGTTCTATCCTAAACTCTTTTCGATTCACTATTTTTTATATTTTCTCAATATTAAAATAGGAATCTCTTTAGTGGTCTTTTCCTTAGCAAGATTTAAACAACGTGCACAATGTCCTAAGTGTAGGGGAGTTTACTCCCACATGCTTAAACATTGAGGACAATGTTTATCTTAAGTGTAGGGGGGACTTCTATCGAAGTTAAGTGATCTTTTCCTTGTATTTGTCCTCATTTTAACCGGAAAATCAATTTTTCGACATTTTTCAAAAATTTTGATCTATTTTGGCCTATTAGTTTTTCCCTTTGTATAGTTATTTTCTTTCTTTGCTAGAATAAATGTTTAATAAGTGGTTTTAATTTTCAAACGTTGTGAATCTTTTGACTCAATCCGAGTTTACTCTAGCTAGTATCCTTAACATGTTTAAGTCAAGTTTTGCTAGGCTTTTATTTAGGGAGCTATAAAACGCGAAAGTCTTAACTCTCACGGGTTAAGAACAAGAACTTTTCGCAAGTTCCTATAATTGATCCTAGAGAGTCGTTTATCAAGGGAACTTTAAGATGCGATTTCTAAACTTGAAAGAGTCTAAGAATTTGCAAGATCCTATAGGCGACTCGAAAACCCAAAACTTTGATTTAATAGGCTAAGTATCCACGAGTCTCATTACTTGAGATTATAAACTGTGGAGAACGAGAGATGATAGAGCCAATTATAAGTTCGGTATTCTTTCGTGAATTTATGTGAGTTAATTATAAGCCTATTCTCCCATCGCTTGCTAATAAATTTATCTGCTAATAAATAAGGTTGTACGATTTGAAAAGTTACTTAGCTTCTAGCCCCAGATTGTTTAAAAGTTGCTCGGTAATGACGAGAGTTCATAGCCAAGGCATAACTTATTAAGCGGGGCGCGAAGATTGGCGAGTCCGAAAAGGCCCTAACAAGGCATGAGGGCTATGTTTTGTTGCTAAAGATCCAAAAGTGATGTGAAGAATCATTTATCGAAAATCATTATGAAGGATCGAGACACACGACGAAAAGCAAAAACTCCCAAAAAGTCAAGGAGAAGTGTATCCGAAAAGACCCTAACAAGGTATGAGGATAAATAGATCCAAGTCAATAAAGGAGGCGGATCGTTGTATATCAAAATCCAAAATAAAGATTGGAGAAAAATGAAGAAGTCGTGGTCCATATATGAAGAATCTCTCAAAAATTCCAAGTGAAGAAATTCCAATTATGAAGAGAAGACCATTATTTCATGAACGTCTCTCAAGATTTGAAGTATGAAGTCGCTGCCAAATATCGGCCCGAGAAAGGTCTCCAATCGCGAACCAAGTTATGCCAAGATATGAACTTTTTGATATCCCGAGAAGCAGTTTTAAAAGATTTGGTCCTTTAGCTAACTATTGATTAAATCGTGCACTTTATTTTCAGACTTAATAATTATCTAAATAAGTCAAACAATGCATCTTCGTGATCATTCAAGACAAATAATAAAATATAAGAGATACCCATAGGAATAAGGGAGTCTAAGTGAATAATTGGCCCACATGAGTTCGTGTTAGTTTACTAACTTATAATAACAATGATCTCGTTTTTAAGCTTGGTTTGGAGAAAGTGAAAAGTTGAGGATGATTATTGTTCTTGACATTTTTTAAAACCCAAGGTATGCTTTTAATTTCTTTGCTTTGCATTTTTATAATTTTCTATCTCTTTAATAAAGGCCAACGTGGATTAAGTATGATGAAAAGTGTAAACATGCTTTGTAACTAATGAATTGCATGAGGACATTGCAATGGTCAAGTGTAGGGGATTTGATAGGTGTGTAAACACCCATCTTTTCTACCACTTAATTACAATAATAACCGGACCAAAACGTGTATTTTATGTCTTTTATGTCGGAATTATGCGTGGTTTGTGTTTTTGTTGTAATTTAGGACGAAATTGTGAAAAGTGGAGAAAACACGGGAATTCACGGGCATTCACGGCTTTTATTGAAGAAAAAGATGAAAGACGGAGTCGAGAAGTCAAAAGTGGAAAAAGAACGGAAGTCCAAGACCAATTCTGAAGATTTATCGAAGAAAAAGTCAAAAGACGGAAGTTTATCAAAAGTCGAGAAACTCAAGTTTATTTCACTGAAGAAATTAAAGACGAGTTCAAAAGATATCCCGAGCCACAAGTCCTTAAAGTCCAAATTTAAAAGAAAGATTAGAAGAAAAGGACTAATGGTGCAATTAAAAGAAGATTAAAGAAGGAGGGACTAAGCATGCAATTAAGGAAGCTTCCTAAGCAAGCCTTAATCTCCCCTATATATAGATTAGATCATTTTCATTTTCCTGTTGTTGGCTAACTTGACAAATTAGCTCTTCCACCTTTATTTTAAGCACATTTAAATACTTGTCCATTTAATTACCTTGTCTTGCACCTTAATTACCATTTTAATTCAAGTAAGTTTTTCTTTAATTCTTGTCAAGCTTTATCTTTATCTTGTTAATCTCATTCTTCCTTTCTTAATCTTTGTGTTGATTTGTTTATGCTCAAGTTCTTGATTTTTGTTAATTTATTTAAGTGGGTTTTGATTATTTTGATCTTTATTGTTTGATTTGTTGTTTTGGGTTGATTGTTTATGTTTATTAGATGTTTTGTTATTAGTTTGGTTTAATCTTTTTGTTGATTTAGTTAAGTTTTTATTTGATCCGTGCTATTTTACTTTCCTTGTTCTTCGGATCTCATTTCTGATCATTCCCAGACTCGAAGCAATTTATTCCGAGTAAGGTCTTGCCTATTTATGCTCTATTCGGAATTTTAACATTCCGGGTAAAGGTTTAGAAGCTAGGCTTATGCGGAATATTTTACTTTCCGAATAGGACTGATTTTCCGAACAGGCATCTCTTTCCGAATAGGACTCAATATTCCGCATAGGGGAGTTTTCCGAATAGGACTGATTTTCTGAACAGGCATTTCTTTCCGAATAGGGGGATTTTTCCGCATAAGGCCTTTATTCCGAATTGCACTTATTCCGCATAGGCTTGACTTTCCGAATAGGCCCAACTTTCCGAGTAGGACTTTATTCTGAATAGGTACAGTTATTCCGCATAAGAGGATTATTCCGCATAGGGTCTAATATTCCGAGTAGACAAATATTCCGAATAGGGCTATCTTTCCGAATAGGTGACAGTTATTCCGAATAGCATTTATTCGGAATAGGAGTTTATTCTGGATAGGGAAATCTTAGTTTTTAGTTTTCTGCCTTTTCATTTTAAGCTTTATTTTTCCCGCCTTTTTACTTAGCTGCACCTTAAGTTTATTTGCCTTAGTTTAAGTTTTAGTTTTAGTTGCGTTTTAAGTTTGCCTTAGTTAGAATTTAAGTTTGCGTTATTTACTTTATTTGCCCTTTAATTTTAGTCTCGCTTTTAAAATACCTGCACCTTTATTTTAATTAGACTTAGATTTACTTTAATTGCACTTTTACTTTATTTGTTTTGCACCCTTTAATTTTAAAACACTACAACGACACATCTTTGTTCCACCAAAGTTCAACTGAGTCACACATTAAACACAAGTTTTTCAATTCGAAGAGACCAACACAACGAACTTAATTAATTTTTATACAGGGTGTTAAAAGACCAGTTATTATTCACTTAGCTCTTTCATTTCTGATGGTGCTAACCGGTATTGAGCTTTAGCTATAGGTGTAGCTCCGGGAATCAAATCGATTTGAAATTCCACTTGTCGGGTTGGTGGTAAGCCTGGAAGCTCCTCAGGAAAGACCTCGGGAAAATCTCGGACGATGGGTACGTCCTTGATTTGTTTCTTCTCGGGTTTGTCCTCCTCATCTGTTTGAGAAATATGGGCCAAGAAGATAGGACATCCTCTCGACAAATATTTCTGGGCTTTAGTACAAGAGATAACACTAAGTCTAGTGTCAGTAAGGTCGGTGTTACCGTCTCCTCGAATGATTAAAGTTTCGTTTCCCCATGGAATACGGACTAGTTTTTCATCACAAACAATGACTACGCGGTATCTTGCTAACCAATCCATACCAATAATAACGTCAAAACTACCAAGGTTTACGGGAATAAGGTCAATGTTGAATGGATGTTTTGAAAGATTTAAGGTACAACCTCTAATGATAGTGTCAGCACCTACAGTTTTACCGTCAGCTAATTCTACGGAGTAACGGTGATCTAAAATTGATGGGAAGACTTCTAGTACATTGCTAAATTCAGTGGATATAAAACTTTGGTCTGCTCCAGTATCAAACAAAACAGATGCATAACGATTGTTTAGTGGGAACGTACCAGTAACGACATTTGAATCGGGGTTAGATTTTTCATTGCCGACCACGTACACTCTTGACGAAGCTCCTCCACTGTTCTTGTTCTAGTTGGCCAACTTGGGACAACCTGGTCTCACATGTCCCGATGCTCCACACTCATAGCACACAACTCCCTTCTTAGGTCCATTGCCATTCCCTCCGGCAGTGTAGCGGTTTTCCAGCTGTCCGTTCCCGTTCCCACGGGCATTGTATCCGCCCCTGTTGTTGTAGTTCCCGGTGTTCTGGTTGGGTCGGACCTGAGTGACAACATTGACTCGACATTTTTTGGCAAAATGACCAACTTGTCCACACTTGTGGCAGGACTGACTTGGGCTATCAACAGTATGATGATAATTGCATCTTGAGCACAAGGGTTTTTCACCCACATAAGGCCTAGTTCCTGCGGTGGTAGCACTGTAAACATGTCCAGCATTTTGCCTTTTAGGAGGCTGTTGGTGCTGACTACGGAAATTTTCATCTGCCTTCCGCTTGTTTTCAGTGTTCCTTTCAGACATGGTACGGACTCTCTTGTTGATCAATTTAGTAGCAAACTCAATGGAATTCTCGACAGTAGTGGGTCGAGATGCAAGTACGCTATCATGAATGGCATCTGGGAGTCCACCAACATACTTTTCAATCGTTTCTTCCACCTCAACAAACATTCTGGTACACATTAGAATCAACTCTTGGAATCTTTGGTTGTATGCAATGATGTCATTGTTCTTGCATCTGAGATCCCATAATTCAATCTCAAGCTTCTTCATCTCACCCCTTGGACAGTACTTCTCTGTCATCCTCTCTTTTAGATCAATCTAGTTGAGAGCATAGGCAGCATCTTGTCCAAGAGTGGCAACTACAGAGTTCCACCAAGTAAGAGCACTTTCAAGCAACGTGCAGGTGGCTAACTTGACTTTGTTCTCGTCTGCACAATCGCTGATGCGGAACACAGTCTCCAACCTTTCAAACCACTGCATTAGTTCCACAACACCTTCTCTGCCTTTGTAGTACGAAGGCTTACACTTTAGAAAGTCGGGATAAGAGCAACCCCTAGTGGTCTGATTATTCCTGCGGTTATTGGAGTTTTGGCTATCGTCCATGTTTCTGCTGGCAGCCATCGTAGTTGCGATGCCTTGATCAATCATTTCCCTTAGTTGGGTAGCAGTGACGTTTTGGGTAGCATCGGCATTGTTGGGGTTCGTTCTAGTGATTACCATTTGTCTATAATCATACACAAAAATGAAATCATTAGTTTAAGGTGTTAGCACAGTTTTATATATATAAATACACGAAAAGAAATTCATGCATAGACTTCACTACAAATTGGATAACCTGTTAAAAGTTCATAATATAATAACAAAAGATGATGAGTACATGCCATTTATAGAGTAGAAATACAATACAAAATGTACAACCAATCCAAGACAGAGCACAGCCCGCCTGTCTGGGATGGTGGTATACATAATCTAGAGTACATCGTCTACGAATACCTATTTTAAATAGTACAGTACAATGATACAACAGATAAAAGGAAATTACAAATACATGAGGTCCTATATCATGATAGCTGGGATGCAACCCAAAAGCTTATCATGATGTACAAAAGATGTAGCACATCTAGTCTACTCGTGTCTGACAGACTCCTCCGAGATGGCCGGTGCTGTTGGTGGTGATGAGACAGCTGGTGCCTGCATAGAATCCTGCATCGAGGTCAAGGAAGCTCGAGTCTCCTTAAGGAGTCGAAGTGCCTCAAGAAACTGAGCTCTGAATGTCTCGTGGGCTCCTCTGAGATGAGCAGTCTCTGCAGTCAATCCCTGATGACGAACGTCCTGGAGATCGAAGAAGATAGAAAGTGTCTGCTCCATGGTCATAAGAGCGATGTGAGTCTCATACTACTGACTCTATAGGGTGTAGACCTGCTCACGGAGTGACTCATTCTCTTCTAGAAACTACTATAGAGAATGATAAGTCGTAGAACACGCTCCTCGAGCAGCGTGCACCTCGGCACTAACGGTCCAGCACAAAAGGTCCTGATGCTCCTGCAGAGCAGTCCGTCCAAGCTGTCCAGCTGATAGCAGAGTGTGAATCTCTGCTATGTCTTGTGCCTGACGTGCGGCCAGTGCAGTAATTTGGGCCTGAACGGGGTCCACACGTCTCGCCCTGGAACCCTCGCCGACCTCAAAAGTAGAGTCGACAGGTGCCTCGTACCTCCTCTTACGAGGCGGCAGAGACTCGGGTGCGTAGCCCAATAGTGAGGAAGCTGGTGGTAAAGGTGGTAAGGCAGCAGTCGGCTGAACCTCATCCCCAGCAGGGGATACAGGTGTAGCAGGTGGAGTAGTGATGAGTGTCGATGAGTGCGGCATCACCAGAAGTGTGACTATCTTCAGACTCGCTAGCAGATATCCATCCATGTAAGACGGATGTCGGTGATAACGCAGCAGGAGTAGGAGTAGGTGATGTCATAATGAATCTAAAAATAATATTGCTTTAGTTGACGTAAGTATAATCTTACTCAAGTTAAAAGTTTTTAGGAATTATGATCAAATTATATAATCGTGTCGTTTAACATCGCCAGTTAAAGGTTACTTTATACTTATAAGATTAATCAACCGGATGTTAATAATCAATGCACAGTTAGCCACATAAAAATGTATGCTCTACACTCTATATGCTTAACTATTCTAGTCCCAAAAATCCCAAAAGATTTTTAAAGCAGTTATAGTCCAGTTTATATAAAAATTTTATTTTTATATTTATTTTAAATTTTTCTTTCTGGTTCTCTATAACTATCGCTCTGATACCATTTCTGTGACACCCCCAAATTGGTCAAATGCAGCGAAAATAATATTTGGGTGTCACGTGGGTGGATCAACAGCAGATAGTATGTAGAGTAACAGATAAAAGATTATCATTACATTTATTACATGAATAAAAGTACAAATGTTATTAAAATTGTCTTAAACATTATTTAGTAGTTGAAATCATTCCCAGTTTATAAAACCCCGGATGAGCTCTATAAATGCATCCTATCATGATGCTTAATTCCATGCACGTCAATACCTGCTTTAGTTTCCTGAGAAAACATGCTTAGAGAGTCAACATAAAGTTGGTGAATTCACAGGTTTAATAAAATGAGTTTGGACAATAAACATTCAATGA
The DNA here is from genome assembly GCA_025667525.1 of Glebionis coronaria. Classification (NCBI taxonomy): domain Eukaryota; kingdom Viridiplantae; phylum Streptophyta; class Magnoliopsida; order Asterales; family Asteraceae; genus Glebionis; species Glebionis coronaria. Next base: position 407,259,163 of record CM046880.1, read on the forward strand.
AGTAGTAATGCACATAGCATCAATACTTAAAGGTAATTACATTCCCTATTGCCCGAAACTTATACTTGACACGTTAAGTCCACAACAAATGAGGACCCTTCGCATTAATAAAAATGCACCCAATATTATGTTCTGACATGTTAAACATCTGTTATCCTGGCCTAGTCACGGTGAGCACTACTCACCCAGATGGGGATGGTCAATCCCAAATAGATCTATTTACACTTTCATGCAATTCAAAAATTCTAACAGTTTCAGATGCAGGGGTCATGCGGGTTCATCTACAATAGGCAAATGTAATCAAAGGTTTCGTAGTTCAGTTTATGTCCATCAAATAAAATATGTTGCATGTTTTCTTCCCCATAAAAGGCTTTAAAAGTTTGTCAATATACAAAGTGGGGCCATGAACTCGCCTCAGTAGTACAGCAATACGTCACAAGATAATCTGATGTGATGCTCACGATACAATCAACAACCTAAATAATTATACGGTCTCAGTAAATGCATAACATAATACATAAAAGTTTCAGAACAAGTCTGTGCATGCTTATACTGGTTTTAAGCATTTTATTACGATATCTGTAATTTAGTTTATTGTTTTACAAGTTATAGTAGTATTTATTTTTAAGTGTAAATAAATAATATCGTTTAATTAATTAATTTGTTTAATTAATATTCTCGTACTTGTTCGTTTGTAAAGTAATTTAAATATTTATAAAAGAAGTTTTATATATATTTAAAGGTGAAAAGAAATAAATATAATTAATATATTTATTTTTATAAATTAATCATATTTAATTTATATAACATATAACTAACGTTTATAAAAATGTATAACATTTTAATTTAATTCAACGTTCCCGAAGTGTGTATAATTATTAAATTATAAGTTTGGAAAAATAACGAGTGTTGTATTTATTTAAGTTTTACGTTTTTAATATTGGGTATATATATAGTAAATTAGGGTTTGTTATAGTTTATGAAAGTTACATTTTAGTCCCTCGATTTATATATTTTCCCGCGGTTAATTACTAGAATACCCCTAGGGTTTGTAAAACTTTCCCATAATTGCATAACAAGTACCTCCCTAGTTACACGTGTAACCAGGGCTTATAAAAGTTCCAAGTATTGTCATTTTTAGTCCTTCTAGTGTTCGGTTAATATTAGGGTGAGGAAAGTTTCATAAATGCCCCCTAGGGCACCAAACAAGTTTCGGTAAAGGCCAAAATGGTCCCTAGGGTTTACTTAGGGTTTGTTTAACTTAACTTAATTGGCAAGAAAGGCCCCTAGGGCTCCTATGCGTTTTGGTTAGTGGCAAAAGGAGTCCCAAAGGTTCTAATCAAGTTACACAAAGTCACATAACTAACAATAATTACAAAATGGTCCTCCTACTTTAGTTTTATGTCTCGAATGGTGTACAAAACCACCCCTAACGCTCGGCAAATTATAAAGTAGGTCCTTATGTTTTAACTTTTGTTAAAATAAGTTTACAAACATGACCATTTAAGTCCCTAGACTTATTTAAATTACAAAATAAATCCGAAAGTTTATAGTTTACACTTTTAGCCTAAAACTTTATTAAATTACCCTTTTAATCCGAAAGTTTATCAAATCGCATTTTTCATACAAAAAGTTCTATAATATAGTTATTTAACATAAATAAAGTTTATTTTAAGTATGATTATCCTATTGGGCTTAATGGGCTTAATGGGCTCCTAGTTTTATAGGGCTTACATAGTGGGCTTAATGGGCCTAACTATATTCACACTATCCATTGGGCCTTATAATCCATTAAGATAACTAGTTAACATGTTTTAGTAGTAACCTAGATCCAATGATTTCTAGGCTTTTAACAATATATCAAAGTTATCCATCACGCTAAAAATGAGATTAAACCACACGTCTAGATTTATATTCACGCATAGGTTTTGTGATTTTTAATTTAGCATGATCATGAGGTTGTGGTAACCATAGATAGCAAGATTTTTCATCACACAAAGTGATACATCATTTTATGCCGTTATGGTCTAGGTTTTCTTAGATTTGTTTTCAGGTTAAGTTTTTACTAGAGATGTACATATATGTTTAAGTGTATGCTAATGAAGGTATATAGAAAATATAGGTTTCATGATACTTGTTAGATAGTTCTAGGAGTGAATAAGTGAACTAGTAGTAACTTGAGCTTGTTTTCAACAATGGTGGTTGCCTATAACAAAACCTAGCCGTGAACTTTAAGCTTGTGAGTACCCTTAGAGTTGTCTTGGAGATGAAGCTTGTTGTAGGAGTAATAATGATTGGAATTTAAGATGAAAGAGACATAGATTTAGGCTAGTAAATGAAGTAGTAAATGAACTTTGAAGGATTTTTGGTGAAGAGAAATGCAAGCCGTGGGTTTGAGAGAGAGTGATGTGAGGAAGTTTTCAAGTATTTTGTGTTGTGTGTTTTGGAGATTCAAGTGGGATTCAGATATACTAGGAAAAATGGAGGATTTGATGTATCTTAGTACTATGTCCTTTAGTATCTATGGAAGATACATAATATTTTGGGAATATATGTTGCAAGATATGAGGTGATTTCAAACACATGCCCATAATAGTAACATGTTTTCCCTTCCCATTTGTGTTTAGCCGTGTGTAAGTGAAGTCAAAGGGGGACAAAATTAACAAGCATAGTGGTAAGTGTATGGTATAAGTATGGAGTGAGTATGGAGTGTGTAAGTAACATAGTACTTAGCATAGTTTACATATGGTTTATGTTTGAGATTGCTTGCAAGTTTGCTAACCATTATGGATGTGTATGTATGCACACATACACGGCTACACATGCATTTTTGGGGTAAAAATGTGTTGACTTGTATCAAATTGGGAAGTTAATAATAGTTCATGTATTATAGTGTAGATATTTGTAAAGTTTCTAGGTATTTTGGTTAAACCTTTAGATCACTTGGTGAAAGTATATAATGAGTATATCATTATAATTATTTTACTTGAACAAAATAAATAAATGATGATGTGTAATAATAGACATTGTTTTAAATTGATAGGTGTTTGTTCAAAGTATGAGGTATATGTAAATATATACATATAAATATAATCCAGGTACTTAATAAATTAAGTAAATAATGTTACAGTTTATCCAAAGTGTGTACTGAGGTGGTGAGTCCTTGTTCAATCATGTGGCCAGACAATTTCCAACGTAGTTAGTAAAGACTAAAAGTTCATATAAATGTAAAAATAAACATGAAATAATAGTATGACAAAAAGGATATGATTATTAATAAGTCATATAAAAGTGGAATTTTATAGATTACAAAAATAGTTAGTACAACAGTTGACAAAGTCAATAAGATAAACTCAGAGGTTTTACACCCAGACTAATTAATTAGAGGCATCCCCTATAATTACATACTGAGGTCACCCCTCCAAGTAGTCATACACGGTAGAACCTCATGACCTATATGGGCTATTGACTAATTAATACAGTTTTCATATAAAAACATGAGTCTTTTCAAACTATAAAACAAGTTTTATGAACATGTTCCAAGTTATCTAGAACTTATACATTTCCGCTGGTATTAGTCTTATTATGCTTATGTCATTTCATGCTATGCTTGTATATCCGTTCACTGGGCGTTATGCTCAGCCATTTTCCTTTCATGTTCCCAAACGGTAGGTACTCAGGGACGCAATTAGGACTTGAGAGTACGTGCATACGGATGGAAGCTATCTAGCCTTCAATACTTTATGCATTTTTCATACATTACATTACTTCATTTCTTTGGACATTGTTTAGTACTTTTCCATTTCAATACTTATATTCATGTGTGTGAGCTTATGTTGGACTACCGATGTTTGATTCCGGTATTTCCTTTTATGGTCATTTAATGTTTTTGGACATTTACCTTGCATGATTTGATAACACGCCATAATTATCATGTGATATTCCATTTATCAAAATGGGGTGTTACACAAACACTACCTCATCCACATACTCCACAAATACTAATCCAGTTTCATCATTTAACAACTTAATGACTAGCCTGTTCGCCAACTATGTAAACTATCAAGCTCTAACCCAAAATTCGTTTATCAGTTGTACAGCCAAGCAATTCCAACAATCCTAACATTCTTCTCAAGAACCGACTCAAGAAACCCAAGTGCCTGAGACCCAACCCAAAAGCCGGGTTCTTCGAAAAATGGGCGAAAAACAAATCAACGTGAAGCATCTCCGGGAAAAAAAGTCGGATCGTACGTTTTGAACGCAAGCGGATGAAGAACTTTTGGCCCAATGTTTCACAAAATTTTGACCAATACCGCGACATTTTATGGTATAAAATACTTGAAATATATAACGACCATACTTTGAAAAAAGTCCAAAGGAGCGTAACAATAATATGTTGACGGGTAAATTGAAGCCGATGAATAACAAAATAACAAGGTTTAAATCGCTTTACGATTAAGCAAAGGTTCCTAGTGGCGAAAATGAACAAAATTTGTTGAACCAGGTAGAAATCTATCCAAAGAAAAAAACTAGAATAAATATTTTTCATATAAAAGTGTTTGGTTTTTTTTAAAGACAAGTACAAATGAAAAAACTTGAGTCTACCAAAGCCCGAACAAAGTGAGGACTTATCTCCCTCGACAATCTCGATATGTTTGTTGAGGATGAAAAACCACGTCCATCCGAAACTCCACGAAATTCGAAAACGCAATGTTCAACAAGCTCAACCGCCACTTCGGGTTCACATAAAAATCACTTTGTCAAAATAATTTGTGTCGTGAAAACAAAAAAAAGCGCAAATGGATCCCGAGATGAATGAAATACTCGAATTCGTCCCACTAAAAAAAGAAACGGGGCATTGAAGATACTTTCTTTCAACACTACCGGGTTTGCCCCGTGGACGAGGAAAATATCGAACAATTGTAAGACCAGAAACGAAATATATTAAGATTTTGAGATCATTATCTATTTTATTTAATTTTTATTTATTTAAATTCATTCTTTTTATCTTAGTTTATGTAATATTTTTTTAATTATTTGTAATTTTTATTTTATTAATGAAATTTGTAAAATGGAAGGGTCATCATAACAGTATAAACAAGTAGGAAAACCCGCGCTTCGCTGCGGGGATTTCCGTTTTACATTTTTCTTGTGAGCTCATTTTTTAATTAAATGTTACTGTTTTATAAGTAAATTTGTTGTAAATTATTTTGTTGTATGAGGCGTTGGTATCTAGTTTTTTTTTTTGTGCAAGTGCTGGTATGGTAATTAGAAAGATAAATCCTCAAAAAATGGATTTCGTTAGTTGTATATTGCAATTGTAATTCATCATTATACAAAAGACATACACAGTAAACATTTCGCTTACTCTCCCAATACTCCCTTCAGAAGTCATAAATTTAGCCCAATTTGGTGTCCTTTTGGTTTTCGGAAAGCTATTCGTCTTGGGTGGTGGTAATAACGTGGTTGACCCGTTGACCAGTGACCAAACGTTGGGTGTCTGACAGGCTCTGTAGGATTTGGTGCTTTGAGCTGCGTCTTGCCATGAAAGAAGACATCTTATTGCAATATCAGTGGAAGACCTTCACTCAAAATCGACATTTGCTAGTAACCTGCAAAAAGCCAATAAGACAAAAGATACTTTTCAGTTATATGACTTTAGTGGTTATGAATTATTTAAACTGCTCATTCTAGTATATCCCCACTTAAAACCTAAATTGCTGAACTAAATATTGGTTTAAACAAATTACTATCTAAATTAATTACTTATAAGATTCTACACATATCAAAAAAGGAAAAAAAACAAAAACATTTCATATCTCGCGTTTATTACCAATTTTAATAATGGAATATCACTTGAAGATGAGTAAACCGAATGTGAAAAGTTAAACAGCTCACTGGTTGAAACGTATGAAAAAAATGTTTGAAGTTCGACTAAAGTACCTATAGCATGTATAGAACAAAATATTGCAACGAAAAGTCCTCGAAGAAATGGTGTTTGAATATGCTTTGTTTAGAGTTTTTAATAATCAGAGAATCATCAACTGGCTGGCAAATTTTTATTTCTACAAAACTTGCATGCAAAATGACCTCTAAATGGCATAACCTGTATATTTTTAGTTAAATCTATCGAATTCATATCACAATAATTAGATAATACTAACATCTGACCACAATGCCAAACACCCAATTTGATCAATTTTGAGGCATATGTTGCTTTGCTTTTTCAAGTTCTCTAAGAACAACCTCCAACATCTCCTTCACTGATACCAATTTCAGATTGATGAACGTGTTACAGAACTACTATATGTGTCAAATGCTAATAGCATAATTTGCCATTTGTCATATGAAACTTATACTACTACGCAGCCAGTTGTCCAATATTCATTGCTATGTCAGAATGGATAAATATATGTGGTTGTTAAGTTGTAACTTTTTACGACTCTAAACATTGTGATTAAAGTGATAGGGTAAAAGGGTATTGTAATATGTGATAACATTACTTGAATATATGTTACTTGGTAAAACGTATTACCTCGATCCTATGATTTGGCGTTTCCCTTTTTTGCTTGACTGGCTAGTACGATTTTCCTCTGATTTCATAATACGTCTTACCCTTCGCATATCCAACACCTTCTTTCGCCTTTTGGGCTTTCCCGTGTGACATATCATTCTTGCATTTTTCAGATTTTGTTTAGAATGGCAAAACATCTCTCGCCACACACCACAGTTGCAAGCCATCTGCTCACTTCCCGCCACATGAAAGGTCAACAATATTCAGATTTTTAATACAAAGACGGTCAACTTAAAAATCAATCTGCCGAAAGAAGGGTCTAGTGTAGGTACCTGTTATGACTTGCGAACAACAAAATCCCGCTTAACGAAATCCTCTTTGAGTGTTCTTAAGGAGCTCTTTTCCTTTTTTTCTTGCACCACTCAATGACATTCATCCCTCCTCTCGAGTCACGTAAGTGTTTTGTAACCTGTCACAAAAAACATTTTATCAAACACTTGGTATTCGACATGAACAAACCAATACTTTTTCGGCCAAATCACCAAACTCCGCCCCCATGCTACCATCACCTTTATTTCAAAATCAATATAATTAAAACTCATAAACCTTAATCTACAAATAAACCAATCAATAATTTTAACTTTTTTTCCTAATATAAAAATCATACAAACAAAGATTCAAAAAGATGGAATTTTTTAATTCTATCCTGCTATAGATGAAAGTAAAAACTTTTATAAGAACACAAAACTGAATCCAAATCAACACTTAACCACATACCTTCAAGGCTACAATCGGCTCTAAGTCTCTGAGAAACAATTGAGAAATTAAAAAAAAACATATTCTTTTATTTGTATGATATTCAATAATCAAACCCCAACAGGGTATAAAGCAGATAACCAATCATAAGCAAACCTAAAATTCTTTCCAATTAATAAAAATAGATAGAAATGAAATCCCTAATTGTGTTATGAAAAATATTAAACTTTAAATTTCGAATTAATAAAAGAAAAAAAACTTACTTTTTAACAGATCAACATCATCATCTTCAATCCATTCAAACAATACCCTTATCCCCTATCCTCTTCCGTCTCATATTCATTCACCGGACATCGTGTATCGCCAGACCTCATGGAAATGGGTCCAAAAGTTCTAACATCTTCACCCAAAACCTATAAACAAAAACCTAATCAAAGAAAAAAAAAGGTGAAAGAATATTAACAAAGATAATCAGAAATTTAATTAAAGTATTCAAACTCACATGAAATCATCTCCTATTTGAACGAATTAGGTTTATCTTGAATTGGGTATAGGTTTTTGTTACCTAATAGAGATTTCATATCTGCAAGGTTAGATTGGAGGTGGATGATTATCAGTTTACAGAGAGAGAAAGAAAGGACGCGCAAAGAGGAGTAGATCTGGGGATTAAAGTTTATGTTGTGAAGGGGGATAAAACCTATGCTTCTTTTCTATGCACGTAAGGGGCACGTGGCGTATTTTTTTCCCCACCAAAAACACAGAGTATTATTAAAAAATTCCTCCAGCTTCGTAAAACAGTTATAGGTATTAATGTGATATTAACCATGAAGCATGTTTTCTAGTGTTATAATAATTCTTGTGTTATGGGAGAAAAGCTGACGTGACATAGTTTTTCCATAACACGAGCTCACAACATGAGACCGTACCTAGTGCTATAAGATCAGTTAGCTTAGCTATGTGGGATGTAAGGTGCGTCACGTCCCACCCACAAAGCCATAAAAGCATGCATATATAGTGTAGTTTAAGCCCAATTTATTATCATGTATTAACATTTGGACAACTTAAAGTGTTATATGGAAAAATTTGTTGCAACATTTATATATAGTTACACATAATGATTTTTTAGCTCTTGCTAAAGTCCTCTAATTTTTTGATCCGCCCAAAACAAATTTCTAAATACACCTCTGATTAGCTTATTTCCAATACTTTATGATTTCCACGCTCAACAAATTTGCATCTAAATGATACTCAATATCTAAGTCTTTTGATGTATGATTGTTCGTATAAGAACATTGGATATTGTAGCGCTCGATCGGTGTTATCCGATTTGTCAAGTCACTATGACGCCGCTACCACACCGAGACCCTTGCTAATCACGACATTACACCTTTGGCTTGAGCCAAAGCTTCCTCGTTTGAATTTTTTTACCGTTAACCCTGTTAACATTTATTCTCAATATATGTCACATATTTGTTTATTTGTTTGTAAAATTTAAACATTTTATAAAAAAAATTGTTTGGACATACTATTTTTACATATGAATTAGTTGTTCACTTTCATTTTCACTCTTATTTCTTTTACCGTTTTATCGTATTTTTAAATTGAGTCACTTAATCTGTGACTTATACGAGAATAATTTCGGAGTATCTCAAGCTCGAAACTCATCATACATTTTTTGTCAAATCCCGTTACACCTTAATAAGAAAACTATTCATCACAACTCGAATTTGTTGTTTGATAGCTAATATATTATGCCAACATAAACACCTAGACAACATGTTCTACAACAAGATCTACAACATTTTTTTTTCATAACAACAAACATAACCATTACTAGGAACATCACCGCCACTTCCACAACCACAACCAAAGCCCAAGAAACTGAAAGGTGACGGAAAAAGGCAAAACCAAACCCATTAAAAACAATCAATGTAAAACCTGCATGCTTTTACCATGAATAGTACCTTTACGATAGTACGTGCATGATTAGAACTTTCCTTCTATAACATGTTTACGTTTCACGTACAAGAATTACAAGTATTACTTACGTACAATAAGTATTTATTACGTATTAACACACGATAATTATTTCAATAATAATTATAATCACGAACATACGAACATGAAATCATGAACGTAAATTAATCACGAGCTAATATTACGTAGGTATGTATAGTTATTGCGATCACGAATAAATATATTAATCCACGAACGATAACTAATTAAATCACGTAAAATACGAACACGAGAACACACTTATATTTTAGACACGGAAAATGTTCGGGTTACCCTTATGTGGGCCCCATACCCGCGTACACACAAGAGGAAAAGGGCCAAGCCCATTGTTTTTTTACTAAACAAGAAAAGGGAAAAGAATATTTTCATAATTCAAAATTTAGAAAATAACTAAAAATCCCTTTTCTTCTCCTTGTCATGGCCGCCGGGTTTAGCATCACCAAAGGGGTGTTTCGGTTTGATTTTGGCGTTAGATTTATTGCAAGGATCGTTGTGTGTTCATCATTCATTGATTTACGTGATCGGTATAAACCCTAACCTCTTTTCTTTTATGTTTTGATTTATTAATCACATAAAATCATGAATGTTTTTAATAAACTAATTAAAAACAAGTGTAAACATGTTGTTTTAATCATGGGGTTAAATCAATTAAGTGTTTAGGGGTGTTTGTTGTTTGGCCGACGCCTAACCGAGCCCCAAGGGGGGTCTCGGTTTGGGTTTATTCGCACCACCGAGACCTTATAGTCTCGGTTTGGTGGTGGTGGTGTCACGGCAGCAGCAAGGAAGGGAAACCCCGACCTAGGTCAGGGTATGGTGGTGTATTGGGTCCGGTTCACGGGTTAAACACGGGTCCGGTTCACACATGGTTAGATTTAAAACACGGTCCGGTTTATGAGTTATTTTTTTTACAAGGTTTAATATTTTTTTTACAAGTTATATTTTTACAAGACTTAAATTAAATTAATTAAAAACATGAAAATGATTAATTTAATTTACATGACTTAGGTTATTAATTTTATTATTAATGCATGAATTTTAACCTAAATATTTTCCATTTAATTAGACTATATAATTAATTAATTATTAAAACATGACTTATAATTAATTAATTTACATGACTGAGGTTATATTATTAATAGTTAATAATACATGTTTTAACCTAAGTATTTTCACCTTTATTTAATTAAACCATGTTATATTTAATTAAATACATTAACCTATAGTTTATTTAATTCACATGAAATAATTAATAAACTATACTATATAATCACATGACTTAGAATAATAATCAGTAAACACTTAAGCTTATAAAATTAGCTTAATTATCCAGCTTATATCAAATTATGGAAACTTTCCATTTTTAGAAACTTATTTAATTAAGGCAGCTAATCTATTTATAGAAAATTTCTATTTTTAGAAACTTATCTATTTTAAGCATGGAATCTATTTTTAGAAACTTTCTATTTTTGGTAACTTTCTATTTTTAGAAACTTTCTATTTTTGGTAACTTTCTATTTTTGGAAACTTTCTATTTTAGAAAACCTGCTATAAAGTTACTTATTATTACACAACAAGTATAATAATACATGAAATACAAGTAATACTTAATCAAAATAGACATAATATATGATAAACACAGTATAAAGCTTAAATCAGTGAAACATGACATGAACATATAAAACAAGCTAAGACATGTTATAAAACCAGTTACGTACTCAGTAATCAGATACTTATACACGTATGTATTTATGTAGCATTAGTGATACCAAAGTAGGACTCTCTTCCGTTCGTCTTCTTCGTTCACTGGACACAAGGTACCGATTCTCCGTCCTTTCAGTATGGACATTCTTCTTTATTAGGATTTCCCGTATGCAGCCAACTGTTTTCTCCAGTATATGTTTTATATGTTTTTGAATTGCTTATGTTTAATTAGAATACCTAAAGCCATATACATGCATGACCTGTTTCACCTAGTTATGGAGGTACCATAACCATAACACTAGATGCACTAGTGTTATGACTTCACCACGGCGGAGTGATAGCTCGTGACGTCCCTTTCAGCTTTTGGCCATATTATTATTATCAGGTGGGGCGTATGGGTGCATCCTAGTTTACATGTTTTCAGCAGATTACTCAGTGTGAATGTGGTGTGTGCCTTGAATCCTTCACAAGGAGTTGATCCCTCACCCAAAACAAGTATATTAAATTAGAGGCAGCCCCTCTAATTTGTATGACGAGGTCACCCCTCCAAGTATTCATGCACGTTGATATTTCATGACCTATATTGGCTAATGGTAAAATATGTTAAACAGTTTTTACAAGATAAACATAAGGCTTTTCAAACTATAAAACCATTTTTACTAAGATATAACCAGGTTATCCAGGACTTAGTCTTTTCCGCTGCTTCATGTTTATTTGCTTATTCTATTCATGCTATACTTGTATATCCGTGCACTGAGCGTATTGCTCAGCCGTTTTCCTTTTCATGTTCCCAAAACGGCAGGTACTCAGGGACGCTCGTAGACTTTAAGTGTACGTGCATATGGATTGGAAGCTTCCTAGCCTTCTTTACTTTATGCATTTCTATATACTTTGATACTCATTTCATGGACATTGTTTATTACTTTCATTTACAGTACTTAAGTTTGTGTGTGATGAGTTCTACTTTTGGTATACCGATGTTTGATTCTGGTATTTCCTTTATGGTCATGTAATGTTTAGACATTTATCCTTGTATGCATTGATGACACGCCATAATCACGCGTGAAATGGGGTGTTACAGTTATGGTATCAGAGCCGAGGCTTCGACCTGTTGGCTCTCAAAACATGACCTGTGATTAGTGGGTAGTCACTATGGTCTTCCTAGAACTGACAGTCGGTTTTCATGCATTCATCATTTTCATGCATACATATATATGTCATTGTCGTAGGTTTATGACTAAGTAATGGTTGGTACAGGACTGGTCCTATTTAGTCGCATGTGTTTTATCGAAACTTTTAAATTTAGGACCGACCCATAGGCGTCCCCTCGCCATGTCTTTTGTTTTGGGTGAACTGACCATAGGCGTTCACTCTCGCACATACAAAAGTTTTCATAAAACTGCATCATGCATTCACGTACTAGTTTTCCTACATAAAATTTTTCTTATGATTTATTGGTATAAATTTTTTTCATGTATATATTTTATGTTTTGATCAGTTTAATCATGTATTTTATGTTATACTGTCAGATGGTAAACACACACAATATCCGGGAGATGGTTGCAGTTGCCAATGCAGACTTACAAGACATCCTTCATCAGAATGACAACTATCCTCCCCCACCGCACATCTTCCCTATGGAAGGAAGGAATAGGCTCATGAGGGAATACTACACTATCAGACAGCGACCAGAGGAAAGCAATAATGATTTCATGCAGCGTTTCCTTCGGTTCGCTGGTGTCCTGAGAGCAGCTGCGGGCACCACTGAAGAGCAGGCACAACATTTTCATTGGGCCCTTTCTCCAAAGATTTCCAATAACTTGGGAGGCGCTTCGTTAGACACGGTAGCACAAGTGGCCGGTGCAGCGCGTAAGCTGGAGATGCTGCAGGAGAGAGATGAGTTCGGGGAAGCAGAGAGACTCAATAAGAGGTAAACATTCGTATTCAAGCGGTGACCAATACGTATTCTTTCAGTATATGTCAATATTTCATATCTTTAAATTGTATCTTCGAGGTAGAAGACTGGGGACCGGTCTCAGCCGGCTACTCAGCAGCAGCCTAGTCAGCCCAAGGGAAACGGTCAGACTAACGACCGTTCTGCTACGGATAGGCGTGGCGGTAATGGTAATTACCGTAACAACGCTGGACACTCCAACAGCAGCAGGTCCTTATACTTATGCATTTTCTTATGATTACATTTTATGATTCTTAATTTTGACACATTAGCAAATCTTCTACCAGGAACCATGGTAACGGTAGGGACCAGAACCAGAGAGGTTCACAGCCTAACCGTCTAGCTGTCACTGGTATTCAATCTTATGATTATCCGCATTGTCCTTTGTACCCTATTTTTCAGGTCTCATGTATAGTGTTTTTATCAGGTTCTCAACCAGTCAGGACACCTGCTGGAGGATATACTCGTCCTCTTTGCTCTACTTGCCACCGTAGGCACCCAAGGCCATGTCGCCGCGACAGTGACACATGCTTCAATTGTGGTCTTCCTGGCCATCGCATGAAGGACTACCGCAAGGGCGAGATGGAGGGCACATCAGGACATGCTGATACCAAGCCACCTCCTACTACTGGACGCGTTTACACGACATCTCGTGATCAGGCCAACAAGTCTACAGGTACCATCACTGGAATCTTGTATATGTATGGTCAAGCTGCATGTGTTATGTTTGATACGGGTGCTACTCACTCGGTCATTTCTACTGCTTATGCCAAGAATGTTAGGATACTCCCCATGCCACTAGAGAATATACTAAGTATTTCCACGCCTTTGAGAGACTTTGTATGAATAACTCATGTGTACAAGAGTCTTTCCCTAGAGTTTGACGACAAGGTTCGTCCTTTTGACGCACTTCCGCTGGACATGATTGATTTCGACATGATTTTGGGCATGGATTGGCTATCCAAGCATCATGCTACCATAGACTACCATTCATATCGAGTCATCTTCGGTGATGTTAATGCGCCAGAGTACATTCACAACGGGTTCGTACCCGGCAGGTCTGTACAAATCATATCAACCCTGCAAGCACGTGCACTATTGTCACATGGGTGCGAGGGTTATCTAGCTACTGTTCATGACATGGATGCTGAATCCCCATCAATTCAGGATCAGCCGATAGTGTTAGAATTTCCAGATGTATTCCCAGAAGAACTTTCGGGCATACCACCTGCACGTGAAGTAGAATTTAATATCGAGCTCATCCCAGGAGCTGAGCCGATTTCAAAGGCTCCTTATCGCATGACTCCCATAGAGTTAAAGGAGCTGAAGGATCAATTGCAAGAACTTCTGGAACGAGGCTTTATTCGACCGAGCGCATCTCAATGGGGCGCACCGGTCTTATTCATTAAGAAGAAGGATGGCAGTATGCGTCTTTGCATAGACTATCACGAGCTCAACAAGATTACCATCAGGAATAGGTATCTACTACCACGTATAGATGATCTGTTTGACCAACTCCAAGGGGCCAAACATTTCTCCAAGATTGATCTAAGGTCAGGCTATCATCAGCTACGGGTTAAGGAGCAGGACATCACCAAGACTGCTTTCCGTACACGCTATGGCCACTACGAATTTGTAGTCATGCCATTTGGCCTTACCAATGCTCCAGCATTGTTCATGGATTTGATGAACAGAATCTTCCATGAATTTTTGGACAAATTCGTCATTGTATTCATCGATGACATCCTGATTTTCTCTAAGTCCAAGGAGGAACACGAAGAACATCTTCGTACAGTACTACAGATTCTTCGCCAGAAGCAGTTGTATGCTAAATTCTCCAAATGTGAGTTCTGGTTAGACAAGGTGGCATTCTTAGGTCACATTGTATCAGCAGAAGGAATCACGATGGATCCAGCGAAGGTTGAGGCTATTACCAAATGGCCAAGGCCGACATCAGCGAACTGAAGTCCGAGGTTTCTTAGGCTTAGCTGGTTATTACCGTAGGTTCGTGGAGAACTTTTCCCGCCTAGCACTACCATTGACCAAACTGATGCGGAAAGGGGAGAAATTCGTCTGGACTGAAGAACGAGAGAAGAGCTTTGAAGACCTGAAGCAGAAGTTAGTATTTGCACCTATTCTTATTCTCCCATCTGGTACGGGTGGATTTCAAATCTACAGTGATGCTTCGGGGAAGGTACTTGGCTGTGTTCTCATGCAACAATGGAAAGTGATCACGTACGCTTCACGGCAGCTTAAGCCTTATAAGGAAAATTACCCGACACATGACTTGGAACTTGCAGCAGTCTTGTTTGCATTGAAGATATGGAGGCACTACTTATATGGAGAATCATGTGACATTTTCACGGACCACAAGAGCTTGAAGTATATCTTCACTCAGCGTGAATTGAACATGAGACAAAGGAGATGGTTAGAGCTGTTGAAGGATTATGACATTAATCTGCAGTATCATCCCGACAAGGCGAATGTAGTAGCAGATGCACTCAGCAGGAAGTTCGGAATGATCAACGGCATTGAGATTGAGGAGGAAATCATAAGAGACTTGGAGCGACTAGACATAGAGATCATGGTACGTAGACAGCACGTATATTGGGCTAATCTTAGAGTAGAAATCGAGTTACTATCTAAGATCAAGGAAGCTCAGAAGGATGATGGAGAAATCTGGGCGATAATTCAGAATTTAGAGAAGCAGACAGAATTTCGAGTAGATGCATATGGTATCTTATGGCAGGGCACGAGACTTTGTGTTCCTGATGATCAAGAACTCCGGGAATCCTTGTTAGCTGAGGCTCATAGCTCCCCATTTTCTATCCATCCTGGTTCGACCAAGATGTACCATGACATCAAGCAGTATTTTTGGTGGAGTGGTATGAAATAGGATGTTGCCATTTACGTCTCCAAATGTATTACCTACTAGCAGGTTAAGATTGAGCATCAACGATCTGGCGGTCTTCTTTAACCGTTAGATATTCCGGAGTGGAAGTGGGAAAAAATAACCATAGATTTTGTTACTGGTCTTCCGCCGACTAGGAGGAAGCACGATGCAATTTGGGTTATCGTTAATCGACTTACCAAATCAGCTAATTTCTTACCGATCCGCAAGGAAGATTCGGTTAGTAAACTCGCCGATACTTTTAGAAGGGAGATCATGAGACTTCACGGTGCTCCATCCAGCATCGTCTCAGACAGAGATCCTCGATTCACTTCACGATTCTGGAGAAGTCTGCAGAAAGCTTAGGGTACACAACTCAAGCTTAGCACGGCTTTTCATCCTCAAACAGACGGGCAATCGGAGCGAACGATTCAGACATTGGAAGACATGTTGAGGTCATGTGCGTTGGAATAGACGGGTGATTGGGACGATTACATCTGTTTGGTGGAGTTTGCATACAACAACAGTTGGCACGCAAGTATCAAGTGTGCACCTTTCGAGTTGTTGTATGGCATGAAGTGTCGCGCCCCAATCTGCTGGGATCAGGTTGGTGAGCGAACACTTGAAGGACCAGAAATCATAGAGTTGACTAATGAGAAGGTCGCAGTATCTAAGCAGGAACTGCAAGAAGCACGGTCACATCAGAAGAGTTACGCAGACAAGCATCGTAGGGATATACATTTTAACGTAGGAGATCACGTTTTTCTTAAGGTTTCGCCGGCACGTGGTGTTAGACGTTTTGGAATCAAAGGGAAGCTTAGTCCTCGATTCATCAGACCGTTTGATATCATTGAACGAGTCAGTGAAGTATCTTACCGTTTAGCGTTACCTCCGCAGCTTTCTCATGTTCACAATGTTTTCCATGTGTCCTTACTCAGAGGGTACCAGTATCATCCCCTTCACATGGTTCAGTATCCACTGGAACAGATTCGTGAAGATCTCACTTTCATAGAAGAACCCGAATGAGTTCTTGACAGACAACAACGAGTCATGAGAAGGAAGACGATTCCATTCGTCAAAATCCTTTGGAGGGATCATACCGAGCAGGAAGCTACTTGGGAAACAGAGGAGTCTATCCGGGCTTCTTACCCTCATTTCATATTTTGAATTCGGGTACGTTCTTCTTTTCCAGTTTACTTTATCTATAATTCGGGGATGAGTTATTCTTTTTAGGGGAGAAGAGTTGTAAAACCCGCATGATTTTACCATGAATAGTACCCTTACGATAGTACGTGCATGATTAGAACTTTCCTTTTATAAAATGTTTACGTTTTACGTACAAGAATTACAAGTATTACGTACGTGTTATAACACAATACGTATTTATTACGTATTAACACACGATAATTATTTCAATAATAATTATAATCACGAACATACGAACATGAAATCATGAACGTAAATTAATCACGAACTAATATTACGTAAGTATCTATAGTTATTGCGATCACGAATAAATATATTAAGCCACGAACGATAACTACTTAAATCACGTAAAATACGAACACGAGAACACGCTTATATTTTAGACACGGAAAATGTTCGGGTTACCCTTATGTGGGCCCCATACCCGCGTACACACAAGAGGAAAAGGACCAAGCCCATTGTTTTTTTACTAAACAAGAAAATGGAAAAGATTATTTTCATAATTCAAGATTTAGAAAATAACTAAAAACCCTAAAAATCCTTTTTCTTCTCCTTGGCTTGGTCGCCGGGTTTAGCATCACCAAAGGGGTGTTTCGGTTTGATTTTGGCGTTAGATTTATTGCAAGGATCGTTGTGTGTTCATCATTCCTTGATTCACGTGATCGGTATAAACCCTAACCTCTTTTCTTTTATGTTTTGATTTATTAATCACATAAAATCATGAATGTTTTAAATAAACTAATTAAAAACAAGTGTAAACATGTTGTTTTAATCATGGGGTTAAATCAATTAAGTGTTTAGGGATGTTTGTTGTTTGGCCGACGCCTAACCGAGCCCCAATGGGGGGTCTCGGCTTGGGTTTATTCGCACCACCGAGACCTTATGGTCTCGGTTTGGTGGTGGTAGTGTCACGGCAGCAGCAAGGAAGGGAAACCCCGACCTAGGTTGGGGAATGGTGGTGTATTGGGTCCGGTTCACGGGCTAAACACGTGTCCGGTTCACAGATGGTTAGATTTAAAACACGGACCGGTTCATGAGTTATTTTTTTACAAGGTTTAATATTTTTTTTACAAGTTATATTTTTACAAGACTTAAATTAAATTAATTAAAAACATGAAAATGATTAATTAAATTTACATGACTTAGGTTATTAGTTTTATTATTAATACATGAATTTTAACCTAAGTATTTTCCATTTAATTAGACTATATAATTAATTAATTATTAAAACATGACTTATAATAATTAATTTACATAACTGAGGTTATACTATTAATAGTTAATAATACATGTTTTAACCTAAGTATTTTCACCTTTATTTAATTAAACCATGTTATATTTAATTAAATACATTAACCTATAGTTTATTTAATTCACATGAAATAATTAATAAACTATACTATATAATCACATGACCTAGAATAATAATCAGTAAACACTTAAGCTTATATAATTAGCTTAATTATCAAGCTTATATCTAATTATAAAAACTTTCTATTTTTAGAAACTTATTTAATTAAGGCAGCTAATCTATTTATGGAAACTTTCTATTTTTAGAAACTTATCTGTTTTAACCGGGGGATTTATTTTTGGAAACTTTATATTTTTGGAAACTTTCTATTTTTGGTAACTTTCTATTTTTGGAAACTTTTTATTTTAGGAAACCTGCTACTTTTAGAAAGTTACTTATTATTACACAACAAGTATAATAATACATGAAATACAAGTAATACTTAATCAGAATAGACAGAATATATGATAAACACAATATAAAGCTTAAATCAGTGAAACACGACATGAACATATAAAACAAGCTAAGACATGTTATAAAACCAGTTACGTACTCAGTAATCAAATACTTATACACGTATGTATTTATGTAGCATTAGTGATACCGAAGTAGGACTATCTTCCGTTCGTCTTCTTCGTTCACTGGACACAAGGTACCGATTCTCCGTCCTTTCAGTATGGACATTCTTCCTTATTAGGATTTCCCGTATGCAGCCAACTATTTTCCCCAGTATATGTTTTATATGTTTTTGAATTGCTTATGTTTAATTAGAATACCTAAAGCCATATACATACATGACCAGTTACACCTAGTTATGGAGGTACCATAACCATAACACTAGAGGCACTAGTGTTATGACTTCACCACGGCGGAGTGATAGCTCGTGGCATCCCTTTCAGCTTTTGGCCATATCATTATTATCAGGTGGGGCGTATGGGTGCATCCTAGTTTACATGTTTTCAGCAGATTACTCAGTGTGAATGTGGTGTGTGCCTTGCATCCTTCACAAGGAGCTGATCCCTCCTACCCAAAACTAGTATATTAAATTAGAGGCAGCCCCTCTAATTTGCATGACGATGTCACCCCTCTAAATATTCATGCACGTTGATATTTCATGACCTATATTGACTAATGGTAAAATATGTTAAACAGTTTTTACAAGATAAACATAAGGCTTTTCAAACTATAAAACCAGTTTTACTAAGATATAATCAGGTTATCCAGGACTTAGTCTTTTCCGCTGCTTCATGTTTATATGCTTATTCTATTCATGTTATACTTGTATATCCGTGCACTGAGCGTATTGCTCAGTCGTTTTCCTTTTCGTGTTCCCAAAATGGCAGGTACTCAGGGACGCTCGTACACTTTAAGCGTACATGCATATGGATTGGAAGCTTCCTAGCCTTCTTTACTTTATGCATTTCTATATATTTTGATACTCATTTCATGGACATTGTTTAGTCCTTTCATTTACAGTACTTATGTTTGTGTGTGATGAGTTCTACTTTTGGGATACCGATGTTTGATTCCGGTATTTCCTTTATGGTCATGTAATGTTTAGACATTTATCCTTGTATGTTTTGATGACACGCCATAATCACGCGTGACATTCCATTTATCAAAATGGGGTGTTACAACCAAAGCCACCACCACACCCGTAACAACCGAGGGATTCTCAAATACGCCCACTCGTACGACGCAAGGCAAGGAAATGTTATTAGTTGAGTATTATGTTTTGTTTTTCGAGGATAACCAATCAGAAATTACAAAGATCAGTTATCATTTTGGTTCAGGGTATTGGTGCTATGTGCATGAAGAAACATATAAATTTATATTGGTCACTGTTTATGAGACTTAGAAGTCACACACTAATGGTACAAGAATTTGAAATCAATATTTATGCATTGTACATAAACAATATTTGAGTTAATAAAAAGAGATGGTAAATGAATCATTTACATTATAGTCTTAATCGCCAATTGAACTTAATTAGACTTATGGGTAAATGATTTAATAAAGAGTCCGGTTATTTAAGATACCTTGTATCTTTTGGATACAAGGGGACAAATCTGGACCATCCATCTCATCTCATCCAACAGTCCAGATTAAAAACAAAAAAAAAAGCGGAGGGGTAGTTTCGTCATTTTACCCCTCCCACCTAACACCCCTCCCACTTCTACATCCCAGATCTGGATCGATCTCTTTCTTTTTTCTTCTTCTCTCTAAAACACACACTAAACACACACACATGTACACATATTTACATCTTAATTTATCAACACAAACATCAAACGCATCGATCACCCACTTTCGTAAATCGATCATCCACTTCATAAATAAGGTAAAGTTCATTCGATTTGTTTTGATTCATCTTTTTTTTAGCTTATTCGATGTGAATAAGCTTATAATTCATCTTATTCTTTTCTAGCTTATTTGAGAAACTACGTGAATTTAAAGCTAACTAATGTGAATAAGCTTATAGATTATCATCATCTTTATTATGATGAATTATAAGCTAACTTATTAGCTTATTTTCGTGAATTATAAGGTTTTATGGCTTAATATCGCTGAACAGATTTAGTATGACATGTTTGTGAAGTATCATATATGATATACTATATCATATATGATATACTATATCATATATGATATAAGCTAAAATATCATATATGATAAAATATATCATATATGATTAGTGCTTGAAAATTGAATTAAATCTTCTTTTTTTGTGTAGAAGAAGCTGTTTACAAGACATGTTGAATATTACAAGCATCCAAAAGGCCAAGAAGCTTAGTGAAGAAGCAAGAATTTTTTACGTTTATTGTTTGTTTTTTCTTTGTAATCTCCTAATGGAGTTTTGAAGTATATGGACAATTTTATAATCCATTGGTATCTAGTACAACGTCTTGTTAATATGATTAACTTTCTTGGTATTATGTCATGATGGTTTGATAAATTAAGCCATATATGATAATGCACTATCATATATGATAATGCATTATCATATATGACACTTAAAGAAAACTTGGATATATTAAACAAAGAATCTGATGAATTCATTATTATAACAAAAAGTATGCACAATTAATAACTAAACACTTGTCTAGAAAATAAAAAAGAATATTTTTTTATGAGTATCATATATGATGATGTATTATCATATATGATACTCAAATATTTTTGACAAATTCAACAAAAGGTTTGCTGACTTCATGACTAAAACAAAGAGCCAGCTGAATCAATGATTAAACATTTGTTCATAAAATAACAAAGTAGTTTTTAAGAGCATACAATTGATGATTTAACACTTGTTCAAATAGAATGTAACCAATCATGATTAAAACACTTATTCATAATAAAAAAGATACAAGAACAAAGAGTCTAATCAATTCATAACAAAATCATAACATTCTTATTATTGGAACTACTATTCTTCATTTTCAATCAGTTCTTCTTCATTTTCGACCAAATCACTTTTCTCTTGTAAATCTTCTTTGGCCTCGACGACACCTTCATCTTATCATTACATATATGCGTGCACGTCATCATGCTTTGCTCCAACCATGTAATTGTCACATCTATATATGCTCGTTGTTGTGTTCAAATAGTCTGCATTAATAAAAAAGATGAAAGAACATATTAGGCACCATTTTATCAACGAGTGAATTACCTAGCAGACTATATCAAAATGCACAATAGGTCAAAACTATAAAAAAAATCATGTACAATATCAATGTCTGGTTTTTTATATGGCATGTTAGATATATCATATATGATACCTCATATATCATATATGATATATCTATCATATATCACATATCATATAACTATCATATATGATAAATAAGATATCATATATGATCTATCCAACATAATAAGCTTACATCAGCAATATAGTTAAAAATGTCTAATAATACAGCTAATTCACGCTAACTTAAGCTTATTTAGAAACATCATATATGATACCCATGTATCATATATGATAAATGATGTATCATATATGATACATCAAGCTTAATTCAACATACATCAGCTACATAAAAAGTATCCTAATAATGCAGCTTATTCAAACGAAAATAAGCTTATTCGTAACTCTCTTATTCAAAAAACCTTATAATTCGTTAAAATAAGCTAATAAGATAGCTTATATTTCAACAAAATAAATCCAAATCATCTAACTCACAAGCTTATTCATAACTTTCATCTAATTCAAAAGCTTATTCAAACAAATAAGCTTATTCACATAAATCACCTAAGAAGTTAGCTTATAAGTAAGAACAATCAATCAAAATAATTCGTTCAAAACAAGCTAATTCAAAGCTTATAATTAACATGATAGTAAATTAATAAGCTTGTTCAAAATCAAATAAGCTAAATATAAGAATAGATTTTATACAAACCTGATGATTCAATTCGTGCCTAATCATGAATTCGTATTGATTAATTGATCTAATTAATTGATTCGTGATGGAATCTTGATGATATTCGCGAGGAATTCGTGATTAAAAGCTTCGATCTATCAATTGTAGAGAGAGAAACTAGATCGGGTAGAGAGAGAAACAGAAAGCCGATGTGTGTGTGTGTTTTATGAGAAAGAAGTGAGAAAAATGCTTATATAGTGAGCGGGTAAAATGACGAAAATACCCTTCCAGTGTAAAATGGAGATTTAATCTCAACCATTAGATGAGAGAGAGATGGAGGGTGGGGATGAGTCCCCTCATATCTTAGATAAGTTTGGTATCCAAATGAACTTAAATCTTTAATAAAATTGGACTGAACAAATGAGCTCGGTAAGCACATTGTCGGCCCACACGTGCACCGCATTTATATAGGGTTCGGGTTAAACTTGATTTATTTATGGAGATACATTTATTTAATTAGACTAAATACATTTTTTAAATAAAGTAATTAGATCATTGAAATATAAGGTTTATCTTATTATTTATATTTGATAATTATCTTACAAAATTACGGACATTAATTCTTTTATATTAGATAAGCTTTAATTGTATTATAAATATGAGTTTTGGAAACCTTAATTTGTTGTTTCCTTTATTTTCCATCGTTTGTTGGTGAACCAAAAAGCAACATAAAATCATTGTGATGTCGTTTTACCTTTATTTGGTTTATTACATCTAGTCAAGTTCAACTATTACACCTTAAGCCTTGCAACTATGGGATTCGCTCGAGTGCTAGCGTAGATACCAAGTGGATTGATCCTGCTTCAGATGAGAGTTTGTTATACTTTGGTGTTTTTGTATTTGCTAGATCCAATCAACTGTAGTTGTATTGTTATTTGCATAGGGTGTGTATTTATGTGTTTATTTTATTGCATGGTTAATTAATATGTATAATGATTCAAATGATGAAAAACGGATCTATAATATAAGTATATTGTAAAAGTCTCTCGCTAAATATTTTATCTAATAAAACCTATTATGTCTTTAATAGTTAGGTCAAAATTTTCAAAAGTAGCTCCTTGTTGCACATAGTATTCCTAAACTAGTTTTAATGCCCGTGCACGCACGGGAATTGAACGTAAAAAATAAATAAGGTAATAATTTCGTTATTGCGATTTTATGTATTTATATATGTTTTACCTGATTTTTCATTATGTGATAATATTAATTGATATTGTTTTGAGTAAATATTAATTGATATTTTGTATTAATATTAATTGATATTTATATATGTTTTACCTGATTTTTCATTATGTGATAATATTAATTGATATTTTTTTTGAGTAAATATTAATTTGTGAGAAATAGTTGTATGAGTTGTAAAAATTGCCGTTCTAAAAAAATGATATTTTGTATTAATATTTATTGCATAAAATATTTGAATTTTTTAAATGAAATATTAGCAATCTTTTTTTAGACATTTTGTGTTTAATAACATATAATGACTTTGAAAAAATATATGTTGTTGTGATATGTGGAATCCCGTCTATTTATTTTCATCTAACACCGATCTGAGGTCTTGTATTTATTTTACTATTTATATTCATGTTAATAATAATTTACGTAGATTGCATTTTTGATTTTGTTAAGTGTCAAAATATAAATAAACAATAATGTGTGTTTTTATTTGAATATTAATAATCTTGTGATTTTTTGACTTTTTAATATTACATATATGTTGTATTTTTAAAATATAAAATTTAGATGGTATAAAGTTTAAGGGGTATTTCGTTTATCTTATAAAGTTACTAATATGAAAAAATATAAGTTTACATTTAAGTCTATCTAATTTATTTAAAATTTAACCATTAAAGTTTTAATTAATCGCCTCCTCTTTTTTTAAGTTTTTATTTTTACAAATTTGACACATATATCTTTTTGTGTTTTCATCAAATTCTTCCAACAAAACATTTAATTTTGACTAAATTTCATTCAATTTTGACTTTTTTGGGCCAATCACATTGCTTGATTTTGCTTATGTGTCAAAATCAAATAATTTGATTGGTCAAATTATTTTTTCTACAACACTTTTTAATAAAACTCTCAAAAAATCTAATTCTTTTATTATATAAAAGATATTTCAAAAGTCGCTCCTTTTTAATGAATTTAACAAAAGTTGTCCGCAACAACGTAACAAAAAATATGATGATATGGAAATGGCCAAAATCTCCCCCCAACGTACCAAAAATATAAAGTGGTTTATTCGATAAGCGAATTAGACCTCCTGGATTATCGGTTCACTGGAGTCCACTTTATCGTCAAATGTTCTTGATGCGCTCCGTCTAATGATTATGTTTGACTTGCTCATTATATTGTTCGATAACTTTGTACCAAAGCGTGTCACGTTTTTATCAGAGCTGACATTCGGATCCTCAAATACTTGTATGCAACATTTTGCCAAAATTAATTATTATTCTTGTCTCCAAAATATCATCGAGATGATGCTATGATGCTTCGATTGTTGGAGTTGGTGGTATAAATGTTGAAATTGTTGCTTCGAAATTTAGGTTTGTTAAAGTTGAAGTTTTGTCATAGTGGCATTTGTTTGGGTGTAAATCATAAGGGAAATGGGTTATAATTGGAGAATTGGTTTGGGGTTTCGTTTGTCATGTCGAATGATGGAAGTT
Organism: Glebionis coronaria; assembly: GCA_025667525.1. Taxonomy (NCBI): domain Eukaryota; kingdom Viridiplantae; phylum Streptophyta; class Magnoliopsida; order Asterales; family Asteraceae; genus Glebionis; species Glebionis coronaria. The sequence continues at coordinate 407,284,578 of CM046880.1, forward strand.
GGTTTATGTTTCGGTAATTGAAATATTTTGATGTTGATGTCTTTGGATTAGAAGAAGTTGAGGAATTTTGTATTGGTTTTCTATAATGTTGATACATTATTGACTAGGATTAACTTGTGTTAGTTAAGATGTAGAAATAACTGTTGAGCTTGAGGACTAAAATGAAAGTAGAAGTGTTTGTAATAACTTGAATCGTAATGGGGGCATCTGTAAGATTTTTTAAAAGGTAAGATTTTGACAAAAAGTAGAAGTTGTTGCAAAAAGCAAGTTTTCTATTCTCAACATCCTTTTTTCTTACCGTTTTGTAACATTAACAAAGTGAAAAAGAAAAAAAAAACCGCAAAAACAAAACTCATCGACATGGGTAGTCGGTATGTGCGAGAAGGATCACCAGCTACAGTACGACATCTACGACGTCATAGATGTGGCGTTGTGTTACTAAACAACGCCCAACAACCAACCTACTGGTGCTCTTTCAACAAGTTTCCGACAAAGATGATTAGTGTCAAATTCAATATGCTGCAAGGATGATTTTACAATTTACTTTTGTCAATATATAATTGTTGTCATAATGTGACTTTGATTAGATGAAACGACTCAGTTAAGGATGTATCGGCAGTAGCACTACTTCAAATGTGTACAAGCTTCTATTTTGATCTTTAACTTGATTAATTGATTATATTATAAAACTTTAAATAGTTACTTATGAGATAACTTTCACAATACATAACTTATCTTAAAACTTGTCCTAAAATATAAAAATACTTATCATAAACACATATCTTATGTGTATCCACAAGCATATGATTAGGTATAAAATGTTTACTACATAAGCAAATAACATGCATAAATGTAGTAAGATAGGAAGAAAAAAGAAAGAGCCATCCTGACACGGCAGAAAACTCACATGGAATGAGCGAAAAGATTTCATTAAATAGCGAGTTGTTTGATGTGTGTAAAGAGAGCATGTGGTGAGTGTCGTTTGACACATTTAAGCCTTTCGCATTGGGACTACAAAACTTTTATCAACCAAATATTTATGACAAAACGTTAAGTTGTATGTGTGTTTACACTTTACATGCGTAGTTCGTGTTACAATTTCTATTCGATCTTATTAGGCTAGTCGCGAACCATCCGATACGACTAGCCTTATGTTTACTACTGCGGAATCATGACTAAAGCATATCAAACCCTAAAAACTAGTTGAGTATGTTAGTTGAATACATGAGTGATGAGTTGCCCTTAATAATATAAAACCCTAAGTCTTATTCGAAACATGCCACGTACCTTGTAAGTACATAATAATATATCATGAGATATCAAACGACATGAGTGCTCTCTTCTATGATCTTAATAAATAAAATACATTGAATCATAAATTCATTTCAAAATAATTGAAGATCAGGAGATAAAGTTAAGATGGGGCAGGATGGGGTTTAGTTTTTCTAGTTTAGTATTTATTGATATGTCATACATACATGACCATCTTTATTAAGCCATGTTACATGTCTCATCTTGTGGGGTGTCTATTCAATACACTACTCACTATCTTTTAGCAAGTCTTTTGTGTAGTGTTATGTCTAGTATACATTTCTATTGAGTAACTATAGGATATTTGTTTTTAGGCTCATTTCAGATGAAGTGTGTATCCACAAATACACAAATATCCTTCTTTGTTAATAGCACAATATTCAAAAAGTTCGACATACATTGAGAAGTACGGAGTAGTTAGCATATTGAACAACTCACATATTTTCGTCACGTAACAATAGACTTTTTTTTAATAATGAAATACTAGTATATATTTAAAAAAAACACTAACAAGGAGGTAAAGAACGATTACAAATGATTGTTTAACCAAAAGTTTTAACATAAGCTTTATCACCTATATACTTAAATTAAGAAAAAGAAATCATACTAATAAAATCTAAAAAAAATCGCATTTCTGCATGGGATGAGCATTATGATGACATTATTTCTATATCGTCGTATATACCATAAAACTGTCGCAGAAATATAATACACCTGATCTTTCGATATATTTGTTGCTCTTTAATTTTCCAACCATTACAAACAATCAGAGATAAAAAACACAAAGACATATTAACATAAATTCAAACACGAATAAACCGACATAAGTTTACAAGCACCCCTTTATTGCATGATTTGTTATTTTGGTAATTTTATTTTTGCGGTATAAACGAATGTTGTTGGTGTTAATTGCCTCCCATTTGATGATTTTCTCTTAAATATTTCAAGGCGATTAAAATAATCAAAACAACTTTGTACTATTACTTGACATTCACTCTGAGATGACCAAGACTACCGCAGATGCCGAGACAACCGAGGGAAGGCAACCGAGACGACTTATATATATGTTAATACGTTCAAGATCGATATGGTGCAAAGTCGTCTCGGTTACTTTAGTCGTCTCGGAGCATTTTGAGAATTTTCTAAAATGAGATGTAATTAACACCAACAACATTTATGCAAGTTGAAAAATAAAAATCGCTCTTTTATTATCTCTATATCGTGATAGCTTAGAAAAAGTTGTACGTCCGATTGCTTTTAGTTACAAAAAAGAATAATGTAATGCCTTTAAATAACACGAGATTCATTGGATTCTCAAGTTAGTTTAGTGATCGATCGTACGGTATAACTTCTCTTATTGTTGGTAGTTACTTGCATTTTAGGTCTACCAAACTCATGGGCTCTTATTTATGATAGACTTTAATGCATTTTCCTCATGCATCATCTAATTTGTGCTTTTACATTTCTTAGGTAAAACTTTACTATTTGATTTCCTTTTCTATCTATTTTAGGTCTACCTAGAGAGAATTGACTTTGCATGACCAAATTGAATGCATTTCTAACTCATTTAGATATTTGATGGATATTTGAGGTGATAATATGGGTCAGTAGGTTTAGATCGGTGGGTTTGAGTTGTCAGATTAACGGGTTAAAAATTTTAATCCAAATTTAATTTATTTAAATAATTGGGTCAATTATCTCAACCATAATGTGACTCATTTAACTTGTACTAGGCGAGTACCCGCGCATAGCGACGGAATAACCTGGCGGCAGATAATTAACGAAACACTACATCGTGGTAAGATCTAAATATAATTGCAAAATGTTATAACATGTGATAATTCAGTTCTAAATAAAATATCTAATACCAAACAACATATTAAAATCAGTTATTAAAACTAAACGTCAAACACTAAACGATAAAATGTAACGACCGTTAATCATCGCGCAAAACTTCTTGGTATACAACATTTGAGGTGTACACTCCTTCTTCAGCAAAATGCTTGACTGGCTTCACTAAAACCTTGGTTGTTGATCGTGATATCCCTCTAGACAATGCTACATAAAGTTGATCATGGGAGAAAACAGAGTCAGACAAATAGACACCCACGTTTGGAATTGTTTGCCCCTGAGCTTTATTGATGGTCATCGCAAAGGAAAGGCGGACAGGGAATTGCGTCCTCTTTAGCTTGAAAGGGAACATATCTTCTTCTGGTGGAGCTAGAGGAATTCTTGGCAATAGCACTCTAACTCCAGCATGATGCCCGACAGCAATTTCAGCATCGATGATCTTGGGATCAAAGTGTTTGCATATTAACCTCGTACCATTACATAATCTATTTGCCGATATTTATATGTGACTTGATATCCAATCCGGGTACATGCATATGACATTGTGTATATGTGGTATTTAAACATTGACTCGTATCCGCGCTCTGGGGAAATTTTTTTTACTGACAATTTGCAATCCGGTCGATTGTGAGAAGAGATGAATTCAATGATCATCAATTCGCCTTATGTATTTCTTTTTAAAATAATGATCAAGTCATTATCTCTATAACAATCATCAGCACCAACGAAAATTATGTTTAGTTTTCGACACATTTTGATATTGCATCAATATTTGTGTGCGTTAAACTTGAACAACACATAATTTATACATTTAAAAAGCAGCTGATGTAACGTTGAAATGAAAAGGTTAATCGCAAGTTGTGGTTATTGTGGGTTTAATATTTTAAATATTCCTATCCGTTAGAAAAATTGTAATTTTTTATTTTGAAGTTGGGTACTAACGTCACACCCATGCTATTCGATAGCATTATTTAACAATGTTAGTCATGCACACCACTACTGCTCACGGATACCCTAATCTAATGATCATTTCAACAAACACACCTATGAGTAGGAAATTTTATTCTTTGTTTGTATCTTTTTCCATTTTAATTTTGAACTGTTTTTTTTCAAGGTGCCAACATTTGCCAACTTGATCATATAAATATATAATTTCGATCTTATCTTTGTCAAAGTGCCGACATTTTACAAATTCCAATTTTGACAATCTCAAATACAAATGTTTAATTTTAAATATTTCTTATAATTTAACTTTTGAGATTGTGTATTCACTATTTTGGAAACAACAAAAAAAATAAAAATTTGGAACTAATTGATCTTCTTAGAAAAAGTCAAAAAAATTTTAAAATCGAATATTGCACAGTATCCGATATTTACATTTATTATCAACAATAATTTCCAAAAAATTATTTCATGTATGCCAATTATTTAACAAAACTCTAAAACTGTATAAGTAATAACTATATAATAATCATAACAACATCAAGATTTTATAACCGATAGATGAACAATTGATCATTATCACTTTTATCTTTGATGCAATAGGCTTCATCACGTCAATGTACAACAATTCTTAATCTCATTTTATTACAATCAATAATTCATGTGTCCATTACCTTTATAGAACGGTAAATGTTAGTATTTAGTAGGTCGAATGGTACAATGACATAACAAAATGGCTTTTTCAAACCTTCGCCTAATTATGTTAAACTCTTTATCCGCTTCGCCTAAGAAAAAAATTCTTGACAGATTTTAAACTCAAGACCTCCAAGAAACCTCCTCAAAAAACCATTTAATGACATTATTCCATTTCAATTTTTAATAGGTTCTTATAAGTTCTTATTAGTGTGCTCAAGTGTTGTTCAATCTCATGAGTTAACATTATCACATATGAATTTCTAACATTTAGATGTAGGCATCACGCTCACTTATTTTGGTTGCGTCAACCAACATTTTGTTAACATTTTCTAATTTTATAACTTAAGTAATTTCAGTCACTTATATTCAAAAGTGTCATATCGTTACTATAGTGAGTGAATAAATGCCTAATTATTAGAAATAACAATACTCAACATAATCAAATTCGTATACCACACTTTGGTTTCTCGTAAAGAAACATCTTTTCTTATGAAAAGCTTTAACCAATTTTACCATACTTATCTATGTATTGAACTATTTTATATACTCTAATTAAAATATGTGATTTTTTATTGATGTAAATTAGTTTGTACTGATTGTGAGAAGAGACTAATAAGAGTGGGTCAAATGACAGCCTTTCTTAAAAAATATTTGAACAAATACCAATACTACGTTGCTTTATACTACTTTATAGACCCGACCTTCTACTTTAAGCAAAGTATTTGTTGGATCGAGAAGGCATTTTCTTTCATAGCATGGAGATGCAAAACGACGTCGAACAAACCGCCCAATGACAAACCCAATATCAAATATGAGTTTGAAGATACAAATTCAACCAATATCAAATATGAGTTTGAAGGAATTGTTTTTACCGAAAATCAAATACATTAACACCAAGACAAAACGTCTATTGAAAATCCCTCGATGGCTAATATTCACCAGTCGATCAACTATGTACTTTGAAGTTTGAACGACCACCCAAAATCCATTTCCTGATAATTCAAAAAATATCCCTTTTAACTTTGGAACACCACCACACAAAAATTCATATTTTACATACATTGGCTGAGAGGTCATAATGGCTACAAGATCGGAATATAATAAATTAGTAACCATTTATATTAAGACTTTAATTTAGATCTTGGTAGCAAAGTAAATAGTAGTCAAAAGGAGCAAATTCAGGTATTGACACCAACTCATAAAACTGAAATTTTGGTTGACAAGGAAGCATCCATTTTCAAAGTCAAAGAAATCAGTTCTTAAAAAATTATAAAAAATCTAGAAATCACCAATCTCGAACGATGTATAAAAAACTGAACCATTTTTAAATGATTTACAAAACCCAAAAAAAACTAACAAAAACACAAAAACGACATCAATTAGATAAAAATCTCAAAACCTGGCAACATGGCAAACCGAAAATCTGGTCTAACCATAAGAGAAACAGTCAGACCCAATCAAAAACGAAACACTACAAACCGAAAACGGTGAGATTCTTTCACCTGTGTTTCGATCTATTCAAACAAAACAGAATAGTCACCATTTCTAAAATAGATCATGAAGCAATCAAGGACACCCAACCCTAAAAACACACCCAAAACTACCAAGCACACCACAAACCATCAAAAAATCTGAAACTAATCTAACCTACCGAACCATCGATAGATGATGGCAAGTCAGTGGGTGACAGAAATTAAGGTATTGGTGGCGGCAGCAATGGCGGCAAGGGTTAACGATGCCGAAGAAAGGGCATTATGGTGAGTGTGTTAAGATATAGAGAGATCAGCATAGATGGCAGCGAGATCTTGAGGCTGAAACAAAAAATGCAAAAAATAGTTATAAAAAAGTGAGATCTACCGATCTATATAACAAAACCTTCAAAAAAAATTTAATTCTTACTTTTTGTTGTGTATGTTCGGTGGTCGGAGTTGTGAGGTTAGCAAGGGTGACTTTCCCGGCGACCCTGGCTATTTCCAACGGATTGAAAACTCGTAAAAACAGCAAAAATAATTATTAGTTAACACAAAGATCAACATACCAAAAATATAGATCTGTATATAAAAACCACAGATCTAGCAAAAAATCAGTTGATATCAATATACAAATTATAGATCTATAAAAAGATAGCCTCAAAACATAATATATAGTTAACATCTATTCGAATAACTCAGACTATACCTTAAAACTTTAAAAGCTCTTTTGTCGAATCTAATGTTCGGTAATAATATTGTGTAGTGATTGTGAGTTATGGTAGTGGAGAGTCATGAACATGGTGACATCCGGCAGAAATGATGATGAGATGATGGTGGCGACCGACATGACCGGCGGTGATGGGAGCAGTGGTGCGGGATTTGGTGAGGAGAGTGTTTTTAATATGTGTGTTTTTTTTATGATACTGTGTTTTGCTTTATAAAATAGTAAAGATTAAGATAGGGCCCACAAAACTTTTTCAACCATGCTAGTTTTTTCAACTTTCAACCATCTCTATTTTTCCTTTATAAAGGAGTAGAGATATATATTTGAGTTGAGAGATTAAATAAGTTAAACTGATTTGAGTTGACTCATTTAACCTATTATATAAAAAAGTTAGCACATTAACATGTTCATAGATTAAACAAGTTTGTCGGTCCACTTGGTATAATCCATTTAATCAGTACAATATATACGAATAATTTTTAATCTAAAAAAACAGATTGACGGGTCGACGCGTTTAGTTTATTCCCAACTTGAACTTGGCTTGTTTAATAAACGAGTTAGATAGGTTGACCCAAATCCGACCTAAAATCTATTCAAGCTCAACCCAAACATGTTAATTTTTAAGTCGGTTTGAGGTCAGATTCATGCCGGGTCTAAAATGCCGCCCTTCCTTTGGTAAGTTTATTTTTTCTTCCTCATGTGCTAAATTTTTTGATCTACCAAAATGATGGGTTGTGTCATCTGTGTGAAACAATTTACTGCATAGCACAACGCATTAAGGTGTTGTATATTTGGTCTATACTAATACTTCTCGTGTTGTACGTGTCATGAGTCGGTGTAATTTCTATTCACAATTATTGATAACCTTTGTGAACAATATTATCCAAATTTCATGTGAACATTTGGTTAAATGTTTTGTTTTTGTGTAATTTTTCCTTATAAAGTCTTACATGGGGGTATATTTTTCTTGTTATGATAACAAAGAGTAGATATAAAGTTGGATATAATACAAAACCTTTCTTTTTATACACAAAGTATTTAGATATACAATAATATGTTTCTTCATAACCTAGATACTGGTCACCAAGTATGACCATGATTTTTATGGCTACTCACAACGCTACTAGGTCGCGACCTAGTTTTTTCGGCCGGTGACCTAGTGCAACTTATTTGTCACAATTCGACGACCTAGTGCGACCTAGTAAAAAAAAATAAATTTTTTTTAAATTATTATTTTCTCTTTATAAATACCACATTTTCACACACAGTTTTTTCACACACAACTCTGTTTTTGCACACACACATTCAGAAATCAAAAATGACATGCTCATTCCCGCATACCGAAGCCGAGATTAAAGCAATAATTAAGAAACAAATAATTCAACAACAACGCCGTTACCAGGAGCTTACGAAGTTAGGTGATGATTTCGATGTTGCGTCCGAAGAGAATACAGAATTGAGCTCGGCATGTAAGAAATGCCGTGATCTCTCCCCACAGGAGCGTCAGTTTATCGACACGTATCTTAGTAAGCAAGCTGATTTGGATTTCAGCCTCCGGAGATCTTTGTGTAGAAAGTCGTCAAAATTGAAGGCTAGAATTGAAGAAAATACTAAATGGTTGAATAACTTTGGTTCTTCGTCCCGATATCAAACAACTCATATCGGTCCTTCGTCGCAACAACACCGAAGCAGAAATGAGTCGCCCGATCTACCCTTTCCAATTCCAAACGACTCGGTTGGCAGAATGACTGACAATGAGGTGTATCAAGAATACCTAGATCAAAAAGTGTTGAGACAAACTCATGAAGAAGAAGAAAGGGAAAGAAGGGAGCTGGAGGCAAAAATTATGGCGGAAGAAGATGAAGAAGAAACATTTCGTTGGGAGTTTCCTTGTGGTCGGTTATCGGATTCGGATCCGGGAACGGACTAATCGTATTATGTAATTTTATTTTTAGTATCGTATTGCATTTCTTATTGTATTTCAATTTCAGTATTTTCATGTTTTATTAGTATTGAATAAATTTTTAACTTTCGAATACAAGATTTTTACATTTCTTTTTACGGTATATAGTATAAATTTTATATTAAAATTTATTTTTTTTTCAAACACAAACATAAACCCCGGTTTTTTTTTAACACAAACACAAACACACAATTGAATTGGGTCGTGACCAGGGTCGATTTGTGCCCGACCGACACCGGCGACCGAATCGCCGCAACGCGACGACTCGATCGCGACCGACAGGCGACCAAGAAAATCCCGGTGCGTTGCAGGTAGCCTATCTCATCTCATTTTTTTCTTTCCGAAAACTTATATATAATTTGTTTTCACATCAAAACTATCAATATTAAAAAAACATACCTCATAAAAATATATATTAATTAATTAAACACACATGCAAATCTACACGACACTCGATTATGCAAACAATGAACTTGTGTTTAAAATAAGTAGGGGCCGAATCATGATATGATCACTCATCACGAAGGTCGATTGAGACCAAGTTGATGGATCGAGTGAAAATGCAACCGATATCAATAGCCCTAGATGAGACCAAGTTGATGGATCGAGTGAAAATGCAACCGATATCAATAGCCCTAGATGACGTATGTAATTCACTTTAAGCACCTAGTGTTTTTAGATGCAGTGATTTAAACTCTAACACGGACGGGTCTGTTAATCCGAGTCATAATATAAATTCTTCTACGAGTATAAGAGAAATATAAACGCATTTAAAGGTACAATTTGATTAAAACTATCGAACAAATTACTTATTCGATTCTAACATCTCATTGAACTAGCTAAACAAAACATGTATTTATGTGATACAAAATCCGAAATCATGTTCTTTTCGCAAAAATTATGATTTTTTTTAAACGACAATCATCTGTCGAGTTTCCAAAAGCCCCAAAAACCGCCTAAGTCCGCCGATGACTATAGCTTGGTACTTATGGAGATTTAAAAATGGGACTTTCTACACCAATTAGCGGCCAAATAAAGACATAATTCTCAATAGTATTATGATCTTGTTTGGATCATGTGTTTGTGATCTATATATGCATGATACATCTATTATTGCTATGACCCAAAGGGAGGCTTACTATATCATCATATGAAATTATGAATTAAACGATTAATGATTGAATTGGAAAACATCCAAAACATACATAGGTAGTACTAGTAATTTTTAAGGTTACCATAACAATAATTAAAATCTCTGACAAGCATATATAACAGTTTTAATTAATTAGCTCTTGATTCATCTGTTTCAATAAGGGTTCATAATTGAACTCCCAAAGTTACAATTTCTTACATGAACACAGACAAACAGGCTTACTATAAGTGCAAAAAGTTTTGCATATAAGAAATCATAATATATAGTATAAACAAGATATCGCTATCTGTTAACTTAGAAAAAAAAAACATAAGGACGCATGGGGGTTCAAGACTAGCATCGAGAGCCTCTACTGCAACCAAGCACACCAGCATTAGCCGTGATCGAACCCACGATAGAAGACGGTCTTGCACTTAGGCTCGATGCTCTTGCATAACTCTTGGATGCACCCGCACCCGATGGAGTAAAAAATGCACCATTTAGCATCAGATCACCTTCCGAACGCCAATTCCAACTCTTCCATTCATCCTCTCCCGCTTCTTCTCGTTTCGTCACCTAAAAATTAAACACATTGTTAGAACTTTTTAGCTAGGTCAAATCAGTAAATTTAACTTGTAACTATTAGCACTTTTATGGTACTCACTTCTTTGTTATCTTCAGTATTGGGAGCAAGAAATCTATTGCCTTGACTATTAATTGTGGGTGAAGCACTTCCTCCAATTGCATACATCTCCCAATGAGTGTAGTCATTGTTCACCACATGGAAATACCCATGTCTACACCTATATGTATCACAACAAATTCGTTATTAATATTTGCTACTTTTATTTTTTACTAAAATAACATAGTAATAACTTATGTAAGACTTACCTTGGCATTCTTTGGACAAGACCTTCACCAAAATGGTTAAATGCAATAGTAACTTGCATAATCTTGTCTGAAGTTAATGTGTCACTATGTCCCAAAAGCATAACCTTATCATGATGTGTCATATAATTGTTAGATATTGTAATGGCAGTAGAACCATGAATAGCATCAATTAGCCCATCATGACAATTAGCCAACGAACAATGATCTACCCAAACATGACTTCCTCCGAAAATCGACACCCCATCACCATCCGATATCGTTCTAAACCCGTAATGCTCAGGCGAGTCTCGAACATCCGTATTTCCTCCTTGCTTACAATCATGAATATTGACACCATGTATGATAATGTTGGACACGTATTGTATCGTAATGCATGGTCCACCCGCGATATGAACGTCTGCACCACGACCATCGATGGTCTTGAATGAATTCATCATTAGTTCTTCTTTGAGTTTGATAGTCATGTCATGTGCAAATATGATCCATAATGGTTCATTTTGGATCACACCGTATCTTAGGGTTCCGGGCTTAGGGTTTACAGGGTCATCGTTTTTGGAATCGGTGACTACGTATATTTTACCATCACGTCCACCGATCGCGTGCTTTCCAAACCCGATTGCGCAGTCAGCTAATCTTTGGCGATTCTTTTCCCAATTTTTGTCACATCGCCAGCAGTCGTCAATTGGATTTCCTGTCCCACATGACAAAAATCCCATGTTCCTTCTAGATTCATTTATCTTCCTGCATTGCCAAGTGAAAAAAAATATAGTTAGTTTAGGTAGTAACATAAACTTCTTAGGTGAATTGCTTTTCCAAAAGAAGTAATATTTGTTGGAAAAATGCAAATTTCAAAATCCAACATTTATATAAATGAGACTCACAAATTAACTTAATTTCAAAGCCAACATATAGTATACAAATAGCTAAAAACTAGCAAGAAACTAGCTGACTTAAAAGGTGTTTATTTTTCTTTTTGAACCACTTAATAGGTAGGGTTAACCTTTTAAACCTCTTAATAAAGATGACTATTAAAATTATAGTCCCTCTACTATGAGGCTAATTAAATGGCTCAAGAGTAACCATTTAATTTACTAAACACCCCTTACATTAATATATACTAACATGACACTAACATGAATGTTTTAAGGAATAAAAACAATGATAATAGGTGTAGTAAAATGTGGGTTATTTAGGAGTACCTATGAACATGTTCTACAACAAGTGTAGGATCTTGTTGTATTGGTGTAGAGAAAGTTGAGGTAGGTGCAATGAGAGCAAGAAGAAGAAAGATTGGCAATGCCATGTTTGTTTTTTCTTCAATTCCTCTTGAGAGATAGAATTGAAAGAAAAGAATGTGTACTAAAATGAGTGAAGAATGAGATTATTAATACTTGAATTTTGAGTGTACATACAAAGGCACATGGTACTTCACTCATACAATAATAACTCATTAAAGAAAGATAAGTTAAATACTATAAAAACCAATAAAAATGATAAAAATAAGTTTATTGGGACATGCTATGTTTTCGTTAATACCGGTATGAATATGATTATGGTCATATAACTGTTTTGTATCTGATTTTTCCGAATTTATGGGGACAATGGTGTAAACTTTGAAATTTTGTACTAGTTATTCTTGAATTTTTTTAGTTGTGACACACTTATGTTGCATCTTTTATTCTTTTATATGTATATTAAAGACTATAAAGTTTTAAGCATCCTTTTAATGAACATTATAGTAGCCAATTTATGTTGAGATTTTGGTAAGACACTTAAGATTTTGACATACACAATGCTGGTCAGTGAACAAGATTTAAATCAATTTTGATATCGAGATGTTTGTTCGTCGACAGATAGCTATTACACAATACTAAAAGCCGTTCCGTTTAGTGACTTTCGTTTTTCTAAGCTTATTCAAAGATGACGCGAACCGACAACTATTTATACTTTGGTTATCTGATATGTGAAAGAATATACATATGTTTGTGTTTTAGTCACATCAACAACAACAACAAATCTAGATTCTTACGAGTTGATTCGTTGGAACATTTCATTGTTTTCCTGTGTCGGATTTGCTAATTAGGTATTATATCAATTTCTTAAGTATTCAATTGGCAATTTGGAATCATCTACTGATTTTCGGGCCCTTTATATAATTTGTCGTCTTTAGGCTAAATTAACAACTTAACTCATTGAAATACTAGTGATGATTTAAGAAAAAAGTTTTATGAATAGAGCATATACCCGATAAGGTGTACTAAAATTTAATACTTGGACCAGAAGAAAAATAAAAACATTAATAAAATTATATGAAGATAGCTAGTGAAAAGGGAAGTAAATGCAAACAGCTCTTTATAATAGATGATTGACGTTAACATTTTAAAGTGACATAACAGAAAGGAGAAACTAATGATCGCTCTAAATAAGAGGATATGAATTATGTAAGTGTAAAATACAAAGATATGAATTGTAAAATCACATATGATTTATGAAATCACACATAAATTTTAAAACGAAAAATCAAATGTGATTTTACAAATCACGTATAATTTGTTTTTGAAAATTTCAACATTTTAAAATCGTAAAAAGTATATAAAAATGACCGTCTACTAAATGACAAATTATTCTCGTCATTACTTTAAAATCACATGTGATTTTATGAAATTAAGTGTGATTTTTGTGAAATCACATATGATTTTTGTGAAAATCATTATTGTTAATGCAACCAATGCCTAAAAACATTATTTGTAATATCTAATCTTTCTTAGTTTTGATCACGACAAAGTGTAAGAACATTTATCATCAAAGATAACCGTAAGACGAATTATTCAACAAACACTATCATCAAGTTAACAATCATTTAAGTCTTACACAAACATATCTTATACATGTTTAGTGATCATAAGAAGTGATTAACCTCAAAACACACTTTTATACAAATGTGACACAATATTTTAATAAACTTTATTTTTTAAAAAATGTTTTATTAAAATAGAAGATAAAAAACTGAATATTTCATATTCCAAATAGCCTAAGAATATGCCCTTGCGGTACAAACTTCACCAGATAGAATTTCCCCACTAAAGGACAAGAAAGCAGACTTTATACCCACGAATAAGTATAGGTGCATGCGGCTCAATATCGATATTAAGCCGCAAACCCATTTAATGAGTCGCGCCCAAAGAGTCATTGCTCATCGTCCCCTATAAATAGTGGATCATATTTTCATTTTCAAGAGAACCTTTGTGGACTTTGCCTCTTATCTTTTTTCTATGTTTCCAATCATTAGTAAATGATCACTTAATTTGTTAAGTACGTTTACTTATGATTATCCTCTTAATCCCCTTCTTACTTGTCCAAAGAGAATATCACTCACATATTTGTGACCTGATAAAAGATGAAGCTTTGATGAAGATCATCGTTTCTTAGATTTAGTCAGGTTCATCATTTTGTATACTTGAGTCTTGTGTAGATCCAAGGTATTTGTGTATACTTGGATTAGTCTTGTGTATATCCAATGTATATGTGAATACAGGGGTTAGTCTTGTGTAGATCCAAGTTATATGTGTATACTTGGATGTGTGTTGTGTTGTAATGAGTCTTGTGTGTTAGTTCTCAATAAACTACAAAGTGATGTGTGTATATGTCTTGTGAGTTCTACTCAACTTGAAAGTGAAGAGTTGTGAAGATTGGTTCTAGCTTTGGATTAGGACTTGACATCTATCTTTGTGTCAGAAAAGAAGATGGGCGACAAAGATTGGTTCTGACTTTGGATTAGAACTCGATATCTAGCCTTGTGTCGGAAAATGTAAAGTAGGCGACGTGTGTAGATTGGTCCTAGCTAAGATTAGGTCTCGACATTTAGCTTAGTGTCGAAAAACAATATAAGCGAAGTAAGGTTTTCTCCGCCAAGAAGGGAGCTTATAGATATAGTAGAAATCTCGAGTAAGGTGTACTCGAGGAGTGGAATAGGAACGAAGAGAGAGCTTCGTTGTCGAACCAGTATAAATCTTGGTGTCTTACCTTAGGTTGCTTCTTTCCTTACTCTTTACTTATTTATATCTACATTCATGCATCTCATTTACATAATCACTAGATATAGCAAATTGTTGGAAATTGACTTAACAACTATGAAATTAGTTTTTAAGTAAAAGTTAATTTTGGGACAAACCTAATTTCTAATTAGGACCTTAATCATAGAAACTATTCAATTCCCACCGTTCTAGTTTCTACAATTGGTATTAGAGCGATGGTTACACAAGATCTTTGAATTATATCGTGCTTTAAAGGTTGGATCGATCTATTGTCTCTACTAATTAGAAGGGTCGATGCTCTAAAGTTTCTTTGTGATCAAAACTATTTTTTCTCTAAAAATAGATCCTAAAATTATTGTTATATCAACTCATCTTGATTAAGATCTTGTTAGTAGATATTATGTATATTAGATTTTCTTTTGAAATGTATCTACTAGTTTGAATCTTTCTTTGTGTAGGTACTCATGACGGCTAATGATTAATTTGGTTGTGGATTGAGTTACTTATACTTGTTGAAGACTCGTCTCTTTTTTTATCACCAACATCATGGGGTGATGATATCATGATTGGTGGATGTGATACTAGTCCTTTAAGGCTTAGTATGCACTTTGTTCAAGCTCGGGTGTTGCATTAGTCCATAGATACTTGGGATGCACTTTGTGGCTAAGGTATATTTTCGTCCTTCCACACGCCCTTTGATCATTCTTTTGATCATTACTTGACTATGTGATTGCTCTTGGCATCCTTGCATTGACATTTATTTGTGGTATGCTATTTTATTCTTTCACCATCTAAAACCTTCATTGTCTTGTATACATGACTCATATAGGAGTTGTAGAGTGAGTTAGTAGTAGCTTAAAGTATCAATCATGATTTATATGGTTTGCAACTTATTATGGTTAGTAGGCCCTATATCATGTGTAGTATGTGAAATTGAGCTCATCTCTAAGTTGATTGACTAATCCTTTGAGATACCAAACTACATCATATGTTGTAGTTAGGATACTACACATTTGGAATTGAAATATTCCCAGGATGTTGTCATTGTAATCCATAACAATGATATTTGTCCGATCTCGTGGGAGAGAAAGTGAATCTATATTCTTACTCATATTTATAAAAGTTTAAGACATATATTTACGAGTTTTCTTACTCTGTATAACAAAAATAGTCTGGTATGGTTCATTACCAAAGTCGTTTGCCAGAAAGGCATGTCTTTAAATACTATATATGACACAAGCTCTTGGTTTCTACAACTTGAAGATTTTCATTCATCTCTTGAGCATTGATACTTTGCTTTGATTCACTCCTCTTGGTTTCTCTCTTCTCTCTTTTTGTTTACATGTAGTCGTTTCTTCGTTTCGGTCTTTTTCGGTTTCGATTCCACTCGTAATCCTTCATTAAGGTATTATAACCTAGTCTTGAAGTGGTCTAATGATTTTTAAAAGGCTTAATATATGTTTTAAGTATTTTAGAAAAACTTGGTTTGAAAATTTTATTTCATTTTCACTGACAAAACATATGTTCTGTCATCGGTTCCTTAAACATGCGCGGTGTTACACGCGGTTCTTTATCAATAAGGAGCCGCGCCCCACTAAGTATCTTAATTCATTTTCAATCAATTTGTTATAGGGTTCTTAATTTCATAATTGGAGATTTTCAAAATTAAATTGAATTAGAATCAAAGTAGGAATGGGGTATGCATAGTTTTATTGCTATGATTCATTACGTTCATATTCCTTGTGATTTCACTAAAACCCACTTATAGAACAAATCCGAATCAAAGTAATTTGGTTTAATGATGGAATTGATATGAACCCTTGAACATATTGGTAATTGCATTATTAATGCTTACCTAAAAACGAGTTTTGAAAACCAATGTTAAAATTCATGGTTGATTCGCATAGTTCATATGCATTTGTCAAAAATGAATTCAGTACATTGTGAGCATAAGAATGTTAAGGAATCATCCTTTGGTTAGTTAAGAAATTGATTAAACACATTCTTGTAGCTTTGATTTTTACTAATCTATATATAACAAAGAGTGATTGTGGAATTATTTTTGGTGTAATATAGGTACTTAATCATGCCTTTGGTATATCAAAATGACCACCAAAAGAAGGATTGTTATATACCTAACCTTGTTGATACTTGTGTGTCCGAAACACTAGCAAACACTCTTCATTAATTTCAATCCCGTTACTTTCATGAGGGTCGGGTTGTCTATGGGGATATTGAGGGATATGGCTATACTCTAAATGTTTAAGAATAATGGATTTGATTTCTTGCTAAACATTAATGAGGTAATCTATCTCGAATTCCTCTTAGAGTTCTTTAGCACGTACTCTTTTCATGTAAATGTATACGGAATGTTTGTTAATTTCGCCATTCGTGGTCGACCCATTAGTTACTCTCTCGAGGAGTTTGGTAAGGCACTCCGTGTACCTTATGAAGGTCAATGCCGATTCACGGATGCATGGAGGATTGACTCCTTGGAAACGTGTGTCAACACTCCTCCATATAATACCGAAGTGGTTGACCTAGACCTCATCCTTGGCACTATCACTCAACCTCGTAATAGACCCGTTGTACGTAGTATCCACTCAAAGAAGCATGTGTTGTCACCTTATGAGATACTTGTAAGCGTCCTTAATCAATGTATGGTCTCTTGGGCCGACATTACTAGGGAGAATGTATTATGTCATGGTGGAAACCGGGATTATATTCCGACATGTATGGATCATATGATGTGTTGCATATGCCATTCCACCAAGTAAAATCTTGCCTACTTTATCGCTCGACAGATCAATTATGTCCTCACCAAGCCAAAAACAAAAATTTCTTATGCTAGGCTCCTCACTCGCCTTTTAAGAAGGGTTGATCATGACTACCCCCAACTTCATCTCTCCAACTACTTGCACGCCAACCGTGTGATGTATCACATTCAAGGGGATCGTCCGATAAAGGCTAGGAGTGACCGAGGTAGGCGTAGAGGTGATCCATGGGAATCATCCGACAATGAGTAAATTTCCACTTCATCAAGTGATGGTGATAATGTTGGAACTAGTACCAATGTCGGTTCCCCGAGTGGCTTCTCCCCTTGTTTGAACATTTTCATAGATGGGTTAGACCAAATTCATCGTCCTCCTTCTCCTTCATCGAGTAAACTTCCTCCAAACTTTAATTTTGGGGATGTTTACCATTCTAACCTTCATACCCGAGGGGAGTTGCATGATCATTGTGTTGAGACGAGGGGAGCTTTCAAGGCCATGGGGAACATGCTAAAGAAGTTTTGCAAAAAGAAGAAGTGATGCTACTTGGAAGTCTTTGGTGATGACTTCATTTGGATGACTTTGATATTAACATTGGTTCTTATGTTAAACATTTTATTTCATTAGACATTTTCTATCTTTTATTAGACTTTGGTTTGTATTAATACTTAATTGTTTAGATTTTAATATGTTTCATGTGATTGATCTTTCAATTTATATGATTGTGTGTAATTTTGTGTTAGTTGGCTATTTAGATTTTGGTTGGTAATCTATTTTGGCTTGATAAACTAAGGTTTAAAATATGGGTTTGTGAAAAATCCAGGAAGACATACTTTTTGAAGGTTCTATCCGCGAATCCTTATCTCTAGGCAGATCTTTATGGTTATCAAACCGCGGGTATGTATAATGAGTCGCGGGAAAGAATTTCGACCGAATCTTTGCTTTACACTGTTTTATCTAAATCTTTGTAAACATGGATAAAACTTTTGCTAAACATCAGCTTTTTCCCAAACAAGCCTAGCAACTTTTGTTATTCACCAAAATCATTTTTAACCCATTACCATTTTAGATCATCCCCTTCTCTTCTTAAACCATTCTTGATTCTTTTTCTTATTCACATCCTCTAAGCTTTTCTAAACCTAAACACACAACCATGGTATCCACTAGATCCTCAAATTCCTCCAAAAACTCTACCACCAAAAGAGCCTTAAGATAATAATTAAGATACCTAACCAAGGTTCTTCATCTTTTCTTACACCTAAGAATGAGACTTATCCAATTCTCATTTCTTCATCACCTTCACCACCTCTTACACCATGCAAGAGTAGCTCAACTCATAGTACTAACCATTCTTATGGTTCTACCTTTTCTTTATTCTAATCTAGGATGAATGAGTTGTTTTCACCCTTCACTCCAAGTCCTCTCTTGGATGTGAACCCCTCACCCCTCCAAAGCATTCCTTTTGAGGATGACTTTGTTGAGCCTTCACCAGTTTCATCTTTGGATATTATGCCTCATCCTCCTCCTAACACTTCAATTTTGGGTGTTTCTATCTCAAACTTCATGGGCGATCCATATTTCTTTGGTTTTCTTGAGGCACATGGTACCAATTGTCCATGTTTTCTTTATAACAACTACATCATCCAAAATCTTATAATGGAAATGTTTGGGCTTCATGCAAGGTTGCAAGAGTTCTTGTTAACTTTGTTTACCAATCCTCCTCCTCCTAGGAGATGAATGATGATATTTTTAAAATATCTTTTCTAGAACTTAAGCTCAAGGAGACTACTTAACCAAGATTAAAATAGCTAGCTTTTGTTTAGTTAGTTGTATTTCTTTTCTTGTACTTTATCTTCCTTCATGAATTTTCATGAAGATGATCTGTGGATTTAACTTTTGTGTGTTTTAACTTATTTGTTCTCATACTAATCGACTTCAATTTAAACTAAAATTAAACCTAAATCTATTTGTCACCTCTAAAACTTGACTAAAACTTGATCAAAATGTTATCTAAATATTTGGTCACTCTTTGTCAAGATACTTTTGTGAGTATGTTGCTCTTTATGTAACCATAGCCTAACCTAGTTCTATTAGAGGTAAAAATCAAAGATTTGCTTAATTTTGAAAAAGTCTTGTCTTTTCTCAAACTTAAAAAAAAATTGGATTTTGATGTCCCCTATCGGTGGATCAATAAAGAAGCCGCTGATCAATATCTTTATTGAACTGCAGGTTCATGTATTAAACCACAGACAGGCAACCACTTTTTGGCTCGTTTTTTGTCTTTCTTCTTTGAACACTATTTTTTTCAAGATTCTTTATTTGCCTATTTGAGCTAAACATTCCTTTAAACCATTTGATTTTCCTTCTATTCTTTGTCTTGTCTATTTTTTTAAATTCTCTTGTTTTGGGGAGTTCTCTTCTCATCCCTCACAATGTCTTCTTCTTCTAAACTTAACCTTGACATCTCTTTGTTACAACCTTCTAAACCCAAAGCTTCTTATAAGCTTTCCAAGAAACCGAAAATTTTGTCCAAACTTGTTTTGATAAAAAAAGAACAAGGATCAATATGAACCTTCTTCTCCCAAACCGTGCAAGAATTCTACTTTCTCTCCAATTGAGTAGTTGAATGAGTCTTACTCAATCAATCCAATTACCCGAGAAAGGGAAGCTCTTCCGTCACCACCTAAACCTTTCAACACACCTCAACTAAATGACCTATCTTTTTTCCATAACCTCACTAAGTATTGTGATGGTAACCTTTCTTATCCACATTCTCCTTCTCCTCCACCGCCTTCTTATTTTGATGGACCTCCCCCATCAAATTACTTTGTTTTACATCATGGAAGTTCATGTGCTTGTTGTAGATTTCAACAAATTGAACTTTCTCATATGTATGACAAGTTAAATTTTCTTGAATTTCTCCTCACTCGACCTCTTTTTCGAGTATTTGTTCCCGTGACCGAATCTCCAGAAGATGCACCTCCGTCTTATTATACCAATTAAAACATACTTTGTGTTCTAATTGTTTGAGTCTAAAATAAAAACCTAAGCAATCTTATAGGACTACTTCTACTAGAATAGTTGTTATGCTTATGTTGTTTTATATTCTCATATCTTGTTTTTGTATTCATATTTTCATTATGAATCTCTTGTTGTATGTACTCTAATATTTATTTTAATGTGATTAGTATGTGTGTTATTGTTTTGCTTATTTTCTTATCACACATATTGTTGAGCGTTAATATTGGTTAAACTTTGAATTTTTTTGGATGATTCCAAAAATTCTTTGACTTTAACCATTTGACATTATATATTCAAATTGTTGGATGTTTCTTTTCTATCTTTATTCTAACAATTGTGAAATGAGCTTGTCAAATTACTCTCCTTGGACATACTTAGCAAGTGCTCACTACATAAATTGAGACTTATTTTCTTTCTCCCTCCCAAGTAATTTAGTGGGTAGTGAATATTGAATTACATTGGTGTTTCTTTTTTTATACTAACCTCTATATGTAGCTTGTCACCATAGCTCGATCACTTGGTGCCCCAAACTAGGGGGATTAAGCACCAAGGGGGAGCTACTAGCAAAGTCAATTCTTCTCTTCTTAAAAGACTTGTGCTACCTTTTTGCTTCGACAAAAGGGGGAGAAATGATAGTGATAAACTCGTTAATAATTCGAAAACTTTTGTTTTTACATAAATGGGTTTATAGTTTGTCGTAATAAAAAAGGGGGAGATCGTTAATGCAACCAAAGCCTAAAAACATTATTTGTAATAACTAATCTTTCTTAGTTTTGATAACGACAAAGTGTAAAAACATTTATCGTCAAAGATAACTGTAAGATGAATTATTCAACAAACACTATCATCAAGGTAAAAATCATTTAAGTCTTACACAAACATATCTTATACATGTTTAGTGATCATAAGAAGTGATTAAATTCAAAACTCACATTTATACAAATGTGAAAAAATATTTAAATAAACTTTATTTTTAAGAAAATGTTTTATCAAAATAAAAAATAAAAATTTGAATAGGGCATATTCTAAATGGCCTAAGAATATACCCTTGAGGTATAAACTTCACCAGATGTGATTTCCCCACTAAAGGACAAAAAAGAGCGGACTCTATACCCGTGGCTCAGTCTAGGTGCCTGCAACTCAACATCGATATTGAGTCGCCGACCCATTTAATGAGCCACGCCCAAAGAGCCGTTGCTCCTTGTCTCCTATAAATAGTGGATCGTATTTTCATTTTCAAGAGAACCTTTTTGGACAAATTTCTACCTCTTATCTTCAATCTATGTTTCCAATCATTAGTATATGATCACTTAATTTGTTAAGTATGTCTACTTATGATTATCCTCTTGATCCCTTTCTTTACTTGTCCAAAGAGAAGATCACGCAATAAAAGATGAAGCTTTGATGAAGATCATCCTTTTCTTAGATCTAGTCATGTTCATCATTTTGTATACTTAAGTCTTGTGTAGATCCAAGGTATTTGTGTATAATTGGATTAGTCTTGTGTAAATGCAATGTATATGTGAATACTTGTATTAGTCTTGTGTAGATCGAAGTTATATGTGTATCCTTGGATGTGTGTTGTGTTGTAATGAGTCTTGTGTGTTAGTTTTCACTAAACTACAAAGTGATGTGTGTATGTGTCTTGTGAGTTCTCACTCAACTTGAAAGTGAAGAGTTGTGAAGATTGGTTCTAGCTTTGGATTAGGACTCGCCATCTAGCCTTGTGTCGGCAAAGAAGATGGGCGACGAAGATTGGTTCTAGCTTTGGATTAGAACTCGACATATAGCCTTGTGTCAGAAAATGTGAAGTAGGCGACGTGTGTAGATTGGTCCTAGCTAAGATTAGGTCTCGACATTTAGCTTACTATCGGAAAACAATGTAAGCGACGTTGTAAGGTTTTCTCCGCGAAGAAGGGAACTTGTGAATATAGTGGAAATCTCGAGTAAGGTGTACTCGAGGAGTGGAGTAGGAATGAAAAGAGTGCTTCGTTGCCGAATCACTATAAATCTTGGTGTCTTACCTTAGGTTGCTTCTTTTCTTACTCTTTTCTTATTATTATCTCTATCCATGCATCTCATTACATAATCACTACATATAGCAAATGGTTTGAAAATTGACTTAACAACTATAAAGACTAGTTTTTAAGTAAAAGTTAATTTTGGGACAAACCTAATTTTTAATTAGGACCTTAATCATAAAAACTATTCAATCCACCCCCCCCCCCCTCCCCCCTCCCCTCTTCTAGTTTTTACAATTGTGAAATCGCATGTGATTTTCACACGTGATATTGTGAAAACACATGTGATTTTTGAATACACATGATTTTTTTTAAATTTCGTGTTGGACATATTTATATTTCTTAAACTTGAAGCACAAGAACAACTCAATATAGTCCAACGGTTATAAACAGTAGTGTTATGATACATAAATACACAAATGTGATTTTCAAAAAAAAAAATTAACTAGAAATGGCCAGCGACACATCTTGTTACTCGTTTTTCTTTCACGATTATGTAAATAATAAACAAAGTTATTAAATACCAAAAAACTTAAACAAAAAATCACATGTGATTTTTCTGGCCAAAAATTTCAACACTAAAAAATAGTCGAAAATATATCAAAGTACCCGTCTACTGAAAGTTTGGATTTTACTCATTGCGATAGTGTATTTTTTGGAGTCCGATAATTTACCACTTGAAAGATACATTATTTTGAAGAAAAAAACGTGAAAATGGGTTTTTTATTATGTGATGAAAAAAATGAATGGTTGAAATGTGTTTCATTTATCATTCATTGGAATATGATTTCTCCTTATTTCACCTCCAAGTATTAAAATATTACGGTAGGTATTTTCATTGTGTATTGGTTTGGGATTTAGAAAATAGTATTGAAAAAAAAAGATGATAAATAAAAGTATACTCACAAAAACGCATGGACAATCATTTTGTAGATATTTTCACTATTACAAGAATGGTTTTACTGTTAATTCTTAAAAAAAATATGTATACTTATGAAATTACTGATGAAAAAGATGATATATGAATTTATCCCTAACATATAAACATGATAAAATAATTTGTTTCTTTTTTTTTTCATGTCATGTGAATAGTTTCCAAATATAGTACTGCTGCTTAAATTCACTTACCAAATATCTACTAGAGTTATTGAGTATTTGTTAAAATATTTTCCAAATATAGAATTGTTCAAATTTATCCATATTCGCAACAGGGTACGCAGCATGCTTTGGACAACAACGTAACTCGTCCTAGATTGGCTTTAGAAACCATGTGTAACCAATGACCTTGAGTTTATGGAATTTACATGTTATTTTTTTTATAGAAAATTAGTTGCATTATATTCCGAATCCTCAAAGCTTAAGAAATTTGTAATTAGGGAAATACAATTTTTTTAATACAGCTACATTAGACTAACAATCTAAGAATATCTTATGAGACGCTTTTTGCAGAAAAGAAAAGTGCAAGAATTTATAACTTTTTGATTTAGTAATACTATTAATTTGAAGTTACGAGAAAGTGTAAAATTTGTTGTGATATGAATAATCTTTTGACCAATTGACTAAAATCGGAAGAGTGCGATGGATTAACTCTAAAATGAACTGATAATTCGAATGATTATTTCTATAAAATGTTAATTACTAATAGTTTATGAGTTATCTTTTCATCACAAAGTTAGTTTTTAAGAACTAACTTTGAACGAATTTTTTGTGTTCATATTATCTGAAATGAAATGAGTCTTTTCATTTCTGTTAGACCAAAGATATAGATGCGTCGTACCCGTTAGGTTATATGTTAGTTACTTAGTCCCCAAGTTAATTTATTAGTATATATACATATACAATCTCTGTATAATAATCAATTACAATAATACAATACCTTCAGGTTTTATATGGGCACTATCGACAATATAGTTTGTCAACTTGGATCAGCTTTTGCATTAAAAGATCTCGGGCTCCTTAACTAGTTCTTGGGTATTGAAGTTGTTCCTCATGTGTTTGGTATTCTCCTGTCTCAAAAGAAGTATATTTTTGAGCTATTATAAAGGGCTGGTCTTTCTAACTGCAATGATGTGTCTTCTCCCATGGTTACCTCGAGCCCACTCACCTTATATGACAGTGCCGCTTTTTCTAATCCAGTGAAATATCGATAAGTAGTGGGTGCTTTACAATATGTTACCTTGTCTCGGCCTGACATAACTTTTGCTGTTAACAAGGTATGTCAATATATGCATGCTCCAACCGAGAATCATTGGTCTGCAGTAAAACGGATTTTACGTTATCTTCATGGTACGGTTGAACATGACATGCTCACACGTCGTTCTTCTGGATATACTCTTCAAGCTTTTACCGATGCACTTTGGAAAGGTAGTCCTGATACTTCTCTTGAAGCTCTATCAGATGCTGACTGGGTTGGAGATTCAGATGATCTTCGGTCCACGGGGGGATTTGCTATATATCTTGGTTCAAACCTTATATCTTGGACCGCTCGTAAACAATGTACGGTTTCACGTTCCTCTACAGAAGCTGAATACAAAGCTCTTACTGACACCGTTGTTGAGCTCACATGGCTTCAAGCTCTTCTTCATGAGCTTGGTATCCGGTCATCTTCAACGCCTATACTATGGTGTGACACTCTTGGTGCAACATACTTGTCAGCTAACCCTATCTTTCATGCACGTACAAAACACGTGGAAATAGACTATCACTTTGTTCGAGAAAAGGTTGCTCAAGGAGGTCTTCGATTTCAACATATATCTACACATGATCAAATTGCAGATATATTTACAAAGCCATTACCAACTCCTCGATTTCTCTTTCTAAGATCCAAGCTACAGGTTGTTGCTCGTCCTTAGCTTGCGGGGGCGTGTTAGACCAAAGATATAGATGGGTCGTACCCGTTAGGTTATATGTTAGTTACTTAGTCCCCAAGTTAATGTATTAGTATATATACATATACAATCTTTGTATAATAATCAATTACAATAATACAAACCTTCAGGTTTTATAATTTGTATGTCTGGTTAGCATTATATTTTTATATACGATGAAAACGGACATTATGGTAATCAGATTTTATTTATAATCGTGTTATCACTTTTAAAAGTAAACTATTTGATTTTAATGTCTGAGTATCATGAATACCTGCTTGGGATAAGATCAAATATTTGTTAATGATTTAAGCACAAATGAGTGACCCTTTTCACGTTGAAATGTTTATGTTTCTATGTTTTTTTCTTTATGCAAGTGATTATCTCCTATATATGGGAGAACACTCCAACACTAGTAAATGAAATTATGAGAGATTAACGGCCAATTAATCTCTATAATTATCCTCATAACAATAGGAATAGTGGTTACATGACCAATTTAATGTGGTCGTTGAATGCAATTGTAACTTCCACTTGAATAGGTTAAAGGTGTTACAAGATGATAAGTTCAACTCCAACTATATATATCCTTCAGTCCTACTGAAGGATCAACGAACCCCTGAAAGGAATTCCTATTGAATCCTTCAGTACGAAGACCTACTGGTGAGTAAACCTACTGAGGATAAGTCCTCGGAGATATCACTCCCTAATTAATAACATAAGTCTGAATTACACTCGCTGAAGAGTTAAATCACTCAAGATTATCAGCAATGCTAAAAAACATTTATCCTTTATCAGAGTTACGATGTTTAGATACCTAGGAGTGTACACTTCGTACCTTCCGACCCATTATCTGGTATGAACTGAATTCACAATTGAACTAATTTCTAACAAATTATGAATCTACCACCTAGATATGATTCATGTGCTACATATAGTATGCGTGTCATTATATCAGATGCATGGAAGTTTATACGTAATGCGTACATAAAATTTTGTTTTTAGAGGGTTTTTTTGATAAATTTTATTACTCTATAAAAAAATTTGAAGTACAACGGATGTATATGAATTATATATCTCCGCTCGTTACATAAGCAAACAACTTTTTACCGGGAGAAAACACATAAAACAACTACAAAGTCACACAGAACATAATAAAGACTAAAATTTCTTGTGTCCACATACGTTGATATTGAGATTATCAGCAATATATTGGACATGCTTGGAATATCCTGATCATCATACATATCATCATCATATGTGTCATAGTCATCATCAGAATTCTTGTACAGATCTTTCCATTGTTCTCACACATCATTAGTCAGATATCCCATATCAAACATTTTAGCTGCCATAATTTTGTTCATATCATTATTCACATGTTCAACAACATCCTCCTCATTACACTAACTTGAAATATCACCCCTTTTCTTAAGAAATAGATTCCCTTGGTCATCCACATGAGTAAATTGTTCTTCAACAAGCTTCTTTTCAATCTTATCAATTTTCTCAATAATCAGGTATATCTAACTTCCATATGATGAACCATTCTCGAACATAAACCTACCGAAAAATCATCCAAACCAACTCACTTAGAAGTCCCACCATTCGTACCTAAGTCATCATCAGTTTCAACAAAATTACGAGCATCAAAAGAATTTGAATTACTAACCCCTTTACTTGGACTAATCTCTTTACTAGGCTCCGCGACAACTTTCTTTTTCCTACCACTTGAACTAGTATTCTTCTTTCCTACTATTCGATATTCCTGAGTAACCGGTTTAAACTTCAGCTTAGGTCCAACCGGTGCACCCGTAGATACTTGCTTAAGCTTGTCCACATTCTTTGTCGTAGTTGATCTCGTAACCTTAGGACGATCCTCAAGTACATGGCCAAAAGTCTTACAACTCGAGCATGTAGGATGTTTTCACTCATATTCAACACGAATAAATCTTAAATAGAAACCCTTGCATTTGATTTTAGGCATAGCCACTAATGTAGTGATACGTGTTTAGGAAAACAACGTATAAGTGCGGCAAGTATTAAACTCGACGATTTAGGAAAACTGACAAGTCGAATAAATGTGGGTTCATTCTCGAAGGAGGTGTGTGGATTAATGTGCCAATTATATAAAATCAAGTTTGGATTAGTGACGTTTTTGGTTTAAAGAGAGAAAAAGTAAAGACGAGCTACGACTACGATTTAAACTACGACGTTGACGTAAAACGATGACGTAATTACGTAAAACGCGACAAAATTAAAAATTAAACCTAAAAATTAATTAAAAATAAGTCTAAAATAATATAAATAAGAATAAAAATCCAACAAATATATTTTAAAACCTTTTATTAATTAAATATTCAATTTTTAATGCTAATTAAAGCCCTAAAATTAAATATTATTAACAAAATGTCCAAAATATTATTTTATTGAACTAATAACTCACTTATATTATTTAAAGACTAAAAGGTATTTTTTCTAAATTTTAAAAACTATTTTTTCTATTTTTAAAACACTAAAAACTATTTTTAGACTAAAATAATCATAAAAAATAATAAAATAATGCTAAAAATGATTTGACAATTTTAAAAATCCTAAGTTATACTAAGGAACAGTAGCAAAATGAAAAAGTTTGAAAAATGTAAAATTTTTCACTAAAAGACAAAACAGATAAGTAATTAAACCCTAATTAAACTAAATTAATTCTAAAAATTAAATAAAAAGTGAACAGTAAAAACTTTTTAGACTAAAAATCTTAAAATGTTTTTCTAAGTCTAAGAAAATTTTTAAAACTGAAAAATATTAATTTTTCACACTAAAAGACAAAAACAGAATAATAAAAAGTTAATTAAAATAGCTATTTAATCTAAAAAAATACCAAATGAACAGTAACTGAAAAATAAAATAAACTGAAAAATCAAAAATAAAATAAGAAAAATAACAAAATTGGTTTCAGGACCTAATTCCTATTTTTGGTCACAAAAGACAAAAAATCAAGTAGACTGAAAGTGACATGTGGTCACTTTTGTCCAGATGCTAAGCAAGGGGAACTGGTTACACTAGCAGTGGGAACTTGGTTCCCACTGGTAGCAATAAATAACGTGTCTGGTGGGTTTTTTGGATATAACTTGCTGGAATTTTGGTTTTACTCAGATCCAAGGGCACCCCCACAACCAGTTGGGTTGTGGGGAGTCAAGAATGTAATAAAACACACAAGTTGTTAACACAAATCACACACAAATTGCACAATACAGTTACTGTTTAAGCTATTATGTTTTTGATGAACAGTAAGCTGGTGTGATGTGCACCAAAACGAATTTCAAATGGCCAAGGCTTGCACACAATCTAACCAAACCACATAAAAACTTAATGCAATCCTAACTAGACCTATAATCTATCAGTTAACAAGCTTATATGACAGATTTATTCTAAATCAAACACAAAGAAGGACTATCTGTTTTTAAGCAATATGAACCAAATTTTAACATGCAAACTCTTTTAAACTTTAGCCAAAGGAAACCAATGACTGAAACTAAGCACTACTACCAAATACAATTGTGTCTAGGTGGTTTTAAGACCAAAAGCTTATCAAGATTTCAATTTAAACCCTAATCCCAAACACTCCTATATTTTCAGAAAATGAATTTTTTCAAACAAAACCTAATCAAACACAAACCAAACTGATTTCTACTAATTCTAACATGCATATAAATCATATAAAAGCATAATCAAGCAAGAAAATTAACCAAAGAGCAGATTTTACACAAATCACCATAAAAATTCACAAAAAACTTAAAAACAAGCCAAGTGGGGTTCAAGCCCTTTACCAAGCTGATGCCTTCCAAGAGATCTTGTTTAGGGCTTATATGAGCTTATAGTGTGTAGAGAATCCCTGTCGGGGTTCAACAACTGAACCAGGGAGAAAATATCTTCAAATGACTAAAAGGGATGGAAAATTTTGAGATCTTGTTTTGTACCTGCACAAAAACAGACAACCAAGAAAACACACAAGCTTATATAAGCTTAACTCATAAGCTAGTGTCAAGTAGCTTATGAGTTGACTTATATAAACAGTAAACTGTCAAATAAAAAGATGATAAAAGATTTTGGAAAATCTTTGAAGAAACTTGGAAAACCAATCTTTTGAAACCTACTATTTCTGAAACAGGAAGTTATACAAGCTCTATTAGCTTATTTGGTTGTCAACCAAATAGTCTAATAAGCTCCTATAACCCTTAATAAGAAAAGCAGCTTTGGGGTTTAAGTGTCCTCTCACCCAAAAACTTCTTTTCTTGACGAAATTATAACAAACACTTGCAAGAAAACAATGGATATTAAACTAAAAAAACAATTAAGGAACTCAGAGTTTGAAAAAGATTAAAGGTTCATTTTCATTAATAATTTAAAACTTTTTACAAAAACTGGAACAAGTGAATATGGACACAAACGTCCATATTTATACAATGAAGAGGAACATTCTAGTCTAAAAACCCTAGCTAACTGAATTTCCATCCTTGCCCTTGGAAAGATGCTTGAATATACTGAAAAGATGCCACTGTTTGAATAAGTTCTTGGTCAAGATTCGTGTATCATGTGAATGTACAGCTTGTCATTTGATCTTAGCCTTCAATTTTTGATGTGGGGAGTAAGTTTTTATCAAGAACCGTTGATTTGGTCCAATGTACTCCATACTTTAGCAAAACCTGAAATATGTGAGGGGCGTGTGGGGGACAAGGGACTGATATGTCCCTTTCTGGGTTGAGTGTTGTGTTGGGTGTGGGGTAATGAGTGAAACCCCCAAGGTTAATTGGGGTTTAGGTTAAAAATTAAGGTAATTAGAACTGGGGTTTTTTTAGGGTTTGTGGGATGAAGGTGATAAGCAGGGAGGGTTTAATTGGGTTAAGGGTTATTAATTTTTTAAAATTTGTGTTTACCCCTAAAATCAAAACTAACAAACAGATTAAAAATCTGTTTATTTAATTTGTTTAGTGGAAAATAGACGTGGATGTGTGGTAGATTGTGATTGGTGGATAGTGGTGAAGTGGGTGACGTGGAGGAGAGGTATTGGTGGGTGGGGTTTTGGTTGTCTGGTCAAAAACAGCCCCTGGTCTTCCATACTTCATTCAACTTGTATATAATAGCTAAAAACTCATTTCCTTTGTATAACAAGTTTCATCAACTTGCTGAAATTGGCCCAAGATACTTTCAAACTTTTAAACAAGGACTATTCATGTAAAAAGGGCATTCTTCAAGGGCTATTCTTGTATTGCCATGACATTTTAGGGACCCACATGTAGTATTTAGGTTTTACAAGGGTGTAAAATGACAAGTCTTCAATTCTTGAGGGACCATTCTTGCCAATCTTCAAAACTTCAAGGTCATTTTTGGAAATTCCATACTTGGGCCCGGTTCTTTGTGCGGCTTCCTTTCCCGTGTTCGTTTTTGCTTCATTCTTGTGATCTTTGTTGATTTCACGATATCCGTACCTGAAATACACAATGAACAAACACAGGCACATTTTGGGGTATTTTGATGATATTTTAAGCGTTTTAAGCCCGATTTGGACGATGAGACTATGTATAATTACAGTCTCATCACTCCCCCATATAAACCATTGCCGTGTCCCCACGCAATGCTAGAACTAAGTATCATAGCACTTCCAAAATTCATTTTATGATGACATTTATTGAAGACATAAATTTAAATAAACTACTACACGTGTTTTAGACATAATGTAATGTTTTCATCACGATAAAGTGACTTTTAGGATCATAGAACAAGAACACGTGAATGCTTCGTTAGAAATAATTTTGTCGTCCTCGATTTTCACCCAATTCCATGCTAAGCGTGTAACGAGATCATTGTTATTATAAGTTAGCAACACGATCACATCTCATAAGTGTTAATTACGAACCTAAACTCCCTTATTCCTACTTGGTATCTCTTATATTTTATTGTGTCTTAATGATCACGAGGATACATCATTGAATTATGCGTGAATAGAGATTAAGTCTAAAAATAGAGTCTTAACGGTGTAACCAAAATCATCGAATTAATAATTCACCCTAATAGACAACGATGTCAAAAAATTAAGTCAACAAGAAGGATCGATAAACACGGTTTTATAACGGTTTTGAACATGAGACTTATTACCAAGACTTTTATACGCCCCCTAACGGAAGGGCCTTATTATCATTGGTTTACCTCCATCTTTTATTCAACTTCACCATGAAGCTTTTATTATGACTTCGGTCTTGCCTTGCCTTTTATTATCCGCCTCATCGGTGGTTTTATTAGCCAAAGATGTATATCCTCACGCTAAAGCGAATTTTGGATCTTTAAAGCTTCAAAGATTAAGGCTTGATTCACTTTCAATTTGGGCATAGATTCTTCGGCCTTGTGAGCTTCAAAATTTTGCTTAATTTAGGTGAGCACTTGAAATCTTATTATTAGGTGAAGCTTTCGATTATTCGGGTTGCCAATACTTCAAAACCGTGACGCTGGCGATACCTTAATGTTTTCCTAATTTAATTACATGGAAGCTAATAAAACAAATTAGAAACCAACAATAGTGACTAGACCGCTAAATCAATATTTATTAACAATTTATTATGCAAAAGCGTGGGGAGAATAAGCTAATAATTACTACATATGAGATCGTGACGATTACGTGACTTATAAATAACTCTATCATTTCTCGTCCTCATTTAAGAGACTTAGCCTAAAAAGTTAAGGAATCAAAGCTAAGTGCTCAACACGCACGGTCGAGTCAAAAATTACTCTTATTCTCACCATCGGAAAACCTACATTTGTGTCTTAAACACTTATGAAAAATACGAAAAATTTTAAAATTTGGCCATTTTTAGCCTTATTTGCAACAAAACGATAACAAAAAGATGAAAATTGGATTGCGTGTTGACGTAAGCAAGGTGAAGTATCTAATCACCCCCCCCCATACTAAAACTAAACATTATCCTTAATGTTTCGAGTCTAGGGGTGAAAACACCCCCATACTAGAGACGAAGTCGAATGCTTAATCTCGAGCATGGAAAGGGTAAAACGAATAACCTAAAAGCTATTTATGAATTATGCTAATAAGATAAACGTTAGAACATAAAAGGATATCATCGGATATCGGAATCTCCAAAGGCAACGATCGAAGCTCGAGTGATCCGTAAAACGAACACGAGAGGCTTCAATGATGACGATGAACCTAATAAATCACAATCACAAACAACCACGAAACAAAGGTTGGAAGAGCACAAGTCCCCTCGTTACGTTAAACTAAGAAAGCGATAATATTTACAACGATAAGCATGAGAATCCCCCACGAGGCACCTTGTTTTTGATAACCGAGTCAAAATCTCGACTCGAATCCCCATAAATGTGATTATTTAGGGATAATCTTGGTATGGTCATTTTTAGTGGGGCTTACATGATGAACAAGGCCCAAAAAGCAACCGGTATAAAGGACTAAGTCCTTTGACGATGCAAAATACCGGGGTCGAAGATGGCGTCCTCGTTTTCGGATGAAAGACGAAACAACGCTACTTCAACATGAACCCTAATGGGGTAGAAGAAAAGAGATGAGAAGTAGAAAGGTGGGGCAATGGGTAAGTCAAACTTATGAGCTACTCTAGGTAGACTCACACCAAGCAAATAGATACGATTTCCATTTATTGCATCGGTGGAAGACCGAGATTTCCCTTTACAAGCAATTCCGGGATCGTAAATCTCGTCCTCGGTGGAGAAATGTGAGGGAACATAAGGGGCTTCCCCCACACTAGATCCACACCAACCGTCATCAAAAGGAGTAGACGAGGCGGTAGCACTCATAAAACGCGGTGATGACGGAGTTAAACATGTAGAAAAATCTTTTAAAACATTTTTAAAATCTTTTCCTTTTTCATCGTTTAAAAACTCTTTATGAAAACCCGATTGAATAATGTAAAAAATATATGGCGTGTCAAATTCAAAATTAGTCGCGCTAAAAATCCTCACATTTAAGTCATTGGTGGGAGGGGGTGGCGGATTATATAAGTTCTCAAAACGTTTGTCAATAAAGAACACCGCCCCCTCGGGGTCAACATACTCGTCATCCTCATGAACGTCGATCTCATCGATTTCTTCATCAAAGATAGGCTTGTCAAACCAAGGTTTGTCATTCCCCTCCTTGAGTATTTTAGAAACTCTCTCGAAAAGATCACGATCAAGCACGAAACCATCATTCTTTTGTGGGGATTGTTGATAAGTTAAATCCTCACGAATGTGGTAAACGTAATTCTCATTTGAGGAGTGTTGATTAGGTAACTCCTCGAGAATTGGACTTTTGGTGGTCACATGAGTTGGTTCATCATCGAAAATAAGACGTTCCAACTCATTAAGTTCATCCTCGATTTTGGAAAGATCGACCTCACTCGTAGCTGGAAGTGAAGGCATAAGAGCTAGCTCTCGTTCAATGATTTCCTCAATCTCGGGATCAAACTCATAATCATCGTACTTCACATGTTTCTTTTTAGGATAATCAAAAATTGTATGTGGATTTCGAAGTACGTGATCAATCTCGGCAAAATCGCCATCGTCATCGTCAAAGAAAGAGTCGATGTGAGCACTCACAACGATGGTCTTACAATTCGAATGACTATGCTTAGGTGACTTTTCTAAGACGAGAGGATCGATGTCGATAAACCCTTTAGCCTCAACGGGTGTTGGGCTAGGCAAAGGAGGCACTTCGATGGAGTTAGAAGTTGAAGCCTCAAAGACGTGGTCCTTCGAAGGTGGTGAAGACGAGCCCATTTTGGTCATTGTCGTGATGGTACTAACGTCGCCCTTCGGAATTGGTGTTTCACTTGTTTCGCTAAAAACATCCCAAATTGAGTTTTCATCCATAAATTTACACATACCCTTTTGAATTAGGTACACGTACTCTTTATCATTAAAATCATCATCTTTAAAACCGTTTTTCTTAATTCTTTAAAAACATGCATTAAGCCTCATTCTTTCCGCTATAGTGAACATTTTGAAATCATTAGGATTTGAATCATTAGGTTTTGAAACCTCGGTTTTTTCCTTATCATTAAACACTTGGGATTTTCTAGCGAAAAAGTCCATTTTGTCATCCCCATATCTCATAGTAAGTCTCCCCTCGTGAACGTCGATTACGGTTCGAGCCATCGATAAGAATGGTCGGCCTAAAATAATGGGACATTTAGGGTCACACTCGTAATCGGATATAACGAAATCCGCGGGAAAAACAAACTTTCCAATCCTAACAGAGAAATCCTCGGCTATTCCAATTGGTATTAATGGAGTACAATTTGCAAGCTTGATTGTCATGTTCGTGGGGGTAAGTGAAGGCAATCTCATCAATTTCCAAAGAGAATGAGACATGAGATTGATGCTAGCACCTAAATCGGCAAGGGCTAAACATCCCTCAATCTTGGAAAAATCACAAGGTAATAGAAATTGGCCCGGATCCTTTTCCTTTCTCGGCATACGCCTTTTGGGTTTTTTAAGAAGGATTGAAGCACAAGTTTCTTCAAGGGTTACTTTGGTAAGGTCGATAAAACTCTCTTTTTGAACCGTGGATGGAATTTGAGGTACATGAGGGTGTGCACTCTTTTCCTTGGTCTCCACGTTCACCCCATCGACTTTAGAACAATAAGACGTCTTAGAAGTCGAGGGTTGAGAATAAGGAACAACTCGAAATCCTTCAAGGTTAGGGGTAATCACACGACCTTTCTCACGAGACGAGGCGGCTTTACATTGTTCCTTCGGATTTGCAACGATGTCACTAGGTAACGAACTCGATGACGCACCCGAGGACTTGTTCATAATGGCTGAAAACATCTTTTTAATGTCAATTTGTCCTTGCTCAATCTTCTTGTTTTGCAATTTCAATGTATTAGTAAAGTCGTTTTTCAAAGTACCAATTTCTCCCTCTAATCGTCTCATATTAGCCTCATTCGTTTTCATGTAATTTTGAAAATCGTTTGATGAACTATTTTGATTAGAATTAAAGTTCCCTTGGTTTTGATTATTTCTTTGAAAATTGTTTTGATTCCCACTTGAAAAATTGTTGCCTTGGTTGTTATCTCGATTTTGCCAACTTATATTACGACCTTGATTATAACCTCCTTGATTTTGATTCGAAAAATTTCCTTGTTGATTGTTTCCTTGAAAATTGTTTCGGTTTTGAAAATTGTTGCCTTGATTATAATTGCCTTGTTGTGATGGACCCGCGTTATTTTGATTTTGTAAATTGTTGTTTCCATTTAACGCACTCACATTCGACGTTTGTCCATCCGTAGTCGCACACTCGTAATAATTATGAGGTCCACCACAAAACGTACACGATGCCTCAACCACTTTCACCGTAGCGGGAGCGTCTTTCTTTTGCATTTCGACGAGAAAAGACGTAAACACATTCGTCAACTTGTCGACTTTCGCATCAACTCTCTCAATGTCGCGATTAGAATTGCTAACATTGGCGACATTGGCAACACTCGGTGCGTTGCGGAGTTGGTAAACCTTGGATCGATTTTCGATAATTATCAATTCATCTTTCGGAGTTTTACACAAAAAGTTGCCACCGGCGGCGGAATTCAACGAATCTTGTTCTTGAAATTAAGACCGTTGTAAAACGTATCGATTTGGTGCAACTCGGAAAAACCATGGTGAGGACATTTCCTAAGCAATTCCTTAAAACGATCCAACGCGTCTCTAAAAGATTCATTCGGTTTTTGCTCAAATTTCGTAATTTCATTCTTGAAAAACGTCGTCTTAGACGGTGGGAAAAAGTAATTAACGAACTTGGAAACGAGATCCTTGCACGTAACTATGGAATTAGGTGGCTCTTTCTCGTACCAATCCTTGGCGGCACCATCGAGCGAGTACGGCAAAAGCATAAGCTTGACGACATCGGTGTCGACGTTCTTAAACTTGCTCGTGGACAAAAGACGATCAAAATTCCGAGTATGGTCGTGAGGATTATCGGCTTCACGACCTCGAAACTTCGTTGCTTGGATTAACGAAAGCATTCCGCTCTTAATCTCAAAATTCTCCGCTTCGATAGCGGGAATTATGATCGCGTCTCCATAACCCTCGGTGGGCGCTTGGAGCAATTCCATCATCGAACGATTGTCGGCCATCTCGTCTAAGGTTTCTTTAACAACGATATTAGGAACGTCGGTTTCTAAATCTCGTCTACGTCGTCGATTCCTTCGATTACGATTGCGTCGATTCGAAGCTTCGCCTAGAATTGGAATAATCCTTCGATCGAGTGCGCATGCACTAAGCGTAGAATGGGTGGTAGCAAAGAAGATTCTTTTTGCGGTTTTTTCGATTTTTCAATTTTTTTGGTTTTTGATTGTTTTTTTAATTTTTTTTTGGATTTTTGAATGTATTACGTAGACACAAATCTACAAATCTCTCCTCGAATCGATCTTCTCGATTAAAAGAGCCTCAAGGAATGAAAACGATCACGTGGAGTGAACGCTTTCGATGACTTTAGAACGTTGGTGGAACACCAAAACATTCAAGAGGGTTTAATCTTGAAAACACAAGCAAATATAGTATACGTAGATAATACTTGGGCGGCAAATCCTCGATTAGCTCTCTTTCTCAAAACACGCACAAGCAAGCGGGGGAAACGAGGCGACGCTAAGCACTTAAGAGCCTTTTTCCCTTAGGTCGTGAAATACAACCGCCTTATACCCACCTTATAGTTTGTGTTAATTGAAATTAAGCCTCACGAAAGTATTTATCTATTTTGCCTTTAAACTTTTTCTTTAGATTCGAATACAATGATCGAGTGATGAAATCCCGAATCAAGGTTGCGTTTTCACGCTTTTGGAGTACTTGTATATTTATTGTTCTTACGTAAATACAATATAGTAATAATATATTCACAAGAAAAACGAAAACCAATATATCTACAATATAGTAAAATGATTGTTGTGTGTTTAATTTAAGGAAAATTGAACACGATTTATTTGGATAATATAATATAGTAATGAAAAATAACAAAAATGAGTATGTACGATATTTACGCTTTCCAAAAATTGAAAAGCAAAAACGCACTACTCAAACAAACACGATAATAATAGTAATGGCATACTAAAAACACCTCCCTGGCAGTGGCGCCAAAAATTGATGTAGTGATACGTGTTTAGGAAAACAACGTATAAGTGCGGCAAGTATTAAACTCGACGATTTAGGAAAACCGACAAGTCGAATAAATGCGGGTTCGTTCTCGAAGGAGGTGTGTGGATTAATGTGCCAATTATATAAAATCAAGTTTGGATTAGTGACGTTTTTGGTTTAAAGAGAGAAAAAGTAAAGACGAGCTACGACTACGATTTAAACTAGGACGTTGACGTAAAACGATGACGTAATTACGTAAAACGCGACAAAATTAAAAATTAAACCTAAAAATTAATTAAAAGATTAAACTAAGTCTAAAATAATATAAATAAGAATAAAAATCAAACAAATATATTTTAAAACCTTTTATTAATTAAATATTCAATTTTAATGCTAATTAAAGCCCTAAAATTAAATATTATTAACAAAATGTCCAAAATATTATTTTATTAAACTAATAACTCACTTATATTATTTAAAGACTAAAAAGTACTTTTTTAAAATTTTAAAAACTATTTTTTCTATTTTTAAAACACTAAAAACTATTTTTAGACTAAAATAATCAAAAAAAATAATAAAATAATGCTAAAAATGATTTGACAATTTTAAAAATCCTAAATTATACTAAGGAACAGTACCAAAATGAAAAAGTTTGAAAAATGTAAAATTTTTCACTAAAAGACAAAACAGATTAATAATTAAACCCTAATTAAACTAAATTAATTCTAAAAATTAAATAAAAAGTGAACAGTAAAAACTTTTTAGACTAAAAATCTTAAAATGTTTTTCTAAGTCTAAGAAAATTTTTAAAAGTGGAAAATATTAATTTTTCACACTAAAAGACAAAAACAGAATAATAAAAAGTTAATTAAAATAGCTATTTAATCTAAAAATACCAAATGAACAGTAACTGAAAAATAAAATAAACTGAAAAATCAAAAATAAAATAAGAAAAATAACAAAATTGGTTTCAGGACCTAATTCCTATTTTTGGTCACAAAAGACAAAAAATCAAGTAGACTGAAAGTGACATGTGGTCACTTTTGTCCAGATGCTAAGCAGGGGGAACTGGTTACACTAGCAGTGGGAACTTGGTTCCCACTGGTAGCAATAAAAAACAGGTCTGGTGGGTTTTTTGGATATAACTTGCTGGAATTTTGGTTTTACTCAGATCCAAGGGCACCCCCACAACCAGTTGGGTTGTGGGGAGTCAAGAATGTAATAAAACACACAAATTGTTAACACAAATCACACACAAATTGCACAACACAGTTACTGTTTAAGCTATTATGTTTCTAATGAACAGTAAGCTGGTGTAATGTGCACCAAAACGAATTTCAAAGGGCCAAGGCTTGCACACAATCTAACCAAACCACATAAAAACTTAATGCAATCCTAACTAGACCTATAATCTATCAGTTAACAAGCTTATATGGCATTATTCTAAATCAAACACAAAGAAGGACTATTTGTTTTTAAGCAATATGAACCAAATTTTAACATGCAAACTCTTTTAAACTTTAGCCAAAGGAAACCAATGACTGAAACTAAGCACTACTACCAAATACAATTGTGTCTAGGTGGTTTTAAGACCAAAAGCTTATCAATATTTCAATTTAAACCCTAATCCCAAACACTCTTATATTTTTCAGAAAATGAATTTTTTTCAAACAAAACCTAATCAAACACAAACCAAACTAATTTCTACTAATTCTAACATGCATATAAATCATATAAAAGCAGAATCAAGCAAGAAAATTAACCAAAGAGCAGATTCTACACAAATCATCATAAAAATTCACAAAAAACTTAAAAACAAGCCAAGTGGGGTTCAAGCCATTTACCAAGCTGATGCCTTCCAAGAGAGCTTGTTTAGGGCTTATATGAGCTTATAGTGTGTAGAGAATCCCTGTTGGGGTTCAACAACTGAACCAGGGAGAAAATATCTTCAAATGACT
This sequence comes from Glebionis coronaria, assembly GCA_025667525.1. NCBI lineage: Eukaryota > Viridiplantae > Streptophyta > Magnoliopsida > Asterales > Asteraceae > Glebionis > Glebionis coronaria. The sequence goes on from CM046880.1 coordinate 407,324,376, forward strand.
AAAAGGGATGGAAAATTTTGAGATCTTGTTTTGTACCTGCACAAAAATAGACAACCAAGAAAACACACAAGCTTATATAAGCTTAACTCATAAGCTAGTGTCAAGTAGCTTATGAGTTGACTTATATAAACAGTAAACTGTCAAATAAAAAGATGATAAAAGATTTTGGAAAATCTTTGAAGAAACTTGGAAAACCAATCTTTTGAAACCTACTATTTCTGAAACAGGAAGTTATACAAGCTCTATTAGCTTATTTGGTTGTCAACCAAATAGTCTAATAAGCTCCTATAACCCTTAATAAGAAAAGCAGCTTTGGGGTTTAAGTGTCCTCTCACCCAAAAACTTATTTTCTTGACTAAATTATAACAAACACTTGCAAGAAAACAATGGATATTAAACTAAAAAACAATTAAGGAACTCAGAGTTTGAAAAAGATTAAAGGTTCATTTTCATTAATAATTTAAAACTTTTTACAAAAACTGGAACAAGTGAATATGGACACAAACGTCCATATTTATACAATGAAGAGGAACATTCTAGTCTAAAAACCCTAGCTAACTGAATTTCCATCCTTGCCCTTGGAAAGATGCTTGAATATGCTGAAAAGATGCCACTGTTTGAATAAGTTCTTGGTCAAGATTCGTGTATCATGTGAATGTACAGCTTGTCATTTGATCTTAGCCTTCAATTTTTGATGTGGGGAGCAAGTTTTTATCAAGAGCCGTTGATTTGGTCCAATGTACTCCATACTTTAGCAAAACCCGAAATGTGTGAGGGGCGTGTGGGGGACAAGGGACTGATATGTCCCTTTCTGGGTTGAGTGTTGTGTTGGGTGTGGGGTAATGAGTGAAACCCCCAAGGTTAATTGGGGTTTAGGTTAAAAATTAAGGTAATTAGAACTGGGGTGTTTTTTAGGGTTTGTGGGATGAAGGTGATAAGCAAGGAGGGTTTAATTGGGTTAAGGGTGATTAACTTTTTAAAATTTGTGTTTACCCTCAAAATCAAAACTAACAAACAGATTAAAAATATGTTTATTTAATTTGTTTAGTGGAAAATAGACGTGGATGGGTGGTAGATTGTGATTGGTGGATAGTGGTGAAGTGGGTGACGTGGAGGAGAGGTATTGGTGGGTGGGGTTTTGGTTGTCTGGTCAAAAACAGCCCCTAGTCTTCCATACTTCATTCAACTTGTATATAATAGCTAAAAACTCATTTCCTTTGTAAAACAAGTTTCATCAACTTGCTGAAATTGGCCCAAGATACTTTCAAACTTTTAAACAAGGACTATTCATGTAAAAAGGGCATTCTTCAAGGTCTATTCTTGTATTGTCTTGACATTTTAGGGACCCACATGTAATATTTTGGTTTTACAAGGGTGTAAAATGACAAGTCTTCAATTCTTGAGGGACCATTCTTGCCAATCTTCAAAACTTCAAGGTCATTTTTGGAAATTCCATACTTGGGCCCGGTTCTTTGTGCGACTTCGTTTCCCGTGTTCGTTTTTGCTTCATTCTTGTGATCTTTTGTTGATTTCACGATATCCGTACCTGAAATACACAATGAACAAACATAGGCACATTTTGGGGTATTTTGATGATATTTTAAGCGTTTTAAGCCCGATTTGGACGATGAGACTATGTATAATTACAGTCTCATCAGCCACCACAATAATACCTTTCAACTATGCATCAACACGTAGCTCAATCATAACTAGACCTACCTCATGATTCCAAACATATTCCAACCGTATAAGAATCAAGCATCAAAGGAGTTCCAAGTTTTGTAGCAATTTCACCAAGACCATCTTCATTATATTTCATCATATGAATACCATGAAGTTTCACTCAAAACGGAATATTACCGACATCTGCTTTCAACAGTGATTGGTAGTCGCTTCCTATCCAATGCCTTCTAATTCACGACTATCGTTATTACAACTAGCCAAGTATTTAGTCAACGACGATTGACCCCCAATTATCCTTATGACCTAGTTAACTAAACCCTCCCACAAGGTTTCTTGCATTCTGGTGACCCGGCGACCCCTACATTTATAAAAGTTCTTACCCTATCCTATTACCCTACTTAGGCAAGGTTTAGCTTGGTAAGCCTAATGAAAGATTAAGCGGAATCATGAATACAATAAACTCTACCAAACTGCATGGATCATGTAACAGGCATAAGGATATCTTAAACAATGATAATATAGACAATAAATTATCATAACCCGAACAATAACTTCATAACTAGGCTATCACTAAAGTGCTTAGCCACTTATAGCATAAAAAATAGAATAAAACATAATGATAATGATCATATTCATAATGAAATCCTTACAATGTTTGATGAATGAATGATTAAATACATAATATATTTATAACTAAGTTCTCCCTTCTATGGTGGAATAGTTGGTCGATCATGGTCTTTAAAGCCTCCTAAATCAACCGTTGAACCTGTGTGATGTGATACGTGTCGAATGGAGTCTGAGCCCTCTATCTATAGTTTTCGACCTTCCTACAACCTAGGCATGAGTATCCTCTACGCCATAAGCTTCAAATATATGTATTCCATATTCGTAACAAAGGTACCTACGACGTAGGCATATTCAACCTCTACGGCGCAGGTCTTCAATTATACACTAGTCATATTCGTAACGAAGGGACTATGACATGGGCCTCGAAAACCCCTACATCTTTGGAGACACGATTATACAGATTCGTTCATTATTTAATTATTTCTTATTCTATCTTCAAAGTTGAGTCATCCTTCCTACGACGTAGGCAATATACACCTTTACGCCATAGGAGTCTTAAAATATGAATTACTTCCTTATTGGGAATACGGTTAAGGCCTACGAATCTTATACGGCGTAGCCAGCTTTGAGTTCTTCCCTTTGGCGCCATTTTAAGTACAATTACTCCATTTTATCTATAGTTTTTGTTAATTGCTCGTGTTTGCCTACAAAATAAATAAACTCGTGATTCTTTAACACTTTTTGGGCTTGTTAGTAACATAAAACGAGCAATATTCAAAGGATACCAATACTATAAATGTTCAAATATTTGAGGTTATCTGTTATAGAAAAGATAAGGTAAGATTACATACATAATACAAGTTTAAGTGGTCTATAAGCTGAGAAATATACGTTCTTCAGGTTAGATGGTGACTTGTTCCAACAAGACACTGATAATGAAGACTATGGAAATATGTTAGATGAACTATGTAGAGGAATTAAGGATGTGGGGTTTTGAAATAATGATACAGAAAAGCATGTTTGATTCACAAATGTTGACAATGAGGTGTTAAAATTAATGAACCCATTGGGGCGGGGGATTAAGGAAGCAAACTATGTTAACGAAGGTAATAAAAGTGATTTTCATCATGAAAGGATGAGATAGCACCACCTAAGCCAGAGTTAGACATGAATGACACTCGTTTTGAAGTTGATGCTCACATTGAACGTGTTAGGACACATGGTGGTAATATGGAGGAAAATTGAGATTTAAATGATATTGATTTAGAGGATTTAATAGTAGTGATCTCTAGTGATCAAAATGCGAGTACGATAAAGGCTGTAACAAATTAGAAGATTATACAAGGGCTTAAACGACATTAAAGAAGGTGAATTTTTTATGTGCCAAGATGTTTCCTCAAGAAAGCAAGTTTTTGATATGGTAAAAATGTTAGCTATTGATTTTGGGGGATCTATTAAGGTGTTGAAATGTGAGAAGCTAAGGATGAGAGCCAAATGTTATAGCGTTGTGTGGGTTATTAGAAGAAGAAACATGGACCTCGTGATATCAACTCAACCCTTACAAGATCACCTGAATTTCATGTTCTTCAAACTAAAATGGCAAGGATAAGTCATCTAATTTTTAAGGACAAAAGAGGAATAATAGTGCATCTTGACAAATCCATATGCCCATGCCGTCTCAAATGTGGAGAGTATGTGTCGAAACATTAATTGGTGATAGTTATAGAACTTTTGACCAAAATTCAAGATTCCTAGTTTATTGTTGCCCCTTAACCACCATGTTCTCGTAGGTAGACCGAGGAAAAGGAGAAAATAGCACAAGGATGAGTTCGATGAAAAATATTTTAAGATGATGGTGAAGGGTGTAAAGAGGTTAAAGAATAGCAATATAGTCTCTTATGGTTATTGTGTGGAAATGTCCATAATATGAGAGATTCCACAAGTCTAATATATAAGCAAGTTAGTGAAAAATAGAATAAGGGAGCAAGAAAGTAAGATATACCATTTGAGGTGGCAACTAAGGTATCACGAATAACAATTCACCCATCAGAATCACAAGAAGCAACAACAATTGGTGAAAGTCAAAGAAAGAAAAGAGCATGTAGGAGAGGAAAGTAGTTAATTAATTAACACCAGTTTTATGATGCAATAACAAAACAATGCTAACTTATATGCAATGGCCATCCATTTATGTGTTTTAAGAAAAATTGTTAATGTCTTCTTGTGTGTTAAAGACAATATAGTTATAGTATTAAGATGATTGGAATATTATAAGTAATGAAATCTTAGAATGGGTAAATTATAGTGCAGGACGACCTTGATGTAGAAGAAGGAGAGATCCCTGACAAAGATGTAGCAGAAGCTGATGTGGTCAAGGAACTCTCAAAGTTTTTTTAGGAGAAACATAATGGGAAGGAAGACCAAACCAACCCCTCATCATTTCAGAATAATAATAACAACTTGAACCGGACCTCTGAACCACCCACTATCCCTTGTGATGAAGCGGAGTCTCTCTCAAAGCCCCCTGGACTTGAAAAACCAAAACACCATACGAAACACAACTCTCAGTTCTCCTCATCGTCTTGTCCAGGTGGGAAGTCGTCGCGAATAAGTAAATCTGTTTCTAAAGCTTTCAACAACCATGGTTCTATGATTGAATCACTTGTAACACAAATTGAAATGGGGAAAGTTCTTGGATACGATATGCAAGGTAGCACTAATTATCTCAAAAAACTCATTGCAGGGATTGGAGTTAGGGATGGTCAATCATGAATGCCATGTCCTTTAATTCTTGTGGCATTGGAGGTGGGTAAGTGTGAGGTTATCTCTAAGATCTGTAACAAATATAATATTAACTTCCTTGGTATTCAAGAAACTCATTCTCCTTTGATCGACTCTTTCAAAGTCAAGTCGATGTGGGGTAATTTTCAATTTGATTTTGCTTTTTGCCCTTCGGTGGCTAGATTAGGTGGTATCTTATCGATTTAGGACACGCAAGCTTTCTCCAAGAGTAATGTTCACGTTTTTGATCACTTTCTTGTTGTTGAAGGAAAGTAGGTTCATGAAAATTTTCACTGCTTTATGGTGAATGTGTATGCTCCCCAAGAAGAGACGAACAAAGTTGCTCTTTGGAACTCCATCCTTGACTTCAAAGAAAATCATCCAGGTCATTATGTTGTCTTTGGAGATTTCAATGCAGTCCGTTATGCCTCGGAACGTATTGGCACCATATTTAACTTGCCTTCTGCCAATGCCTTTAATCAGTTCATCCATAATGGAGCTTTAAAGGAATTTCCTAATGGAGGCCATCTTTTTACTCGTATTAATAGACGAGGGGATAAATTGAGTAAACTGGACATATTTTTTATCATTGAAGCCTCTACTCCCCATTTGCGAGATCATTCAGCTTTGGTTCTTGACTGCCATATCTCGGATCATAGGCCAGTTATTCTCAAGGCTGCAAATGTTGAATTCGGACCTACACCTTTTAAGTTCTATAACTCTTGGCTTTTCGATAGTGATCTTTGCACAATCATTTCAAACTTTTGGTCTCGTAATGCTTTTTATGGCTCTAATGCCATTGTGGCTTTTAAAAACAAGCTGAAAGCCCTTAAAAGTATTATTAAGGAGTGGGCGAAGAGCAGAAAATTGGCTCTTTCTAAGCAAAAGGATGAAATTCTCCTTCTGTTGAAGAATTTTGATGAAGACACTATAATTAATGATGGCTCTATTCCTAACTTGCAGCGTGCTGATTGGATCGATAGTCTTCATAAAATTGAGAGAGAAGAGCAGCTTAATATTTCCCAGCAGGCCAAAGTTAAATGGGGGATTGAAGCTGACGAAAATTCCAAATACTTCCATGCCATTATAAATCAGAAACGCAAAGTTCTTTTAATGCATGGGATTAAACATGATGGAGTGTGGCTTTCTGATCCTCATCTTATAAAAGACGCGTTCCAAGCTAGTTTTGAATCCAAGTTCAAGAAGAAGTTTGTGGATAAGATATAGGTTCGGAGTGATTTTTACAAAACTATTCAAGACAGTCAGAACTTGTTTTTGATCTCTCCCGTTTCAGAAGGAGAAATTCATACTGCTATTTGTGATTGTGGTTCGGATAAATCGCCTAGCCCAGACGATTTCACTTTTGCTTTTTTCAAAAGGTTCTGGAACATTATTAAAGTTGATGTTATCGCGTTTGTTCAAGAATTTTTTAGCTCAAGCACCATGCCTAAAGGCTGTAGCACGTCTTTCATTGCCCTCATTCCTAAGATCTCTAACCCGTTAGTGGTTAGTGATTACCGTCCCATTAGCCTTATTGGTGCCCAATACAAAATCATTGCGAAGCTTTTGGCAAATCGGTTAGCAAATGTTATTGATTCGGTAATTAGTTGTGAACAAACCGCCTTTGTTAAACATCGTCAAATTTTGGACGGGCCCCTCATGGTTAATGAAGTCATCAAATGGTGCAACAGAAAAAGGGATAAGCTCATGGTTTTCAAAATTGATTTCGAAAAAGCTTTTGATTCCATCTCGTGGGATTATGTTCTTCAGGTCATGATCTTTATGGGTTTTCACGACTCATGGATCTCTTGGATCAGGGGGTGTCTTTATCATGCCACTACGTCTGTTCTTGTTAATGAGAGCCCTACAAAAGATTTCCATCTTAGCCGTGGTTTGCGTCAAGGTGATCCCTTGTCGCCGTTTCTCTTTATTATTGCCATGGAAGGTCTTCATGTGGCGGTTGAGGATGCTATTGCTGCGAGGCTCTATAGGGGTATTAACATGAATACCTTGACCCTTTCTCACTTTTTCTTTGCAGATGAGGCTTTGTTTGTAGGGGAATGTTCGCGAGAAAATATTCGGAATTTGTCTATTATTCTTGAATGTTTTTCCAGAGTTTCAGGGCTCAAGATAAACTTCCATAAATCCAACTTAGTTGGGGTTGGAGTGTCGTCTGATGAAGTTAATGCCTTAGCTCAGCTCACATGTTGTAAAGCTTCTTCTCCTTCCTTCAAGTATCTCGGCCTTCTGGTGGGCGTTAACATGGCACATATCAAGAATTGGGATTTTTTGATTGATAAGTTCTCTAAGCGTCTTTCCAATTGGAAGGCCTCTATGCTCTCAATTTGCGGCAGGACTACTCTTTTGTCTTATGTTTTGGGTTCGATTGGTACATATTATTGCTCCATCTTTCCCATGCCTGCTACTATTTACAAAAATTAGAGTCGTTCCGCTCTAAGTTTTTTTGGGGGAGTAATGTGGACGAGAATAAAATCCCTTGGATCGCTTGGAACACTGCCCTAGTTTCTAAAGCTCATGGTGGTCTTGGCGTTGGTAGCATTTACTCTCTTAACCAGGCACTTATTCTCAAGTGGAGGTGGCGTTTTTTCAAAACCCTAATGCTTTATGGGTTCGTGTGATTAAAGCTGTACACGGTGGGCCTGGTCTTGATAATTTGTTTTACTCACATGTTCGTGATCAAGGGGTGTGGGGTAGAATTGCTAAGTCTATCAATGTCATGCATGAAAAAGGGATTATCCCTCTTTCGTTTCTTCGTAAATGAGTGGGGAATGGTATGGATATGAAGTTTTGGCAGGATGTTTGGATTGGCGAGATCTCCCTTCAATCCAAGTTTCCTCGTCTCTACCGTCTGGCTTTGAATAAAGATTGTAATATTTGTGAAGTTTGGAACAATGGTTGGGGTTTCAACTGGTCGAGGCCGGTTTTACGAGGTACTCTTCTTCATCAGTTAAATGAGTTAACTGCTATCTTAGATAGTGTTCATATCTCAGACTCGGACGATTCCTGGATTTGGTCGCATGGTTCTCCTTCTTTTACAGTCAAGTGTACGCGAGATCACATAGATAACTGCATTCTTCCCGATGATGGGTCTGAAACTAATTGGAATCGTTATCTCCCTAAGAAGATCAACATCTTTCTGTGGCGAGCTGTTCGAGACCGGCTTCCTTCTAGATGAAATCTCAACAGGAGAGGGGTAGAGTTGGATTCCCTTACTTGTCCTATCTGCGTCTCTAGCGTGGAAACCTCTGTTCACTCTTTGTGGTTGTGTTCCTTAGCAGTATCTATTTGGAATAAAGTTTTCGCCTGGTTGGACTTGGACGTCCCGCCTTCTAGCTGCATTCGAGACCTATTTGTTTGGATTGGTAACCTGCACGTGACCTCTTCCAAAAAGGACATATTAACTGTTATCTACGGGGTGACATTGTGGGCTCTTTGGCGCTTTCGTAACGAGACTATTTTCGGATCTTCTCCTCCTAGAAGATGTGTTTTATTTGATTTTATTGTTGAGATGTCGTTTAGATGGTATTCCACTAGAAACACGTTGTCTTCCATTCATTGGAACAACTGGATGCAAAATCCTCTTATGTATTCTCTTTTGTAATTTTCTAGCTCTTTGCTAGTGGTATAAAATCTTTGTTGTTCAAAAAAAGAATGGGTAAATTTTTAGGCAGTTGTAATCATTTTTATCATATGGGTCTAACATTGTTGTTTTAGGTTTGATTTGTTTGAATAAAGTGTTTGTTTGTATATAACAAATGCAACCTTAATTGATACATGGTGTTACATGATACACATAGAATTAGTCTTTGAATGTTAAAAGTTAAATATAGACAATTTATGAACTTTATGTAGAAAATTATAGTAACTTTTATAAGTCGAACTTTCTTTGATTTCACAAAAACATTATGGACTCATTCACATAAACAACATTCATAGTAGCTTAATGTTTTCAATAAAACAAAAAACAACATTATCCACATTCTATACCAATTACATCATTGACTTGGGGTAAAGAACAAGAACAAGATCAAACTTATATTAATAATAAAAAAGGTTAATACCAACTATGGATGGTCTTATTCCTGACATTAGACATACTCAAAAGAAAACACCACACCTCCATCAAAAAGAAAAATAAAACATAAACGACGATCACTAAAATCAAGTGAAACAAACAGCTTTTTAAGCGTCTTCACTGATGTATCCTTCTTCGTCATTAACAACACATGCTACTCCAGGTCGTATATTAGCTCATTTCTGGCCCTCATGAGACCATGAATCGTATCTGGTAGCACATTAGGGGATCAAGCCACAAAATTCACGATTATATCCCTACACCTAGGGCCGGATATAGAGGAGTGTGACAAGTGCGCTCGCACAGGGTCACTACCAAAAGTTGATATTTTTATTTATATATATGCATTATTTTGACATTATTTGTCTATAATGTATGTTTTACTTCCAATCAATACGTATTTTTATTTATACGTTAATTTGTAATATTTAATGAGAACTATGCATAGTTATAGCACAGGATCACTGAAACACGTGAGACGACTTTGTCTATCTTACTAATAATATATAAAAGGTGTATCATCTTTGTTGAAAATTTTAAATTCTTAACATGTGCTATTATATAATGAAAATGTTGTTTTTTACACAATATTACAAAGTCACGAGTTCGACCATCAACTCAACTCGATCCAGTCACCGGTCACGGATTCGACCATCGGGTCAACCCGGTCAAGTCAATGTTTCACTTATTTAACTATCAGGTCAACGCGGTCAACTCACCGAATTATCAGTTCAACCATCGGTCAATCAGCATATCGTTAATTATTTACTATTAATTAATTTTCGCATATATACACGAATAAACGTCTAGTATCGTGTAAACAACACACATATGTCAATACCCAAAAATCGCAAACATCAAAATTTGTAATTTACCCTATGTTATTTTACTTTTAACAATCAGTTTCATATACGTTGAAATTTACCCCACAATATTCATTATAGAGATGAGTTACTTTGCATCTTTGTTGTTTTACTACTATTAAAGAATCAATCATTGTCTTTTTTTATTTAATAGTGGAGATTAACCTAAAATAAAAAAAAATGCGGAAGGATAATTCTTGTCAAAATATTCAAAAGTTGTAAATAAGAGCGGAGAGACTATAGTTGTAAATATGACGAAATACTAGTTTATCATCAGTGATAGAGCAACGAAATATCACTAGTGATAAATAGTGATATTTCATTACTTTACCCCTAGTTATATTTCATTGTTTTTATCACTAGTGAAATATCACTTGTGATAACCATTTTTTATAATATTTACAATATTATTCCGTTCGTCGTTTTTTTTACAAATTTTGAACATTTTGAAAAAAATAATCCTTTAATATTTTTTAATCTTAAGTAATGGACGACTAGGATTGGATTTTTTGATATTTGTAAAAAATAAATATCCAAGTAACTTTTTTCATTATCGAATACTTATAAATCGAAACTAGTTTTAATGCCCGTGCACGCATGTAACGTAAACATAAATGATAAATTAAGTAATAATTGTGTTATTGCGATTTTACGTATATTATATATGTTTTTTAAAAACATATAATGTTTATATGTTTGATTATGTTATTGTTTTACTGTGCACCGTGTAAATTAATATATACACACCTCAATTTTTATTTTTAGAATTTTATAGTCCTTTTACTTTCGATATTAATCAACAAACCAGTTTTTTTAACGGCAAGTTAGTAGTTAGTGATTCGAGCCCACGGTGACATCCAATTTGGTAATATGCAAGCTTCGAACCTTCTCCTTTAGGGATAAATCCCACTCTTACTTCTATTTAATTCGGACCTCTAAAGGTCTTTAGTGAGATTGAAACTTGAGACCTCTCCAGGATTATCCTTGGTGGCCAACTGAGCTAACTCAGTTGGTTAATCAAGAAACCATTTACATCAACTTTACACGTACACGATTTATAAATTAATTACGATGCTCATGGACTCACGGGTTTTATATGATTTTTCATAATGTCAAAGTAATTGATATTTTGTATAAATATTCGTTGCATAAAGGATTTGACTTTATTAAAGTGAAATGTTAGCTATCATTTTCTAAACATTGTGTGTTTAATTTTTTTTTGACTAACATTGTGTGTTTAATAAGTAATAACACATAACAACCTTGAAAAAAAATTTGTTGCTGTACTATGTATGATGTCGTCTATATATTTTCATCTAACATCGATGTGTAAGGTACTATATTAATTTTAATATTTATATTCATGTTAATAATAATTTATATAGATTGCATTTTTTGATTTTGTTAAGTGTCAAAACAGAATTAAACAATAATTTGTGTTTTTATTTGAATATTTATAATCATGTGTTTGACTAAATTGAATTTGATTTTGACTTTTTCCGACCAATCACATCACTCGATTTTACATACATGTCAAAATCAAAACATGTAATTGATCAAATTATTTTTTCTAAATTCTCAAATAATTTAACTTTTTATTTATATAAAAGATTTAAGCTTACAAAATGGGAGGTAATTTGCACACTCTAACTTTTGATTGGAACACTTAAATTATTTGTTTGTTGACATTTATACCCTTAATATTTGAGTTGAATTGAAATTTATTCACTCTACTAATGTAAGGGTATAAATGTTAACACACCAATAATTTTAATGTATCAATAAAAAATTAAAATGTACAAATCATCTCCCTTACAAAATCGTTTTGATCCTGTCGGCAATGAAAACCTTGTAAAAATCAAATGTCTTGTAATAAATTTTACGTACACTACAAATAGTACTTGATAAATTCATTTGACATATCACCTCCAAACTACAAAGACAAAAAAACACAAGTCGATCTATTCAACAATAATATTAAAAGCTCTATGTTTAGTACACCAGATTTATAGGCACCGACACTTTTCTTTCTTTTAACTGTCGGCATTTTTTTGTTTCACATCATTAATATATGTTCGTTCACATTGCCCTCACATTAACGATTTACATTTTCATGGTTTGATGAAAATTTACTTGTAAAGTTAGAGTTGAGCAAAATCATCTGAAAATTGTATCGAACCGACAAATTAAGCCAAATCAAACCGACGAGATGTTCAAGTCATCAAGTGCTTTTCTTCTTTTTAAGTTTTGATGCAACTATCAACTACTTTGCACAAGTGATTTTTTTGCATAAGTAACTATCAACTACTTTGCATAAGTGATTCTTTTTATCATGCTTCTGCATTTAAAAAGAAGAAGAAAAAAGATGTTCAATTTAATCAATTTTCCTTGTTTATGGGTTCTTTTCTTTTCGTTAAAAGAGTAAAATCGTTTGTGGTATTATATTTAAAATGAGGTAGTGTACACTTGCTTGAGCTTCATCTTTTTTGTGTTAGACATACTTAATGCAACAGTTGGCTAGTAAAAGACATTTACAAAAAGTATACGGATCAAATGCATGTGGTTTTGACATACTTTTAGACAATGATCAAATGTGATCTCCATTAAGTTTGACTTATGTCTATGTTTTGCAATTGCATAATCTTTTCAACCACTATAACATATAAGATGATAATATTAGTTGAGCAATGTACATTGTACATCACACTATGTTTTCATGATTCACATAACATGAAAAATAATAAATTTGTCTAACATAAACTAGATCAAAATAAGTGAAACTAATTTAAAGTCAATTATTGAACTACAGAATGTCCAAGTGATGAGATCAAAAAGAGACAAAACCTCATTGTGTGAACCTAGATAGATACTTGTGTACAACTATATTTGAATGTTGTACAACATGTTTTAGCTATCGATTAGTCTGGCAAAAAGCACATGAAAACCGTATGATCCGTACTCGTCTTGGACTTTTAAGGTTACACCACGTGATGCCATGTGCATTGTACTAAATTCATCTGGGCCTTTAGGCTGGCCCACTTTCCATTACTATATTATGTGGGTCCTTAGACTTAGCCCATTACAGAAAGTGTAAACAACTTGCTAAAAAGAGAACATTGAAACAAAGATATGTAAAAATAAGAACCGACACCAAGAATCACATACGATATATAAAAAAAGTTATGTACTCCAGTGAATAGTCAAGTCGATTATTGGACTATTATGGACGTTTAGTATGAGGTAAATAAACAAAGAAGGTACAGCAAATGAAAGACATTTGGTTTACTAGTGACCAAGATTATGTTAGATGAGGGCGATGAGATATCAAGGTACCAAAAAGAAATAGCGTTGAAATTGGTTATGCTACATAATCTTGGATTCTTACCTAAATAATGATGTAAGTTAGCTTCTAAAAAACGGTATATTATAAAGTGTATCAATAAATATACACACCACAACAGCCCAATAACACAACTAAGGCCCACGCCCAACCAAACTTAACTAAGTACTATTTAAATAAAAGAATTCGACAAAACTTATATAGACAATTTCATTTGAATATCAAACTTTTTGTAGATATTGGTAATTATCTCAACCTCTCATTTCATCTTATCTATTTTTCATCTCATCAGAAATTGTAAATGAGATTAATCTCAATTTTCATTGCATGAGTATTTTGATCACCTCTCGTATATAAACATGTTTTATTTTTATTATTAATCACTCATTACACACACAAAGGGAACCGTCGAGATCGACCTTCATTTTCTCTCTATATACGAACAAGTAATAGATCGATCGATCCATTAGAATCTCTCTACGTCGGAATCGATCTTCATTTTCTCTCTCTACACAAATAAGTAATCTATAGATTGAAAGATCGACCCATCAACTTCTTCATCATTTAATTAACATCAGATTAGATAAATCATATCTTCTTTTTATTTTAGCTAGTTTGATTTAAATGAGCTTATTAATTATTATCATTTGAATTTATAAACTTACAATCTTGTCTAAATAATGAATAAGTTAGCCTTAAAAAATAATTTAGTTTAACAACTAATAAAAAGTATATCAATAGATTTACACATTACAAAAGCCTAATAACACAACAATGGCCCAACCCAACCCAACTTAACTAATTATTGTTCATGAAATAAAAGAATTCAACAAAACTTATGGATTTTAGTTCTTTTGGATAGCAAACTTTTTTTACATCTCGGGGACTCATCGTCATCCTCCGTCTTCATCTGATAAAACGGATGAGATTAAATCCTTAATTTACACTGCATGATTATTTTGGTCTATTCACCTCCAGTGTATAAATTTGTTTTTTCTTATTAATCACTCATTTAACACATTCACACACATACTCTCTCTCTCTCTCTCTCTCTCTCTCTCTCTCTCTCTCTCTCTCTCTCTCTCTCTCTCTCTCTCTCTCTCTCTCTCTCTCTCTCTCTCTCTCTCTCTCTCTCTCTCTCTCTCTCTCTCTCTCTCTCTCTCTCTCAAGATCGATCTTCATTTTCTCTATTTGCATGAACAAATAATTGATCGATTGTAAGATTGATCCATCAACTTCTTCAATCCATCAGCTTCTTCTCAATTTAACTAAAATCAAGAAAGATTCATCAGGCCTGTTTTTATTTTATCTTACTTGATTTGAAAAGCTTATTGATTTATCATCATTTGAATTTATAAGCTTATTATTGATGACATCAAATAAAGACATACCCCCCCCCCCCCCCCCCTTCTCGTCTTAAAATTATTGTGAATCGACCAAAAATACGCAATTTAATAAAAGCCCACCAACTATAACTTTTGAACACTAAAATGACAATGCTACCCTTATAATTTTAATGTGTAGCTAAGTTAAAAGTAACCTCATTATTTAATAATTAATTTATTGTACTAGTAGTAGCACGAGTCAAATTTTAACTTTATGTATCAACAATTGTGCCAAAAAAATTGGTGACATGTTTATAAAGCCAATTCATTATACTCTTTGCTAATATTCGGGCTAAAATTTTCATTTTCCAAATATCCCAGAAATTGTTACAATGAAATATTGCGACCTGCTCAAAAATATCATCCAAAATATTTCTCAATAATTTTTTTACTAAACACTTTTAGCCTACTCTAATTCACATGAATTCAATGGAGTACATAACAAATTCATCGATTACAAAAAACACTACCAATGATCAACGTAATTCTATATAACAAGCTTTGTTGGAACAAAGTGACAACGTTTAAAAATGGGTTCCATAACCATAGTGGCTGGAAAATTTGGTTTGTCTAATCGTACCATAAGTCGCATTTGGCACGAAGCTAAACATCAAGTCGATCAAGGATCAACGGTTGATTTATCTTCTAAAATGCCAAATGTTGTTGGATGAAAAAGGATGCAAATAGATATAAATTCTAGTTTCGGCGATCCTACTACGTTGTCGGTCCAATATTTGGTGTCCTGCGAATTCTATGAATGTTTCTAGAGTAACCATGCATAGGCGAATCAAAAAATGTGCACTTAGAGCACACACAAAGTGTTATAAAACCGGATCTCACTTGCGTGAATAAAAGAGCAATGTTAAAAATTTTCTTGTCAATGGTTGAACGCTTGATGTCAAGTTTGACTCCCAAGTTTCATGTTTAATGTTGTTCATATTTATGAAAAATGGTTTTACATGTCAAAACCATCGGAACGATATTATCTAGTTCCCGAAGGAGATGAACCATTAAGAACATGTAAAAGCAAAAACTTTATCACTAAATTTATATTTCTAGCCCTAATTGCACGGCCAATATTTGATGCATTCGGTAATGACGTGTTTTCGGGAAGATTAGTATATTCCACTAACTACACTTGAATCGGCTAAGCATTCAAGTAAGAATCGTGCTATGGGAACACTAGAGACAAAGCCCATTTATCGGTAACAAAAGATGTAACAAGGTCATGGTTGATAGAGAAAGTTTTGCCGGTTGTTAGATCTAAATGGTCACGAGGGTCTAATTTATATTCAACAAGACAATGCAAGACCCCAAATTAGTGTTAACGATAGCGAGTTTATACAAGCAACATCTCAAGATGAATTCGATATTCGTCTTTGTTTTCAACCGCCAAATAGTCTAAATTTAAATGTATTAGGTCTTGGTTTTTTTAGCAATACAATCACTTCAAGAACAAGATTCATTCGCTACAATTGACGAGCTCGTTGATGCGATTGAATATATTTTGAATAAATGGGATCTCATGAGCTTAACAATGTTCTTTTAACTTTACAAACATGTATGAAAGAAATCATAAAGATTCGGGTGGCAACAATTATCAAATACCGCATATCAGTAAAGGTAGGTTGGCGCGACTAGGTAATCTGCCGTTGCAAATTAAGTGTGATCAAAGTCTCATAGAAGATGTTACCTCATATTTGCATCGGTAAGCATACATGAAACATCAAAAGGATTTTTCATGAAACATTAGTAACCATTGGATTTTTGTAGAGAATTATCAATCTTATGTAATCCAACCACAACAGTAGACTTTTGTTAAGAAAAGAATGAATGATTACTTTTGCATGTATTGCCCATCGATATCTTTTGTATGTATTGTACGACGATAAATAAGAATTTTTCTTTTGTTAGTGTTTTTTATGTTAGGAATAATAAAGTAAATTCGCTTAAATATACCCATCTATTTTCATTACTGGACAATTAAATTGAGACGGTCGAATATAGTAACATGTTCTATAAATATGAGATGAAGGGAGTATATATAATGTATTGCATCATTTATTTTAAGTAAATTACCCTTTTGTTATTACTGCAAGGTATTGGTATTTAACTGACTATATTTAGTTTTACAGTAATTATGGAGTGAAATGTAGACTAAGGCGCATTCTGGAGCATAATTGAAGATTATTTGAAAAATAATTCATTCTGAAGACGTACGCTGTATGCACCAAAAAGCATACAACGTACCTACGCATGATTACACCATGAAGACCATGTTGACTCAAAGTCGTATTTGAAGACCCGATATGTCGTATTGGGATTTATACACAAAATCTTCAAGAAGTAATCAAGAATTGAAGCCTACGGACTAAATCCCACATACGTCGCATCTAGAGGACGAATACGTCGTATGAAAGAATAAAGATATACTGAAGAGTTATATAAAGAAAGAACGTGGACCCTAATCAAAGTTTCGTACATACGTCGTATGCGACCAATGTTTTAAAAACCGGTTTAGATATCGACCCGATCGAGTCACCGGGTCCTACTCTACCCGGTCAAACCGGTTTTCCAATAAAAAATAATAAAATTTATATTCTCGATGATTAACAAAAAATATATAGGAAAATCATGAAATCTTCTGTATATTGAACGTATAAACTATTTATCAACAAATATAATGTGTAAAAATAAAATTACGTCCCAAATACGCAGAACTTACATTTTTTTCTAAAACACGAAAAAATCGAAACTTGGTCGGGTCTCAAGAACCGGGTTGGCCCGGGTCACCCCAAACCTGGCGCGTCTAGCTGGGTTTCAAAAATGTGAAACCCGGTTTAATATGACCCGTTATTTTACCGGAACCGGGTCAACCGATAGCCCGGTCGGGTCGAACTAGGTTTGAAAATAGTGCATGCAACCCTTGAATATGTTGTATGTACGTCGGTCCAACACACCTATAAATACAATGCCAAAATCCGAATTCAAAGTGTGCTTACCCCTAGAGTCGATTCTAAAACCATATGTTACTGCAATGATGCCTAAAAATGTTACTTGCATTTTTCGGTCTCGCTTTGTTTTGATTACGACAATATACAAAAATAAGCATTTACGAAAACAATGAAAATCGAATTCTTGAGTTCAAGTATTTTTTATTTCATTCTTAGTTGCTTAAGGTATGAATGAACAAGTTCTAAACCTAACTAAGTGATCAAAGATTTATAACTTTTTTAAAACTAACTTTTATTTTTAAGTGACAACAATTTTAATAAACTTTAATTTTAAGAGAATGTTTTATTAAAAAGAAAATGAAAATTTGAAAATAGGATATTACTTTTAGATAAAGGATATGTCATTTGAATATTTATTCCACCATATGGACTTCCCCCACAAAGGACAAAAAGGAGAGGAGTCTAGTACCGGCAGATCATTATAGGTCCTTGCGGATCAGTATTGATAATGAGTCGCATGCCTAATTAATGAGCCGTGCCCAGTACTATCCGTTAGACCTTTCTTCTATAAATACTGGACTATTTCCAGATTTTCGTTTCACTTTTTTGCACACAAATTATTAGATACAATACATCTTCTTTAATCACACAAATCCTTGGTTATTTGGTTGATTATACTTGTTTAAAAAGTGAATTTCTCTCCTCTCATCTCATCCTCTCAAGTGTAAAGAGAAGAACATTTAAATCCTTGAAGTGTTGTGTCAAGTTCAAGATCTACTCAAGATTTAAACTTTGTTTCATTCTTGTGTTGTTGTGAAGATCCAAATTATTGTGTATATTTAAAAGTGGTGTATGTATTGTGGTTAATATTTAGGCCTCAAAGTATATTGGTGTGGATTGGTCCTAGCTAAGATTAGGTCTCGACTATTAGATCAGAGTCATAAATTAGTTAAGCGACGTGTACAGTTTATCCGCCTCAAAGAGCTTGTTGATTAGTGAACTCTCGAGTAATGAGTACTCAATTAGTGGAGTAGGAACGAAGAGTAAGCTTCATTGTCGAACCACTATAAATCCTTAGTAATCTATTTGATCTTTCTTTTCTTTATCTCTTTCCAATCATTATTCATTATTGCATATACTTTATGGTTATTAGTTTTGATACACTATCAGTTGTTCATATTATGTATAAGAAGTTTCACATAAATCACTTGATTCTAGTTTTTGAAAAGGATTTTTAAAAACCGATCTTTGGTTCATTGTAACTAGAGAAACTATTAAACCCATATCTATAACTGGTATTAGAGAGGGTTGCTCAAGCTTTTGAAATATATTGTATTTTAAATCTTGAATCGATATATGGATTGCAATAAGTACCTAGAAGGGCAATCTATGCAAAGACCACCTCTTTTTGTGTAACACCCCGCTCCGAAAAGAGACAAAGTGCTACTACTATGGTGTCACATCAGATACCTCATATTTTAAAAGGGCTAAAATGAAACTTTTATTATATCCAAAATACTTAAAGTAATATCTTAATAATAAAAAAAATCCCCAAAACAACGGGGTCCAAACTGCAAAGTATCAAATCATAAAATGTCATAAGATTTATTAAAAACTTGGGTGAATCTAGGTAAGTCCAAACTCTCTCAAAGCCCCGTCTCCCGCTTAATACCTGCCGCATGGAAAAAGAAACGGCTGAGCAAAACGCCCAGCAAACGGATCTAACAAAAATGGTTTAAGGCAAAAGAGATAACAATAATGAAGATATCACAAGGTATGAACATAAGGATGATTAAGTGGATGAATAAAAATGGTTAATGAAAGACAAGAATAGCCCACGAGCACACATAACAAATCACATATCCAAATCAACCAAATAATCATATATGTGTACTAGGAATGCGACTCCTATGTACCAAAGTGACAGCGTGTATTGCACACACAAACCTATCACATTAAATCACATCATATCATATCAAACAAATACCTAGGATGCATCCATACGCTCTCTGCAAAACAAATGTCAATAGCACGTGCACTAGCT
The DNA here is from genome assembly GCA_025667525.1 of Glebionis coronaria. NCBI lineage: Eukaryota > Viridiplantae > Streptophyta > Magnoliopsida > Asterales > Asteraceae > Glebionis > Glebionis coronaria. The sequence goes on from CM046880.1 coordinate 407,344,089, forward strand.
CATGACTAGCACCCGCACTCACAATAATATAATAATTACGTGCACCAAAAGGGAACGCCAGGGATCTAATCACACCGCCCCAGTTAGTGTCATGTCACCGGTGCATCGTATGACATGGTCATGGTACCCCCATGACTAGATACAAAATATGGCTCGGGCTTAAGGGTTCATTTCAAAGGCATAACGACTAGGAAAAATATAGGTATTCAAATGAGGAACATATAAAGGCATAATAATTATGGAATCATAACAAGGCAAAAGAATTTAGGGATCATATCAAAAAAACAACTAAGGATGTGGGAACATAGCAATGGCATAGGGATTTATCAAATGGAGTTGTGTAAGAAAGAGTAAAAGAGTGTTCTTTAATAAAGAACCGAATATTCGTACCTTAAAAGCACAAACAAGTCACGGAATCGTATACAAAGCAATAAGTCCTATTGTGGAATCCTGAGATTCCGGATCTTTAAGCTACTAGGAATGCATCATGTTCATAAGATTAGATAATCAAAGCGGAATTAGAACACGACACATTAACAAGGTGTTTGGACACAAAGAACATGAATAAAAACAAATGGATTGTTCATTATATTAATAACAAACAACCACTAGACGTGTGTACATTGAATCCCACGTCTAGTCGACACACGCTTTTAGGTTTACATTGTATATGAAAGTTATATAAAACCTAATAACCCTTGGTTCCTTTTATAGTGTAAGGATTAGGGTTTTACAAGAGATAATGAATAAACAAGTAAATCTTCTATTTAGATAAACATGTACAGAATATATCCTGCATATATATCCAAATAGAAGCTTCTAAAGGCTTCTTGTCTACGTTTCTAACAATGCTTACATTGTAAATGACAATGCTTGGATTGTACATGACAATGCTTGCTTTGTCAACCTTGGATTTGCTCTTGTCAATGCTTAGATTGCTCTTGACAACGCTTAGACAAAATCTTCATGTTTTCTTCGTTTTTGAGTTTCTGCCACATCAACTTTTTGACCCAACAATCTTCCCTAGTTGATGTCGGCAAAACTCTTTGTGTATCTCTTGTAAGTTGTACACGATATTCAAATTGCTTCCCCTCTAGTGTAGCATGCATGTCTTCCCCTTTTTGTCACATCAACATGGAAGTAAACAATGTATGCAATCTTGAAGATTCTCGAAATGTAGCTCTATGTAATGATCTTGAAGAAAAATAAATATAATATTCTTGATGTAGAAGTAGAATTGTTGGGTCGACTAGATGTAGATCTTGCAGCCTGTCAGGAACGGTGAATGACTTATGTAATCACAAGTCAATCCACAGAGAGACTCTATACACAATATGAATGCAGAATACAAATATAATAAAAAAGAACAGAATAACTATAAAAACTTGATCCTTTCTAAGGATTTCTAATATTGATAATCACTAGAACTACGTTTTGGTGAAGGTGTACCTAACCCTTCTGCCTAAGGTTCCTTTTATACTACAAGGAAACCCTAATACAGCATTAAACAAAACGTGTAAAACTGATATGCATATCCTTTCCTAACATATCTCATGCATATCCTAACAGAATAATAAACAAATAATAAAGTTTGACTTTGACCAGGACCAGGAGCACGACTTGCTCCTACTACTACTAGGACCAGGAGGAACTACATACCTCCTAGTCTACCTATTACATTCAACTATACCAATGGTCCTAACAATCCTCCCCTAAACTTGAATTTGACCTGTTGAGTTCAAGTTTCCTGGAAAACGTGCAAGAAAGCCCAAGGATTGAATCAGCAAAACTAAAAGCAACATCAGCAAGATAAGAGTCAGAAGAACCGCCGCAACATGAAACACTAGAAGCTTCTTCAAAGCTTGGAACAAATCAGCATCGTGTTGAATCTTTTCAGCAACATGAGCAGATTTGATGAGCCTTTACCAAGTAGCTGCTCGCTCTTGGGCTAGCCAATCTTTCTGGTGGAATAAGCATCACCCTGGGAGACTAGAACCCAGCCCAACTCTTAGAACGTGAATCAATGGTGAGTGGGGGTACCCTGATGATTTTAGGCAAACCATCACAGCCGTCAACAGATTTGATATGTCTTTACCAGAAGTCGTACCCCTCTGGACTCGCCAACTCTCAGCAATGAAGCATCGGTGAGTTGAAAACCCTATAGCTTTAAGCAAGCTATTACAGCTATCAACGGATTTGATAAAATCTTTACCAAGAGCCGTACCCCCTTGGATTAGCCACTTTTCAGTCTAGGACCATGGCAAGTGAAAACCATCCAGTTTTGGGTAACCTGGCAACCATCAACGGATTTGAGAATCGCACCAGGAGCCGTACCCTCAAGGTGAATCAACTCTTTCTTGTCGATTAGACATGGTGAGTTGAGGACCATTTGTTGTGAGGACCAAGTCCAACACCAGGTGAAACCAGTAACCAGCACAAGCACAATTCAGTAACCAGAACCCATAGTGTGAACCAGCAAATGGTATCATATTCACAAGTATAAAATCCAAGATGTGTTGAAAGTATAAGCAGATATTATATAACAATTATATATATATATATATATATATATATATATATATATATATATATATATATATATATATATATATATATATATATATATATATATATATATATATATATATATATATATATATATATATATATATATATATATATATATATATATATATATATATATATATATTTAAACTTATTTTTTATTATTTTTTTTATTAACTATAAAGAATGAAATTCACCAATCACTTTACATATTGGTGAAAAAAATGATAATTAGAACAAATGAACAAAAAATACAAAACAGAAACACTTACAACCCAACCAAATCACAGACCAGAAGCAGCCTTCTTATCAGCTTGCAAACGAGCCTGGATGCCTTCCACCAATGCTGTGGCCATAGAGGACTCATTCCCTGATGGAGCATTGGAAATTTGCAAATGACTAGCCAACATAGCCTTCATTGAAGCAATCGTCAAAGGATAATCCACGTTTGTGAGCATGAAAACCATATGACTAGATTCCAACTCCAACATATGCACACCACATCCCACATATAACTTCCATCGCTGAATCACCCATTGCATCTGATCCTTCCATATACCAGAAACAGGAGCATGAGGAGGTGCATCAAGCATCAGCTTAAGATCAGCCCATATGCGCAGACCAGGCCAGGAAGACACAGCCATGGGATCAAAAGGCATGCCAGAATCCACAAACCCATATAAAGCCATAAGATATTTACGATCAGCCCAAGACAACACACCCTGCAAACCCGAAGCTAACCGCACAGACCCATCACTAAGAGTAATTCTATGGGATACCATACCAGGAAGAGTTGTGGAACGCTCAACCGTCCAACCAGTAATATGTCCATTTCCCAAAGGCAAATCAGAATCACTGTCAGAAGCTGCATCAATCAAATTTTCAGGATCACGCTTCTCATAAGGGACCGTCTTGCCACGTCTAACACGGCGAGCCGATTTTTGGCGAAGCGAACGTCGAGGTGTGGGATCACTAGGTGTGGGTTCAACCTTTACCTTTACCTCAGCAGCAGCAGTGGGAGCAGGAGACGTAGACTCATTAGTTTGCACACCCAAGGGATCAATAGGAGCTGCACTAGAAGTAGGAATAGGTTGAGTTCCAGGAACCGGTGGTGATGGGGATGGCAGATCAGGTGTAGCAGTGGTAGTGGTTGTGGTAGTAAAGGTGGTGGTGGTAGCCTGTGTGTTGGTGGTAGCAAGACTTGAAGAAGAACCCAAAGGAGCAACCAAAGGACAAGTGGTGGTACCAACTGAAGTAGCAACAAAAACCGATGGACTAGCAGCAGAACCAGGAGTAGGATCAGATGAAGGACCAGTAGTAACAGCAGGGGAAGAAGTGGTCATCACATGAGGAGAAGGACGGTAGATAAAGCGTTCCGGAATCGGTTGACTCTGATGCTTGACCATACGTTCATAAAGTGCCTTGAGCTCATCAAAAGACAAAGCTCGAACCTTGTCCCACTTCCAACCAGCTTGAAAATAAGCAGCGGACTGATACTTCACATATCGCTGCATCTGCTTTCGCTCCTCAGTTCTTGATAAAGGTCTGTTCTTTCTCTTCTCACGAAGTTGTGCAGCAAGTCCCAACTGATGCTTGCACATAAACACCATGGCTCTTGGAATACAGTTATGCTCATCCACATCGTCACCCAAAAGATCAGTGAACTGGGCATAATCCCTGGTAAGAATTGTCAAAACCTGCATCCAATCACTGTCATTCCAATGCATTGCATCGTGCTGAACTTGTTCACGCCTCTGCTGTTGAAGTGCCTCCGCCGCAGCCCTATCAGTTTCATCAATCTCGGCTTGGATCCGTTGAGCAGCCTCCTCACCTAGCCTATCCTCCTCAAGCTGTCTGCGGGTACGTTTGCGAGGTGGTGAGGGAGCATCAGTCATTGGGGCCTTCCCCTGGGAATCATGGGATGGACCAGCATTGGAACCAGTAGCAGGACCAGAAGCCCCATCCATAGGAGTGGAAACACCAGCCGGAGAAGGAACACTGGAAGATGTCAGAGGAACCGACAAATCATCATACAATTTATCAGCAAAAGCAGCATTTGCCAACAATGTCAAACCATCCTCAACACACTCCTTAACCTCCTCATCAGAATCAGAGTGGATCACATGCTTCTTTCGTCGTCTTTGCTGAGTCTCCAAAGCTTTGATGCGATCAGCCAGAGGAAGAACAAACTCCCTAGTAAGTTTCCGATGTTGATTCAAATCAGCTTCTAAGGAAAGAATCCGCCCATGATACCTGTGCATAAGATCAAGTAACGACATAAGTGTAATAGGCTCCTTGGCCTGCCCACCAAGAGGACTTTGGCCATGGAAGGCGTCATTGGAGCCTGAAGCAACAGATGGGTCAACATTTGGAGTACTAGCACCAAAAGGCTTATCAGCAGAGTGTGGAGCAGGACTAGGAGGTGGAGTCTCCATAAACGGAGACTTCTGTGGTACTGAAGAAGGACCAGCCTTGGAAGGGGATGGTCTTTCAACCACCACCTCCTTAACCAGCTCCTCCTCAACCACATGAGAAGCACCACCAGTAGGAGCCTCCTCCTCCATAGGATCATCATCAATTTCAACTACATCAGGAGGACCCTGAGCCAGCCCCAACATGGCCTCAGTAAGGGGCCTCCATTCCTCGATAAACCCATGGACCATATTATAATACACTTTTGCAGTAAGCTTAGACGGCACATGTTCAGACCTATCACGAGGAATGCAAACCAGTATTTATTGTAAAAACCTAGGATACATAAGAAACTTTTTTCTAGAACCAGCATTAGATAGATTACTAACCATCCCCTCAAACAAATAATGGGAGAAATTAAAAACTCTACCCTGAGCCAAGCAAATGAGACCAGTAGCCAAAGGAGTAGGGAAAGCATCCCAACTCCCAGACTTGGGACTTAAACAATGAATTAGAAAATGCACCAAAAGCTTCCATTGGGGGGAAAACCTACTTTTCTGGAAGTTAAACTTCCCCCCATGATTGTACCCTATAACAGCCATCCCCTCCAATACCTCCGAATTAGGGAGGGACTCAACACCACCTTCATCTTGAAGATGAAGAGAAGATCGAATAGAAGCCTCTGACACCATGTATGAACGTCCATCTATGGTAGCATGGAGTTCACGTGGACGACCAACCACAACCACAAGACGAGCAGATGCCCAAAATTGATGAATAACACTATCATAAATAGTGGTACATACAGTAAAAGCATACCTTAGGTTTGAAGCCTCAATGAAGTCCAGAATATCTGTAAAATCATCACGATGGGGACCATCACCTAGAAAGGCGACCTTGTTGTGAGCAGGTTGGTATACTAGGGCAGCCATGGATCTTGATTAATTGATTGAAGGAGGATTTTGGTTAGGGTTGAGAGAGTAGGATCGGTTTTGTGTGTGTGTTGAATGGAATGATTGAGTCAAGGGGGTTAATTTGACCATAAATAAGGAAAGTAGTAACTGTTCATTGACCCCTATTAATGGGGGGTTGCCCTTTCAAATTACACATTATTGCATAGTAACCACTTGCCCCTTTTAACATAATTCCCAAATTCCAATTTACCAAAGGTAATTAAAAATGTAAATTCCAGAATTAGAAGCGTTGACTAAAAGTCAAAGCACACAATGGTCAGACCAGAAGCAAAATGTGGTCAACAAAGGACAATAAGAATGAACAGTGTCCCAGACCAGTACCAGAAGCCAATCACCACTTGACAAAGAAGTATTTTGAACCACCAGAAGCCAACCAATTATGACTAGAAGCTAACCAATGAGGACTAGAAGCCAGTCATGAAAGAATATAACCACCAGAAGTGAGCAAAATCCTCCACCAGGAGTAACACACACCACCAGAACTAATGTAATATGTTGTTAAAAGCTACCAATACGTTAGTCTGTCCAAAGAATATGTACACAAAGCCTCCCCTTAGGCTTAGCCTCCCCTCAATCCTAGACTTCAAGGATTGACCATCCCAATGTGAACCACCAAGTGGTTGAAGCGAGGACCATCAAATGCTTTAGTCAGCAAATCAGCAACATTATCATCCGTATGAACTTTAAGAACCTGTATCAGCTTCTTCTCATTGGCATCCCGTATAAAATGATGCCGAATTTCAATATGCTTTGTTCGCTGATGAAAAACAGGATTCTTCACAATGCAGATAGTGCTTTGATTGTCAATAAAAATTTTGGTGTTCATAAAATTGAAACCATAATCCAACATCTGATTTTGGATCCACAAAACCTGTCCACAACAACTAGCAGCAGCAACGTATTCAGCTTCTGTTGAAGAAGTAGCTACTATTGTCTGTTTCTTGCATTGCCATGAAATAAGTCGACGACCCAAAAATTGACAACCACCAGTAGTAGACTTTCTGTCATTATTAGCACCTGCATAGTCACTATCACTATATGCTTCTAGAACAAAAGGTGATTCTCTAGGATACCATAAGCCTAGTTTAGGTTGAGCCTTGATATACTTGAAAATCTTCTTCACTGCATTTAAGTTCGACACCGTTGGAGTCACCTGGTGTCGAGTACAAGCACTTACTGCAAACATGATATCCGGACGTGATGCAGTCAAATACATGAGGGAGCCAATCATAGACCTGTACATGTGAACATTGACTGGGGGGTCTGGCTCATTCTTAAGTTTGACTTTAGCAACTTCATAAGGAGTTGCTGCTGGTTTAAGAGGATCCATGTCAAACTTCTGAAGGATCTCATGAACATATTTATCTTGACTGATGAAAATCCCATCCGATTGTTGCTTGACTTGAAGACCAAGGAAGAAAGAAAGCTCTCCCATCGCACTCATCTGAAATTCGCCTTTCATCAAGTGTTCAAACTCATCACACCATTCCTTCCTAGTAGAACCAAAGATAATGTCGTCCACATAAACCTGAACAAGGATAATATCCTTGGTATTCCTCCTAAGAAATAGTGTTTTGTCAATAGTACCCCTTCTATAGCCATTCTTTAACAAGAAAGTTGAAAGACGTTCATACCAAGCTCTAGGAGCCTGATGTAATCCATAAAGAGCCTTGACCACCTTGTAAACTTTCTTGAGATGAAGTGGATCTACAAAGCCCTTAGGTTGAGTGAAATACACCTCCTCATCAATTTTACCATAGAGAAATGCACTCTTGACATCCATCTGAAACACCGTAAAACCCACATAAGAAGCAAAAGCCAAAAACAGACGAATGGCCTCAATCCTTGCAACCGGAGCAAAAACTTCAGTGTAGTCAATGCCCTCAATTTGAGTGTGGCCTTGTGCGACAAGCCTAGCTTTATTCCGTACAACAATTCCCCGTGCATCCTTCTTGTTCTTGAGAATCCATTTGGTATTGATTGCAGTCTTTCCATCTGGTAAATCAACCAGAACCCAAACATTCTGAAACAAGAATTGCTGCATTTCCTCCTGCATAGCCTCCACCAAACTTTGATCCTCAAGAGCATGAGAAACTGACCTTGGTTCCACCTGTGAAAGAAAACAAGCAAACAAAAGTGTTGAAAGTCCGTATGATTATTACGCTTTTGATCTTCAATATAGCTCACAAGAGCATGATGATCAGACGAGGCCTTCTTCTGCATTCCGCGTGTCTTGACAGTAGAACCAGGATCTCTAATGATTTGAGTGGTAGGATGATCTTTGTGTGATTGCAAGACTGGATTGGAAGAGACCTCCACTTCTGGTGCCAAGTTATTGAGATCACCAACAAAGTCAGCATCATATGAAGCAGTGTTGAAAATCCCATCTACTGGTTGTTTATGAATATCATCCAGCTTGGTAGAAGACTTCTTTTTATGGTTCCCAAATCAGAAGGACTGGAGAAACGAGTATTGGAAGCAGACTCACTAGCTGGAGTACCAGTAGGTGATAAGCTAGCACTAGGAGCAGAAGCTGGGGTACCAGGAGCAGCTTTGTCAGTGGACGTATCTAAGGGAAACTCAAAACCACCTTGAGCAGCTGCTGTAGTAGCTTCTTGTTGTTGTTTGAGTAGAGTGTCAAGCGCTACCTGGGAATCCAGTACATCCAATGGAATTGCATCACTAGGAGGAGTAGGAGAGACTATGGTGGAGTAGGATGGAACTACAAAAATGTCATCCTCATCATCTGAATCAGAAAGACTAGAAGGAACACCTGTACTAGAAGTTGCAAACACTTGTGGACCTGTATCATGGTTAGTTTTGAAACGAAAATATCCTAACGAATCACTAAGATAATCAAGATCAAAATACCATTCAGGATCCTTGCCTTGGATGTTTGACTTCTTTTCAAAATACCTGAGATTTATAGTTTCAATGATCCGCTTGGCTTGGAGATTGTAGACACGATAAGCCCGAGAGTGAGCTGAATATCCCACAATGTATCCTTCATCTTCCTTGCCATCAAATTTCCCCAAATAGTCACTAGTATTCAGAATGGTGACTGGACACCCAAAAGGCTTCACATGAGCAATATTAGGAACTTTGCCCGTTAGAAGCTCATAAGGAGTCTTCTTGTGAGGATTGGTAATAGAAAACCTATTCAAAACATAACTTGCAGTATTAACAACTTCTGTCCAGAACATGGTTGGAAGCTTGGAATCGGCAAGCATAGTTCTTGCTGCTTCTATTAGTGTCATGTTCTTTCTTTCTGCCACGCCATTCTGTTGAGGAGTCCTTGCTGCACTATAATCTCTTTTGATGCCCTTAGCATTACAAAGTGCTATGAGGTCTTTATTTTTGAACTCGGTTCCATTGTCGCAACGAATACCTTTAACCTTCTTGGTCAACTGGTTCTCAATAAGGGTAAGAAAATCTCTAAGAATTGAGTAGGTCTCACTCTTGGCAGCCATGAAGAACACCCACGAAAACCTGCTATAACCATCAGTTACCACCAGACAGAATTGTTTGTGGTCAATGCTTCTAATGGAAGTAGGACCAAATAAATCCATGTGTAGTAGCTGCAATGGTTCAGTAATAAGACTAAGAGCAGTAATGGCCTTGAAGGATGCTTTGTGTTGTTTGCCTTTGCTGCAAGCAATACAATTTATATCATTTCTAAACGACTTGGGAGGTAAACCAGAGACCAGATTCAGATTTGCAAGTTTGTGAATGGTCTTGAAGTTCACATGCCCCATCCTTCTGTGCCATTGAGTGGCTTCATCTTCTGAGGCTTTATCAACTAGACATGCTAGTTGACCAGTAGGATTGACTTCATTCAGCTTGATGCTATAGAGATTGTGTCTTCTAGGGATTCTGAGCAGAACTTGTGAGTCATCCGGAAGCTGAAAGTCTTTGGAGAGCACAAGTGCATCAGTATCGGTGAAGAGAACAAACTGCTTCTTGTCACAAATCTGAGAGACATATATCAAGTTGAAGTGCTGAAGTGCTTCCACATAGTAGACCTGCTCAAAATTTAGATTAGGTGTCTTAATTGTTCCTTTGCCAGTGATCCTGCCTTCACCCCCACCAAAATAGACCTTGCCGCCATGAAATGGTACAAAGTTAGAGAGAAGACTTTTATTTCCTGTCATGCTCCTGGAGCAACCACTATCAACAATGCCTAGACTAGGATCTTGGTATGGAGTAACCTACAACAAAAAGATAATAAAAATGCAAAAGTTAGTGTCTTAAGGGGACCCAAACCTTTTCAGGTTTGAGCCTGCCTTGTGGATCTTTAGTAGAGTGCCAAGAAGATTGATGAGATCCACCGTTGTTCCTTGGTTGCCTATGCATCATATGGGTATTATTATTTGACCAAGAACAACCTGCTGAGGGCTTAACAACAGTTCCCAAACTTCCCAAACCAAAATACGTGTGGTCCAAATTATGTGGATAAATTGGATTAAAATTTTGAAAATAATTACTGGCGGTTTGTAATCCAATGTTTCTCCAATGATCAGAAACTAAAGGAGAGGACCTCCTAGAAGAAGAAAACGATTGAGCACTAGGATTGAGTCTTCTAGAAGTATATGGGGCAGCTCCTGGTGGACCAGGAGCAGGAAATGCATGATTAATAGTTGCATGTGTGTCATAAAAATCACAATCTTTAATTAAATGAAATGCACTTCCACAAACAAAACATGTTTTAATAGACCTTTTATTAGAATGATATTGTTTCATACTGCCAACATTATTACACACAATTCTAGGAGAAACATTCTTCCTAGGACTCAATAAACTAGGACCAGACACACTTGACTTAATAGCAACTCTCTCTTCACACATCCTAGCACCAGTAGCAGCATGATCATTCAACTTGGAACTTGTAGGTCTTGACTCTTCACTTGAACCACTAGATGCAGAGTCACTGGCTTTTTCACTGAAAGTACACGAGACAAAGTCATTAGAATTAGTAGAACTTTTTGGGGACTCATGCATCTGTGATCCATCCAAGTCATTATGCCATATAGTGGGCATAAAAGTTCCAGTAAGAGGGGGAGGGACAACATGCATTTCTGCTGCTGGTTTAAACCTATTGTAACTAGGTTTTCCCTCGTCCTCTTTGTCGGCATCAAAGACACTCGAAAAAGATAAATCAAACACATCTTCTGAATCAATATATTTTTCAAATCCTAACCCTCTTTTAGTTCTACCAGACATGCTACTATCAATTAATTTTGAAAGATTTTTAGGTGCCTTTTGCCATTTTTCAAATCTCAACATTGTAGCATCTAATTTTTCTTGCATCTCCTATTTTTCTTTGATACTGGCATCTCTTACTTTTTCGGTATATTTAAGCATATTAGTTGTGTTTTCTAAATCGATGCTTAGTATCCGGATTTTATCCTCATACTCACATTGAGTATCTTGTAGCCACCTCTTTTGTTGTTCCAATGTGTTTAAAGAAGCCTTATAGGCTTGAACCTCTAAAAAATACTTATCATTTTGATCATTTACTTCATTAAATTGGGACAACAATTCTGAGTATTTATCATGACAACCAAGAGGACAATGTTGTACCTGAGGTGAGATGCCCATTAGAGCAAACTCGTCTGCTTCTTTTGCATCAGAGAGATTCCCAGCAATCATTGCAAACACGTCAGTCGAGGATTCAGCTGATTCCAGAGTGGAAGCCTGATGATCATTCCAGTTGACCATAGAGTCAACTGATACCAATGCCTTCTTGTCATCTTTTACCTCCTGAACCTTAAAAGTTGAGTACCTGCTCTTCTCCTGGTCATTCTTGCTAGGGCACTCCCCTGCAAAGTGACCTTGTTGCTGGCAGTTATAACATCGAACCTTGCTTCTGTCGAATCTTGCTGGCTCCCGAGGGTTGTAATTAAATTTTCGACCTGCTTTCTTCTCAAACTTGTGAACCCTAAGAGTGAGCGTGGCCTTCTGCCATTTAAGATCCATTTCATCCAGGTCAAGTTTATCGACCTGTTTGAAGTCATCAAAAGCAAGTTGTTGTTGAGCATCAACATCAGCCACAAAAGAATGAAGAACGGCTTCTACCATACTACCAGACTTGGCAGTAGGATCAGGAGCAGAAGTATGCTGAAAAGTATGTTGAGAGGACACAGGATTGCTTGGGCTACTAGCATATGACATGGGACTGGATGCCATAGAACTCACAAAGGCAGAATTAGCAGGAGTGGGAAAAGAGTCACTTGAATATCCTCTTACATGAGGTTCAAAAGTTATGAGCTTATGAAATAGATCATCAAAGTTGAGATAGTCAAGCCCACCTTTGGCTTTGAGAGAGATCACCACCTGATTCCATGAGTAGGGTAAGGCTTTAAGAAACCTTGCATTAATATCACCATCATCAGGCTTTGAACGAAGCTGATTCAATTGGCTCAATATCTTCTGAAACCTGTCATACCCTTGATGTAAACCTTCAGTTTCTGAGATTTTGAATTCTGTGAATTCATCTCTCAGCGTGGATCTTCGCATTTTCTTTGACTCCTCATTCCCACCAAACCTTGCTTTTATACCATTCCAGATCTCTCTAGCATCATCCAAATGGTAGAAGTCACCCATGTGATCATCAGGAAGAGATTGAAGCAAAATCGTTTTTGCTTTGACCTCCTTCTGAATAGCTATGATTTCTTCATGAGATTTAGGGTCAAGAAGAGTAATATTACCATTCTTGTCTCTTCCAGTTAGCTTCCTGCTATTCCCATTCAGAATAATCTTCCAAAGGTCTTGATCAGTATTGGTGATCCACCATTCCATCTTCATTGCCCAACTATCATATTCATCCTTTTCAGAAGAGGGAATTTACCATTCGTGTTGGAAACCGTAGCAACGATCTGCTGAGGTTGCACAATTTTAGGAGTGCTGTCTTCTCCTGTTTGAGTAGAAGTTGAGGCAGACATGATAAAACAAAAATGTCAGAAAATGAGAAAACTTGATTCTTCTTGTATAGAGACCCTCCCAGGCTCTGATACCACTTGTTGGGTCGACTAGATGTAGATCTTGCAGCCTGTCAGGAACGGTGAATGACTTCTGTAATCACAAGTTAATCCACAGAGAGACTCTATACACAATATAAATGCAGAATACAAATATAATAAAAAAAGAGCAGAATAACTATAAAAACTTGATCCTTTCTAAGGATTTCTAATATTGATAATCACTAGAACTACGTTTTGGTGAAGGTGTACCTAACCCTTCTGCCTAAGGTTCCTTTTATACTACAAGAAAACCCTAATACAGCATTAAACAAAACGTGTAAAACTGATATGCATATCCTTTCCTAACATATCTCATGCATATCCTAACAGAATAATAAACAAATAATAAAGTTTGACTTTGACCAGGACCAGGAGCACGACTTGCTCCTACTACTACTAGGACCAGGAGGAACTACATACCTCCTAGTCTACCTATTACATTCAACTATACCAATGGTCCTAACAAGAATGACCCAACCTTGTGTTCCATGTCACGTACTATCCTTGTGACGTCAAACTTATATGAAAACGTTAAAGTATAAGCAGACCTTAATCCCTTGTCAATATTCTCATCCTTTGTGAGACACTGAGCACGATAATGTAAATCCTTCAAGTGTTATGACAAGTCTTCGTCACCACTCATGTAAAGCACGAACAAGTTATCTTTAAAGAATAATGTTAACTAGGCACCATCTTTAAAGATATGATAGAACACAAACTCGCGAAAATCTTCTTCAAACATCAAACTTACCATAAGAATTCTTCCCCTTAAGCTAACACCTCTTCATGACGAATCTCAATCTTCATATCATATGTAAAAGTAAAAGAAAGGATAACTCTTTTGCAAGGCTACCTCGATTACATAATCAAATCCAATAAAGTTCTTCATAAATTGTTGCTAACTCGCATTAAAATCATTAATCCCTTTTAAAAATATCTGAGACATAAATATCAACTTGATATTTTAAATAAAAACGGAGATTCCATGTACCTTCGTGTGTAAATTCCTCCTTTTTGTGTGCTAAAAACGTACCAATTTTCTCAAACAGCAGCTATTCTTTTGTTATCTGAGAACCTTCATTGTCCAATATCATAATCTCATGCATTGTCAGATATCGTACAACACCTATCAACGCTTGAGCAAACGTTTATCGGACAACTCATGTCAGCGCTCTCTGTCAGCGTCCGACTTATTCTTGTCAGCGTCAAAATTACAAGCGTCAGCGTCAACCATAAAATTTGTCAGCGTCATCTCAGACTCCCATATCTTACATGTGATTTACGATCACACTTTTGTATAAGCAACTCACACAAAAACGTAGACCATAGTAGCAATATTGTAATCTTGGCTTTGTGCAAACCAACATCACGTGGCATCTTTCTTGCATCATATAACTTTTGCTATCCAAAATAGTACACATCAATGTAAATTCACATGCGTCATTGTTTTGGACAATACACGTGAATAAAGAAACGTAATATAAACCTTTGAATCGTACAACTACATCATTACCTTTTCTTCTTTATCCCACGTATCAATCAAAGTACTTAATCTTTACCTTGAACAGCAGCTGCATCATTATAATATCTCACGTCTAATTCACACGTGATATCAGTCAGCACCTCTTTTTCGTTTTACACATCAGCAGCTTTGAAACTCTCGTCTTTAATCAGAACCAATAAAAATCCACTCCATATCTTCTTTTCAGCCAACTTCGACCTCAAATAACTTTCTGATAAAATCTCAGATCGAAAATCCCTTCGGTGAGATCCTAGACACAAGTGCCAAGAATCTACAGTTTAAAAATCACGAAGATCCAATGGTTAACGAAGGAGAAAACGTGTTTTGAACATGGCTGTTTACAGAAAACTGCATTCACTCGCTGCTGACTTTGACGCTTAATAACTTTTTCCTAGGGATAAAACTTGACAATCCCTCCGGTGGATGTCTAGATATATGTGTATAGAATACACACAAGAAGCTTCGTGACGATCCAACGGTCCAATCAAAAGTTATGACCTTCTGAATACAGCTGCGCACACAAAAACGTCCAGAAAAACCCTAGACAGATTTTTCTTTTCTTCACCATACACGAACACCTTGTTGGTCCTAGCATCACGAGCCACGAGGCTCTGATACCAATTGTGGAATCCTGAGATTCCAGATCTTTAAGCTACTAGGAATGCATCATGTTCATATGATTAGATAATCAAAGCGGAATTAGAACACGACACATTGACAAGGTGTTTGGACCCACAAAGAACATGAATAAAAACAAATGGATTGTTCATTATATTAATAACAAACAACCACTAGACGTGTGTACATTGAATCCCACGTCTAGTCGACACACGCTTTTAGGTTTACATTGTATATGAAAGTTATATAAAACCTAATAACCCTTGGTTCCTTTAATAGTGTAAGGATTAGGGTTTTACAAGAGATAATAATGAATAAACAAGTAAATCTTCTATTTAGATAAACATATATAGAATATATATTGCATATATATCCAAATAGAAGCTTATAAAGGCTTCTTGTCTACGTTTCTAACAATGCTTACATTGTACATGACAATGCTTGGATTGTACATGACAATGCTTGCTTTGTCAACCTTAGATTTGCTCTTGTCAACGCATAGATTGCTCTTGACAACGCTTAGACAAAATCTTCATGTTTTCTTCGTTTTTGAGTTTCTGCCACATCAACTTTTTGACCCAACACCTATTGCCGTGTTACCAAGGCTAAAAGATACATAAAAATATGTCTTACATACTGTTCTAGCACAAAAGATTACAAGGTTTCATGATTCGGTGATTCAAAACCCTAATTATACATTTTCCCAAAATCCGTCATTTAGGGACTGTTTTAGAAGATCCGACTGTAAAACCATTTTTCTAAACCATAATCACTAATTAAAGTCCAAATATGAAAAATACATTCGAAGTAGATAGTTTTAGACCCCGGATTCACTCAAAAAGCTATCCCGAGGCTCAAGATATGACTCTTACAAGATGACTCATATTCTGATTTTTAAGGACTGTTTTCAAAGATCTACACGGTAACCATAGTTCCCGACCACTTTAAAACGTTTTAAGACCTGTTATGAAAACTAGATTCATTGTAGATAGTTTTAGGCTTTTGAAACTCTTAAAAATATGTAATAAAACCCGTTTTACAGCCCTTACAAGATCACCCAAAATCCGGACAGCCCGTACTTATTATTACGTATGAGCCGGTTTAATGATCTAGACCACCATAGGTTAGCTATATCTTTATAAAAACTTTATAAAACCATATTAGAACATATTTAGGCTGGTCTAAAATAATATCTAACATACAAAAACGTTTTTAAGGTATTGAATCACCAAAACACATTTTTAGGGTTTCAAAACCCTAGAAATCATGATTTTAAATTAAAAACAAAATGTACAAAGCAATAAATGTGACATATGGATTATAAGGACTTATATAGGATGTGTATAATGATATAGTAATCACTATACACACAAAATAATAATAATGGATGTTTAGTAACAAGAATGGAGGTTTAGAGAGGAGAAAGATCTAGAACAACCTTAAGGTTTTAAGGTTTTTCTTATCAATGGAGAGAGGAGGTTTTGGTAGAGTTTTGGCTAAGTAAAATGTATGTATGTGTGATGTCTAGGCCATCCATAGGGTCCTTTATATAGTAAATTCTATATTTGTTAAAAGTTTGAATTAAGGAAGACCATTAACTAGCTTTTCAAACTTGTAACTTATGCCATAACTTATGGAATTAAACACCTTTAAAAATCATAAAAACCTTCCAAATTGCTTTCTAATTTTGTGTGATTTGAGTCAAATTAAGGGGGTGTTTCAACTTGGTTTTAATGGTATAATTACACATTAATTTCACACATTTCTTTCCCATTTTTAAAAGTCTTACATAAACATGTAAATGTAACAAAAGTGTGCACTTTTTTTATCTAATATAACATAAGGTTTAAAATATTTATTTATATTTTTCTAAGAATGTCATTTATACTTTGTAGTTATTTAAAATTATAGGTTATATCTTAATTTAATTAAAATGTTTCATAATCAAAGTCTTATTTAATATTTCTGAAATAATTAAACTATACGTTAATTTGAATTAAATAAATTGAAATAAAATATCTACTATTTAATTTACGTAAAATTCAATTTACATCAAATTCACAAATTTTATAAAATGCTCAAATATCATACTTTATTCAAAATTTCCGTTTTATAAAAATGCGAGTTTTACAACTCTTCCCTTCTAAAAAGAAAATTTCGTCCTCGAAATTAAAGTGGTGGTTAAGGGTTTTATAATTCCTCCTCTCTAAAAGAAAAATTTTGGCCTCGAAATTGAAATAGAATAATCAACAAGGAAAACGAAATAAACGAAATGAAACGTACCAAATTATGCAAAGAAATGAGGATAGCTAGAGCGCATCGATTCCTCGGTTTCCCAAGTAGCCTCCCGCTCAGGATGATTCTTCCAAAGAATCTTAACAAAAGGAATGGTCTTGTTTTTCATAACACGTTCTTGACGATCCAAGATAGCCTTGGGCTCCTCGGCTAGAGATAAGTCTTCTTGGATTTGATCCAAAGGATATGAAACGACATGCAGAGGGTGATACTTGTATCCCCTCAAAAGTGGTACATGGAACATATTATGCACATGAGATAACTGTGGAGGTAGAGCCAAACGATAAGAAACCTCCCCAACACGATCGAGAATCTCAAAAGGGCCAATAAAACATGGACTAAGTTTCCCCTTAATACCAAAACGACGAACACCGCGACATGGAGAAACTTTCAGAAAAACACGATCTCCGGGACTAAAAGATAACTCTCTCCTATGACGATCAGCATAGCTCTTTTGTCGGGACCTAGCTTCCTTAAGCTTTTCCTTAGCAATGGCAACCTTTTCGTTAGTTACCTCGATAAGTTCCGGACCCTCGATAATGCGTTCACCTACCTCATTCCAAAAAATAGGAGCACGACACTTACGTCCATACAAAAGCTCAAACGGGGTTGCCTTAATGCTAGCATGCCAACTATTGTTGTAGGCAAACTCCACAAGACATAGATATTCATCCCAATTACCTGTCCACTCCAAAGCACAAGACCTCAACATGTCCTCCAAAGTCTGAATGGTTCTTTCAGTCTGACCATCAGTTTGTGGATGAAATGTCGTACTAAATTTGAGTCTAGTACTCCAAGCTTTCTGCAAACCTTTCCAGAATCGAGATGTAAAGCGCGGATCCCTATCGGATACAATTGTTGCTGGAGTACCATGCAACTGAATAATCTCTTGCCGAAAGATATCTGCCAATTTACTCACAGAATAGTCCTTCCGAATGGGAAGAAAGTGAGCCGATTTGGTCAATCGATCCACTATAACCCAGATAGCATCATGCTTCTTCTGCGTATTCGGGAGTCCAGTCACAAAATCCATGGATATCTCATCCCATTTCCAAACGGGAATATCCAAGGGTTGTAGGAGACCGCTAGCACGCTGACGCTCAATTTTTACCTGCTGACAAATCATACACCGGGATACAAACGTAGCCACATCTTGCTTCATGCCATTCCACCAGAAATGTTGTTTTAGATCACCGTACATTTTAGTGGAACCCGGATGAATGGAGAAAGGAGAACTGTGTGCTTCCGTCAACAAGGCCTCACGAAGCGTAGGGTCCTCTGGAATGCACAATCTATCCCCATACCGGATTATACCGTCGTCGTCCACCCGAAACTTCGTATGCTCATTCTCATCAGCTTTCTGCAACACAGCCCATAATTCGCCATCATCTTTCTGAGCTTCTTTAATTTGTAGTATAAGATTAGGCTCAACCTTCATACTAGCCCAGAAACCGTTAGTGCCACGAACATAAAACTCAACATCCAAACGCTCCAAATCGGTGATGAGTTCACGTCCCATTTCGATTCCTGCTAAGATTCCCGTCTTTCTGCTAAGTGCATCGGCTACTACGTTAGCCTTTCCGGGATGATACTGGATGTTTGCATCATAATCCTTGAGAAGTTCCAACCAACGCCTCTGCCTCATATTCAATTCCTTCTAAGTGAAAATGTACTTAAGACTCTTGTGATCGGTGAAAATGTCACAAGTTTCCCCGTACAAATAATGCCTCCAAATTTTCAAGGCAAACACAACCGCCGCTAGTTCTAAGTCATGTGTAGGATAATTAGCTTCATACGGTTTTAGTTGTCGTGATGCATACGCAATAACCTTGTCGTGCTGCATAAGTACACACCCTAGACCTTTCTTTGAAGCATCACTGTAAACTTGGTAACCGCCGGTGCCAGAAGGAAGAGTAAGTATCGCAGCCGAAATGAGTCTCGTCTTCAACTCCTCAAAACTCTTCTCCCGTTCTTCATCCCACTCAAATTTCTCACCTTTTCGCATAATTTTAGTCAACAGTAATGCTAAACGTGATAACCCTTCTACAAATCGCCGATAATAACCCGCAAGGCCCAAGAAGCTACGAACCTCCGTCACTGTCGTTGGTCTTGGCCATTTAGTGATAGCCTCAACCTTCGCGGGATCCATCGTAATACCATCCACCGACACAACATGCCCCAAAAATGCCACATTTTCCAACCAGAACTCACACTTCGAAAATTTAGCGTATAGCTTTTTCTGACGTAGAGTTTCCAAAACGATGCGGAGATGATGTTCATGGTCATTCTTTGTCTTCGAAAAGACCAGAATGTCATCGATAAAAACAATGACAAATTTATCCAAGTATTCGTGAAAAACCCGGTTCATTAAATCCATGAATACAGCCGGTGCATTAGTCAATCCAAACGGCATAACAAGGAATTCATAATGACCATAACGAGTACGGAAAGCAGTCTTAGCGACGTCCTCCCCTTTCACCCGTAGTTGATGATAACCAGATCGTAAATCAATCTTAGAGAAGAATTTTGCACCTTGTAGTTGATCGAATAAATCATCGACGCTGGGTAGCGGATAACGATTACTAATAGTAGCACGATTTAACTCCCGATAATCAATACATAGCCGCATAGATCCATCCTTCTTCTTGACAAACAATACCGGAGCACCCCACGGCGAAACACTAGGACGAATGAAACCAAGATCAAGAAGTTCTTGAAGCTGCCCCTTTAATTCCTTCAATTCAATCGGTGCCATACGATAAGGAGCTTTAGAAATGGGTTCGGTTCGCGGAGCTAATTCAATGCCAAATTCGACTTCACGCTCCGGTGGAATTCCCGGGAGTACTTCAGGAAATACATCCGTAAAATCCCGAACCACCGGATGATTCTCAAGATGAGTACCATCCATCAAAACATCTTTTATGGAAGCTAAGAAGCCTTCACAACCATGGGAGATCAAAGAACGGGCTTTCAAAGCAGAAATTATTTTAAGAGGTTTACTAGGCTGCGAACCTTGGTACACGAATTCATGTTGGTTAAAATCGCCAAAAACAACACGCTTAGAAGGACATACAATAGTAGCATGGTGCTTAGAAAGCCAATCCATGCCCAAAATTACGTCGAAATCGGTCATATCTAACGGGTACAAATTTGCAGCACGAATTTTATCGTCAAAACATAGAGGACAATTTAAATATTCATGATTAATCATATCTACGCCTTTCATAGGGGTGGATAATGATAATGTATAATCGAGTTGCGTAGGAGAAATATTAATATGCTTAGCTAACGATACCGCTATCACAGAATGGGCCGCCCCGTATCAAATAAAACGAATATAGCACGATCATTCAAAAAGATGGTTCTTAAAACGGTACCTGAAGAGTTTGAGGCTTCCTCCCTAGTAGCAGTGAACACGCGCCCCTTGGTGAGTGTAAACTTATCATTACCAGAACCACTACCTCCATAACCACCCTTCTTAGGACAATCTCTTACCCGATGCCCAATTTCACCACACTCAAAGCAATCGCCAGTTGCACGGTAACATTGCTTTCCCGGATGGCTCTTCCCACATGAGTTGCATAAAGGAATAGAAGCATGATCCATGTGACTTTTCTGGCTTGAGGATCCCGCAACACGGTTGTTGTTGTACTGTTGTCCCCGATTCTGCTGATATGGCCTTTGGTAATTGTTGTTGTTGCCCGACTGCCTATCATAGCCACGACCATTATTCCTCCTAGAGTCATAACCTCGCTGGTTATTGTTGTTGCCATTGTGAGTCACAGATCATATGCGATCCCCCTCACGGTTCCTCTTATTCAGCCCTGACCTTTCTCGATGAATTTCATAATTTCTTGCGGCATCAGCCACCGCTGCCACATCCGTGAAATCAAGGTTTACAAGGTTGTCCCCAACTTGATTGTTGAGAGCCCATTTGAACCTCTGTGCCTGCTCCTCTTGTGTACCCGCATTTGTCCCCAAGAAACTTGCCAGCCTCAAGAACCGCTTCATAAAGTCCCCAGTAAGCTCTCCCTCCTTCTGCCTAATATTGTGGTATTCCCGCTCGTATCTCTGTTGCTCTGACTTAGGGAAGTATTGCAAGAAAAAGGCATCTCGGAAGTTTGCCCAAGACATAGTTAGCACATAGTCATCACCTCCCTTGGCCTGCTTGTAGGCCTTCCACCAGTTCAGAGCGTCACCCTCTAACTTGTAGCTAGCTAACCTAGCCTTATACTCATCTCCACAATCCAACACTTCGAACAACTTCTCAATGTGTGCAATCCAGTTCTCAGCATCGACTGGATTAGAAGCAAAACTAAAGGAACGAGGTTTTTGCTTGCCAAAACTTTCCAACCATGTATGCATAGTAGGAGTTTGGTCATTGCTTCCGCTAGTAGTATTCTGGCGAATTTGGTTGGTAATTTAAGTAGTGAGGCCAGGAATTAGTGCAGCAACGGCTCGTTGCACTGCCTCGTCAAACGCGGGACCGGAAAAGACGGGAGAATTTTGACGGGTGTTCACCATCTGAGATATAAACGAATTAGTGGTGACAAAAAAAAGTTTATAAAATAAAATGCACATATACAAAGAAAGTGATAATATCAGAGTACGAAGAAGACATCATTGTTCGGGCCATCATA